>CM075655.1:110575000-113075000 GCA_037953625.1 Crotalaria pallida
TAGTAATTAACAAAAGATTTTTACTTTAAAATAAGTATTTTTGATGGATGAGATTAAGAGTCCCAAAAAAAAAAATAGGCTGCCTTGAGAAATTAATTGAGTTAAGAAGAATTCTTTTTTTGAGTTTTCTTAACCTCAGCCTTTTAAAGAGGAGGATAAGAACCTAAAAGGGAATAAATTTTATAGGGAATCGTGTTATAAGAAGAAAGAGTGAGGTTAAGAAAACTTTTTTTTTATTTACTCAAGTATAACATTTTCTAAGATAATATACTCACTTAAACTTTTTAACTTTAATCCTAAGAACAAAGCCTTTAAAATAAAATAGTAATGCATAGATGTTGAAAACGGTATTAGAAAAAGGTGGTGTGAAACTATCATTTTCGAAATGCTATTTATAATGCACCATGAAAACACATCACATATAATTATAGAAGTGATTGCATTTTAACAAAAACAGAAGTTTTTTCACCTTTACATAACAAAAAGAAGTTGAGATCGATTGTTAAGATTGATTTCGTGTATCACACCTTCTTTGATTAGTTGTCCTTTCTATATTTCACTCAAATCTGAGGGTTGTTGATGTTTGGTATGTTCAGATGGGATTACATAAGAGATGGTCCCAATCTAGTCAAGGACATGGACCGTTTGGATGCATTTTATAAGGGGTTGACCACATGGGCTCAATGGGTTGATCTCAATCTTGACCCTACCAAAACTAAAGTCTTCTTTCAAGGCATTTCTCCAACTCATTATCAGTAAGTAACTAACTAATTCCTATGCTCTCTCATCTTTCAATATGTGGTTTTGAATAGAGTGAAGGCAAAAAACATTACTTGATATTCTATGCTGAACTTCCTATGTCTATCAATAGCTATACAAGAAGTTAACATTTCAAAACAGTTATGTCTCATAGCCAGGATTCTTTAGCCATAATTTTGGCAGAATTGTAGTTGTTGAATGAAATAACCTGATAAAGACTACTCATCCATCTAATAGTAAAAAAAAACACGTGCCAGCTCATTTTATCAAGGAAAATGATTGAAACACATCAATCATTTTATCAGAGTAGTGCATGGAGTAACACATATTTGTGAGACAACAGATTCTATCCCAATTAAAATATGGATATCAATTGATGTGTATTTCCATTTTAGATGTAAGTACTCCTATATACAAACGAAATAAAAAGTGAGACAAAGATAAAAGGATATCAGATATAATGTTTAAATTTTGATACACAAATAACATGACTCTTTTGACAAAAAAGTAAATGAAGTATTTTTATGTTCAAAATTTTTTTCCATGGTTTGTAAGATTAATTGAAAAGTGTGTATGAATTTTTCTCCTCTCAAACAGAGGTCAAGAGTGGAATCAACCAAGGAAGAGCTGCAGTGGAGAACTTGAACCATTATCTGGTTCAACATATCCAGCAGGACTACCTCCAGCAGCTACCATAGTGAACAAAGTGCTACAGAACATTAAGAATCCGGTTTTTCTACTTGACATAACACTCCTATCACAGCTAAGAAAAGATGCACATCCTTCTGTTTATAGCGGGGATCATGGAGGCAATGATTGCAGCCATTGGTGCCTACCTGGACTACCTGATACTTGGAACCAACTCCTAAATGCAGCTCTCACCATGTGAGGTTCAACACCACTTAACTGTGCCTTTTCCTCTTAACTAGTTTATAGAGTATAAAGATATTGTTCATTATCAAAAGGGGTGAATTGAATTGTAACACTGGACTCTCGAAAAATAGTTAAGAGAGTTCCAAAACAAGTTAGTGAGGGGGTCAAACTGTTACATGTCTACAGAATGAGGAAAGCACTATACAAGGGAGTAAACTAATGATTATTTAATCACCAAGTGTAATTGAACTTTATGGTCGATTGATGCTGAGTTCGTGTTAAATATTTCATATTTGTTACAGTTAGTTCACTTTAAAATTTAAGAAACAAACTCCCTTTTAATAAATTTTATTTGACAGTGTAATTGAACCTTAACGATATTACTGGCTAAATCACTGATCCGGGATTGAGTTTTATGTTTTCATTATCATATTTGCAGCATCTAGTGGAAATAAGACTTGATTGTTGGTGGTTATTATGATATTTACAGCAGCAACTATTTATAGTGGACCTGGATCCTTGTATTCTAAAAATGCACTACAGGTGCTGCAGTTCCGGATCTAACTTCTGACAAATAATTAAATGTTAAACAACTTCTTAAATCCGAAATAGATCAAGTCAGTATACTGCTGTCATGGTAGCTTTGCATTTAAGCCTACCATGACAGACCTAGAAAAAAACATAGAACAGTAGCAGAGAGTAGAATGGGTAATGTTTAGTACACATGTCAGAATAGAACTAAGCTGCACATCTGAGTGCTATTTTGTATTTGATAAATTTAACAAATAGAGCAAAAAAGAACTGAAGATAAAAAAAGGTGTAACATTTAGTTTCGACTTTCAACTAAAAGGGATTGAGAACAAAGTAGAACATCTAGTTCCATTTTGTTCTATCCACACGACAAAGGCTGCTGAAGTGCACAATTTGGTATATTAAAATCAGAAAAACACTAACAGGAGGAACTAACAGAACAAAGCTATGAAAGCTGAATGTTAGTAGCCCACATATACAGCAGCATTCACAATGTAACAATCATCATTCTTGTCACCCATCTCTTCCACATGCACCCCACTTGAGCATATCAAACCACCATCTACGACTTCGACATCCAAAATTTTTCCACTGCAATGGTTTTGGTAGCAAGGCGAGGTCAGAGGGTCCAGAAGAAAAGTTCAAAAAGATATAGCAAATGTACAGACAACCACATGAACTGAATAAAGATGCATAGCAGATTACCAACTACTGGAAGAAATGAACAAAAGTACAGGTCAATACCTGTTTATTAGCATCTCAGAAAACCAAAACTTTATTTTGATTCAAGGTTTCAAGCAAAAACCTCAAGACAATTAGATATAAACTTCAACGCAGAGTATGAAACTATGAACATGGGATGAAAGAATGACCGAGATTTCTGCTCGTGTTCGAATTGTAAAATCTAACCAGACATGAAAATAAACAAAAGATTAAAATATCACACTTAATTCTCTACAAAATTAATAGATATTAGGATTTCATATTGATAACCTGAGGAACAACACGTAACAATATGAAGAAAAAAAAGCACTAGTTTCCACAGGTCTGGGAACTTACTAGGGAAATACAGTCTTGACTTTCTCAATATCCAAAGATGTCTGGAGAGAATGAGGAACCCCTAGCTTGATCTGCAATTTCATCTCACCGAAACCGACACCCGGAATGGAACCTAAACCAAACTCATCAATTAGGACTGAAGAAACGATTTTGATTGTCAATTGTCAATTGTCAAAGCAGATATTTTAAAACATTTAACCATGTCACCGAGATCACGAGAACATTGCTTATATTGAACATCTGACTGTAAGGTATTTTCTTAAAGTAAGATTTGACATGAATTAGTGGATGCAGATCAAGTCAAACTTGGTACTCCATTATTAATTTCTCACTAGAGGAATGATTTTTAAGCATTACTATTAGAACCTGTTTCAGCTAGAAATTCTGTAAAAGAACAAACATAAACGTCTGAGTTAAATTTAATAAGAATATTACAATAGTTGGACTAAATTAATAGACAACATTCTTATTTTTACGGTTAAGTTTCATACTTAGGCATGTTTATGCAGAAGACTTTGAAATCATGATAACTTTCTACATCATGTAATCTTTCTAATTTATACTGAAATCCTGTCTCCATCTTGAACTAATGCAATTCACAAATACAATACCAAGTAAATTAAAGTTTTATACAAGATAAATTGGGACTGGGAGAAGCAGGCAGAGAGGAGAGTTAAAAAAAATCATAAGTAGTTTTTAATCCATAGCAACATGTAACCAATGATAAAGAGTAAAAGGAATAAAAAGAGATATCCTTACCCGGGAGTCATAAAATATGTTATTATTCTAAATGTCTATTTGGTTTATAAGCCCTATAATAGAATAGGAAATAGACTCAAATTAAACTAGCCATTTCCTGATGCACTTCACTTTCTGACTTTGCAACATAGAAAATAAGATATATCAGCCGTCCCCATCTCAACCCAAAATAAATCGCAGGGAGATTAAAAACTTGTTAATTCATTACAAGATAAAACACATTGTTCATGTTAACTCATTGCTACTAGAGAGAAAAATACTTGTAAAGATCTTAGAAAGCAAGTAACTTTCTGGGGGAAGTCAGAAAACAAAGCATAGCTACTGCCATGGTGTATATCATGTAGATTTTAAAGTAAGCATGTGACATAAATGCTTCTGAAGGTTATTCATGTTTGGAAAGTGATATTCAACAGAAACTCCCAAAACCAAGAAATTTTGTAGTAAGAAAGTATTACCCTCTCTAAATGAAAGGAATGAAGATGACAAGAGTGGTATGTTTTGCAACTCTCACCAGACACATAATCATGAAATGTCAGATATTCATGATACATCTATTTCTTGATAAAAATAAATAAATTTACCATTAAGAATAATAGGAAACTATTCCATGTTTGTTTTGCTTGACCTCGGTCATTCAATTCTATTATATAATCATTCATTGTGATTAGCTTCAAATTGCATAGGGGCCAAGTTCCATTGTCAGCATAGGTGGGCAACTCCCATAACCAAAGGTCCAAGGCATTTGGAACAAAATTCCTACAAAACCTCAATTTATTCTTACATCTACTGTCACAAACTCCTACAACTACAATACTTTAACTACCCACTCAACTAAAAACAAAGCATTGCCCTTAAACTCTGTTGAGTAACATGGCAAGAGCAAGAAAAAGTAGAAATAAAAAATTAAAAATGAGAAACTAAAATTTACTTAATGATACAAAACAACAAAGAATGACTGCGCAAGAAGCCGATAGTAAGGTTTGTAAAACAACTAATCACACATGCGTCTAACTAATCATCAAATAATTAACCTAATAATCAATCAACCCAACTATACTGTAACAACTCCCACTTAACAAAATCCTATTGCCAAAGTCAACGAAACCGCACCAATTAGCATTCAGCACCAGGCGACACTTGTCATACAGGTAAACCTTCGTTTTAGACAATAAAATTGAAAGCATCAATCATATTAGTCCTTGCAATTGTGAGCACCAATTATATTAGTCTCTCGGTTCAACTTATCTTTAATCAAATTGATCCTCGCGACGTCACGTACTGACCAAGTCGATTGACATATTACATTTCGGGGGAATAATAGTATGTAACCAATTTCCTCAATTCAAGGACTAATATAATCTGAATGCTTATAGTTCTAACTTTTAAGGACTAAAATATTGGTTTTTTTTTTACTACAGAAAAAAATGTTAAACTGAAAAAAACAATGAGCATAAATGTTTAGAGTAACATGTCAGATTGGTCCCTACTTTGTGGACACCGATCAATTTAACCCTTGAGATATTCGAAATTTCTAATTGGTTCATGAGATAAGAAAGCGTGAGTCACATTAGTCCCTGACATTAATGGCCATCAATGGTCCTCGATCGTGGACTAACAAAATGGCCAAAAAAAAAAAACTTTGTGAACCACTGACGACAGGGAAGTGACTCACGTTTTGCTATCTCAGGGACTAAATAGGAATTTCGATAATCTCATAGACTAATATGAATATTTACTCTAAATGTTTATATTGTAGATACTAAACACATTGAACAGACAACAAAGATAGGAAAATATACCTCTGCGAAAAGCAGGGATAGAATTGGAAGAAATGGCATCCCTGCATGCCCTCATTGCTGCAGCGGTTATGTTCTGCCTGAAATTCACATTTCATCAAAACCATATCCATATGAAAAAGAAAAACAAAAGGGGTCCCAAAAAAAAAGTGATAGGAGAGAAATGAAAACAACACACACCCATGTTGATCATAGCCAACACCCATCTCCACAAACAAGAGCTTCATTGGTTGAGATGAGTGGTTACTTGAAGCAGAGGCTTCAGCACTTCGTTCAACATCCATGGGAGCTGATGACGTGGATGGAGAAGTAGCTTGTTGGGTTGGAAAGGAAATCCGAAAAGATTGAAACTTTGGTGATGGATTAGAGAAAGAGATAGATGAGCGAAAGCTGTTTGGAGAATGGTTTCGGGGGAAATTAGAGGATGAAATTTGAACAAGGTTTGGTAGAAGACCAAGTGAACAACTTTCACTCATTCTCTGCTCTCTTTGCGAACTCAGCCAGTTTCCGGAGATGGAATCCAATCAATATGGATTCGGATTCGGGTTAAACAACGTTCCAAACACCCCATCAAAAATGATTCGGATTATTTATTATTTATTTTATGTATTTTTTTTTAAAAAAAAAATAAATATCCATTTAAGATACTACCTCTGTCCCTAATTATAAGACCCTTTTGGGAGATTTCACGTCCATTAAGAAAGTGAAATAATTTAGTTAATTATATTGGAAATGTGAACTTTTGATATGTATTTTCAAAATTACCCCTATTAATATTATTGAGAATCTAAAAAGTGTTAAATAAATATGGGTGTTTGTGGAAAAAAAAATAATTAATGCTCATTGAAAATTGGTAAAGGGCCTTATAAATAGGGACAAAATAAAAGTGTTAAGAGGGCCTTATAATCAGGGACGGAGGAAGTAGTGAATTTTTTTTCAAAGTTACTTTTAATCTATAAAAAAATTAAAGAATCAAATTACTCCATTCGGCTCAAATTATAAACAAAATTAACTAATTTTACGCTTATTAAGGAGATTAGTTGATTGTATTTAATTTTCTCAAATTTATAAAAGAATAGAGGTATTTTAGGAAAGTTGTATTTTGAATGAAACAAAAATTAAATAAGATAACAATTTACTAGAGATGTTTTAGGAAAATGGCATTAGGAATGAAATAAAATTTAAGAAAATTGGTTAGTTCTGCAAATATTTTAAATCAAGAAATACATATTTTTTGTTGCTTATATTTTAAGCGGGAGGGAGTAGTTACAAAAAGTTTAAAGGTTAGAGAGGTTGGTTCCTTGGTTTATCAATATTAATAATTGATTGTTTGACTAAATAATTTTGCCAATACGGAGTATAATCAATAATACTCCCTCCGGCTCGAATTATAAGCAATTCTAACCACTTTTACGCTTATTAAGGAGGTTAGTTGATTGTATTTAATTTTCTCAAATTTATAAAAAATAGAGGTATTTTTGGAAAGTAGTATTGGTAATGAAACAAAAATTAATTAAGATTACAATTTTCTAGAGATGTTTTAGGAAAGTGGTATTGGGAATGAAACAAAATTTAATAAAGTTAGTTAGTTTTGCTTATATTTTAAACCAAAAGTAATATGTTTTTTGTTGCTTATAATTCGAGCCGGAGGGAGTAGAGCCTAAGAAACCCACCGAAGCATTTCCAAGGTGGTTTAAAGGATCATTGAAGTTATTGGATTTTTTTTTATATTTTTAGTAGTTGAAAAATTAAAAAACATCCAAACTAATTTTTGATAATTTCTTTTTTTTTTTTTTAAACAAAAGTGGCAAAAGCCCAAACAAGAAAAGAAAAATTACATCAAATAGATATCTCTAGGTAAAGGAGTCCTAGAGTAGTCATGAAAATTAATCCTTCATCAATGTTAATATCTTTAATTTTTATCTTAGTTAAATTATAATTTAAGTCCAATCAAGTTAATGCTCAAATTAGTCTATGAAAAATTTCATAATGACACTTTTAGTCTATAAAAATATTAAAGGTATTGTTAGTAGTATTTTTAATACACTTCACTTGTTAAGGTTTCTAGTATTTGAAAAAAATTAATCATAAATGTATGTTTTTCTATGTCTCGAAAATACTAAAAATCATAATTTTTCATAAGTTTTCTGTATAGCAACTATCCTTAATTATCATTTACCATATAATAATTCATGTTTTAGTCCTTAAAACTTGCACACCGTTGGAGAAGTTTGTAGTTTCGTTGGACCTCACGATTTTGCTTGCATATGGCTTAACGATACATAGTGGCATTGTCTCATCTCGTTGCAATTAAACAAATTATTTTTTTGAAGAAAGGCCCAAACTAGTAAACTACAACGTTTTTGTTTGTTTTACTTATAACATTAGAGTATTGATGCAGAGACAATTTTTTGCTGTTAAAACGCACTGCGGTTTGCATCACCATCGACCTATTCCAATATAAAAAAAAGAAAATAAAACCATGACAGAATTTCATTTGCATCATTGCTTCATTGTCCTCACCACAACTCGAGATGGTAAAGCTAGCTATGCTACCTACTAGGGTGCTAGCCTGCTAGGAGCTCAATTTCGTTTCCAGAAGCGCTAGCGATGTAAGTTGTTGAGGGAATTCATAAAAATTGTGGCGCTCCAATCTTTGATCGCAGGAGAAAATCTTTGATTTTATTTCTCAAAAACAATTTATTAGTCCAGATGGGGTATTCCATGGATGATGTTAGTTACACTGCACGCGGTACCATTTTGGGACGTGGTACGAACCGTTTTGGTAGGTGGTACATGGTTCATAATGGTGAGTGATTTTTTACATTATTTTTACAAGATTTCTTTTATAACGAATTCGATACGTGATACGCCGAATTTGGTACGTGGTTCGTAGGTTAAATGAGTGAACCATGTAACTATATTTTTTAGGTCAATATACACCTTTTCTACGTGATTTATGACCACCATTTTTCTTAATTTCCGAACAAAATATGTTCACGATTTGTTTCGCCTATTAGGTTCTCTGGTTTGACAAAAGCTGAATAGTTTAGTGCATATTTGATTTCACCATAAAAAATCATGTTTAATGTAAAACAACTTTTTGGAATCAATTCTAAGAAAACACAATATCCAAACATGCACTTAGTTTGTTTAGTCAACGAGGGAAAAGAAATGGCGTTTGGGTAGGCTATTCCAAAACAACTATGTCGTTTTGGCCAAATCATCATTTTAGTCTTTGGAAATACGTGGTTCAGGGTCTTTGTAATTAAACAGTGATACAACTGACTAAAAAAAATATGTAGTGTCAATTTTAATCGTACTAAGTGTTTTCCTTTCGGTCCATGGCTAGGAATATGGGACCATTTATTTAATTTGTCTTGGAACATAATTAGCATAGAAAAGATTAAATTTTACAGGATTTGATTACAGAGTGGACTTTCGAGGTATTTCATAGCAGCAACATGTGTCAGAGTGGAAGCAAATCGATGTTACTGTCTTGTTGTTTACCAAGTTATTAATGAATGGATGAATTATAAAAACGTTCTACTTTAAGGATGGCTACTACTATTGCCATGCTATTCACAAACGAAATGTCACACTCTCTTTACATAAAAAGCCGATTGGGATGGAGGGATGGGGGGCTAACGGCTACTAAATTATCTGAGAAGCTGAGTTTGCTCCAGCATTAACATGTTGCAGACCTGCAACAAAAGAATTATTGTTGCTGGCTGTGGCATTGGACATGGCATGACCTCGCTTTATCTCTCAACTCTTGGAATGCCCTCATTGTCTCCACATCAAAACCACCAGCAAACTGCCAAAGATTCAACAACTCATTAGTCCTTATGGTCCCCCTTATATATATTATTTATGTGCTTTCTCTGTGTTACTACGATATAGGTGCCATTTTTGTACTATTGATTAAACATTATATGAGAAAGTTTTACCTGGTGTACCCGGAATGCAAATCTAACCCCTTGGAGGATGAGCTCTTCTTCTTCAGGCCCACTACCAACTGTTTCTAGCTCAGCAGAGACTCTCTTCATGTACTTCATGGCCAATTTTACGGATGCCAGCTTGATCTGCCATTATTTAACATTATTACAAGTACAATAAATGAAATGAGCTAACCAAAAATCATCCCATAATTTCTCAAGTTATAGCAAGAAAATAAGTAGTTGCAATATAACATGCTATAATACTGCACCCAATTCTGAGCCTGCATTGCAGGTACAGGCATTATTATGCCTTTTATTTTTTACATTATTATTCATATTTCATAATAGGAAAATGCTAACAAGTGCCTTAAATTGTTAAGCAGCCAAATATAGCATATAAGTGTTGGAAAATGTAACTTTTGTGGTTTTCGAGATAGAAGATAATGTTGAGTTATTGCATTTTTTCTACCTTTAGTAACCCTAACAAGTGCCCTTATAATATACTCCCTCCGGTCCTATTTATAAGACCCTTTTGGGGTTTTTCACTCCCACCAAGGAGAGTGAATAAATTTGTTAGTGGCATTGGAAATGTGAAAATTTGATATACTTTTTCAAAATTACCCCTATAATTATTATTGGAACTCTAAAAAGTGTTGACTTTATAGGGGTGTCAGTGGAAAGAAGTAATTAAATGCTATTGAAAATTGAAAAGGGGTCTTATAAATAGGACCAAAATAAAAACCCCAAAAGGGTCTTATAAATAGGACCGGAGGGAGTAATAGTGTCTTTACCCTTCTGAGATTCCATAGAGCCATTTTAACATTACAAACATATCAAGAGTCAGGATATGATAATTTCATTTTCTCTGAAAAAAGATGAAGCAGACAAACAGATATGGATTTTAGAGATCTTGGAGTTCACATGTGCGCATGCACATCATGAGCAAATCGAAGTACAAGTTGAAGTGTAAGCATTGTTTTTGTCATTTTGCTGTCAGCAACTTGTTAAATATGGCATGCAGTAAACTTTTACCTAGGCAACTGTTTTACAGGTTCTGTATGTAGAGAGATTTTACCGTTGGTTAATGGTCCTATTTTGATACCACATCAACCAAAAAACTACTCATGACCATTATTTAGTGAATTTGAAGATATGGACCATGTATGTTACATTATACTTTTTTAGGTTAGATTAGGCGCATGCAGCCAAGAAAAGCAGCATACAGCATAATGCAACTTTCATGAAAATTACCTGGCTTGCATAACCACCATCAAGCATCCAATCTACTGGTATTTGGAAGACTTTGTATCTCTTTGTTGCTGACTCTCTCATTCTTGAGATATTGTAAACCCCATGCTCTAATCTGCCATAACCATTTAAGATAAATCAAAACAGATGCACACAACACCAAACATTCAATTCATATTAAGTAACCTTGTCTTGATATATCTTGGCAAACAATGAGAGTTCATAAATTGAAAATTTAACCTACTTTTCCAACAGAGCTTGCATCTTCTTGAGAGCTGTACCACACGGCTGCCGAGGATCATCGTGAAAAGACGAAGCCTCCGATTCTAGCTTCTTCATATCGCAATACGCAAATGCAGCCTCGCGCAGTGCATCTGCCTTCTGCTCTGGCCATTCGAAGTGTTTCAACACTGCTCTTTCATCAACCTTAAAAGACCACAACAATCATAAAAAATAAAATCATGTTTATTTTTTTTTTAAGAAAATTAAATCTCAATTCATATAGAAGAAAAAAAGATAGATAAAACATAGGTATAATTCTTTCCGAGTGTGTTATGTTTTTCAATAAAAGTACAACAAGAGTAAAAACTATTCAAGAAAGCCAAGTTCAACTCAACGGAGCAAGAGAAGCCACTAAGCATAGAAGTTAAAGATAGATAGAAAGATTATAAATGAAATTCCACTAAGCATAGGAGTATTTTTTATGCATATCCATTACATTAGAGCTAAATAGGCTACTAAATACTACTCCCTCTGGTTATATTTATAAGACATACTTAACCATATCACACAGACCAATGAGGGTAGTTAGGTTTCTTGAAACTTTAAAAAAAAATGCTTCAACATTACAATTTTACCCTCTTAACTTGCATTGGGAATTTCACAATGTATTACTTCACATTAATGGGCAAAAGGCAAATAAGAGAAAATAACAATAAATGCCTCATAGAAAATACAAAGTGACTTATAAATAAGACCAAAGAATCTTTCTAGAATGTGACTTATAAGTATGACTGGAGGGAGTAATACACAATTATAAATTTATAATTATTGGAACCACAAACCACACGGAAAGAAACATCTCTAGATTTTTAAGGATTTTTTTAACGCTGATCTAAAGGTTGAACATAAAAGTTTACAAGGAAATATGTTTGCATTGCAAAACTGAATACTCCCTCCATTCATTATTATTTGTCTTTTTTAGAAAAAATTTTTGTTTCTTTTTATTCGTCGTATTGAGGATTTCAAGAGTGTAATAAATGATATTTTTCATGTTTACTCATATTTAATATGTCTTGATTTATGTAAGTAGCGGAGAAAAATTAATAATTATAGAGAGAAATGGTATAGTGGGAAAAAAATATGATTAATGTATTGGAAATCTAAGTAATAGTTAGATTTCTTAAAGGGTGTGTTTTGTTTGAAATATGACAGATAGTAAATAGGAAATACTCCCTCCGTCCCTAATTATAAGGTCCTCTTGGGCATTTTTATGTCCACGAATGTTGTTGAATTCTATATTAAAATTGATATGTTCTTCCAAAAATACCCCTCTACCAATTATTAGAACATAATAAATTTTTTCATTTTTCAATAATTAATTTAATTTTATGTCCATCACCTATATTTAATGTAGTAAACAAAAATCCAACGTGCTGTGGCTGGCCAACCCCTTCATCTCCCCTGGGCATCAATTTCCAAGGCATCAATTTTTGTATTCCAACACAATTTTATTTATTTCTTCTCACAAAAACTTAGACCACAATGATTAGATGTAAGGGTAATTTTGAAAAAAATTACAAGAGAGTCTTATATTTAGAACCAATTTTTTTTTACCCAAAATGACCTTATAATTAGGGACGGAGGGAATACTATATTTTAAAAGTTGTAAACTTAATTTCTCAATACATTTATTGTATTTTTTAATTTTTTATCGTTAAATATACTCATATTTTAAAAGTATGGCAAAATAAGTATAAGTTGCATTAAAGGAATTACCAAATAGGAGAGCTCATCATCAAGCCATTTGACAAAAGGCACCACGTCTTCAATGTTTGTAAACGCTGCACCCTCCACTTCTTTGATTAAGTATCGAATAAAGTCTCTTTGTGTTTCTACATCTGTCTTAATCTGTAAATAATAAAAAGAAAAAAGAAAAAACTAATAAATTATTGCTTAGAAAATGCCAGAAATTGGGTCTTACTATAAAAGAAATACGTAATTGATGCATGCTAAGTGCTAACTACTGCTGGTACTAGTTCCATATTTGCATATGGTTAAGCTCAAATCAATGCAAATAACTTAAAATCAGCACCTTTTCGTGAGTTAGTAGCACTGTACTAGTAGTAATTGACTAGTAATAGTATCAGTAATTGCGACAATGCCACTGATTTAGAGGCATATTTACGATTTTGGGTTACCTAAATTCGAATAAGATTGCTGTCTTATCTAACGAGAAATCCAATCAAATTCAATTCAAATTAAAGCAATAAAAGCGACTTCACACATGTCACCACACAGACATAAATAACTAATGGCAAAACCGTAATTACGCCAAAACCCACCGCATTCACTTACCGCCAACAAATGAGTCGAACGGTTCTCAATCTCGCCGATCATGTCCCGCGGATTCGCCGTCGCCGGAACCTCCGCCGCACCCCCACCGGAGCTCGAATCTCTCCGCGACTGCGAATCCCTTCGCATCAACGAATGATAAAACTCCACCACCTCAGGCACTCTCCTCACCTTCGCCGTTGCCGCCCTTGCCCCCTTCGGCGGCGGAGGCGGCGGCGGAGGAGCAGCAGCCTTGGAAGCAGGCTTCGGCGGAGGCGGTGGAGGAGGCGGTGCTGCTACATTCTTCGGCGGTTGCGGAATGACATTCTCTTTCTCTTCCGAACCACTCGACTGCGACGTCGGCGAAGAACACATTGGCCTCGGTGGCGGTTTCGGAACGCGTGCCGCACGAGATCTAACGACACCGTTTAAAACAACCGAGTCAGCTGACTCGGCGAGTTCCTCTGAGTTACTCCGCGAGTGACGTGGCTTTTCTGTTTCAGCAGTTACAACAACTACCTCTCTCTTAAAATTCCCCGTTCCGTTATCCGACGTCGTTTTCTTTAAGCTCTTAAAAACAAACCTCTGCGAAGTAGAAGCAGTGGTAGAAGAAGAAGAAGAAGAGTGTTCCTCACTCTCTAATACCAACGCATTGCTACAACTGCTGCTACTGTTAAACGACGCCGTTTTCTTCAGCTCTGAATGTTCCTCACTAAACGACGCCGTTTTCTTAAGCTCTGCTATTTCCTCCTCTAGCTCTTTCTTTTTCTTCTCATTCTCTCTCTTCTCTTCTTCCATTCGAAGCTTGAGTTCATGCAACTCATTCTTCAGCTTCTCGTTCTCTGCTTCAACCTCCTCCGTTCTCTTCTTGCTCCTCTCGATCTCCGTTTCTCTGGACACGATCTCGTTCTCGAGAACCGGAACAATGGCGATGGACTCCTTCAGAAGCTTCTGCTCCAGGAGCTCCGTCTTTAACCTTGACTCGCTCTCCCGGAGAGACTCCACGAGACGGAGGAGCTCCGTCACGTCCGGTGGCTTGGGCTGTACCTGAGCAGAGGTTCGTGGGAAGTAGCGTGAGAATGAGGATTTGTGAGAGGATGACTTGGTGGCGGAGGACGGCGGTGGAGGTTGTTTCTTTTGATGTGGCGGAGTCTGCGTCGCCGCTGCCGGTGACGGCGATGGAGATGGAGATGGTGATGGTGATGGTGATTTTTGGAATCCCATTACTACCCTTACCTTTCCTGCAACCATGGTGATGATGGTGGGTTGGTTATTGTTCTTTCAGGGTGGTGAGGTTTTGGAGTGGTTGAACATATAAACAAGGACGAACGACGTCGTTGCGAGATAGAGAAAGGGGGTGTGAATTTTGGAAGAGGGGGGGTGAGAAGAGACAGAGACACAGAAAACGAGGAACGGTCTTGTTTTCTCGGATCCTTTGAATTTATTTATAGGGGAAAAAGAAAAGAAAAGAAAAAGGAGAAATATGAGAATTGTTGAATGAGAGAAAATTATTTAAAGAAGACAAGTTCGAAAAATAATGATGTTGTCGGAGTAGGTTTGGTTTTTGTACTTGGTTTTTTTTTTTTTTTTTATATCATGGGGATTTAGTTTTTGATTGAATATATTTTGGGGAATTTTTTTAATGAATACTAGGTATTTTAGGTACTCTCTCGATCTCTTAATATAATTCACTTTTACCTAATTCATATATATTAAGAAAAATAATTATTATTCTCAAATTTATCAAAAAATATGTTGTCATTCCAAAGTTACCCTTATTTAAAACTTTATTACTCTATCCATTTATTTCACTATTGTAATTATTATATTATCATCCAATGTAATTATGAGAGGTGTATTTGGAATAAATTCTCTATCCTACCTAGATATTCCAAAACGATTTATAAAAACAGACAAAAAATCTACCAAAATGGTATCCTATAATAAATGACCGAGGAAGTACTTATTATATGTCACATTCTAAAAGGTTTTTTTTGGTCCTAATTATAAGTCACTTAATATTTGTATGCATCATTTATTTATTTATTTTTTCTCTTTTGCCCTTATTAAATGTTTTGACTATCTATGTGTTTTTCGTTGATCATTAATGAGTGTGAATTTTCCAAGAAAAGTTGAAAGGGTAAAATTGCAATGTTACAATATATTTTCATAGAATTCATGAAATTAATTACTTTCCTTGGTATGTGTAATTCGGTTAAATATATCCTATAATAAAGACCAAAAGAAGTACTAATATACTAGTATATCTTGGGGATTTATTTTTGTAAGCATGGAGGATTCCAAAAATGGGGAAGATCTTGCTAATGCTATGTTATGGGTCAAAGCTAAGAATCAAAGTAATTGAGTCGATATCATATCTCAACTCAAAATTTAAATTTATTAAATGTATGGATGTAACAATTTATATATTTTTCATTTTACTTATTGTTATTTTTAGATATGATATAAAATTTATTTCCCTTTTACTTGTCTTTCACAAATTTAGTGCAGAAGGAAATAGAAGTAAAATTGACTTAGAAATAAGTTTTTCTTAATCTCCATCATAAATTAATTTTTTTTAATGTTGACAAACTAAATGTTTATTAGTAAGTTACAGTATGATTTTAATTTTTAATGACATTAATTATTTTTTTTATGAATATCTATATTTATTTTAACATTTTTTTAGAATCTCGATAATAATTGTAAAGATTATTTTGAAAAGTATACTAAATGTTATTAACTCTAATATCATTAACAATGTCAACTACTAAAAATATCAACTACTAAATTTTTTAATAATTCCCCCAACTTTTCTCTAAAAAAATGCTTATATTAAAATCGAAAGAGTACTTGAAAATGAACTTGATTTTTTCATAACACTTTATTATTATTTTTTACTTTATTTTTTATTTTTTTGGTGTACACCAAGGGTATCTCCCAGTCGACAGTCGAAGACTAATCCCCTCCGAGGCGTAGTGATCATCGAAGTGGGTTTTGCCTCTACCAACAAACCTTTTTCCATGCCCACGGCAGGGATCAAATCCCCGATATCATGCTTAAGGAACACAGCTACCTACCAACTGTGTTTGACTTTGTTGGTAACTTTATTATTAATAGCACTTATCAACAAGAGTTGGTTAAGTTGAACATGTGAAATCAACTTAGATCTAAACATAAAATTCAGATGCTAATAATCCCAATTCAATTCTTAGTTTCAATGATTCCATTAGTAATAATCAACCAAAAACATTTTAAATTTGCAAAAAAGTATAGATTTTTAAAAAATTATCAATAGCACTTGAAAACCAAGGTTAATAAGAACATTTAAAAAAAGCCCAAGGTTAAGAAAGAAATACAAAGAGATACCATCTGAGAAATTTTTTAGTACTACTTTTTTTTTTTTAGTACTACTACTACAATAACGACGGATGGGGTCTTCTAACGGTTTGTTTTGTGATTTTTTTTGTTTTCCTTTTATTTTTTTATTAATTTTTCTCTGACGTTGTAAACGGTTCGGTCTTAAACGTGGTCGTTGTGTTTGATCGTTGGTTTGCGTGGCTTGCCCAAAGGATCCTACGTGGTGGATGATATGACATGGGTGTCCCCTCCTACTAATAATTTTGAGATTAGTATTGGATTATATATTTTACTAGTTTTAAGTCCGTGCATTGTATGAGATATTTGTTTGTTTACATTAATTATTATCGGATAATTTAAATAGATAATAATGGTAAATTATTTTGTGTCTTCCAATTAATTTGGTATCACACTAATTTATAAAGAAAAATTGTTTGATGAAACTTAAAGAATTAAGTTCGTCAAAACATATATCAATATATATATATATATATATATATATATATATATATATATATAATGTCTCATTCTTTTATTGTATTATAATGTCAATCTCGTACGGTTATTATTTTATTTTAATTTCAAAAATACAATACCAATATTATATATATATCAAAAATACAATAGCAACATATCATATATATATATATATATATATATATAAATCTCAAAAATACAGTACCAACATTATATATATAGTATATATAAAACTTTATATAAGATGTATAAATAAGGGTATGTGTACTTAAATTAAATTTAATTAAGTGAAGTAGATAAAAATTTTAATACTAAATCAAACCGGCACATGATTAAGTATTCCTTTTTAACCACATCCACCAATAACTTACATAAATTTCTTTGTACTCCGTTTGTTTTCCATCAATTGATTAAATAACTACAAAATACTAAAACATGAATAGTAGAAAGACAAAATATATCGTTATCTTTTTTTTTTCACACACACATATATATATATGTTAACTTATCCTCGTTTATATTGTATTTTAAATTTTAAAAAAAAATCATGTATGTGTAATATGTGTCATATACCAACGAGACTTGGTTCAGTTGGTGTAAGGCCCCAACTGAAATCCTGGGAATGGGACAAGGGTGCTAGTAGCCCCGGGTTCGATTCCCACTAAAAACATCCCGCTGGGAGAGCCAGTCACGCAGCTCGCTCCGAATTAGTCTCAAGAACTCCCTGGTATTAAAGGTGCTCTTGGGGATACCGATGATTCCACAAGAAATTCGGAAAAAAAAAATGTGTCATATCATATTTGTATCGCACCAAGTATCAAGTTTCATGAATGAGATAAGTCTCGGGTTGAGAAGAAACTAATAAAATGTAAAACATATTCCCTCCATCCTTATTCACGCATTATTATTAACTGCTCTCTCCGGTCTTATTTATAAGACTTTTTTGAGGTTTTTCACTCTCACAAAAAAAAAGTAGATAAATTTGTTAGTGACATTGGAAATATGAAAATTTGATATACTTTTTCAAAATTATCCATATAATTATTATATTATTGGAACTCTAAAAAGTGTTGACTTTATAGGGGTGTTAGTGAAAAGAAGTAATTAAATGCTATTGACAATTGAAAATGGGTCTTATAAATAGGATCAAAATAAAAACCCCAAAAAAATCTTATAAATAGGACCGGAGGGACACATGGATTAAGAAAATGTAGTTACCATTCTAATTTATCAAAAAATGTGTCAACATTCGAAAGTTACCCTTATTTAAAATTAAATACTACCTAGATGAAATGTAGTTACCCTTATTTATAGGGGTGTCAGTGGAAAGAAGTACTCCACTAACTAAATGCAATTGACAATTGAAAAGGGGTCTTATAAATAGAACCAAAATAAAAACCCCAAAAGGGTCTTATAAATAGGACCGGAGGGAGTAATTCACATGGATTAAGAAAATCAGTTAAATGAAGTTACCATTCTAATTTGTCAAAAAATGTATCAACATTAGAAAGTTACCCCTATTTAAAATTAAATACTACCTAGATCGATGTATTCATTATTATAGACAATGAAAGAAAGTTTTTTGAAATATGAAATACAGAGTAAAATCATTAAAGGTATATAAAGTTAAAAAAATAATAATAATAAAAGTATGTGACAAAATAATCATAAAAATCAAGGATTTGATATGCCACATAATTAAATCTAAACTTTGTTATGATTCATTATATCAATTTATCTGATTGCGAGCAATAGCCTTTTTCACTAAGCTATTATATTATAGCAAGGTTGGAGGTTCAATCCCTAACCTTATGTATGTGGCATTTTGAAATTGTTCAGTCACTAATCATATCCAATAAATATGACTATATGGAATTAGTCATCGTATTAATGTTGATGAATTCTCTCGTTATTAAAAAAAAGTTATAAGAATGACCTCATTTTAATATGAACATTTTTATGATCATTACCGGTGAAATCAAATAATCCTATCAAAGTATCGATTAATGAACCTACATAAACCCATTATTCCAACCATTTCATGAACGACTCTACAAAAATGGTGAATCTGTTGGTCCTTGGACGTGACGCAGGTTAACTTATGATCAAGTAATTTTCAATTTTCAAAACTTCGGTGGAGATTAATTTGCCGATTGAAGCAACAATTTTAGTTGAAAAAATCCTTTCTCGTTTCTTTAAAAGTGCATACTTGACATTGGCGAGTAGCGCCCTACACTCTGGGCCTATGTTAATTTTGGTACTTTTCACCCACCGGTATTAGGTGAGGCAGTTTTATGATCCCGTCATGTGAAGCACTTGCTTTGGAATTATAGTGGGTCGTTGAATCATTGTTTCCTTTATACCTCAAATACAACTAATAATAACATTGTTGTTTGTAATGTAAGTGTAGTGAAATATTATCATATACACTATTCAGATAGAGAGTTGAGTAAGTTATTGTTAATTACTAATAAATATCAACTTATTAGTATTATATCGATATAAATAAATATCAACTCAATATATAATAAGAAAACTAAAAATATTAATGGTAGAATCACGTTGCATCAGAGAACCTTAAACTTGTATTTTCACCGATTCAATAATCAATTTGATTTTTAAAATATTAGAAGGGCTGGAGAGCAAAAAATAGAGGTGTGGGCCAATATACCCGTTATCAAACGGAGATTTTTTGGGGCAATAATTGGTTGAATATACTAAATGAGATTGAGTAATAATCAATTGATATAACCCATAAAATTCAGCATATTTGAGAGTTAGCTGAGTTTCTTAAGCGATGTCAAGAGATTTAATTCCAACCTTGTGTACTGAAAAAAAATTTGTTAAAAATGGTTTTACCCATTTGATGATATTTTCTCCTTAAAAAAAAATTAGCCTTTTAATTGTCGTCGAATGAAAAATAGCCTTAATTTAAAAAAAAAAATCGATATAAAATATAATTATTTCATTCTCACGAACACGAGTAACTGAACAATCACCAATAAGACAATAACAGATGCTTTCTGAGATCAACTCATGTTTTGGATTTTTTGTTTTGCCCGTTTCCATGCAATAATAACCTCATGGGACCTGATGATGATGCATGTTTTACACGAAGATGCGATAAAGTTTGTACTTATGACCAAAACAAAGGAAGGGTGAATTAATCTAACTTGCTAAAATATGTTACAAAGAAACAAATTAATGTGAAGAGTGGTCAGGATCCAGGGTAGAAAAGGCTAGCATGAAAGGAATGTGTTATGGTGGTGGGCTTCATTTGAGCAAACGGCAAGTGGTCCTCAAGTCTCTCATCATGAACTTTCGAAGTGATTCATCTGAGTTTCAATTGCTTCACTTTTGTACGATGGGTCAATTTATCGGATTCATTGCAATTAAATCAGCATGATCAATTAATGCTACTCATTATTGTCCGGATGAGGCTTGGTCACTTTCTTTTAAGTAGAACAAAGATCAAATATATGCAATGTAAGTTTAGCAAGAGAGTCAATAATAATAAAGGTAAAGATTATTGGAGACCCATATTATACAATAAGTCTCATTACATGACTTAAATATATTGGATTAATCATACAATATGATTTAGGGAAATAGGTGGAGATGCATGCCCACACACAGGACTCGAGAAGTGGATGAAATGGAGCTTTAATTTGAGTGTTATCTTGAAAGATAAGTGGCACACAAGCTTATGAGCCAGACAATTTTATTTCATAGCTAGCTAATAAGACTTAGTGATGTATGAGATTGAATTTTGAGCATGGAAATGCAATATAGTAGCTGAGATGATCATGCTTTGTTGGATGAGGAGACATACTATAAAAATAATAGATGATTAGAAAAAATTAGATGAATCACTTCGAAAGTTGAGGCAATTGGAAGGTTACTATGATGAAAAATTAGATGAGTACAATGCATTTAAGAAAAAATTAGGATAACACCTAATGTGCATAAAATATTGAACCTCGCTTTAGGTGGCTAGCTATTGAATAAAAAAAATATATAAAAAAAACTCTATAAAATCCTAAAATTAGAGTTGATCATATTTAAGATGATTTAATAGTTGGAAACAACAACGGGAGACTGAGAAAAAATATAAGCGAATTTAATATAGAGATTAGTAGTGATTTGTCCATAAACAATTTATGGCAGAACATACATCATGACACTGTTTGCTGAGGACGACCCAACATGTATATCTGGTACTAAAGCAAATTATAAGATGAGGCCTTTTCGAACTAATGCTTTGCTTGGTTAACGGAGAGAAAATAGGAAGAGAAAAAATGAGAAGAAAGAAATAGGGAAGAGGGATTATGAAGAGAAAATGAGTAGATTTTATGGTTGTTTGGTATGAGAGAAAATGTGAAGAAATTGGAGAGAGAGAAAAGTTGAGTTTTCTTTCCATTTGTTTGGCTTATTTAAGTTATTTGTCTCTGAACTTAGGTGCTTTTTTGGAATTGGTCCTTAATTTTAATTTTTTATTATTTATTATGCTTTGAGTCCCTAAACTTTGCTCAAATTTTGGAAATGGTCATTTCATCACTTAAGTGGTGATATGATCGAGGACATGCCATGTCACCTTCGCCAAATCGATAGCTAATGTTCCAGATGATGCCACGTGAATTTTTTAAATTTATTAAAAATAATTAAAAATTATTTTTTAAAATAAAATTGAATCTTTTAATAATTTTTAAAAGAAATGATTTTTTTAATAAAAAATAATGTAGTGTCACGTGACGCTACATAACACATCATTCGTCGATATTGTGATAGTGACGTGACATGTCGTCGACTATATCATCATCATTTAAGTAACAAAACGACCATTTCCAAAAATTGAACAAAGTTCAGGGACCCAAAACATCGAAAAAAAAGTTTAAGGATCAATTCCAAAAGAGCATCTAAGTTCAGGGACTAAAAAGTTCAATAAGCCTAAAAATTTTATGGTGTTAATATAGGTACTAGTTGTTGGAAAAATACATTAAAGATGATTGTGTCGTGGTAAAATTTATTGCCTTAAAAGCAAGATTGTTGGTATAGCCTCGGTACATACAACTATGTAATTGGACTTGCTCCAAGTTTAGCATATATAGAGAAGTGTATCGCTATTCTGCTCAGTCAGTCTGAAGAGATGGTCTCTTATATATATAACACTAAGTTGAGACTCTCTAACACCCAAAAAATTATGACTATAAAAATGCAATAATGCTTAACAACATACAAAGGAATAATGGCCCATAAAATTTGCAATGACTGAATGAAAACACCGTTAGCTAGTGGCCTTTACAAAGAAGATCCATTCACCCGCACCTGTACCACCCGAACGATCGGCAAGGTGTGCGTGGGGGATTTGGTTCCAACAAATCCACTACTAAAATCCAATAAGATATTTGCAAATATGTGGGATATGTGTTCAATAAGATTTTATTTTAACTGCAGTTTTGAAAAACTTTGTTTTGCCCAAATAAACAATACTCGATGAAGTTATTATCTTTATTTTCTAAGTCATGTGTGTTCAATTGAAAAATAATCGATGCTTCTAATGCTTAATCGATTATGTCAACTGATTCTTTTATACTTTTAAAATTTGCGAAGTTGAGGCAATTGTCTTTCAAATCTTACTAATAATGTTAATTTCTTAATGCTAAAAACAAAACATATCTTTATACATGAAAGAAGAAAATAACAATTTTGATGAATTGAATGAGAATTTATTATACACATGTAATAGTTAATAATTAAATAATTTTGTTACTCATTATCCAAAGGGTAATATATAATCAATTTAAGTGGAAAATCAACTTAGAAAATGATATATCTAATACTTATGTATTAATTTCTTTAGTTTTTCAAGATTAACCATACACTTTAAGTTGTTTATACATTATCCTTAGGCAATAAATAGCAAAACCCATATCTAAATTGTGCATATTATAAATTAAAAGAAAGTGTTCACCACCCTTATTATTTCATTATTTTTATGAAGTAATTGTTCATTTAATTATAATTCATAAAATGAAAATAACAGTAAAAAACAAAGACAAGCATTATCAATGAAGTCAATCCCTAACGCCTGTATCAAAGTGAGGGGATCCGAAGCTCCTCGATCATCATCTCAAATATATAGTGGCAGTGACCGTGATTTGAGGTTAGGGTTGTTACCATTTTGTCTAGCAAGGAGAGACTAAGGGCCATGCCTTCACATGCAAGTTAGGATCGGTGAATAGAATTAATTGCATGAAGGTACTAGTACGTGAAGGTCTTTTTCAACTCTCACTTGTCAGAGACAAATTCTGATTACTACAAATGGCATGTAAGAGTCTTAATGACTACCTTAACGGTCTCAAACAATTTCGTTATGTCTCACCCTCAAGCCCAACAACAGCTCTCTCTTCGCACACTTATTATTATTATTTTGAGGGAAAAGGATGGAGAATGAGAAAAGATGAAGGGAAGTGAGAGAGTTTTGAATTCCTTTTCCACAAATAACAAGATTAAGTTTTAAATTAGCCTCTCTCTAATTTTGGCTACTACGTGAACTCGTTGGGAATGTGATTCAAAAGAGTAATATTCCATATTCACATGATTTAATTTTCTATTCGTAATTAGTCCAATCATTTTCTTCTTTGAATGTTTTACCACTTGAGGCTTAAGCAATGAGATAATGAATCAAACACCGTTTTTCATGATGCTGACATCCACCAATTAAAGTTTCATCGATCTCGTATATAAAGGAGGTTATGTATGTTGAAATGAAAAAAAAAATTTATAAAAAAATGGAGGTTATGTTGGACACTTTCGTAAATATATAAAAAATACATTTTTTGGGGTAAAATTTTACATAATTTAAATCAAATCTGAAAAGAAAAATTAGGCTTTTTAAGTTTTTGGAGTCAATTTTTCAAAAAAAAAAAAGAAAATAATAATTTAAGAACAAATCCATTCCACTATAATAAATAAGGATATATCATGATCAGTACAAAGTGATTAATGAATACTCAAACTCACTAAAAGTATGATTTGCTAAAAATTCAATCACTTGATTATTACTAATTGTTAAGGTATATGCACTAAGCGAAAACACAAGATCAAATCAATTGGAGAATTAAAGAGAAGTAAATAAAATAAAATTGGCAAAATGAGAATGTAGGAACTTTCTAATGTATTACTGTGTATGAGAACAATTGGAATTGAATGAAAAATGAAATGTGTGCCTCCTTATATAGGAGACAGGAATGGTTCAGAACCATTCAGTTACAAGTGGTATAAAAACAACTAAAAATAACAACCACTTATTAGAATGGCAGTTGCAAAATAGCCATAAATTATTAATGGGAAAGAGGGAATTATGCAGAGCCACCCAACAATCTCCACCTTGGCTCGAATTCAGCACAGTTATAGAGACCAACAAGTTCTAAGCAATATTGGAATTTAGCATTTGGAAGTGCCTTAGTAAGCATATCTGTTGGATTCTCCGATGTGTGAATCTTTCGCACCACAACCTCACCAAGTGCAACAATATCTTTGATAACATCAATGTGTTTGGTCTTGACGTGATAACGATTATTCTTGGTCAAGTGAATAGCACTCTGGCTATCACAGAACGCAATTAAAGTTTTTTGTGTTAGACCAAGTTTGTTGACCAAACCTCGAAGCCAAATAGCTTCCTTCACACCCTCTGTTGCTGACATATACTCTGCTTCAGTGGTAGATAATGCAGTAATAGATTGAAGTGTAGACTTCCAACTGATAACACAATTACAAAGATTAAATATATATCCAGAAAGAGATCTTCTTCGATCAAGATCACCACCATAGTCTGAATCAACAAAGCCTACAAGGTCATCAGTTATAGCCTTGCTTTTGTCGAAAACCAAGCCGATATCGGAAGAACCTTTCAGGTATCTAAAAATCCATTTGACAGCATTCCAATGATCCTTTCCAGGATTATGCATATATTGACTCACCATGCTCATAGCATAGGCTAAATCAGGTCTAGTGCATACCATAGCATACATAAGACTGCCAACTGCACTAGCATAAGGAACGTGAGACATATGCTCCACCTCTTCCTCTGTCTCTGGGCAAAGGTCTGAAGATAATTTGAAATGTGCAGCAAGTGGAGTAGAAACGGGTTTGCAACCACTCATATTGAACCTATCAAGCACTCTCTCAATATAATTTTGTTGAGATAAGAATAATTTACCAGCTTGACGATCCCTTCGAATCTCCATACCAAGAATCTTCTTAGCTGCACCTAATTCTTTCATCTCGAACTCATTACTAAGTTGAGTTTTTAACTTTTTGATTAAAGACTTGTCACGTGATGCTATGAGCATATCATCAACATAAAGTAACAAGTATACAAAAGATCCATCGAGAAACCTTTTGAAATAAACACAATCATAATACTGACTTTTAGAATAATCTTGCCCAATCATAAAAGAATCGAACCTTTTATACCATTGCCTCGGAGCTTGCTTAAGGCCATACAAAGATTTCTTTAGGCGGCATACAAGATGATCCTTACCAGGAACAACAAATCCCTCGGGCTGATCCATATAGATCTCTTCTTCTAGATCTCCGTGTAGAAAAGTTGTCTTCACATCAAGTTGCTCTAATTCCAAATCAAACAGAGCAACAAAAGCAAGAAGAACACGAATAGAGGTATGGCGAACAACAAGGGAGAAAATCTCATTAAAGCCAATACCTTCTTTTTGATTAAAGCCTTTGACAACAAGTCGTGCTTTGCATCTAGGATCTTCTACTCCGGGAATGCCTTCTATCTTCTTATAGACCCATTTATATCTTAAAGGTTGTTTGCCTTGTGGAAGCTCTGACAAATTCCATGTATTGTTCTTATGGAGACTCTCAATTTCTTCATTCATAGCCACTAGCCACTTTGAGGAATCAGCACATGACACAACTTCAGTATAGCTTGTAGGTTCAACAACATCATTGACCTCTTGTGCAACAGACAATGCATAAGCAATTAAATTATTGCTATTAGTGTATCTAGCTGGCATTTTGATATGTCTTCTTGGTCTATCTTGGGAAAGAACATAATCATCTTCTTGTGGCTGGATAGGAGAAGTGGTACGGACTTCATGTTCGCGATCACCATTATCATCACTTTTAGATTCATCAGGAGATGAATTTGGGGTTGTAGCGGTAGACTTCACTTCCAACTCCACCTTCTCGCTATTACACTGAAAATTACTTGTACTAATAGAAGAAGACATAGAAGAGTATTTTCCAGAAGATAATAATACATCCTCGTTAAAAGGTCACATCTCTGCTAAGAATTAATTTTCTTGATTTTGAATCAGAACACCATAAACGATATCATTTAGATTCGAATGCATAGCCAATAAAAATGCACTTCACAGCTCTTGGAGCTAATTTGCCATCATTGACATGTGCATATGCGAGACACCCGAAAACTCTTAGATTAGAATAGTCAATAGGATTACCTGATCATATTTCTTCTGGCATTTTGAAATCAAGTGCAGAATATGGAGAACGATTGATCAAGTAACATGCAGTAGATGCTGCCTCGACCCATAAGTCACGTCGATGCCATAACCCTGCATTTGAAAGCATACAACGAGCCTTTTCAAGTATGGTTCTATTCATTCTCTCTGCAACACCATTCTGCTGGGGCTTACGTGGAATGGTTTTATGTCTAGCAATACCATGATGTGCACAGAAATGATTAAAGTCACCTACACAAAACTCAAGACCATTGTCTGTTCTGAGCTTCTTGACCTTCTTTCCCGTTTGGGTTTCAACGAGAGTTTTCCACTTCTTAAAAGTGGGAAAAGTCTCATTTTTATATCTCAGAAAATAAACTCATACCTTACGAGAAAAATCGTCAATAAGAGTCATCATATAGCGGTGTCCTCCATGAGAGGGTACTTTAGAAGGACCCAAAAGATCAAAGTGAATATAATCAAAAATACTTTTTGTGCGGTGAGTCGCAGTAGAGAAAGTGGCTCTTTTTTGTTTCCCAAAAACACAATGCTTGCAGAACTCTAGATTTCTAGTAACATGTTTTCCAAGATGACCTAGTTTGCTCAAAAGGTGGAAGCCTTTTTCACTCATATGGCCCAAGCGCATGTGCCATAATTTTGTGTCATCGTTATTGGTCATGGAAGAGGATACCGTTGTTAAACCTGTTACAACTGAGCCTTGCAAGACATATAAGCTACCAATTCGATTCGCTTTCATCAAGAGAAGGGCACCTTTTGAAACCTTTAGGACTCCACCTTCAGCTGAGTACTTGCACCCAAGAGACTCAAGGGTGCCTAAAGAAATTAAGTTCCGTTTCAAGTCAGGAATATAGCGAACTTTAGTCAAAGTCCTAACAATACCGTCATGGGTCTTGATTTGAATAGTACATATTCCAGCAACCTTGCACTGAGCATCATTGCCCATCAAGACAGCACCATTATCAATAGGTTCAAAACTGGAAAACAAGTCACTATAAGGACACATATGAAAGGTACACCCGGAATCAAGAATCCATTCGGTTTTGCTCCTTTTATTAGAAGCAACAACAGATAACAAAATATCACTTTCAGAATCATTTTCAACATTTGCGGCTTCAGTGGATTAAAGAGGCTTTCCTTTTCCTTCCTTTTCTTGTTTCTTCTTTAAGATATAACAGTCAGAAATATCATGCCCTGATTTCTTGCAATAGCGAC
The DNA here is from genome assembly GCA_037953625.1 of Crotalaria pallida. NCBI lineage: Eukaryota > Viridiplantae > Streptophyta > Magnoliopsida > Fabales > Fabaceae > Crotalaria > Crotalaria pallida. The sequence continues at coordinate 110,603,078 of CM075655.1, forward strand.
AAAATTTGCTGGATTTGTGGCCCTTAGATTTAGACTTGAACCTTCTATTATTGGTATTCCATCTTTCTTGAGTTCTGCCTCTGACATTTAAAGCTTCACCCTTGTCCTCAGAATGAACTTCTAAATCAAATTTTTCTTCGGACAATAAATTAGATTTAACATCTTCAAAGGATAATGTATCATTGTTACCATACAACATCATTTCTTTGAAGTGTTTATAGGTGGAAGGCTAAGAGACAACCAATAAAACAACTTTATCTTCATCGTCAATTTTAATATCCATGTTTTTCAAATTCATGATAATGGAATTGAACTCATCAAGATGAGATTGAAATGATGTACCTACAGCCATGCAGATTGTGTATAAGCGCTCCTTGAGACGAAGCTTATTTGCAAGGCTTTTGGTCATAAATAAAGTTTCTAACTTTAACCATAATCTCACGGCGGTAGTTTCATTTGCTACCTCACGGGAGAACCTCCTTGGATAAGCTACGTTGCATTGTTGAAAGCGCCTTTTCGTCCAATTCGTTCCATTGCTCGCCGGTCATAGAAGTTGGTTTCTTTGACTTCCCATCCAAAGCTTTCTTTAATCCGTTCTGAGTAAGAACGACCTTCATTTGGACACGCCAAATGGAAAAACTAATTTTGCCATCAAACTTCTCGATGTCAAATTTGGTAACATTTCAAATTCTCAATTGAGTAAATGCTCTGAATACCGCTTGTTAAGGTATATGCACTAAGCGGAAGCACATGATCAAATCAATTGGAGAATTTAAGAGAAGTAAATAAAATAAAATTGGCAAAATGAGAATGTAGGAACTTTCTAATGTATTATTGTGTATGAGAACAATAGGAATTGAATGAAAAATGAAATGTGTGCCTCCTTATATAAGAGACAGGAATGGTTCAGAACCATTCAGTTACATGTGATATAAAAATAAATAAAAATAACAACCACTTATTAGAATGACACTTGCACAATAGCCATAAATTGTTAATGGAAAAGAGGGAATTATGCAGAGCCACCCAACACTAATTATTCTAATAAATGTAAGGAAAAGAGCTTGGAATAAATTTTTGTGGGAAATACTAATTCAGATAAACTAGAATTGCTTCACTTCTTGCTTTTTTTTTTTTTTTAAATGATACTTCACTTCTTGCTTTAGTGTCAATTTACTCTCCGTAAGAAAGCTTTTTCGTTTTTGCTTTATTTTTATTGGAGTACCTCTTCATTCCTTTCCCTTCTATTTCTTCAATTTTTGTTTATTTCTTTTATCTAATTGTTGCAGTATTATATTTTTAATAATATTTAATTTAATATATTAATTTATTACTAAATTATGCAACAGTTGGAATCTTATCCATTTTCTTAAGAATTAGGGAGGATGTTGACTTGGAGCAGAGAAGGCAAAATCATAAACCGTTGGTAAATGAATTAATGATGGTTGATAAATGTCTAAATATTAAATATGAAAAACAATAAATGAATTATGAGAGTTAACTACTTAACTATATTAATTACAGTAGCTTTTTATTTGTAAGTTTGTTTTGAAAGAGAGAGTTAAACAAAAACGAAAGGTACTAATTTAGCACCACCATTGGCCATTATATACCCAAAAGGTATCCCCACTTGGTGCCCTGACCCCCCTGAGCATACTTGCTTTCTGTCAAAACGTATCTAACAGGCATCAAATCTCTGTTTATGTTTATTCATAATGCGTCAAGACTTAAGTGCTTACAAGTTACTCTGTTTTTTAATATTTGTTTTTTTAGAGAAATTTTTTATTTTTATTTAAAAATTAAGTATGCAATTAATGTTATTTTTCATGTTTTATTTAATAAAATATTAATTTATGTAAATAGTAAAAAAATAATAATTATTGAGATAAAAAAATGTTTATTAAAAAAACATAATTAATTTATTGAAAATCTTAATAATTATTATATTTTTTTAAATAAGACGGATGAATAAAAACACATATCATCTCTTTCAAAGAATCTTTCAAAGAGTTGACTACAAGAGGGCAGCCGTACAATAAAGCAAACACAAACAATCATATACAATTCAAAGAACAGACCCTAAGTGCATGTTTGGTTTTGAAATGAATTAGCTTAAAATCAATTTTGAAATATCAACGTTATTAATAATTATTTCTGCTCCAACCAGGGACGGATCCAGATGGTGCCCCCACAAACTTTTTTATTTTTTTAAAAAATATTCTTACATATATATGTTATATATATTATATTGTGTATCATTAGTAATAACTTAAGCTGTAGCTCAGTGCTAAATTCTCTCTTCATCTTTCCAGTTGCCGTAAGTTCGAGACTTAGTACAGGCATGATTTTTTTTTTAATTTTATATATGTATATAATAAACTTTATGTATGTTTAATTAGGTTAGTATTAATTAATGTTTTTTAATATATTACTCTCTCCAAATCTTATTATGTTTTTATTAATATTTTTTGCAACTTGAAAAAAAATATTATTTGATATTAATGAACTAAGGACAAACAAGGGAAAAAATAAATGTATCTTATAAAATATAAAGTGGCTTATACATAAAATTAAAATTTTTTAAAATGAGATCAAAATGAATATATTTTTAATATTATTTACGTATGTATCGCCCCCACATCAAATTTTTTTTGGATCCGTCACTGTCTCCAACATAATTTTGGGATAAGAGTTAATTTTCTAACTGAAAAATAAACATGCTATAAGTATCATACACGAACTCATATATATACGACATTAACCAAACTAAATATCACCCAAAACAGAGCCTATAAAAAACAGAGCCTATCAAAAACAGAGAACACCAACCCCACAGATCAATAGATCATACATTCATAACCCGGTAATTTAAGTTAAATTAAAATTTAAAGGGCATACAAAATTGCCAATTAATGAAAATTGGCAATGAGCATGAGAAAGTGTCACGAGGGATCCGTCACCCCTAGTCTAGTCTAGTGCTCTTGCGGTTTATTCATGAGCCTGATGATGTTAATTACTGTACTATTATTAGAGATCAATGCAGTGCTACTCGTGGCACCGTAGTAGTTGATCACCAAATTAAGGATCTCTCGTGACTGCACCGTACATACGCTCCTTCCTCTCTTTATCACTAGTCACTACTACTACTGCACCACAGTGCTTCAAAATATAATGATATATAATATTACAGATTATTTATTGTAAATATTCACACACGGGTTACCTCACATTTTGACTACACTCATTATTTGATTCTGTCTAGTTATTTCTTCATCTCTGCGCCTATGATTTTTTCACGTTACCTCCGCTTAAAACCATGCCTAGCATCCTAGCTAGAAGAATATATAAATTGATATTCCTAAAATACAAATCTAGAAACTAGAAAGCCAACTCTTCACCAGAATGGTAATGTTAGTTTCACAAACTTCTCATAAAATGACAAATATTTTGAAATGGACTATTGAACATAAATGAACAAAAGCAGCAGAAGCAGTTAAACATCAGCAGCAGCAATAGCAAAGACAGCAAAGAGGAAATTAAGTTAGTTCCAGATAACCGGTTAACTTGTTTATTAACTACAATGCTGGAATTATTGGCTAGCGGCCAAATAGAATTGGCACCAAAACTACCAACTAAGCTAACTGCTAATAAACTATCAACTGACAATCTAACCGGATAATCAAGTAGTTTAAACGGTTGCCGATCAACCTAGTTTTTTAACCGGTTATTAGTTAACCAGTAATTTGGAACTAACTTAGTTTCCTTATTGCTGTCATTGCTATAGCTGCTGCTGATGTTTAATTGCTTCTGCTGCTCTTGTTCATTTATGTTCAATAAAATGTGAACTTTTTTTTTCTTTCATTTTTAATACATGCTATGAAAAGAAGAATTAAAAATGATGGGATAAAGATTTAAACTACAATCCTATTTTTTATTTCAACTATGTTATTTGAATATCAAATTTTTACATCGTCTTTTTTAAAATTAACTTATACATTATCTGTATCTCTTAATGTTAACTGGAAGTTGAAATCGACAAAGGGGCAAGAATGTCGGATGTATAAGTGACGTCGACGGAAGTGTACTTAAGCATCTTTGTTTAAAAGTGACTTCGAAGGAAGTGAACGTGCAATTCGACAAAGGGTCGATTTCGACAAAAGGAAAGGTGTCGACAACATAAGTGATGTCGAAGGAGGTGTACTTAAGTCTCACGACTTAAAAGTGACTTCGAGGGACATGTACGTGTGTCGACAGAAGGAAGAGGCAGAGAGAGGTCTGTGTCGAAGAAATAATGGAGCAAGAAAAGAGGAAGTCAGAGCAGTCATATCAACATTGGAAACGAAAGAGTAATTATGAGAGCATTTAATGTTTCCCATGGCTATAAATTCCCCACCTTAGAAACCGGAAAAGCCATGAGAAAATATGGAAAAAGCCATAGCTCACCTTCACGAATTTTGGAAGGAAGAGAAAAGATTCAAATCCCATGTAGCCTAAGTTCATGAAAGATCAAACATGTGGGATTGTGGTATTCTGGAGTTGAAAAGGAAATGAGGAAATCTTCACTCCGAATACCTTCCTTATCCTCATGAATGGTGAAAGACCAAACATGCGGGATTGCATATGATCCATTTCTTATGTATCAGATCAATGTAAAAAACTCCGAATTGGAGGAAGCATTTAATTTGATAGATAAGCCTTGGTGGAACCTTTGTAACCCCCATAGGCCAAGGTTTGTGCCCTGCTAGGGTCGAATATTGACTGTCTTTCCCATTAAAGAGGGAAAGGAAAAAGACCTCTGATGACATTCTACTAGAGATGTCGGAAGTATGTCTTTTGGTTGATTGGTGGTGAAACATCAATTAATTGAAGTACATGCCACCGATATCAATAGAATGCATCTGAGGCCGACAGTAGGTCGAAAGTCAATCCCGACAGACGACCTATTTGTCGAAACTAGCTTGATGTCGAAGGGCATCCCAGAATCAAAAGGCAGGAGCACAACAATGTCAATGCCTCCAGCAACAAAGAGACTTAGACAAGAGTTGAAGGGTTGCGGTCGAAGAGGAGTATTTTCCGAAGGGATCTCAGCAAAGATGTCATCACGGAGCTCGACAAAATTATCCACTAAGCCCAAACGATGACGTGGGCGGTTACATCGTGGGGGATAGCGTAGTGGGTAGTTTTTTAGATCGTGGGTTCTGCGGTTATGCAGAACGTGCGAAATCAATTTGTAAATAGTTTGTGGATTCCTATACCTATAAATAGAAAGTCCTTAGGCTGTAATCGGGGTCGGTTGCTAGGTTGACACACATAGGCCAAAATCCTAAACATCTCACCGGAGCAGATAAACGGAGAAACGCCATTGTAAAGAACCTCAGTCTTCCACCCTTTTTAAATTCAATGCAATCTTTACGCTTTTCCAGTTTACTCTTCACCGCACTTTAATTTGCCGCAATTTACATTCGCGCAATTTTACATTCCATGCACTTTACTTTACCGCAAATTTTAATCGCTTTCCGTTTCGCGTTCCTCACCGTGTCGCGTTCTTGGTGTCGGTTTTTATTTTCTCACCGCATTTAAACGCTTTTCAACCCGAATATCGAAAAATATACAAAAATAAGGTCAAGTTCCTTTACAAGATTACCATTTAACCTGTCGTTACCCACACCCCCTCTATCACTGTCAGTTCGGCAGGCGTCGGACGAAAATCCCACGAACACTTAAATATTTTTATCTTTCTTATATACACGATTCTCTGGAATAAATAGAGAAAAAATTATGTGTGAAGTACCAACAAAGCCCATCACAGTTGGTAGATAGCTGGGTTCCTTAAGCATGATGTCGGGGGTTCGATCCCTACCGTGGGCATGGAAAAGACTTTGTTGGTAGAGGCAAAACCCACTTCGGTGATCTCTACGCCTCTGAGGGGATTAGTCTTCGGCTGTCGGTTGGGGGATACCCTTGATGTACACAAAAAAAAATTATGTGTGAAGTACTACTTTTGGTCATTCATGATTTTTAGATCGGACACTTTAGTCTCTCAAAATGTGGAAATTCACTTTTAGTCCCCGAAGATTTTTTATGGGACACTTAAGTCCCTCAAGTTATTTTATGGGACACTTAAGCCTGCAGTTATAGCAGTTGACGGAGTGGACAGATAGACTTAAGTGTCCCATAAAAAAATTTTCAGTGACTAAAAGTGAATTTTCACATTTTGAGGGACTAAATTGACCCATCTAAAAAATATTTATTGGTGCATTAAGACTAAACTACAAGAAAATAACATATTATCAATGCCGGTTAACAAGGGCTCCTGCACTCGTCGATATAAATGAATTACCAAGAGCCTATGTCGGTAAGAGAAAAATAATTATTGAAGAATTTATTGTTAATTGTTTACTTTGCAATTTTCTTTTATATGATGAACTTTGTATTAAATCAACAAAGAATGTATTTTATTACTTTGGAGACAAAGATTTTTTATGAAAATTTTCCATTATCACAATTCAACCAGATTACATGTGAAATTTAGATAAATATACAATTTTAACAAATTTAAATATCACTCACAATTAAGCTATGAAATTTTCAAACAGAAATACTAAAATTATTTGTTTTATATTTTTATGAAATAAGTCATGTTGATAAAAAATTACTGTCAAAACAATAGTATTTATAATTTATCATCATTTTAAAGGAATTATAAGTCTTACATGTTATGAGTCATTGGGCTGCCCGTGACAAGAACTCTTACCCAAACCCAGCCCAAAACACATTTATGTCCAAATTTAGATCTAACTCCGGGCGTAATTAGTGCGGAGTTTTAGTCTACAAACCCTTTGTTTAGCCCCCAAACCCCAATCTTACAAATATTCTCAAAATACCCTATTCTATTATACTACCTTTTTTTATTCCAAACGTACTAATTTCCCAAACCCCACTTCTCCACTCCCCCTCTCTGCCTCCAACTCCTACCACTCTTCCATTTCGGTTTCCTCATCTCCACCACCACCTTGAAGCAAATCACCATCGCCAACAACCTCGTCTCCATTGTCTTCTTTGCTTCGTCTTTGATTCGTCTTCTCTGCTTCGTCTTTACTTCGTCTTCTCTGCATCATCTTCTTTGTAGGTACGTGTTTTTGTTCTTTTTGTTTTTTTTTTATTCTTCTTTCTTCTTCTATGCTATGCTTCGTTTTTTCTACTCCTGTTTTTTGTTCTCTGCTTCTGTTTTTCATTTTTCGTTTTCTCTTGTTCGTTTTCTTGTTTTTCGTTTTTTTCTTGGTTTAGGGATTTTGATTTTAGGATTTTGTTTTTTGTTTTTGTTGTTCTTGGTTTAGGAATTTTGATTTTAGGATTTTGTTTCTGTTTTTAGGTTTTGTTCTTCGCATTTTGTTGTTGCTATTTTGTTCTTCGTATTCTGATTTTTTTTTTTTTTTTTTGTGTTTATGCAGGAAATATCTCACACTTGCTTCGAATTCCCCATCTCCTCTGAATCTTATCTCTATTCTAATTTCCATTACATCTCTTTATTTTTCTTATTGGGCTCTTAGTTCCGCAGTGGTGCATGTTGCAACCATCTCAGAGAAGGTGGAGGGTTGGGTTTTTTTTTTTTTTTTTCAGAAATAAGATTGGGGTTTGGGATTTTGTTTTACTCTTTTGGAAGGAAAATAAGTAATAAGGTTATTTTAGTAATTTCCTAATTAAAATGGGGTTTGGGTCTAATATAAGGGTTTGTAGACTAACACTCATTAGTGCATGTCTGCTGCCTTATATGACCAGGTCGGATCTTAAGCATCATCACAAAAAGAGGTGAAAATTATGAGTTTTGGATAGTTAATTTTTTTATAAGCAAAAAAACTATTATTCTAAAATAGGGATCTACATAAGTATACGTATTATTGTACACACATAAACCTCAATTTTTATGAAAGGGTTTGAACAAGTGTATTGCTATCATTATCTAGAATTTTAGATCCAACTCCGGCGTAACAAGTGCGTGCCTGCTGCCTTATATGACCAGGTCGGATCTTAAGCATCATTATAAAAAAAGGGGAGAAAATTATGAGTTTTGGATAGTTAACGTACGTAAAGTGCAGTCATATGCTTTGGTTACGAGAAAAATACTTAAAAATGAGTGGTAGAATTTTAGATGGACTTTTAGCTTACTTAATCATGAACTATAGAGTGGATTTGTGAAGAGTTTTATTTTTTTTTGGATTCAATAGAATTAGTTTTGAATCCTATTTGATTATGAAAAATAACAAATGTTCATAGCCTCGTACATAGGGATGGCAACGGGAGACTGCAGATGGGGATCCCCGTGGGGAACGCCCCGTTTGGGGATCCGAGTTTGGGGATTTTTCCCCAGCGGGGCCGGGGATGGGGGGGATTTTTTCCCCGAACAGATTTTGGGGCGGGGAATGAGATTGGTTCCCCCGTCCCCGCGGGTTCCCCATCCCCGACAATTTTAGTTATATTCCCTTAAATATTTAGGTTTTATATAGTTAAAAAACAGGTTTTTTAGTAACTTCACATATATTATTATAATTATAATTATAATTATTATTAGAGTGAAGGGACACTTTGATCCTCAAGTTTTTCGACAGGACACTTTAGTCCCTCAAGAAATTTAATTCATTTTTAGTCTCCCTTGTTTTCCAAAAGTACCAATTTAGTCCCTCATGTTTTCCAAAAATACCAATTTAGTCCCTCAATGAAGTGGCTAGCGGAAATAGGACAAGGACTAAATTGGTACTTTTGGAAAACCTTGGGGACTAAAAATGAATTAAATTTCTTGAGGGACTAAAGTGTCCCTATCGAAAAACTTGAGGAACCAAAGTGTCCCTTCACTCTTATTATTATTAACGATTATTTTAACGATTTTTTTAAATTGAATCTCTTGAATTTTAACGATATATTTTTCTGTAGTGTACAAGTTTAAAAATGCTATTGGACGTTGTGAATTTTATAACAGGTCAAGTTGAAGTTAGGTTCCTTGTGGGGACCCGTGGAGTGATGGGGAATGGGGATGGGGGTTAATCAACCCCCGATATGGGGAATGAGGATGGGGATGGGGGACAAATGAGACCCGAGGATGAGGAATGAGAAAGGTCTCCCCGAGCGTTTCTCACCCCGTTGCCATCCCTGCTCATACATCTTTCGAACCTCGAACTTAAATATGCTACGAAAGATTGGTTTAGGAATCCTTGATGTGCAATAAGTTGCAGGCGATGGTGAGGTGGTGGTGGTGTCGGACAGTGTATTATCGGAATGTGGTTGCAACTGCGTCATCGATTTAACAAAACACTCATAAGCTTTGGGCTTCCGACAGTGTTGTGACATAGGGATGGAAGAGATCAGGGATAGATGGATGCAGGAAGGTGGTAATGGGGCACGTGCCCCCACTAAGTTTTATTTTCTTTTTTTAATAAATTTATTCACATATATAAAATACGTAGTATATATTAAGTAGTGCAAGCTTCTCATCATCATTCAATTATGGAGAGCAGTGGTTGAGGAAGTCAACTTAAATTATGTAACGCAAGTTCAAACCGTGCTAGAAAAAATGTTTTGGAACTTTTTTATTTTTATCTTCTAAAGTACGTGAGACGTTCATAATCTAAAACAAACAAATTATTACTTCTCCTGTTCTAGATGTGAGATTCTATTAAACTTTTATAGTACTAGTTTTTTTTCATAAACATCCTTGTTTATTAAACATTTTTTATACTCTTTTCGGTCCCTAATATAAGCATCTTTGGACCAATTTCACTCCCTTTAAGAAAGTTAGTTAGTGGCATTGGAAATGTAAATATTTGGTATTAATTAGTTAAGTAAATAGGGGTGTTTGTTGGGAAAAAAATAATTAATGTCATTGAAAATTGGAAATGAGACTTATATTAAGGACAAAAAAAAGTCTTGAAAGGGGACTTATATATATAGGACCAGAGGAAGTATTATTTAAATGTTTTAAGGTAAATGTTTAGTATTCATTTACCTATACCAATAATTAATACTCCCTTTGTCTTTAAATTTAAGCACTAGATAATGAATTTCTTTTGTCTTTAAATATAAGCATATATTTTAATTTCCAATAACATTAATACTTCTTTTTCACAAGCACTCATGTTTAGTTAACACATTTAAGAATCTCAATAATAATTATAGAGGTAATTTTGAAAATGTATACAAAATATTATTATTTCCAATACCCTTAACAATATTAACTAATTTTCTTAATCAACGTAAAAGTTCACTTTTAGTGCTTACATTTAGAGATGGATGAAATATATTTTTTTTATTGTTATATGTATGATCCCACCAATAAAAATTTCTGGATCCTGTCACTGTAGGAGATGATGGCTCGTATGAATATTCATCATCGTTCACTCTTCTTTCTAATTTTCCCAATTTTGACTTCTCGCTCCATAAGCCATATTTATTATCCGACTTTGCTTTCGTTCCATTTTTTACTGTCAACCTTGTTTCTATGTAGGGGTGATCACAAGGGGGGAAACTAACATTGTTGTGAAAGAACCCAATTAGAATAATCGGAAGATGAAAAAATTGAGCAAAAATAGAATAAAGACTATTTTTCGATTTATATTATCGATCCATGTTGAACTAATTTATGAAGGAAAAAATAAAAAATAAAAATATATTTCGATCCATATTTAACTTTCTTTTTTTGATAGTAGATCCATATTTAACTTTCGAAACAAGGAAATATTGGCTCATATGTTTTCTTCATACTAGTGGTGCCCATTATTTACTACGAGCATAGCAAATCCAAATGCAGCTTTGTTGACCAAAATCCAAATAAAAAAATTAAGGCTTAATTATCTCACAAATCCCTGAAGTTGAGGTACTTTTGTCAGATACCTTTATACTATTTTTTTTCAATGTCTGACTCCCCGAAATTACTTCTGGGTTTGTCATAAACACTTACTACCAATTCTGGCCAATTTTGATCACATGTAACATCATAATTCTAGTCAGACGCAAAGGTTAGTCATGTGGTGTCGCGTGATGTCATACGGGCGAAGACTACCTCTCTCTTCAATTTTTTTTTAACTTATAAAAATATTAAGTTCTTTAGTTTTTTTAAATTTAATAAAAAAAAGATCTTCGCCCACGGGGCACCAGGTGCTTAACTTCTTGCGTCTGATCAGAATTTCGATGTTACATGTCAGCAAAATTGACCAGAATTGGTAATAAAGGTATATATATAACAAACCTGTAAGTAACTTCGGGGAGTCAGACATTTAAAAAAATAAAGGTATTTAGAAAAAATACCGCAAATTTCAGGAACCTGTGACATAATTAAGCCAAAAATTAAAGTAACTTCTTTAGGATGGAGGATAAAATGTTTTAAAAAATGATGCGATTATAGTTCACTAACTTCAAAATCTTAAATGTTTAAATTTTCAATGAAAATATGTTTTTTTCCTCAAAATTTCTTTCATTTTAAAGCTATATATAACAAAGGGTCAAATACACTACTAAAAAAAAGCTTTTTAGTAACCGCAAATTTCGGTCACTAAATAGCATTTTTCGGTCACTAAATCTGTTAGTGACGGAATAGGTGCGGTCACTAAAAGTGGCGTCACAAAAAAATTAGTGACGGAAAAATTATTCCGTCACTAATTTGTGACCGAGTTTCGCAGTCAAAAAATTACATTCCGTCACTAAAATAGTCACCAAATAAAAGGGGGACCAATTTAGTGACGGAAAATATGAAGTTAGTGACCGAACGGTCACTAAATATTAACAGTCCCTAAAACGGTGACAAAATTAAAACTGGCCCAATTTAGTGACGGAAATTTTCATTTTAGTGACGGAAACATCCGTCACGAATTTCTAACCGTCACTAATAGTGACTGAATTGTAAGTTTTGTGACTGCGGTTTGCAGTCACTAATAGTGACGCATTTGTTATGTTAGTGACTGAAATATTCCGTCACTATTTAAAAAATTTGTGAGCATAATTTTTTAATTACTAATCACTGTTTTTATCCCCGTTTTTATCGCAAAATATATATTAGCTACACTTATTTCACAAAATTTAGAAAAATAAACACTATTGACAAATAAAAATATAAAATAAGATATAATATTGTTGTATAGTTCTAGCATCGATCTAATAACAAATAACATAAACCATGTCCTAGTAATTATCCAGAAATTATAAACCAAACACAAATCGTATATGCAAATTTGTCGAGCTGAATCCATTTCTGACTTTTCTGCCTCCCCACCATCGTATATGCAACAGGAGAATGCTACCATGTCCTACATGATGAAAGGATATATTCAATCATTACTACATAAAGCTAAATCATTCCTGTACCCTTCTGACACAGACATATATTAACACCAACTATTAGTTCTCAATAAATTAGAATAAACATCAGTACCTCCTCAAAGCGAAGATGCACAACAATATACTTTCCACCTGTCCTTGAGCTCTTCTCAATCATTCGGTTAACCAGCTTCTTAGCTATAAAATAGGGAGCGAGTGCAGAAATAAAATCAGGATTAATATAAGTCATAGAAGCATCATAATGCTCTCACTATATAACAATTCTAAATTCTAATTTTTAATATCTCTATGGATTGTTTTATAAGGAAAGCTTGCATGCCCAACAAGGTATATTTTAATTCCATTACCACTAGTTCGTAATAAAATTCAAATAATTAATGCTTGATCAACGATATTACAAAGATAACACAAACCAGGAAATTAAAAGGGGGGCTAATTAACATGGCTCAACCAATTAGATCCCAAGAGGATCTGCTCCTGGCCCTAAGTTGTATAGTTTTCTTAGTTGGTTCATTATTTGTAGCAAACATGCCATGGCAATATGCACTGTTTATGGCAGCATGTTTAAATTAACTAATTTTACAATAAAGCAAACACATGTTGAAATATTATAACCGCCTGTCTAACTGATGAAAGACACAATTCACTTTGTAATAAAGTGCACTCGATACTGTCTGTTTATATCAACAGAAATGTAAACCAAACACATGCCTACTATTATTATACTCAATTTTAAAACCAATGGCAAGGGCCAAAACTAATATTATTGTTGTCTATAAAAGCATGTTTCCTATGCCAACTCATTTAAAAATTGGAAGGCTGGATTCTCAAGAAGCTCATCTGCTGGTTTCATGTCTAAGAAATCCTTCAATTATAGTGATGTAGAGAGGTCATCCACTGAGAAGGGAATGCTGTCAAAGAAGTAAAAGTCATTTTTAATTAACAAGTAGCATGCTAGCATAGTATGAACTATGAACAAATATGTTCTAACTAAAATGATGCTACAAGCCAGCCAATAATCCTGTAAAAGCCAATAAGAATGATCAATAGTACACAATAAACATATAAATGGTGTACCACTTCATCATGGTGATTGCTCAGGCAACCACTGCTGCCATTTGAGCTATCAGCATCACTAGAATCATCAGCATCACTTGCATGAGATACAAGGCCCTCAGAAGTATTCCATGAATAGCGACTAAAGAAGTAACTGGTATCTAGAGGACTCTCGGAAGCAGGAACAAATGCAGCCTGCAAAACCAACAAATGCATCATGTTATGCAGCACACAACATGTAATGATCCACTTCAAAGGATATGCAGTAAAATTAAAAGTAGCATCCATGACTCAAATGAAGTCCAACATACCTTCTGTCGGGCAAAGTGCCCCAGTTTATATCCTTGAAGAAAACATGCTGCTTCACCTGGATCATTAAGCGTCTCTCACTTTGATATTCGAAAGGAAAAAGAAATAGAAAATTTTATCATAAAAATGGGAAACAAGAATTTAAATGGTCACAAGAGATTAGATCACCTCTGATGCCCCTCTAGCTCCTAGTCTTTGATCAGGATCTTCAGTCAATAATCTGAAAACTAAACATCTCAGGCACTAAAGGAAACAAACATCTAGCTATCTTAATTAGGTGTGTGCTCTCTGAGAATAACACCCCATGACCAGAAATCATATTATAAAGTTCAATGTCATTATCATTGGACAACAGCGTCAATTTCAAAAGGCAGCAAAATATGTTTTTTGAGAATCTTTTGAACAAAGCTAATTATACTAATTTAAACAGTTCAACGTTAAACATTTGGAACAGATAATGGGTAGATCATGCCATTATTCCATAAAGCAGTATATTTAGTTATTAACACTAAAATATCTAATATGTAGCAAAGTACCTTAAACACTAAAACAATGCAAGTTAATCAGGAGATGAATTAAAATATATGAATCATAAAAGAAGGTATTAAGCAGTTGCACAGGACTAAATTGAATCAGGCTAGGACAACTAAACTCTCTCTAAAACAGGCTGTAAATGAAGTTTTGAGATTACATCTACATATTACAATCTAAAACCTACCAAAACTAAATACAAGATGACACTGAAAACTGATCACCAAAAAGAAAAAAAAATAGAAGATTGATCCTCCTTTTGACAGAGCTATCTCTTAAAAAACAGACTTCATTCCATTGTAAGTTCAACAAACCACCTCGAGAAATACCAAGTGCACTCAAATCAAATAAAAGATATGCCCATCTTCCCCCCTTTCTTTCGGACTTTGACAATATAATCATTTTCCGACTGTCCTAATTATGGTTTAATGCACAATTTAATTTCAAAGACAGGATTAAAGTTATGAAGGGACAAAACACTACTCAGATATTATAATTTATGAAGTAAGAAATCTTGAATCAATGGGTCTTGCACTCTTGCCAACAGATAGATATATATTAGGCGCTTATAATGGCATACTACTGTTTCTCATTTCTCAAATCACTTCATTCAAAAGAGACGCATCACAAACAACATTGATGCAAGCTTAAAACTCACCTCTCCCAATGGCCAAAAATATCTTGTCTAAGACTTGCATACCTGTGTATGTGTGTGTGTGGTTTTAGATAGAGAGAGATATTAAGTAAAGAACGTCTTACACTCTGAGGTTTGCCTGGATCCAACACGGGTCTGCTATGAGGATCAGCGGCAGCCTTTCCTGGTGACTCAGAGCCACCTTTCTTTTTCTCATCCCTGGCTTTGTTAAAAATCACTGTGAATCCCTCAGCTGAGGCTGGATCATTGTTAAAAATCACTGTGAATCCCATTCACCAAATTTTGGTAGTGGTTGACCCTTGTCCTGTGGGATAATCAGATTAGCCAATGTAAATTAAAAACAACAAATTTTATAAATTTTATCAAAAGATTTTTCAACTCAATGGTCTCAATCAAGTCTAAAACACAACATGAACAAAGTCTGTTTTGCCATCTTCTCGCAATCTCAAAACATGAATTTCTAACACAGTTTACAGTTGCCAAACTCAAGTTATACTAAATAAAGTAGAAGGGCAGTGCTGCAATTAATTACAAAAGTAACCTAGCATACTTTGGCTGAGTGGATACAAAAGGAACCTAGCATCATTCATACTACAGGTATTTTGTCAAACACAAGGTTAGCAATCAAAATAAAAACTAAATTAAGGAAGCTAAGCTCAGCAATTAAAATTTTCATTTTGATATAAAAACCAAAAATAAAAATAAAAACAATAACTCATCCATTTCAACTTTGCCATTACCCCCAAATTAAAAACCCTAGCTAACAATATGATGAAGTTGATTCCAAAATTGAGAACCCTAACATATGAATGAAGTTGAAGATGAATAGGCTTACCTAATTTGAGCCTTGGTCGTGTAGAACAGTGAAGGAGCACAGTGAATGAGCCTTTGGCTGTGCGAGCAGAGTAGAGCAAAGTTGTGAGAATGAATAGAGCAGAGAGTGAGAGGCGAAGGGTTACTGCCTCGGTGTTTGGGCGTGGTGGTGGTTGAGTGGTTTGCCTCGGTGGGTGGCGACGGGTGAGAGAGGTGGTGGCGGCAAGGTGAAGATGATGGTGGCTGGGTTTTTCGGATCGCAACTCGCGATAACCATAAGTGGAGAGAGAGAGAGAGAGAAAGAAAGAGAGAGCGCGAGGGAGGCAAAGGCGAAGGCCAAATTGCAATTTGAGAGCCTCCCCTCACGATGGTGGTGGCTGTCTGGGTGGCGCTGGTCGGAGGGACGGCGAAGGAGGGGGAGCAGGTGGACGGAGTGAAGGAAGAAGGAAGGAGTAGCGCGGAAATGAAATAAAGTGGCGGATCCGGAAATGAAAATGAAATGAATTTAGGGTTTTTAGTATAATTAGTGACTGAGTTTAGTGACTGAATTTATTCAGTCACTAAATTGTACATTTAAAAAAAAAGAAAAATATGTTTGGTGACTGATTTAGTGACTATTATTTAGTGACTGAAAATTTCAGTCACTATTTCGGTCACAAAATACTTTTTTCCAATATCAGTCACTAAATCGGTCACTATTTGTGACCGTTTTTATTGCGGTCACAATATCGGTCACTATTTGTGACCGTTTTCTTTTCGGTCGCTATATCGGTCACTATTTGTGACTGTTTTCATTTCGGTCACAAATTTGGATCACTAAAACAGAATTTTTTAGTAGTGAAAGGTCATTGAATCTTATTTATCATCACACTAATCCGATCACTTTGAGATTTATATATTACTATATGATTATTTTCTCTAAAGTGATGAGCAATGTCTCTCAAGTAATCCCTTCGATTTTATTATTTTAAAAAAAAAAAACTAATTTCACGTATATTAAGAAAGTTTGTTAAGTGTATTTAATTTTTTCAAATTCATAGAAAAATTGATTACTTTAGAAAACTTGCATTGAGAATGAAACAAAAATTAAATGTTACAACCATTTTGTAGGAATATTTTAAGAATTTGTATTGGAAATAGAAAGTTGGTTAATTTTTGCTTATATTTAAGAGCATTAATAAAATGTCTTTTTTTTCTTATAAATAAGACCGGATATATGGATTATTTATTTTAAAAAAATTACTTTCAAAAAAATTGTCTTACATGCATGGTGCATTGGGTATTTTGTGTATATAGAAATACAGGTTCGATTATTTGTAAATACACCGTCAGATAATTTTGAGAATGACATGAATTAAAAAAGAGATAGCGAGAGAGATCGGGAAATGCATGATAGGAAGATACAAATAATACATCTTTCATTGAAACTTTTAGTAGCAAAGACAAACCATCGGAGATGGGAAGTTCATATCAACTACATACTTAACATTATTATATTTTGATTCAAAATAAAGTAATGACTCTTATTATTTATATATACCTAAATTTATTAATTATTATGAGATAAAATATATATTTTCTACCCGCATAATTTATACTTGAAATTCCTAAAGATCGGTCTTAAAATATTTTATATAAAACTTAACCTACCTATTAACTTAGGAGAGTATGTAGTTTAGTTACTTGAACACCAAATCCTTGACTGTGTCCAACTTATGGTGTCAAAATATATATATCATTTTCCAAACTAACGCAATGGCGCAATGGCACGACATCCTCATGATGATCCATAATCTTCCAAGTTCCATCAAATTGTTGAACCATACCTTTGTTCTTTTCTATCTTCCACTCCGAAGGAACATGATACACATGTGTCAAAGCATCCATGCTCTTGTTCACAAGTGCAATGTCACGATCAACGTCCAACTTGAACCCTCCTTTGGTCCCTTGTGTCCCAGCAATACCATGCAAGTAACCCTCCAAGTTATGGGCACTGATCCCACTCTTTAAGTACGGGGATTCTCTAGTGTCGATTACCAACTCTTCACCCACCTCCGAGTACCCTAGAGGGAGAATTAATTTTTTGCAAAGAAAAAAAGAAATTTTATTGAGAAAAAGAGTACTCCCCATAGGGAGAATAGATGGAACAATATCTTTTTTATTACGAATACGCAAAGCTCTCAAATATTTGTACTTAGAGAAGATCTTGTGGAAGCTAGAGTTTCCAACACGAGGACATGCATATGCAAAGGCTGTGACTGGCACGTTAAGATTTTGGGCCGCTATGTCCAGTGCATTTATAGTTGCCAGTGCTGCACCCAAGCTGTGCCCAGTTATTGTTATGCTAATTTCTTCATTATTGTATTGCTCCACAAGACTGCTAATCTCTTCTAGCACCTATATGAATTACAAATATTTTAAAAAGAAATTCGATACATAAAATGTTGAAAAGAGAAAATTGAGATGGTATGACATTTTTTTTAAATAAGAAATGGTATGACATTATATTAATTAGTTAAACACATGAACAAATAATTATTTATAATAAATGCCTAAATGGGAAACTCTTCACTGGATTATATATTTATTTATTTTTAATTATTTAAATCAATCAATATAATCAATGAAATCGGTCGAGAGACACGTAGCTGTGTTATGTTATAAAGTTTTATATTAGTTGAATATATCAGCAAATAATCATTTAAAATAATTTGAGCCACCCTATATATTATGAGCTAATTTTGAGCTACAGGTAGATCTAATTAATTAGTTTTCATTTTCATAAGTTTTATCATCAATTGTGATCTTATTTTCGAGAATGACTTGTATATATAGGTGCATGCTTATTGACAACCAATTGATTATCTTAATTTTATTAAAATAATAATTTTAAAAAGACAACAATGCCCTATTTTAATTGTATAGAAATTTTTGATTGGTTCTCCCTTACTATAAGTCACTTTTTTAATGTTTTTTCCTTATTTTAAGTTATTTTAAAATATTTAGGTAATATTAAAGAGTTTATATCAAATATACACCTCGTAATTTCATAAGGATGATAGAGTAATAATTATAATAGAAAGAAAAATGAATAAATTGTAAAATTTTGAATAGAGATAACTTTGGAATATCAATATATATCATTTTTGATAAATTTGAAAATAAAATAACCATTCATATTAATATACATGAATTAAATAAAAGTAACTTATAATAAAATAAGGAAGCGAGTAGTTTATTCCTCGTCCTCAGGGCTAGATCTGGGATGAACAAGAGATGCGGTCACCCAGAACAGTTAAAAATTATATTATCATTAATTTTAACCTCATCTAATTTTTATGGACAATAATAATTAGAAAAGAAAATGTGTTTCAAATCCTCACAATTTGTATGGATTTTAATTTTTTTTCCTTCAAATATTATTGTTAAAATTTCATATTTTTATATTTTATTATAAATTAAGAATCCTTATTTTTATATCACACTCACAATTTGAATAAAACCCTTCGTTTTATTCAATTTTTTTAAAAAAATTGCTTAGTTAATTTTTATGACAAAACAGGAGGATAGATTTTTGCTGTTTTCGTCCATGACTTACAAAATGTCAGGACAAGGTCTGCTCATCCTCTAGACCCCTTGGAACGGAAGAGAGACATGAATTGAAGCTCTTAGATGATTCACCTAAGATACGAATATAAGAAGCGGAATATTATATATATACTCCTAACAATTATAGCTTCTTTTTTTTTTATAAGCATTATAATTAAAAAATGATTATTATAATTATTAGAAGGTTTATTTACGTCTTTAGTCCCTGAAAGTTGGGAGTGTTTTGATTTTGGTCCCTGGAAGTTTTTTTGACCTTGACTCATCCTTAATTGTTTTGAAATTTTGGTTTTAGTCCCAGCCGTAGATAAAATTCGTTAACTGCTGAGGTGGCTAATGGAACGCCACATTGACATACATGTGTGCAAGTACCGCGTGCCACCAGTAAAAAAAACATGGATGATTCGGGCCTGCAGGAACAAAAGGGCCAAAGCCCAACCTAAATGTGTTTGTGAATTGGGTTTTGACCCTTTTGTTCTTGCGGGTCCAAATCATCCACGTCGTCATCATCATACCGATAGTATACAATACTTACACACGTATATACACGTGTATGTTGATGTGAAATTCGTTAACCATATCAGTAAAAAATACTCCCTCCGGTCCTATATATAGGTCACATTCTAGAAAGTTTTCTTGGTCCTAATTATAAGTTACTTTATATTTTCTATGCATCATTTATTGATTTTTCTCTTTTTTGCCCTTATTAAATGCTTTGACTATCTATGTGTTTTTTGTTGTTCATTAATGAGTGCGAATTTTTCAAGAAAAGTTAAAGGGGTAAAATTGTAATGTTACAATATATTCTCATAGAATTCATAAAAACAATCACTTTCCTTGGTATGTGTAATTCGGTTAAGTATGCCCTATAATAAGGACCGGAGGGAGTAGTAATTATGGTTAAGGCCATAAGGGAGTGTCTATGCATGATACCAATCATTTCTGTGAACACACCATAGCAGTAATTAGCACAAAACATTTATCATGTTACTAAAATGTGTATTTATATGGTTGTGATTATGTATCAAGTAATAAACGTAATATTTATTACCTGATGTCTTGCACTGGTCTCAGTGAATGGTGGGTTGTTAGAGGTGTAAACGGAGTAAAAACCATGATGTATTTGAGGAGCATCATTACAACCAAATATTTCTTGAGCAGGGTCCAAATCAAATTGCAAATCCTGAACCCACTCAGAGCCCTGAATTGTTCCTCTCCATGCAACCATAATATCCCTCCTCCCTAATGCTTCCCTGCCTTCATCAGTGGCCACAGCAACGTACCCTATCCAATTTGATTCCAAGCTCCAATCATCCTTCCTAAACGACTTTAATATAAATGCTGGGGCACCAGCTTTAGATGTTGCATATATAAATTTAGTAACAGAATACTTGAAAGGATTTCCATTTTCCAAGCCAACCTTGGAAAAGAAATCACTCCTAGCATATAGGCTGTTACCAGCATTCTTAGATGCCTTCTGTGAGTTGAAAGCATCATATGTTGCTTGTGCAAGTTGTCCATAGTGTATTATGTAATGGCGAAGATCAATGTCTAGAGGGTCTAGTAGACCCTGCCAATTATCTTGGCCACTAAGTTCTCTCCATCTACTAGCTATGTTAGTATCCATCTATGAACTTATTCTTTTTCAAATCTATAGGGACAATGTATGATGATGAGGAGACTTGCTTGTAGTGCCATGGCTTTATACATGTACAGGCGTTGAATTATTGGTCTGAGACTTTTTCTAAAAAATTATGGATGGTTGTTGAATACTTAATTTTAAAAGTTAGCCTTGTTCTGTTTTTTTGGGTGAAAAAGATATGCTTATTTATGTGTTTAGTCCTCAAAAATTCATCGTGTTTTGATTTTAATCCCTATAAGTTATTTTGATCTGGATTAGTCCTTAAATTTTCAAACATTTTGGTTTTAGTCTCTTCCGTTAGTAAAAATCTGTTATTTGTTTATGTAACTGGTGGAACATCACATTAGCAGTTCATGTGGTCTGAAGTGACGCCAAATAGGTGACATAACGTGGATAATACAGATCCACGGACGCAAAATGGTCCGATACGCAAAATGGTCTCGTACGTAAAATTTTGAGTTCATTGTGTAACATTACCTATTTGGTGCTACGTCACACCCCGTGGCAGTTGATGTGGATTTTCGTTAACCATGTCAGCAAAGAACTGATTTTTTGTAACGAAGGGGACTAAAACCAAAATGTTTGAAAAATTAAGGACTAGTCCCGGTTAAAATAACTTCTAAGGACTAAAAACAAAACAGGTTTTCAGGGATCAAAATCATAAATAAGCCAAAAAGATATGTTATGATAGATCGATGTTATTTAATTAAATTTTCCTTCCGTTTGCAAACCACCTGCCATTTAAAAGTACTATTTAATTAACCGCAATCCTAATAATCGAAGATAAGAGGAAAACCGATTATGATAAATAATGATAGTTGAACAATTTAAAAAGATGACCTTGATTTTGTCCAAGAAAAAATAAATAAATAAATAAAAGATGACCTTGTTAGTCTCGGTCGTCTTATCTTAATAATAAGTTTTGCTATTTACTTATTTTCTTTGTTTGGCTATCTACACATCTAGCTGGTGAGTAATCGTGGCTAGCAAGTTTTCAGTGTAATTGATTGGACACTATTGAATTGAACAAGCAAGGCCTTAGGGTTAACAAGGTAGGAAAATGGTGGTGAGTGATTATCCCGGTAGTTGAAGAATTAGAATTACGAAAATATAGAGCAAAGAAAAACGATTTCAACCATCAAAGTCCAGCACAGTTGGCTGCTGTTGGTAAATGACTGAGTTCATGATGTTAAGGGTTCAATTTGAATAAAAAAGATTTTGGTTATAAAGGCGAAACTCACTTCAAAGATGATTAGTCTTTGGCTGTGGCCTGGAAGATACCTTGCTTAAAAAAAAAATAGAAAAATGATTGCAATGCAATTGATGTTGTGTGTGTTGGGACATAAAAAATACTTTATCTGTGTGAAAAATTGTTAAATTTTTTGTCCCAAATTATATTTTATTCGTCACTGAATATAAGATTTTTTTATAAATTTTTTGTCATATTTATAAGAATCTATTATAATGTTAAATAACATTTAATTACTTTTTTTTCCACAAACATCGTTATTTATTTAACCTTTTTTTAGAGTCTTAATAATAATTATAAGAGTAATTTTGTAAAAGTGCATAAATTATTTACATTTTCAATGTTACTAACAATATTAACTAACTTTCTTGATAAATATGAATTATCCCAAATAAAAAAAATTTGTATTCAGGAAGAAGATAGTAGTCATAATAATAAATAAAACATATTAAAAAATTGCAATTTTTTTCAAATGATTTTTAATGATAAATAAATTGTTTAGACTAATAAATTTTAATATATACTCCCTCCGGTCCAAAATATAAGCACCTTTTGACAAAAAAATTTTGGTCCAAAATATAAGCACCTTTTCTAAAATTTTACTAAACTAACCCTATTTAATACTCCATTAACTATGTTTGTGGGAAAAAATGTCATTTAAAAATGGGTGGGAAATAATTTTGGATTAAAAATTTAAAAATCAGAAGGATAGATTGGTAAATATACCCTTAAAATTTACAATTCCAATACAAATAACTAACTTAACCTACTTTTCTTAAAGGGAGAGCTTTTGGTCAAAAGGTGCTTATATTTTGGACCGGAAGGAGTATTAATTATAAAGTAATTTCAAATTGTAATTTTGTT
Organism: Crotalaria pallida; assembly: GCA_037953625.1. Classification (NCBI taxonomy): domain Eukaryota; kingdom Viridiplantae; phylum Streptophyta; class Magnoliopsida; order Fabales; family Fabaceae; genus Crotalaria; species Crotalaria pallida. The sequence continues at coordinate 110,626,124 of CM075655.1, forward strand.
AGACAAAATATTAAATCAACGTTCTCTTATTCTATTTGATTTTTAAAAAATTCCCAACTTTTTGGGATAGCTAGAGTAATTAATATTACTCATGTATGGGAAACTTTACTTTAGTTAAATAGCTATTCCCTCATTTCCAATTTATATGTTAATTTACCTTATTATAAATTACTCCCTCCGATCCTATATATAGGACATATTCTAGAAGCAATTTTTGGTCCTATATATAAGACATTTTGTATTTTCTATGCATCATTTATTGTTTTTTCTCTTTTTTGCCCTTATTAAATGCATGTGTTTTTTTGTTCATTAATGAGTGTGAATTTTTCAAGAAAAGTTGAGAGGGTAAAATTGTAATGTTACAATATATTCTCATAGAATTCATAAAACTAACTACTTTTCTTGATCCGATGAATATGGTTAAGTATGTCCTATATATAAGACCGGAAGGAGTATTTATTATTTTATAAAATCGAAGTTGTATTAATTTTTTTTTAAAACTTTAATCATGTTTTTTAACAATTTTGAAATGTGTGAAATGTAGGTGTTATAATTAATGTTGTTTGGGGATATTATTATTATTGAAAAGTTACTTTATATCTTTCTTGAAAATTAAAGTATTGAATAACTTTCTTAATTCGTGCGAATAACTTTCTTAATTCGTGCGAAGTTTCTTATAATGACAATTTATCCCTTATTAGCAAATACTCCAATTTTTTTTCATCAATTTATCCCTTATTGAAATGTAGGAGTATAATGTACGCTAGGAGATGTCATTTCACCAATTTTTCACCAATTTTTTTTAATGTAAATATACTTATTATAAATTATAATTAAAAAAAATGTATACATAATATGTTAAATCACTAGTAGAAAATATGGATTTTACATCACCTAATTAACATCAGTTTTAGAAAACAGATGTAAAAACCAAACGCGGTGGTAAACTTGTAATTAAGTTTAAGATTAAAAACTTTCCACATCTTTTTTTTAAAAACTGATGCGAAAAGTCATATTTTCTTGAATTTTTCGCATCTGTTTTTTTGTTAACTGATGCGGAATGTATTATTTTCCTACTTTTTGCATCAGGTTTTAAATAAATGATGTGGAATGTTTAGTGCGGTGACAAGCTTGTAAATATGATAAATTTAAGACTTAAACATTCCGCATCAGGTTTTAAATAAATGATGTAGAATGTTTAGTGCGGTTTGGAAACTTGTAAATATGATAAATTTAAGAAATAAACATTCCGCATCTGTTTTTATTTAACTAATGCAAAATGTTGTTAAAAAAAAAAAACACTAATGCGGAATGTCTGATTTCTCCTCCATTTCACAAATACTCAACGTATGTTTTTATTTAATTATAATGTCTGTTTTTATTTCAACGTATGAAGTATATATGTAATTTCAATTGGTTTCCAAATACTCAGATTCTGAAGTGGTTGGAATATATCGCCTCTGAAAACTTTTGGTATCTTGAAAATTCAACTATACAGAAATTGAAGAGAATATTAAAGTTTAAGCAGGTAGTTCCAAACTCTGTCAGGGAAATTGAAAGCACTACTGATAACTCCAACTGAATGCAACACAGACATTAATTTAGTGTAAGCAGTTCATTACATCATCATTTGGTTCACTATATATTAAGTGAATGAAGTGAATATGACAACTTATTTCACTGAAAGGAAAATAACTTAATTCTTAAAATTAAAAAAATAGTGGTACCAAATTGACGAAAAATTTAAAACTAAAAAGGACAAGCTTGCACAGTCTCATTAGTATAATTAAGATGTTGATATCAAATCAAATTTCCTGGCTCTTATTTTTCAATGACGAAGATGACTGATAATCTCAAGGTTAATTATCATACAAGATCTTGAGGAACAGTATCCAGTTTTTGCTTCAAAATTTCACCTAACCTTTAGCTAAATGATAGCTCCATATGTTTTCATGTAACCTGTCGTATTGGTGCATTTAAAGTCTTTCTTTCTTGGTTCAGAGACTACATTAAATGCTATTAAATGCTTTTAATACTTTAATGAAAAAATGGTGAGGTATGGCATAAGTAAAATAGACATCCCAACAAATGTACTAACTACTAGTACAATAACACTTGGTAAGGAGATATTACAAAGTTTGAATATTATAGTACTTGATAGTATATATATTTTACATTTTTGAATTTAATAATTGGTGCATGCCGATAGTTTGAAGTTTTTCACATTATAGGAGATTTTTTATTTTTCATTTGTATTACTTTTGGTTAAGAGTCAATAACCATTAATATTCTAATGATAGATGATAAACGGTCAATGTAAAAAAATTGTATGTTTTCAGTGCAACTCATTTAATTTTCTGCTTTATTAAATTTTTTTTTTAAACTCTGCATGCCATTATTAGTAGTTTGTGATAAGCTAGCCGTGAGTTGATAAGCTTGGAATTGAAAACTAAAATAATTAAAATAACCAGAAAAAAGAAATGGTGTATTGAATATATGGAGGGGTGGTGTGTAGATAGATGCCCAAAGGAAACTGACCATTTTGTAAGTTATATGAGGATAAGATTATGGATTTGCATGTCTTATCGTACAACTGTTTGCAATGCTCCATTTCTTTGGTATATATTTATATTACTTGCTGGTTTTGTATAACATGAAAGTTTTAATAATAATTCATTAGTCATGCTAGCCTAGGTTCTGCTTTGTATCTTGAAGTCCATTCTATATGCATGTTGGTTGCAGTGGGTATAAGTTATGCAAAGTGGGTTCTAAGAGTAGTTGTTGAGTATAGGATAAAAATGGCAACCCGGTGCCTGATAATAACGATGAACCATGCATTCTTACGGGCGGAACTGGGTTCATCTCAATAGATTTAGCAGCTCTCTGCCCTTGCAATGTGTCGGCAAGAATTGACTCAAAAAATAAATATATCGGGTATCTTTTATTATCAATTTGTTATTCCACCATGATGTTTTTTTATATTAACTTCCTTTACTTTTTATTTAGGGGTCCTGTGTTAACTGATTTTCTAATGCTCTCATTTTTTTCTTGCTCTAGGGGGCATCCGCAGCTCCCAAGAAAACTATAGGGCTTCATACTCATCTTCATCGGCGTTGGCTTCAGGTATATGACTGAGCTGTGCTACTTTTATTGTAGATATATGTAAGAAGATGTATGCCACTTCCCTTTTCATATATTTCTTAAGATCAGTTAATTTAGTTGCACTGATAGCGGTTTTGATTGATAAAGACAAAAATAATTGATAAAAATCTCTATTATTTAATTTTGTTTTAAATATGGTTTAGAGTGTTCAATTCTGTTGTTTTTGTTTATAGTCTTGATCCAAAGAAGGTGAAGAACCTAAACCAGAGGTAACTTGTGGGTAGCATTTCGGATTGTTGGTGATTGCTTTTTCCAACTGTTTTACCAAGTCTGTTTTTGCACCACATAACTATTCGCTGGTAGTCACACAGTATGAAAATCCTTATTTATATCTTTCGGAATTGTCATTGTCTTGCTCATCTAGAATCGATTCTGCTTGATTTGTTGTGCTCCCCATGGTTATGTGAGCTTCATATCTTTCATATGTTGCATGTGAGTATAATTACATACATATAGCTATCTTTTTATATTTAAAGAAAGTTTCAATTGTGAAAATTGTGAATATAGCTGAATTTTTTGTGCTTACAGGATTTTTTGCTTTCCTGTTATTTCTTTTAGGGATCTGAATGGACTATCTTTGGATGGGACATTGGCTCCTGAGCTTGGGTATCTTGATCACTTGAAATCTCTGTAAGGATTCCTGTTACTGTAAAGGACTTTAAAGAAGTTCAAAAAGAAGCTGAAAAAGCTACATCAATCTCAACTTTTGATGAGAATGATTTGGGTAGAATTTAATTAGTTTTGGTAGAATTTGTAGTCAGTGAATATAAGAGATTTGGGTAGCTTTGAATTAGTTTTGGTAAAATTTGTAGTTAGTGGATATAAGAGATTTGGGTAGCATTGAATTTGTTTTGGTAGAATTTGTACTTGTATTGAAATTATTGGTTGTTGTATTGAAATTATTAGATATATATATTTTGCCTTTTGGATTCATTTGTTTTAAAATTTTATTTTTGATAGTCGAAGCAAAGAATGCAAGTCACTATATATATATATATATATATATATATATATATATATATATATATATATATAACTGGAAAAAAAAATCTGAACTTTCCGCATCAGTTATTTATATATGACAAATGTGGAAAGTGCACTTTCGCATCAATTGCGAACAAAAACAGATGTGAAAACTATACTTTTCGCATCAATTAGAAAGTAAAACAGATGCGGAAAGTATACCTTCCGATCCGCATCTGTTTTACTTTCTAACTGATGCGGAAAGTATACCTTCCGCATCTGTTTTTGTTCTCGACGGATGCGAAAAGTGATGCGGAAAGTCTACTCTTTCGCATCGATTTTGAAAAGTTCCGCATCTCCCACGTTTACATCAGTTCCAAAACTGATGCGAAATGTGTTTTAAAACAGATGTTAAATGACCGATCTGCAGTAGTGAATTTTCTTTTTCAAAATGAAAACATTCATTTTTTTTTGTCTATTTCAATATAAGAGAGATTCACGGAATTATATATATATATGTGTGTGTGTGTCTATATACATATATATAATTCATCATATTACTTTAATTATCTTTGGTTGTGATCTAGACTCACGATCTGCTCAAAAGTTTGGATTGATGTGAGTATAGTCAAGACTCGGGTTTTTTTTTTTTTTAAAAAAAAAATCAATCACCATGCATTGACGCACATGGTTTTTGACCTTCTTGCGTTCTAGATGAGTTTTTATTCAAGGATTGTGAAGGACATTGATTTGCAATTTTTTTTAATTTTATATTAGAGTCGTGATTGTAGTCAAGACCCGATGTCGTGAGTACATGCAGTCAAGACCCGGGATTTTTTTTTTCATAAAACTTTTTTCACAATACTTCATCACACATGATTTTTGTATGAAATGATTGAATCTTTAAATCTCTTATCTTGCATTCTAAATGAGTTTTAGTTTAAGACCAAAAATCTAATATGGTTGTGCAGGAATCTTTCCGTTGGGAAGCGGTCTACAATTGGCCGAGGTGGGGTGCCTTATGCGTCTGCTAAGAGAAGAGTCGGATGGGCTAAAGTGCATGCTAAAGTGTTGGGTGGGGTGGGATGGGGAAATTTATTAGTTAGTTCTGGATCATTTGGTTCAGGTATATCTCAATTGTTGATAGTTTATTTTTTAATTAAAAAAATTCAAAAATTAAATAATGGACGGTGGTGATTCCTTTGGACCATGTGGTCCCGGACCACTTAATAATTATTCGTGGGATGAGGATTTTAAGGGTATTTTAAGATTTTCACTCTAAGTAAAATGGGGTGTCTAAATACCTTCTTCTTAAAATTTAGTATATGATGGATTAATAAAACAAGTTTTAACTCTATATTTGATACACATCTCAGTTTTTTTTTTTTTTTTTTTTTAGTGTAACCCATTCTCACCCTCATTCAAAAATCTTTCAAGTATTTTGTTTTCAAATTTTCACGTTAGAGAATAACGAACAGTGTATAAAAACAAAAGTTGGATCATTTGAATAACCTTTGGAGTATATTATTGAGAATGATAAGGTACAAACAATACATGTTTCATTGAAACTTTATTACAAATATTATGACACCTCACGAATACACTATTCTTATTACAAAAGCAAATTTTTTTTTAACAGCAAACAAAATATTCTTACAAAAGCAAATGTATACAGAAGATAAAACATGACAATCTTAAAAACTAGCATTTGATATAAAGACCCAAACTATAAACTAGAATAATGTATGGACACAACATCCTCATGATAATCCATAATCTTCCAAGTACCATCGAGTTGTTGAACCATACCCTTGTTCTTCTCTACCTTCCATTCAGCAGGAACTAGATACTCATCTTTCAAACCATCCATGCTCTTGTTCACAAGTGCAATGTCACGATCAACCTCCAACTTGAACCCTCCTTTGCTCCCTTGAGTCCCAGCAATTCCATGCAAGTAACCCTCCAAGTTATGTGCACTGATCCCACTCTTCAAGTATGGTGATTTTCTAGTGTCGATTGCCAACTCTTGTCCCACATCATAGTACGCTATAAGGAGACTAACTGGAACAATGTCTAATTCATTACGAATTCGCAATAATCTCAAATCTTTGTACCCAGAGAAAATCTTCTGAAAGTTGGAGTTTCCAACACGGGGACTTGCATATGCAAAGGCTGTTACTGGACACGGTTTCTGAGGGTTGTCTTTTGTAATGTTCACACCTTTGGCCACTATGTCCACTGCATTTATAGTTGCTAGTGCTGCACCTAAGCTGTGGCCAGTTACAGATATGCTAATGTCTTCATTCTTGTATTGCTCCACAAGTCTCCTAATCTCGTCCAGGACCTATATATATAATTTATCACCATCGTATAATTAAGTATTTTAAAAAGAAATTCACTACTACTTTTTTTTTTTTCTACACCAAGGGTATCCTCCAGCCTATAGCCGAAGACTAATCTCCTCCGAGACGTAGAGATCACCGAAGTGGGTTTTACCTCTATCAACAAAGCATTTTTCATGCCCACGACAGGGATCGAATCCCTAACATCATGCTTAAGGAACTCAGCTATCTACCGTGCTGGGCTTTGTTGGTTTTTCATAAAAAATTCATTACTACTTAAAATATTAAAAAGTGAAAATAGAAATAGCATGACATTAGTTAAGTATATGAATTATGAGCACATAAATATTATTTATAATGATTGAAAAACATTCCGTTAATACTTAACTTTCACCCAAAGTTAGGCTCGACTATTACATCAACTCCATGCTTTATCCCAAGTGTAAAGGGTGTGTTTAGAGTTGCTAAAATGGGTTAATTTAACGGGTCGATCTTAGCTTTCATGATAAGTGAGATGACAAAGTATTATTGGTTAAACAAAAGATTGTATGACAACAACCCAAAATTAGGTTGCATGGAAATAATGCCCTAGATTTTAACTATTTTGACCACTCTAATAAGATTCAAATTTATTGGGCTACTGATTCAACCTGCTCATATCCCATTTAAAACTGATACGATTGGATTAAATGTTTGACTTACTACTTAGTTTAGATAAATATTTTTGACTTGAATAACATATGTTTGGCCTGATCATAGTAAGAACCTCAAGCAATTTAAGACTTCTAAATGAAAAATTATTAAGTAATCCGAAATTAAAAATCCCGAATACAACACCATCATCCATTATCAATTTTAAATTTTATTTAAATTAAAAATTCAAACATTTAATTTTTAAAATGGATCTTAAGCCAATTAATAACTTCACTTTCGATTATGCTAAGAGAAATAATGTTCAAGTGGTGCATATGAAAAACAATGACTTGATTATGTCACAAGTCCTTGAAATTTGGAGTACTTTTGTCAGATACTCTTATTCTTATTTTTTAATGTCTGGCCTAAAGTTATTTTTGATTAGTTTGTCATATACCCTTACTACTAATTTTAGACAATTTTGCTGACATGTAACATCGGAATCATAGTCAGACGCAAAAGGTTGGCCATGTGTGGTGCCACATGATATCACACGGGCGAAGATGACCTCTCTTCAATCCTTTTTTTCTTTAACTAAAAATATAAAAATATTAAGTTTTTTAGTTTTTCAATTTAAAAACAAAAAGATCTTCGCCCACGTGACACCACGTGTCTAACCTCCTGCGTCTGACTAGAATTATGATGTTACATATCAACAAAATTGGCTGGAATTAGTAGTAGGGGTATATGACAAACTTAGATATAACTTCGGGGAGCTGGACATTGAAAAAATAAGAATAATAATATCTGACAAAAGTACCCCAAACTTCAGGGAGTTGTGACATAATAAAGCCAAAAACAATTATTTATAACAATTTGATGATTGGTGCTGAAGTACTTCAAGTACATCTTTCCTTTGAATGATTTTTTCTCTTCCATTTTTTATGTTTAGATGTGTTGACTTTTGAGAAGACATAGATATATAATTATTCTAACATTTTTTTTTCACAATTTTGTCAATAATTTGTAGGCCAAGAAAAGGGGTTCTTGATGAACGATGTTATTTTTTTAAATAGTGAACTATGCTATTTTTACAATTACATTAAACTACTTTCTCTTTTAACAAATAATTTTTTTTATCTTTTATCAATACACACATAAAAAAAGGTATTATTTAAAACCAAGACACAATAGTTTTTTTTTTAAAAAATAAATAACCAACACCCAATAGTAATTTATTAAAAAAAAAACCATTTATCAAGTAACTAAAATGTGTATTATAGCTGCTTGTAACTATCAATTAAGTAAAATACTATCACACACACAATATTTACCTGACTTCTGGCACTTGTATTAGTGAATTGTGATCCTGGATTATTTGAGGTGTAAACGGAGTAAAAACCATGGTGTATTTGCGGTGCATCATCATCACCAAATATTTCTGGAGCAGGGTCCAAATCAAATTGCAAATCTTGAACCCACTCTGAGCCCTTAATTGTTCCTCTCCATGCAACCACAATATCCCTCCTCCCTAATGCTTCTTTGCCTTCATCAGTGGCCACAGCAACATACCCTATCCAATTTGATTCCAAACTCCAAGCATTCTTGTTAAACGACTTTAATATAAATGCTGGGGCATCACCAGCTTTGGATGTTGCATATATAAATTTAGTAACAGAATATTTAAAAGGATTTCCATTTTCCAAACCAACTTTGGAAAAGAAATCACTTCTATTATAGAGGCTGTTACCAGCATTTTTAGATGCTTTCTGTGAATTGAAAGCATCATAGGTTGATTGAGCAAGTTGCCCATAGTGTATTAAGTAACGGCGAAGATCAATATCTAGAGGGTCTAATAGGCCCTTCCACTTATTTTGGCCACTAAGGTCTCTCCATTTTCTCACTATGTTATTAGCCATCTCTACTACTTATTCTTCGAAAAATAAATCTATGGACACAAAGTATGATGATGTGAGTATGGTTGGTATCTTTATATATGCACGGCTCGAATGGTCTTAAGACCTTTTTTTTTTTATTTTTTTTTCTAAAATGATGGCTGTTGATAACTCAATTTTAAAAGATGGCTATGGGATTTGATCGTTCTTGTACGTTTTATTAGTTTTTAGTTATATTTGCAAACCGCCTACCATTTTAAATTATGATCGTGATGGCTATATTAATTAATGGAAAAAAAAATGAGACATTAACCCAAATAGTAAGGGAGTTTGTGGCTATATATTTATAATTAAGCTAATATATAGTTCGGTTTTGGGTTTTCGATTTTTGGCTTTTGTGAATGTAAGATATTTTGTTGGGATGATTATCCCTATAAATCCGATAGTACTCGAGAAGATTAGTCAACCAATTACGAGGATGAATACCCGCCTATTACAAGTTTTGCTATTTGCATATTTTCTTTGTTGGTCAATATACTCATCTTGCTGACTGAATCTCTAAATGCAACCAACTTGTTAGTTTCTAACAATTTTGTTGGATATTTGGACGCTTTCGAAGTGAACAAGCTCTTAGGGTTCACGCCGTTAGGAAAATGGTGGGCGATGAGAAGGCGGTCGAAGAAAATAACAAAACGAAGAGAAAAGAAAATTATTCTAAATTGAGAATACTGCTAGTTAAAAAAATCATTTGTAATATTTTGCTAAGAATTATTTTACCATCTTTAACATGATTATTTCATGTGTCCACTTTTTCATATTCAAATGATTATATTAAAGATGGTAAAATTCTCTACGAAAGGTGATATATAATGTATATATTTTATCTCATTTTTAATGTAAGATTTTTTGGAAACTTTTTTTTTTGTCTTATGTGTAAGATTTCTTTACAATTTTTAATAATATTTAATTATTTTTTAAAAAATACCTATATTAAGTCAATATGTAATTTTGAAAAAATATAAATATAATAAATATTTACATTTTAAATATTACTAACAAAATTAACTCACTTTATCGGTGAACATAAATTTTTTCAAAAAACCTTGCATTTGAGAATTTGAAAAAATATGTATTGTAAACAAGTACAATTGGCCGGCTCAGTTGATCCATATATATATGTGTATTTGATTGATTATCTTGTTTCATGTTTAATGGTTTGAGAAAATTCTTAACAAAATATTAAGCGAATGATGGGAAACTGCCAAACAACATATTTAAAATAAAAATAAAAAGCAAGGCAAGGCAAGGTGAAAAATACAAAAAGTTAATCAATGTTAATAATTTTAATAATTAATAATATAATAATAAAGAGTCCGTTTTCATTATTCATTATGGTTAAATGAATTTCCATTTTGCCTTTATTTATATATTTTTGGTCGAACAAAGAAAATATGCAAGGTAAATCTTCGTTACTCATTCTTGCTATTCGAATTATGTTTTTATTTATATATTTTGTTCACTAGCATTTGTTACCGTTTTTTTAATCTACATATATTTTCTATACGTGTTAACGGGAAATCGAAATCGACAAAAGGTTGTGAATGTCGGATATATAAGTGACGTCGACGGAAGTGTACTTAAGCGTTTTTGTTTAAAAGTGACTTCGAAGGAGGTGTACGTACAATTCGACACAGGGAAGATTTCGACAAAAGGATATTGTGTCGACAACATAAGTGATGTAGAGGGAGGTGTACTTAAGTGGCATGACTTAAAAGTGATCTCAACGGACGTGAACGTGTGTCGACAAAAGGAGGAGGCGGAAACAAGAGGTCTGTGTCGAAAGAGTGGTGGCACGAGAAAAGAGGAGACAGAAACGTCTAATCAGCATTGGGAACGGCAAAGTGATTATGGAGGCATTTAATGCTACTTGTGGCTATAAAATCCTCAGTTTTTGCCAAGAAAAGCCACGAGTTACAATGGAGAAACTTAAAGAATGTCTTCATGATTTCTGGAAAGAGGAAAAGCGATTCACATTCCACATAAACACGAGTGCACCAAAGGATAAACATGTGGGATTAAGGTATTCGGGTGAGGACAGGGAAATGAAGGGATGTCTTCCCCGAATACCACCTTTATCCTCTTGAATAGTGAAAGGATAAACATGTGGGATTACATAGATTCCACTTCCGGTGTTTCGGGTTAATGTTAAGGACTCCGAATTGGAGGAAACAATTAACTTGATAAATAACCATTGGAAAGGTCTCTGTAATCCCATAGGTCAAGGTTTGTGTCCTGTTAGGATCGACCAAGACTGCCTTTCCTATTAAAGAGTTAAAGGGAAAAAGTCCTTTGACGACATTCTATTAGAAGTGTCGGGGGCATGTTTTTTGATTGAATGCTGGTGAAACAGTGTTTAGTTGAATTACATGTCACCAATATCGATCGAATGCGTCTAAGGCCGACAGCGGGTCGAAAGCTTATTTCAGCGATAGCCCCGTCTGTCGAAAGGAGCTCGATGTCGGACGACATCTCAAAACCAAGAGGCTGGAGCACAACAACGTCAATACTTCGAGCAACAAAGAGATTTAGACAAGAGTCAAAGGTTGCAGTCGAAGGAAGATGCCAGACGAAGCGGTTTTCAGCAAAGATGTCACAACGAGTCGACAGAAGCATCCACTAAGCCCAAACCACGACGTGGGCAGTTACATCGTGGGGGATAACGTAGTGGGTAGTTATCAAAAACGTGGGTTCTGCGGTTGTGCAGAACGTGCGAGTAGGTTTGTGAATAGTTTTCGGATTCCTATAAATAGGAAGTCCTTGGTTTGTAATCGGGGTCGGTTGCTAGGTTAACACATCATGCCAAAATCCTAAACGTCTCACCAGAGCAGACAAACGGAGAAACGCCATTGTAAAGAACCTCAGCCTTCCACCCATTTAATTTCAATGCAATCTTTACGTTTTCATGCACTTTTCATTACCTGCAATTTACTTTACCGCACAATTTAATCGCTTTCCTTTACGATTCCAAGCCATTTACTTTACTGCACTTTTAATTTTCTACCGCACCGTGTAACACCTAAGTTTATTTACCCTTTTATACCCTTAATTAAAATAGTGAATTTAAAATTTTCTTTTTAATTTATAAAAATCTCCCGTCAAACGGACGGAGTTTCGTTTGTTTTTAGGACTTTCCCAAAAATTCCGGTTTTCCTGCAACCTGATAAACAACATCATTCAAATTTCGAAACAAGCACGGCTATTCACATATATATATATATATATATATATATATCATCTAGTGCCACATCATGCACACATCAAGATACCACAGTATGAGACATCAGAGTATAAGCATCAGAGTTAAGCGGAATATAAACAAGTTGGAAAACAGTTTTTTCCCCAAAATAGGACCCCTTCCCAAAAGGAGTCGTCCTGGGCCCCCAAAAAGCTATTTACATTATATATACAACAAAAATGATTCACATCAGGTCATCAGGCCCAGGACATTCCCATGTCCTACATAACTATAAGTCGTCCTGTGAGGGAGAGTACTCCTGCTCGGCCTGATCGGGTGCAAACTCTTCCTCAGTACCTGTGGAGATAGTAAGGAGTGAGTATTGCACATAAAATGGGGAGGCAGTTTCCAATTAAGACATAATGCAATACCAAGTCAAACACAATTAACAATTTAATCACCACATAATAAAACTCAACACATCACAATATGTTCATTAGTTTCATAATTCAATCACCTCCACTTTGTTCTTAATTCAACATTTTAATCAAGTCTTTTATTCTATTCTCTTCCATTATATTCACATTACTTTTACATTTTGTCCCTGGTCACGTCCTACTGCGTCCGCACTAATGTGCTGGTCACGACTTACTGCGTCCGGGTATATTTCATTCTGTCCCTGGTCACGACCTACTGCGTTCGCATCTTTACGCGATCACGACTTACTGCGTCCGGGAATATTTCATTCCATCCCTGGTCACGTCCTACTGCGTCCGCACTAATGTGCTGGTCACGACTTACTGCGTCCTGGAATATTTCATTCTATCCCTGGTCATGTCCTACTGCGTCCGCACTAATGTGCTGGTCACGACTTACTGCATCCGGGAATATTTCATTCTAACCCTGGTCACGTCCTACTGCGTTCGCATCTTTACGCGATCACGACTTACTGCATCCGAGTATATTTCATTTCACATTTTCCCCGGTCACAGCCTACTGCGTCTGCACTCCTGTGCACTCACGTCTTACTGCGTCCGGGTGTATTTCATTCTCATTCTTTCAACATTATCCATTCTTACTCTTTAACAATTACATTCCCCTCTTAAATTGTTGCACTAAATATTTTTATTACCCAGTTATCACAATTATCCACTATAAAATCGACTTTCACAGTCCAGGCATGTTATCCACATTATCACTATTATATTCCATAATTCAAACAACATAATTCAAGCACATTCATGTTATCATTTCTATTATTCTTAGCTCATAAATCCTATCTATTAATTAACCTATGGTGCAATACCCTATCTAGCACATAATTCCTAGTACACATTATATGCATATCGTAAACTAAACCCCAGAGTAAGGCAATACTCACTATAACCCACTCCTTACCTTAAATTAGCAAGAAGTAAATAGAACCTTAGTGAGCCCTAGCTCAAAATCTTGGAAACTTGAATTTCCTAAGCCTAGCTTGCCACCTCAATAAGGAAATGATGAAATGATGGTACACAATCCTATTTGAGAGAGCACAAGATGAGTGATCCTTGTCCTTGCCTTGGTTTTGGTTGGAAGGCATGAAACACAATCCCTACATAACCATGAGTGCAAGAAGCCTAAGGTTTTAGAGCACAATCTCTATGAGCTAAGGAAAGTTGAAATGGAAAGGAAATTAATTCATGGCATGAAGCTAACTTACCCCAATCAATGGTGGAAATTGAAAAACCAAGAACAAGGAAGAGAGGGAGCAAACTCGTGTGAATCAAGGAAGAGAAAGGAATGAGCTCCTAGCCAAAATCCATGATGCAAGCTTGATGGGTTTGGTTGATTTTGGGTTGAGGTGCCCAAGAATCAAGTGCTTATGGTGGGATGATGATGAGAGTGTTCTTGGGGTTGAGAGAGTTTGATGAAGATGATGGATTGTGTTGCTATTGAAATGAGAAGGAATGAAGGGCTTTAAGTGTTTTAGTTTCTTGCCATGAAGCTAAGAAAATCGTGTGGCCTGAAACAGAAACTTAGCCCCCAAGTTGAAAATTAAAGCACCAGATCTGATCTGGTGGCGCGCGCTCGCTTGGGCGAGCGATTTACTCGCTTGGGCGAGGGTTCAGCACCAGCACCAAGCTGGTGCATGGCTGATGCGGTCAGGATTGGAAATGGTGCGGTCAGGGGGGTTTTTGGCGCGCCAAACGTGAATTGGTGCGGCTGGTGCGCATCACCGCTCGCCTGGGCGAATTGATGCCTCACCTGGGCGGGTTTTTCACTGTCTGGTGCACGTATGAACAGTGCACCCGCCTGGGCGCATGGCTGGTGCGCCTGGGCGAGAAACAAGGTCTTCAACCTTCGATTCGCCGTAACGTTTTCGTTAACCGTCGGATCGGGTCCAAATTTTTAGATAAGCTTCTTCACCCCATAAACTTCATATCCAACGGTGGAATTGATTTTCTTAGCATCCTATAATAAATTTCTCATTTTCTCTTTTCGGTCGATTTCTAACATCTAAAACGCCGATTTAACTCCCGATTTCGCTTATATGACTTTGCCCGAAGCCACAACTGCCTTCTATACAACCCCTAGGACTTATAATCACCACTCACCTATCTACCAAAATTCATTAAGTCATTATTCCAATTTTTCTTAGGTTTTTATTTAATAATTTCATTTAAAATAAAGTTTAGGATGTTACAATTCTCTCCCACTTACCTGAATTTCGTCCTCGAAATTCGTCGAACAATTGTGGATGAGACTGCCTGATCTTGTCCTCCAGTTCCCATGTAGCCTCTTCCACATTGTTCCTGATCCAAATAACTTTCACCAAAGAGATTTCCTTGCCTCTGAGCTGCTTCACCTGCCTGTCTTCAATTCTAACGGGCAGAACTTCAAAAGTCAAATTCTCCTTCAAAGGCAAATCATCTAAGGTAACCACATGCGAAGGATCATGGACGTATTTCCTTAATTGTGAAACATGAAACACGTCATGAAGCCTTGCTAAGTGAGGGGGTAAGGCAATCTTGTAAGCCACCGGGCCAACCTTCTTCAGAATCTCATAAGGCCCCACAAACCGAGGAGTTAGTTTTTTGGACTTAATTGCCCTACCGATTCCTGTAACCGGAGACACTCTTAGGAATACATGCTCCCCAACATCAAACTCCAAGGGTCTCCTTCGCCTATCAGCATAACTCTTCTGGCGATCCTGTGCAGTTTTCATCTTATTCTTGATCATTGTGATCTTCTCAGTTGTTTCTTTCACAATATCAGGACCTGTCAACAGATTCTCACCTATCTGGAACCAACACAGAGGCGTCCTACATTTCCTCCCGTAGAGAGCCTCAAATGGTGTCATACCGATACTGGAGTGAAAGCTGTTGTTGTAAGTAAACTCCATCAAAGGTAGTAACTGCTCCCAACTACCGGCTTGTTCCAGAACACATGCTCTCAAAAAATCCTCAAGTGTCTGGATAGTACCCTCAGATTGTCCGTCTGTCTGCGGATGGTAAGCCTTACTAAATTTCAGCTTAGTACCCAATGCCTCCTGAAGACCCTGCCAAAATCTAGACAGAAATCTCGGATCACGATCGGATACAATACTGGTAGGAACACCATGCAACTTGACTATGTCCCTGATATACAATTGAGTCAACTTCTCCAGAGTATATTTCTTGTGGATAGGAATGAAATGAGCACACTTTGTAAGACGGTCCACAACCACCCAAACCGCATCACATCCTCCAGCAGTCCTTGGTAAACCCGTCACAAAGTCCATAGCTATACTGTCCCATTTCCACTCCGGAATATCAAGTGATCGCAAAGGACCACCAAGCTTTTGATGCTCAATCTTAACTTTCTGACAAGTTAGGCAATGAGACACGTGATCGGCCACATCAGTTTTCAACTTCGGCCACCAATAAATCCTTTTCAAATCTTGGTACATCTTTGTTGCACCAGGATGGAAATTCATCTTGGTTCGATGCGCTTCCCATAGGATATCTCTTCTAACTTCAAAATCCATAGGAACACATATCCGACCCCTAAATCGGATAATGCCATCAGAACCTTTCACAAAGTCGGGCTCTTCATTGCCTGATGCCCCTTCTAACAACTTTTGCAATTCTGAATCGTCGGCTTGTCTTTCTTTAATAAGACCAATCAAATCATTAGTAACCTGCAACATTTCTAGAACGATGCTCTTCTCTTTCACTTGCATGTTCAAGTTGAGGTCACTGAACTCTTGGATCAATTGCATCTCTTTCACCATCAGATTGCTGACATGCAAAGTCTTACGACTTAGTGCATCAACCACTACATTGGCTTTGCCCGGATGATACTGAAGATCGAAGTCGTAGTCTTTCAGAAATTCCATCCACCTCCTCTGTCTCATATTCAACTCTTTTTGATCGAAGAGATAGCGAAGACTTTTATGATCGCTAAAGACTTCGAACTTTGAACCATATAAATAATGCCTCTAGATTTTCAAAGCAAAAACCACTGCCGCCAACTCAAGATCATGAGTGGGATAGTTCTGTTCATGCTGCCTCAATTGTCTGGATGCATAAGCTATGACTTGCCCTTGCTGCATCAACACAAAACCCAACCCTTGCTTTGAAGCATCACAATACACCACAAAGGATTGAGTCGGGTTCGGCAAAATCAACACTGGGGAACTAGTCAACCGCCTCTTCAATTCTTGGAAACTACTTTCACATTCTGGGGACCACTCAAACGGAACACCTTTCTGTGTAAGAGTTGTCAAAGGAAGGGCCAATTTAGAAAACCCCTCAATAAACCTCCGATAATACCCAGCCATACCAAGAAAGCTTCTGATCTCAGTAATGGACTTAGGTCTCTCCCACTTAAGTACCGCTTCCACCTTAGAAGGATCGACAACAACACCCTTCTCAGAAATGACATGCCCCAGAAACTGCACTTCATTCAACCAGAAACTACATTTAGAAAGCTTTGCATAAAGCTGTTTGGATTTGAGAATTTGCAACACTATTCTCAGATGTTCGGCGTGCTCATTTGGACTCTTAGAATAGATGAGAATGTCGTCAATAAAGACTATGACAAAAGAATCCAAGTACGGCCTGAAAATCCTGTTCATATAGTCCATGAAGATGGCCGGAGCATTAGTGAGACCAAAGGACATAACCACATACTCAAAATGTCCATATCTAGACCTGAATGTCGTTTTAGGAATGTCCTCCTCTCGGATACGGATCTGATGGTATCCCGATCGAAGGTCAATCTTAGAAAATACAGCTGCTCCTCGCAATTGGTCCAACAAATCGTCAATGCGAGGGAGATGATATTTGTTTTTCACAGTCACCGCATTCAACTGCCTGTAGTCGATGCACATTCGGAGACTTCCGTCCTTCTTTTTGACAAAAAGAATCGAAGCTCCCCAAGGTGACACACTCGGTCTAATCAAACCCTTGGCCAAAAGCTCCTCTATCTGCTTTTTCAACTCTTCTAACTCCAGAGGTGTCATCCGGTACGGGGCTATTGAAATAGGACCTGCACCAGGCATCAGATCAATACTAAACTCCACTTCTCTGTTTGGCGGTAATCCAGGAATCTCTGCAGGAAAGACTTCTGGAAACTCGCAGACTATCGGAATCTGACTGATCTCTGCCTTCTCATTCATTTCCAGGGCAGATAAAGAAAGATCACTGATAGTAATTGATTTCTGATGACAGTCAATCAGAACATGGTGCCGAGACATCCAGTCCATGCCCAGAATGATGTCAAGTTTAGTTAGAGGCAAACAGATTAGATTTACTTTGAATTCCCGCTCCAATACTCGAAGTGGGCAATCCAAACACATAGTTGATGTGACTACAGAAGAATTTGTGGGTGTAGAGACAGATAATCTATAAGGCATTTCTATTGCAGACAACCCTAACTTCTTCATGCAATCGGCAGAAATAAATGAATGAGTAGCTCCGCAATCAAAGAGAATACCACAAGGAACATTATTAACATAACCGGTACCTCTAATCAGTTCATCAGCATCAGTAACTTCCTCGCCGTCCAGAGTATACACCTTGCCCTTCCGAGTCACCCGATTGTCACCAGCTTTCTGAACCTTAGCCACATTCACCTCCTTCTTGACTGCATTACTAGGACAATTCAACATAATGTGACCTGGCTGACCACACCTGTAACAGGTTGGTCCCCCCTTACTTGGATCCAATCTCCAGCAAGTCCCCTTATGCTGTCTACCACAATGTGGACAAGTCGGAATAGGACCATAGGCACTCACTACTGGGCCCGTTCTAGGCTGGGAGTAAGGACCTGGTCGCTGCACCGAACTCTTGCCCCTGATAGGACCTCCAGACTTCTGCACATTCTTGCTGCGTTTCTCAGCTGCATGTTGCTTGCGACTCTTTTCATACGTGCTAGTCATGTTGATCAGTTGAGACAAGTTGCTGATGTTCTGATATTCAAAGGCCATCTTGATCTCAGAACGAAGTCCGGTCTCGAACTTGATGCACTTGGTTCGTTAATCTGCATCCCTATAACTCCCTGCATATCGGATCAAGTCCTCAAACCTAGCAGCATATTCACCGACACTCATGTTCCCTTGCACGAGCTGCAGAAAAGTTATCTCCTTCTCTCTACGAACATCTTCAGGAAAGTATTTGCCCAGAAAATGATTCTTGAACAAATCCCATGTGATCGCCTGATTGTTCGCCTCCAATCCCCTCCGCATTTGTTGCCACCAGTGTTCCGCTTCACTAGTCAGCATGTACTGTGCTAGCAGAACCTTCTATTCCTCCGGTGGTGCCATAGTATTAAGAATCTTCTCGATCTCTTGCAACCATAGCTGTGCCCCATCGGGATTGAACCCACCTTCGAACTTCTGCGGATCGTTCTTTCTGAACCGCGCCAACCAATCAATACCAACTGGAACTGGGGGTTGAGGAATCATTGCAGCCGCTGTTGCTGTCGCTGCTGCTGCAGCTGCTGCTGCGATATTATTCCCCTGATTCTGTTGCATCTGTGCCATCTGCTCCAGAATAGCTCGGATCCCATCATTATCGATCCGTCTACCAGCCATTCTGTTTAGTCATGCACAAGGCCGACAGTTAATGCTTAATAGCATAATTAATAGTATAAACATCCTATCAATAAACTCTAGACTCTAAACTATGATTATCGATCACTCGCTCGGTGAGTAATCACTGGAGTAGCTCATAACTCCAAAGGCCGAGGGAAACTGCTCTGATACCATAAATTGTAACACCTAAGTTTATTTACCCTTTTATACCCTTAATTAAAATAGTGAATTTAAAATTTTCTTTTTAATTTATAAAAATCTCCCGTCAAACGGACGGAGTTTCGTTTGTTTTTAGGACTTTCCCAAAAATTCCGGTTTTCCTGCAACCTGATAAACAACATCATTCAAATTTCAAAGCCAGCAGAGCTATTCACACACATATATATATATATATATATATCATCTAGTGCCACATCGTGCACACATCAAGATACCACAGTATGAGACATCAGAGTATAAGCATCAGAGTTAAGCGGAATATAAACAAGTTGGAAAACAGTTTTTTCCCCAAAATAGGACCCCTTCCCAAAAGGAGTCGTCCTGGGCCCCCAAAAAGCTATTTACATTATATATACAACAAAAATGATTCACATCAGGTCATCGGGCCCAGGACATTCCCATGTCCTACATAACTATAAGTGACCTACTCTCCCTATGAGGGAGAGTACTCCTGCTCGGCCTGATCGGGTGCAAACTCTTCCTCAGTACCTGTGGAGATAGTAAGGAGTGAGTATTGCACATAAAATGGGGAGGCAGTTTCCAATTAAGACATAATGCAATACCAAGTCAAACACAATTAACAATTTAATCACCACATAATAAAACTCAACACATCACAATATGTTCATTAGTTTCATAATTCAATCACCTCAACTTTGTTCTTAATTCAAAATTTTAATCAAGTCTTTTATTCTATTCTCTTCCATTATATTCACATTACTTTTACATTTTGTCCCTGGTCACGTCCTACTGCGTCCGCACTAATGTGCTGGTCACGACTTACTGCGTCCGGGTATATTTCATTTTGTCCCTGGTCACGACCTACTGCGTTCGCATCTTTACGCGATCACGACTTACTGCGTCCGGGAATATTTCATTCTATCACTGGTCACGTCCTACTGCGTCCGCACTAATGTGCTGGTCACGACTTACTGCGTCCGGGAATATTTCATTATATCCCTGGTCATGTCCTACTGCGTCCGCACTAATGTGTTGGTCAAGACTTACTGCGTCCGAGAATATTTCATTCTAACCCTGGTCACGTCCTACTGCGTTCGCATCTTTACGCGATCACGACTTACTGCGTCCGGGTATATTTCATTTCACATTTTCCCCGGTCACGACCTACTGCGTCTGCACTCCTGTGCACTCACGTCTTACTGCGTCCGGGTGTATTTCATTCTCATTCTTTCAACATTATCCATTCTTACTCTTTAACAATTACATTCCCCTCTTAAATTGTTGCACTAAATATTTTTATTACCCAATTATCACAATTATCCACTATAAAATCGACTTTCACAGTCCAGGCATGTTATCCACATTATCACTATTATATTCCATAATTCAAACAACATAATTCAAGCACATTCATGTTATCATTTCTATTATTCTTAGCTCATAAATCCTATCTATTAATTAACCTATGGTGCAATACCCTATCTAGCACATAATTCCTAGTACACATTATATGCATATCGTAAACTAAACCCCAGAGTAAGGCAATACTCACTATAACCCACTTCTTACCTTAAATTAGCAAGAAGTAAATAGAACCTTAGTGAGCCCTAGCTCAAAATCTTGGAAACTTGAATTTCCTAAGCCTAGCTTGCCACCTCAATAAGGAAATGATGAAATGATGGTACACAATCCTATTTGAGAGAGCACAAGATGAGTGATCCTTGTCCTTGCCTTGGTTTTGGTTGGAAGGCAGGAAACACAATCCCTACATAACCATGAGTGCAAGAACCCTAAGGTTTTAGAGCACAATCTCTATGAGCTAAGGAAAGTTGAAATGGAAAGGAAATTAATTCATGGCATGAAGCTAACTTACCCCAATCAATGGTGGAAATTGAAAAACCAAGAAGAAGGAAGAGAGGGAGCAAACTCGTGTGAATCAAGGAAGAGAAAGGAATGATCTCCTAGCCAAAATCCATGATCAAGCTTGATTTGTTTGGTTGATTTTGGGTTGAGGTGCCCAAGAATCAAGTGTTTATGGTGGGATGATGATGAGAGTGTTCTTGGGGTTGAGAGAGTTTGATGAAG
Organism: Crotalaria pallida; assembly: GCA_037953625.1. Lineage (NCBI taxonomy): Eukaryota > Viridiplantae > Streptophyta > Magnoliopsida > Fabales > Fabaceae > Crotalaria > Crotalaria pallida. Next base: position 110,647,679 of record CM075655.1, read on the forward strand.
ATGATGGATTGTGTTGCTATTGAAATGAGAAGGAATGAAGGGCTTTAAGTGTTTTAGTTTCTTGCCATGAAGCTAAGAAAATCGTGTGGCCTGAAACAGAAACTTAGCCCCCAAGTTGAAAATTAACGCACCAGATCTGATCTGGTGGCGCGCGCTCGCTTGGGCGAGCGATTTACTCGCTTGGGCGAGGGTTCAGCACCAGCACCAAGCTGGTGCATGGCTGATGCGGTCAGGATTGGAAATGGTGCGGTCAGGGGGGTTTTTGACGCGCCAAACGCGAATTGGTGCGGCTGGTGCGCATCACCGCTCGCCTGGGCGAATTGATGCCTCGCCTGGGCGGGTTTTTCACTGTCTGGTGCACGTATGAACAGTGCACCCGCCTGGGCGCATGGCTGGTGCGCCTGGGCAAGAAACAGGGTCTTTAACCTTCGATTCGCCGTAACGTTTTCGTTAACCGTCGGATCGGGTCCAAATTTTTAGATAAGCTTCTTAACCCCATAAACTTCATATCCAACGGTGGAATTGATTTTCTTAGCATCCTATAATAAATTTCTCATTTTCTCTTTTCGGTCGATTTCTAACATCTAAAACGCCGATTTAACTCCCGATTTCGCTTATATGACTTTGCCCGAAGCCACAACTGCCTTCTATACAACCCCTAGGACTTATAATCACCACTCACCTATCTACCAAAATTCATTAAGTCATTATTCCAATTTTTCTTAGGTTTTTATTTAATAATTTCATTTAAAATAAAGTTTAGGATGTTACACACCGTGTTCTTGGTGTCAGTTTTACGTTTACTCGCATTTACCTTCGCTCAGCTCGAGTTCAAATACCCAAAAATACCAAAAATACGGTCAAGTTACTTTCACAAGATTATCATTTAACCTGTCGTTACCCACACCCCAAACATAACCGTCAGTTCGGCAGGCGTCGGACGAAAATCCCGCAAACAAAATTGGCACGCCCAGTGGGACAGGTTCAGAGTAACTTGTGCTTGTTTGCATGCGTTTGAGAAGTGGCATAAATTTGCCATCTTCATCGTCAATGGTTGTTACAAGTCAAGGTGGTCAATAGACCACCGTTATTTCAGAAATTATTACGCCTAGTGTTTCGACAAGTGCTCCTCAAATGACCGGAGGTAGCGGTTCCGCCGTGGAATCAACTGTCGTAACCACAATTCAACGGCCAAATAATGGCCCAAATGGGGGACACCTCAACAGTGGATTTACTTTTGGTAGCAGTTCCAATAGCGGGGGTCAAGTCCCTCCCTACGGTTTGCCACCTGGTTTTGTCCCAGGATCAACGTTGACATGGCCTTTGAGTAGTTTAGTAGGCAGTACAAATGCGACAACAGGGGCCACTAACATGGCTTTCATGCGTTCTGCTATGGACGTGGTTGGTACGAGTAACGGTTCAAGATACATGTCTATCAATCCCGTTACACATATCCGTCAACAAATCGAAGAGGCTAATGTGCAACTGGTTGATCAATTGACGGCTCAGTTGGGTTCGGTTATCAACCGAGCAATGTTGGTGACAAATGAGACTTATGGGATAATTGCACAATACATGAAAAGATTGAATCAAGTCTTAGGTGTTGACGACAATGAGCATAGCGAGTCCGTCAATACTCCACCCGTAGATAGAAATCTACCAAGGCCAATTTTGGTACAAGGTTACCCTAATGGCCAAGAAATGCGACATACTGCTCAAGTGTCGTCACCACAACAAGATAGTAGAGTCCCTACGACGTGGGATCACGTTCATACTAACCCAACTTTTAGTGCAGGTAATGCGTTGCCAGAAAATCAACAAGTAGTTTTTCACCCAAATGTTGAAGCACCTCAACCTGTTCAGAATCCGACGCAAGTCGCATTCATGCAGAGAGGGGAAGACCTTCAGACGGCACTAGCGAGGCAAAATTTGGCTCGACACTTGCTTCGACAGGGAAGAGAAATGCGAGTCGAACTGGATGATGTCAACAGGATAGTCGAACAAGCACTAAGTCGGATTGGGTTCAATGTTGGCATGACTAATCAGCCAGGTTTCAATTCACCCTTTCCAGAATGGGTACAGTTAACAGAAATCCCAAGAGGAACAAAGATACCAAAACTGTCGAAGTTTGCCGGTGAAGCGGGAGAATCTACTGTCGAACACATCACTCGTTACACTATTGAATTGGGTGATTTGGCCGCTGATGAAGCTATCAGAATGCGGCTATTCCCTAGTTCTTTGACAAGAAATGCTTTTTCTTGGTTCTCAACTTTGCGATCGAATTCTATTCACGCTTGGACCCAATTAGAAAGGGCTTTTCACGAATAATTCTATAGAGGCGAATTGAGAGTTGCCTTGACGGATTTGTTAAGTGTGAAAAGATTCACTGGAGAGCCGATCGATGACTACTTGGCACGCTTCAGGCAAATGAGGAGTAGATGTTTTACTCCAATTCCTGAACCGGAAGTGGTTAAGATGGCTGTGTCGGGTTTAGAATATCATATCCGTAAGAAATTAGTTACCCAACACCTTTTAGATTTGGCACAATTAGCCGCTTGCGTTCGGCAGATTGAAAATCTAAGAAACGAAAAAACGAAAGGGAAAGATCTTAAAGTTCCAAAAAGGGAACGCATCCATTACGTCGATTCTCAACCTTCTGACGGGGAATCTTACGACGGTGGTTCAGAGGTTAACGTGATAGAGTTAGGAAATGAAAAACCTTATTCATGTTCTGCCTTACGACCGTCTAAACCCGTTAGCGAAAATTTGTATAAGAAAACATACACTTTTGACGTTTCCAAAACTGAACAAGTTTTCGACTCGTTGTTAAAGGATAAACAAATTTAATTGCCAAAAGGTCATAAGTTGTTGAAAAAAGAAGAATTAAGAGGCAGAAAGTATTGCAAATATCATAACAATTTCACTCATGATACCAATGATTGCTTTGCTTTCAGAGACTTAATTCAGCAGGGAATTGACAAGGGAAAACTGAAGTTCGTAGTAAAGGATATGAAGATCGACACTGATCCTTTCCAAAAGGAGGTCAATGAAGTCGAGGCCCAAGGAGTATTTTCTGTTAGCACTCTTTCGTTGGCTTATGACGCCGAAGTGTTTCCTGAAGACGGAGAATCACTCCGACATTTCTGTAGGAGGAAGCGAAACGGCGACGTTCAAATCTGTCCAAGATGCCAAGTGGTCTATGACCGAAAGACTGCAACACAGAAAGGAAGAGGATCCAAAAGAGAAGACTTGAGGAAGAAGATACGAGCCAGGGTCCAGGAACGAGAAAACATCCGACGGGAATTGGCTCGAGAGGCTCGAAGACCTTTGTCTAGTCGAAGGATTTATGGAGGACACCCTTCAAGGCCAGGTGCATACGATCGAGTCATGCAGAGGAAGGCACAGTCAGAATCGACATCTGGGTCGATTTATCAAGGTTTAACACGTACTCAGAAAAGGAGGCTTCAGAGAATCTGAAAGGCAGAGGCTGAAGGAGTCAATATTGACGAATTACCCTCAAATGATCAAGGATGCCTCGTTGCAAGTATGAAGCCGAAAACGGCTCAAAATCGACAAGGAGGCAAACTGAAGCAGAAATGGGTAAGGAAGTCCGAAGGATCGAATCAGATGAGCGAATCATATGAGGGGGACTCTGAAGATAGTTTGGATATCATTGTCAATTATCAAGACATGATAGATGCTCAAAGTAGAAAGATTGGAAGTCTCTCAATTAACAATGTTGGTTTGCCTTTCGACATGCCTGGAGACCATGCACATGAAGAAGGAAATATGAGTGATGATTCTGATGATTCATATCTCAGTGATGAAGTACCAGGCCTTCCCGAATGTCTTTTCCTTTTAGATCAACTTCATTTGGAGGTCGACATTGGTCACATTGCTCAATTTGAACCATTGGAGGAGAGTAAAAGAGAACACCTAAGGCCTTTACATATTAAGGCCATTGTTGACGGGAAGCCCACTAGTACAAAAAACACATTTTAGACCAGTTGATTCAGACCGGTTCCGTGCGGAACCAGTCTCTTAATGGACATTTGTTAAAACTAGACTGGTTACTTTGTATAACCAGTCTGAAAATATATTAAATAAGACTGGTTCCACAAGGAACCAGTCTCTTTTTTGATCTTTTGTTAAAATCAGACTGGTTCCGCACTGAACCAGTCTCATACACTAGTACAAATCAGACTGGTTCCGCACTGAACCAGTCTCTTTAGATTCCTTTATTAAGACCGGTTCCGTGTTGAACCGGTCTGAAATTAGCATTAAGTTCAAATGAGAGTGGTTCATTTAGACAACCAGTCTAAAAAATACATTAATTGTCCCCCTGTGCACTACACGGACAAGTATATATTTTTTAAAAAAAAAAACGTGCAGGTGTGTGTTGTCAGTTGTGTAAGGGAACCCTAGGTCCCTTCTTCCCCCTTCGATCTCTCTCTCCTCTCTCTCACAACATGCTTTCTCTCTCTCCTCCCTCGCACGCCCGCGCCTCCATCACGGTTCCGCCACCGCCGTTCCTCCATCACAGTACGCCCTCTCCCAGTCGCGCTTCGTGACTCTCTTCCTCCCTGAGTCGCGATTTCGCCGCCGCCACCTCCATGGACGGAGCTCGTGTCCTCCGCCTCGGTTCCCAAGTGCTGTTTAAGACAAGTTGCGGAAGCCCTAACTATGCAGCTCCAGAGGTGTTTAAATCCTTGGATTTTAATGGAACTGATTGTTGTTGCTGTTATTATTATTATTATTTTTTTTTATTCTTTCAGAATCCTTATTTCCCTTCTCTTGTGGTTCATATATCCTGGTTAAACTGCAATTTTTTTTTAAAGGTTATCTCTGGGAAATTGTATGCTGGACCTGAAGTAGATGTCTGGAGCTGTGGCGTAATTTTGTATGCTCTTCTCTGTGGCACTCTCCCCTTCGATGATGAGAACATTCCAAACCTATTCAAGAAAATAAAGGTATTATTGATCTTCATTTAAATGTTATTTTTCCTTTTTTATTTTGTGGGTTTGAAATGACTGATTATTGCCTACCACTGTCACGTCAAATCATTTTCTTAACTGGTTTTAACCTCGACATTGTTCTAGTGGAGTTATAACTTGGCCAGAAAGGCCTAATGCTTTTTAGGTCCATACTCCATACTTATTTTTAATGAATATGTGCATGGATTTGTGAAATGAGTTTGGATTTGGACTGTTGATGCTTTGGGGATGTTTATGTTGATGATTTCAATGTGGGATTGCTTGTGTTATTGATTCCATTATGGCTCAATGTTGTGTGCTTTGTTTATCAGTTATTATGTGCTTCAATGTGTTTGATAAAATGCTTGAATCAGTTATTATGGATTTGGACTCCCATATTTTTTATTTCATGTTCAGTAATTTTATTCTTTCACCACCTGCATTTTTTATTACCTTGGTTGAGCTACCTTTTGGACTTTTATGTTTCAAAAAGAAACATTGGCTGTCATCCTATATAACTAATCACATTGATTGTTGTCTCTACTTTATCACACTTTGTTTTATTATGTTCTGATTTAGCCCTGTTCAATAAACCTATAGAATAGAGAAGAAACTAAGAGTCCAGATTCCAGAAGTCATATTAATAAGCAGCACACAGAAGAAGGGGATTAGCAGAAGAATATCAAAGGAATATGGTGATCATCTTCTTTCACCGGATTTTCGGAAATCCTTGAACAAGGTAAGAGATGCAAGCTTAAATATTTCAATATAATGAACTTATGAATTTTAATCTTCATTTTCATATATTATTTTTGTAAAAAATATATACAGGAGTACAAGACAAACTCAGCACTATTATAATCTTAAAGTAACTTTTGGGTTTTGTTTTTGTTTACCCCTTTTGCAGGTAGTCTTCCTTATATTCACTCCATCACTTATATTTGCCAGTTTTTCCAAGAGTGTTTCACTTGATGATATGAAATCATGGTACGCATGGTTTAGTTTCCACTCTTAGAAAATGTGCATGATTTTGTGCCATGTTTTCTTTTTTTCAATTTTTGGAACTGTTTTTCTACATATAAAGCCTATTAAATTCCAAACAGCTATAAGAATCTTTACCAGAACAGAACAAGGTTCTATACTTATATAAACATCCTAATTTAGGCAGAGTTTTGAGTGGACTTTCTGAAGAGCTTTGCATCCAGTATGTAATATATCAATTTGAGGAATGGAAGAGGAAATTCATAGCAACCACATTGCAAATTGTCCCGTCCGTGCCGCTACGGCTTTAGAAATATCTCAGGTCTTTGGCTTTGACATGAGGATATTGATCATAAGTGAGTAAAATTTCAGTCTTTCATTATTATTTGGACTGTTTAGCATCAGTTTCTGCTGTCACATTTAATGTAGTTTCATGGATTACTTTGGTCTTATCCTACATAATCCATGTATATGTTAATCCATTTGCCTATACCATGTATTAGTTTATGCTGATATACTTACGCTGTTTGACTCTCTGATTTCATGACTAATTCTTAGTTGGCAATCTTACTTTTGGCATCTGAATTTTGGCTCAGGATTATGTAAGGAGCTACAGTTCCAATCGGTTGAGAGCCTATTCCACTGGTTGAGATTAGTAGCGCACTTTAGGATTGAAATTAGTTGCACTAAACTGTTCTATTTTTTATCTGGTTTTGATCAGTTCTTCAATTGGGTATGCTAGTTTCATTGAGTATCAAATAAAAATTTGATTTTTATTTTCTTTATTCACGAATTGAACCTAATTTCTGAAAGCACCAGAATTGGGTTTTTGCAATAATAATAATAATAATGATGATGATGATGATGATGATGATGATGATGATGATGATGATGAGGTGTGATTCCGTTTCAGTAAGCATTTTTCAAGCTTCACTAATGTGAACTTCTGCTTCAATTGCCAGCTTTTAAATTGATTCAAAGTAGATAACTAATGAAGTTTTATGTTATCTATAAATTAGAATTGAAAAAAAAAGTTGAATTGATTTGAGTATAAATTGTTTTTCTTTTTGCTTTTTGCAGGTTTATTTATTAATTTACAATGGCTGAGCCTTCCAAGGTCATGCATGTTCGAAACGTGGGTCATGAGATATCTGAGGACTCTCTCTTTCTCTCTCTCTCTTGTTGTATGCCTACATTGTTTTTATTTGCCATTGTTTTTGGTAATAAGATCATGTCATTGCTATACTATTGCTCAATTGCTTTAGCTTTGGTTTGAATTAACCAGAATTAGACATTGGGCAAAAGGTTGAATGAAAGAGGTGGTGACTGAATTTCAAGAAGTAGCTTGTTTATAAACTCTTGTAAATTGTTATGTTTTTTTGTTTTACCCCTAATTTAAGGTGGTGGTTCCAACCATTTTTTTGTCTGCTCCAATGTGTGTCCCTGAAATGATCAAGGGCAAATGCAGGTTATCAGATATTTATATATGATGTTTCCTTCACAAGCAGTACTATATGTTAACTTTTAATCAAAATGTTCATTGACCACTTGGTTTCAAAAAGTTCATGAAAGATCTATAATTTTTGCTCAAGGAAAAGATAAGTGTCCAAAAGTGTCTTATATAATGCTCGCTGCAGTGACTAAGGAAAAGATAAGTGAATTTGAGTTAATATGCCTTTGTATTTATTTATTTGTCACTAATGTATTTCATTTTTTCCTTATAAAGGGTTTTTCTTGTAGTTTTTTATAATCAAATGTGTTTCCTAATTAGCCATGTTATTTAGTAGGTTGCTAGATACTTGATAGGTTTCTTTTATATTCTTGATTATAAGTAGTTTGCTAGGATCCTTTTATATTTATGTGTTAATTTTCTTACAAATGTTGCAGGAATGTATACTTGGCCTTGATCAAAATATAAGGTGGTGGCTAGACAGTGTAGCATATAAAAGGAAATGTGTTGCTAGGTTGCAGAATATAAGTAGGTTGCTAGGTTATCCTTATAAGGAATTTTGCAGGAATGTTCTTCAGTTACAGGCCGTAGCTTATGTTAGTTTCAGTGGGCACAGAAATGTATACCGGCCGGCTTTCTCATTTTGTGTAGCTTATGTTAGTTTCACTGGCCATAGGAATATATACTTTGCCTTGATCAAACTTGTAGTAGAAATACATATATATATATATATATATATAGTGGTTTTTATAATATAATTTTAGCATCTAGTTATTATTTATTAGTTTTATTATATTATATTCATGTGTTTTTTTAATTGAGACCAGTTAAAAATACTAAATGAGGCTGGTTAAAAATTTAATTGAGATCTGTTGAAAACATTAAATGAGACTGGTTAAAAATTTAATTGAGACCGATTCAAAATTTAAATTCAAAACACTCAATGAGACTGGTTGAAAATTTAATTGAGACTGGTTCAAATCACTCAATCAGACTGGTTCATAGTTTAATTGAGACCGGTTTAAAATGCAAATGAGACTGCTTATTTTTAAATTTTTAGACCGGTTCAAATCACTCAATCAGACTGGTTCATAGTTTAATTGAGACCGGTTCAAAATGTTCAATGAGACCGGTTGAAAATGCTCAATGAGACCGGTTTATCTTTTAAAACAGACCGGTTAAAAATGCTCAATGAGACCGGTTCATCTTTTAAAACAGACCGGTTAAAAATGCTCAATGAGACTGGTTCGGAACCAGTCTATTTAGTTGGGAACCAGACCGGTTCTGAACCAGTCTCATTTAAAGACATAGCAATAAGACCGCCACTTTTGAGACTGGTTCAAAACCAGTCTCAAATGGGGTGCGGAACCGGTCTGAAATGGTCAATTTGTACTAGTGGCCCCTAAATCGAGTATTGGTAGATGGAGGGGCCGCCGTTAATGTTTTGCCTTGGAATGTGTTCAAAAGGATGGGAAAAGCGGAGTCGGACTTAATTCCGACAAACGTAGTTGTGGTTGGTTTTACTGGAAAAATTGCTCAATCACATGGTGTGACGATGCTGAAAGTCGAGGTGGGATCAGTGGTAAGAGATACTTTGTTTGTGGTAGTCCCATCTAAGGCTAGTTACAATCTGCTGTTAGGAAGGGATTGGATCCATGCTGTGGGGGCCGTGCCGTCAACGGCCCATCAGAAGTTAGTTCTGTGGAATCAGGAAAATAAGGTGGAGGTGATTCCAGCGGATGACAGCCCATTTTATATGCAACAGATGCATGTAGATTTCAAAGTTTACAATCCTAGCATTAAGCCGATCCGACTTGATGCGGAAAACTTCCAGAAACCCATAGTAGATAAATGCTTAATGGAAAACTATGGGATTGCAATTGTCGAAATGGACAAGGCCGTTGAGCAGCGGCCTTTGACCAGCACCAATGGTTGATCGACAGTTAGAAAGACTATCGGCCTACGTGGCCGACAGAATGCAATGCACTATTCAGACAGGTGCATTCCAGGATTGTATCGAAGACGATAGCCCTTTGGGATTCGAAAGAGGGTGGACAGATGAGGAAGCTCGATTCATCAGTGAGGATCCCAGAGATGAGGTCAATTTGGGAACGGCTGAAAAGCTGAAACCAATTTATGTAAGTGCGTTGTTAAAGGAGGAATTCCGACAGAAACTCATTGATCTCATTAAGAAGAACCAAGATTGCTTTGCTTGGGAGTACGAGGACATGCCAGGACTCGACAGAGAGTTAGTCGAACATAGGCTGACTTTACGGCCCGATCACAAGCCAATCAAACAAGCAGTTCGACGGTTCGCACCTGATGTAGTTCTCAATATTAAAGATGAGATCGAAAGACTGTTGAAAGCTAAGTTCATCAGAACGGCAAGGTATGTCGAATGGATGGCAAATATAGTCCCTGTGGTGAAGAAGAACGGAAAAATGCGACTATGTGTCGATTTCAGGGATCTAAATAGTGTCACACCAAAAGACGAATACCCAATGCCGATAGCTGACATGCTGGTGGATTCAGCATCTTGCCATAAGGTAATGAGTTTGTTGGATGCTTTTTCAGGTTACAATCAGATTTTTATTGTTGAAGGAGACGTGTCGATTACGACGTTCAGATGTCCAGGAGCAATAGGAACCTTTGAATGGGTAATGATGCCGTTTGGACTCAAGAATGCAGAAGCAACATATCAAAGGGCAATGAACCTGATTTTTCACGATATGATTGGCAAGTTCTTGGAGGTATACATCGATGACGAGGTGATCAAGTCAGATACTCAAGAGGAGCATTTAGAAAGCCTGGAAAAGGCATTCGCTAGAATGAGGAAGCACAAACTGAGGATGAATCCAATCAAATGCACCTTTGGAGTCACTGCTGGTCAGTTTTTAGGATTTCTCGTCCACAGAAACGACATTGAGGTCGACAAGAATAAGGTCAAAGCAATCATAGAAGCATATCCTCCGACCAATAAAAAAGAGGTTCAGTCATTCCTTGGCAAGGTGAATTATTTGAGAAGGTTCATATCAAATCTGTCGGGGAGAACTAGAGCCTTTGCACCTCTCGAAAAGTTGAAGCAGGAGAAAAGATGAAATGGATACTCAGGAGACAAAGAGTCTTTTGGCCTACATTAATATCCGATTGCATGAATTTTGCGAAGTCGTGTGAAGAATGCCAAAAATATGGCTACATTCAAAACGTCCCAGCAGGGGAATTGCACTCGATTATCAAGCCTTGGCCTTTTAGAGGATGGGCACTAGATGTAATTGGAGAAATTGTCCCTCATTCTTCTAAAGGCCATTCAAGAATATTGGTGGGTGTCGACTATTTTACCAAATGGGTAGAAGCTATACCTTTGATGAAGGTTGAACAAGAGCAAGTAATTGATTTTATTGAAGACCATATCGTTTGTCGATTTGGAATTCCCGAGACCATTACTACAGATCAAGCATCTATTTTCTTGGGAAGCAAATTGAAGGGTTATTTGGCATCAAGAAGAATCAAGTTACTGACTTCGACACCTTACTATGCACAGGCCAATGGACAAGCGGAAGCAGCCAACAAGTGGATTATTAACATCATCAAGAAACAAATTAAGAGCAAACCACAAAATTGGCACGAAGCACTTACTCCAGCGTTGTGGGAAATTCGGAATTCCCCAAATGAAGCAACGGGTACGACTCCCTATATGCTAACATATGGCCACGAGGCCATGTTACCAGTCGAAATCAATTTGGAATCAATACGATTTCAAAGGCAACATGAAATGCCTACGAATGACTATTGGAATGCCATGTTCGACGAGTTAAACGAGGTGCACGATGAAAGACTGTTGGCGTTAGAAAATATCATGCGACAGAAAGAAAAGATTGCTAGATATTACGATGCCAAAGTTAAATTTAAGTCGTTCTTACCGGATTAATTAGTATGGAAAGTAATCTTACCCATCGACAAGCGTTCGAATGAATACGGCAAGTGGTCACCAAAGTAGGAAGGACCATTTAAAGTATTAAGGGCTTATTCGGGCAATGCATACGAGTTAGTCGATGTCGAAACGGGAAAAAAGATTAAAGCAATTAACGGCAAGTATTTGAAAAAATATAAGCCGACAATGACAGAAGTGAAAATGCATTAATTCAAGAATTGTGGAATCCGTACAAAAGGAAACAAAATACAAGAAGCAAATACAACAAAGGAAAAAACAAATTCATCCAAAAAGATTGCCAAAGGAACGTCATTCCGTGGCGAAAGCATCTCTGCGTCGGATTCCAGCCCTATATCCTTGAAGATAAGTACCCAAAGCATCCATGATCTGCTGATAAGGCGCCACCAAAGCGTCAACTTTGGCAGCCAATTCTTGACAGTTGGTTTTGACAGATTCCAAGTATTGGGTCAGGTCCAGTTGATCTTGTTCTCGACGCGCTAACTCTTCCTTCAGTTCTCGAATTTTAGCTCCATTCTCTTCCAGTTGTCGAAGTGTGGTATCAACCTTGGAAGAACAGTCGGTGTCCTCCCGTTCTGAATCCATGAATTCGGTCTCCATTTTGCTTTGATTTGTTTTGACATCTTCATAGACTTTGATGTCATTCAAAATCTTTAGACTTTCAGTAGTCCAATTATTCACAAATCGCTGCAACCCGTTCAATTTGGATTCTACATCTGCCGAAGTAGGGTGTTGCAAAAAGCGATGGTGGAGGACAAGATCTCAAGAGTAGAAGAATCATCCAGCAATTGATCAAAAGGCCGACAACAGACGTTCTTCAAAGTCACCATCAACTGATCCGCAACCGGTTCCGCCTCTCTCAAAGGAGAAGTCATGGCCGCCTCAACAGATCGTGCTTTGGCCATTAATTCTCGAAGTGCAACAAAAGCGGTAGAAGAGGAAGTCTGAACCGAAGGAGCCATGGCAATAGTTGGAGGCGTGCAAGAAGGAATCTCAACAGGAGCGGCAGCGACAAGATTAGATGAAGCAGGAACTGACAAGCTGCCGTCAAAACCTTCAACTTGGGCTGAGTCGTTGGGGATCTGAAGGAAAATAAAACAAGGTTGGTAAAGATCTCTTAATGCTGCACAAAGGGTGAATGAGTAAATTTGCAAATACCTCAAAGGAAGGGCCACATGCATTCGTGGTCTCAGGGTCCACGACAGCAACAGGAGATCCCACTACGTGAGAATCGATGTCAAGAGGCTCAGTGTCGATAACGACTTGGTTGGAGCCTTGAACAACAACTTCAACTGCGGCTGAAGAAGAAGTGTCATCAAGACACCGTTGCATGGAAGCCTCAATATAATGCAGTCGGTCAGTTTGATCAAATGCGACGTCGCCATGATGTTCATCTGAAGAAAACTCATCAAGAACCACGTATCGACGAGCAGGACGCCTTTGCAGTTGGATGCTGGTATCTTCGACTAAATCCTCTTCCATGAATGGATTAAGTGTTGGAGTTGGAAGGAATTCACCAGCATGAGGGTCGTGATGGGAAACGTCAACAAACAGATCAGCCACATCACCATGTGTTCTTTGAGTAGTAACATGGGGAGACGGCTCTCTGATGACGACACCTGTGGCCTTTGGACGTGATTGTGATGGAGTTTTGGATGAAGGATGCGAAGAAGGACGGATCGGAGGAGCAGATGAAGCGGTAGATACTTGAAGCTTTTTGGAAAGAGGACGAACCAGGGAACTGTCAGTTCTTTCAGGATCGGCATGAGACTTGTTTGACGGTCGATCAGTTTGTTCTTTGTGTGCTCTCTTGGCTCCGACAAAATCATCAATAGGATTGTGGTGGCGCCGTTTCTTTTGTTTCTTGGGCGATGAAGGGTCACCACCTTTTTTATTTGAGGCATTGGCCTTTATTGCCGCAGAATAGTCAATAAGGTTCGGCTTGGCCACTACAAAGAAGACAACAAATGAGAAAGCCGAAAGGAGAAGAGGGATAAAAGACAAAAATGACTAAGTACTCTTACCAGTTTTGTCGGATGCTATATCTGATGGAGTCCTTGCACTCATCCTGTCGACAATAATGTCATAAGCCACATGGTATGTGTTGAAGTACAGTTCCCACCAACGCACAAAATTTGGACTAGCCAAAAAGCAGGGGGTAAAGCCGACAAGATTGAAACGGCTAAGAGAAGCAAGGTTCTTCGACACAAACCGATTCAACACGGTTCTCCAAGAAGATTTGAAGTCCATTAATTGACCATGGTGGAATTCTTGGGATACCGATGCGAGCATAGGGGCTGGCAAGCCTTGACAAAGGCCAAATTGCCTCAACACACAGTTTGGGTAATGAAGAAAAATTTCCTTTTCTTCATAGGCAGTAGAGTCGGGAAAACCACCAAATAAAACCCTTTGACTTAAGTAATGTCCCCAAAGGACATCATTCGGTTGTCTCGCTGCAGCATTGGAACCTGGATAAGGAAGACGAAACTAGTCGGGGCCAACAGCTCTTTCAACAAAAGGAGAAAAGTCGATGTCTTCAGATGACATGGTAATGTTGGCGAAAATCTTCATGAAATGAAGAAAGGTGTTGGTACGCGACTACAGCACAGGAACATCATAATTCGCTGCCAAACAGCCATAGTTGAACCGGAAAGAACAGACACTATTGTGGGTTAGCATCATATGACATTTCAGAATGGCATTCAGCCATAGATGCAAAAGCCAAGTAGGACCTCCGACATTGGTTACTTGTTGCTTGTGAAGTCGAATGGTGTCGGAAACATGGCTTATTGTCGAATACAATTTCGCCAAGAGAAGTTGGCTAAGAGCCACTTGCCTTTCTTCATGCAGGATCGTGGCCAAGGGCACCAAAGATTTGTTCACTTGTCGAGATTTGGTGCAGAAGACGAAAGCCCTAAGCCACACTGTGAGAAATTCGAAATGTTCCTCATTGCTAATAGTTGGGCTATCCTTATAATCATCCAGGCGCGCCTCGACATAGTTGCTGAAAGCAAAAGACCCATCACTAATTTGTACAATGTCATTGGGTTTGCTTTCAACAGTCAAAAGTTCTCCATCGGGACGAAGGCTAGTCAAAGCAGCAACATCAAAAAGGGTAGGAGTCATCATGCCGTATCGGAAGTGGAAGCAGTTAGTTCGACGGCACCAGAAATAGCATGCAGCGCCAAAGAGTCCATCGTCGTAATGAAGATTGCAAGTTGTCAGAATGAGAAGGTCTTCAAAACCGGCCCTTTTCCAAGATTCCCTCTTATGAGGCCGAAGCCTATCATACCACTCGATAAACTTGGGGAATGGCTTCACATTCCTAAGAACTCTACGGGAATGTTCTTTGTCGAAGTGGCAAGTGTAAACGGGATTGAGCGTAGGCACGGGACGAAGCACATCAGGATGGGACAGTGGAAAGTTGGCACTCATAACAGGGTCACGAGACTCTGCTACAATCATTAAAGGGCCCAGAAAAGCAGGAGAAGGATTAACAGGTACACCATCGGCAGGGATGAAGGAAGTCGCTAGAATGATCAGACTACGTTCGTGGTATGGGACTTCCAAATCAATTTCGGGATCATGAACGCCTTGGATTGCCATGTTGAAGTTAGGGTTTTGAAAAAAGGAAAAAAAAAGGGTTTCAAGTCAGAAAGAGAGGATGCAGTAGCAAACAAGAAAAGATAAAAAGGGGGATAATGATTAGCGATCAAGTTTAAATAAGAAGTGAAAAGACGTGTAAGACCAACACAATGGTCCAATAGAAAGCGCCAGTTCAAAAAGATAAACTCGCCGTTTCAGAATCCTAATGATGAAAGGACATTTCGAAAAGATACAACTTTTGGTATCCTCCGAAAAGACGCGTCGCACACCAAAACTTGGGGGGCCTCTGTTAACGGGAAATCGAAATCGACAAAAGGTTGTGAATGTCGGATGTATAAGTGACGTCGACGGAAGTGTACTTAAGCGTTTTTGTTTAAAAGTGACTTCGAAGGAGGTGTACGTACAGTTCGACACAGGGAAGATTTCGACAAAAGGATATTGTGTCGACAACATAAGTGATGTCGAGGGAGGTGTACTTAAGTGGCATGACTTAAAAGTGATCTCAACGGACGTGAACGTGTGTCGACAAAAGGAGGAGGCGAAAACAAGAGGTCTGTGTCGAAAGAGTGGTGGCACGAGAAAAGAGGAGACAGAAACGTCTAATCAGCATTGGGAACGGCAAAGTGATTATGGAGGCATTTAATGCTACTTGTGGCTATAAAATCCTCAGTTTTTGCCAAGAAAAGCCACGAGTTACAATGGAGAAACTTAAAGAATGCCTTCATGATTTCTGGAAAGAGGAAAAGCGATTCACATTCCACATAAACACGAGTGCACCAAAGGATAAACATGTGGGATTAAGGTATTCGGGTGAGGACAGGGAAATGAAGGGATGTCTTCCCCGAATACCACCTTTATCCTCTTGAATAGTGAAAGGATAAACATGTGGGATTACATAGATTCCACTTCCGGTGTTTCGGGTTAATGTTAAGGACTCCGAATTGGAGGAAACAATTAACTTGATAAATAACCATTGGAAAGGTCTCTGTAATCCCATAGGTCAAGGTTTGTGCCCTGTTAGGATCGACCAAGACTGCCTTTCCTATTAAAGAGTTAAAGGGAAAAAGTCCTTTGACGACATTCTATTAGAAGTGTCGGGGGCATGTTTTTTGATTGAATGCTGGTGAAACAGTGTTTAGTTGAATTACATGTCACCAATATCGATCGAATGCGTCTAAGGCCGACAGCGGGTCGAAAGCTTATTTCAGCGATAGCCCCGTTTGTCGAAAGGAGATCGATGTCGGACGACATCTCAAAACCAAGAGGCCGGAGCACAACAATGTCAATACTTCGAGCAACAAAGAGATTTAGACAAGAGTCAAAGGTTGCAGTCGAAGGAAGATGTCAGACGAAGCGGTTTTCAACAAAGATGTCACCACGAGTCGACAGAAGCATCCACTAAGCCCAAACCACGACGTGGGCAGTTACATCGTGGGGGATAGCGTAGTGGGTAGTTATCAAAAACGTGGGTTCTGCGGTTGTGCAGAACGTGCGAGTAGGTTTGTAAATAGTTTTCGGATTCCTATAAATAGGAAGTCCTTAGTTTGTAATCGGGGTCGGTTGCTAGGTTAACACATCAGGCCAAAATCCTAAACGTCTCACCAGAGCAAACAAACGGAGAAACGCCATTGTAAAGAACCTCAGCCTTCCACCCATTTAATTTCAATGCAATCTTTACGTTTTCATGCACTTTTCATTACCTGCAATTTACTTTACCGCACAATTTAATCGCTTTCCTTTACGATTCCAAGCCATTTACTTTACTGCACTTTTAATTTTCTACCGCACCGTGTTCATGGTGTCGGTTTTACGTTTACTCGCATTTACCTTCGCTCAGCTCGAGTTCAAATACCCAAAAATACCAAAGATACGGTCAAGTTCCTTTCACAAGATTACCATTTAACCTGTCGTTACCCACACCCCACACATAACCGTCAGTTCGGCAGGCGTCGGACGAAAATCCCGCAAACAATACGTCTAATCATATTCATCAATAGGAAAGATCTGCAATATAGTGGGGTTAACCTTTTTTCAAATATAAGACGACTCGAATTTGAAATTTTGTTTATCCATCTCTAAATTTATGAACAATGAATTAATCTATTTCGAAATACGTGGATATTACTTCCAACAAATATCATTCTCAAAAATCGGACCTTGAACTTTAACCATGTGAGATCCTACATGCTAGACCGATTTTTTATTAGAAAAAACCCAGAAAAAAAAAATCTATCAACTTTATTAGAAAAACATTAATTTTTTTTTTAATCTCATTGAAAATTAAGGAACCTCTCTGCAATCCCTACCTCAAAAGAACTTTAGAAAATTTTAATCCATTAATCTGGTTGACTAGGTACCATATTTTAATTCCACTACTGTTCAATAACCATGCCTCTAAGTATACGTCAATGAAACAAGGAGTATAGACACGTATTTTGACGACCATGCACACATTATACATAAAAAAAAATAGAGAATGCATCGAGAGTGTAAATGTTTTTTACATTATCAGTACATCGTCCATTATTTATTCGTTTATGATCGTTGACTTTTAAGATAAAAGTAATACTCCTTCCGTCCCTAATTATAAGGCTCTCTTAACACTTTTATTTTGTTCATATTTATAAGGCCCTTTACCAATCCAATTTTCAATGAGCATTAATTACTTTTTTTTCACAAACACCCCTATTTATTTAACATTTTTTAGACTCTCAATAATATTAATAGGGGTAATTTTGAAAATACATATCAAAAGTTCACATTTTCAATATAATTAAGTAATTAACTAAATTATTCCACTTTCTTAATGGACGTGAAATCTCCCAAAAGGATCTTATAATTAGGGACGGAGGTAGTACAAACGAATGTTGAATGATGGACTAATGGTGTAAATTAAAAAATATTTACATCATTAATGCATACCTATTAATCTCTTTTACATATTCATTAACTATTACAATATAATATTACATCCGTTTCAGAAAGAAGGTAAAAAATTACGAAAATTATTATCTCAAATTGAAGTTCTAGTAATAAATAAAAATCCTTGAAAATTGTATAATAAGGTGAATGATTAAGTAATCAATGAATGATATATTAAATTACTAGCTTGATGATTAATTAATTTATTAGACAAAATATTAAAAACATGTTCGGTATTTTTATTAATTATTCAAAAATTGTCTTTTTTTTGGAATGGAGGAAGTATTTATTATCAAACTTCATTTTCAAAATTAATCGACAATAAAATAAATAGTTATATATATATATATATATATATATATATAAAGAAAAAACTATACTAACATATATAATGAGATAGAGAATGTGAAGCTTTGGATGATCTTGACATTCATCTAAAAAAACACATTTTTATTGATAGAGGCAAAATTTATTACGATAATTTTTATGTTTTGAAAAAAATTAATCTTCAACTATTAATCGAAAGATATTTTTAATATACATTAAAAAAAAATATTTTTTAAACCTTTTTTGGGATGTATTTATGTGGTGGGGTCATCTTCACGAATTTTTTAAAACGAAATTGCTTTAAAAATTTTGGGGACGAGTATAGTAGGGAGGCAATATTGTTTCAAGTCAATCCAAATCCAAACAAAGCATACAAGTTGGCAGTAGCCTTTTTAAAAACATAATTTTCTTTAATTTTGAACAAATTCGAATTTTGCAAAGTAATTGGGTAGTACGCATTACGCAATCTTAAAACGATAAAACTGTGTCTTTCCTCTCTTAAATCTATAGTTTCAACTCCAACATATATTTTATAGTTTATCAGGTAGCTTTTAACTTATTGACTTATTGATGGAGTTAATAAACGCACTATTACTAGAGCTGTTTGGTGAAAAAAAGTAAAAAAAGTTTGTAGCTTTCAAAAATGAAACTTATAGCTTTTGAAAGTTAGCTTTCAGAAAGTTACGTGAAATAGCTTTTCAAAAACAATAAAGTTTTCAAAAAATTATATCTCGATTTTGTCCTTTATTTTTTTTTTCTAATTATAATTATATATCTTAGCTAGATTATGTCTTTTAAGTCATTTAACAAATTTCAGCTAGTTGCATAGGCTCTACCACAATAAGTTAGCTATATAGTTATAAGCTAATTTTGCCAAACAGACACTAAGTATCATAAAATTATATGGTAAACATTAGCCATTATTTTTTATGCACTTATTAAAAAAATCAAACATAGTAAAAAATTATTAAAAATATATTTTTTGAAATTTTCAAAATACGAAATAATATGTATTTAAAATATTTTTTTTATTATAAAAATATTAACAAATACTTAGCAGTACCATAGGATTATTGATACTACCAAGTAGTAACATATATCTATTTATTTTTTACCAAATAGACTTTACACAATTGGTAAATGGTGATATCATATACTCAAAATTTTTTTTCACCAAACAGCTCTAGTAATAACGCGCTTATTGACTCCATCAATAAGTCAATAAGCTAAAAGCTTCCGGATAAAAAAGTTTTTTTAGAGCAAAACTTATTTTAGTAATTTCTGTGCTTCGAAAAGGACTAATCTTCGATTATTTGCCGGAGAATATCTTGATGAAAAAAAATCTATTTGTCTTAATTATTAATGCCATCTAGAACGTCAAGCATATGATGGTAGATGGGAAAAGGCATGTTGTTAAGTGTTAAGAAAGGAAGTAACCTAGAAGATTCCCAAAACAAAACGAGTTAAACGGAGTATGTAGAACAAAGCAGATTCCACCTTTTTTTACTTCTATTTTTTTTTTTTTTCCATCTGACCCACTGGATCGACTAATTTACTTTGAGAGGGGTCCCGGGATTAAAGTTTTATTCCTTTCTCAATGTTGTTAATCCTACCAAGTGCAACCCCTAACAGCATTGCATCACCGGTTCGTTGACTTTTTTACTTCTAATTTGTTTGTGAATAAAAATTTTGAGGCGGTCAATGACTTAAAGAAACAAGTGGCACGGGGTTCTAAAGCAAGTCCAACTTAAACATGCTTAGATCTTCGGCTTTTTTTTTTTTTTAATTTTATTAATCTTATCTCTAGAACTTACTTGTACCAACAAATTAATCGATCTTATCGTTAGAATTTATTTATACCAACAAATTATCATGTATATTTAATTGAATCCGAATAGTGCACGGATGTTCTTGGCTATGACTATTAATTTGACAACGTGTAGAGGTTATTTTGTTGATATCTTCAAGGATGGTTTTTTTAACCACTTTTGTTAGTACTATGAACTTCAAACTCATGGCTATTGCAACAATATTTCACCTTTGAACCAAATTGTATATTTTAACAACTTCACTCATGTACTTTATACTTTAGTTATACATTATGAAGCTAAATGTTTCCATACATTCTAATAAAAATATATTTGTATATATTTTATTATAAAACAATCCACTTAAAATTTTAATAATATAAAAAAATTTAATATTAAATGGAAGAGAAAATAGTTTGCACACAGATAGTTTTTTACACTGTCAGCACATTATTCACCATCCAAGGGTGTATGATCATTGATTTCTAAATAAAAGTAATGCAAATGAACGGTAAATAATGAACCGGTAGTGTAAAAAAATTTACACTGTCAATGCACAAATATTAAACTCTAAATGGAATGTAGAACAAATAATTGTTCAAACATGCACGGATTGCTTACTACTCCCTTCGTTCCTATCTATATTTTATATTTTAAACAAAACACATTTTTTTAAAAAAATTTAGTCATTATTGAGATTTTCATCATGCGCATTATGTTTCTTTTTTCACTTTATTCTTCTTTATCTCTTTATATATAATCATTAGTTTTTCTTCATTACTTATATAAACCAAGACTTATTACATATGGATAAACATGAAAAATGAAAAAAAAACGTTTATTACACTATTGATATCCTCAAAAGGACAAATAAAAAAATATTTAAAAAAAAAGACAAATAATAAAAAACAGATGAAGTAGTTCATACATAAACTAGGCAAACAACTTTGGTACAAACTTCCTCTTCCATCATTATAGTGTGGTACTCCCTCCCTTTCATGTGTAGTACGTTTTAAGGTTATTCACGGGTTTTAAGAAATGATTAAATGATGTAAGAATTTGGTATATTTAGACTATAATGTCCTTACATGATTATTATTGAAGAGAGAGAAATATATTGAAAAGAGAAAATGAGAGTATAATAAATAGGGGTGTGTTGAGAAAAATAACATTAGTTATGCATTGGGTTTCATAAAAGAACAATACATATGAAACATAAGACAAAAACTCTATAACACTACATATGAAACAGAGGAGGGAGTAGTTGATTTTTAAATAAGACAACGACTTATATTATTAATAAGTGAAAATATAATACTCGTTTCGTTCTTATATATAAATTTATTTTTTTTAGATTTCATATTTATTAAAAAAATTGGTTAATTTAATCAATAATATTAAAAATATGAATATTTGATATATATTTTCAAAATTACCTTAGTTTAATACTATTCGTCCACAATATGTAACAACCTCGTCTTCAATGAATGACGTAGCTTTTGATTGTGATCACTCATGGTCTCTAATCTTATAATTTGACGAGGAAATTTTGCAGAGTGGGAAGTTGTTGGGGACGAAGAAGAAGGGGATAGGAAAAGGTTTTACGGTTGGTGATGAAGTTGCAAGGGTGAAGGTTGTGGAGAATGTTACTGGTTGCTAGTTTTGTAGGTAGTGAGGTTAGTGATCACCGACTCAAAAAAGTGCTTAAAAGGTACTTACGGATTATCCATTAACATCTTCCTCACATTGGTAAGATTCAAACCCGATATCTCTCATAACCCTGAACTCAACCCTTATCAACTAGGGATGGCAACAGGGCGTGGAATAGGCGGGAAGTACTCTCCCATTCCCCATCCTCGTTCCTCGTCACCCCTCGGATCACTGCAGGCTCGCAGGGAACCTAAACATATTAAATATGAAACAGTAAAATCAAAACAGGTAAGGTCTCGAGCCCGGGCGACGGCTTGGGCAAGGGCGAGTGAGCGACATCGTGAGTGGCAACAACCGCTGTGTGAAGGCGTGAGAAGGGGTGAAGAACTAACATAACTTGAAGAAGGAAAAAAGAGTCCTAGGATTTTTTTTTTATTTTTAATTATGCATTGAGCATATGCAGAGACAGCAAATCATATGTGTTGTGTTATTTATTATTATTATTATTATTATTATTATTATATAGATTGGAAATTACATAAAAATCTGACATTACATTTATATAAATATAAATATTTAAGGATATATGTGTAATTTCATGGGGATGGGGATCCCGCGGGTTCGAGGAACAAATCTCATTCCTCGCCCCAAAATCACGTTGGGAAGAATATCTTCCCCATCCCCATCTTGGCAGGGAAAGAATCCCTGACTTCGGAACCCCGAATGGGGCGGTTCCCATGGAAATCCCCATTGGCGGTATTAAATTGTCATTCCTATTACCAACTGAGTCAACGATTATTCGCAATGATTGAGTTTTTACATTCCGTTGAATCTTGAATATCTCACTTAGGAAAGAAAGAGAAAATTATGATTTTATTATATTATAGATCACGACACAAAATGTGGAGGCCAAAAACAAATATAATAATATGAAGTTGATGAGGGACAAGGGACAAAGGGTTAGGAGTTTTAGTTTTCAGTTCATTTTTTATTTCCAATCTCTATTTTTTCGATGAAGTTTAATCGGAACATTTTGTGATATCTCCAAATCAGAAAATGCATTAAAAAAGTTTTTTTAATAAGGGTAATAAAAAAATACATTTTTTAACTCAAAAATGTTGAAAAATGATGTAAAAAAAAAATAAATAAATAAATTCCATAAAAAAGAGGAATCGAGAACTAAAACTCATGGGTTAAAACACGGTAAGAGTGATGAGTTTGAGTGGTCTAATATTGGGCCGAGTCAATATTTGAGAAGAGTTCTTTTACGTTTTTTTGGTTTCATATTGGTTCCCTATGTTTCTTTTCGCTGTCAATTTGGTCTCAGAACCGCTATTCATCCTATATGGACCAATATGTTATGGACATGTGTCACTTTCTCTCTCCAACAATATATATGTGGACCAGTATAATATTGACACGTAGGATGAACAATGATTTAGGGACCAAATTGACAGCAAAAAGAAACATAAGAGACCAATATGAAACCGAAAAAAAGGTAAGCATCAATTTGAAATTGAAAAATAAGGTAAGAGAATAAATGAGTAATTTAGCCTAACCAAAAAATAAAACTCTTTGAGAAGGATAGGAGAATGCCCATTGGAGTTGGACAACTAGTGATCAAAGATTTTATTAAAAATTGAAGTTTCATTAGAAATGATGCAATTTACCCTTCTAAAAATAATAATTGAAATGGAAAATAAAGTATACAAAATTTAAAATACACTTATTTTTAAAAAATTGCACATGATATAGTGTAGAAAATTGAAATATTGTTTTTATATGAAGTTGACACTTGTCATAAGATGATATTTTTTTATTAATAATTGCTTTATAAATATCATATACAGTACATTATTTTTAATTTTTTTTATACATGCATAAGAATATATAGGCTAATTTTATAGTATAAGAATATATCATTACTAGCTCTTATCCCGTGCAATGCACGGGTTATTGATATTTTAATTTTTTTTATATTAATTATTTAAATTAAAGATTATTATTATTTTTATTATAAAATAAATATTATTATTAAACAACAACCAAAAATAATTATATAAAAAGGTAGGAGTTCAAACCAAACCCTACATTTAAAAGAATTAATGTAGATGTTCTTGTTGACAAATTTTGTACTTCCTCGTTATATTAGGCTAAACTACTCATTTGGTCTCTTACCTTATTTTTCAATTTCAAATTGGTTCCTTACCTTTTTTTTGGTTTCATATTGGTCCCTTATGTTTCTTTTCGCCGTCAATTTGGTCCCAAAATCACTGTTCATCCTATGTGGACCAATATGTTATCGACACGTGTCACTTTCTCTCTCCAACAATATATACGTGGACCAATATAATTTTAGCACGTAGGATGAATAGTGATTATGAGACCAAATTGACAGTGAAAAGAAACATAAGGGACCAATATGAAACCAGAAAAAAGTAAGGGACCATTTTGAAATTAAAAAATAAGGTAAGAAACCAAATGAATAATTTAGCTGTTATTTATCTTATGCATAAATTAACATATTTATATATGATTGTCGAGTTTATTACAATAAATAAAAAATAATCAAAATTAAACCTTCTGATTTTTTTGTTTGATGATATTATTAGATAAATCTTATATTTATGTGATGGATGAAGTAGGTTTTTTTTTTTTTTTACAATTAGTTTTTTTCAAATATGATTATCACATTTATTCTTATTAATCATAATTAAATATTTTTATCTTTTTCATCGATTATCTTATCTCAAGTTAATAATAAGATTGAATTCTAAAAATCTTTATTCTTATTGTTCTAATCATTTTTATTTAAATTTCTTCTTCAAAAATGATGTCATCTATTAGCGAGGACTTGAATATTTGTCATTTAAGCTTAGGAATAGAAGAATAGACACACGATGAAGACTATTTTTCTAGAACTCAACAATATAAACAAAAATTAATATAAAAATAAACAATAAATTTAGTTTAAAATCAATATAGAAAAGATTTAATAATATAAATCTTAGTAGCGGTGTGAGTGATTAACCATAAATTTAGTTTATCAACGTAATTTTCGTTTTCTACGCAATTGATATTTAAAATTATTAATTGTTCTCGAACTAATGGTTCATTTCATATGAGAAAAAAATAGAAAGATGACATTGTTAAAAACATTGGGTTTTTTTTATTAATAGTTTTAATTTTATTCATTAAAAAAATAGTTTTAATTTTCTTGTCACAATAAAAAAATAAAAAAATATTTACATCAAGCACAAAATCAAATTCTATTTTTATATAGGATGCTTTTTATATATTACAATAGACAAAGTATATTATATATAGAAGGAAAATCAAATCCTATTATTATATAGGATGATTACATTTGGTTTGTTATTAATAGTTTTAATTCTCTTGTCACAATAAAAAACAAAAAACAAAAAAATATTTACATCAAGTTAAGTAACATCCCAATTTCTAATCTACAAGTTATTATATTGATTTGAGATGAAATCTATGAGAATTGTAAGAATAAAAGCTAGGATTGAGTAGAGAAATCATAGCCAAATGAGTATAGAGGTTAAGGAAAATGTCTTAGAGTTAGAAACTATCAAAAGAGAAGAAAATGACAAAGTAATCGATTACTTGTGGTGAAGTAATCGATTACGAGCCCTCAGTGAAAAGTCATTAAAATGTTGCATTGAAGAGTAATCGATTACTCTTGGGTAAGTAATCGATTACTGAGCCTCTATTAGAAACACTAAAATGTTGCATTAAATTTGTAATCGATTACATTTTGGGCAAGTAATCGATTACAGGGCCTCTGGTAGGAGTTCATAAAATGTTGCATTGAAGCTGTAATCGATTACCATTAGTGTCAGTGCAAAAAAAAAAAAGAGAGAGAGAGAGAGAGATAAAAGTGTACGAAATGCATTTTTAAGCCACACAAATGGAATCTTCTTTTGTGGACTTTAATTCCTAGCCACATGTTCATTTCCCAAACAAAATAAAAAACACTCTTTCACTCTCATTCATTTCCATTTCTCCATCATTAACTCATCCTTTTCCTCTCTTTTCTCTCACACGATTTTCTTCTCCATCTCACCAAGAGAAAGTTGTGTTCTTCTTCTTCATCAAGCTCATTAACCATAAATAATCATCATCAAGCTCACTTGGTAACTTTCATCTCTCTCTTCCTCATGGATCATACGAATTTCCCTCTCCTTTCCCTCTCCTGATGAAATTTCGAACCCCATCTCTTGGATTGCCACAATCTCATCACCATTTTCGTTTTTGTTATGACTAAAGGAAGTCAAGATCACTCTCCTCCCTCTCTTTCCATTGGAGCTCTTGGTTGAGGTGTTAGAAGCTAGGGCTTCAATGTTCACCCCTATTTTTCACTAGTTGAGGTAAGGGGGTTTGTGTTGCCTGGCTCTAGGAAAGGGTTTCTAGTTATTCATAGTGGTTGCTAGGGTTTGGGTGATAGGGCTTAGTTTAAGAAAAATAAACCCTAGGTTAGAGAATGTTCAAAGTATATTATGGAAGAAATTTGTGAATGAAATCCTAGGTTGTGTGTAGAAATAATTTTGTGTTTCTTGACACTAAATGTATTATGTGTGGGTGATGAAATTGGTGTGTTTTGATAATGTTATTGGATTTGGTTAAATGTTTGATAAATTATATAATTATTGGAATTGCTATGTAAAACTTAAGAATGATTAATAAGTGACTGTAATGGCTTTATGAATATATATATATATATATATATATATATATTTTCAACAGGACCTTCTGCAGAGGAATTGATCTTTGGATACACTGGCACACTAGGTGTCCTGTTAGGTGTTCCAAATGACCTGTTAGGGCAAAATGACCTGTCAGGCAAAATAACCCATTAGGTTCAAATGACCCGTTAGGCGTCAGTGTGCCCAATGGATCAATTCCCTGCTGAATAAATAAGATAATAAAGCGAGTATGGAATTAAAAAGGAATTGGATTAATGAATAAGTATCGTTCTAACGGGTGATGCCTAATGGGTGTAAAGTCCCTAATGAGTGTGCCAAATGACCTAACATGTGCGCAAAATCCTAGTGGTGCATAATGGGAAGTGGAAAATGGAAAATGGAAAATGGTAAAGGATTTGGGTAAATGAAAATGAGACGCCGAGATTACAAATAAATGTGGAAATGGGATTGATCATATGATGCAAAGTACGTTTAAGACTTGGGATCAGAATATAAATGCTTATGCCTCATGACTGTGTGGATGTGTTGCTCTATGTGTGCTAATTGTTAAATGTGTTTAACCTAGTGGGCTAGTATGCTTAATTAGAAACTGCTTTCCTATTTCATGTGCAATACTCACCTCTTTACCATTTTTTAGGTACTGAGATCGAGGTCGCACAACCCTTGGTCGAGCAGGTGCACTCTCCCTCACAGGGAGAGTAGATTATGGGAGTTTAGGGGTTTTGTGTAATCCTGGTTATATTAGGGATTTGTATATGTTGTTTTGGTTTTGTATATGAATTGTAAAGCATCATTCTTTTTGGGTTAACCAGGACCTCTTCCTATGTGTAGGAAGTATATTTTTGGGGAAAACCTTAATAGTTTCCAAAACTTGTTCATATTGGCTACTATCTCTAATGTATTTAGAGTATGATGTGGATGCATGTGATGCTCCTTGATGATTAGCCCTGTTGGCTCCTGAATGACATGAATATATCGGATTTGCACAAGTTTCAGAAAAATTTGAATTGTGGAATATTCAATAAACAAAGGAAACTCTGTCCAAATTGACAAAGATTTTTACAAGTTAACTAGTTTTAAAAAGAAATTTTTAAGTTACTACTTTATTATTGGGTTATTAAGGGTAAATCTTATTAGGGTGTTACACTTAAAATCAAATCATATTTTTATATAAGATGATTTTTATCTATTACAATAAACAAAATATATTATAGAAGAAAAATAAAATCCTATTGTTTTATTGGCGCAGTCATTAATAAGGTCTTCTTAAATTAAAGTTTGAATCTCTCAAGAAGATGAAACTAACTATAGGACTGAGTATATCAGTCACTGTCACATGTCATCTTCCACTGTTTGCATGATTAAAGAAGCCATTGATGCATATAACAATCACCATAAAACAATGCAATATTAGATTGATACACTCTATTGTCACCGACAACTGAAGAATCAGTCACTATAAAAAACAAACAACAAACTGGTTGAGCATTATTTACTTTGTCGGGATGAATTCCTCCACTTGTCTTTGTCTACTCCCTAACAACACAATTAGAGAATTAGTTACGCACAAATCAAAATTTTGAACAAACCACATTTTGATCAATGGTACACACAAATTGTTGAATTAAAGTAAGTGACTAATTAGAGAGAAACTTAAGAATCAAATAATATAAATTAAAATGTGCAAGAGTTAGTAGAATTAGAAAAATTCAATGACGAAAAAAAATGAAAAAATTGAACGCGAATATAATTGTGAGATTGTTATTTACCTGAATATTCATAAGTTTGTGAGCCATCAAATGCATATTGCGTACTATATATAATGATTTGAAAAACTTGTCAAACCAAGGATAATGATATAACAAATAAGATTAAATAAATTTTAAATCTAAGGATAATGATTTCATAGATAAGATTAAATAAATTTTGAAATTAAGGATAATGATTTCACAGATAAGATTAAATAAATTTTAAATCTAAGAATAATGATTTTATAGATAAGATTAAATAAATTTTGAAACTAAGGATAATGATTTCACATATAAGATTAAATAAATTTGAATTATTTATTTAATTTTCCACAATTAAGGATAATTATTTTTCAGTCATGTTCTTAAAATCGCTCTGGTACAATATTCCTTAAGTAAACAAACGTGATGACTCAAATAGACGTTTTTTTATATATAGATAATATATCCTTCTAATTTGATTAAAACATTAAGTTAGAAATGAATTAAATGATAAACCGTTAATAATTAATAGTAATTAATGGTTAAAAAATAAATATTTTCTTAAAATATGTTAAAAAAAAAGTAAAACGACACAGTTATTTATTACTCCATCCAACTTGTAATATAAATATATATATATATATATATATTTTTAAATATAGGTTGATTTGTATGATGTACGTTGATTGATTAAGTATTTCTTTCGGTCTTATTTATAAGACCTTTTTGAAGTTTTTATTTTGGTCCTAATATTCTTTTTCAATTTTCAATAGCATTTACCGCCTCCGGTCCTATTTATAAGACCCTTTTGAGGTTTTTCACTCCCATCAAGGAGAGTGGATAAATTTGTTAGTGGCATTGAAAATGTGAAAGTTTGATATACTTTTTCAAAACTACCCCTATAATTATTATTGGAACTCTAAAAGGTGTTGACTTTATAGAGGTGTTAGTGGAAAAAATTAATTAAATGTTATTGAAAATTGGAAAGGGGTCTTATAAATAGGACCAAAATAAAAACCCCAAAAGGGTCTTATAAATAGGACCGGAGGGAGTAATTACTTCTTTCTTCTAACATTCTTATAAAGTCAACACTTTTTAGAGTTCCAATAATAATTATAAAGATAGTTTTGAAAATGTATAACAAATTTTCACATTTCCAATATCACTAAAATTTATCCACTTTTCTTAATGGAGTGAAAAGTCCCAAAGGGCTTTATAAATACGCGTGACTGCGTGAGCAATTAATTATTTCCTTTATTCCTTGCTATCAAATCCGGACGGGCAGTAGTTATTTTGTAAAAAAGAAAGTAATCGTCCGTTTCACTTTAAGTGTCTTTTTAACATCAAAATTTTGTTTTAAAATAAGTGTCTTTCTACCAAATCTAGGCAACATTTAATACTGTTTTTCCTTATTTACCCTTACATTTAATGTTGTTTTAGTTTTGAAATTTGTAATACTAGTAATGCTGCATTGACAAAATAAAAATATTAAATAGGGGTATTTTTGACAAAATACACATAAAACTTACAATAATCATCATAATCAACACTTTCTTAATCTATGTGCAAAAATCTAAAAAGACACTTAAAGTGAAACGGAGGGAGTAACAAACATACTCCGTAGTATATAAAACGAAGACAAGTAGACAACATAACAGAACCAGCAATTATTGAGAGATTAAGCAGACACTCCATAAATATAGAGATTCGTGCAGAGGAGTGATTGTTTTTGGCACCGCATGCTTCAGTGAAACTGCCACTGACACTGATCCAAGTTGAACCAAAATGAGGTCAAAGATTTGTCTTTTCGGTGATTCAATCACTGAGGATTCATTCAGTACTGAACAAGGTGGATGGGGTGCTTCTCTTGCCCACCATTTCTGCCGTACGGTATATTCAACTTTCTCACCACTGTTTTCAAATGTAACTTATATGTTTAATCAGATTGCTTAATACTTTCATGCTCTTTTTCTTTTTTCATTTAATTTTTTTTTCCTTCATGGGTAAGATGGTTTTCATGTAAAGTTTGAAGCTTTTTGTAAATGGGATTGATCATCATCAAATAAATATGGAATTAGAGTGAAAGTGTTTATTATAGTCATGCTTTTATTCTTTTTCTGCTTAATGGGTATGGTTTTCATGTGAAGTTTGAAGCTTTTGAAAATGGGGTTGATGATATTGAGGTGGACGTGGACTGAGTGAACATTTTGCTTGTATGCATGATTTGTTTGTTTGTTTATTTTTTTTCCTTCATTTTCTGCATAGTGGTGGTATGATTTTAAAGTTTTAGACTTTTAATGTAGAGTGAAGAACCAAATTGGTGGTTGGTCCTTTAAAATTTTCGTGTGTATCACTTTAGTCCCTGAAGTTAAATAAATACAAATCGGCTCCGCACGATTTAAAACATGAGACATGTTAGTCCTTCTTGATAGGGAAATTATTTCATATTTGGGGACTAATGTGTGTCTCACATTTTGAATCTTGGGGGACCAATTTGGCATTTATTAATTTTTAGGAACTAAAGTGGCATACACGGCAAATTTGAGGGGCCAATTTGGGTCTTCACGCTTTAATTTAATGTTTGAACATTCTGTGAATGGGGTTGATGATGAACAGGCAGATGTGGTGCTGAGAGGGTACAGTGGCTACAACACTAGGTGGGCACTGAAGGTGCTGGATACGGTTTTCCCTGCAACACAAGGTGGTGATGATGGAAGCAATGGAGCACCAGTAGCTGTAACTGTTTTCTTTGGTGCTAATGATGCTAGCCTAGCAAATAGACACTGTGGTTTTCAGCATGTGCCTATCCCTGAATATAAACAGAACCTTCATTCCATTGTCTCCTTCATCAAGGTAACCTCGTATCTTTCTTTATCTCTGTCTGTGTGTGTGTCTGTTTTGCAACAAATGTTCAAATGATTAGGCAAAAGTTGCTCGGTGTCGAAACTCAGAAAAAGGGTCATTGATTGTTTAGGAGAAGGTCTTTAAAGTGAACCTGTCTGACTGTCTCTTTGGAAATGTATATCCATCCTTGAATTATTTAGTGAATTAAGGTCACATTACTTTAGATTAAATTAAGGGTAAAGTAGCTTTTTCCATGCTTTTAGTGACACATGGGGTTTTGACCCATCATCATATGCTGTGGAAAATGGAAATGGATCTAATTCCTTGCTTTTTATGTTAGTGGAAGTACTACTAAATGTTAGGTTCACTTTAAAGAAGTTTTCCCTTGAGACTAGGAGTTGTTTTCATTTTCACAACCTAAATCTTGGAACTATTTTTCTTCTTTCATTGATTGCTATGTATGTAATTATTTGTTCTTGGATCAATGCTCCCTAAGACCTATACTAAAAGTCTAAAACTTTATTCTAGTTTAGCTATTTTGTATTATGGTCTCCTAGCTGTTTTTGTTGGGCGTGCAAGCAAGATAGGATTTTGGAAGAGACCCGCATTTACTTTAGAGTGGAAAGAGTGGTCCTGTCCATAATGATAATCATGTTGTTATAACACCCAAGTCTTCACCCAAATAAACACCCAACTCATACCTGACCAAAAGCCCTCTTTTACACTGTGTCTCATGATCTGATAAACCCCTCTGTCTAAGCAATCTTCCTTAATCTTCAAGCTTCATAAACAAAATACAGTAAATCCTAATCAAGACTCTCAAGCTAATTTCCCAGCAGAACATTCCTGGAGGAGAATTATTGCGTCTTGTGGGGCCCATAGGATTAATGGTCACTGACTCTTATGTTGGGTACTTTATTTTAATAGGAAGTCATAATTATGTTTGAGGAATGTGGATTATTCATCCGTAAAAGTAATAAGTGATGAAAAAGAGAAAAGTAGATGCTACAAGTGTGCTATGGACAATTCCAACACCATTATAGTTTTATGAAAGGCTTGTCGTCAAATAGTTTATTGTGATATACTATAAAAGTATAAATTTGTAAACTACTGAAAGAGTCTTTTTAACTTTGAATAATAATAGTTTGCTCTTGTCAAGAGAACCTCTCTATTGGCATAGTCTAAGACTCTAAGGTTGGGTAAATTTTCCCTTGATTCATAAGACCAGACTTGGTTGTCAGGGTTTGATCCTTTAATTAACACTACTGTCTTGTGGACTTGTTGAGCTTAACATAAAGCATAAGCAATATCTCTGTTATGTTTTCGACCTTTGATTCTGACTCTGAAGAGCCTTTTTGGTTGTCATTATATGCACTTCTGTAAAACCAATAATAAACTACAAGAATCTGTCTCCATATTAATAGGGCAAAAAGAAACCTATCCTCACTATTTCTGTATAACGAATAACTTTCCTAGAATAAAAATCTACTAGATTATATTAGAATGACCTTGAAGATTTCAATATTGCAAAGCATGTAAGGAGTGCTTGTTATGTGCCTAACAATGGAAGAAATTTCTTTAATTTTTATTTTGTTTCTCTAATTTGTATATGCTATTATGTTTACTTCCAGGGATTCTTATTTAAATAGTGTAAAATTTCCTCTCAATTGCAGAAGAAATGGCCAACAACTCTTGTTCTCCTCATAACGCCTCCTCCAATTGATGAAGATGGTCGTATTAAGTATGGTTTTATTGGCCCATTTTTCTTTATGTTTTCACTGTTTTTACTAAGTTTTCTCCATCTAAAACTTGTATAGATATCATGCAACAGAGGTTAAAGTCGATTTTTTCCTAATAATCTCTTCTGCAGATATCCATTTACAGACAAACCTGATGGTCTTCCTGAGAGGACAAATGAAGCTGCTGGTGAGTATGCTAGAGCATGCATCGCTGTGGCTGGAGAATGTGGAATACCTGTGATTGATCTCTGGACAAAAATGCAGCAGTTCCCTAACTGGAGGAAAGATTATTTAAGGTATCTGAAACTTCTTAGCTTTTGTGTTTATCTTCACCGATATCATTTTGATGATGTCATTCTGCGGTTATATATATTGTTAGCGATCCATAACCATCCAGGGGCTTTCACCTATTAACTTAAGGTTTTAGGAAGTTAGTCCTTGACATAGTATACCAAAACCTATAAAACCAAGTAGGGAGGAATTTGATTGTTGCTGCCCTCACTCTTGATATGCTCCACCATGCTTCAAGTCCTAAGAGTTCTTTTCTTAGTTTGTGTTTTAAAGACAAAATCATTCCTAGGCCTCCCCCTTATTGTCTTATTAAAGCCTCTTGACCAAATAGTATATGTTAAAGTGAGCTAACGCTTTGTCCATGCTTCAAGCTCAGCTCAAAGGCTTTTTTGCATGAAGGAGTGTTATTATTATGAAAAACCATGTTGATCCTTCACCACATAACGACTTACATTCTTAGGAGAGTTGGTCCGTGTCGTACATCTTGCACTTCTGCTAATAATAGTAATCATTTATATTAAGTATGCTAACGAACGTGATGACCTTGACCTGTAATTTAATTGGACTCGGAATGCAATGTCATTCTTGCAAAATATAAATGTTTGGAAGTTTTAATTGCTGACTTGGTTTTATAAATTTATATCTTTATGAAGCACTGATTTTAATTCTATAAAGTTTGTTCAGAATGTTATTGTTTGATGGGTTTAGATTGAATTAAGGTGCAAGACTACTGAAAACTTAGTTTATCAAGCCATAGAATGCAGAAAATTTCGTTTTCCTAGAACATAATTTTTTATTTTAGTTTTTTACAATTTTGATACCTGTAATTGTTTTGCTTGTGTGCACACAATAGTGATGATAAGAGTATGGCATTAGTATATGATTTTGTTAATTAAAATGCAGTGATGGCTTGCATCTCACTCGAAGTGGCAATCGAGTTGTTTTTGAGGAAGTAATCAAGAAGCTGGGAGAAGAAGGCTTGAGTCTAGAAACTATGCCAATTGATCTCCCACTAATAACTGATATAGATAAAAGTGACCCTCTGAAGGCATTTCAGCTGAAGGCCATTTCAGCTGTAATAGAATGATGCAATAATACATTATATTTGGTCTTTGCTTTTTGTGGGCGTATTGTACTTCTGCCATTACTGAAAGACTATTGCAATAGAGTGTATTACCACATATATTTAAATCCTCCATTAGGTGTAACTGTTTTCTTAATCTATGTAAAAAACAATATCATGGCTAATCATTATGATTTTTCTCGTACTTTATACATTTAGCAGTTCACACATGATGCAGTTTTTCATGGCTGAGTGTACAATGTCTGAGTTTCCTTTATCTTATAATGCTTAAGAACATAGAAAGGGATATTTTGGGATTAAGAAGTTTTTGGAGTTTGGGAACTAAAGCATGAGGATCAAGAACTAAAACCCTTTCTTTATAATCAATCATTGTTGGTTCTATTTCTGGGTTTGACTTTGATTGGATCCAAAGTCCAAACTAATATATATGATTAATAGGCCCAAACATGCAACACTACTACACAATTCTATTTTAAAATGTTCGGTTTTTATAGCCACTTTTGATATCAAGCATCTCACTCATGTCAAAGTCTTATAAGTTTGATGTTAAAACTCTGTTGTTGATGCCCTTATACTCTTGACATTGTCTTGGCTACTTAGCATGCGTTTGGTTGGGCGGTGGGGGGAGGCAAACACGCATTTGCGGGAAAGCTCTCCCTCTCACATGATTCTGTGTTTGCGGTGGGCTACCGCGTTTCCAAACACACTCTAGTACTTACCATTCACCCTAGCGGTTGCACCTCACACATCACTCATCTCACGAGTTATCACTGCCGTTGTCCTCATTGTATGACTATGCTTCACCCTATTGTTGCCTTCATCTCATGACTGTGTTAGACTACAAGAACTCTCTAGTTTCTAGTCCTGGGATGCATTCAAAGCTATTTTGAACCTTCTCCTAAAATTAAAAAATAAAAAACTACTGTCCTTACCTAGATCTATGCTTTGAATCTATGAATTATAATCTTTTGACATGGACACTAAATTTTGTCAAGTAACCCGAGTATATATGTCTTGGGGCTTCATTATGTCAAGATTTTATATTATGTTTCTCTTCTTAAAATATTATCATCCTATAAATATGATTTTGGGATAACAGTAATAGTTTCCTTTTGTCTCTTTATTTATAATTTTTTGTGCAATTTAAAATAGAGAAAATAATTTATACACTGACAGTGTAAAGGTTTTTTACACCGTCATCACATCATCCACCATCCAAGGGTTTATGGTTATTAACTTTTAAATAAAAGTAATGCAAATGAACAGTGGATAATGTACTGACAATGTAAAAAACTTTATACTGTCAGTGCACACATATTAAACTCTTTAAAATATTGGATTCAGCAGACCTACTCAATCCAATCAACGGGCTTGTTGGTTCAATTTGGGTTCGTATTATCAAAATTACATTTACCCAAATCAGCTCAACCCAACCAAGTTTATTTAATTCAAGTTATTCATTTTAAGGATTTTCTTAATCACAATTTTCAGGGTCGAGAATAAGACACTAAAAATAGTAACTTTATGTTAAAAAATTAAAAATCTAATATTTCGAAAAAAAGTTGAGTTTAACTTCCCAATATATTTATTCTCTTTGTTAACCTTAAGGATTGAGGTTAAACAAACTCTTCTTTTAATATCTATCAAACTAAACCCACATGAACCTACCAGACAACAATTAGATATGTAGTTTTGATTTGGCTTCAATTCCCCTTTTTAATTTATTCTTACTATTTTTTAGGATCTAGGATCTTCTTCGGTGAGAGACTAATCTTTTTTGATGTAAATTACCATTATAGATTATCAATAACATATTTTTTATACACATGAAATAGATTAACACCATGTTCATAAATCTAGGCTATCTACTAATTTAATTATGTTTGAACCAATGTTGTGAAGTTTGAACTGAACCGATCAGTTGACTGGTTAAAGAGAGATCCGGCCACTTTTCCTGGCCTGGTTATTATATTATAAAACTGTTTCAATGGTTAAATCGATTTTAATTATTGAACTAAACTGGGTTGTAAAACGGTTGAGCCATGTTGAATTATGTCTGATTGTCTTATCAACATATTATAAAATAGGAGAAGTTGAGGGCATTTTTGTCATTTTAATTTTCCCTCCTTCATCCTTGCTTTTCCCTCCAAATTTGTTTGTCCATGCATCGCACGGGAATAAATATTTATCTTAATTTATTTTTAATAAATTTTTATTAGTACAATTTGGATTACACATAAATATAAAAATTGCCCGCAAACATACAATTTGCATTTCGATATTATTACAATTTGCACAAGTTATTAATGATCTTTTCAAAAGGAAATAATTTGAATCAAATATTGACATAAAAAATATATAATGCCTAAACGACCCATCATATGATAATTAATCAGAAAAAAAATGAATATAATGTTGTAATTTCAGAAATTATAATACAAACAAGTCATAATATAGGCAAATTGGTATTAAACATTTAAATAGAGCATCATTATGAATAATAAATTTTGGGTACAACGAAAAAAACGGATATATAAGTATTAAAGATGAGCTATAATTTGGTATAATGATTTAGCTTAATACAATCAAATATTTACTAAGTCATGAATTCAAATTTAAAAAAATCCAAAAATTTATACAATATGTTGCAATTTAAATTGTGAAAAATAATGATGCGTTATTTTATATTTTAGACAATATACTTATTTAAAATTATGAAGTTCTAATAAAAGCAAGTAATTTGAAAATTCGAATCTTATAAACACGAATTAATTAAAAGTGTGAAAACAGATCTTATATTTTGGAACAGATGTAATAATAATAATAATAATAATGATGATGATGATATATATGGTAAAAAAAATAGCTGCATTTGGACTTGCAAAACGAATTACTAACAAAATGCATTTGGAATGATGGATTAAATAAAACAAAAATCAAAATGAGTTGGATTTTTTTTAATATAAAAAATTATGTTGTTAATTAAAATTAGAAATCGTATAGTTGATACATTATTAATTAATTTTTATTAATGAAAAAGTTGGTAGCTGAAACTAGATTCAAATGTTAATGTTTATGACTATTAATTTCTAAATACATGTAAATCATTTTTATAAAAAGTTCATATTAACTAATTATTTAAAAAGACATATTTCCAAAATTTATAATCAATTTTTTTAAAAAAAAAATTTAAACCCGTGCGATGCACGGGTAAAATTACTAGTTAAAAACAAAAATTAGAAGAAAAAAATGATTAATTTTTTAAAACCTTTCTGGGAGACACTCAATGATTCTTAACTCCGAAGTTTAAAAATTTATATTTGCTAATTTGACAATTGATAAGAATATATGATAAAGTATAAACAAATAAAGTATGAACTTTTGTAAATCATGAATAGTGAATTTGTGAAATTAAACTGTAATGTATGGCATTCCTTTATATCAACCAAGAGTGATTTGTAGGTCACTTATTTTTTTCAATCATCATAATTTATAATAAAGTATATTGTGAACCATTTTATCTTTTTTTTTTTTTGTACACCAAGGGCACACCAAGGGTATCCCCAGCCGACAGCCGAAGACTAATCCCTTCCGAGGCGTAGAGATCACCGAAGTGGGTTTATCTCTACCAACAAAGCATTTTCCATACCCACGGCAGGGAACCCAGCTATCTACCAACTGTGCTGGACTTTGTTGGTTGAACCATTTTATCTTTATGTGATTATAAGTGTGCATATTTTATTCGATCAGACCATTAAATCTGAATTGGAGGCTTGGAACCATTTTTACGTTTGTCATCCGATCCGAGTTTGACAGTACTGTCTATGAAGATAGAGTGCAACATGCACTTGGACATATTTCTATAATAACTTCTTGTATGTGTATTTTACTCGAAGACAAGCCTGAATATTGGTACCAAGTATCCGAATCAACTTACGTTGTTCCACATAAATAATTTAATTAAAAAAAACTTACTCTCTTTTTATTTTTAGTGCCATATACAAAAATGTTTTTTTTTTTAAAAAATTATTTTAGGCTTATTTATGGTTTTAGTCCCTGAAAGTTGGAAGTGTTTTGATTTTGGTCTCCAGAAGTTTTTTTGACCTTGACTCATCCTTAATTGTTTTGAAAATTTGGTTTTAGTCCCTGCAGTTAGGAAAAATTCGTTAATTGCTTAAATGTCACATCACATCAGCATACACGTGTGCAAGTATTGCATGTCATTGATATGATGACGTGAATGATCTGGACCCGCAGGAGCAAAAGGGCCAAGACCCAACCAAAATGTGTATGTGGATTGGGCTATGACCCTTTTGCTCCCGTGGATCCGGATCATCACGTCATCCTACAATCACATTCCATACTTACACACGTGTATGTTGATGTAACATTCCAAAATCAAAACAACAAGGACTAAAACCAAATTTTCAAAACAATTAAAGATGGATCAAGGTTAAATTTTTTTTCAAAAACCAAAATCAAAACACTCCCAACTTTGAGGGACTAAATACATAAATAACCCTTTATTTTAAATCCACATATCTCACAAGTCACAAAAGTGCTTTCTCTTGCTGGCGTTTTCCCATGCGTGTGCTTATTGCTAATTCTCGGGTTCTTATTAACCACTAGCTACATTTCAAATTAGAAAACGTAATCGCCGCCGTCTGACCCATTGCCACACCTATCTAGTCATCCCTACTTCTTTACATGCTGGTTTGTTTGGACTATACTTCTAGCTAGCACTACGTATTTAAGCTCGTGGCTATGTCAAAACTGAAAGTAAATTAATCAGCAGAAAAGCACTTTGATTTGATTACATGACATTGACATCATCGAATGATTAGTGAACCTTAATCCGTTCTTCTTGTCTAATTTAGTTGAGTTGACTTTTGATTAGATGTGCCAATGTGGTTTCCACTATCCTCCACTCTAATCCAAGATTTACATATGTAGATATTTAATTAAATACCCCATAGTTCCTAAATATAAAAATTTTTTAGTAGATTTTATTATGTTCGTTAATAAAATTGGTAATTTAATTAATTATATTAGAAATGTGAATATTTGACATGTATTTTCAAAACTACTCTTATTAATAGTATTAAGAATCTAAAAAAATTTAAATAAATATGAATGTTTGTGAAAAAATTAATCATTATTAAAAATTAATATGTAATCTTATAAATAATTTCAAAATAAAAATTTCAAAAGTGACTTTTATTTATACAAGATGGAGGAAGGGAGTATAAAATATATGAACAATTATTAGGTGGTCCGGGATCACATAGTTCAGGATAATCATCACTATCCATTATTTATTTTTTGAATTTTTTTAATTAAAAAATAAATTATCAACGGTTGAGATGTGTCTGGATCAAATGATGCAGGACTAACTAATAATTTTCTTAAAATATATACTAGTCTTCTTGGACAAAACTTTTTTGTCGCTTCAACTCACATATATAGCTATTCATTTGGCTGGTTTTCTCTCTTTATAACATGGGTCGTCGTATTGTGCATGTAGTGATCACTTCCGGAACTCAATTGTGCTTAATGATTCAACAACGATATTTTTATTTTTTTTTTACATGGGAGGTCTGAGACTAGAATCCATGACTTGGAGAAAGGAAAATCCTAAATGTCCATGCAGCCACCAACTGAGCTG
Source organism: Crotalaria pallida (assembly GCA_037953625.1). Lineage (NCBI taxonomy): Eukaryota > Viridiplantae > Streptophyta > Magnoliopsida > Fabales > Fabaceae > Crotalaria > Crotalaria pallida. The sequence goes on from CM075655.1 coordinate 110,687,425, forward strand.
TCTTACGCGGACCAACAACAATATTACATGTTAGTATAGGATTCACAAAATGTATATTTGTTTGTTTTATTAGTTTGTCTTATATGCACAAGCACAGATTATTTCTACATATATGATCATGATAAATATATGTACATCCAAATATATCAATTAACTTTTTAATGTCACTAACAATACTAATTAACTTTAGCACTAAATGTTAATTTTTTCAAAATGATTATATTAAGAAACAAATAAAGTATCGCTAAAGATTTTTCGTTTTTTTTAAGCCACTTGTTATTAAATTATATTAAAATAGAAATAATGCATACTGAAAATCTCTTTTATACATAATAAGTTTCAAATTCAGGTCATCTTAATTATTAACACAATTTACTTTGATTTATTGATTTAAAAGAGATGTATAAGCATAAGTGTCGGTCGCATGTCGCGTATATAAATATATTCTTAATATCAGTTTTTAAAGCTTAGGAGAAAAAGCTATAAAAAAAATTTTACATTAAAAAAATAAATATAAATAATTAAAGAAAAATGTACTTAGTTGTGATAAAAGAAATACTCCTACATTATAATATATATTTATTATAAGTTTCTGGAAAATGCTAAAAATGCCCTTAAGGCATTGATTAAGAGAGTAAAAGAGATAGTTTATTTTAAAAAAATGCTAAATTTAAAACATCGAGAATTAGTAGGCATAGATTTTCAATGCAAATTTTTACTTAATAAATTCCTTAACCAATACCCTTAGGACACTAGTTAGCAATACTCAAAGTTTCTAAGCATATTTTCAAATTTGTTATGGACAAAGCTAATCACAATGTGTGTCATTTTATATACCACTCATTTTTATTGATAAAAAACACATTAAATTAATAATATTTAATTCAATATTAATTTTTTTCATCAATAAAATTGATTTATACATGGAGTGATGTACACCCTGAGACAGAAGATGTGCTATCCAGATTAAGTGGTTGGAAAACTAAGACTTTATTTTTTTTTCAGGGCGCTTGACACTTGCACAATCAGTTCTTGCCGTCCACTTTTTGAATGTTTGCCATCTTCGTAATTGCATTTATCCAAAATCCACATCTATGCCTTAAAGTGTCAACCTTGGATTCTTGGATGGCCATATATAATTGAGAGCATTATGTTGTGTTACGAAAACATTTGTAATTTATCAAGGCTAACTTAGCTTATTAAAGATATACTACTATCATTTCCCATTTAAGAATTAAGAAACAAGTTTTTTGTAAGATAAAATTAAACACTGCATTCTCAGACACTTTAAGAATAACAATGCTAGTTAATTATTATAATTGGTTAATAGTTAGGAGTTTAAACAAATATTTGACTTCAGAGTGAGTTGAAAAGTATATATCCTTTTCCACAGAAGCTAAGGTACAATTTACGCCAAGATATGACACTCACGCCATATGGTGGTCCCATTAGATCAGTTCCAAGTCATAATATTATATGATGTATGTAAAGTAAATGGCTGAATAATAGCCAGCCTTAGTGGTGTCTGAGTGTGGAGTCTATACATTGGTTGATGAGTGATGACGCACGCACCATGAGAGAATTGAAGATGGATGGGGTGGGGGGTTTGCCTTCAGAAATCTTTCTTTCTGTACCCATCAACAGGGGAAATTATTGTATGATCCGGGACCAATAGTCTCGGCCACATCCACATCGTTGATTTCATTAAATATTTATATTTTTAATTAATTAATAATACATCCAACGATGTGGATGTGGCCTGAACTACTGGTCCCGGACCATACAATAATTCCTCCATCAATAGATGTGTACCAATTGTAATCCTCTTTTGGTCATGGATCTTTTCCACGGCTTTAGTCATCTTTTTTCTTCTTCTGTCTCTTCCTTTCATGGCTCAGTCCAACCTATATCTTCATTCTCATTTTGTTTGGTCCCTGATTATTGATGTTCTCTAATTATTGAATTCAAGCAAAATCTTGATTCTGGTTTATGTAAATTTTGTTTGATTTTAATAATAAAAATTAAATTAATCTAATTGACTTTTAATTTAAAAGATAATAATGGGTTTTTTTTTTTTGCATGCCGAAAGATGAAAATTATTAATAGATATTTCACATTGAAAGGGCAAAATGAAGAAACCCACACAATCCTGTAGGATGGTGCCACGGTGGAGTCGCAGAAACAGTGAACTTAGGGAAGAAATGGCTTTGTGGGGGAGAAGGAGATAATTTTCGGAAACTCTACTAACAGAGTTAATGAAAAATTAATTTAAAAAAAAAATGATATGTCATCTCTTTCTTAATTGTCATATTTTTATTGGTTGGGACATGAAATGGGAGAGGAACTTTGGGTAAGAGGATCTGCATTACTTTGATTCAGGGTTTTGTAAAAGAAATTGTATTAGTTCAGTTATACTTTCTCTATTCCAATTAATATGTTCACACGGATAAAGAGATTAATTTAATATATATTTCAATTTTTAAGAAAAAAATAAGATAATTTTACGATATTATTTCCGTACAGTATTAATTATTACATATTTTAAAATGTTAAAAAACAAAATTAAAGTTTAAAAAAATTAATTAATATATCATCAAATTCTTAAATCGACAAATAATTTAAAACAAGTTAAAAATACTAAAACTAGGTGTAAATTAAAACGAATTGAGTAATATTATTAGAATTAGCACGATAAGTAAGAGACAACAATTGGTTCTTGAAGCGGTAGATTTTATATATCTTCTGTTGGTTGAATTACTCTCTTCGTCTATGTAGTAAAAAATTACAAAAGTAAAAAAATTAAATAGATATGTACTTAATACTTATTCCGTCCCTAAATATAGGACCTCTTTAAAAGATTTCACGTCCATTAAGAAAGTGAAATAATTTAGTTAATTGTATTGGAAATGTGAACTTTTGATATGTATTTTCAAAATTACCCCTATTAATATTATTGGAAATCTAAAAAGTGGTAAATACATATAGGTGTTTGTGAAAAAAGTAATTAATAATTATTGAAAATTGGTAAAGGATATTATAAATAGAGACAAAATAAAAGTGTCAAAAGAGTCTTATATTTAGGGATGGAGCGAGTAATTTGTTTAACACATCAATATCTAGAAAATACTTGGGAAATCGGATGGATATATAATAAAAAAAAATATCATACAAAAATATTATTTTTCATCATCAACGGGGGAATAAAACATAATCTAATATATATATTTTTAATGATATTTGCTTTGAAACCCTTTAATTTAGAAAGAGTTTGGTACCATTTTTATCTTATCCTATAAAATTGTGATTAGTGGCTTGAATGGCCACATCAGACTTGGAGGGTGATGCTCTAAAATTTTGCCTTTAAATACTAAGATTTTTTTTTTCAGAAATTATTAAAATTAAAAAACAAAAGCCAAAAAATATTCCAATTTTTCCATTAAATCGTTCAAACTTTAATTCTCTTTTGTCATGTGCTAGACCAAGAACTTAGAAAAGAATTTCAAATTTCACATACACCCACAACCCACTTCATCTTTTTAATCATTCGTGTATATTGATTCAAATATATATCAATCTTGTCACCATCTTGAAACTTGTGGACTGGTCCTCTTCTAAGGGCTTTACTTTTTGAACCCTGTTGTTTACTCACCGGTCCCCATTTTTTCCGCCTTATACAAGGCGGTAGTGTAAATTATCAGTTTTTTCCGCCTCTTTCTAGGCGGAAAAATGTTAATTTTGCACGTCCGCTTTGTATAAGGCGGAAAAAATATGATAATTTTACACTACCGCCTTGTATAAGGCGAAAAAAATGGGGACCAGTGAGTAAACAAAGGGGTTCAAAAAATAAAACTCTCTTTTAAAAGAGTGATATATAACAGAAGTTGGTCATTGGGGTGTTGTATGTTGGCTTGGTTGGAAACTTGGAAGAGGAATAAGAACCAAGTATTTTGATGAGGTGGAGAAGGGGGTTTGTTAGGGTTGAAAAGGGGTTAATTGATAACAATTGATTTAGTTAATAAGAAAATTTGCAAATAAGACTTAAGGACTTCACTGCAAAATTTTAATTAACTTCCATATGTCTAGTATAGCATATATGTCCATTTGTCATTATTGTTTTATTGGCACAAATATAAAAGAGTATTAAACCCTTTCAAAATTAAAGGGTTTTAAAATAATCACCATTTTTTTATCCTAAAAGAAATAATTTTTGATTTTCGATTGATAGGCACAATGATAATTTAGTGTTGCTAATAATTTTTTATGCAAGTAATTACCATTGTCTTCTGCTAATTTGAAGTATACCCATAGAAAAAAAAAATCTTGACTCTAGAAGAGTATGAAATTTGATCGAATTGACTTAACTTTTAAATACATATATATACATGGCTTAAAAAAAAAAAGACAAAAGAGGAAGAAGGTATGAATCCTTTGGAATGCCTCAAGTAGGGTCTCTTATAACCCTCATGTAACTCTATTATGTTGGTTTTCGAGTACTTTCGGTACTCATCAATAAAAGTTTTTGCTGATAAAAAAAAAAGGTAGTAGAGGGTTATATATATTCATAAAGATTTTATACATCTAATGATGATGAGCATCAGGTCCTCCTGGACTTAATCTCTGCTTATCATGCACTTCACTTGCTTCTGCTATTGGTTGCATCATAGATGCTCGAATCGATCTTCTTCCTATCATGTTGCTTACAATTGTTGGATTCAATTGTCGTGCCTCACCTCCTCCACTTAGAAGCAACAATAAGAAAATGCACCACATAAGTGATCTCGTTAAGGTGGCCATCACTCTAGCTAGCCAGTGAGATCCTTTCTCTCTCGTTACAATCTTAAAGTACTAGTATTTTGGAAACTTTATGTTTGGGTAGGAAATGTTAGTGCTATGAACTTGGTATTTATAGCAAGTTAGTTGCACTTTTTTTAATGGTAAGTTGCATGCACACATTTATTAATGTGTATATATAGATATATATGATATCACTGAAAACTTTAGTGAGCGTTATCGGATTGAGATTAAATCAGGTCTTAGCTAGCAGCAGCCAATATAATGCAATCTTAACGAGTGAAATAGCTGTAATTTGCCAAAGAAAGAGGTTCTCATCACCAACCAATGGAACTTTCCGGTTGATGTGTCAAATCTGCTTTCCAGCGACAGCATAATACGAAAGCTTCAATTCTCTGTATATGCATAAAACTATGTGCTGGCGTTGCCAATGTGACTAGCTAGCTAGTAAGTGTGCCGACTAGCTAATTATTATAATGCATGTTAGTATCGTTTTCAATTATTTATTCATAATTTTTTCGGTAATAATAAAATTAAATAAATTTATGATTAATTTATTGAAGTTTGGTGTGTTTGGAATCACGTTAAATAGCTCCGGAATCATGTCTCATTGATTAAAGCAACTCAAAGCAGCTTCCAGTTGAACGCGCGTTTTGATTCTTTGAATATGCAACCAAACATACGCTAAATATATTTTTGTGTATGTTCGTTAAAACAAAAGTTTGATCTCTAAGATTATGAGGATAAAAAATCTAAAAGTAGTAAAAGATGAGTTTAATATTTAAATTTAATTTTTTTTTTAATGTAAAAGTTCCCTCGCTCTCTAGCCTCTTATTCCAGAAGAAAAAAATCCCTAAAAGTAGTAAACCAATCTTTTAAAATAAAAAAAAAAATGACTTCATAGATATCAACTTAAGTGCTTGTAAAATAATGAGTTACCTACTTGGGAATTTATCTAGCTACATAGTACATATGCAATAGTCGGCAATTGTATCTTTCTATATTCTTGAAACTGAAAGGATCTTATTTATGAGCGTAATCTACTACTTAATGATGATGTATAGTGATTTGGTAGTTATCCCTTACTATGTCAGCAAGCTGCAGCTTGTATAAAATGCTTTCCATTAAGAATAAAAAGGAGGGACAAATATAATCTACTTGGGGATAAGGCTGAAATATATAGTAGTATCAAACAAGATGCATCAAGGTTTTAATTTAATTTGTTTAATAGATTTGTATGAAAACGAGTGACGGTCTCCTAACACACGTTCAATTAGGTCAGCCGCGCACATGCACACTACCTATACAAATAGACTAATATACAAGGCCAATACACTTACACAATCATTATTTCTCACGTAATTCTCAATTGCCAAAAAAAAATCTTACTTGATTTCATGGACTTCATACTTTTAGGCTTGAAAATTATAATTGAAATCTTCACTATTTTTTTTTGGGCTTATTTGGTGGACAAAATGAGAAAGACATAATATGATAGTTTGTCATTTTATTATGTTACTATCTTGAGTTTGGTGAGTCAGTGGAATATGACAATGCAATGTTGTTGTCCTAGTTATCCTATCATCTTTGTCGAGCTTAGAGCTGTCAAAACGGGCTTGCGGGCCGGGTTCGGGCCGGCCCGCTTCGGGTTCGGGCCAAACCGGGCTCGGGCCAAAAAAGCCCGGTTATAAATTAAGTACCCTAGTATCAAACCCAAACCCGCCCTAAGCGGGCTTCGGGCCGGGTGCGGGCCGACCCGCATCACCTTTTTCTTTCTTTTTTTTTTACAATTCAACCACTTCAAAAAAATATATATTTATTTTTCAAAAAAATTAATGAATAAACTTCCTTTATTTTTTACACATATTTTTTTAAACAATAATAAGTGTTTTATTCTTTTACACATTTTTTAGAGGATATATTTGATTTTCTATTCTTACATAAATTAAAATGTATGTATAACTCATATAGGACAATTAATGTTGTGCTTTGATTTGTTCAGGAGCATTTTTCATATGTGAATATTGATAAAAATTAAGGGAATTTTATTATAAGTGTTTTTTTACACATATAAAATTTTTTAAAAAAAATGTGAATTTTTTTCTTTTTTTCTGGGCCGCCGGGCCGGCCCGAACCCGGTCGGGTAAACCCGGCTCGAACCAGAACCCGAACCGGGCCGGGCTAAATAGCCCGGGTTGAATAAGTAGGTCATATTAAGGAGCCCGAGCCCTGTGATTTTTCGGGCTTTTTGGCCCGGCCCGGCTGGCCCGGGCCATTTTGACAGCTCTAGTCGAGTTGTGTTAGAAATACTCCATCCGTTTCACTTTAAGTGTCTTTTTGGACTTTTGCACATTTATTAAGAAAGTGTTGATTATGATGATTATTGTAAGTTTTATGTGTATTTTATCAAAAATACCCCTATTTAATATTTTATTTTGTCAATGCATCATTACTAGTATTACAAATTTCAAAACTAAAACAACATTAAATGTAAGGGTAAATAAGGAAAAATAGTATTAAATGTTGCCTAGATTTGGTAGAAAGACATTTATTTTGAAACAAAATTTTGCTGTTAAAAAGACACTTAAAGTGAAACGGAGGGAGTAAGTAAGATAGGATAATATATTTTCCCCCTGTACTCTTACACACTAATACTGCTATTCCTTATACACTAATACTATGAATGTCGTCATCATCACCGCACCGATACCACCATCACCATCTCATCAAAGTCATCATCATTTGGTGTGCACAGAATACCGGAAAGAATAAAAGCTATATTGCACATATTTTTTTTCTGTTCTTATCTTGCTCTTTATCATATCACGTCCTTAATTATCCTATCCTGACCACCAAATGAGCCCAAATTTATATTTTGCTCATATTTTACATTTGATAGTTGTTATATTTTTGACAATATTACTATCAAAGTCTTTGTTCATTTTCTTTAAAATAATAGAAATGATCTTCACTAAGAAAATTAACCCCAAACTAGTGAGTATCCCACTCAATATAATCTAGTCCCGACTTTGATATTTAAAACCGGTTTTGGTTGAATTCGGGAAAAACTTTAAACTAAATGCATGTTTGGTTCTGTGATGAGTTAGTTCATAATCAATTTTGGAATATCAACGCTAACTTCTGCTCCAACATGATTTTAGGGTCAGAACTAATTTTGTAACTAAAAACCAAACATGCCTTAAAAGTGCATTTCAAAATTGAGAGCAAGGCGGGTATTAGTTTGTAAGTATCCCCTCAAACCCACGATGATATAGTAATTTAGTAGTAATAGTCAAATAATTAAATTAATGTCACATATGTTGCTAAAGCTATAATTTATTTCACAAATTTCTTAAGATTATTGATGTATATTTTTATATTTTATTTAAATTATAAAGAATTTGGTACATAATTTTTTTAAAACATATATATAAATTACAGTGATATAGATTTTTAAAAAAAATAAAATATGTGAGCTAGTTTCACAATAAAGTTTTCCACGATCTCGATGGGGATTAACATGTTTTTATCTCCACCCATCTCAAACATGCTCCCAAATCAGTCACAATCCCACGGGATGGAAATGAGTTTTGACAAAACTTGTCTCCTTATCATGCCTCGTAGATAGTACATAAACGTCTCAATGAATAGGGATGGCAACGGGGCGGGGATAGGGCGGGGGTACTTTCCCATTCCTCATTCTCGGGTCCCATTCCTTCCCATCCCCATTCCTAAACCCCATCTCGGGTAGAAATTGTTCCTTATTCCCATTCCCTACGGTCCTCACGGGGTCCCCAAACATACGCAAATTTTTTTTTAAAAAAATCATAACTTCCATTTGACTCGTCATAAAATTAACCATGCTTAATAGTCAACATATTATAAAATAGGAGAAGATGAGGACATTTTTGTCATTTTCATTTTCCCTCCTTCATCCTTGCTTTTCCCTCCAAATTTGTTTGTCCGGGCATCGCACGAGAATAAATATTTATCTTAAGTTATTTTTAGTAAATTTTTATTAGTACAATTTGGATTACACATAAATATAAAAATTGCCCGCAAACATACAATTTGCATTTCGATATTATTACAATTTGCACGGGTTATTAATGATCTTTTCACAAGGAAATAATTTGAATCAAATATTGACATAAAAAATATATAATGCCTAAACGACCCATCATATGATAATTAACCAGCAAAAAAAACGAATATAATGTTGTGATTTCAGAAATTCTAATACAAACAAGTCATAATATAGGCAAATTGGTATTAAACATTTAAACAGAGTATCGATATGAATAATAAATTTTGGGTACAACGGAAAAAACAGATATATAAGTATTAAAGATGAGCTATAAGTTGGTATCATGATTTAGCTTAATACAATCAAATATTTACTCAGACATGAATTCAAATTTAAAAAAATCCAAAAATTTATACAATATGTTGCAATTTAAATTGTGAAAAATAATGATGCGTTATTTTATACTTTAGACAATATACTTATTTACAATTATGAAGTTATAATACAAGCAAGTAATTTGAAAGCTTGAATCTTATAAACACGAATTAATTAAAAGTGTGAAAACAGATCTTATATTTTGGGACAGATGTAATAATAATGATGATGATGATATATATGGTAAAAGAAATAGCAGCATTTAGACTTGCAAAACGAATTACTAACAAAATGCATTTGGAATGATGGATTAAATAAAACAAAAATCGAAATGAGTTGGATTTTTTTTAATATAATAAATTATGTTGTTAACTAAAATTAGAATTCGCATAGTTGATACATTATTAGCTAATTTTTATTAATGAAAAATTTGGTAGCTGAAACTAGATTCAAAGGTTAATGTTTATGACTATTCATTTCTAAATACATGTAAATCATTTTTATAAAAAGTTCATATCAACTTATTATTTAAAAAGACATATTTCCAAAATCTATAATCAAATTTAAAAAAAAAAATTAAGCCCGTGCGATGCACGGGTAAAATTACTAGTATTTTCAAAAGATGCATAGTACTTAAAAATAATCATTAAAAGTCAAATAATTCAATCTAAGAAGAGAGACCGGAGGAGCCGCACGGTGAAGAAGGACTGAGAAGAGAAAGGTGCGGCGGAAGAGTGAATCAGCACGGTGAAGGAGAAGAAGAAATTAGGGATTTAGTTGAAAGTGGAATGGGCGAATGGCTGCTGCAGTGCTGGTATGTAGTTGGAATTAGGGTTGAAAGGTGAAATTACAAAAAAAAAAACCAATTCTTTTAATTACATAAAAATTAAAAACTAAGGGTGTATATGTAAAATAGGCGGGGAACGGGATCCCGCGGGGACGGGGGACCTATCCCATTCCCCGCCCCGAAATTTGTACGGGGAAAAAATCCCCCCATCCCCGATCCCGACGGGGAAAAATCCCCGAAATCGGGGACCCGAACGAGGCGTTCCCCGCGGGGATCCCAGAATGGAGTTCCCCGTTGCGACCCCTATCAATGAACCACATTATTGGCTCTTTGAGACTCAATATTTATATTGCAAAATTAAGAGGTACCGGTGAAAAGAGGTTACCAACTTATAATAAACCACACCGTACCTATGCCTAGACGAGCTCGATCTCAAATGAAATCTAATTGAAATAATAGTATTAAATTATCATGATTTTACTTAAATTCATGTTTTAATTTTTAAATGTTTCAAGAGGCAAACTTATTTATTAAATTATCATGATCAATTTCATTTAATATTTATGCAGAGAGAGAAATCCACGATAGTATTTGCGTCCTTTAGAAAAAGAGAAGATAGGATTTGAGTTTCTTTTCAGAAAAATATTGATTTACTTTGACTGAATAACATTACTCCCTCTAGTCCTATATATAGGTCACTTTCTAGAAGAAATCTTTGGTCCTATATATAAGTCACTTTATATTTCCTATGCATCATTAATTGTTTTTTCTCTTTTTTGCCCTTATTAAATGTTTTGACTAACTATGTTTTTTTGCTATTCATTAATGAATGTGAACTTTTCAAGAAAGTAGAGGGGGTAAAATTGTAATGTTACAATATATTCTCATAAAATTTACAAAACTAACTACTTTCCTTGGTCCGGGGAATACGGTTAAGTATGCCCCATATAGGGAGTATTTATTAGATAAGTAATTGTTATTTTCTTTAAAAAATTATTACTTATAGATTAAAAATTTGTAAGGGGCCTAAAGCGGTGGGGCAACCCATGCCTCAATAAAGGGTGTCCACTAATAGCCATCCCAAATGCATTTCAATCAAATTGTCTTTACGTTGATGTTAAAGTTATAATTTCTTTTGACCTTTCAAATCAATGTATCAACCAAAAAATTAGATAAATTGGGTTAGAGGGGGGTCAGTAAATTCAATTCAGAGACCTTTATTGGGTTAGAGGGGGCTCGGTAAATGAAATGTATCAACCTTTGTAAGAGCTTTTTGAATTTGGAAACCTGCCCTAACTCTGGTGAGTCCCTAGTCCCCATAACCCAACTCACCTAAACTTTTTGTCATTAAAAAAAAACCACTTGATTATCAACTATAATTGCCCCAAACAGCAAAGGAAATTTTGACTCTTATACTTTAATTGAAACTCTGCATTCTAAACTCGAATTTCTTGGCACCATGCAATCAAATGCCACGGCATTATAATCTTATATTTTAAATTAAAAAAAATGCCAATATAAAGGCAAACTTTTTCCTTCACATAAAATTAATGGCTTGGGGAAAGAGTTGTATTATTTGAAATTGAATTTTTTAACATAGTACTCTATTTGTTACTATCATATATATACAGTTGTCTCATTCTCTCACTTTTTTCTTCTTTATAATAATATTCATGCATTTCAAAAATACTTTAAAAAGAAGAAGCAAATAGATGAGTCATAATCCATTTCATTTCTTAATAAAATTAAAAAATGAACAAGATCTTTGACTAACTTAGCAATAAATTATAATATTAAATTAAATGCCATTAAAAATATATAATAACCATTCAATCTTGGGAATAAACAAAAAATGGAAAAAAAAGAAATGGGAAAGATCTCAGTTCCAAATAGACATCAAAATTATGTCCCTGTTTTATTGTGCGAGAAACGAACATTACACTTATTATCCAAATTATTTTCACCATCTACAGTCAAGTAAGTTGCCCCGAAATACAGTGAAAAACAAAGAAATTAAAACAAACCAGTTGCTAATTGGATTTTAAAAGGAGCTACTACACCTGAAATCAGTAACATTTTATTATGGAGTAGGCATTTGTATGTAGTTAACAACCACAACGAAGAATTGTTGATTGTTCGTGATGTCATCACTCATCAGTGGTGTCTCGGATCTGGGCCCATAGGACTTAGACGATTAGGCTTATGTTTGATGTCCTCCATTCCTTTTAATCCTGAAACTACTAAGAAAACTCGTTTAGAACCCAATGGAAAATCTGATTTGGCAGCATGGCTTTCAAAGGATAAAATGAGAGGACGAGGTTCACAAACTATAACTGAGCATATGACCAAGATCATGCAGCACAAGAACTTTAACATTGCCATCTTATGAGAAACTTGTGTTCTTGAACATACAATACACTGAATACAGTGATAGTGGATATGGTGCAATGGCTCCGATGAAAAACTATGCATATTTATAGGCCAAAATTGATTTTGTATTTTTTTAATAAGACAAAAGATTTATTCAATAGGCCAAAATTGATTTGATTGTAACGACAGTGAGTATACATTATGAAATTAGACAATAGGCCAAACAGACAATAATTTTCATTTGCATATATGCTCTTCACTAAGCAGATCAAACAATGAAGGCTTCAAATCAAATTTTCTCATTAATTCTCCTATAGGCTATACTTGAAGCTGATGGACTTTATCATGCTGTAAACTTTGGACAGACATATAAAGCTTGAGCCTTTTTTAAATCCCCACTATGCATGTACTAGGAAAAAAAAAGGTATATATATCTTGCATTGGGTATCCTCTTAATTAATCCTGTTTTCTCCAATCTCTATCACATTACATGGGCAGGATATAAATTTGTTGCCTATGACTTATATATTTAAGTCATAGGCTTTGTAGGTCCTTTTGAACTGTACCTACTATTTAAGTTTGGTCCTTTATTTTGAATTGTACCTACTATTTTAGGTCGATGCCTTTCATGATTCATGCCTATTTGACGTTGGAAACAACTTGTTGTATGTCTTCTGCCGCTTTTCTTGCTCAAGCATGCTTTATTGGGCAATATTCTATATTTAGTAGAGTAGTGTATATGCTACAGTGCCATGAGGTCATATTTGCATTGTACAGCTTCCAGAAGCAGAAAATCTTGCAACTCTCATATATATTATAGCCCTTCCCTATGATTGAGAAGTGGCCCTCATGTCCATAGACCATAGGTAGCCACAAGCCCGCAATGTTTGTGAGAGGATGACAATGCATTAACATAAGGTAGAAAGCAGCAGAGAAAAGTGAAAATAGATCGAGGGACATAAAAATGTGTTGATTTTTTTTCTTCCCTATTTTGCTGCTTAGTAGATTGTAAAAAACTGCTTACAAGTTCCAACTTGCGTTCAATCATTGATCAAAATTTGAGGGAGTATAGTGTTAATAAGTAGTTGCTCTACTTTACTTTCATCGATGGTTCAATTTTGCTGTACCAAGCAAGTATAAAATGATTTTCTATTCCAATTTTTTTTAGCTTCGTATTTTCAACTAATCAAATATTAAGTATTAAGGCCTTGTTTGATGGACATGATAAGAAAGAAAGGATATGATAATTGTCCTATTTTGTTAGGATCATGAATTTGGTGAGTCAGTAGGATAGGATAGTGTTTTTTTTTTTTAATCTTAGGTTGAGAGTTGGGTTAGAAATGAGCATGATGAGATAATGCAATTTTCTTCCTCATACTCTCACACATTACCACTACTACCTCCACCATCATCATACTGTCACCACCTCATCAATGTATATTTATCTGATGTGCACCAAACGTTCGACAACAAGCAACATTCTAATAAGGATCTTAAGAGAACCTCATCACAAAAGCTAGCTATTGTAGTGGGAGAATACAAGTCCTTATAAATTTCACGTTAGAATTCATTACTTTCAATATGAGACTCCAGTCAAGTAGAATTTGTTATTTTCTCTTATAAATTTGAACGTAACATTCCACCCTTCAGTGTCTAAGCGTCGACCAACGTCTTTGACTAGTCACTACCCTTCAAAGTCTCGGGTGTCGACTTCACCATTTGCACCGTCAATTGCATAGCTGAGAAGAAATGGTGGAAAAATCTGATACTAATTGATAATGATCTTAATAAGCGAACCTCACCACAAAAGTTAACTATTGTAGTGAGAGAGAGCCCAAGTCCATATAAACCCCACATTAAAATTCATTACTTTCAATGTTGAACTCCAAGTAGAATTCATTACTTTCTCTTGTAATTGTGATCTAACACATTCCAACTTCAGCTTTATGATAACATATGACACGTAAGATATAGAAGTTATAGCAGGGAAGCATCAATTACTTTTAAAACTAGGGTGCTTTTACTATGCTTTGGGTTATCATACTTCGGGTAAATTTTTTTTATTTTTTTAAATCCAGTAAATTAAAAATATGTTTTGAGTTTTCTGTTTTATTACTGATATGTCTTTTTTATTATTATTTGGATTTAAATTTTTTTTTATTAATTATCTGATTTCTGACACAGGTAAAAAAATTATATTGAGTAAATCTGCATTAAAAATTGACAAATAAAGCCCAGTACGCCAATGCCGAGGCGTATACGTGTATTTTACACGTACGCCCAGGCCTTGACGTACCGGGAAAAAAATAAAAAATAAACAAAAGCCCTATGCCTCTGTCGAGGCTTACGACATTTTCGTACGCTTCGACATTGGCGTAGGGCACTTTTTACACGAAAAAAAATAGAATAGTGTAGTATGTGAGTGGTGGTGATTGTGGGTGAGTTTGGGGGAGAGTCAGTGTGTGTCTTTGTGTGTATGTGAGGGAAATGGAACGAGTTTGAGTGTGTGAGAGAGAAAAATAAGAAGAAGAAAAAAGAATAAAGAGGGAGTTGAAGAAAGAGAAGAAGAAGAAGGAGATTGGGGGGAGGGGGGTTTGAAGAGGAAAGAAAAAAGAAGAAGAAGAAGATGATGGATGGGGTGAAGAAGAAAGAAAGAAGAAGATGAAGAAGGATATTTTTGGGAAAAAAAAATTAAAGGGGGTAAAAAACCCAAAAGGAGAGGTTAGAAAATCAACTCCCTCATCTTTTATATTTTCTTAATCTAATTTATCTCTTATTTTTTTTTTCAAGATATCCATTCGTGCAAGTAGTACCGGCAATTAGGGGATGCTCAAAGCCCCGACCGCCCGCCCTACATTTTTTGTTGGCAGGGCATCATTTTTAGCCCAATTTTATAATGGGCCCGCCCGCCATTTCCATTTCTTTTGTCGGGCATCATTGGGCTGGCGGCGGGCCGCCCACGGGCCACCCATTATTTAGTTTTTAAAAAAATAAAAATGAAGAGTTACACAATTAGGAGCCGCCCAACATCTTTTGTCGAGTATCAAACTTTGTTATTATGTTTTTATGAATTTTGAGTGTGAACATTTATATGTTGTGCAATCTTAGTCTACATTTTATGAATTTTGAAGATAGAATATATGAATTTTTTTTATGTTCCAAAAAAAAGAATATATGATTTTTTTGATTTTTTTTAATTTAAATGAGCCGTCCATGAGCATGCCCCGCCCGCATTTAGGGCGGGCAGGACATGAATTTTCAGCCCTAAATAAAAATAATGCAAATGAACGGTAGATGATATATAACACTGTAAAAATTGTCAGTATACACATATTAAACTCGGGGAAAAAATATGTTTGATTGATCTTCTTCACACTTGATTTGGACATATTAACATGTTTTGCATCCCATTCTACTCTACTTCATTCCATTCCATTTCATTTCATTTCATTCCACTTCACCAATTATTATACATCGAAACATAACCTTAAATACCCGAATGTGGCATAAGGAAGAAAACAATATTCATCCAAACGCAGCGAGCAACTGGTTTGTGGATGCTTTACCAGTGTATATCTATAAAATGTTAATCGTGCGATTTTTATTTTTTGAAAATCATCACACAAATCCATTATGACTAGAGGATATCATTCTAAAATGTTCTTTACCTTATCCTTAATTGATCCACCCATCTTCTGCTTAATTGGCATTAGTGGCTTTTTACTCACTCAGCAACGTCCCCATTGACTTTCATATCTTTTTATTATCCGTGAAATATTTTCCACTAAAAAAAGGTATTGACAAGTTATTAGTTTTTGTTTCCTTTTCTTTTTGGTTGAAATAGATTACTTTTTTTATGCCTATATCAGCCGACTAATATTTATCACAAATAACTTAATCTCTACATGTTTGTTTGTTTGTTTTACATGGAGTAAATTCTTATGCATGCAAAATCTACATATCTGTGTATCTTGCCCAAACTAATATGTAACACGATGATCAAAAAAATGTGTGCAAGAATTTAATTTGGACACTTGTCAGGCCGTAAACTTCCTTTATGGACATGGTATAACATTTGTTTCTATAAGTCCACCAAAAAAAACATTTGTTTCTATAATAAAAATTTTGTTTTAGTAGTCTAGCAAAACGGCTGGTATTATTTGATCATATGCAGTTAATCATGTAATCCGTTTTATTATATTCTTACATAGTACTAATAAACTTTGTATCAACTTCTTTCCAACGGCTAATCACGTAACAAGCTAAGATAATCATGCTATATATGATATGATACAAACTCTAACTATACGAACCTAAAACATGAAGCTTTTTACCTAAAACGTCGAATGCTTTTTACCTGCCTCCCACATGCGGGATACGGAGATTTAGTTGTTTTTAATAAAGGTTCCTTAAATAACTCCAATACTTGGTGTATTTGAATTGATAATTCACTTAAAGTGATCATTATGGAATATTTTTTGATACTTATAAACATTTTTTTATTTTTACTTTTTGAAAGATAGGAATGAATATTTTTAAGGCACTTTCTAAGAAATCATAAGTAAATTGTTCGTGAAAAATGTTGAATTTAATAAATTAATAAGTATTATATGTGATTATAATGAAAATTACTTTTGATGGTTCTTTAATGAATGCCCTTAAACAAGATTTTTTTGGTACTAATATAAGGTACTTCTATTATTTAATGGGATCAAAGAGATTCGTTACAAGTCTAACAAAACATTCCTTTGATCTTTTTCACTGGCATCTAATGCCATCCTTTGATCAGGTGCCAAAGGAAGTCTTTTTATTGCCATCATCATAAACCGTTTCTACGTACTAGCAAAAGTTAAGACACAGTCATCATCAGTTAAAAAAAAAAAGTTAAGACACAGTGGATCTATCTCCTCCCATGTCCTCCACTAACAGTTGTTTCGAAGTGATGGTGTGCATCGGGGCCTCCCGGACTCACTCGAAGAGATTGGTAGTACTGACTTCTTGTTCCATTCCTATTTCTGAACCCAATGCTTAAAGAGACCTTAGGAGTTTTGTTCAATACTTTACTATCTACCTTGGCTAGGATTCTGCCTTCTGATCCTGGATTAAGGTGGTGCTTAACAGCGCTAAGGAAAAGAGAGCTAGATTGGAAATGAGAAAAGAATGGATCATGATTCCTCAGCGGCCGAGTCTCGAACAAGGAGAATGAAAGCATCAGAAGCAAAGTGCAGAAAAAGAAACTTAGTTTTGCCATTTTCCCTCCTTCGAGATTTGGAAAAATGCAAGACAACTTGCTATATCCGAGAAGAGAGAATCAACTATATATATAAGCATGAAGGTACTCTTAATTCATAGCCATATTTTTTGTTTTAGTAATCCAAGTGGGAAGTCCAAGGACATCTAAAACATTTGTCTTAGCCTGTCGTGCAATTTGTTTTTGTATCTTTATGAGCACTTCCAGCTAATTGTCAATAGCTTGTATTACCGTACATTATAAAATATTTATACCAAATCTCTGTTTGGATTAGTGCTAAAAAGATATATCTTGGATCTATTTGTCTTGGATGTATAAGTAAAGTTAAAATTGCTGCCTTCGATTCCTCAACCTTTTTTTTTTTTTGTATCTTAGTGCCGATATGCTGTCTAGTGAGTGTGTTGCTATGTCTTAGGCGAAAAAAGTAAAAAAAGGCTAGTCTAACCGAGTATCCCCATCTCTGGCTGCGTTGCCTTTGACCTTTTGAAGAACCCCACCATGATGTCTAATATGTCCAAGTTATTAATGAGCTAACTGACATGAAAGCTTACTCATACATGGCGTTTTCTTGGTGATTTAAAATTAGCTAATTAATACATACACATGCTTGCTACTTTGCTGCTTGAAGATTAATTTAGTTGACTGAAGGTTTTTTAGCCAAGGGAATAACAACGACTAAAGAAGGGATATTTTTTCCTTTTCTCAATACTTCAATCAACGTGTTATCCCAGTAACAATATCCAAGAGTTTATTTGGTAATAAGTAATAACTTAGACCCTGAATAAGCTAGATATGCAAGACCCTTGCACTGTTTCTAGGAAGTCGTTTGTTTGAAGTTGTCTTTATCAAATTCTTTTATTCTTTTAAGATTAACAAACAGTAGCAACTAAATGCTTAATCGGAAGAGTTTATAGAATCCTACTCCCGTTCCTGTATTTGGTGGATTGGCCTCGTCTGAGCAAGACAAATGATAATTCTTGATTACCATGCTTGATGGGAAACAGTAAGTAGTTTCGAATTCATTTTTCTTTTTAATTTCACCACTCGTGCAATAGAGTCCAAATTTAGCTTTGCGCATACAGATCGTATCAGAATGTACTTATTACAAACAACTTAAAATCATAGTAGACCAACTCTGGAGTGATGCTAAACATAAGTACATAACCCATGAAAAAAGCAAAATTTTAACAATTTATCAGCTTATCAAAATGGTAAAGGTTTGTCAAGTCCAGACTATCCAGGAGAAAAAATGCATCCGGTCCTTAAATTCAAACAAAGACTAATAACCTGACAAATTTCATAGCCTAGAATAGGCTACATCGCAAACCAAGATACTTCTATAGATCTATTTGTATACGTACCTCCAGAATGCAACAATTTCCTGTGGATCAGGGTTGAATCCCCCTAGAGATCAATTGGGATGCAAATTTCTGAACCTTCCAGATGTTCACAAATGTTAAGGAAATAACCAGCTTTGTTTTCTAGAACTAAATAGCAAAGAAGAAATGACAAAAAAGAAGAATGGAAGGATATTTTTTCTTCACAAATGGGATGATTAAGCATCAGCAAGTTATTGTCATTCACGATGGCTCGAACTAACAGTTCTTTTGCTTCCTCGTGCTTCTTTTTCAGCATGTTACAGATCTGCATGAAATCGCATTTATAAAGAAATCATGAGGTGTAAGTTTCTTTTCTTTTTTTCTTATTCTATATAATAACATGAACGTATTATGTATTGATAGAAAACCCATTCACCAACGTTAAGTATGATAAAAGATAATATATTCAATTTGAAAATCATTGCAACTTGCAACTGTATAAAATACCATTTTGTTCAAGTGAGGAAATAGTTCAGTTTGTTTTCCTAAATACAAGTAATGTGAATTAAGAAACTCTAATGGATCGATAACAAAGATATAAGTATCCTTCTTAGCAAGCAGCTTGATCAACCTCAGGCAACCATAGGCATTTGTCTCAGTAACATGTTTCCTATAAATTCTAACATCCTCTATTCAGGAGAAATGAAAGCCCATTTTTTTAAGCACGCCAATCAGAATAAGGTCTCCATGAAACTAAAGTAAACAGCTGTGTCAAGTAATTAAAAAAAATCTGAGAATATGGTTATTTGGTGTGACATTGAAAGCGAGAAAAGATATTCATAATCCTAAACACGATAAACAGAAAAAGTCTACCAAGTTGCATGTTTCACTAGCAACCAGACTACACAACTTGCTGATTCTGCGAATCTAGTACTTTGCCACGATAAACATACTTGATGGCAAAAGGAAACTAATACCATGCAATACCATCTCATTAAAAAAGACCAGCAGAGTACCTTCTGTTATTGAATATCAATTCTGTTAAATAAGTATACTATCTAAGAGTTTGATAACCCACAAAAATGAATAATTTTTAACAAGAAAGTAACTTAAAAACAAGTCTATACTCTATAGATGACAAAAAAAATTATCACTCACATCTTCAAGTTCCTTCATATATGCTTCAGCCTTTTCAACATTGCTGTTATCTTCCATCTGTACAGAAGCAGGTATTTCCACTTCCGTCACTTTAATCTCTGATGGACTTTCAAGTTCTAAGGTTGGATGATTGTAGAGCATGCTGTTGGGCTTACTCAGTACCTGGCTTTCGTGGAAGTAACTTCGGGTGATATATTTTGAAAAGAAAACTAGTATGGACAAATATTACACTTAAATATCCCCAAGCCTCCTTGCATTTTATCAGCCATCATTAAATATATGACAACACATCAGATAAATCAAAAGCTTTGATAATGTACCTGTTCAACGACTTCTTCTGAAGATTTTTTAGAATTTCTGCAGGTGTGAAGAGCTATGTTACTTGTCCACAAGAACTGATAAAATAAAGTTAAAATAGTCTACCTAAAAAGAAAAAATAAAACAATCAAGTAGTTCAGCAGGACCTGCTATTATTAGGAGACTGAGATAGGCGCTTTAGGGACCTCAAGGATGTTAAATCTGCTTCTGAAACCTGCAGAGTTGCGTCTTATAGATGTTCTAGTCTAGGAATGTCATTAGGTAGTGGAGGATTCTTTTCAACAACAAAAGAAGTACTAAATCTTACAGTTATAAAACTGGGTGAGGGCCAAGGGAAAAGTGGAAGATGCACCAAAAGTATGCAGTAGGAGACAGCAAATGAAAACATTTGCAGATATGATGGTTGAAAAAAAAAAGGAATGACAAAGCAATGGTTGTGAATGCAAAATAATTCAAGTGGTAATTCCTTCCTTCATTGGTCAAAAAGGAAAATGTCTTTAAAAATGTCAAACCTCAATAATTTTCCTCTTCAAAATTGGCGTTGAAGGCTTTTGATTGTCACCACTGCTAGTGAGATGGTCATTCTGCAATGCTGTAATGCCCTGTATCTCCGTATTTTGTTCAGATCTTACTAAGGAGTTGACTTCTTTTTGGTGTAAAGAAGTTGCCATAACCCTGTTAGCCCCAATGTTCCTGAGAGAAAAAAAAACAAAAATCATTATAAGTCTTGGTATAAGTATAAACAGAGCAAGACAGAAGAAGAAAGTATTGCACAGAGCATCGGACCTTATGGTCTTTAAGCTAGAGAGGGCATGAGTAGTCTTTCCAGGTTTAAAAGAAGAAAGTTTATTTCCTTCTATGGAAGTGGTCCTTGGTTTTTGAGAAGACTCCTTGCCTAAAATTTCAGCTTTAGGATATACAGACATATGGGTAGCGTTTTTAGCGGTCTTGTCTGTTAAGCAGGAAGGATTAACTTGAGAACTGCAAAAATCAAGAAAGAGAGGTAATACTTCCTGAAACCACAGAAGGACTTCTAAAAGCTTAAAATCTTGCTGAATATAAGGTCTATCGACCCTAGCATTAACATTCACAAAATCAAGATAACTAAAATGATGCAAATTTTAGAGTACAATACAATACAATTTAATAAAATAGAAGGTAAACCACTGAAGGAAAGAAAATCAGTCCGGAATAGGAACTATCAAATTTCGATGAAAAAATTGATATATGATCATGATGAAGACAATAAAAGTAAGTCACAATATTAAATAAATATTTTTAAATTCTTTTTACCAAATAGGTAAAAGACCATGTCAAGAAATATCAAAATTATGAACTGTGTAGAAGAGACTAAAGGGGAATGAGACCCAAATGCACTTAAAGATGCATCATTTTCAAATTCTTACATCATCTAATTCTCCAATATTCATTTTTCCCATTCTTCTATTAATTTCTTTTGCTCAATCCAGGATGTCTCACATGCAACCTAGCTGAATTGTCACAATCATTCAATTGTAACTCTTACTAGTGAATGATTATGACAATTCAGCCTAAAAGCACTGATAGTTGGCATTGGAAGCAAATCTTAAAAGCCAGAAATAAGCTCCAGAATGGGTACGGGAAAGCAAAGGGACTCAAGTTGCAGATGGTTGTTATACAATTAAAAGTGGATACACATGGCTGCAAGGTGTGCATCCTAGATTTCCCCTATCCAGCATGGTTTGGAACAACTGCTCTACACCCAAGCATAATTTCATTATGTGGCTTTTGACACAAGACAGACTTCAAACAATGAACAGAATTGGTAAATTCATGCCCATTGTGAATATCTGTTATCTATGCAAATGCACTCAGGAAAACAGGGATCATCTGTTTTTTAGATGTAGTTGGACTGCAAAGCTTTTGAATCTGTTATGTGACTGGATTTGTCTTGATAGTTGGCCGAGAAATTACACAATTTGGACTAAGTGGATCATCCATGCTTTCAGAGGATTGAAGATCGGGAATTGTTTGGACAGTTTTCAAGGCAGCTGCCTGCTCAACTTGGATTGAAAGAAATACAAGATGCTTTCAGCAGAAGGAGAGAAGCCCAGAAGAAGTTTTTTTTTTTTTTTTTTTGAAAAAAGAAATTGCTATTATAATTTTGTATAGGTTTCCTATAACTACAAAATGGAGAAATACTGTTCTAGTAAATAGATTGAAAGCTGAACTTCAGCATTTCTGATCATTTTTGTGGCTTGAACCCTTCATAGAAGGTGGCAAGTCACTTAATTGATCTCGTGGACAATTTTGTAGTTTGAACCCTTCCTCGAAGGTGGCAAGCTATTTAAAATTGGTCCTTAGGTTGTAATTTTGAAATTTTGCAAGAGGTAATGAAGACTTTTCTTCTACCAAAAAAAAATTTTACTTTCTTTTTTCCATATTTAAATGAACGCATATGCAAATATTACCAATTTAATTCATAGGGCTGAAGATTAGCATAACTAATAATACAAAATCATATTACAAAATATAATTGCTTCATTTCATTTCTAGTTCTATCACCACAAACCAACTTGAGAAGCAAAAGCTACAGTAGCTGCATTACCTCAAGATATTAACATCTTTATTTGACATGCCAGTTTCTCGCAATATGGCCTTGCTTTTATTTACTTCTTCGTGAAATGACTGCATATTTCCTGCCAACTTCCCTGCACTTGGCGTAACATCAGAAACAGTGCTCTCCCTGAAGATGATCAGAAGCTACAGTCACATTCATTACTAGCAAACAGCAATCTACCTTCCACAAAAAAATATATTTATGCAGTTGGGATAAGTGGTTATAAAATAAGAAACTTCTTGAACAACAGAAGTCCAAGAACATATATATCACCTGGGATTACTACCATCTTTGAGATCATCTTTGCTGCCATGCAATGCCGGTCCACCTCTCTTTAATTTGTCAGAAGCTGGGAGTGAATCGCTTACCAATTTGCTTCCAATTCTCATATCATTGGATCTACAGCTCTCCCTGTAGAAGGATATATATATAAAACATTCTATCATCAAAGCCCAATAAGTACAATTGTTATGACAAGGATACTGCACCGTGCTTGGGTTATGGATCTCAGGTGCTTGTCACTACTTTTTTGGCAACCAAAGGAGATACCCTTTGTCCCAGCTGTGGATGAAAGATGCTTTAGAAAGCTCATTTCTTCGGGCCTGCTGGACATATTTGGCTGCATACCTTGGAGTTCTCTATCTTTCATTAGCATCATTTTATCAACTATAGGTTTTCTGCATCAAATGAGTGAAATTGGGGAAAACTGTGTATACCAACTAAAAAAATAATAACTTTTATGTACTTAACAGGAGTTTCAGTAACTCAGCTAATAACAGAAACAAACTAATACATTAATTCAAATAATGGATCGCAATTATTTTACCTGCTTTCTGGAGCCAAATGATGCTCCAAAGATGATTTTTTGTCTTCTCTAATTTCATTGTCACATGAAATCTTCTTATAGGCATCTTCATAAATATTTTCCAAACTTGTATCATTATTTTTTGGATGAGGGTCATTAGTAACTTCTTCTTCGGTACCGCTACCCAGATTAGTTGCTTCTTCAACACTGCTATCTGACTTAGTGATGTGAAGCCGGGATGACTTCTCTGATTGTAAGTCTACAAAATCAGAATCCATGTATGTTGCCTTATCAATAACCTTTTGTTTATCACCTGAAACATTAATTACTTTTGTTCCAGATGAAAACATCTTTGCATGCTGTTGTGGGATAGTGTCTTGCTCTGAATCACTCTGACATACTGGCTGAGATGACTTGGTGATAACCTCCTCAGGTTTTGATTCTGCTGACTTTGTTTTCTCAGGTAAGTCTCTTTCTTGATCCATTTCTTTTGTTCTTGTAGTTTTGCTTATATTTGAAGTTCGGAGCTCAATTGGTTTTGAAACAGAATCATCCTGTCTCGAAGCTACCCTCCCAAGGTTACCAACCAGATTGTCAACCTTTGAAGTTTCCAGCTTCTCTGATGCTGGAGGTTTTATAGCCATGCTATCATTAGATGCATGAATACTTTCATCATAATTGGTTTTAGGCTTTTTAGGACCTTCACTATCACTTCCTTCTGTATCAACCCCTTTTTTTATCACTTTACGGTTGGAATTAGTATCTACTTTTTTTAAGCGTGAATCAAGATTGAAGCTTTCCAACCTACATTAACAAAAGACACAATAATGTAAGAATAGATTTATAACTTCAAATCCCTCACATTGATGTTGCAGCAGAACCCAAACACATATATATGCACCAAATGCTTATTGCCTTGAATATTTTCCCCACTTACTCGTTAAAATCAAAGCTGAAATTGAACCCATCTTGTTTCCCTGCTTTTGCACCAGAAGATTCTCCTTTTTTATCCTTAGTCTGGGAAGAGTTGTTGGGTGGGCATGTAAAATCAAGGTCTGACATGTCCACCTTAAATGATGATATCTTGCCAAAATCATCATCCAGATTAAAATCCATGTCCCTACAAAATAATATTAGTAAAAAATTAATTAGGAACTACACACTCGACTGTATTTCATAAGCATATATGTATATCCTGGTAACATGTCCCTTAAATGAAAAGCTCTTTTAAATCATCATAATTCGTATGGACCTTCAGAAAGATCAAAAGAAAGCACACTTAATTTATCATATCAACCTTCTCCAGTAACATTTCACAGCAAATTAGGTTTCGCCATGAAACCAATAACATCACACTGGCAATGTACATTTCACTTTGAAAAACCTAAACCAGCTGTAGGAGGGCTTACAGTTTGTCAAAGTCAAATGTCTTTTTCTTTCCTTTAGGGATAGTGTCAAAGTTAAAGTCCATTGCATCATCATCTGCTATTGACATGGATTTCCAGGAACCAAGAAATTCCTTTCCAATTTTGTCATCTGTTTGAAATGAGAATACGAGGAAAAAAATATATCACTGTTGTATTTTTTAAACAACCACAAAAAAGATATAAAAGAATTAGCTCTATCGGGGAGAAAAACTCCAAATGTACTAGAAGTCACGAGACATCTAAGAATCTAGCATCAAAACTTAATACAAAGAAACCAATATATTACATAGGATCACCTTAATTATGGGAAGAACTGAAGTCCTATATTTCAGAAATGTTTTTCACTCTGCTGACTTCTCTTTTACGAGATTTGTTGTAACAATATTTCACATGATAGAACCAAAGTCCTTATTTTATTTGAAATGACATTAAGGCAGAATAAGGACTTTAACTAGAAAAGTGAAAATTATTATGCCTACTTAAATTTTATGAACCACCAACATACGCTAATTGGAAAACAGTCACTAGTAAATAGAACAACTAAATGCATCATCCATTCTATCATTCCACCCTCTTATAGAGACACTTGTTTCCATAAAAGATCATTCATCGATTCCATCATAAAAGTAAAAATCAATGTAGAGAAAAACCTGGCAGTGAACTTTTCTCCTTTGAATCTGCAGATGAGGATTCCTTAAGCTGTTCTGCCATTCCTTGAGGGTGGCAAATTTCTGATTCACACCTCAGCTAGGATAAACTGCATTATTCAAAATAAAATCTAGGGAATTAAAAATGACTATCAAATCCAACTGCCTGCAAAAAAAAAATTGTAGAACATTAACAATGATATATTTTTTAGGCTAAATTGCTCATTTGGTCTCTTACCTTATTTTTTGCTATCAAATTGATTCTTTACGTTTTTTTGGTATCATATTAGTTACTCACATTTATTTCCGTTTGCACCTTTCGTTCCAAAATCACTGTTCATCCTATGTGGACCAATATGATATACACATATGTCATTTCTCTCTCCAAAGTGGACCAATATGACACGCACACATAGGATGAACGATGACTCTGGAACTAATGATACAAACAAAAAACAACGTGAGGGACCAATGTGATACCAAAAAAATGTAAGAGACTAATTTGATAACAGAAAATAAGGTAAGGGAGCAAATGAACAGTTTAACCTATTTTTTAAGAAAGAAAAAAAATATCCCAATATGTAGGAACAATGAGATAAGTCAGCTCAGCCACCAACGACTTATCTGTAATGAAATTAAAAGGGCAATTTGGGAAAAATATGCAACTAAGTGCCACCTAGCTTGGGGGTGAAAGAATGAGATTAAAAGGCAACACTATGAAGCATTTGAGATGTGAAGAATTTAGAAGAATGTCCACTCTCTCTCTATGGTTCCTTCTTCTTCTTCATGTCTCTACTCCAACCCCTTACTCTCTTAGTTTGAATTACCTTCTTATTCTGCAGCCTCTTCTTAGTGTAATTCTTTCATCTATTAGTGCATTATTGTAACTATTGCTTAGTGCATTGTTATTATCCAAATCTGATTTGTGCATTTAGTTATGCCTATTGACAAGTTAGAAGAATCAGCCTCATTACATTATCCAAGCATTAGATGAAATACGCCATTAGATACAAATCATTAAAAACTAACGGAAACGTAGAATAGGGAGAATTAAGAATTCAGGATATCCTATCCTAGATAACATAGTTCCAACTTAGGATGAATTAACAAAAGAATACTTAATCGAGTCCGCATAACTACCGTCTTTGAATGCTGAAGAATACTCTTATGGTTAATCCTCTCAAATTTTTTAAAAATAAGTTCACAAATAAATCCTAAAATTCAATTCTACCTGTAAGATATATGAACAGCAAGTTGACAAATTAAAAGAAAATTCCTAAAATATTATTTACAAAGCTATATAAAGTAAGAATAGCATTATCTTAGAATGACACAAAGCAAGGAATATTAAGTAGATGAAAACATCATAACAAAATAACAATAAGGTAGGAATTACGAAATCGAGATTTTAACAGTGGCGATTCAGATTCAGAAGTGCGATCGAGTTGATTCCGTAGAGACGCCAAAAAAAAAAAAGGAGCAATAGAAAAGCGATTCAATGCGACAGATTCAACAGCGAAACAAATCGCACAAATTCATAATTCGTCAAAAATAAACACCGAAAATGATCATAAATCAAGCTCACGTGAACTGGTTCAAGTAGCAAGCATTAGTTGAACTCCGCAGATAACAAAATCAACAAAATTGATAGCGGTTATAAATGAAAATCTCACGAGCAAACAAACTTGCACGAAATTAGAAGAATCGCAAAGAGATACTCCATTACCAAAATAGATGCGAGTGAGAGCGACGATTCACAATCGAGTGCGATAGAGGTGGTTTCTATTACATTTGGTGGTGAAGTGAAGAGAAGAGAAGAGAAGGTTGAGAAAATTGAACGTTTGGGTGGGAGAGAAAATGAAAGTGGAAGTTGTGAGTGAGAGGGAAAAGTGAATTGAGAGTTCGAATTAGCTTTAAATACCAATGTCTCCAAGCCGGGGAATAATAATCTTACTAGTAATAATTTGTTTTTTGAAAATCCCGCGTAAAACTCTCCACAAAATGGCGATCTAGTCAATTTAACTGAAACTTGCTAGTAATAGGCTTAGCTGACGTATGCAGAAAGAGAAAATAGATGGTGTACCGACATTTTGAAGATTTTTTATACCATCAGTGCATCATTTATCATTCATGTGTTTATTATTATTTACTTTCAAATAAAAGTAATACAAATGAATGATGGACTGATGCGGTAAAAAAACGTTACACCGTCAGTGCACATCCATTAATCTCATGCAAAAATGCGTCAGTCTCGGTTCGATGTCCAAAAATTATGAAAGGGTGTAATGGTTTGGTCCAGTCCGATCTTTAACGAATATTAGAGATCAGACTAATTAAATTAACATGTTTCAATCTAGATATATTGTATGTACAAAGATCGAACCGAACCGAATTGTTAACAAATGATTTGGTCCGATCTGACCCGACCTATTTAACATATTTAGTTAAAATTTAAAATATTGGAAATAACATTAATACAAATAACAAAATTGAATATTCAAATTAACATTAATTCAAGTGAATAGTTCAATAGTTCTACCAATTAAAAAAACTAGTATATATTCAACTACATCCATAGTAAGATGCGAAAATACTTGTAACTATGCCAAGTAACAGTTATTGAGAGGTGCTACTAGCTAGGTTTAGAAATTTACTAAGTGAGGAGTAGTTTAGGTCTTTAAGGAAACTGGAAACTCTGTATTTTTTTATTTTTTTACAATAGTCGGTCTGGTCCGAACCTCATGATCTCAAAAATTATGAGACCATGAATCGAATCATAAAACAATTCTTTGAAAATTTGGAGATCATATCGAATTACGAGACTAGACCGAACTACATTTTCCGATCTGATTCGATTCAATCCCACCGATCTCGCAACCTGAGCCCGAACCACTTACACCCCGAAAACGAATTGGATTATTTGCTTAAATCCTAACTCGATTCAATTTGAGCTAATGATCCGATATGAAATTATACCCAATATATATTAATATAATATAATACATAAATTTAAGTATTATGTATTGTGAAATACTATTTGCTTAAATCCTAACTCGATTCAATTTGAAAATTTTCAAATTTGGCATATTGTAGAGAAAAAGGATGCTTTATGGGTCAAATGGATTAATTATGTGTACCTCAAAGATGCAGACCTGTGGAACTGTGAGTAAAAACCTCAAGATGGTTGGCATTGGAAACAATTAATTAAGATTAAGGATAAGTTGAGGCCTCGTTTTCATAATAACCTATGGCTTCATACTGCTGATGGTTCTTACACCATTAAGAGTGAATATAGAATTCTTCACCATCAAGCTCTTACCTTTCCTGCATCTGATTTTGTCTGGAATTCAGTCAATGTTCCTAAACATAACTTCATTGTTTGGCTTACTATGCTTGATATATTGAAGACTAGGCCAAGATTTGCTGGTTTTATGCATACTTCCATTGACTGTACTCTGTGCAGTTATGGAATTGAGACCAGAAATCACCTTTTATTTGAATGTGATTGGAGTTTATCCATTTTGGAAGCAGCCTGCAATTGGTTAGGCTTGAATACTTGGCCAGTGCAATTCCATCACTGGTCTCGATGGCTGCTCCATGCCTTTAAAGATAAAATCCGTAGGAAATGTGTTCATGTTTCATTTGCTGCTGTTATTTACCATGTATGGCATGAGAGAAATAGCAGGATTTTCAATCAATCTTCACACTCGGTGGCTTATGTTGTAAGGGTAGTGAAAAATGAAGTTGCTTGGTGAAAAAGTTATTGTTATCCTAATTTTCAATATTGGGATAATAAGACTCTTGTTGATAGATTATTATTGGAAATAAGATGTAATTATAATTTTTTCTTTTGAATGTTGTGAACCTTTTTTAGAAGATGGCATTACATTCTTTAGATTTGGCAAATTTGTAGTTCTTGAACCCTTCCTAGAATGTGGCAAGAATGCGGCTTTGGTCTTTAGTTTGTTGATGATATTTTGTCTGTTGGTTAATGAATTTTCGTTTAAAAAAAAAACTATAACTAAATCAAAAAATTAAAAATTAAAACTAAATTTTTTACTTTCAATAAATATTCAAATATAAAAATATCAATGAATATTTTGAAAAATAATTAAGCCAACAAATTTTATTTCTCACATATATATATATATATATATATTAAAGAATATAAGATATTGAGATGAATTTCAACTACCCAAATATATTCGATCTATTTTCCCCGGCCTAAACCCATCAAAATAAATTTTGGATTGAGGCAAGTTGGTGAGATGAGTTGGGACTTGCCCACCCCTTATAAAAATCACGCAACCCTTAAAATTACATCTTATATAATACGATGACTAATAATCCCCAACCACTTACTTAAGTGACACAACTCCACACAAGTGTACCAATCTCATTTGATATCAAACACCCTCTATTACAAAATTTCAATCTTGCAACTATTTATTAATTTAACGAGTGAAGTATCAACTTAATCCCTAATATTTTTTAATGTATCAACTTAGTCTATAAAAATTTATAAATTCACATTTAGTTTTTTAAAATTTTTGGACGTACCAATTTGATCTCAAAATTTTTGTACCTACCAATAGAACAAAATTAGTATTTTACTCTAATTTAAAATTTGCTAGATTAAAATTTTAGAAGACTTATTTATGTCTTTAGTCACTGAAAGTTGGAGGTGTTTTAATTTTAGTCCCTATAAGTTTTTTGAACCTTTACTAATCCTTAATTATTTTAAAAGTTAGGTTTTAGTTCATGCCATTAGGAAAATTCCGTTAACTACTGATGTGATTAATGGAATGCTACATCAACATACACGTGTGCAAGAGTTGCATACTATTGGTATGATTACGTGGATGATCAATTCACATTTGATCAAAATGTGCATGAGCAAAATGGCCAAAGACCAAATCACAAACACATTTGAGTTGGGTTTTGCCTTTTACTCCTACGGATCCGGATCATGCACGTTATCCTACTGGTGCCACGCGGTACTCGTACACGTGTATGTCAACGTGATGACGTTCAATTAGCTATATCGGCAATTAACGAATTTTTTTCTAACAATATGAACTTAAACCAAATTTTCAAAACAATCAATGATGATTCATGATTAAAAAAAAAAAAAACTTTCTGAAACCAAAATCAAGAGCACGTAAATAAGCCATTTGAGAAAGTGACTGCATCATTCACACGTCAGGGGAGAAAAGAGAAGACAAAGTCGTAACGAACTGGTGAAATCAAATAGCGCGTGTGGCGTGTGGGGTGGGTATAAAACTTGGCGCGCTCTTCCATGCATTTTGTATTGTGAAGAGTGAAGACGATGGAATCGCAAGGGAACCACGCCGGAAGCTCCTCCTCCTCCTCGTCGAAGAAACGAACGGTGAAGTGCGAGAAGCTATACCTCGAAGATTATCTCCATTTTCTTCTCTCTCGCCAAACCACTCAACTCACTATGGCTCAACTCAACCAGGTTCCACTTCTTCAATTCCTCTCCTCTCTCTCTCTCTCTCTCTCTCTGTAACTGTAACTAAACGCTTTTTATTTTTCTTTACTCTCTTATTCTCCATCTATCTTTTTAACATATTTCCTCTTCGTTAATTCTTCTGCAGATCATCCGCATTCACGGCTTCAAGAAAATACACCATGCTCCTAAGGTTCTATTTCTCATTCTCTTTCTCTCTCCCTCTCTCGTGCTTATTTTGAGTTTCTGTTCGCTTGCTGAGAAAATTTTTGGAATAAATGTCACCGATTCTCTCTTTATTTAACTTAATTTCTTATTTATTAATATTTCCAAATTCATCGACAGTAGATTCGTTCGTTAAGTTAGAAGATAATGAAAAACCTAAATTCAATCTCATTGCATCATGATTCATTGATCACATTGCAATTTTCCTGATACTGAAACATCTGGATCTGGCTCTGGCATAGAATTTGTTAGGTGTATAAAGTAGTACTGTTTTGTTGCTGTGAAATCGTTTCCATATTCGGTTGCTTTTTTTTTTAATAGTTGCTTTTATTCTTTAAATTTTGAGTTCATGTTTGGTTTCATGGTTTGCGAGAATATGTGGCGGGATTTGTAATTTTCTCAGTTTTTTTTTCATAATTTTTTACCTGTGTATCTAGATCTTAAATTCAACTCTCGTTAAGTAAATTTTGGAAGTTATAATTTGATTGATAAATTAGGTAGTTCGTAATGTGACATCTAGCTTAAATTTTCTCGATGGATCTTGGTGGATATAGTAGTCACATCTCTGTTCAGTTGCACAGAAAATCATGTCCAGTTTAACTACGATTTGCTGTTGCCTAATCTGTCGCAATATGAAATTGCCAATGAATTATTGTTGAGTAGTTTCAGTTGAAGAAATTATTACGAATTTGTTTGGATTTCACAGAAGGTGTTAGCTGATGCGGTGGAAACACTCGATGCAGTGGATCTACCACGCTCCACGCTCAGCCAGAACAACGTTTCAGCCTTCGCGGTTCTGACATTGGAGGATGTGATTGCAGATCTGAACGAACTCAATTGGCAAGAGTGCTGCGTGACCTCACTGGAGAAACTCAGCACCTGGAACGAGACCTTCATCCCTCCTCCTCTTCCTCCTCCTGGTTTCTCCAACCAGAAGAAGATTCTTCAGCTCGCGTATCATGCTTCGGAGAAGTCGCAAAGAAAGTTAACTACTCCCAAGTCCAAGACCAAGATCAAAACCTTTCTTGTAACTCCCAAGTCCAAGAACTTTGGTTTAACTCCCAAAACCAGGAAGGTAGATGAGATCTATAGCCTCATCCCTGAATCTTTCAGGAGTAGCTTAAAGGCTACGAAGATGGTGCCAAGGCGTAAGAGGAGCAATGTTCACGCTCCTGATCATGCTGCTGGCGGCTCAACTGTGGATTCTGTTTCACTCGCTTCATGCTGAATGAGTGTGATTGGCCTTCGGTTCCTTGTTTTTTGAAATGCATTTGGTATAGTGAAAATGCAAGTGTTTCCTATGCTTTATTATCCCATTTAAGCTAGTTTGGAATTGGAATCGGACTATATGTGTAGTGGTATAGGAAGCTGCTGGATATGATGTCTTAGCAATATTATAAGAAACTTATTTCTTTGAGGTAAGTGCATATAATTTCCTCAACCTGAAATTAAACAAACCCTTAAAAAAATTAAAAAAGTATAGTGTCAAATAAATTAAACTTTTTGGGAAATTATTTTGTTTCACGAATTTTAACTATGCTACCCCAATTTAATAGGAAAAGTATAAACTACCCATTTTTTCTTACATAATGTTCGAGTCGTACACATACATCCCGATCTATTGTAAAAATTATGACCACAAGTAGGGGTGGAAACAGGCCGGGCCGGCCTACATGGGCCTATGACAGGCCGAATAACAGGCTAGGCCAGGCCAGACTTTTTTGCAAACAGGTCAGGCCCAGATTATTTAAAAAGCTTATATAACCTAAACAAGTCAGGCTTAGGCTTTTAAAAAAAGCCTATTTAGCTTAACAGGCCGGCCTATATAATTTTATTATTATTATTATTATAATAATATATAATAATGTTATATTATATAATATATATATATATGTATATTATGAAACATAAACAGAAAATAGGCAATATAATATGTATTTATAAATCTACACTATTCAACTCTCCAATTTAAGAATATATGACTCATATGAGGTAGGAATTGTGTTTAGTTCAACGATGTGAGACTCAAGCATCACTTGCTCCAAGGCCTACAATGTCTGAACTTCAAAAGCAAGTATGCACGTTGTTTTTTCTTTTTGCCAAAGTCCCACATCGTTCTTTTTTTGCCCAACACTCCAACAGCCTTGTGCTTGTGAACTAGTCTAAGTCCCACATCATTCTTTTTGTTGAGTAATAGCCTTGTGATCCGGTATAAAACCAAAGGCAATCCCTGCACATTTTCAAGGCAATAGTAAACTAATTATGGGCTTCCAGTGATGGGCCACATTTTAACTACTGTGTAGGCTTTTAAACAGGCTTATAGGCCAGACCAGGCTTTGTAATAGGCCAGGCTTAGGCTAAAAAAATTATTTAAATAAGCTAACAGACCAGACCCAGGTAACAATATTTTATGTAGGCCAAGCCTGTTTAAGGTCAAAGTCTGGCCTGACCTGACCTGTTTCCACCCCTAACCACAAGTGAAATCTATGATTATGTAAAAAATTAGGGTCGTAAGTTAAACTCGTGATTTCTTTCCACCCCACAAGCCAAGGTCGTGACTTTTGTAAGTCATAGCCAAAGGTGAATCAATAGAGAGACTTTGAAGCTAGAGAATGAAGAGCTTTTATATTTTGTTTAGATTTTTTTTTCGCACAAAGTTTTGGTATTTGGTCTCTAATTTGTTAAAGGCTAATGTAACTAGTACAATTGAAATATTAAAATTTTGATTGAAAGCATATCGTGAGTGAGGCTCATGACTATGTCATAGGATGAAAAAAATCACGATCGTTAATCTAACTCTAGACCTTTTATTATAGGGTTTGCTTAACCTTAGTCCTTAAAGCTGATGATAAGAGATTAAAAAATAAAAAAAAAGGTATTAGAAACATAAATTTACTAAATTTCAAGTCTTAAATGTATAAGTTTTTAATGCAAAAATGCTTTATAAAATCTCTTATCCTCTGCCTTAAAAGCTAAAGTTAAGAAAATCCTTTATTACATGCTCATGAGTTTAATATTTCTCCACGATCTATACGATACTGTGAAAATAAAGTATTTTTTTTTTTGGTAAACAAAATAAAGTATTTTTTTGAAAGAAAAAAAAAATAATTAGAGTGACACCGTTGGAAATTAAGGGGCTAAAATCAGGAATCAAACTTTTTTGTTTGTTTCAAAAGAGAGGCCAACCTAGAATCCAAACGAAATGGGCTGAGCACAAATTTTTCCATTTTCTTGCGGAAGTTAGTCTCCAAACCCCATTTTTATCCCCCCAAATTCCAATTTTTATTTTATTCCATTTTCACCTTTCTCTTCAATCCCAAACCCCAAACCCTCCACCAACACCACCTCTCCTCCTCCACCAACATCAACCTCTCCTCCACCAACACCTCCTTCTCCACCTCCACCAACACCACCTCTCCTCCTCCATCACCTCTCTCTCCTTTCATTTTTTTCCCCATTGATCTACCCCGGCCCAGAATTAGGGTTCCCTTTCTGCAGAAGAAGGTACTGTACGGTAAAAAGTAACAGATTACTCTTTTGCTAACTTTTCTGTTTGTTTGTAGAACAAAAATCAATGATTCAACTTTCCAGCACAAACAAACATGAAAATGAATATGAACAGGGACATTGTACCTCTGGACGCAGTATTCTATCCATCTCCAAGAATACGTCTATCATGCTACATCTCTCTGAAGTGAGAAGCGAGAGAAGTCCATTTGCATGAAACATATCATATGTTCGGGGGTAAGTAGGGAAAGGTTCACACCTAAAGATCAATAGTCAGAAACAAAATTGAATTTTCGGTACTGTACAAAATTCCGATATCCCCGTGTCGGAATTTTTGTGCGGGGCTGTCGGAATTTTGTACAGTACTTATTATATGAAAATTTTCTGAAACATATATTTCGGAATTTAATTAAATTCCGAATTTAGTATATCGGAAAAAGGTTACAGAAAAAGACGTTTTCATATGGTTTAGTAAAATTAAATTCCGAAATACCCGTGTCGGAATTTAGTAAATTCCGACACTGGTTAGTCGGAATTTTAACAGTTACGTAAAAAAATAAAAAAACCGTAGAAGATATTATTTTACTTTCAACAACACTAATAGAGAACCACTGGAGTTTCCTTTACAAATAGATAACCAAATGAAGTGGTTTGTAGGTAGAATATGGTAGGGTTTTGAAAAGGTGAGAGAAAAGTTAGAAGAAGAGAGAATGGGGTTTGTAAAATTATGGGATATATGGGGTTTTGCTTGGGGTTTGCATGATAGAAGAAAGTGAAGAGGTTGCTGGGGTTTGGGGTTTGTTTCTTTTTTTTTTTTTTAATAAAGAAGGGTCTAATGGACATTTCACAATTAAATTGGGGTTTGGGGGATAAATTTGGTGTTTGGGGACTAATTCCCTTTTCTTGCTAGTCTTTTCCACGATTGGACGAGACCAAGAACAGGGTGCTGGCTGGCAATCGACCTACAACTGTCTTCTTCCTTTCCCCCTTCCTTAACCCCCTACAATACAAATCTTCAATTCCGCCATCCACGGCGCTCCCTCCGTCCAATTCGCCACCGCTTTCATTCTGAAGCCCCCCCCCCCCCCCCCCCCCCTATCGCTGGTGATTTCATCCTTTCATCTACTTTCTAGAATAAATTTACCGGAAGGAAGAAATCTCATTTCCTACTTTAATTTCTCTCTTCCATTTTGAACCAGAAACAGAAAATGTAACGCACTACCTGTTCGTTCTGACTCACCCATGTCAATTTATAACACATTATTATTCTTCTTCATTCTGTTTATATATCCAACGGGTCTTCTTTTTGGTTCCCAGCTTTAGAATTGTGATCGCAATATTCTATACACCAAATTAGGGATTGTGTGAACCAAACGGGATGATTTTTAATTATCAATAATGATTTTATGGTGGTGATAAAACCTTTGGATTCATTGATAATCTGTTTAGGCAATGACAGTAATCTAGTTGAGCAGCTATTATGCAATTTCTATTATTTCCTCGGTTGATCACTAATTTTATCTTACTGACATGCCAATTCGATGCTTCTAAAATTCTTAGCCATACTTACTCTCTAGAACACTATGTAAGTTGATGGTGGCTTTGTGCATATACATGTATTCTGCTGCTATCTTTATAATTGCCGTTGTTGTTATTGTTTTGTGTTTGCTTTATCATGTTGGTACTTGGTAATGCATTATTCAATATTTTACTGCGGTTACATGTATTTTCCGGAATTTGTGCGTGTGTATATTCTGTGTTAATTCATCAATTTCATAGCATTGAGTGGATTTGCTCCTATTGTTCAGATTAGAATGGATGGGCAGCATAAGAAGGAAAAGAACAAGTACAGTATAATTGTTCCTACATACAACGAGCGCCTCAACATTGGTCTCATTGTTTACCTCATATTCAAGCACTTACAGTAATTTTTCCATCTCTTGATTCTATCTCCTCTCTCATATCTGTTTTTTTCCTTCCATATTAGTATGGGTATGATTTATAGGTTGAGCTGGAATAGGTTTTTTACAACTTAAGAGTATAATAATGTTCCTATGTAGTACAGTTTATACAAAAAGCAATCACCTTGTAGTTTATAGCTTCTTTTTCAACACAAAATGAAAAGTGAGGGAGAGAATTTAGTAAGAAAAGGCTTTCTTTTTTCTTATGAAATTCTAGAAAGCTATCTCTTATTCAATTTCTGTATTAGAATCAACCATCTTTACAAGTATTCCTTCGTGTTTCTCAATTTAGGGATGTTGATTTTGAAATTATTGTCGTGGATGATGGGAGTCCTGATGGTACTCAAGATATTGTAAAACAATTGCAGCAAGTTTATGGAGAAGATCGGATCGTAAGCAGAACACAACATATTCAATTTTTATATATAAATGGCTAATCATCCATGGTTCATTCTATATATATTTTTTTTTTGTATCTCTCTCTTGTATCATTTTTAATAACCGTGCTTATTCTTGTGATTCCAGCTGTTAAGACCAAGGCCTAGGAAGCTGGGTTTAGGTATGTACCTGGTTCTTGTATTAAATAATTTTGATAATTTGGCCTTTGAGTCTTGACACAATTCATTTGCAGGAACTGCTTATATTCATGGAATGAAGCATGCAACTGGAAATTTTGTTGTCATTATGGATGCTGATCTATCACACCATGTAAGTTATGCTTGTTCTAACGTAAATGAGACATTGTAGTTGTGAAGAATGATTAGATTTGGAAAGGGATAAAGAAGATGAGAAGAGGAATTGGATGAACTTTGTTTTAGGCATGTTTAATTTAGAGAATTTATTTGTTGCAAAATCGTTTTATCTTTTTATTTGTCTGATCTGTTCAGTTCTTTTGCAGCCAAAATATTTACCAAGCTTCATTAGGTAATGAAAGTTTTTAATAATTTCTTTCGTTTTTCTTTCTGCTTGTTTATGCCTACTTATATGAATACTTAGATACTATTTAACTATTCCCTCGTGTTTATCAGAAAGCAGTTGGAAACTGGTGCTGATATAGTTACAGGGACTCGTTATGTTAAAGGTGGTGGTGTGCATGGATGGAATCTTATGCGCAAACTCACAAGCAGGGGAGCAAATGTTCTAGCACAAACACTTTTATGGCCTGGCGTCTCAGATTTGACAGGATCTTTTAGGTATGGAGCTTGATCATTGATAGTAAGCAGGTTGCTATGTTAGTTCCTCCCTCCGTTTTCTGGTTTGAGAGTGATGTATTGCTGTTCTTTGTAGACTTTATAGAAAACCAGTGCTTGAAGATATCATCAGTTGCTGTGTTAGTAAGGGATATGTCTTCCAAATGGAGATGATAGTACGGGCATCCAGAAAAGGGTACCATATTGAAGAGGTACTGTTGCTTAATTCATGATTCTCGAAATTTGGATTAATGCAGTTGTTATGTTGACATCATACCTCTCTCGAGTTAGACATCGTACAGCTTGCAGATGTTTGCTGGTGAATCCTACAAATTTTTCCCGTGGTTTTGATTGGCCATGGAATTGCCTTAAAGTAGGTTTGGTGATGGCTGATGGGTACATGTATGTGATCTCTATGTTGAGGCAATCGGTTTGTTTTGTCCATGCTAGTTACACGCATGAAATCTAAGCTGTAGTCATTTCTTTGTTAACTGCATCTTGTCATATGACCTACAGCCCAGATAAGCTGTTGGTCTTCGGTAGGTTGCTGAATAATCTGTAAGATTGAGAGCATGTTATGATGTACGCAAATCATGAAAGATGCATTTATTGATAACATGGTAAATTTGATTGACAATCACACTCATACAGTCCTGTACTTAAAAATGTTTGAAATGGTTAGTGGGTGAACGTTGGAATTCTTTTCAGGGTTGTCCCTATTCCTTTCCATTGTTCTATCTCTTTTTGAAAAAATGACTGCTAGTTGAAATTGTATTATTTGCCAGTCATTGGACACAAATGTGACTACTAGTTGATTTGCGAGAAGTTCCTAAGCATTTGATGATTAGATGAAAATATGATACTTTGAAATTTCACACTGGGATCGAAATATGCACTTCTCGCACGAGGGCAATTTCAATGTTGGTTGGTTAAATTATCTGACTTTTAATGTACTTCAGACTTCTTTTTTTTTCCTCTCGGTCATTGTGCTTGCTAAACCTTCATCACCTTCCCAAACTCTTGAGGAGTAGATGGCTTCGGGTTCTTAATAAAGATATGATAACCCTGTTCATTATTCACTTCGGAGCTGACTTAAGTTTTACTTGTGTACAGGTTCCAATCACTTTTGTTGATAGAGTATTTGGAAGTTCAAAGCTTGGTGGATCAGAGATTGTAGAATACCTGAAAGGCCTAGCATATCTTTTGGTGACAACATAAAAAGATAAATCATAACAAGTTGACAACTCATCATGTCTTACGGTTTGGGTGAAAAAACTAGATTGATTTTGTAGTTTAATGACCTTTTCACTGAGGAGGGAAGAAATAAGCTTCGGCTGCTAGAATCTTCATAACTTGCCTTTTGAATTTGGTAGGAAGCATCTTTCCCTGTGTTTATAACTGTGTGTGTACCTTGATGATACCAAGTATCTTGATTGGGTTTGCCCAAGTTTAACTACAGGTAATTGAGCAGCTGGATTTTCAAACTTAACGGATTTTTTATGCGGTGATATGTTGTTCTAAAATCTAAACTTTCACGTTCAAAATGTACCCTTGTGTGCCAAGCAGGCAGGAAACTTGGTTTAATGGCATTTGCGTACATATCACTACCCAATTGAGACTGGTTTTGCTTTTACAACATATTGCACAGCAAAATTTACTCAATATGGATAATTAGTCAAAGATTGGTGTTGTGCTAAAAAGAAAGGGTCAAGCTCAAACCTATGAACAGAAAATTTTGCGTATGGGACCGTTCCGTGAATCAAACCATTTTGCGTCCGTGGATCTGTATCATCCATATCACACCATCTATTTGGCGCTGTCTCACACCACGTGGCTGTTGGTGTGGTGTTACGCTAACCATGTCAACAAATAATTGATTTTTTCTAACGGAGGGGATCAAAACCAAAATGTTTGAAAAATTAAGGACTAGTCCCGATTAAAATAACTTCTAGGGACTAAAATCAAAATACGTTGAACTTTTAGGGACCAAAGACATAAATAAGCCTTTTTTTTTAATAACCAAGGGTATTCTTACTATATTGACAAGTAACTAATCCTTTTCGCGGTGTATCGTTGCCCCTCTTAAGAAATGCCTTTGACCTTGTACAATGGGAACTAAGTGAGGTTTTACATCGTTTAACAAATTTCTTGTTGGTCAATTAAGGTCTACTTATGTTACAAACATTTTACCTAAATTAAAAAAAAAGAGTAGATATTTGTTATGTATATTTAAATTTTAATCAATCAAGTTTAATTCTTCCTCAAGTTTGGGTTTTAGAAAGAGCTCTGAAATGATTGATAATTGATTCTAGTAGATTTCAAATAGACATCCACTCATGATTCATGAAGATGGCAAGCTGCTTATCACTTGGTTATATCACATCGGTGCCAAGAACATTACCGTGTATAATCTTAAATAGAACGTGAGGATTTCTCTTCACCCTGTAATATAAAAACATTCTCATGTGCACAGAAATAAAAAAAATCTACGTATCATATAGTAGTATATTATTATTATTTTTTATAATACTCCGTCAAATGAACTATAGTAATTAGTCACACTGCTTGTGTTTTCCAAATGCGAACGATGAGCAAAAGTTAAAGAGGAAATAGGAGAAAAAAGTTACAGAACTGAAAATCTGAAATATTGAAATCTACCTTGTTATCTTGAGCTTCACACACCAAGGTGCTGCACTGCAAATCTGCAATCACAACACAAGGATCAAGGTGCATAATACTACAAGTTATGGCATCCTCGTTAGGCACTTGTTCAATTGCGCTCTTGCCTTCTCGAAGCCACTCTTCCCCTTCCATTCACTCACTCTCTCTACCCACAGCCACAGGTACATATCTTCATTAGAACCTTCTATTTCCGTTGTTTTGGGAGGGTATGCAACATACCCATTTCATGTCTCGCGTTTCTTTGTGCTAAAGCTGTGAACTTTTTTCGCTTTGAGGAGCTTGTGAATGGAAATGGAAGGTGGGTGTTGCAGACACTGTTAATTTTGAGCTAAATCCTATGTTTGTGGCTTTTTAGGACAGGTATTTAGTCACAAGTTTTTTGGAGGAATTGGATTTCATGGCATAAAGGGAAAGTCTCAGTTCTCAGTTGCTAGTGTTGCCACTCAAGTTAACTCTGTAGAACAGGTAGGTAGGGGAAAACACTAGTTGCACTTCTGATGTTTGATGGAAAACGTCCATACTTTATATTGTTCATTTAATTATTTTAAATCTGATCTGGTGTTTATTTTTTATTCATTTCAATTGATATATTTTTACTAAGATGTCGGTTTTCAGATTGTTTTTGGGTTTCAAACTTATGGGGTGAAAATAACAAAAAATTGAAAACAAGAGGCATCATAAAACTTAAAAACATGGTGATCTTTGATGTTTATGATATTAAAAAGGAAAACGTATCAAACACTCCTTTAGTTTCTTCTGTTACACTTAATATTTATTAGGGTTTGATTTAATAGGGGTGAAATGAATGATACCTTTAAACCTTGTTATTTTAACTCATCCATTTTTGCTCCTGTCACCCTTAATGTGTAGTTGCAGTTTTATTACAAACATAAAATTTGGCCTTTGCAATTTTTGTTTTTCCTGTTTTGGTAACATCTCTACTCTGTAAACTGAACATATCCAGGCTCAGAAGATTGTTTCTACAGAAAGCCAGAGGCCAGTGTACCCTTTTTCTGCTATAGTTGGACAGGATGAGATGAAGCTATGCCTTCTCCTAAATGTGATTGATCCCAAGATCGGAGGTGTAATGATCATGGGGGATAGAGGAACAGGAAAGTCCACAACAGTTCGGTCATTGGTTGATTTGCTTCCCGAAATCAAGGTTGTTGCTGGTGATCCATATAACTCGGATCCAGAAGATCCAGAATTCATGGGCGTTGAAGTGAGAGAGCGTGTGGTGAAAGGAGAGAAACTTCAGGTTGTCTACTCCAAAATTAACATGGTCGATTTGCCGTTGGGAGCAACAGAAGATAGAGTATGTGGCACAATTGACATTGAAAAAGCCCTGACTGAGGGTGTCAAGGCATTCGAGCCTGGCTTACTAGCTAAAGCTAATAGGGGGATCCTATATGTTGATGAAGTTAATCTTCTGGATGATCACTTGGTTGATGTCTTATTGGATTCTGCTGCATCAGGTTGGAACACGGTGGAGAGAGAAGGCATTTCAATCTCACATCCGGCGCGTTTTATCCTAATTGGTTCAGGGAACCCTGAAGAAGGGGAGCTCAGGCCACAGCTGCTGGATAGGTTTGGAATGCATGCTCAAGTGGGGACTGTAAGGGATGCTGAGCTAAGAGTGAAGATTGTTGAGGAGAGAGCTCGATTCGACAAAAATCCGAAGGAATTCCGAAATTCTTACAAAGCGGAGCAGGAAAAACTCCAGCAACAAATTTCCTCAGCAAGGAGTTATCTTTCGTCTGTTCAGATTGATCATGATCTCAAGGTAAAAATCTCCAAGGTTTGCGCAGAGTTGAATGTGGATGGATTAAGAGGAGACATAGTGACAAACAGAGCTGCAAAAGCTCTTGCTGCTCTGAAGCAAAGAGACAAAGTAAGTGCAGAGGATATTGCTACTGTCATCCCTAACTGCTTGAGGCACCGTCTTAGAAAGGATCCTTTGGAGTCAATAGACTCAGGTTTACTGGTCATTGAGAAATTTTATGAGGTATTCAGCTGAAGGGAAGGTGGTATAACTTTGTCTGACTGCTGTTATATTTACTCAAACATATTACCACTTCAGTATTACATTTTCACCTTTTTGTCGGGACTTTCGTTGTCCTTCAACATGAGCAAGATTCATAAATTCATTGTACAGGCTTTTTGTGTGGTCTTTCTCAACCATCTTATGTATCTCTAACCTAATAGGACAAAAGACAGTAAAGCTTGGTTGCTATTTTGGCTTTGAAAAAAACTATTTTCCTTTTTTAGGGGATAAAATGTTCTTCTAACCCTTTGCACTCGAATGAGTTGTCCTCTCCTCACATCTGAATTTTCTTTAAGAAGTTCACTTCACTTTGCCTTTTGAATATATGATACACACCAATAAATATGAAGGCTTACATGAATTTCCACACTTTGGAGTGTTCATGACTCGGTTCATCTACTAAGCGCCCCTCACTCAGAGTTAGCTCGATATTACACATTATTGCAAACTTGTACTTTTTTACAAATTGTTATAAATAATAATTTTTTTTAGCTTAGATCAATAAGACAATAACTTTAGTATAACATGATAATAAATTTGTATTGATATAGTTTATTTTGGAGGAGCCGGTTAAGGTGCAAACTGGCTTGTAGTTTGCACCAGTGCTCACCCCTTATCTGATGGATGCCAAGCAAGCAAATGACGGATGGCTGAGATTTAAAATTTCTAACCAAAGATCTGATTTTGCAAGCCACACCAGAAGCAACACCATTGTTACTGCGCATTTTCCTCACACTCTCAAAGCATCTCCACCTCCATAGCCACCCTCAACAAAGTGAACCTGCAACCAAACCAGCGCACTTCACCATGTCTCCACCAATGCACCATCCAACATAGCGATGTTGTACCCACCATCCAACAAAAGAACCACATAACTACCTCTTAAGTTATCAGAAATGAGAACTAATATAGAACAGAGAGCAATTGAGCTTAGAGCTCAAGAACAAGAGAGAGAAAACTCAGCTTCCAAAGAGAGCAATTGAGAGAAAAGGGGAGAAAACGAATGTGAGACTTTTCTCATTCAACAACTGAAATGAAAAGGTAGTTACAGAAAGGTTTATATAGGCAGTGATGTACACGTGCTTGCTACTGCTATG
Organism: Crotalaria pallida; assembly: GCA_037953625.1. Classification (NCBI taxonomy): domain Eukaryota; kingdom Viridiplantae; phylum Streptophyta; class Magnoliopsida; order Fabales; family Fabaceae; genus Crotalaria; species Crotalaria pallida. The sequence continues at coordinate 110,731,475 of CM075655.1, forward strand.
AATTAAGCTTAATTACATGATAAATAATCAGAATTGTCTATAGCTCCCTAAGGAGGTTGATCCTCTATCGTTGGTTTGCTTAACATAAGTGTTAGTAACAAGTCCAATCGGCAAATATTAATCTCCAAGGAAAATGGCTAAATATTAAAAAGGTATACTAGATATCACTATGTAGAATTGGTTGTGTGTAACATTCATAATCGCCATCACCTTAATGTGTGAACTATGGGTGGTGATTCACAGCCAATCCACGTGCAAAATCATCATCATGGTTGATACTCACTGCTCCAGCCCCCCTGCAAACTTCCAGCCACAGTTCCCAGCTCGACAACACCTTTCACCAACATAGGCAAGCACAACGAATCTCAAGGTGTAAAGATATACACACGCAGAGACAATGATCAGGGATAATAAGAAGGGGCAAGTTATAGCATGGTGCCCAAAGTCAAGGCACCAGCTATGAGGACCTTTTTATAAACCGTATGATTGTTGCTGCATTTAGTGATTGGCTGAGATTTTGTACTCCCAATGCTTCCAACAGGTGAATGAAGGTTGTAGCAACGGGGTGAAGTTTTCTTTATTTTTTTTTTGTCACTTTTGTTTAATATCCGTCCCCTTTTTTTAACTAAAATTATTACTTTCATTTAACTAACAATTACTCGCACTAGTCCTATTTATAAGACTCTTTTCGGGTTTTTATAAGAAGGTGCATACGAGGATTGAATGCGAGTGAAAATGGAGGTCGAGGGTGGTCATTAAGGTAGAGATGATATGAGGGTGTGTTGGTGGGAAGAAGACGAATAGTGCCAATTGTTGCTTCTCTCATGCAACTTGTATAACGAGTTTCATGATTACAAAATTTCAATCTCAGCCATCTGCTATTTGTCTTGCATAACAGCACATAGATTAATAGTATGTACCAGTCAGAACTTTAAACAAGTTCGTATGTTAACCAGCTCCTGGAATATGTTGTGTCTATTAATCTATCTTCATTTTAGTTACTTACTCCTATAATGTTGAAACTCATTATGCATATATGCAAAATTTCAGTCTAGTCATTTTCCCCATTAACACCCGCATATCCATATGACCATCCGAAGTAAATCCTTGTACTATTATGCCGCATGTTGGTCATTTGATATTTACCAATCACCAACAAGGCAACAACTAGATAGCATAACTAGTGTTGCTCGGGCAAATCTGTTCAACACAAACCAAGTAGCAGTATCACCCAAGGGCCCTACCTACACTTACAAGAATTTTGAAGATGAAAACAAACTGTTATAGCAAGTTACTAGTCACCAAATACTTCTTGGACTCCTCACGACGCTCCTCATCCTGAAATGATTCAAAGTATTCTACACTCTCACCTTCATGATGGCATTGGGTATTCAATATTAACATTTAACACCAGCCATGCATTCTAGAAATTTATAGTTGTGAATTTAACTGTGGCACGAAGAACACATATTAAGGGACAAAATACATTATGAACGTTGAACTCAACGCATTACAGTGTCCTTGGATAAAACCTGTGGAACCTTGAATTTAGGATTCTGCTCTATGAAAGCTGGAGGCTGTTGGTACACAACTGATGCAGCCCTAATCAAGATCCCAGCAGTTAAACCCCATATGATGAATTTTTTATGCTCAATTTCGTAGTCAAAGGAATGTATCAAATACTTCTCTCCCATCCATTCCCTCTCCTCCTGACTCCGGTTTTCATCCTGATTCCAGCGGTAACATTAGATACAACCTCTATATGAATAATGTAAAGCATGTATAGGGCACAAGGTAGAAATAAAACTAAGAGTGTACCTTGAGAAACATTTCCAAAGGTGCATCAAATACCGCTTCCACTTCAGCAGGATTCAGAACAGGTTTAAATGCGTTCTTGTCATGAAGTAAGCCGATGACTGGAACCACTCTTAGGAGGTGCTACAAAAGAAACATTGGTAGGTGAAAACCACTGGTACAATTTTCCCATTGAACCATTATAATCTAAAGCAGATGAGAAACGCATAAACAAAAAAGTGTCCGAACAATCTCACACGTGTGGCATTTAAAAACTCAATACCATCAAATTCAAATTTTATAACTAGTGATAGAAGACGAACTTTTGAAATGAATCATGCTACTATCCCAAGAAATTTAGAAGGACACTCTTGTAAATCATTTCTGATTCATAGTTTCCAGAAATAATGATTGATCTGTATAGTTTTTATTGTTTTTTAATGAAATGTATACATCTTTTTTTTAGGTCCTTGTCAGGGTATCCCCGCCCTTTGGACGGAAATGTCGCAAATTTGAATCGGCAGTAATCATTGAACAGATAAATTTCTATTCATTTCCTCAAATTGATTCATCGTACACTAATTGTTGCTAATAAAAAAATTGTTCGATGCAATGCTAGTCAAAGAAAACCAATACAAGAAAATATTGTAATATTATTCAAACTTATTAACATTCATCAGTGCTGTCATAGTCCTAAATGTATAGAGTATCTGTCTAATGGGTAATATATACACTTCTTTTCCTGTTTATTCTGAGCACTAATAATCTCTACTGTTAGTTTATATGGGTTTAGTTTTTTAATTAAACCATACTTTAAAGAATAAAAGGTTAAGAACTAAGAAAACAATGAAGAGAACTCAACAAATTTGTTTTCGCAATTGCTTAAGCTATGTTTGGTTCCGCGTTTGGAACCGTCTACACGCGGTAGCTGAGAAGCTTCCTCACTGAAGCTTCTGCGTTTGGCAGTGGCCAAACGCTTAGACAAACACACGCTTAGATGATTTGTACTCAAAATCTAGACCTGGTTTAATGACCTGCAGGGATACATGAATTTCACAATCAGTGGCACCAATGATGGCATAATCCCTGAAAACAATAAGATGAAGTCTGAATTATAATCCTGAGATCAATAAGTGATTGAATCAATCTCATCATTCGGGTCAAAAACCCCATTCAGCACAACATTAGCACTATCCATTTACAGCTTATCAAAATTAGTTTTGTAACAATATCCCAGTACCTCAACTGCACATCATTTTTGTGGATCTAAATTTGACTTTATTGAAAACTTGCATGAAATGCACTGGTAATCTATAAGATTCGAGGATTTCTTCAGAAAAAAATGGTCAAGAATGAAGTTTTTTTTTTTGTTTTTATAGATGAACTGATATGGACAAGCACACTATAAGGTTCGGTGATGCCTGATGCTTCTATCAAATTCATAATCCTTCATCTCTCATCTTCTGACAACACAATGGCTAATGGCCACTTACCCCACTCGTAGAAAGCAATCCCCTTCAAGAGCAAAATATAGTACAGGAAACCACAATCAAAAGGATGCTTCAAATTTCTGTATGCATCTAGTTGCAAAATGATCGATATACATTAGACAACCTGAATTACCCTGACCACTCAAAATCAACATTCTCAAGCACAGAAGTATTTCATGAACCAACCAGCAACCATCATGGAAATAATTTTAATAAAGTAACAATTGTGCAAATTTTACAACAAAATCCCAAACAATAATTTGAGAATACTCAATCATGCTTTCAACCAAGCAAGCCAGGAAAGAGGTCCATGAAAGTTATACTGTTACTTCAGCCAGAGAAGTATTATATAGAAATAAAAAACATACCTTAGACAAGAATGGTTCAAGAACAGTAACAACATTTACAAGTTCTGGGTCCAAACCAATTTCCTCATTTGCCTCTCTTTTCGCAGTATCCGCATCATCCTTGTCCCCTTCATCCGCTTTCCCACCAGGCAATGCCACTTCACCTGCCAACAAAAATATCAACTAACATAAAATTCACAGAACCAAAAATTGCAATTAGAATGGGAAAAAAAAAAAAACAATTTTTAAGATGTCAAACTCAGTTTATCAAAATCTTAAATATATATTAAAAAAAAGGGGAAAGCTTGAAAATCAATTGATACAAATTAAATTGTCCAACAATTAAAACAATTAAAGAGAAAATGGAGTTAGTTACCACTTACCAGAGTGAGTAGAGAGCTTGGAAGAGCGCTTAGTGAGAATGACCCTGAGATCACCAGCATCATCACCTTCAAAGAGACAGATCAAAACAGCAGCTTTTTTGGGTCTGAATCTTTCTGCAATTGGGGTGGCTGATTCCGGAAAACCCACTTGTGAAATAACCTTGCCACCACTGCTTGTTTCTTCATCACCATCTTCTTCTTCTTCTTCTTCTTCTGAGAAAGGTGGTGACTTGTAAAGGCGTAGGTGCTGTGCCAAGGCTAACAATCTCTGAGATCTTCCTCCATCCATGAATTTTTTTGAGATGGATAATGATAATGATAATGATGATCTGGGTATTAAGGTTAAGGATGTTGACAAGGTTCTTAGAATTGAAACCATGTGTTGCTGTTGCTGATGTTGTTGTTGTTATTGTTAAGTAGTGTCATCATCGAGTCCCATTCAATTCAATGATGCATGTGCCTGGAAAATAAAAATCTTTTAATGGAAATTGGATTGTTAGGTTTGGTTTATCTGGTTGTGGATGATTGATTGGTTGGTTGGTTGATCAAAGGGATGCTTAAATTAAACATTTTTTATTTTCCTCACATCGCTCTTGTCATTGTCGACTCTCCTGTGGGAAAATCAAGCTGCAATGATTTTTCAATGAGCGTAAAATCTCAAATTTTAATAAAAAAAATTTCATCAAATAAATTTTAGGGAGGTTTTATTAACATCCATGACTTTGTTACTTACACCCATAAATTTAAAAGTTTTGTATTACACTTCCAAAAATATTCCTACTAATTAATACAGTATTTATAAACTTACTATTTTCACCCGGATTAAAAGTATTAATGTGGTGTTTTTTTTTTTTTTAGAAATTTATTCGGTGATCATGCAAAATCTTTTCTCTTGTGTTACGTGGTTGCTTTTTTAATTTTCCAATGACTTTGTTGAGGATATTTATTACTATCTCCGTCCCTGTCCCTAGTTATAAGGTTTTCTTGGGAGATTTCATGTCCATTAAAAAAAGTGAAATAATTTAGTTAATTGTATTGGAAATGTGAATTTTTTATATGTATTTTCAAAATTACCCCTATTAATATTATTGGGAATTTAAAAAGCGTTAAATAAATAGGGGTGTTTGTGAAAAAAAATAATTAATGCACATTAAAAATTGGTAAAAAAACCTTATAAATAGAAACAAAATAAAAGTGTTAAGAGTACCTTAAATGACGGAGTATGATACAATTTTAACATCAAACTCACGGGATTCTGATAAATGAGCATTATGTCATCTTACTGCTCTAAACTTCAATTTTAATTTTTGTTTATATCTTGTACCATAACAATTAAAATTCATCCATCTCATAAAAACTATAACATTACATGTAAGTATTACATTATCATTCAACTTTCAAGACTCGAATTCATTTCAATATTTTTCATTACTATTTCTTTAAATCATTTCCAAATATTATTTTTTCACTCCATCATTTCCAAATATTATTTTTTTCATTCCATTAATATTTATATATTTTTTATTTATTAAAGTCATTTTTGAAATTCGATCATTATCTGAAAATTCAAGTAATGTTAATTACAATATAAAATTCATACTAGTCAACTAAAAAAATTTAACTTAAGACTTTTTACCAATTTTTAAAGAATAATGATAGAGTGTTACAAAAAATCAAGATTTTTTTAATGAAACTTTGTTAAGACTCTATTATGATTATCTTAATAATTATTTTCTTTACTACATTCAGAAAATAACATAATAGGATAAAGGTGTACATAATTGAATGGATTTTAGGGGGAAAAAATAAGTAACCGAACCAACCTAATTAATAATCATTCGGTTCCATACTTAATAATTTTATAATCTTGGTTTATGTTAGATGTGACAATTCGGGTTACTCGGTCGTGCTTGTGTCCGTCCGGTTTGGGTTCGGGTTTTGATCGTGTCGTGCCTAAAAAGCACGGGTTAAAATCGTGCTTCAAAAATGGTATTTAGGCCTGCACCGTGCATGTTTCGTGTTTTTGATTGCCTACTCAGTAAGCATTTAAAAATGTATTAAATGACGTATATGTATTGGTAAATAAGTAAATAAGCATCGTATAGTGTATGATAAGTGGATCTTTTCCTTTTCTCTCTGGTTTCAGTAAAAAATTTCAACAAATTAAAAATAAAAACAAATAAAATAAAATAAATCGGATTAGCGTGTCGTGTCATATTAGCCCGGCAAAAGCCTGATCGTGTTTCATGCTTTTGAGAACCGTGTTAAAAAAGCACGAATATAATTCGTGCTCCAAATTGTTGCCTAAGCTCGATATTTTGTTGTGCTTATTCGGGCCGGCCGGGTCGTGTCGTACTTTTTTGCCGGCTCTATTTATATATATATATATATTATTATTATTATTTTACAAATTCAATATATAATTTTATTGTTTTTCTCATTGCCTTCTCATGAGTCCACCATCACTAATGGGATCCTCATGAGACTAATTCTGTGCAAGGTTTATGACTCACTCGCTCAATGGGGTGTGTTTATTAGGAATTAAACACGGAATTATTAACACTCATATCTCATTCCTAAAATATTAGACGGATGTCTTACACCAACTAAATCAACCCAAAAAAAAAACTAAATCAACCCGTTGATGACACTCATTTCTTATCATATCAGTCATATTGTAAAATATATAGTATTGTTTTTCTCAATATACGTATTATTTTGCAGATTCTAATACCAATCATATTGTAAGAAATGAAAACAGTGATCTTATTATATCTTATATTAGAATGTTCAGAATTAATAGATAAACAAGTACTACAAGTAATTTTTATTAAGTGATCAAATGAATTTTAATCTTGATTGTCCGTATGTGGTTATATGATTAAACTTTTTTTTTTGTTGAAATATGATTAACCTTTGTTGTTCTTATATATATTGCACATATTAATTTTGAGCCACTTGCTTGATATACAAGTAGTCAAGTACAACACACAATTAAGAAAAGTCTCATACACAAGTTATGCTTGCTCTGACAATTTTTTCATGCCAATCTACTCTTTTTTTCATCCACAGGAAAATTTAGAACTCGGTGATGTATCAAAGTATCCGAAAGTATGCATGCATTATACAATAGAGTTACTTTTCAGCCCCACCCATTACTTTTGAACCCCATTTTCTTCCGCCTCTCAAGAGGCGGAAGTGTAAAATTAATGGCTTTTCCGCCTTCCATGAAGCGGACAACAAAAAAATTACACTTCCGCCTCTCAAGAGGCGGAAGAAAATGGGGTTCAAGAGTAATGGGTGGAGGCTGAAAAGTAACTCTCTTATATAAAGGAGTATATAATGACAAGTGTCTTAATAATTGATTGACATTGAAAAATCAAGATATTAAATAAGAATTAAGATATTTCTCGATATATTAAATACATTATTTTCTAAAATAAAAATGTGTTTTTTAATACTTCCGTTCTTTTTTATCTGTTGTTTTTTGAAAGATTTTTTGTTTCTTTTTATTTGTTGTCGTATTGAGGATTTCAAGAATGTAATAAATGATATTTTTTATGTTTGCCCATATTTAATATGTTTTGGTTTATGTAAGTAGTGGAGAAAAATTAATGATTATATAGAGAGAAAGAGTATAGTGGGAAAAAACATAATTAATGTATGGAAAATATGAGTAATGATTATATTTCTTAAATGGTGTGTTTTGTTTGAAATATGACAGATAAATAGGAACGAGGGTATTTGTTTAAATAATATCGTTAAATCATTTCCTTGCAATTTTATTATAAAAAAAATGTTAAAATTCTATTAAAAAAAAGTCTAATGTGAAGCCATCTACTCCCTCCTATTCGAATAATAAGTAACAAAAAACATACTTCTTTTGGTTTAAAATATACGTAGAATTAACTATATTAAATTTTGTTTCATTTTCAATTCCACTTTCCTAATACTCCCTCCGTTTCATCTTAAGTGTCTTTTTGAACTTTTGCACATAGATTAAAAAAATGTTGATTATGATGATTATTATAAGTTTTATGTGTATTTTGTCAAAAATACCCATATTTAATATTTTTATTTTGTCAATGCATCATTACTAGTATTACAAATTTCAAAACTAAAACAACATTAAATGTAAGGATAAATAAGGAAAAACAGTATTAAATGTTGCCTAGATTTGGTAGAAAGACACTTATTTTGAACAAAATTTTGATGTTAAAAAGACACTTAAAGTGAAACGGAGGGAGTACATCTCTAGAAAATTTTTATCTTATTTAATTTTTGTTTAATTTGCAATACTACTTTCCTAAAATATCTCTATTTTTTTTTTATAAATTTAAAAAAATTAAATACAATCAACTAACCTCTTTAATAAACGTAAAATTAGTTCAAATTGTTTATAATTCGAGCCGGATGGAGCAGCTAGATACAAATATTATTCCACAATTCTAAACAAGGATATTTAATTCTATACACGCCCGATGAATTCATCCATTCTGACCATTAAAGCTGACGACAGTTTCTTTGACTATTAGATTAAAAAAATACGGAGTAACTTCTTTCTGAAGGAGCAAATTTGTTTTATCTGATCATGTTTATTATTCAAACCCAAAAGTCTACCTCATTTTCATTCATTTCAAATCCATCATTATATTTATATGTAACAAAAAACCTTATGAACCAAAATAGCATAGCTTCCTAGCTTAATTTGCATTGAATTCAAGCATGGTGTTTGAAAACAATGGAGATGCTCATGGTAATTTCCAAGGTACAGGTGCCACAGTCACTCTGGCTGCAACTTTATCTTTATTTGGTATCATATTGGTAATCATTGTTATCTATTTCTATGCAAAACATCACCTAAGGCACCAACATAGAGCACGCCAACAAAATCTTCTTCATCGTATCAGCACTCAAATTGCACATGCTAATGTGAATTCCCCAGTGTCACTCAATTCTGGCCTTGACCCTCAAGTCATAGCCTCAATTCCCAAATTCTTGTACAAGGAAACTAATCAGTTTATCCAAGGTGAAGTGACAGAGTGCTCTGTTTGCTTGGGGACCATATTGGGAGATGAAACAATTAGAGTTTTGCCTAATTGTAAGCACATGTTCCATATTAATTGTGTTGATGAGTGGTTTATTTCTCATGGTACTTGCCCGGTTTGCCGAGCCGCGGTTGAACCTAAGGTGCAACCAGGGGATGATGATCATCAACTGGCTGCACAGGTTCAACCCACAGCGCCACCGGTCGAGGAAGGTGTTGGTGTGTCAGTTGATGATACAAATCATGAATTGGGATGTTCAGGTTTGAGAATGGCTTCTTTTCCTCGGATTGTTATTAGCAGGGAAAGATCATTGAGAATGAGCTCTGATGGGTCTGTTGCTGTTGAAGATATAGAAAAACAGTGATAAATGGTTTTTTTTTTTGCACCCCATGCATTGATAAATGGTAATAATCTCTAACAATTTTTTTGTTGGAGAAAGAAATGATACGAAGGGAGTATGTGTAAAATGTTATGTTTTTTTCTTTCTATATTATCCAAAAGATGGGCAGTGTAAGATTATTGCAGTGGAAATGGTTACTAGATTAACATTACAGATTTTATTTATGTGCCTGGTTTGTATTAATACATAGGGATATGGTTGGGGTTGATTTAGTGTAGTTTTTCTGATGGGGTTTTGAAGGATTTGATGAGTGCAGTTGATTTCGATATCTATTAGCTCTTCCTCCTTTCTAGCAGCAAAGTTTTATACTCTTACCGTCTTCATTATGCAAAGAGGAAAACGAGTGTTACTTGTTGGAACTTTATTATTTTTGGGCTTCTATTGATTTGTGTTTTGTTTTATATAATCTGATAGGAGTATTTTTCTTGGAGACCCCTGATTTGTGTGTTTTGTTTTATATAATCTGATAGGAGTATTTTTCTTGGAGACCCCAATGGTTCTGTGATCTATTTATGGGTTTAGGAGCCACATACTTATTTTTTATTAGGCTTTAGTATTAGCACAATGATAAATGTGTTGGATTAGCATGGTTTATTATGTAGAACTTACTGGGACCTAATATCCATGATGGATAGGAAATTACGTTATTGATAATTTACTTATAAATAAGGCAGGACCGTAGATTGCTCAGTGTTCCATCGACGTGTCAATTGGTATTAGGAGAAGATCATGTGGAAGACTTGTTCCTAATGTACACGCTTGTGTGTGTTTCCGCAATCTTCAAGAGGTATATTTTATCATAATTACGATGTTCTAAATTCTTAGTATAGCAGGTTTTATATCAGATTTGCTTACCTTACTTTCTTTTCAGTTGGGTAAACCTTTTTTGTGCAGCTATATATACTATTTGAATTATCAGAATGTTGTTATTTTTGTGGGAAGAAACTCTGATTATGGCTACTCTTTGCTATACAATTTTGAATAATTTGAAAGTGAGATGAATGTTAAAAATGTTTCAGGTGAATTTCCTAACTGATATGCTGACAACTTTGTATCTTTTCTTAGCCTTGTTGCTCACTGTTTTCATTTTTACCTTTTGGTTTAGAGGGAGCATATTCCCTCTCTCTCTCTCAAATAATGTTTCTTCTTACACAAACCCATATACTCACATACTAAAGTGCAATCTGTTGTCTTGTAATAGGTCTTGCTAGAAAATTCAGCTTATTAAAACAATGCTAAACTATTTTTTTTTTTAATAATTTGACACCTAATCTAGTATAGTATGTCACAAGGGTCAAGTTTTTACAAGAACAAATCAATAACAATAATCAATGGCACAAACCAATTTCTTGTTTTGTGGACATGTGCTTCCTCATTCAAACCAAGCTTCATTTCTCAGTGATGTTATCACACACATAAAATGAATTGCACAAAAACATACAAACACCATATTGCATCAATTCAGCAGCCCTGCCATTTAGTCACCAAACAGAATTGTCACTCCCAGCCCATTTAACTATTCACCCCCAAGCTCCACTTAGGCACAAGGCCCAATGAATCAAATTCGGTTTAATGAATGCTTATTCTACTTTAATCTTATAATATACATTCAAATGACAGTATAAACTTAAAAAGCAGTTAATTATCAATCATAGATATGGATCAGTGGATCACATTAGATATCATGCACACCTCAGAGATGAATCCATAAAAACTTGAAACAATGTCAACAGTGGTTTGAAATATGTTAATTTGGGCTCTTGTACAAATCAGTTCAGCCAAAGAGAGAAGGCGGTGAGAGTTTTATATATTATTTTTTAAAAAAAAAGCGATGAGATATTCATATTAAATATAAAATGAGGATTTCATGATTAAGCTTTTCATGTTATAATAAGCTGAAGTTTGCAGCAAGACTCCTATTGTTCAAGGTACATGCCATGTGATCTGATCTATATCAATTAGAATGAGAAAGTATGGTTTCATCAGTGATGAATTCCAATTCAATACATAGGTTGGGAAAGAAAAACATACGAAACCTCTCAACAAAACTAAAATTATTGAAGCAAAAGTAAGGAACTCAGATGTATCAGATAGAATGAGTTAAGTTAATGATAACTCCAACCCAATACATTAGTTGGGATTTGGGAAAGGAAAAAGTATTTGAGAGCACCTCAAATCTAAAATCAGTCATAAACATGAAAGTATTGAAGCAGAAGAGAAATGTAAGGTATAATTATGGGGTGACAAGTCCAAAATCTTTCATATTAAGTGTTAATACATGTGTTAAATAGGAGGGGCTAAGTTTTATATATAGATGAAGAATACAAATAAGCATTAATTCCAGAGAGTGATGACATGAATAATAATGCACCTATTATTAATCTAGTGCAACTGGACCTGACTAGATAGCATCTGAAACTCATATCAGTGTTGGCAAACAATAATTTTAATTTAGGTAAACTATAGCCAATTGATATCATGCTTGCTTTGTCAAGTAAAACCAAAGCTCTTTGTGTACTACCAAATTAAAAGGAAAGTACTTGAGCTTCAATCTTGAGATCCTTAATCTCTTGGCTCTTAAGTCAAAGGAATGCAAGGAATGGAATCCCCGTACAGTCATCAGTTATACAAAGTGGTACTTTTGATTATTATTAATTTATTAACAAATAATACATCACTTTTTTCAATAGTATAAGTATATTTGTTGATTGATTTGGAAGCTTATATATCATTACTTTTTAAAATATGACAAATATTTTTCACTTGCAAAGATACTTGGTGGTTTATTTGCTGGGCCGTCCTAGGGTTAGTTAGGCTAAAGGGATGATCACCTAGGACCCGAGATCAAGGGGTTCCAAAAAATAAAAAAATTATTAACTAATTTTTAATTTAAAATTTTAATAACCAACAATAATTAGATAAGAAAATAAAATACATTTTAGAATGTTATAATTTGTATGTATTTTTATATTTATTCAAATTTTGATGTATAAATCCGCATAAGACAACCCAGTTGGTAGCTGCAGGGACACTTAGGATTTTCCTCTCCCTCAGGTCATGGGTTCTAGTCCCAGACCTCCCATGTAAACCAAAAAAATAAAAATAAAAATTTGATGTATAAATTTTATGTAATTTTTTATACATTAAGAATTGTCATATTTATTTCACACTTAAGATTTTCACAACTTTCTAATTTTTAATCAAAATTTAGTGTAATAGTTTTACATACTTAATTTATTTTTATAGTTAGGGGCCCGTATATATTTTTTTTTGGAGTAATTAGTCATTTTGGTTTCTGAGAGTGTCACCATCGGTCATTTTAGTACCTCAGAGATCATAAATACACGTTTAGTCCCCGAGAGTGTCCCACGTCCGTCATTCCGTCCTTTTTAAATTGACAATTAATTCAATTTAATCCCTGAAAAATGTATACCTAATTCATTTTGGTCCTTTTTAAAATTGCCAATTAATTCAATTTAATCCCTCATTTTTTTATTCCATTCATTTCATTTTGTTTTGCCTTTTAGGCTTTTTCTCTTATTTCATATTGTTCGCCCTTTTACAATTTCAATGCATAAACAAATTTTTCTTTCCAACTCTAACCCTTATTTCAATAATTTATCTTATTCATCATTAATTACATTTTTATCATCTCTCTTATCTCTAAACCACTATACATTAATTAAATTAAATACTACTATAATTTTCAATAAGGATTAAATATGAGCATTTTAGACAAAAAACACATAAAACTTACAATTATTAACACTTTCTTAATATATGTGCTCAGACCTAAAAGGTCAAACAAAATGAAAAAGAGGGAATAGAAAACAAACAACTCAACATTACGGGATACAACATTAAAACATGTATGTATGTAATATTTGAGCCAGTACATGTTCACAAAACTAATCTAAAAAATAACTATGTACAAAATATATATAAATGTAGTCTTCATTTTTTCATTTTGATGCCTCAAATATCCCTTGAAAATTAGTAAAAGATTAGTTTTGTGAATAGGTGCTGCTCAAATATTATATACATACAGGTTTAGTTGTTATACCACATAATGTTGAGTTGTTTCTTTTCTAAAAAAATGAGGGATTAAATTGAATTAATTGACAATTTAGAAAGTACCAAATTGAATTATGTATGGATGTTTCAGGGATTAAATTAAATTAATTGACAATTTAAAAAGGACCAAATTGAATTATGTATGCATGTTTCAGGGACCAAAATGAATTATGCATGCATGTTCGAGGGACCAAAATGAATGACGGAAAAATTAACTCCGTTACTTAATCCCAGTTGACGGAGGGACTAAAATGAACTTACGTGTGACTCTCTCAGGAACTAAACGTGTATTTATGATCTCTGAGGGACTAAAATGACCGATTATCACACTCTCAGGGACCAAAATGACTAATTACTCATTTTTTTTACTCAAGGCCCAGAAAATGTTAGAACCGTATTCCTTATTTGGTTGATATTTGAAATATTCAATTATTTCAATCATCATAATATAATGATTTAAGCTCAAATCTTAGGATGTACCGTTAGTAAGAGATTTGTAATGCCACTTATTCAGGTAAATGATTTGCCTAATTTAAGGGGAGTCCACTCTAAACTCTAAAATACATTTTATTTTATAGTCCAATGTATATGGATTCAATAGTCTAAATTTACCAAAATGTACTTTAATAATGCTAGATCCTTTCACCATACCATAGTGCCCAACAATTTTTTCCACCAAACAAAACTTTCGTCCATCACACTGACAATTATGTAAGCTTTATAAACTACTAGTGTGTTGCATGTATGTTCATACACATTTCTATTGTTGTATTTTTAATGTAATGAGTATGTTTATGTATATGTTATTATTAGCATAGTAAAATCCAAATCTCTCAAATATGATTAACAATTCTAAAAATATTGTATTCAAGCATGCAAACATGAAAATGCAATGTTTTGGAAGAAAAAAATACTTATAATAAAAATAATTTAATTAAAACCTGTTTCACAATAGATAAAACTTGATGAAAAAGAAATGATGAAAATGGAATAAAGATTTAGAATTTAACATGTGCGGTCAAAACAACATTTTGATACCTACATAATAGAAAAATAGGGAGAGAGATTTCTTCAGGAATTCTCAATTTCAAAAGCATATTCTCTGAACCTTTGAATATATTTAAATATGAGAATGCAACTAATATAATAAGACAACGGCTAAATGAAGTTGGTTTTTTTGGTTTTAATTTGGTTTTTTAATTTTATGTTTTTTTTTCCAATAAAATTTATTTTTTAATTTTATTATGTTTTTTTTAAAGTAATTTTTATTAAGTTATTATAGATAAATAGTTATAGAAGTTATAGATTTTCAATAGAAAATTGCCATTTTGGTATCATAACAGTTGGCAGTTGTTACTATGCCTTCAAAACCGCGTGTACTCTAGAACAAGGAGGTGTCATTGCCAGAAGCGAAGGAGGGCAGGAAATTGCTCTGGCCTTTTGTCCAATGATTTCACGATATCACAGAACATAAAAAAAAAATTAGAATGAGTCAACCTTAAAATACGAAAGACTTAGAGCATATGCAACTTTGATTTTGGTTAATATGAGACAAATGAGCCACATCTTAACGTTGAAATTATATTGCAATATTACTTAGTCAGTTTCTTTAACTGCAAGCTTAGAACTTAGATTGATCAGCTTTTGGTATATATTAAATATTTTCCAAGTCTTTAGATTATTGAGATATGAAGATTATTACTGTGTATATATTGTTGGAAGTCAGACATCTTCTGTCTCATGATTTAAATACATGTTGGGTTACTCTTTTCATTGCCAATTGGTTATGAGATGGAACCTTAACATGGTATCAGAGTCAGAACTCAATTTCTTTCCGGTTGTTATGAGCCAAAAGTTGCTCTTTGTTATCTATCAATAGATATCCTTTACCGGACTGTTATTTATCAATACATACCATTTGCCTGATCCGACAAATTTCGTTGGAGAAGGCGTATTGAAATTCCAACGTCATACCTGTTGGGGATGGAACCTTAACATATATTAGAATTGGTAAGAGTCAATTGTCTTTTTACTTTTACAAGACGGCAAGAATCTGAGTGGAAATATGAAGAGAAGGCGAATTTTCTACGACTAATTAAAATTAACTTGAGTCAGAAAGAAACTCTCATCCCATAGACTTATGCGATTATGTGCCATAGTGTAATGAACCTCAGAGCATCTCCGACGGGTAAAAAAAGCGTTCGTTCAAAAAGCTACGAACGTTCATCGTCGTTCATTATCGGTGGGGAGAGTTGATGTTCATTTTTTTTCACCACGAAGCATTATTTCGCAACTCGTTCATGAGCTTGAAATGGATCGGAGTACTCGAGTACCATGAGTACTCGAGTAGTTGGCTACTCTTTTTTTTTAAAAAAAAAAAAATACAAAGAGAACTCGAGTACCATGAATACTCGAGTAGAGTACCATGAATACTCGAGTAGATGTGGTTACTTTTTTTAATACAAAGAGAACTCGAGTACCGAGTAGATGTGGCTACTTTTTTTTTTTTTAATTTCATAACTCCATATCTTATTTGCTAGTCGTTCTATCTTGCTCAAATTTGAAGACAATCTTTTTTACATACTTATCTTTACATCGAACGGTGAAATTTGTGTTTAAAGTTGAATTTGTGGGAAAAAATAGCCGTTGCGAAAATTAGTTTAAAAAAATAGTTGAAAAAAATTTAATTGAAAAAATAGTTTTAAAAAAATTAGCTGAAAAAATAAGTTAAAAAAAAATTAGCCGTTCAAAAATAAATTATTCAAAATGTAGTTAGTTTTTTTGGCGGTAAAAAAATATGGTTAGCTGATGATGGTTATATTTATTATAAAATATTAGGAATGTGGGGTAGATGGTGGAACCCATTTATGAACGAAAAGTAGGTTCATGGGTGGAGTGAAAAAGTGGTTCACGTTCTTAGAGATTCTTAAAGTATAAAAAAATGTGAAGAATAATAAAATAATGTGTGAGATCCATTTAAGAATAAAAAAGTGGTTTACTGGTGGATATGCTCTTAGTCTTGTATCAAAAACTTTTCTTAACATTGTGTGAAGTGCAAAGTTGTTTGGGTTAGCACCTTTATAAAAAAAATAAATAAAATACTCCCGTCACATATACTTAATAATTACATGATGAAATGTAAAATTAAAGTTTTTTCTCTACAAAGAGTACAACCAAGTTTCAAAATTATCTTTTTCTCTCAGTTATTACATGATCTAATACGCAGTTAAATTTGAAGTGCACATTAATTAATCCCATAAATTCAATTTACTTTTCAAAGTCTTGGATCTCTGAAGGTTCAGACCACTTTTACATACCCAACAATTTCGTTAATTTTCTTCATAGATCATTTAGATACCTTGAGCATTTGGTTCACATTTTCCTAATTTCTATCTAAACACACACATAGTTTCAATTGTTGCTCTTCCTCTCCCTCAAAAGAATTGCTGCTGCTCGTGCATTCTGCTTGTGGGTGGGCAACGCCAACATAGATAGTGGGTGGTGTTGAATTTAGTTTAACTTTATAAATATTATAAATTGAAGTACCACCACTCCAATACTATTCTTATGTTTGTACTACTTGGTTTTTAATTTTATAACAACGTTTTTAAAAAAAAATGATCTTCTTCATCGTTGGAATGTTGCTTGCAAATGGGGACGGTAAAAAAAAAACGAGATCAGCAGCAACAAACTAGAAACGAGGGTGGCCTGCAAACATGGATGAACTAGAACATGTATGATGTTAAACCATTATGGATTTGCTTTTTTAATTGAAAATAAAAAATAATTTAATTATATTTATGGTTGAGTTAAATTTTTAAAATTTGCAAAAAAAAGTCTTGATGACATACATGACATAATCAAACATGTAATATGATAATTAAGGGCTGACTCTGCACAAATGTCATATATGTCACACTATGATTAGTAATTTAAAAATGGTATTAATTCTTTTAAAATAAAAGTGGCACCAAAGCAATTCTTACTAGTGAGTTAGATTCTTTAATTGCAAGTTTAGCCAATTTGATTTACAAAAATGTTAGTATTTGAACATCTACTTTTGACATTTAAGTTCAATATCTATTATTTTGGATAAGGAATATTAGATACTTCAAGAAAAAAATTAAAAGATCCATCATTTCTTACAAAAATGTAAGTGTTGGACTTGAATATTAAAAGTAAATGTCTAAATAACATTTTTGTTTGATTTATATGGGTCAATTTTAAAACTATTTATGAAATTAAGAGGGTTTAAAATTTATTTTTTTTGGGTTCATTTTTGCCCATGTGAAGCAATAGCTACTCCGAATAGCTCATTGGCGCTACTGGTAGTAACAGCGCAGCCACTGACCAGGAAAAATTACAGAAGAACAAAACAAACTTCCTTCTGGGAGGCTCACCATCCCATTTCCACGTTAAATCCCCCTCCCCTGCTTAAACTCTATTTTTTTTTTAATTTTTTTTATTTATTCCAATTTTAAATGTAAGTTTCTTTAATAAAAAAATTTCCTATTTTTTATTTACCAATGATTTTTAATAATAATCATCAAGATAGTTTAATTTTAAAATATATATCAAATATTTACCTTTCTTATATCACTAATAATATCAATCATCTTTTTAAAATATACTCCTTCCGTTTCACAATGTTTGACCTTTTAGGTCTGGGCACACAGATTAAGAAAATGTTAATTATTGTAAGTATTATGTATAGTTTGTCTAAAATGCCCCTATTTAATCCTTATTGAAAATTGCAATAGTATTTAATTTTTATTAGTAAGTGTGTCCATTAATTAATGTATAGTGGTTTAGAGATGAGAGAGATGATAAAAGTAGAATTAATGAGGAGTAAGAGAAATGATTGAATGAAAGGTTAATTTTGGAAAAAAAAAATATGTTTATGTATTGAAAATGTGGAGGGAGTATAATTTTTATTAAAAAAAAACTTACATTGAATAAAAAAATGAAGTTTCAATGAGGGGATTTAACGAGGAAATGGGATGGGGGAGGCGCTATCCCTGCGGCAGTTTTTTCAAGGGGAAATTGCACTCTTTGTACTAATGATGCAGTAACCTCTGGTTTGGAAAATGACACTCACCTTTCCTTCTTGGTAATTAACATTACACTTACACCTCTTCTTTATAATAAATGATCAGTTTATTAACGAAAATGTTATGCTTAGATTGAAAAAGACATTCATACCTTTAAAGGACTGAAGGGGCGCCTCATACAAATTTAAAGTGTATTTGATCTATTTTTTTTATAACAATAATACGATAAAATTACTTTATTTACAAAATAAAATATTTTTTTACATGAAAATATAATAATTTATAACAAAAGTCCCTGAAGTTTGGGATACTTTTGCCAGATACCCCTATTCTTATTTTTTCAATGTCTGACTCCCTGAAGTTACTTCTGGATTTGTCATATACCCCTACTATCAATTCTGACCAATTTTGCTAACACGTAACATCATAATCCTGGTCAAACGCACGAGGTTGGTCATGTGGTGCCGCGTGATGTCACATGGGCGAAGACGATCTCTTTCTTCAATCCTTTCTTTTCTTTTTTTTATTTAACTAAAAATATAAAAATATTAAGTTTTTTAGTTTTTTAATTTAAAGAAAAAAAGGATCTTCGCCCACGGGGCACCACGTGTCTAACCTCCTGCATCTGACCAGGATTTTGATATTACATGTCAGCAAAATTGGCCAGAATTTGTAGTAGGGGTATATGACAAACCCATAAGTAACTTCGGGGAGTCGGACACTGAAAAAATAAGAATAAGGGTATCTGACAAAAGTACCCCAAACTTCAGGGACTTGTGACATAATTAAGCCTATTTTTTTTTACTAAAACTCTTGTATACAAATTTTATTCAAATGATTTTAGAATAATGTAGGAGACCTATTATCATTATTAAAATACAAACTCTATTTAAAGATTAAATATGTTATATTTATATCCATATATTATAGGAACAATAATAAAATTAAAACATATTATATTATATTATATTATATTCATATTGAACTTATGTCCATTATAGCATGTGATTAACCATGAAAGTGTTAAAAAATAATATTGAATATAATAAGCATGTTCGTCCCACGGATTGGCACAATTTTTGGTTGCCTCAGATCGGCTTGCAGAAGTGACTTTATTGGACATTTCATTTTCTTGTAAAAAAATAATAATTTTATCATATTATTGTAAAAAAAAAAGCACCAAATACATTTAAAATTTGTATAAAATACCTCTTGAGGGTATAAAAATATTTTTTAATCCTAAGCATTACATTTTAGTTGATAACCTAATTATTTATTACAAGGATGGGGTGTACGTGCAATGTTGATTGCTTAGGAGGGGATATGAATGTCATTTTCCAAACTAGAAGGGGTGCTTCTGTCATTAGTGCAAACCTCAGGGGAAGTGAGTGCAATTTGTCCTTTTTTTTAATTATTATTCTGGTCAGTTTTAAAAGTGCTCTTGTCTAGCTAGTATTTTAGTATGTGACATGTTAGTAAAATTTGATCAAAATTGATAAGAAAGGTGTATGATAATTGATAAACCCAGAAATAACTATGAGAAGCCAAATATTGAAAAAAAAAAAAAAAAAAAAAACAAGAACATACGACAAAACCACCTTGAATAAGCCTTTCAAAGTTTTTTTTCTTAATTATTACATGATTTAATACACAGTTAAATTTGAAGTGCACATTAATCCCCCATAAATTCAATTTAGTTTTCATAGTCTTCGATCTCTTAAGGTTCAGACCATTTTTACAATCCCAACAATTTATATATTTTCTTCATAGATCATTTACATACCTTGAGCATTTGGTTCACATTTCCTATTTTCGGTTCCTAGACTAATCTTGTGTGTTTCCAGATGCTAACCTTCCTTATCTACAGCCCTCTTCTCACTAACTTTGTCTTTAAGTGAGAGGAGAGCCATTCAACAGTTTCATAATTGACCAAGTCCAAAATTCCAGTTCCATGCCCCCCATCAGAATCTTTGACATCTTATTTATTTCCTTTTTTTCATTGCTTACCTTTCCTCAAGTCTATTCATATTGCATATAGTATATATACACCATAGGGAAGCCTGTCATAAACTAATTTACAAACAAATGCTTATAAGTCATAAACCAAAGATATTGGAGCACGATAACTTTTTTTATTTTTATTTTTATTTTATATATATAAGCAAAGTTTTTACTGGAGGGGGAAGGGAAAAATTGTGTACTATTAGAGATCGAATTCAAGTGTTCGCACTTTATATCCCGCAACTCTACCAACTGAACTATTTATTGGGAACATTGGAGCACCATAATGAATTACCATTATTCAATTAGTCCTGAAACACTTCTCTCCTTTTATTTACTCATCACATTTGTTCTCATTAATGGCTGCCAAGCCGAGACGACCAATGGAGAGAACAAAGTTATATCTATTGGTGCAATCATCGATGTTAATTCTCGAACAGGAAAAGAACAGCAAGTAGCCATGGACATTGCAGCTCAAAGTTACAAATACTCTTCAAAGACTTACAAGCTGGCTCTCTATTATCAGGACCTATCCAATGATCCCTTCAAAGCAACCACTCTTGGTTAGTACTAATGTATACCATTCTCTAAGAAACAGGTTAAGTTTTTATGCCTTTATGGTTAACTTACTTAGATATGTAACTAATGAACATGTATCTATTATTTCTTGCAGCTGAAAATATGATTAGAAATCAGAAGGTACAAGTGATTGTAGGGATGCAAAAATGGACAGATGCAGCTCAAGTGGCGGAATTAGGAAGCCAAGCTCAAGTTCCTGTCATATCCTTTTCAGCACCTTCCGTTACCCCACCATTGATGGCGATTCGTTGGCCTTATTTGGTGAGTCTAGGTAACAACGGTACTGCGTATGTAAAATGTGTTGCAGATATTGTGCATGCTTACAGTTGGCCGAAAATAGTAGCCATTTACGAAGATGATGGATATGGCAGAGATTACGGAATGCTAGCACTGCTATCTGAGGCCCTCCAAGATGTAGGTTCGACAATCGAGTATCGTTTAGCTCTCCCATCATCTTCTTATATGTCTGATCCTGGTGACTTTGTTCGAGAAGGGCTGCTGAAGTTAATTGAAAATACACAATCTCGGGTGTTCATTGTACTGCACTCGTCATTAGATATGGTTATTCATTTGTTCGGAGAAGCTTCACGAATGGGACTTGTGGATAGAGAATCAGCTTGGATAATCCCGGAGAGCATAACTAATTCGCTGGATTATGTCAATAAATCCGCTATTTCATATATGGAAGGAGCTTTAGGAATCAAGACCTACTACTCAGACAGTAGTAGTGATTATCTAGATTTTGAGGCTCAGTTTCGGAGAACCTTTCGGACCAAGCATCCAGAGGAAGATAACCGAAACCCAGGATTTTATGCATTGCAAGCATACGATAGCATTAAAATTATTGCACAAGCAGTAGACAGAATGGCCAATGGCGCTATTAGTGGCAAGAAGACTTTACTAAGTGAAATGTTGTCTAGCAATTTCGTCGGTTTAAGTGGAGAAATTCAATTTGATGGAGTGCAACTCTTGCAGAATCCTACCCTAAGGATTGTAAATGCATATGGGAAGAGTTACACAGAATTAGACTTTTGGACTCTAGAACAAGGGTTCATTACTAGCCTCTCCACAGGTCAAGTTGAAGGTAATGCTTCTAGGAACACTGGAAGTTTAAGTGGTACAATTTTTTGGCCTGGAAAATGGTCGGGAGTTCCAAAGGGATGGAATATGCCAACTAAACAAAATCCAATGAAAATAGCAGTCCCTGGAAGAACCTCTTTTTCCAAGTTTGTCAAGGTTGAATATGGAGAAAATGGAAATCCAAACAAATATAGTGGATTCTGCATTGAAATTTTTGAAAAGGTGTTAGAACTGCTCGAGTATGATCTGCCATATGATTACTATCCCATCAATGGAACCTATCCTGACCTGGTTCAACTTGTCTATAACAAGGTAACAACTTGGTCATTTTTACTCTCATTTTTTCTAGATTTTGATGTTTGGTATGTCAATATTTACGCACTGATATGATATTATAGCATAGACTGTAATGTTTATGATGCTATCATAGTAATGAAAGACAAACATATAAAATACGTGGGCATCCATGATCTCCACATTCTTGAGCATCTTATTTCTATCTTAATTGAATTTACATTTATCTTGCCAAACTTAAGAACTTTAAAAGATACAGGGGAATCATACATTACATTGTGAATAATGTTGGAGAATTAAATGCCTTATGTCTTTCAGAATAAAGGATTTTTCTTTTCTTTTCTTAATTTTTTTTAATTTTAGAATAATGTTTGATTTTGCCTTATGCCTTATGCCGTATTAGAGTCTACTGTACATGTATTGAGAGTAGATTGTTGACTCCCAAGTCCCAACCAATAACCCCATATTTTAAGTAATGTATTATTATATAAGCTTTTTATTTACAAAGTTTTTGTCTTGGGCGCTTCTGGTACCGTTGATTATAATTTTCTTTTTTTAAAAAAAAAGTTGTCAATAGTCTATGTTCTTTCCATTTGCATATTCCAATGATTATGGTACCTTCAAGACTTAGTATTGTGTTTCTACTTGCTTTTGTAATTCAAGTTTGGTGTTCTCCTAAACAGCCCTTTGTATGACTAAAGTCTTTCTTTCTATTGAAAGTAAGGCAAGTATATAAGTATATATATATATATATATATATATATATATATATATATATATATATATATATATATATAAGAGGAGGGATCCGTTTACACCAATTCTTACACCATTCATAACTTTTTATATAACGTGAATTTCACTAATCCATCCGTTGAATAATAATTATGTCATCTAGATCATTTGTGTCAAATTTGAGAAAATTTGAACATCATTGAATATATATTCAAATAGCTCCATTTTCATATATTTTTAAGACATATTTCGTGAATTTTAACGTATATAATTGAAGTACTAAATGATTTTGGATTTTTATAAAATTTGACATAGACGATCTACAAGATAGAAACTTTCAATCCAATGGTTCATTCTATTAAATTTGACTTGATGTAAGAGTTATGAGTGATGTAAGAATTGGTGTAACTTAACTTGGTGTAAACGGATCTCTCCTCTATATGTATATGTGTGTGTGTGTATAAGCGAGTTCAGTTATAATCATCAAAGAAACAAAACCTTCACTTGTCAATGCAACGTTAAATCTTGTTAATTTGAAATATGGATACAACTTTTTTTTTCCTTTTTTTTCCCCTCTTTACTAACTTAGATACTTGTATGGTTTTCATGTGGGTTTATAATGATTGAAGACTTTCGATGCTGTTGTTGGTGATATGACCTTGCTATCAGAGAGATTACAATACGTAGATTTCACTGTGCCATATGCAGAATCAGGATTGTCAATGATAGTTCCACAAACGTCTGAAGATTCAGCATTGATGTTTCTGAAGCCCTTCACCTGGCAAATGTGGGTGGTAACTGGTGCCATCTTGACTTACACAATGTTGATAGTGTGGTACCTCGAACGGGAAAACAATCCTGAATTTTGTGGCAATTGGAAAAGCCAGATGGGCACTGCTCTTTGGTTTACCTTCTCCTCACTATTCTTTGTTCATAGTAAGTATCAATCAATTCGATATCATACTTCAATTAACAATATTGAACAAGCAACCGTGAATCGCACTCAACTAAATTCAATGGATTCATGTTGCAGGGGAGAAAATATATAGCAACTTAACTCGAGTAGTGATGGTATCATGGCTCTTTCTAGTCTTGATTCTTAACTCAAGCTACACTGCTAGTCTTTCTTCAATGCTCACAGTTCAACAACTGAAACCAAATGTCACGGACATTGAGTGGCTCAAGAAGAACAGAGAAAAAATTGGTTGTGATGGAGATTCATTTGTTAGGACATACCTAGAGAAAGTCGAACAGTTCAAACCAGAGGACATCATAGACATTAGTAGTGAATACAGTTACCCTGGTGCATTCAAAAACCACTCAATAGCAGCCGCTTTTCTTGAACTCCCGTATGAAAAAGTATATATCAGTAGGTACTGCACGGGGTACTCTGGCTCTACACCTTCCACCAGATTTGGAGGACTGGGATTTGTAAGTGACAGCAGAACTCTTTTTAAAAACTAAGATTACATGTTGAACTTTTGTTTTCTGTTTAGGCAACCAAACGAAACGCCATTTCATAATATAACTCTCAAGGACTTGAGCTTTATGTTACATTGTCCTTGCATCTTAAGCAAACTATATTTAAAAGTTTCCTGTAAATCCCACAATGCAGATGTTCCAGAAAGGCTCCCCAGTGGCCAAAGATGTTTCTAAAGCTATATTGCAGCTCATGGAGAAGGGAGAAATTAAGTTGTTAGAAGACAAATGGTTGGATCCCTCAGGCCAGTGCAACAACAATGTGATCTCCACCAATACAGAAAGTTTGAAGCTTGGAAGCTTATGGGTTCTCTTTGTCATTTCTGGAGCCACTTCTACTATTTGTTTTATACTTTCTACGATATATTCGCTAAAATCTAGTCAAACAGATCAAAATGATGCACAGGGAAATGGCACCGCTAATGATGAGAACCCTTGGAAAAAGGCGGTTAAATTAGCTAAGAAGGTTTGTAGCATAAAGGATAATAAAGCAAAGGCACAGGAAGATGTTACTGATTGTTCTTCCAGATGGGATATCAGTACCACTGACACCCCTGAGCATCAGCAGGGAATGGCTTCTCAGTTACCAGAAATCATAGTCGCCTCTTCCCCACCATCACCAATGCAAATGACAACACCTGATCATAGTTAATGAGCCTTTTTCATTCAACTCTAGATCTAGGAAGGTAAACTAATTTTAGGAAGAAAGCAATTGTATATATTATTCTAGTCCTTGCTTTCATTTAGTATCCTGCCTGCTTCTGTTCCCCTGTCATTAGCTTTTTTATAGGGGACTCTAAAGCATGATGAAACCTTTACTAAAAACATTATAAATTTTAAATTTAGAATAAAGTATTGTGAACCTTGTAAGTAGCTTATTGCAATTGGTAGGTAGAGAATTCATCAAGACTGACATAGTTAAGGATACTAGCATGAAAGAACTTTAATTTCACATTGCTTGAAATGGGCAACATTCTCCAAGTCAGACATGGTCTTCATAAGCCCTTGTAATCAAATTAAATGCACACATACCTACGGGCATCATGCGAAGTTTTGTCAGCTGGTCCTCGTCTGCTGCTTGCATCAAATGCATAGGAAATTATCTATAACTCAGCATTCTACATAAATAAGCTTCGGAGAAAGTACAACGACTAAATGTAAAAACTCATCATCCTCTAATGAAAAATTCCCCTGGCAAATAATTTTTAGTACAATGATCCTATTCGTATTCTGGTTCAGTTTAGTAAAATGTGATGTTTTCTGCATCACCATAGCAACAAAGTTACCGATACCCTCTTCCTCTTCCTCTTCCACGACCACCCCAGCCCCTGCCTCTTCCCCTACCACCACCTCTCCCACCACCAGATAATCCTTCCAGTGCTCTATTGACAAGTTGATTTTGCAAACCACCAGCACCTCGACCCTTCTTAGAGGCAATATTATTGGATCCATTGGTAGTAGTAGCAGGCCGTTTTGCTCTGTATAAGTTAAAACAGGATAGTTAAGTTGAATATATTATTAGTTTCTGTTGTACTGATCCTCAAGAAATCTTTAAGAAATCAAACTTTGTATCTAAACTGTCAGTTAGAGTTAAGTGTCATTAAAGAGACCATAGGACAAGGTACTCTCAAAAGGGAAGAATAAAATGATCATTAAGAGAAAAGACAATATACCCAGCTGCTGGTGTAGTAGACGATGCAGGTTTTGACGCTTCTTTCCAAGAAAGGTTGATTCTCTTATCTCCAATAAAAGAAGGCACTTTGGCGTGCAATGGCTGACAACAAATAACAAAGATTAAATAATTAAAATAAAAAGGGGAAAAAAGACCATCAATAAGAATCAAGTGTGCAAAAACACATTCCCTAAAGTAATGAAAAGGTTGCGTCCCTCTTACCTTTGTCATTGTCAAAATGTTATTGCATGTCCGCAACCCAGTTGTAGCATTCTGTTTTTTGGTTTTCTGAAGCATCAAGCAAAAATGTAAGCATGATACATAATATGAGCAAGGCAAGGCAAACACCTATCAAACCACAAGATGAAACTCACAATTTTCTCCTTTTCCTCTTCAGTTTTAGCTTCAGCCATGGATTTATTGTTTTCAGCCATTCCTTGAGTTAATTTCTTAATTGTAGCCCGGGTGAACTCCTCCACGTTATTCAATCTGGAAAAGAAAAAAAACCAAAAACATGACCAAAAGAAAATTCGCTGACAATTGCCACGAGGAAAATGGAATGTGTACAAAGGGGGAAATGGAGTGACAAAGCAAATTTCCTACAAAATGGCATGGTTGAAAGTTGAAACAAATCAAAACAAGTATTTTTATCTTCCTAAACATACTGTAATTCTTAAAAGAAAGGTAAGATCAATATTTCAGTAACAGATAAAGACTGTCGAAAACAAGAGTAGCAGTTTCTGAGCCAAACCAGATTTGTCACCAAGTTACAATTTAAATTTTGCTTATACACATACTGGAATTCTGCAAAAAGTCTCTTAATACTAAAATCTTGTAAGACCCTACTGCTCAATGCAGGCTCATAAACATCTAACATCGTAAACTTTGGATTCAAAAGACACCCTGACTAGTCATGAACTCACGTTCACACATGGCAAAATTTTACTTCTAAGGATAGGACAGATGAGAAGTATGACCTAAGTAAGAAGGGAAAGGATTCATTGGTGCTATAAAGTCTTCACTTAGACTTTGCCATGTCTTCCATGGTAGGCAATATAACCATAAATATTTTGTAACCCAAAAGAATATGGTAAAAAGAAATATCCAGTTGCAAGTGACTACAAACTAAATTATCTTAAAAATACAAACTGAAGAATAGGTGAATTCTTTATTATTATATAATTAAAAGAAAGATGATACCTCTCAGTAAAGTCATTATAATGCTCAGAAAAGTCCTCTCCAAGCCTATCAGATGGCTGGCCAGTAACAATCTTGTAACCGCATAAACTATTGGTGGCATTAGGAACCTAAATAACAACCAGATCAATTCTGCAATCATAAGTGACTCATACAACATTATGATCCTTTTTAAATGCTCAAATAAAGGTAATATAACCACCTTATGAGCTAGATGATGAAATGTGTACAGCAAGCACTCAACATAAGTGAAGTTCATCTCTTCTCCAGTCTTCTTCCAAGTCATGTATTTCTGGTAAAAGCAAAGCAAAAATCTTAATGAGAAAAAGAGAAAGTAAACAATATTAAATTATTGTGATAAGTAAAGATTGGGTTTACATAAATTTAGTTCATAAAAAGAACTTGATTATTGAATCAGATTAGGAAATTGATGTAATCAATAGGTCAAATAAATGTTGCAGGACTAAATTAATGTAACTCCAATCTTTTGTGCCATAACATCAATTCATTAATAAATATAGCATTGGGCTAAGATTTTATGAATAAAATTATAAAATCATGAATGTCTATGACTTTAAATATACAAGATATATGACACACAGGTCTTAGTAACAGTCACTTCATTTAACAAATGAAGGTAGGACTAGACAGAGCTAGCCATATCAAACTCCCACTTTAGCAAGTTGGCAACTTGTGTGGACCAAGTAACATCATAAACTAGAGTAAAGCAAACATAAAGTTTTAGTCATAGCAGAAAGCATTGTGCTTAATCCAACACATCGATAAATGCCAATTATTCCATTTTCAACAAAGGTTTACCTTCAGCAATTGAACAATAGAAGGAAGCATTTGGCGTGAATCTTGTGGTGTTGTGTAAGGGGAAAATTCTGCAAGGCTTCTGAGCAAATCTACTTTCCGCTCTCCAGGAAGCTAACAGGAAATAGAATCACTATAAGAATAAAGGTCTCAACAACGCCTCCATTTAAAAAAAATAAATAAATAACAAAAGTTCCACCAAATTTCAAACAAAAAATATTAAAAAGGTCAAAAAAAATAAAAGATTGAAAGATGTGCTTATTCTTTCGATTTGAAAGGAAATGGTCTAAAATATTACCTGGTCAAAAACAGGTATAATGTACTTATTGATGTAGTTGAGAAATTTGATGCTAGATGCACCCCTCTGCAAGAAAGAAAATTGAGTTGGCTCAAGGAAAAAACCAACTGAAACCAAATTAGGAAAAGAGATAAAAATGATAAACAGTCCTTACCACAACAAATGGAAGTGCCATGTGAAGGCATGATATCAACCTGTCAATATGATCTGCATCTGAAACCTACAAATCACCAGCAAAAATACCATACCATAAGAACAAAATATATGTTACTCACAGAGCTTTAACTTAGAACTCCCATTATTCAAGTCCACAATCAATATAATTTTAAATCTTATATTGAGAGTTTGACACAAAACACTCTTTTCATACATAAAATGACTGTATTTGTGTTTAAATGATTAAAAGAAAGAAAGAAAAGAAGTAGTCACATTAAACTGTGCATCTAAATCAGCTTGCCCTTCAATGATTCCAATGAGCTCTTTCATCCGCTCGGGTGGAGCCTTTTCTCCAAATAGGCTCAAACTCTTCAGGAAATCCATAAACATTCGAAATTCTATACCGGTTACATCTTCTAAACTCTGCAAAGAAAATTAAAAACATATATCAATCTCAGATTATGTTAAAAAAATAAACACTGACAAACAGACAACTGAATTGATAAAAATAAAGCAATTATAAATACCTTTTTTATGAGATCAGTTATGTGTCTTTCCATTTCTTCTTGGGGCTTTAACAGTTCACCTTTAATAGGGAAAACCTATAATGAAAATATTTAGTTTTTTCAGATAAATAAATCATTTAGTATTTAGCTTCTTTCTTTTTTAAAGATGCAACAAAAAATAAAAGGGCCCATTACAATCAAACATTTCTTTGCTCACCTTATCCCTAACAAAGTTTATAACCTTCTCACGAATAACATCATCCGTACTTGGCTCTTCAACACTCCCAATGTGCTTAAACAAAGCCGTCAAAGAAGCTACATTGACAATAATACTATAAGAGACAACCAAAATGCAGTACTAATTATAAATGTCCAGAATCAGTGAAGCACATTGTGCGATTATTGCCAGAAAATTAAGCGTTCATATATGCATTATACCAACACAGCCTGTGTAATTATAACATTCAAAGAAAAAAGCATGACCCTGCACAATCAGTTTGGCATGTACCAATCATACAAAATTATTGGAATTTCTCAATTAATCTCATCCTTGCTATCTAAGCAGAAAGATTTCAAGTCTCGTTACCAACTAAAAGCTCCTCACCACAATATTAAGGACAGAATAAAGGTCCTTAACTTGAGCTATTTAACAACCACAATATTCTCCCACAAAGATATTTTAATTTAACATAACAAAATACCTTTCACATCCTGCCTCAGTAGAGACATAAGTGCCTTATGTACAGCATCACGCTCCACAAATTCCTCTAAAAACATCAGGCAAAAAATAAAAACATTAGAATCAGTAATCATAACATAAGTTCTCAACAAGACAAAAACTCCAACGACCACAACTTACCAGACCCAAGAATTTGCACAAGAATATCAACCATCTTCCCAATATTTTCAGGTGTGTCCTTGCAGAAAAGAGGCAGCCCTCTAATTGCTTGCACCCGAACCTTTACAATAGTAGAAAAACAAACAAACCTCAGCAAAAGCAAAAACAGCATTTGAAAATAATCAAGAGAAAAAAGAACAACCAAAGATATGACAACACAGAAATCACTTTTCCCCCTTTCAAAACCTTGTCCAATTTACTCTTATAAATAAATGGCATGTTTCCCTTCAAAAACTAGGATATGGAAGAGATAAGCAACTCAACATTTCTTATGCCATGAATTAACAAAAGTACAAAACCTATACAGAAGAAAGATTCTACGACGAATTACAACTTACAACAAAATAATGTTTCATTTTGTTTCTATGCTACGCACACGAAAAAAAAAAGAGAGGCATAGGTAGAGTTTGGCATGGAAATAAGAACCAAAAATATTCCCATTTTTAAACTTCATGTCTTGTTATGTTCTATTTATACTCCCTCTGGTCCTTATTGTCACCATTTTGAAGATTTTGTTGGTCCTTTTTTTTTTTGGTAAGCAAAAGAGATTTATTTCAACAAAAAGATGGTCTACCTAAGCATCATTGTACATTGCATTTCCAATGAAGCATTAATTGATTTTTTTTATCTTATTCGCCTTTTTTATAGGCTTTGATTATGTATGCTTTTTTAGTTGTTCATTAATGATGTGAACATCGCAAGGCTATAAAATCATTTTAAAAAATCAAGAAAGCTAACTTATTTTATTAGCATGTCTGATTCGATTAAATATAACTTATTATAAGGACCACCAGAGTGAGTAAAACGGAAAAATTACATCGAGACCTCCTTTGAGGTTTGGCTTAGTTACACTTAGCATATAGCACCCCTCATGTTTCAAAAGCTCCACCCAACCAAGGACGGAGGATAATAGGAGCAGGTGGGAGCACCTGCTCCCCGAGAATTTATATAAGATATATGTTATACTAGTAATACCTAGCATGTCATCTCTACTTGCCTTAATGGTTGTGCGCACTGGCATTTTCAATCCGGACGCAGGCTCGAATCCTGCCTTGGGCAATATATAGTTTTTACTTTTAGTTCATTTTCTTTTCTTTAGAATGTTGAATATTTGGCAAAAATAAGAGCAAATCAATGAAGGTGGTGAGAATCGAACCATGAATCAAGGACACACTTTAATAAAGATACTAATACCACTAGACCATCAAAGATACTAATACCACTAGACCATCAAAGATACTAATACCACTAGACCATTCAATCTCATGTGATAAGGTGTGCAAAATACTTTATTTATTATCATGTATTCATCAAACTTTGGCTCCCCCTCGATTTGTTCTCAAGCTCCGCCACTGCACCCAACTACCTTGAGAATCAATTACCATTACACTTATTCCCCCGGGAGAGGATGATGTTATTGCAATTACAAAGACCTCCGACGTTGAGTGTAATTAAGCAAATAAGTGATTGTCCAAATTACTTAAACACTTTAACACTACCAATCTAATGTACAATTAAAAAGTATAGGAAACTAACCCCGAGTTCTTCGGCCTCAACTAAATCGAGATGCGCATCGAGTGCGGGCCCGGAGAGGTCAGGAAAGAATTTGTAGAACCGAGGAATGAGCTGTGCAGCAAGCTGCTTGGCCTTAACACTCGTCTTCGCTGCATCTATGATTCCCTGATAATCCTTCACATGCTGTCAACAACACACAACACATAAACATAATAATCAGGAATCCCTAATTAATCAAAACTCCAACATTACAATCCAAAACCCTAATTAAATAAACTAAATAATTAATTAATTAATTAATTAATTAATTAAGTGGAGTTGAAGAAGGTTGAAAGAGAATGAATGGGAACCTGAGACTTGTCGCTGGCGCTGTTGAGCTGCTCGCCGTATTCGTAGAGCTTCTCGATGTATGCGGCCTCTTCGGAAGGGTCTGTCATTTGAGAGAAAGAGATACTCTGCGATTTCGATTGAGAAATTCAGCAACGAAATTAGCGCGCGAAGAGGAAGAGAGAACAAATAAGGGTTTTTGCTTCTTTTTTTTTTTTTTTTAATTTTTAAATTTGGCAGAGAGAGAAAGAGAGAGAGAGAGTAACTGACCTGAAAGTGAAAGTAGAAGAAGGAAGGAAGGGGGGCTTTGATACTTTGATTGAAGAAGTTACGAAAGAAAGAGAGAGTGAGTGATGAAGAGTTTGGGATTGAGTGAGGTAAGCTGCAAGTTGGTGCACTCTGCACTCTCTCTTCTTATGAGTCTCTCTTATCTATGTCTCCCAAAACAAAACGCATTCATTCTGAGACTACTAGACCTATGAGGTGCACGACAAGTCGTTCTTCTAACTATCACTTAAACGGCAAAACGAGGCTTTAACACTAAGGTGTTCTGTTCAGTTTAGGACGGATTAAGCTTGGGCCCAAAGTAATAAATACTGTTGTTTCCTTTTTCTTTCTTTCTTTTTTTTTTTTTCTAGAACATCCGTTGGTTGTTTTTTCTTTTTCTTTCTAGTTTTTAATGATAGTTTTTTTTTTATTTTCCAAGATATTCACCCGCGCAATTAGGTAACTAATCTTTTCGATGTTGTTGGGCCTTTTCGGAGTAGTCTCCCAACGAGGCTTCTTACATTCGCAAGAACCGGGAATCAAACTCTCAACTATTTGCTTAAATAGAAACAGATCTCTCACCATGATACCATATGTGCTAACCTTTACTGATAATGATAGTTAAATTAGTAATTTTTTTTTTCTTTTTAATAGGTATGGAGTGACAATGTAAAAAAAAAAAGTACATCATTGGCATATCAACCATCACTTATATGTACTTCTTCCTTCCTTTCATTATCTTGATTAAAAAAAAATGTCAAAATCTTTGTTCCAAAATAAGATAAAAATAATTATTAAAAATGACATATTAAGTTTATGATTGAGTAATTAATAAAAGAGAAATTCAAATATTTATACGTAATATTAGATTCATTATTAGTAAAAGAGAATAATGATATAAAGTAAATATAAAAAATATTCATTTGTAATTAATGCATAACATTAATTCTTATTTTTGTTGAATTTTAAAATTTTTACTAATATAATTGGACAAAGGGAATATTATTTTAACTTAAAAATCAAGGATCATTAATAGATAAATGGGTGAATGATGATATAATAATGGTGTAAAAAAGTGCTTACAACCTATTCTCTCATTAATTTTTAGGACAAATTTTAGAAAGAGAAAATAATCATCATTTGATATTTTTAAATACAACAATTTGGAAGTTTTTTTTTCAAAGACTTTGTTTTTTTTAAGGGTTTTTTCAAAGACTTCAAGTGAACTAATTTTGGTATTTTGATTTGAGTATTGAATTATTATATTATATTATATTATTTTGTTTCCAAACTCAACCAACTCATGATCCAACAATTGTTAAATCAGATCTAGATCAACCTGATATAAATATTAAACACATTGTGTCTTAATAATATAAATTTGAACAAAGACAATGTTTAACCAAACTATAGAGCTAAAGAAGTTACAGAACTAAATATACATTTAAAAAAATTAATATTATTATATTTATATCATTATTGAGTAGTGATATTCTCATACTCTTTTTCGTTACACTATCTTTTACACTTCATCTTTATTTCTATCTCTCCCTTCACTGCATTGAATTGAGATATTCAAAAACATATTTTGAACTCGATGAAAAACTTATATAGATAAAATCATGTATATTTTAAGTCAAAATCTAAATTTTTCCATGATTATTGAACCTTCACAAACAGGCCCGGTCCTAACCTATTTTGGGCCCTAGGGCGAAAATTTTTTTTGGGGCCCTACTTCAAAAAAAAATATTAATAATAAATCAATAAAAACACTATATATTTATATATTTAATTAATTAAAACAATGATAACAATCAATAATAATATGTATTATATAAAATAGAGTTGAAATAAAATTAAAAAAAAGTTATTAATTAAATAGGTAATTAAAACTGTTTTCATGTTACTCCTTCGGTCTTTGTATATACTATCGTTTTGGTTGAATTCACGTTCATTACTAAATTTGGTTAATTTAGTTAATTGTATTGAAAATGTGAATATTTGATATGTTTTTTTTTTCAAAACTATCCTTATAAGTATTATTAATAATCTAAAAATTGTTGAGTAAATATGGGTGTTTGTGGAAAAAAGTACCTAATTGTCATTGAAAATTTGTATAAGGCCTTATAAATAAGGACAAAATAAAATTCTCAAAATGATGCTATATTTAGGAACAAAGGGAGTAAGTTATAAAAATAATGTTCATAAGTTCACTTATTCATAAGTCAAGTGAGCAAATAAAAAAATAAATTAAAATATTATGCTAAACTATTAATAATTGAAAGATAAAAAAATATGAAACTATTAATTTTTTTAAGTATAAGTACTATTAAAAAATATTATGGGGCCCCTGAAATTTTTGGGCCCTGGGTGGTGGCCCTCAACGCCCACTCCCAGGGCCGGGCCTGTTCACAAATTTAAGTCTCGTTAAAAAATACCTATTTAGGAGAGAAATCATTACATGATTATGAACTAATAAATAATAGGCAAAGCTATCTTCACGTTTAATTTTTTCCATTCACAAAACTTGAAAAAATCAAATACCTTAATTTAAAAGAATCTTAGTTTTTACTGGCTCGAACCTATAGACGTCAAGTCGTCAACAACCCTTCTTATTTTTAAGAAAAAACCCATATTTTTAAATAAACTATAAATGCTTACCTTTGGTTTAACCAGTTAACCAGCAGCTGGTTGTCTACAGAGATCTCATGTTTCATTCCCAAACTAAAATAGCCATATACTTGTGTTCTTAAAACGTACAAAAAAGTTCTGCAAAATACTGTACTTCAGCGTAAAGTGAACAAGACCATGGCCATCCTTGATTCGTTAGAGTGAGATCCCAGATAGTATATTCTCCTAGTATAAGTACTATAAGTAACTAGCCCCAACCCCGGGCGATGCACGGAAGAAATACGAAATCGATAAAACATTTCATAAAGTTGCAATTAATATTAGTTTTAATGTATTGATAAAACATTTCACAAAATTACAATTCATATTAGTTTTAATTTATTATTGAATAGTTATGAGGAATTTTAATATGAATAATGTTTAAGTGTAAATAAAGTATATATTATTAGTTTTAATTCTTTGAAAAAGAAGTAATTAATGACATTATAAATTCAAATCCAAATAACAAAAACATGTATATAAAAAGAATACAGAAAACCAAAACATATTTTTTTTAATAGATTAGATTTATTAAAATAAAAAAGAGTCAGAGCACCAAAAACCGATGCATAGTAGAAGCACCCTTGTTTTATTTTTTAATTGTTTGGACCATTACATGTGTCAGGAAGCATATAAGAAAAAAATTCACATTTAAGAGGGGACTATGCTGAAGAAGGAACTAACATGCTAAATTAAGAGAGAAAGAGAAAAGGGAAAGTAAGAAAGAGGAATGTACAATGAGCCGAGAGAGAGTTCGAACGGAGTAAATTTTGGCTCCCAAACGTTCGAACGGAGTAAATTTTGGCTCCCAAACTTTTGCCCCTTGCCCCATAATAAGAAGTGTTAAAGCAAAATGAGGGGTCCACATCGGAATTAAAAAGCGGGATAAATTAGGGGTGGAGTAAATGGGAGGGAATTAGTGCTAATTTAATATTATATAGATAACATTAGTATTAGATTGGTAGTTTTCCTTTAATAAATAGTTTTTTTTTTTTGGACATTTCCTTTAATAAATATAAACACTAGTTTTATTTTTTTTAAGCACTTTATTTATATTATTAACTATTTTTTTCCAAAACATATCCTCCATATTTTTATTAATCAACAAATATATATTGTAATATTTTATCTCTTTTCCCACTCAATCTCATAAAATTATTACTAAATAGAAAATATGTCATTATAATTATAATTAAGATCAAATATGAAATTACACCTTTAATCAGTAACAAATTTAATATTATTACTTACTTTACTAAACTTTAATAGTATTGGTGAAAGTCTATTCTAAAAGCTTATATTTATTTAACGAGGAAGTATTAGTTAGTGTTTTGACTCTGGGTAACTGACTATGCTTTTCTGATGAGCTGTTGATACCAATCTTACAATCTCTCTGCTTTCGATAGTTAACCAGCACTGTTTCAATTATGAAAGGATATTAGCAATAAGAGGATTGTTTCATGAGAAAACAACTAGGTCATCATGTGCTACTTAGCTTAACAATTCAATTATGAAAGAAGTTGAGTAGTTCATATTAATATATTATTACCAAGTCATTTTATTTACGTCAATTAATATGACTCTTATTCACACAAGATATTTTCACAATCAATTTTATTGTGTTGAACACATGGAGTATCTCACAACTATACAAAATGTTAATCTTTCATTTTAGGGGTCTTACTATGTTTTCAGGATTTCATTAGTCAAGGATGGTATCGAAGCAGTTAAATCCCTAAAAACTATCATAAGGGTTTGGGACATCATCATTCAAAGTCATTCAGTCATACTACATGCAAAATTTACCCCTGGAAAATTAAAATATCATGCATATAATTACAGCTACAAAGCCTCAGATTCTGTCCAAAGAATAAGTTAATTTGATCAAATCAATGCAGTTATTAACATTACAGTGACTTCATGGAGACAATGGTTGCTGCAGTAAATAGTGCCTCTTTTCCAATCGGCAATATCTCCATATGCCTACACCATGACAAACAACAAATTTGAACATTTATGAAAATAAATATGGATTTTGCATGATTCCAAAAAGAAAAATATTACGGATTTTCTAGAATCCCTTCAAAGTATTGGCATCAGATTAACATGGTTTCATAAACCATTAGCAATTTCAATCATTATTTATAAGTAGAAAGATATGATCAATTGTCATAATATGTTAATATCTCAAGTCCATGCAAAGATAGATGCAACAAGTAAGTAAGGAAGCAAGCATTGTAAAATTTAAGACCCTTAGAAATGGTGCACTTACTGATCTGTGCTTCTCAAACTATAAAAAGCAGAGATCAATGCCTCGCACAAATCCACAAGAGCTCTTGCTCTCCCCTCTTGATCACCAGCAATGTTGTCATCGGTATTTCCTTCGGACAGTATAGACAATTGAGCCTGAAAGGCAACCAAGACTCAAAAACCATTTAAAAAAGAGAGAGAGATTGAACTAAGTTTTTTTTTTTTTTTTTGACGAATATATTGAAGTATTGAACTAAGTTTAGAAGATTATCATACACTTTTCAAGGACTTGGGGATAATATTTCTGCTTCCTAAGGGCAAAAATGACTATGCTTCATACTCCTAAAAATCCAAATGGCAAAAACCTCTACCTCGTCCCCAATCCCATGAGATTAACAGTTACCGAAGAGTTTGTTATGCAACCCCTGAGATTAAGGAAGTTGTTCTTTGTCTGTTATACAAATGGGTTTGTTGAACTTTCATTGTGACTCTCTCCTTTCTTCGAGTCCTCACTTTTTATTTAGAAGGATTCCAATCCTCAATCTTTGTACTTTTTTCTCTAAAATACATTTTTAATATATTAAAGTATTAAACAATTTATGCCATTCAACAACTACTACATAAGTCTTTTACTCATCTACATGGATTAAAGGACACTATTGAGTTCAGTAGGACATTAGATAGATCCAGAGTTTTTTGTAGTCTTCTTCTACTTCACTCAAATCAATATATATTATCTCATTGTTCAAATGAAAAAAATACAGATACCTGAAAGCCATGAGCCAAAAGGAACTGAACTATATCTGCGCCAATTTTTTTTACTATACTCTTCGTACCAGTTTTATTTGAAAAACTTCTCAAAGCCCCATCAAATGTTGAATCCTCAGTACAACCATTTGACTTGCGAGTGCGAACAGAAGGCTGCAATTTTGTATAAAACAAAGGTAGTTAAATCAAATTATTATGAAAAGCTACTAACCAATTATCATAGGGCTTCCTTTTCGGGAGGAGGAAAATATATCGCTAAGCAAGTATAATGCTTTTTTCTTTTTTAAAACAGCATTTAACTACCTTAGTAATGTATTTCCAGAGATACTGCACAACTATTTCCAGCTTCCATTTAGGTTCAGTGAAGATCTGCAAGCATCCTCAAAACATGACTTGAAATTGGAAAGGTTAACTAGAAACTACACAAGTAAGAAGTGTCATGTTATCTGATATTAGATACCATGTAAATAATGGTAAACCCTGACATCGTTATTTGGAGATTGGTATGTTTTACATCTTGATTAAAACATCTCCAAGTAAAAGAGTTTTAAAGGAAAAGTGTAATTCTATGTGTTATTGTCTTAACTCTTAATGATTCATCTAGCCTGTATAAAGATAGCTATGTGAAAAGAATGAGGGTGAAAGGACACACAGACAGTACTCAGGATCCACCTTAAGAAATAAGGGAACATAATCTTCGCTGTAAGCTAGTTCATCCAGAAGTATGTCCATCAAAGGTGTCCTGTACCAAATGCATCAAAAATACAATATTACATTTTTCAATCAGAAGCATGGCATAAACAACCAAGGAAATCAACTGAAAGGAACAACACTACAAAAACAAAATTAAAACAAATAACTACCTCGTACTATCTGCTCTTGTAGTGTGACCTTCGATATCTGCTTTCTTCTTTGACATATCGAGGCCCATAATCTAAAATCATCCAGAATGTCAGCAGACACGGAAGAGATGTTTGAACAATACATACACAGCGAATATATATTTATGAAGGAACTTACGATCACCAAAAGCTTCTCCATAGAGACACAGCTATTTTTCACTACTTCAGGTAAAGCAAGATATAACGCAGTATGACAATGTTTGGGTAACAGAGATCCGGAACTCTTTTGAAGCTCTGCATATTTATTGAGTTCATTTTGAAGTTGAGATAGTTGACAAATAACTTTCAGGCAATCCTTCACCAAGCTTTTGTAATTTATTTTCCTAGATCCCTACGAAAAATAACTAGATCAGATACATATTTCTGCAACAAAGAAAAAAACTTTCAAGGAGGTGGAATCAACATGCATAAGATCTAAATTCTAAAGTCTAAACCACAGGCCATGTGGAAAGAAGAGTATTAATTTTCATGTACTTAGCATATTAATCAATATGGATAATTGTTGATTCGTTAGTCACACAAGATATTCCAATGCTTTCGGCTTAAGAAATAAATACCAGCAACATGTTGAGCAAGGACTCCCTCTGCATGTTCCAGTTCATGGTTGCTGCAATAGTACAGTTACTAAGAATTTGCAAGCAGTTTAAGGTATAGCCACAACAGAGATGAGTTCAACTTTATACACACCATTACGGGGTAGAAAATCGCCTTCAAGAACAATGACAAGATATTGAAAGAGTAACATGTTCCGCAAGGGCTGCAGCAAAAATTATTAAAGAAATCAGATAAATTTATCTTATTTGATTTAAAATAATTGCATTCAATTTGCAAGTTTATGAATCCAAGCTTAATGCAAGTACATAACCACATGGGAAATCTGGAAGCCTGGAATCGAAAAACATGTAGAGGGAAAATATAGCTATAAGTAGGCTACATATTATAGCCTTTGTTGAAATTTTACTACATATCCAAGTGCATAGTTTGTCTCAGTCGTGCAAAACAAAGTATCCACAAGATTCCAGAATAGAATGTACAATGCTGGTGAACTAACCTTCAAATTTGATGATTCGAATGTGGCCTCAGTTGAAATTTCAGCAAGTTCTTCAATCAGGAGCTGAAAACTCTGAGGTAGGTAGAGAAAATAAAGAGCAAAATGAATTTAAGAATTTGATATCAAATTAAAATCTAACAGAAACACAAACCTACCAGAAGCTTAAGCTTATGAAAGAAGATATAAAATAATAAAATTGAAATAGCAATAAGTTCATGGAGCTGCAGTATTTTAATTAGTCATAAACTACAATGAAAATGTGTCTACCTCCTCCCCTATACAGTGCAACACAACAAAAAGGTAATATACATTACCTGAAGTATAGTGGTAGAAATATATATTTGCTTGCTTGACAATAATACAGTACTCTAAACAAGCATGCATTTCTAATGGAAAATGTAAAAGGTGGAAATATGTGACAAGTTGCATCACTGATATATTTTCACCATCTGCAATTTCATAAAACTAATGTTTTGAGAAACAATTTGGACTTTTCCTGGCAAATATTCAAGTTGTTGATCATAAAATTAATGAACAAGCTAAGTAGTTCAAACAAGCAGATCCAAAAGTATATTTACATAATTCTTTGGTAAAAATTAGGAAGGAAATACAAACACGTCAAGAGAAATCAAAAGAAAATGTTAAGGAATAATAACCAGCGATTTTGTTTCATACATTGAAACACACGAGAGCAATAAAGAAGTTGCCAAGAAAAGTTAATAACTACAGTACTTTTTTTTTACTCATATAGAATATTGACATAACATCAAAAATTGTTGCAAGTAAATGAAAGAAGAACTAAAAACACTATAGGATAAGGTTGAGATCAGAAGAAGCCAACTCACAGAGGGGTCAAGAGGAAGACCAGACTGTTTGTCATCGGCTTCACTGACAGCAGTGGCATTATCCAGGGAAATAATAATAGGAGACCATGCCTAGCAGAAAATATTTTATATTTGTATGTGAGTTGAATCAAGATGCCATATTAGCTACAAAATTTACAATAAAAAGAACATATCAATATGAGTTATAGACTTATAGTCATTCATACCTGTTCAACCACAAACAATTCTGATGGAGAATAAGAAGATGACATGGAATCATCCAAGCCAGAAAAATGCACACGAGGGAAGTGCTAATCCGAAAAGAATTGGCAAATTTAAAGGTATCAGTTACATTTGGTGCCTATGAATATAAAGAGGGAGAGCCATATGGCAGTCAAATACCTTATCTAAGTCAACCAGAAGCTTATAACTCGCCACAATCAACTCTAAAGATTTCCCCATCCTCAGCATATGGAAGATTGCCCCAAAAATTTTGCTTGACAAGTTAAGAAACAATCCTCAGTACACGGAAAATAGACACAAAACACACTTGCCTCACAAATACAACCAGCTTTTGGAAGAAAATAAAGTGCCAATATGATTTTTTTTTTTTTTAATTGAAACAGGGCATCACGGTTTTAGGCATTCATTCACATTTCACAGGGAGTAAACCCTCATTTTAGTCCTTGAAATTCACACTAGTTCTAACGTTAAGGAAATATCATATTAGTCCTTGAAGTTACCAGCATCAATCATGTTAGACCTTCGTGTCAAACTATTGTTCGGTCAGATGAGTCCTCACGCAAGGATCAATCTGACTGACAGACAGATTAAAGCCTCAAGGACTATAATTTAATTTCCTAAAGCCAAAGACTAATATGACTAGTGGTCTGGTGCTTACAA
Organism: Crotalaria pallida; assembly: GCA_037953625.1. Classification (NCBI taxonomy): domain Eukaryota; kingdom Viridiplantae; phylum Streptophyta; class Magnoliopsida; order Fabales; family Fabaceae; genus Crotalaria; species Crotalaria pallida. The sequence goes on from CM075655.1 coordinate 110,773,250, forward strand.
TATCAAGGGACTATATGATAAAGAAACTTACGAAGTGGGTCGTTTTGCATTTTCAAATCCAATTGAAGAAGCACGAACAGCATCCAGAAAAGCAATCCCTGCATATATATTTTTTTTAAAAAAAAAAAAAAAAAAACATAAAAGATAGCAAAGAAAAAAAAACAATAGCTTTTTTTCCCAGTAGAAACCCAAAACCCAATTCAACTCAAGTTTTCATTTTTCCAAATACCCAAAAGTCCAATTAGCGTAGGGACACAAAAACAGTGAAGTATCTCGAAGAAGAACCAAACAAAATGTATTCGGACAAAAAAAAAAGAGTGAGTGTGATGAGAATGTGTACGGTCATCGAGAGCATCTTGAGAGTCAGAGGCGTCGAGCATGGCAAGCATGTTATCTTCCATTCCTATGGCTGCTTTGTTCCATCTTCCACTCCCGGTGCTGCTACTGCTGCTAGGGTTCTCCATTTTCTTTTCTTTTCTTTTCTTTTTTTTTTTCCCCCTCTTCACAACGATGCCAAATTTGAAACTACCGGGTTTTCTCAGACTGCGATGCTGCTGCTGTGAATTAAGTTGACAACATAAAATTAAGGAAGTGAGATTGAAATTGAAAGTTCAATAAAGACTATTCGAGGGGTTTCTGTATCTTCCCGCCAAACTTAGCAGAAAAAAGTATGACCCCTTGTGGTGAAAATATTGTTACGGGTTGGGTTTGATGCGGATTTATCCGTCAATCCCGTATCCATTAAAAAGGGGTAGGTTTGGGTGCAAATTCAAGGAAAACACGTGTGAAAAAGTGAAATTCAAATTTTTTTTGTCGAGTTCGGAAAAAATCAAGAATAACTATTCAATTATTTTTTAAAATTATCTTTCATTGTATTAAACAAAAGTCATATATGAAATACATTATAATTCAAATAATATATAATAATAAACGAGTAATATGTCAGATTGGCCTTTGACTTTATAGTCGTCGGTCAATTTCGTTCTTAAGATTTGTGAAATAGCAATTTCAATTTAGTCCTTGAGATATGAGGACGTCGAGCAAGTTAGTCCATAACATTTGGGTCAGTCACTATGTCATTACAGAAAGCATACGTGCACAATAACTGTGGACATATCTCCTCATGCCCAAGTGTCATATTTCATATCCAACGGCTATATCTTAATCATTTTAATCCAAGAGCTCAAAAATCATCTTCAACCTTTTCAAATACATAAACCCTAAATTCCCAAATCAAAATCTCAAAATGTGAAATCACTTCCAAAAATCACAACCCTAATCTCCCGATCACATCATATGAAACCATCCTTCACTTATTTCAATCCTTAATCCCCAAATTAAAAATTTCCAAATTTCCAATTAACAATACTCATTCAAATTAAGGTATTTGGGAATATTATGAACCTTGTATAATCCAAAATGAGAATATTGGAAGGAGTTGGGCGATTCATTTTATATGGATTTATTTGTACAGACAACAGATAATTTAACCTGTTATAGAAGTAGTTAATTGGTTAAGTTGGTAGTTGTTTATTGTTTATAACTAAACCGATAACCGGTTAAGCTAGTCCTTAACCGATTATCTAGATAGTTTGTATGTTAGTTTCAAAGTTAGTTAGTTAGTTTCAGGTTAGTTAATCGATAGCCGGTTAAGCAATAGGATTTAATCGGTTATCTCCTTTGTAATTGTGTAAGTTAGTTAATTACATACTTACTTAGTGTCTTGGCACCAAGTTACTTGGTAGTTAGCTGGTAGTTCCAGTTGTGTATATATACCTTTTTCCTTTGTGGTTAGTAAAAATGAGAATCATTTTTCTTTATCATGAATTTTTGCTTTAGTAATGGAGACAAGACAAGGGAACATAAATCGATTGAAAACATGAACCACGAGAACTAGTATGGTGCACTTGGAGTATCATCCCAGGAGGGGGGCTTTGATTATGAGGCTAATGAAAGAATGACGAGTCAAGATTAAGTGGAATCAGAGAGAGGTAACTCGACGAGTCAAAACGAGTTTGAGTTCTATCATCTTAATATATCTTGAATTATGGATGCATGATGAAGGTGTGGTGATAAGGTAGAGTTATGGATTTATATGTTTTTGTTTTCAAACCTTGACGAGTTTTGAATCTGAAGGTTGTGGATGATGGAGGTAATGGTGAGGGAGAGTGATGGAGAAGGTGGTAGTCGGTAGTTGTGGCCGATGGCGATCGGCAGTAAATGATGATTGAGTGATGAATACGAGAAAGATGATTAGATAAAAGATAAATGATGTTTTAAAAATAAAATAAAAAAAAAAACATAACAAAACTATAAAAATTACTAGGTTGTTAAGTGATGCATGAGTACACCAGTTTCCATTTTATGTATTATATAGCCTTGAGTTTTTACATGCAATATCGGTACGGATTATATTTTATCTGCAATTCAAAACAAAGTTTATGTTTTATTATTTATCATGAAATTTTATTGTATTTAATTCCACGCCTATAATCAATATTCAATATATTATAAAATAGGTGAAGTATGAGGACATTTTTGTTTTCCCTCCTTAATCCCCATTATTTTCCCTCCTAATTTCTCATCTTCCCTCCTAAGTTCTCTTTTAATCTCAGCCATTCAATTGTAAATGCAATAATCAATCATAGCCGTCCATATCCATTGGTAGATTAAGTCTTTTCATTTTCTTTCATTCATTCATTTTTTGACTGTTATGGTGTGAACGACATATTACCAACATCAATTAGTAGTTAGTGGTAGTAGTAAATTAGTAGAATCACGATCAGGAAAATGCAACAAAAAGAAATTAGAGACCCGGGCAAAAAGAAAGCATCTGGATTTGGAAGCATTGTTTTCACCTCTTCTGTTGCAGATATGAAACAGGTATGAGCGTATGAGCAGTTTTTAAATTTTAGTTTTTTTTTTAATTTTTGTTTAGAATAGGTTTTTTAATTTTTGTACAAGTATGTTTTTTTTAATAGCATAGTTTTCATCTCTTTTTTTGCAGGTGTGAAACAGGTATGAGCGTATGAGCATTTTTTTAATTTTAGTTTTTTTTAATTTTTAATTTTTGTTTAGAATAGGTTTACTATTAATTTTTGTACAGGTATGTTTTTTTAAAGACATTTTTATTTAAATTTTTGTTTTTGAGATTTTTTTTACTCGAATTTTGTTTTGGGATTCTAGGGTTTGAAGAATCTCCTTTCCTTCTTCTCCGTTTAATTTTCATTTTTGTAGTATTGTTTTTTTAAACTCTCTAATCTGTAATATTGTTTTATATTACTTAAACCTGGGAGGCATATATTACTTGCTTCAGGTTCATGGAAAATTGGTGATGTTCAAATTCCAAGAAAGTTTTGTGTTTACCATTTCTGATTTTTTTTCTCTTGGATATTTGTTCTATATTTTCGCTGTTCTTTGGTTTCCATTTGTTATATTATTTTCTTCATTTCATTATTGCTTTATTTATATAAGAGTTGTGGTTTTTTTTTTTAGAATGATATTTTTATTATATTTTTTCAATTTTTTCATTAGTAGGATTGGACAAAACGTGTCTAAAATTATTGTTAATCTGTAATTGATGTTGTTGAGATTGGTGAAAGACAGAGGAAAATTGGTGAGGTTCTCAGGGTCAAACCCTTGGCTGCATTAGCCATGATTGATGAAGGGGAACTTGATCGGAAAATAGTTGCGATTTTATTAAATGATCCAAAGGCATCACTTGTGAATGATGTTGATGATGTCGAGAAGCATGTTCATAGTTGTTGTTGTTACTCGAAAGAAAGATTATCTAAGTTGCATTTTCATAGTTGCTTTCTTTATCTAAGTCTGCTAAATTGTAGTTATTAGAAATAAAGGTTACTTAGTTGTTGTAGTTTAGGTCTTTCTCTTTTCATTTTGTGCACCATTTGTCTTCTCTGTTTTTAATTTGTCACTTTTTCAGAGGATGGTGATTGGTGATATAAAGCTTTCATGGTGATGATGTTGTAAAAATAATAATATTTTATTATTTTAAAAATATTTATTTTAAATTGAATTTATTAATTATTAATTTGGGTGGTGGTTACAAAAATTTATTCTTATTAAGTTGGGTGTTTATTCCCATTAATTCTTATTATTTCATTACTTATTATTATTAATTATTCTTTCTAACGGTTTCTTTCCGTTAGAGTATATATACTTATAGTAGTATATATTTTTAGCTCCAAACAGCTACTAATAGCTATATTCATATTGTGTATATATAGTATACAGTGAATGCTATATAGAATATATGTACGATGATGAAAATTATATATTTTTATATTATTTATTCATAGTCCTTCACTTATTGATAACTAATTTTTTCTATGTTAGATAGACATTAAGATAGCCATAAATATTGAAAAAGATGTTTTTTTTATTTAAATATTTGAACATTTCTTGCGTTTGTTTTGTGTCTAGCTATTTTATGAATAATATTTATTTGAAGAATTATTTATGTAAAGATTTTTTTTATTAACATGCTAAATTTTAATTATAAGTTGCTTACATTGATGCGTTATTTTATACTTTAGACAATATACAATACAATCATGAATTCAAATTTAAAAAAATTCAAAAATTTATACAATATGTTGCAATTTAAATTATGAAAATAATGATGCGTTATTTTATACTTTAGACAATATACTTATTTACAATTATGAAGTTTTAATATAAGCAAGTAATTTGAAAGTTCGAATCTTATAAACACTAATTAATTAAAAGTGTGAAAACAAGTCTTATATTTTGGGACAGATGTAATAAAAATGATGATGATATATATGGCAAAAAAATAGCTGCATTTGGACTTGCAAAACGATTTACTAACAAAATGCATTTGGAATGATGGATTAAATAAAACAAAAATCAAAATGAGTTGGATTTTTTTTAATATAAGAAATTAAGTTGTTAATTAAGATTAGAAATCGCATAGTTGATACATTATTAGTTAATTTTTATTAATGAAAAAGTTGGTAGCTGAAACTAGATTCAAATGTTAATGTTTATGATTATTCATTTCTAAATACATGTAAATCATTTTTATGAAAAGTTCATATTAACATATTATTTAAAAAACATATTTCCAAAATCTATAATCAATTTTTTTTAAAAAAAAAAAAATTAAACCCGTGCGATGCACGAGTAAAATTACTAGTTTCTTTTAACGGACAACGTACGTATTAAAGAAGAATATGGAGGTATGCTAACTCAAATTCACAAAATTGATTTATCTCACTTATGGTTTGGGATCACTTCTTTAACTTACCCTGTTTTCTTTCTTTTTCATCACAAATAAGTTGAAATCAATAATTAATTAAATATATAATATACAAATAGAAGTCTTAGCCAGTGACAAGGGCATCAAGGGTGGGAAGAGCTGCCACTAATAGGTCGTAGTATGCCTTCTCCGTAGGGTGTATTGAATCCCAAAATACATACTTAGATGGATCAGGGCACACATCTGAAAGCTCGTTGCACAAAAATGCTGCTTCAATGTATCCACTTCCACAACAGCCAATGTCTACCTTATCAAACCCTACCACAAGAATACGTAAAAAGTAAATTAATTAAGGTTAGCCTGATCAGATAATTGTGAACTAATACACATATTAACTCATAAGCAAAAAGAGAAATTTCACGTGCTCATGGGGTAAAAACAAAAGTAATTTTCAACGAGTAGTACATATTTTATCCTCCTTGATATTATAGTATATTATTATTTGTACAACTTTATTGTATCAAACAAATTTTTTTTTATAAGAGAACTAGAAAAAAGTTTAATGCTTAGTTCGTTACCAGATTTTTGATTCCCTTGAATTATGTTGATCAAGGGTCCATATATGTCGATGTAAGGGATCTTAGCACCAGCACGATTAGAGAAATTTTGCATCAAATGCAATTCATGTTGAAGCATAAGATTGTAATCTCTTGCAACTTTTGAAAACTTGTCCACACAACCACGTTCAAGAAAGACATTGTTGGAATTGGTGGTGATCGTGATAGGCAAGCATCCCATCGGGGGTAGTCCAACCACCGCGATTTTGCGAGCACCTTCTGCTAATAAATTCTGAATAATGATGCCAAGTTATAGTTAACCAAACCATGAATACATCATATAATAAGATGTACAAATTAAATTTCTTAATTAATTGGTTAACGTGAATCTTTAGTTTTAATACATTGAGGTGTTAAACTAGTAACTTGGCAAATGGCAACTCCTTTTTTTTTGGGTGAGGTTTGTGGCTTCCAACGTTTGTCTTGTTTGCTTCATTACTTTTCTGAGCTACCATAACAGCTCTGCACCTACTCAGAGCTCAGCTACCATACGTATATGTTTTTTGTTGGTAGATGTCTTGATTACACTTACAACGTCAAGCAAGAGCATGTTACAAAGCAATAATTTAGCAAAGTAGTACTCCCTCCGGTCTTTATTATAGGGCATACTTAACCGAATTACACATATCAAGGAAAGTGGTTGGTTTTATGAATTCTATGAGAATATATTGTAACATTACAATTTTATCCCTAAACTTTTCTTGGAAAATTCAAACTCATTAATGAACAACAAAAAACACATAGATAGTCAAAGCATTTAATAAGGGCAAAAAAGAGAAAACGCAATAAATGATGCATAGAAAATATAAAGTGACTTATAATTAGGACCAACAAAACCTTCTAGAATGTGCCCAATATATAGGACCGGAGGGAGTAGTATTTACAATATTATTATTTTTTTTTTATTTTTCGTGTCTCACATTCAAAAATCAGGAGTACAAATAAAAATATACATCACATTTTTTTCCTAAGCAAAAGATTAATGAATACAAGGAGTATATATAACAACGTATAACATAGTTCTCGTAAAAAAAAAGTATGGATCTTAAAAACGAGTGCTGCAATTGTTAAAAAATATTAGAAATGAAAAAAAAATATCACAAAAATTCCAAAAAAAATCTTATTAGAATTAAAAAAATTACATTTTTCAATTTTTTTTCACCATAATTAGCTTCTTAGTACTTGTTAGCATATAATTGAATTATTTAAGTGTAATATTGGGGTTTGATCCATTTTTAGCACAATATTTATGAAAATGTGATGTCTTAAAATATGGAAAAAATTCAATACGAAATGATAATTCATTCCCATGTTTGATTATTATTATTATGTTTGTTGATGTAAAACATTGTGAGGAATATGATTGAATTTTTTAAAATATCTTTGATGAAAATTTAAATGTCTTAGAAAGAAGAGGACATAAAACTAATTTCATACTTAAAAATTTGACATTCCCATTCTCATTTTTAACCTAAAGAAGTGGTAAATGGTAATCTAATATATATTTCTATTTCCTTTCTATTTTGATCTGATTTTGTAGATGTTACTTTTCTCCACTATTTTCCATCAAAATTTTATCTAACACGAGCACCTCACTGTTTCCAAAGTGAGATTCCTGTAAATATCCTTTCATTATAACAAACCTAATAAAATAACGTTTACATTTTTTCATTATTTTTTTTACAAATTATTTTTTTTATTGAAATATTGAATTAATTATGTAAATCTTGTAAAAGAAGAAATACCTACTGTACTGTTACATTTTTTTTGTGTATATAAATAAAAAATAGAAATGCTGTGTAATGATTGAGAATGAAACAAACCTGTATCAACTCTTTCACATGTTGAAGCAAGAACTGCCGGTAGGTGGAGATGGTGTAGCTCTTTCTACGTATGGGCACCGTAAAATAATTAACAACGAAATCATTTGTACCCGCACTGATGAAAAATAGAGCATTCTCGATATGATTTTCCGTTCTTTGCTTTCCAAGCATACCCTCCAACCTCTTTTTACCTTCTTTGAAATATTCCAATTGCTTTGGTATTGGAATTACATTCTGCAGTTAATTTAATAGAGACAAAAAAAGAAATTACCAAGAATATAACTCTGAGGTCTATCCGTTCTATTTTAGCTAAAGTTGGAGTAATTAATTATTACTAGCGGACCACAGCTGATGGAGCTGTAACAATCGCACCAACCTGAACTTGCTAAAAGCATGTAACATATATATGATACATGGCTTAAATATCGAAATGATTTCTATAAATATTGATATTTTTTAAATTAATTCCTAAGAAAATTGGGTTTTGATTCTTACTTTTACATTCCATTTTGGTTTTGATTCATATTTTCACTTTTTTTTTTTTTGTTTCTTAAGATATTCATCCACGCGAGCAGGATGATTAATCCTTTCAAATACTTGTTAGTCTTTCGGGTAACCCTTTCAACAAGGTCTCTTACATCATGTTTTAGTTTTGTTCCCTAGCTACTTTAACTTTTTTCGTTAGGCTATCATTTTCTATCCATATTTTCTATCCATATTTGTCATGAGGGACCAAAATTAAAATGGAATGTAAAAGTAGAGATCAAAATCCAATTTTTTTTTTTTGTAAGGACTAATTTCAAATGATCAACATTTATATTATATTGCAATTGACAATTGTGATCATATTCGTTGTATTTTCATTTAATTTCCTATAAGTATAGGCAATATAGTGAAGTATAATGGTTTTATTCGAGAATGTTGTTTACATTCCATATTTTTTTATATCACATTAGTATCAATCACTTTTTTTAATTTTTTTTCCTAAACCTTAAAATGAGATAGAAAAGTATATATATTTTTCTTTAAAATATCAATGGATGAAAAGTTTATATTGTAAATCAAAACTTTCAAACTTTGTGTACTGAATTCACCATTCAACAAAAGTTTCCACGAAGGGGATAAAATAGTTACTCCTTTTGCCAATTTCTAATTGGTTTAAAAAAAAATTGTTTTTGAAGAAGAAAGAAGGTGGAGGGCTAGAGACTAAGAGCTATACACCGAAAGTTGGTGTGAGTGGGTCAAAGCCAGAACCAGCAGAGGCAAAACTGACTCCTGTTATGAGTTCTTTATCGCTGAGGTTAGGATCCAAATATGGAGGCACCAACTCTTTCAGGCCAAAATGTGAAGCTGCACATTCAATGTCCAATACAAAATACAAGCATCAAGCTATATATTGCGTATATAAATTCAAGTAGTTACGTAATAATATAGTTAGCATGAAAAAATAATTTACCAAGAAAATCGGTGCCAAGCTTTCCATTGGTGAATCTTCCTGTAGGAACATGGTTGGGGAAATCTCTACCATAGGGTGGAAAATCGCTTGTGAAAACTGTGTCTATGAAGTTGTTGTTTCCTGGGTCTACCGTAGAGTCTCCAAACACATACACAGCTGAGACATTATTTTTTGAGGCTTCAGTTGTAATCACAAAGCATAGCAACCAAAGCATGTAAAGGTTCACAATTAGAGAGACCAATAATAATGAACGTGTATGAGATGTTCCCATGACAGCTAGCTGGATGTGCAAGGAACTCATCACAATAATATACGTAAAGTATATGCTCCATATATATACACACACGTGTGTGTGTTTAGAAATTCTTTGGGGTGGGAAGTTACTCCTGCTTTTTTGGAAGAAATCCAAATTTACTAGTGACACGTGTGTTTATTTTTAAAACTAATTAAAATTGAGTTGAATAAGAAACACATGAGTTGATCAACCCATGCACAAGCAAAGACTAAAACAAGAAGCCATAATTAAGAAGGGTGATTCTTTTATACTCTCTTTTTAGCTTTGTTTTAATGATTTTTTTAATAGTATCATTAATATGATTTAGTAATTAAAAATTTTGATTATATTATTGAGATTAAAAGTTAAAATAATGATAAATTGTAACATCCATCTTAAAATTAGTGTTAGATGATGACATCAGGTATATATGCCTAAGAAAGTTTGGAAATCGATTGTGAGTATCTAGAGAAATTTTCTTTAGGGAGGTGATGAGAATAAGAGGAAAATTACATGGGTTAATTGAAATTTGGTTTGTCAATAAAAAAAGAAGGTGATTTGGGGATTATTAAGAATGTCAATCTCTTTAACCTCTCTCTTGGCTGAATGGAGATGGTGTCTTTTAGATGGGGATATAACTCCCTTTGAGCCTAGGTTTTACGAGCAAGGTATGGCGCTTTTGATGCCGATTGCTTATCTTATTGCAGGGGAAAAACTTTGTTGAAAGTTCAATCTCGTGGAAAGATCTTTGTTACATACAGTGGTAAATGTGTATTTTCTGGTCTTCCGTATTTGCGACCAGCCGACCACCACATTTGATCGCTGATATTTTGTTTTTAATTTTTTTTTAAAAAAATCTTGCTAAGATATTTGTTAAAATTAAATTTTAAAAAACAATTATAAGTACATGTTATTTTGTATCTAGACAATTTAAAGGAAAAATATTTTTAATAATTTTTTATTATATTTGGTTTCTTAATAAATATAATTTACACCAGCATTTACATTTTTAAAAATCTTAAGTGTCCTCCAATAAGCTCCCATCAAAAATTTATCATAGTAACTAAATTTTTTTTATACAATATGTTAATAATAATTAAGTGAGTAAATTTTTATGAGAAACTAGAAACATCACTTTTTAAATTATTAAACAAATTAAAGAATTTTTTCATACAAACAAATTAAATTTATTTTTTAAAATATTTTTAATATATGCTTTTATGTCTTTATAAAAATTAAATATCAAGATTCAAGACTTCAGTTAATATTTAGACTTATCTACATTTTAGTTCTTTTATCTTATTTTAAAGATTTATTTTTGTTTTAATTTTTTTAACTTATTTTTTGTCCTTTATTTTTTTAAATCAATTTGATTCTTTCGTCATAAAAATGTTAGTTTTACTCGGAAAATTCTTCTACTTTAAAAATGTGTTCATAAAGTATTCATTCTGTTTAATGTGCTAATATTTTGAAAGAAGGACAAAATTCAAGAATGAGTCATAAAAATCTTAATTTTACTCGGAAAGTTAATTAAAAAATGTATTAATTTGTATATTTTTAATGTGACAGGATTTTCCCTCAAAAAAAAAAGTGACAGGATTTAATAGTGTTTCATCTATTTCTAAATATAAATACTAGATAATGAAAAAGCTTTGTTTTATTTTTAAGCATTTGATTTAATTTTTAATGACATTTAATTATCCTTTTTCACAAATATTCTTATTTTATCAATACAATATTTTTTAAAATATCAATAACAATTATAGGAATAATTTTGAAAATGTATTTTAAATATTTTTAATTCTAATATCATTAACTATATTAATGAATTTTCTCAATCGGCTTGAAAAATCACCGCGAATACCTGTATTCAGAACCAAAAGAGTAGTAAAAATGAAGACAAAATTCTATTAGTAGTTGTATTATTTCATGGCCAATCCTATAAGAGACATTATCCAATTTGGAAGGTATATGCATGATATTATTGAAGTACTGCTCCGATTTCTAATATGAAAATAAAATATTTATTTTGATTTTGAAGGTAAAAGAAAGTTAACTAATTTTCTATTCCAAATTACAATTATTTTAAAAATATTTTAATAATATAGTTGTCTTATTTAATTTTTGTTTCATTCTCTACACAACTTTCTTAAAATAGCTCTATTTTTTTTTATGAATTTGAGAAAATTAAATGTATTTAATTAATTTTATTAATTAATGTGAAGTTAATTACGAGTAAATTTTTTTAATAATAAAAACCGAAAAGAGTACCCCCTCCAATTAATAATATAAGTAAAAAACTAAAATTATGCTTATTACGGAAGTTAATTGATTGTATTTAATTTTCTTAAATTGATCAAAAATAGAAGTATTTTAGAAAATTAGTATTGAGAATGAAACAAAAGTTAAATGAGATAACGATTTTATAGGTATGTTTTAGGAAAATAACATTGAGGATGAAACAAAATTTAAGATGGTTATTTAGTTTTATTATATTTTAAACCAAAAGAAGTATGTTTTTTTCTTATATTTCCTCCTGTTCTTATTATATGTCACTTTCTAAAATGTTTTTTGTCCTAATTATAAGTTACTTTATATTTTTTATACATCATTTATTGTTTTTTTTTCTTTTTTGTTCCTTATTAAATGCTTTGACGACGACTATAATGTATTTTTTGTTGTACATACATTAATGAGCGTGAATAATTCAATAAAAATTGAGAGGATAAAATTGTAATGTTACAATATATTTTTATAAAATTGATAGAATGAACTACTTGCTTAGATATGTATAATTTGCTTAAGTATGTTACTCCCTCCGATCCTTATTATAAGGCATACTTAACCGAATTACACATATCAAGGAAAGTGGTTGGTTTTATGAATGCTATGAGAATATATTGTAACATTACAATTTTACCCCCTTAACTTTTCTTGGAAAATTCGCACTCATTAATGAACAACAAAAAACACATAGATAGTCAAAGCATTTAATAAGGGTAAAAAAAAGAAAAATCAATAAATGATGCATAAAAAATATCAAGTGACTTATAATTAGGACTAATAAAACTTTCTAAAATGTGATATAGTGTACAGGACAGGAGGGAGTATGTAATAAATACTAGAAGGAGTATTATTTCAAACGGGAGGGAGTATATAATTAGAGCAAGTAGTTGATAAAAAATAACTACAGCCACTAAATTAAATGCAACACAAAGCTGGCAGTTGTAGAATGTGGAACAGATTACATATCTATCTATCCTCTATCCTCTGTCCCAAATCCCAACTGCCTCATATTATTAGTTGAGTATGGAACTATATTAGAATGCCACGTAGCAGCTACTTCTTTTGTTGTCTGGTATGAGTTCGAAAAACTGGGGAAGGGAGTTAGAGTGATGACAGATTTTATGGTTTTGACATACTCCATCCGGTAGTGGTAGTACTCTTTCCTTTTCTGTTTATCTAAAATTTTAGGGATTTTTTTAAATAGAAAATGCCATTGTATTAAGTGTCGTAAGAGCACTTTTTAAAATACAAAAAAATAAAATGTTGTTGAAAAATGGTGTATTTAATAAATTAATAAATGGTATATGTATGTTTTTAATGTAATTTTGCTTTTCATGGATTGTTTAAAGGGTGTCATAACTCGTTAGCAAAACCCTTTTTTAATATATACTTTCTCTATGCCAAAAAGTTAGTGAGAATTCAAAATATATTAATATACATGTATTTACGATGTAAATTTTTTTACACAACCGGTACATCATTCATCATCCAAATGCATTAATTTTACTTACAAATAATCAATCAATTTTAACTCATAAATGGTAGACCGACAGTGTAAAAAAAATTTACATTTTTTTTTTGTTTACATGAGAGGTCCGGAACTAGAACCCATGACCTGGGAAGGGGAAAATTCTAAGTGTCCCTACAGCCACCAACTGGGCTGTCTTACGCGGACAAAAAAAAATTACATTGATAGTGCGCACAACATTTTCTCTTCAAAAAATTTGTTGTCTAAAATTAAAGTTATAATAATGAATAAAAAATTAAAATTATATTTTCTAATTTATGATTGGATAATCAATTAATAATGCATTAAATTATTGATCTTTCAATTAATTAATTTGATAGACAAAACTTTAAAAACATATCTCATTATTTTTGTTTATTTTTTAAAGTTTATTATCTTTTTTTGGACGGAAAGAGTATTTAGTTATTATACTCCAACTCTATACCTTAGAACCATCGTGAAGTTGGTCAAGTGGTAGCTCATTGGTCCCTTAACTAACTAGTCTTGAGTTCGAGCCTTGGTTATAGAGCAACCCCCGCTGGGAGACCCCTACCGCTTAGTGCGAGCTCAGTTGAGTTGAACCGGATAAGTCGAATTCCGGATAAATCAGATCCGGGTATCAGTTGGCGTAAAAAAAAAACTCTTATACCTTAGAAGCTTAATATAAAATCAAAAATATTAAATATGAAAAACTAAATTAACAGTTTATTTGAGTTATATATTCCAATGTAGATTTACTTTTCAAATTTATATATATTTTAGCTTTGAAAGTTATGTGCGCAAATTTTGATTTTTTTTTTATAGAGAAATTATTTTGACTCGAATTAGGACCGAAAATTATAGCCATCAATAATTCATCAAATGATGTTGGCCATCAAAGATTGAACAGAACTTTCAACTCTTATACCTTAGAAGCTTAATATAAAATCATGCATGTTACACTCGTTTATCTTTTATGAAACTATTATCACAACAAATTACTACTATCTAGGGGTGTTCAGAACCGAACCGATCCATTGGACAACCGAAAAACCGAAATAAAAAAAAAACCGAAAAAAATAAACAATTTTGGATCTGCTGCTGCCAAAACCGATCGGTTCGGTTCGGTTTTCGGTTCTTGGTGTTCAGAACCGGACCGAACCGAACCGAATCGGTGCTTATTATATGTATGTTTCCGTATGGGCCTTAGACCGTAGGGAACACTGAACAAGCCCATTAAGTGAACCCGTGTGGCAAACCCGTGTTATCCCTTTCAGTTCCTCTTCTCAGTTCTCACATTCACATTCCCTTCCTTCACTGCAAACCCTAGGCTGCCGCCGCCCTCAGCTCCTCCCCCTCTCTCCGTCGTAGATCCTAGGGCGCTATAGCTGCTCCTTCGTCCCTGGCTCCCGGCTCCTTCGTCCTGCTCCGGTGCTCCCTGCTCCTTCGTCAATCGTCCCTGTCCGTCGTCCCTGCTCCTTCGTCCCTTGCTGCCGCCACCGTCGCTGCTCCTTGTTGCCGTCGTCGCTGCTCCTTGCTAGTTCAACTCAGTGTTGCATCTAAGCGTAAATCAAGTATTTGTGTAAGAACCTGAGCTGAATCCTTAACCCCATTAGCAGGCGCATTTTCCTTGTTTGTAATATACTGGTAAAAAATATCCTGAGCTGAAACTGTTGAGACTCACTAGATTTTGCATTTTGATCTAATTTTGCATTTTGAACAAGTGTTGCATCTTTGAAATTGATTTGGCACTGGCATGGTACAAGGCATCGAACAAAACACTTTGAAAGTGCCACTTTGATTGTATTTGATACAGCAAATCTGTGTATAATTATGCATTGTCAATTATCCATTTTTATTGATTAAAGAAAAAGAGTAAACCGAACCGAGCCGAACCGAAACCGAGTATATTTTTTTGGATCGGATCGGATCGGATGTCTTAAGCTAAGTGAACCGAACCGAACCGAACCGATGTTAATTTTTATCTTCGGATCGGATGGTTTTTTTCACAATAACCGAACCGAACCGAACCGATCCATGAACACCCCTACTATCTACGTTGAACATAAACTAAGCAATCACAATTTTAATTTTACTTAATTATACTTATAGTTTTTTTTATCTTTATTTAAAATTTCACTTTGGTCACTTGTTTAAAAAAATAATTCACTTTGATTCGATATCTTTTCAAAAGGATTGATTGATGTTGTATATCGGTCGGGCATCCCTTGTGCTCTCTATAATTTATTTGCTTATAAAAAAATTACCTTTTAAATTGTTTCAAATTATTATTTTTTAATCATGGTCTTAATATCTTTCCTCGTTTCTCCTTAATCATCTTTATACTGTCAAAATCTTGAGAGATTTGTGAGCTATTTGATTATTGTTTTGGAAAATATTTTTTCGTTTTTTTTTTTGTTTACATTGGAGGTCTGAGACTAGAACCCATGATCTGGGGGAAGGGGAAATCCTAAGTGTCCCTGCAGCGACCAACTGGGCTATCTTACGCGGACACAATTTTTTCATTTTTAAAAGTTAAAAAATAATAAAACTTGTTTGATGGACCTGTTTTGATAGAAGCTGTTCTCAAAACAATATAATTTTTAATTTTTTTTCTCAAAACAAAAAAGTGAGATGAAACTAAAAATATTTCTGATTTGTTTTGGCCCATTAAGTTCGGGAACACAAAACAAACAACGAAAAGCTTACTTTCATTGACTGGGGTATGGGGCTTTTGCCACCACATTCTAAATTTTAGATATCCCACATATTAATTTATTCTCAAAATTACCCTTAATAAAAAAATGATGTTTTTTTTATTCCTCCCTCGTCCTTTCCACTTCACCTTCTTATTTTTCTCATATTCGCACACCTCACTGTCATTGAGAGAAGAGAACCTCATATTCATACACCTCACTTCCATAGAAGAGAACACTGTACTACTTCCTCTATCTTCATATTACTTCTTTTGTGCAAATCAAATACTCTTATGAGTCAGAAGTGGAGTATCTTCAAGACATATATATCATTGAATTCACCTTTCAGATATATACAAAAATTTAAGGTTAATTTGGTGCACGGATAATGAGGGCTAAACTATCAAAGTATGACAATGCTAAACTCTCCAAAATAAGGCAGCTAGAAATAATGCTCTCGATTGCAGTAGGGGATATCGAAACTTGATGAAGGTTGAGGCTCTTCAACCACATAAATCCTTTAATAGTAAGAGGCGGATCCAACTCGCAGCGGAAGAGCTCCAAGCTAGTCAACTTCTTACAATTGATATATATGTTGTAGTGAAGAAAATAATGTTGCAAAGAAGAAGGGAGTACGTAGTTGATTCGGATAAAGGAAGTAATGTGAAGACAGAGGGAGTAGTACAATGTTCTCTTCTCTCATGGGAGTGAGGTGCATGAATATGAGCTTCTCTTCTTTTAATGGAAGTGGGGTGTGTGAATATGAGAAAATGAAGAAGGTGAAGTGGAAAGGACAAAGGAGGAATAAAAAATATCAGATTTTTTATTAAGGATGATTTTGAAATGAATTAATATACGGTGTGTCTAAAGTCTACATTGGGGTGACAAAAGCCTCACTCTTCTTTGAATATGAGCTTAAAACAAAAGTATTTCTCTCAATTATACCTATAACAGATTGGTATTTATGCAGATAATATAATAAATGTAAGAAAAGGTCACAAGAGAATAGCAATAACACGTTAAAGCCTTGTTTTTTCGGGGTACAATCTCTTGCTGATTTTGACAAAGACAAACCAAAAGGAAGGACATACTCTTGAAGGCGGCAAAAGGGAGCGCCCAATGCGATTCATGTTAAAATAAGAATGCAGAATAAATGCATTTTTGTTTGGCACCCAAAGCAATTTTAAGTTTTTAACATCTTATAAAATGGAGTTATGTTGGGAAGAAGGAAGGAGTGTACGGAGTTGAGAAGGAGAGAGATTTTTTTTAATATTTTCTAAGTGGGGGTGGGATGTGTGAATATAAAAAAAAAAAAAAGAAGGTGAAGTGAACGGATGATGGAGATAGTAATTTTGGAAATAAATTAATTAAGTGAAATGTGTAAAGTCTAAAGTGAAGTGACAAAAACCTCACTCAAAATATTTTAATCCATCCACTTCATCATCATGAGCAATTTAATTTGATAGTTCTTTCGAAAAATAATTTTTCCCACGTCCAGCGAATCATCATTCCATAATAAGCAAAATTGAATTTTTTTTTCTTCCTTTTTTCCTTTTGTAATTGGAACGTAGACATCCTTTACCTCATCTAAACATTTCAGAAAATTTCTTTATCTTCCAAAAATCAATTTTCTCATATATGCTGTCCACAAGCAGTTCTCCAAGTTCTGAAAACTTTTGAGGCCTCCATGTGTTTTAACTTTGTTGTGTTTCTGAAGTTACAATGTGCTTTTGTTTTAGTATTGGAAATCCTTTAAAAAAAGTATTGGAAATTATTGCTAAATAAACCTTTAAAAGTGTTAGACGAAATCTCTTGAATCGAACGTGTTCCACTTGCATTCTAATAATGGGCCTGGTGCCAATTATTTTATTTTATTTTCCATTTGATCGAAGATTATGAATTTAGCAAGCTGAGAAAGAGAGGGTGTATAACAGGTGTATAGCTACCAAGCATCCCAATGATGTAAACTGGGTATTTGCACCTTGTTAACTGGAAGTTGAAATCGACAAAAGGACAAGAATGTCGGACGCATAAGTGACGTCGACGGAAGTGTACTTAAACATTTTGTTTAAAAGTGACTTCGAAGGAGGTGAACGTGCGATCTGACAAGGGGTCAAATTCGACAAAGGAAGGGTATCGACAACATAAGTGATGTCGAAGGAGGTGTACTTAAGTCTTGCGACTTAAAAGTGACTTCGAAGGACGTGTACGCGTGTCGACAGAAGTGGGAAACGGAAGGAGAGGTATGGGTCGAAGGTACAATGGCGTGAGAAAAGAGGAAGTCAGAGCAGTCACTTCAACGTTGGAAACGGAAGAGTAATTATGACAGCATTGAATGCAGTCCATGGCCACTGGCTATAAATTCTCCACTTCAGAAACTTGTAAAGCCATGAGAGAATATGGAAGAAACAATGGCTCCGCTTCACGAGTTTTGGAAGGAAGAGAAAAGATTCAAAAAAACCTATATGATATGAGTTTACGAAAGATCAAATATGTGGGATTAAGGGATTCAGGAGTTGAAAACAAAATGGGGAAATCTTTGCTCCGAATACCCTCATTTTCCTCATGAATGGCGAAATACCAAACATGTGGGATTACACAGGGATCACCTCTTTTGTGTCGAATTAATGTGGAGAATCCGAATTGGAGGAAACATTGAATTCGATACATAAGACTTGGTGAAACCTTCGTAATCCTCCCTGGCCCAAGATTTGTGCCCTGCTAGGGCCAAGTTTTGGGTGTCTTTCCCTTTAAAGTGGGAAAGGAAAAGACCTCTGATGGCATTTTACTAGAGATATTGGAGGCACATTCTTTGGTCGACTGGTGGTAAAACACTGTTAATCAGAGGGCATGTTGCCAATATCGATCGAGTGCATCTGAGGCCGACAATAGGTCGGAAGTCTATTCCGACAGACGATCTTTTTGTCGAAAAGAGCTTGATGTCGGTGGGCATCCCAGGACCAAAAGGCAGGAGCACAACAACGTCAATGCTTTGGACAATAAAGAAACTTAGACAAGAGTTTAAGTTGCTTGATTTCAGCCGAAGAGGAATACTTGCCAAAAGGGGTCTCGACGTCACAAGAAAGATCGACAAGGTATCCATGAAGCCCAAACCACGACGTGGGCAGTTGCATCGTGGGGGATAGCGTAGTGGGTAGTTATTTAGATCGTGGCTTCTACAGTTATGCAGAACGTGCGAAAATAATTTGTAATAGCTTAGTGGATTCCTATGCCTATAAATAGAAAGTCCTTAGGTTGTAATCGGGGTCGGTTGCTAGGTTGACACACATTGGCCAAAATCCTACACATCTCACCAGAGCAGATTGACGGAGAAACGCCATTGTAAAGAACCTCAGCCTTCCACCCCTATTAAATTCAATGCAATCTTTACGCTTTTCAATTTACTTTTCAGCGCAATTTACTTTGCTGCAATTTACATTCTTGCGACTTTAAGATTCCCTGCAATTTACCTTACTGCAAACTTTAAATCGCTTTCCATTTACTTTCTTCCAGCGCCGTGTTCTTGGCGTCGGTTTTATTTCCTGCCGCTTTTTAACGCTTTCCAACCAGATACAAAAAACAACCAAAAATACGGTCAAGTTCCTTCGCAAGATTACCACATAACCTATCGTTACCCACACCCCATGCACATCGTCAGTTTGACAGGCGTCGAACGAAAAACCCCACGAACACACCTCAGTCAAAATAGAACTTTATTTGGGATATTCTTGATAGCTAGAAGACGACAGTGTCCTTATTAATCCCGAAGCTTATTGCGGAGATTGATTCTTATGTTGTTGTGGTCCATTTGGTCCATAACAAGTGTGTGAAATCCTACGTGATGATGTATCAAATCTTATTAAAGTGTGAGATTGATTACTAGGGTATTGCTTTTCCCAGTTTGATTTATAATAATACTTTTTTTTTGCTATATCTTTGTTCATTATTAAAAAAATGTTGGAGAATTGATTTAAAAAAAACTTAAAAATGTATTGTTTCATATGTTTTAATTTTGTATAATGATATATCAACCTACAAAATTAACCTATATATACCACAAGAAAGCTAAATGACAATAGTAAGTAAGTGATACATGTCATTTTCTCGGTGGTGTAGATTGATTTATAGGCTAATTTTATTGATTATAAATCATTTTTGCTTAATTTTTATCAATTATCATATCATACTTTAATGTATGGTGTGACACGAGGTATAGAAAGACGAATTTGCTCTCATCCAAAAACTTAGAAAGGACGTAAGAGAAACATTTTGAAAAAAAAAGGGGGTCTGCCTCACATCTACCTTTCACACCATTTTTATCACAGTATCTCGTTGAATTACAATTTATAACTATAATTTTAATTTATTTTCATCACTAATATAGTTGAAATTAATAATTAATTAAATAGATAACAAAAATAACTACAAGAATCCTAGCCGTTGATAAGAGCATCAACGGTAGAACGGGCTGCCATGAATATAGTGTGGTATGCCTTCTGCGTAGGGTGTATTGCATCCCAGAATACATATTTAGAGGGATCGGGGCACACATGCGAAGCCCTGTTACACGAAAACAATCCTTGGATGACGGAACCACTTCCACAACAGCCAGTATCAACCACATCAAACCCTACGGAAAACAAAAATAGATCAGAAAAAAGATTTTCAGATGCTTTTGGAGTAAAACAAAATAGGAAATGAGTTTTAATTTGCACGGATCTTTAAAAGCCTTTTTTTTTCTTTTTTTTTTTTGTTTACATGGGAGGTCTGGGACTAGAACCCATGACCTGGGGAGGGAAAAATTCTAAGTGTCCCTGCAGCCATCAACTGGGCTGTCTTACGCGCACAAAGTTCTTCCTTTTTATTTGATTGGTCTTTAAATGTTTTTATCTTGTTGATTAGTACCTTAAATATATTAATTAAATAATACATTAATTTCAGATTTTCATTAAAACTCTAATTTCACAACTTCTCAAAATTTAAAATCATTATCTATTTTACTTTCTTAAACAATGTTTTAAAAATATATATTATTTTTTCTCTATATTTTTTATTTTATTTTATTTTACAGTCTTTATATTTTCAAATGTATTTAAGTAGTGGGGCAACCAAGCACCCCTAGAAACATTTTTTTTTTGTTTATATGGGAGGTCTGGGACTAGAACCATGACCTGGGGAGGGGGAAATCCTAAATGTCCCTGCAGCCACCAACTGGGCTGTCTTACGCGGACGCACCCCTAGAAACATTAATTTCTTGTTTATTGGATGAGAGAAAACTCTTAGTTAATATAATTATTAGGAATTTCTTAATTTTGACCTTTACAACTTGAAAATAATAAACTACTAGAAATAAATAAGATTTTTTGAAAAACTAGAAATATTAACTTTTAATTATTTCAGAGTATTAACTCAAAAAAAGTTATTCACTTTTATATGCTTCCGGATTATCAATCTTATACTAGCTAGGTCAAAAATTTGATTATTGATGTGAATAATACTTGTTCTAAAGGACAACTACACACCCCAAAAGGTATTAATTCTTTGTTCATATGATATACAAGATGTTACTCTTGATTGAAAAAAAATATTTATTACACTAGAACCAAAATTTTCACTTATTTACAAACATTTTTGCCATAGTCTAAATGAATTGAGGCCGGTTTAGAAACACATTATAGTTCGAGGATAATCAAGATTCGATCCTTGAAAAAAGTATTAATTGAGAGAGAAAGTCTGATTATATCGATGGAATTAATCTTTTACCCATCCAGATAACGGGTACGGTAGAGGATACCCGAATAAAAAAGTATTATATATATGTGAACAAGAAATTTTTTTCCTTCTTATGTTTACTCCTTAAGGACTCAAGCTTTCACCTAGAAACAAATATTATCATATGTTCTTAACCAGTCAAGCTAGGGACGAAACTTTAATTTACTGCTTAATCATTTACCATGATTTTGATGCCCTTGAATGATGTTGACCAAGGGTTGATATATGTCGATGTAAGAAATCTTAGCATCAGCAGAATTAGAGAAATTCAGTTGCATCAACAACAATTCATGTTGAAGCCTAGGATTGTAATCTCTTGCAACTTTGGAAAACTTGTCCACACAGCCACGTTCAAGAAAGGCATTGTTGGAATTGAAGTTGATCACGATCGGCAAGCATCCCATCGGAGGAAGTCCAGCCACCGCCACTTTACGAGCACCTTCTGACCATAAATTCTAAGTGATGCAAGCCTCGTTACTTTTGTAGAAATATTGGATTCAATATGCAAATCTTAAGTGAAAGAATATTATATATCACCACGAGAAAAGTTGCTTTTTGGGTCGGATTACTTGCGGCAGTTACTTCAACCGCCGTCGGTGTATAATTTTTTAAATGAAACTTGCGTCGGTTTGTACAAGTGACGCAAGTCATTAGCCTCGTGTTGGTGAACCTTGGCACGATTCACTCTTCCCTCTTTCTCCATCACTCTCACTCTTCTGCTCCCAAATCCCAATCACATGTTTCGAATTCATTTCAGAAACTCTTCCTTCTTTCTCAAATCACTTGTTCCCAATTCAGAAATTCAGAACCTCTCTTCACAAAAGGGCTCAAAAACCCGTTCAATTCATAAACTCGTTCTCAATCGTTCAACGCAACAGAGCTTAGGTCCAATCGATGAGTTCTCAATCACTCGTACATTCTCGTTGAGTTTCTAATTGTTCAACAGCGTTCAGTTCCAATTGGAGGATTGAATTTCTGACTTGTTCGCACAACTTCGACACCGTTCAAATCACTCGTAAGCATTGAGGATCCCGTTAGTTCAAGGTACACTTATGAATTAGGGATTTGAATATTTTTGGTTCAAATGGTAAACTTTGATTATGGATACTCATGCATTAGGTTTTTGACTTGAAATTTACTTTCTACATTCTCACTTGATTACGGTAAACTTTGC
Organism: Crotalaria pallida; assembly: GCA_037953625.1. Lineage (NCBI taxonomy): Eukaryota > Viridiplantae > Streptophyta > Magnoliopsida > Fabales > Fabaceae > Crotalaria > Crotalaria pallida. The sequence goes on from CM075655.1 coordinate 110,796,076, forward strand.
ATGTGTTGGATTGTGTTGTTGAAGCTTGTTGAATTCTCATACTTGATTTTGTCATTGTGTTGAAATTTTTGAAAGGAATGTTTGGAGTTCTGTATGTCTATTTAGAAAACAGAACATCGATTGGCACCAATGCTTCTCGCTCAGAACTCGTTAGAGACAAATCCATTCACCCATCCTTGTTGATCGTAATCGCTGTTGTCAATCGTCACCGCCAATTCAGCTCAAACTCAAATGTAATACTTCTTCTTAGTTCAATTTTCTCAAATTTTGAATATAAAACTCTATAGTTTTTTATTGCGCTATAACCTAAACCCTCACTGAGAATTGGTTTAGTTTCTCTGATTATTAGGATTATGATAGTAATGTTAAGATTTTTTATTTGTGAATTATGTTTGGTTAGCAATGGTTTTAATCTGATATTTAATGGTTGCTTAATCTGAAATTTTGCCATGCTAAATAATACCATTTTTGTCATCATATATTTAATGTCACTGAAACTACATTATTTTGACTCAGGGATTTATCTAACAATAGCTTAACTGGTTCAGTGCCACAGTTTTTGGAAGAATTGACATCCCTTTAGTATTTGTAAGTCTTGAAATGCTGGCAGCAATTGGTATAGCCCTTGTTCATATCCTCAAATAGATAATGACTTATTCATATCCTCATCCTTACAAAATTCATGTAATAAAGGTGCTGGTGTTGTTCGACAATCGACATGCATATATGTTTGCTGAAATCGTTTCATAACCTTTCATTCGATACTCAACTAGCATTTGATTGACATACCAAAACGGAATGTAACAAAAAATATAAGTAATGTTCTATATAATTATTAGGTTGAGTGAGGCACTTGCCGAGATGAAGCTGTTAGTATTGCTACTATTTTTTCTTAAATTTCATACTTTTATTCAGAACTATTTGGTGCAGTTTCTTCATAATATCAAATCATTTGGTGCTTGTATAGAATATAGGATAATTACATGCTCTTGAGCAAGCAGTTTCATATTCTATGATAAGTCATCCAAGTTTGATTAGCAGTTTCTGTGCACTAGCTATAAGAGCTTATTTCTTTAGTTTAAGAAAAAACCACTGTCTAGAAAAGATTCCTAGAGTTTCTATTTAGTGGCAGTATTAGTTGTTCAATAATTTAGAAGTTATGGGCTTATAGAAAAAGCCTCCTCCACATTTTTGGGTTGGAAGATAATTTAAAAAACCCTCCTGATAATTGTTGAGTTCATGACTTATTTTAACCTTTGTGTAAGAAAGGAATAAGCCTCATTTGGAGGTTGTGATTTGTGAACTGTGATTTCATGATGTGAGATATTTAATGTTAGTTTATGAACAAAAGAATATATTTGAGAAAGATGTTTGACTCTGAACCTAATTTGTTTTTGGATCACTTTCAATTTTTTTAATGGATCATGAAAAAATTGAATGATGTAATGGAAGTATCAAGCAACACATTATTTGTTGGATCAAATAGATGAAGTTGAATAGCCTCTATGACAATTTGTTTTAGGAAAGCTTGGGATATGGTGACTTTATTAACTGTGCTTATTTTTTAGAAGCTAAATGTGCTTGCTCTGCATTTTCCTTGGAATATTGTTTTGCTGCATTGCCTTTTACTGGGTTATTTTTAAAGTTTCATTGCCCATGCCTTATGTAATCCTATGGTGTTCTAGGCCATGTATTGTGGTTGTGATAATGTTTTAAAATTTCATTGCCTATCCCTTAGTTATGATCATGTACAAGGAGATAGATTTTGCTGTGATCTATTTACCTTCACCTAATGGGAAGTTGCTTGGTGATGGTGATTCTAATTGACGACCTTTAAATTTGAGCTTTGTTAACATTCTAAAGTTTTTTTACAGGTATCTCATTGACCATGGATCAGGTACATCTTAAAATTATGAATTTTCTCCATTTATCCTTTGCTATTCTCATTTTATTTTATCAGTATGAAGACCTGGAAACAAGATTTTGAAGCCACTATAATTCAAAGATTTTATTCGTGTATTGAGCATGATGAATCAGCAAGTGGATGTGTTTCCTTGCTAATGCAAATTCACAGTTGGAATTTCATTGTTTTCAGTTGTGTGCAGCTGCAGATTCCTTTCCTGCTAATCTGGTCATGAATGAAGGAGAATCTATACATGATTTCTGTTGGTATCCTTACATGTCTGCCTCAGGTGCTCATTGCTACATCTACACCTTTCTTTTATATCAAATTATTTTCTTTAAAAAATTTATTTTTCATGTAAGAGAGACTAAATATTTTCTCCTGTTCTTCAATTTCATGTACTTCGATAATGTTTTATGTCCGTCTATGTTTATGTAAGAGTGACAACATATTTTTTGATAAGTTTGAAAGTAATAATTACTTTTCTTAATCTGCGTGCATTAGGTAAAACCGTAAAAGTGACTTATATTAAGGGACAGAGGGAGTATTAGCTAGTTATTATTGATAAATTGTTTCGAAATATGGGTTTCAGTTTTGCTACTCGTGACACTTTAATTTATTCCCATGTACTGATGTCATTAGCAGCTTTGAACTCATATTGTGGCTTCTGTACTGCTATTGTAATTTCTGATCATTGCTTTAAATGAAACTTGCAGTTACGATGCACATATCGGGCATATGATGCTATGGATGAAATTACTGTTGCTTTTTGTGTTGCTTTTAATCCTGCTGGGACTAAGTAAGCAACACGTTTCTTTTCAAGGACCATTAGTTGGCATGTTGCCATCTTCTCGTAACAGAATGAAGTATTTGTGTGATAATGTGTATTTGGTTTTTTAACTATAATTTAGATTTGGTGATGTTTTACTTGGGAATATTGTATTCTTTTGGCTATAATTTAGATGTAATTGGTTTAAAATGAGTTGTAGATTGAAGCATATTAGGGGTGGAAGGATATTTCCCAGCAAATCTTTTTATTTTAATTTCGTGTGCAGCTTTACCGACGGTTATAACTGTCGCCAATATATAAATAGGCATCTTGTGGCTGTCAAAAACTATCGCAATTGATTTTATAAATAGAAATAGGCATATCGCGGCGGTCATAAAAACTGTCGCAAAGTTTTTCATCATATAAATAAATAGGCATCTTGTGGCGGTTTTAAACCGTCGCAATTATTTTTTAATATATTGGCATCTTGCGACGGTTATAACTGACGCAACTGTTTTCAATGAAATTTCATATTTGCAATTTGCGGGGGTTGTTAACCGTCGCAAATTTTAGGTCAAAATTCTACAGCCGTTGTTATAACCGCTGCAAAATATGATTCTCGACGGTTGGTTCTACGTGAGTTATTTAACCGCCGCAAATATATTTTGCGACGGTTATAACCGCCGCAAAACACCTCCAAAAACCGTCGCAACTCACCCCTTTTTTTGTAGTGTATATATATATATATATATTTTATTAACCTCAATCCTAAGAATCGAGTATAAGATGTCAAAAGAAAATACTATATTTGTAAACATATAATACATAAAATTTGGTGGCTTAGTTAAAAAAAAAGTTTGTTATTTTTTAACTTTTTATCCTCAACCTAAAAAATCCAAAATAAATTTATAATTTGCTAAAAATATTATAATAATAAAATAAGTCTTTGTGTGCCCTTATAAATATGATGATATTTTGATGTAGCCTCTGTTAAAATTTTAAATTCTATACATTTTTTATACCAGAAAAAAAATACACATTTTTGAGAACTCTTTAAAAAAATCATACGGTGTGATTGAGAAACAAACCTGTATTAACTCTTTTTCAAGTTGAAGCAATAACTGGCCGTAGGTGGAGATGGTGTAGATATTTCTTCGTATTGGCACCGTAAAATAATTAACAACGAAATCATTTGTACCCGCACTGATGAAAAATATAGCATTCTCTATATGATTTTCAGTTCTTTGCTTACCAAACATACCCTCCAATCTCCTTTTGTATTCTTTGAAATGTTCCAATTGCTTAGCTATTGGAATCACATTCTGCAATTAATTATTATAGACAGAACAAAACAAAATTAATTAAAAAAGATATAGTAACTCTCATACAGTCGGTCATGATAAGAAAAAATTATTTTTACAAAATAACATAAGAATCTTGCTAACAAGTGCCCTAAGGATACTAACAATAGAAAAACAATCATAACCAACGGGGTTTGGTTCAGTTAGTGTAAGGCCCCAACTGAAATCCTGGGAATGGGACAAGGGTGCTAGTAGCACCGGGTTCGATTCTCACTAAAAACATCCCGCTGTGAGAGCCAGCCACGCAGCTCGCTCCGGATTAGTCTCAAGGCTCCCTGGTATTAAGGGTGCTCTTGGGGATACCGGTGGTTCCGCAAGGAATTCAGACAAAAAAAAAACAATCATAAATATACATTCTTAATTCTATGTCTCAGAAATAAAAAAAAAAACACATTTTTTTCCCTAGTTTTTCCTATAATTGGCACTACCAATAAGAAAGCACGCATGCCAAGATAAATATGAAAAGCCAATATACCATAATAGAAAGAGGTTACTGGTTTTGTTTTGTTTTGTTTTTTGTTTTTTTTTTTTTTTTGTTTTGGGTTAAAAAGTGTTTAATGCTTTTATACCCATGCATGTATACTCCCTCGTACTTATGCAATACTATATGAATATACAATAACTACAAAAAGTTACTACTAATTTTCTTGAGTTTTGAATTAAATACATATGACACTTCTTGTAGTTATTGATTATATATTTACTTCTTGTAGTTAAATCAATATTGAGTTTTTAAATTTCAAAGCAATAGTTTAATATTGAGTTTTTAAATTTCATATACTCTGTATTGTGACTCCTCGGTTCACTGTTTTTCTTTTAATAAAGGTTTTTTCTTATAATAAAAAAGTTTAATACTCTTTTTATATTAATCAATTATAAAATATAATATGCAATTTTAAATTTTTTTTATTTATTATTTTAATTTTAATTTGGGATAAATTTTTTAAATTTATTTACTAACTTTATATGGATGGACAATAATTTATTAAATTGTTTTTGTAATTGTAGAAGGACTTTGTTTCGGTACTCTCTAAAAAATGATGTTGAACCCTTTTTATATGATCTAATAAAAAAATGTCATATATTTTTATGCCATGTTAACTAGGCATACATATAAATTATAAATTTTATAATTAGATCCCTGTATTATTTACGTAAAAGTAGTATTATTATCCCCTAACATAATTTACCCATGATACCCTGTTAAATTTCCATTTTTAATTTCATTACTTTACTTCCTCTCTCACGACTCATATCACTCTTCCTCTTCTAATTCCACTGTCACAACTCACATCACTCTTCTTCTTAAACCCAATTCCCAATTCACTTCTGCCAATCCCAATTCCGTCACAACCATACCTAACTTCCTCCTTTTCTTTTAAGGGCATTACTTTCATGCAACCTAATTTTGGGTTGTTGTCATACAATCTTTTGTTTAACCAATAATACTTTGTCATCTTACATATTTTTGGGTTGACACTTATGAGTTTTGACTTTTTAAAAAATGACATGACAACAATACATGAGGTGACAATGCATCATTGATTCATACAAAGGATTGTTTAGCAACAACCCAAAATTAGGTTGCATAATAGAAATTTCCTTCTTTTAATCACATAAGTTTTTGAAATTTGGCAGTTACCTTAGAATACATGACTTGGCAATAAAAACAGAAATTGTTGAGATCTTCGGTAGTTTTTTTCTCTTCACTCTTAGCAGGTTAATAACCCACGCTATCTATGGTCTAACTGCTGCGATGATTTTTTTTTTATTTTTTTTTTATTGAATCTGAGTGAAATCGTTGAATACTTCTCGTATTGGTTTATAATTATATTACCGCAAACAGACACTACCAAAAAAGAAAAGAGGAAAAAAAAAAGCCTCGGAATTATCGGCCTGTGAAAAAAAAAAGACAGCCTAAAATTATGAGAAAATCCTACATCCAAACTAGGAACTGGGATTGGGTTTTGGTGCGGGACATCAGAAGAGGAAGAAAAAGAAAAATTAGATTAGTGGTGGCGAAAGGAATTGAGTTTGGGAGAAGAAGAATAAGCCACAAAGAAGAAGAGCGGGTGACTCATGAGAGAAGGAGCAATGGAAAATGAAAAATTAACAAGGTATTCTAAATAAATTATATTAGAGGTAAAAAATTTAGAATATTTCTAACCTAATTTTGGATTGTTGTCCTATATTAGATAAATGATTTTTTAACCTAAATTGTAATTTTGACTTTTTAAACAATGACTTGACAATTGCATGTTAGTTGGTAAAATATCATTGATCTAACATAATATTGCATAACAACAATCCAAAATTAGATTACATGGAAGTAATTCCCAAAATATTATTCTTACGTAAATAATTCAAGATTTAATTGTAAAATTGATAATTTATACATATGCTAAGCTGATATGATATAAAAAAGTGAAATTTTTATATTGGGCACATAATAAAAGGTGCAATAATCTTTTTTTAGAAAGCACCGAATAAAAATCCAGTGTAGAAATTAAATCTAGTTGCACACTATACATTTTAATTTGGCTAGCCTTTTAAGATTATGCAAGGAATAAAAAAGTGGCCGAGAGAGTGAGTGTTATGTTATACTCCTTACACGAATAGCCGGTGTGAGTGGGTCAAAGCCAGAACCAGCAGAGGCGAAACTGACTCCTGTTATGAGTTCTTTATCGCTGAGGTTTGGATCCAAATATGGTGGCACTAACTCTTTCAGGCCAACATATGAAGCTGCACATGCATTGTCCAATAAAACAACGTCAAACTATAGCATATAAACATAACTACATAAGTTACATACACGAAACTTAGTTAAAATTAAAAAAAAATTATATAAAGATATATATATATATATTATTACCAAGAAAATCAGTGATAAGCTTCCCATTGGAGAACCTTCCTGTGGGAACATGGTTGGGCATGTCTCTCCCATAAGGTGGGAAATTGCTCTTGAAAGTTGCATCTATGTAGTTGTTGTTTCCTGGGTCAACCGTGGAATCTCCAAACACATAGAAGGCTGAGACATTATTTTTTGAAGCATGTAACAGCCACGTTGCATAACAACCAAAGCATGCAAAGGTGAACAAGAGAGAGCAATATACTTGCATTAGAGGTTCCCATTACAGATGATGTATGTGTGATAGGAACGGATCAGAATAACTAAGTGTGTACTGATGATGGAGACTAGAAGATATATAATCTATATATAATAGATCGAATGTATCTGAGTGGTGTGAGAATAGTTATTACACTACTTTTAATTTATTTTACTTTACTGTACTCTCTATGCGATTGATTTAAGATTGTTTTGAGAATTTTTTAAAATTTTATTTATAAGATTTTATTTTAATTCAATATTAATACTTAATTTTTTTAATAATATTTTTATTTATTTAATAGTTTTTAAATTATCAATGTTATTAACAGCATTGATTAATATTAACGTGAATTTTTTTAAAATGATTTTATAGTACGTATCAATGCCAGTATTTTACTCCATTGATTTCATATGTAAGACTTTTTTAGACAAAAAAATTGATCCTGTTTATAAAATTTTATTCTAATTTTCAATAATATTTAATTATTTCTTTTCAAATATATATATTCCTATTAAATCAACATTTTTAATTATCTCAATAATAATTATATGGGTAATTTTGAAAATGTATATTAAATATTTACATTTCCAATGTCATTAACAATCTTAATCCACTTTTTTGGTGGACGTGAATTTGTCCAAAAAAGTCTTACATATGGATAAAAGGGAGTATAGTATTATTTAGTAAAACAAGAAAAATAAGTCCGTGTAAGACAGTCCAGTTGGTGGCTGCAGGGACACTTAGGATTTTCCCTTCCCCCAGGTCATGGGTTCTAGTCCCAGACCTCCCTTGTAAACCAAAAAAAAAAAAAAAAAAAAAAAACAAGAAAAATAAATAAATGAAGTTTGGCATAGAAATTACCCAAGTAGTTGGTCGTTCTTTCTTTAATGCGTCGTTTGGTATATGCCTAAACCAAATGGGAAGTGTCATCTCCTTCATGTTAAGTGAAACTGTGAAAGCAATTCTCAACGCCACATTTTTTTAAAGTAAAAATTAGTACTTTATTAAAATGATAGTACAAGAACGCTACATGCATCTAGAGAGCTCTTTTTTAGTTAATGCCTCGTTTGGTATATGCCTAAATCAAACGGGAAGTGGTACCAAATTCATGTGCTGTTTAAGGATTAGCCACCTCTTCTGTTTCATTTGAGTTTATGAATTGGGGATGACAGTTAGAATGATACCAAATCAATTAGTTTGACATATTTTGCCGACATAATGAGAAGGAACATTATTATTATTATGAAAAAAAAATATCAAGATGAGTTGGATCTTGAGAACCAATAATAAGTGTTGAGGATCATCAATAAAAATAAAAAGCTCACCATATTATTTTCCTTTTATTATTATTTTTTTCGAAATAGATTTCTTTTATTATTTTGAAAAAAAGTTTAATACATCATATTATATAATTAAATTTGTATTTTAAATAGAAAAAAGTAAATAGTGAATCTTTTTTTTTTTTTTTTAAAAAAACATCTAAGCTGCAATGGCATGTAAGTTTTTTCGAATCAGATCAGTTTGAATTTGATACTTTAGTTCAATCTAATCAAGTAGAACTCCACGTCACTTATATGTTTGGATCAGGTGACTTTTTTCTTAAAATTGATCTAAATTGCATCTGAAACACCCTTAATCACGATGTCGTATCTGTTGGGTATAGAGAATGGGCCAACAAAAGCCCAAAACTATTAGGCTTTTTTTCTCACAAAAGGTTTCCCCAGCCCGTGTTTGGAGGTTCCATAATAGAGATCTCCCATAATATTGCTGCGCCGCACTTTCATACACTACCAAGTACCAAGTTACTTGAAGTGCTAGGCTTCTACTCTGCCCCCGTTGGTTGAAACGTTGTACATTTCTAACATATTTTAAAGCACAACCGTGTCCGTGTGGCTTCTATTTTTTACGATACTCCTATCATTAATCCTTGTATTCTTTAATCAAACCCACATTTGGTTCCAAGAAATGCTCCTTTTGTGGTTTTCTTCACGCCACCTTATTTTGATTTGGTATTGATTCCATGTATTATTGCAAAGCCACTTTGTTTTTAGTTATGAAATATAAGCAATTAAGCTTAGACAACTAACATACAGCTATCAATGGCCGTGACAAAATGATAACTTCAAGAACAATGGGGGAGGAAAGTCACGCAACAATGCAACACATAGGTGGAAGTTAGAACTGGTTCGATTTCAATCATGGAAAGGAGGGGTAGGTAGAGGTTTTGGATTGAGTTAAGTTAGAATAAAACCATTAATACATCACATATATCATGCAATAAAATAAGATTTAATGATATTTTAATCAAATATTTTACAATGATATTTTTATTTTCTTGAAAATCATAGCCAATATGACATAGGGCAATGAAATAGATAGGGACATCACCTATATATATGAATAGAGTTATTAGGGGAAGGGAAATAGATTATATGCTCGACGACATATCACATCACTTTTATTACGTTGATGGGTATCACTTGTTGATGTGTTGTTGATCATATATATCTACTTAAGTGACATAATTACCATTTTTCACATGGGTAAAGGTCAGGGAAACAAAATATAAAAAAAAATAAAAAAAAAGTTTAAAATCCAATTAAAAAACCTAAGTTCAATACTAATAACTTAAATAGAACTTAATTTTATTATTACTCTTTTAGCTAGTAGTCTAGAGTTAGATCTTTATCGCTGTGTTCTTTTATAGCAGTATGAATTCTTAGCTCAAACGGCCATTGCATTCAACCAATTTTGTCACACTACTTAAGCTTTTAGGAATGTTAGTTTAATTTATAACATTTCGAATGGAAATTACGAGGTAGGAAAAAAAAAAGCAACATTATATCAGAATACTAAAATATGAGTAATTATTTAGTAGTTCTAGACCCAACAAAAAAAATTGTAACAAGTTCAGTGTTGCCAGCTTTCAAATGCTTTTGCGTCTGTGTTTCATAATGTTTGATTGGTATGAATTATATCATACGAATATATTCCAATTCAATGCATAAAAGTTAATACAGAATCTACACGAGAATGTGATAACTGATAAGTCCCAAATGATTGAACAAGCACACTAGTCAACAGAGAAGCAATAAAATAATGCACCTCATTATGTCAACACTTTAATTAATTAATGTTAAAATTCATGAAATTCTCCATGAACTTATCTGGTCTGTGGATTAACACACAAGTTTCCAACTAGGAATTCCCATTATTTATCAAAAACATTACATTATGATCTGTCAAAGACCCTTCACACTTCAAATATATATATAGTAGACATAGTTTTATATATCTTAACCCATAAACATTCCTTCTCCAATCATATACACTTATATTTGATTGCCAACAACATGGCTACTCATGCAGCATCCGAAGAGATTCTGGAGAATGTATGGGCTAAAATTGTCAGAAGTAGTGATGCAACAGAATCTACAAAATCATGGGAAGCACTGCCTAATCTTGATGGAAAAGATAATGTGTCTATGGAGATTCTGAAAAGGCTTCCAAGTTTGGGGAGATGGATATCGATGGGAGCTGATTTCTGGGAAGAAATTTTGGATGGTACTATTCCACCTTCTGCAACAACAAGCAATACACAAGATTATTATTCTAGTAACACCGATTTGGAAATTGGCAATGCTAATAAATCAAACAAAAAGATAGAAGAAGTTGGTGTCAGAGCAAAACACTACAGGGGAGTAAGGAGAAGGCCATGGGGAAAATATGCAGCTGAGATAAGAGACTCATCAAAGAAAGGTGCTAGAGTTTGGCTTGGGACATTTGAAACAGCTGAAGAAGCAGCTTTGGCTTATGACAAGGCTGCTTTAAGAATAAGAGGTCAAAAGGCACACCTCAATTTCCCAATTGAGACAGTTGCAAAGGCTTTAGGATTTGATCAGAATAAAGGGATAACTGGTGTCACTGCCTGTGCTTATTCTAGAACTTTTCAAGAGGATTGTTCTGCTAATAGCAAAGGCCGGAAAAGACTTTCGCGGGAAGGATTTTTGGGTATGGTGGATGATGAACAACCTGCTGCTAAAAAAATGGTAAGCTTGGAAGGTATGATAGAAAATGATGAACTTGATGTTTTTGAGTTTCAGGACTTGGGGAGTGATTACTTGGAAAATTTGCTATCTTCTTTTTGACAAAATGATTGTTAAGGTTGATATAGAAAGTGGTTACATATAGAAAGACCGAAGGAATGCTTCACATGTTTGTATTATCTTTTGAGGTATTTGATGTATATCAAACATAGGAGTATGTAGATGCATCATGCATTGGCAGAACCAAGTACGAGAGACATCATGATTATTATGTATCAAAATAGAGTTGTATAATTTATGTTTTAGTCCCCGGAGATCGGGAGTGTTTTGATTTTGGTCCCTATAAGTTTTTTTGAACTTGACTCATCCTTAATTATTTTGAAAATTTGATTTTAGTCCCTACCATTAGGAAAAATTCGTTAATTGCTGATGTAGTTAACGAAACGACACATCAGCATACACACGTGTGCAAGTATTGTATGTCACCGAAAGGATGACATGAATGATCTGGACCTGCAAGAGCAAAAGGGTCGAGGCCCAACGTACACGTGTGCAAGTATTGGGCTATGGTCGTTTTGCTCCTGCGGATCCGAATCATCTACGTCATCCTACCATGACATTCCACATACTTGCACATATGTACGTTGATGTGACGTTCCGTTAGCCACGTCAGCAGTTAACGGATTTTTCTTAACAACAATGACTAAAACCAAATTTTCAAAACAATTAAGGATGAGTCAAGGTCAAAAAAATTTGCAGGGACCAAAATCAAAACACTCAACTTTTAGGGACTAAATACATAAATAAGCCTTATTTTTGGCTAAATTACGTATTTGGTCCCTTACCTTATTTTTCAATTTCAAATTGGTCCCTTATGTTTTTATTGTATCATATTGATCCCTCATGTTTATTTTTAACGTGTCAATATCATATTGATTCACATTTGCAATGTTGGAGAGAGAGAAATGACACGTGTGCGTATCTTATTGGTTCACATAGCATGATCCAAAGACCAAATTGATAATGAAAAGAAACGTAAGAGACCAATATGATAAAAAAAAAGTAAAAAACTAATTTGAAATTAAAAAAATAAGATAAATAATCAAATACTAATTTAGCCTTTATTTTTCTTTTCAATCTTACTATATATATCAGCCCAAAAATATAAGTAATTGAAGTTACTTTTTGGTTTCACCCTAAGGAAAAGAGATTGTACAATTGTTAATTGAAGAGTAAAAATCACATATACGATATATGTTCACAAATACTGTACAAGTTGCTCTATGCACTAGCATTAGTTTGTTGGGTCGATTAGTGAACATTCATGATAAGTTGATGTATACGAAATCTTGGTTTTGGCTAAAAAACACCAAATATTTTTTGTGTTTGAATGCACCAGGTGTTAATTAAAAAATTGATTCTACCTGCAACCTGTTGTATAAGTAATATGCATGGACTTAATGAATTTGGAAATATAGACCTCATTAATGAACTTATTTATTGTTTACATTTAAAGATTTTTTTATTAATAAGTAATAAATAAAAATATCTACATATTAATTTTTTTAATGATCATTTATGCTATAATTTATTTAAAATTATTTATTTTTAAAAAAAATCATAAATTCTAATTTCACTAAATTATTTTTGACATATTAATTTATGAGCATGTAAATCAATTATTATTTTTATTTAAGTATCTCTGACGCATGAAATGTAAATTAAATAACTAGGATTGTCATGAATTTTGAGGGTATAAATTAAATAATTTACTAATACCAAGTTCATTTTTCCGTTTTGTATATTATAATTTATTTTTTCATTTTTTGTATATTAGATTATTAAATTTATATTAAAAAGTAATTTTAGCAAAATATAATTTTATATTATCTTCTTCAAAAAATAATCAAAATTCAACATTTCCTTCTTAGACGCTGTAAATTATTTTTTGAGACCAATGTAATTTTCTTATTCCACCCTTATCACTCCAACAACAATAACTAACTCCATACCTTTTTTGTAATTTACTCAATAAAAATAATATTTTCTACACTATATATCCAAACAAAATAGATCAACTTAAATTCATTTTTCAGCTAAGAGACTCAAACATAAACATATTATAATTTTAACGGATTATAAACTTACCGCATTATAATCATAGATAAAAATGGGCATATTTAAGTTTTAGTCCTTGAACTTGGGTGCTCTTTAGGAATTGGTCCTTGAATTTTTTTCGATACTTTAGGTCTCTGAACTTTGTTAAATTTTTAGAAATGGTCCTTCATCACTTTAGTGATGATATGACTAACGATATGTCATGTCACATCCACCATGTTGATAAGTAATGTGCCACGTGATGTCACGTGAATTTTTTTAAATTAAAAAAATTAAAATTTATTAAAAAAATTTAAAAAAATCTTTTTTTTTTAAAGAAATTCAAACTTTTTAATAAATTTAAAAAATTATGTGGTGTCACGTGATACCATATAGCACGTCACTTGTCTATTTGGGAAAAGTGACGTGACATATTGTAGGTCATATCATCAATTAAGTGATAAAAGAACCATTTCCAAAAATTTAACAAAGTTTAGGGACCCAAAACATCGAAAAAAACCAAGGATCAATTTCAAAAGAGCACCAAATTTCAGGGACTAAAAACTTAAATGAACCGTAAAAATAATTATAATCTAATTTTTTCAGTTGTATCTAACATGTTAATTGACGATCCATGTATCATTCACATGACAGGTTGATATAGTAGACCATGACCCATAGTGTGAACTTATACGTTGACTCAACATCCCGAAATCATGATTTATTATAAGTGGTCGTCAATCTATTGCATACTATTTTCAATGCATTATAGTTTGCTTTATTAACTTTAATATTTGAATATAAATATTCATGGTTAATGTTATTAATGAGTAAGTAAATATACTTCTACAAAACACTTAAGGCTATTTTTGTCTACAATAATATGTTATGCTATGTTAATTTGTTCCAACTGAAAAATTATCTTTCTCATATCATATTTTTTAAGGGAAAATAGACGGTACACCGACAGTGTAAAGATTTTTTACATAATCAGTGCATCATTCATCATTCACGGGTGTATGGTCGTTGACCATTAGACAAAAATAATACAAATGAATGGTGGATGATGAATTGATGGTGTAAAAATCTTTACACCGTCAGTGCATACCCATTAATCTCATTTTTAATTAGCTATGCGATAATTTTTTTTATAGTTATTTATTTTTAAAAAATCATAAATTTTTATAATTAACATATTTATACAAAACACATAACGGTATTTTTGTCTACAATAAACTGTTATGCTATGTTAATTTGTTCCATATGAAAAATCACATTTCTCATATTATATTTTTTAATTATCTATGCTAAAAGTTTTTTTAATATTTTTTTTTTAAATATCATAAATTTTTATAACATATTTCTACAAAACAAATAAGGATATTTTTGTCTACTATAATATGTTATACTCTCTCCGTCCCATTATCTTAGTAAAAGTCAAAGTAGTCAACAAAAATAAGAGAATATCTTTTTCATATAATGCATGATTCTATTTTCAAAATAAAATATAATGCATGATTCATTCATTAATTACAAATTTCTAAACAAATTTCCATATTATTTTTACAATCTTTAAGATTTTTCATTAATTATTTTTACTTTGATTTGTGAAAAAAAAACTACATTTGTTTACCAAGATAATGAGCCGGAGGGAGTACTATGTTAATTTGTTCTAACTAAAAAATCACCCTTCTCATATTATATTTTTTTAATTATCTATGCTATATTTTTTTTATAATTATTTTATTTTTAAAAAATTCATAAATATTGATAATTAACATATTTCTACAAAACACATAGTGTATTGTTGTCTATAATAACTTGTTATATTTTGTTAATCTGTTCCAATTGAAAAATCACATTTCTCATATTATATATTTTTAATTATCTATGGTATAAGTTTTTTTTATAATTATTTTTTTAAAAAAAATCATAAATTCTAATTTAACTAAATTATGATATCTTTGAAATTTTGAATAAAAAAATAAATAAAGAAAATCATTACTTTCTAAATTTATGATGTGAGTAAAAAATAATTAAAGATAAAAATTTCTAAAATCTTTGAAAGATATAACAATAAATAATGGGTAATTTGCTATACCTATTATAACAGGTAAAAAATAGTGGTGTTTGTGAACACCAAAACAAAACGAGGTGTAACTTAGCCTTCAATACTCTCTGTCTAACAAACTTAGTAAATTTTTGAAAAATCAAATTTTTGAAATCTTATACTCTCTCGGTTAGTAAACTTTTAATGCATTGTTTACCACTTTATTCGATTACTTTTTTTTCCTATTATTTTGGTAAAAATAAACACAAAATTTAATCCCAACTTGAAGTTAAAATACTAAATCAAATCTCTTAAAAATTGTATTGCTATATTTATGATTGAATAATTAAGAAAAAACTGACTAAATTATTAGGAAATAAAATATATGATTCTTTAATAATGAAACAGAACAATGATACAAATCTGTAATGTTTCTATTTTGTAATTAAAGAATTTTTTTTGTCCGTATTCCTTGCGGAACCACCGGTATCCCAAGAGCACCCTTAATACCAGGGAGCCCTTGAGACTAATCCGGAGCGAGCTGCGTGGCTGGCTCTCCCAGCGAGATGTTTTTAGTGGGAATCGAACCCGGGGCTATTAGCACCCGTGTCTCATTCCCAAGATTTCAGTTAGGCCCTTACACCAACTGAACCAAGTCTTGTTGGTGTAATTAACGAATTGTATTAAATTGTTATTTTTTTTTACTTTTTAATTTTTTTTACTAAGATATTGAGATAGAGGGAGTATTAAATTCTTAATTTAATGGATTTTACATTGTTCAATAGATCATGATTTAAAGTTTACAATTTTTAAACATTTTTATTTATTATTTTAATTTTGATTTGGGACAAATAATTTTGCAAAAATTTTTACTGCAAGATCAAGGGAGTATTTAATCTATGCCATGCTCTTCCGTCTCATTATTTTGGTAAAAAAAATTCAAAATTTGTTCCCAATTAAAGTAAAAATAACAAGGAATCCTAATTTGAGGAGAGAGAGGTTCGGCCTTCTCTCTTTCTCAGTCTTCTTCTCTTCTCCGTTTTCCTCTCTTCTGTGATAGCGGTAGAAGGGGAGGGAGATATCTCTCTCCCCACCTTTTCTTGTCCCAGTTTCATCTGTTTTTTGTGTGTTTGAGTGTGGGAAGGGTTTTTGTTTGTCCAGATTTGATGACCTTCTTATCTTATCCAATAACTAGAAGACTGATATTCGGGACAACTTTCCCTTCCAGATCTCTGTCTTCTCCTCTGTCCAGTGGCTCTACCTCCTCAGATATGAGATTCTTTGTCGCCGAACTGTGCTTACTTCCGGCATTGATGAGATAGTTATCTTGGAAATAAAGGTTGTTGAATCTCTTGTTAGAGTTCGAAGCTGGATGTTGATGATGATCCTGATCCACAGAGAGTTTGCTGTTATGGCGGAGTATCTAGTCTTTTTTAGCAATTTTTATTGTATGAAAAATATGTGTTTTGTTATTGTTCTGCTGGATCTACTTGTACTATTTTTTGTTATGGAATGAATTACATATTTTCCTTTAAAAAAAAGTAAAAATAATAAGTATAAATGATATATTACGTTTATGATTGAGTAATTAAGGAAAGACATACTCAATTACTGGAAAGTAAATATTTGATCCGTTATTAGTAAAATTGTTCAATGATATAAATTGGTAAGGTTTTTCTATTTTATGCACATGATGGATAAGATAAGAGACATAAATAAAATTTTTATTTTGAACAAATTAGCTCAACTATAGTAAAATCAAAGCATGAAAAAAAAACTTTAAAAAATTGAAATTTAATTTATGAATTGACTCATCTAAAATACATTTGCTTAATGAGCAATAATTCACATATACCATTAAATATAATGGTTAAAAACTTGAAATTATTAAACTCAACTAAAAAATATACACCAAAATTTGATCGAGAGTCATACACACTAAACTCTAACTCTAATGTATAGGTGCACATTGGATGAGGCAACAAAGCAGAAAACTAAAAAACTAAATACCAAAAGAAAACACTAGAAGATGGCTAAGGAAAGATAACAACCGCAAACCACTAAGCCTCCTCTTGAAAAGTCAATGAGTGAAAAAAGCCACCCATGTGCTCCTCTTAATGATCCTTCAACAAACACTAACGCTCTTCTAACAATACTCCTAATTGCTACAATACTATTCACAAAAAAAGTTTCATTTATAATTAGATTTGAATTGCATTGTTCAAATTAAAAATAAAAATTATATATATTCACCAAAAAAATTATAATTATATATAGTAAACATAATTAAACTATATAATAATTTTTCAACTGTTTAGCAATAATCAATAATAAAATATTTTAAAACATAACCCGTGCAATGCGCGGGTATGATACCCAGTATATTTCTAATTCAATTTTTGAAAAAAAAAAATAAGTAAAAAAAATTTGGTCACAGTTTTTACATAAAACCCATATATAACGCAAAAAACAAATTCAAGATAAGAATTTATCATTTAAAGATGATAAAAACTTAGTGTGATCAGCAACAATAGATTTAATTTGGATTTGGTGTTATTCTAAAATTAAAAGAGCGAAAAAAAAAAGTGTTTGATTTCTCAGGTATAATTAATTAATTATAATTATTACGATACTCTAATTTTTATTTTAATCTTTTTTATGGAATATTATGATACTTTTTAAACTATGATGATATTGTTTCCCACATGAACACAAAAACCTTAGTGTTTATCTTTTGTTACATATATAAAAGGGTGACGATAAAAAGCCCACCTCTTAATCATAATCCCAATCCCTAATAATCCTAATTCCAAATTCATAGAGAAAACTAAAGTGGGCAAGAATATTTCGGAGGAGCAAACAAATCGGAGAGAAAAAAGGATTCACAGAGAAAAATTTTCTTTGTTGTGAGACGGCGACAGTTTTTCACAATTATCAAGAATGGTAAGAGAAGAAGGGGAAGGAGGGAGCAGTAATAATTATCGCCGTGCATGTGCTGGTTGCAGGCACCAAAGGAGAAAGTGCAGAGAAGATTGTGTTCTTGCACCTTATTTCCCTATGGAGAAGAACCAACAGTACCTTGCAGTTCACAGGGTTTTTGGGTTCAGCAACATGACCAAGATGCTTAGCAACCTTGATGAGCAAGAAAGAAAAGAAGCTGTTAAGTCTTTTGAATGGGAAGCTATGATGTGGCAACAAGATCCTGTTCATGGACCCCTTGGTGCATACAAGAAAGCACTTGACATGATCAATGGGTTATTGACCCAACAACAAAGTGTTCAAAGTTTTGATTCCATGTTGATGATGGGCATGACCCATGATTTATCGGTGTTTAATAATAATGGTGGTAGCATTGAGGGTCCAGCAGTAGCAGTTTCTAATAATGGGGTCCCACCATTGAGCAACAACAATTGGGCTGGCAACAACATTGGACAAGCTTCCAATGCTGGTTATTATTATGAAAGAAGTTTAGTGCCATCACATTCTAGTGTTACTACTAGCTTTGGTGATGTTTTTGGTAATGAGGTGCAAGACTCAAAAGTGTTTGCTCCTAATGGTTTGCTCCAGAGGAATTCTACTTCACTATTGCAACCCAATTATATGCCAAACATGAATAGTGTGACAAGTGTTTCAATGCCATCTTGTGACATGGATCAAGCAACAACCCAAAATAGGGATAGGGGTTTCCATCAATATTATAATGGCAATATGGTCAATAAACAAATGGGTTTGGTGAGAGAGGAGGATCAAGGAAATGTAGGCAATGTTGAGAATATTTACTATGATGGGAGTGGACAAATGAGTGAAATTAGCCAGAGGGGTAGAACAGGACAAGCACAAGAGAACAATGGATTGGTGATCCCCGTTAAGAATAGTGCTATAGCAGCTAATACTGATAATGCAATGGGAAACAGCAGAGTAAGGAGACAAACTACAGATATTCCACATCTTCTTTATCAATATGGACATGGAAGAATTAAGCAAAACCAGCTTGAGGTTCCAACCCCCTTCCATTCTCTTTTTCTCCCTGTCTTCTATTACTAATGAGTTTTTCTAAGGTGCAAAAAGTATGACACATTTTAAGCATATTTAGAGCATCTCTACCGGTGGATACAAGTTTTGTCCTTAAATATATCCCACACATTATTTTATTAATCTTTACATTTTTCTATACTTTTAAGAACAAACACATATTTTATCTACACTCATAAACTCACTTTTGTCCTTAATATTTTACAACTTTTTTCCACATAGTACCTCACATTACCCCACACTCCTTACTTTTCATTTGTCCCTAATTATAGACAAATGATAACTAAGGACAAAACTTGCTCTCCCTCCACCGGTTAAGGACGTCCCTAACTTTTTTATAGACAAAAGCATTTGTCAGGTGGAGATGTCTTAAGAAAGTTACTCCTTCAGTTCATAAATATTAAGGTTTTTTTTTTAAGAAATTTTTTTCCCTTTTTTCCCTTAATATATGTTTTCCTAAAAACATCAAATTATCAATACAGTATTAATTATAATTTTTACAATTTCATCCCTTAAAGGACTTATACCAAAAAACCGAGTAAGTAATTTCCATTGCAAAATGATTTGTCTAATATTCCCGAAAATAAGTTTTTTTGAAAAAAAAATTATTCCATGATATAAGTTTTTATACTAAAACAATCCAACATTAATTATTGGTTTTTTTTTCTATTTTAATCATGCTTAGGAATGTGTATCACTCTCTTTAGTTATTGATAGAGATGGTGGTCGAGCAATTAATAATTATATAAAGATAATACAATAGCAAAATACTAAAAAGATATGCAAATTTAATTCAGGCAAACATATGAAACGAATGGAGTAATTACACTTATTAATCCATGTAACATAACCTTAATAAACTTACATATAGAAGCTAATTGAACACTTTGAAATGTGATATTTTCAATTTTCCCATAAAAATTTACTCTCTAGAGTATCTTTAACATGTGCATCAAGAAAATCCTAATATGGTTTGTTGCTCTCTGTTTCTAAATATGAATTCTTCTAGATATAGAAGTGTGATGTTTCATTCAAAAAACATAGAAGCAATATAGAAGTGTGATGTTTCATCAAGGTTGATTAAGAGACATGAGTTATTCTTAGTTTTTGTGTCCAATGAATTGAAATCCATTAAAAAAATATGATGATATTGAAGATGAAGTGGATTCTTTTTTCTAAGGAAAAGGTAGCCAACATCTAGCAGTTACCGTGATTCACTGATTCTTGAAGGCCTGGCAAATGTTGTACCTAAAATTCAATTCTTTTCTACCTGCAATTTTCTTTGATTGCTCATTTGCTAGCTTTATGTGTGCCAACTTGACTATAGAGGAAATATGCATTGTAATTACTAGTACTAATCACAGTAAGTTAATACAGATGCAAGGATTATTCCCTTACTCATCATAGAGTCAGAGTGGGTTGGAAATGATTCATTGTATCATCCATCACTTATTTGTAATAATTTTATTTAAAAAGCAATGATCATAAATCTATGAATGATAAATGACACAATGATAATATAAAAAATAATATAAAAAATCTTCACATTATCATTGTACAACCGATTTTCTCATTATATATTTCATGCATAGATCAACTAAAACTTTTTTTCGCATGTGTTAATTTTATTCTCTTTGATTATGTCTATGCAGAACAGTTGAACAGTGAAGTGAAGCAGATAGAGATAGAGGATGTGAGAGCTAGACAGACAGAGTAATGATTTGTATCTTATCCGGATTCTTATATTGAATTAATACTTTTTTTTTTTTCATTATAAAACCTTTACACCACCAATAGATCCCACATTATTGCACGTGTGGATGTGGATTTGGATAATCTCATATGAATGCAATGTCAGTACAAGATTGATTACATATGGGCATTGGAATTTTGTCTATTTAGATTTATTGTGAAGCTGGTAGACAGCATGTTTGGATAATTCGTCAAAAAAACTATTCTTTTTAAAGTTACTTTTGGAAACAGTAGTTTTTATCTGTGAAAATGTTCTTTATATAAAAGTAATTTTGTTACAATAAATATTCAGGTAGTGGTAATTTAAAAAAAAAAAAAGGAGAGCATTAATTTTTTTTTTTAAAAAAAGATGAAAAATATGTGATGCATTATCCCTCAACGTGATTCATTCAATGTAGCATGTAGAAGCAATGAGGCATACATAGTTGTGATAATCGGATTGGACCGACAGGTTCGATCGAACAACCGCAGGTGTTGGCCTGTCAAGACCCAAAAACCGTTCCGACAAAAAACCATAATCGAACCAATCCAAAACCATGAACCGGTGGTTCGATCCATTGGTTTTTTCGGATTAGCAGCTAAAGGATTTAAAACTCTGTTCAGTCGGATGAAAACGACAAGATAGAAGAAGTAAAGGAAGGAGAGGAGCATGTTTATCAAAAGTGATCAACAACAAAAGTGAAAATATGATGAATGTTGTGAAGGAAAAGCATAATATGTTGTATGCATTATATCTCAAAGCTAAAAGAGATTTAGTTCCCAAATCCCCAACTTTAGGCCCAAACCCCATTTTAATGGTGAAAAGTCAAAATTGTCCCTCTATCATCTTCTACCTTCCCACCTCAAACCACAAACCCCAAACACCATGAAACCTCAAACCCCAAAATCTTTCACCTTCCCATCCCCAAACTCAAACCCCTCATCTTCCACCTTCATCCTTCTCCCAAATCTCAAACCTCAAACCCCTCTGAATCTATTTTCTTCTACTTCTACATCCAAGCAACCACCCAACACCACCATCATCATGTCTTTGTTGAACCTGTGTTCGCCATTGATGAAGGAGACAAAGAAAGCAAGCCACACGAGACATCAACCAGTGAACTCGCGGCCATCAAACACCATACCTTCATAAAGTCTGACAAATTTTCGAGAACCCCGTGTCGGAATTTCAAGAAATTCCGACACTGATTCGTCGGAATTGAACACCATACACAATTCCGACGAACCAGTGTCGGAATTTCAGGATTCTCGGAAATTTGTCAGACCCAGAAAAAAAAACACAAAACAACTACGAAAACCCTAAACACATAACTGACAGAGAGAGCAGTAGTGGCGCCAATGATGGGGAAAACTGAAGAGTCGCAAGTGATGGGGTATTGTGGGGTTTGGGGAATGGTTTGATCTAGGGAAGAACTGATTGGAAGTTATGTGGGGGGTATTTTGGGATTATTAATAAAATGTGGGTTTGGGGGCTAATAGATGGGGGTTGGGAACTAAATCTCAAGCTAAAATTGTGCCTCATTTGCAAATTGAGGTTTTGTTATGCCTAAGCCAAATGTAGATGAAGTTGAATGCATGCTCGGGGGTTTTGTTTTCGATGTGGGCTTTTGTTCAATAGGAAATTCTATTTACATCCGGTTTTTTTTCTAGTTGCACCCATTTGTTTATATGAAATTTCAAAAATATTTTTTTTTCTATTTTTGTTGTATATTTGGAAAGCTTTTCCGTTTGCCAGGGCCTTCTGATCAGAAAGTCCTTCCGATTGGAAAGTCTTTTCGAATGTATAATTTATTTTGGATCATATTGTCGTGTTACACCCGTCCCTATTTTTTTTACATTCGAAAAGACCTTTTGGTCGGAAAGACTTACCGATCGGAAGGCCCTGCCGATCGGAGAGCTTTTCTGATCGGAAGGTCTTTCAGAATGTATAAAAAATGAAGTAATATGTCAAATTGGTCCCTGACTTTATTGACAGTGATCAATTTAGTCACTGAGATCTTCGAAATTGCAAATTGGTCTCTGAGATAGGAACACATTAGTCATATTAGTCTCTGACATTAATGACCGTCAGTGGTCCTTAACGTGGAATAATGGAATGGTCGTTTTGGCGAAAAAAATAAACAAAGTCAATTGAGTATCGGTCAAATTAGTCCCTGACTTTATGGACCATTAACGTCAGGGACTATTATGACTGACGTGTTTCCATCTCAGGGACTAATTTGAAATTTTGATAATCTTAAAAACTAATTTGACCGATGCTCACAAAGTAGGAACCAATCTGACATATTACTCTTAAAAATTCGAGTACAGTTAGCAAAATCCGAGCGCAAATAGAATTTCCCTTGTCCAATTACAAATACCAAGGCCCACATGATATATGCTATACCACTTATTCTCTTTCTCACTAAATATAAATACTGAATAGTATGAGTGTTTTGTTAATTTTTATAAGCAATAGTTCAATTTTTAAAGACATTAATTTTTTCGCAAACACCCTTATCTACTCAACCTTTTTTAGAGTTTCAAAAATAATTATAAGAGTAATTTTGAAAAATATATTAAATGTTATTAATTTCAATACTACTAACTATATTAGTAAATAATTTCCTTGATCCACGTGAAAGAGCATTCCAAGTGCTTATATTTAGAGACCGAGACCTCCAACTCTTAAACCTTAAGACTTGGTTCATGATCATATAGGCTACACACTTGTCAATATTATCATGAAATATGTATATAAAATAAAAAATACACACACACACATATATATACGTATGTGTAATTGTTAAGAGTTAGAACACGATTCGATAAGGATTAAACTATTGAATCTTGAACTAATACCTTTACTGATTCAATGAATGATCGGATTTTCAAAATATTGCATTTTATATGATTGGGATGACAAAAATTTAAGGGCCATTTTTCTATAAAAACTTGTAATTTGTCGAAACTTTAACACCAAAATTTATTTCTCTTAAGTAAAATAAAAACTAAATATCAATCAAATTATTTATTGAGATTGTAGACATTGATCAAATTAGTCCATCGATAGCAGGAACTGATGTGACTCGTGTCTTTCTATCTCGAGAACTAATTTAGAATTTCGATAATCTCAAGGATTAATGTGATTAATGCTCACAAAGGAAGATAAAGACTAATATATATTACTCTATGATAAACTTTTCGGGTAAGATCCATCATTGCTGATTGAGGACTCTCCTATTGTCTCGAGCACATTTTAATTTATTTTTTCAAACTATAAAGCTTCATATCAAAATATAATTATCAAACAAAAAAAATTAAAAGAAAACTCGTACATCAAATGTGCATATAGGTAATAGGGCATGTATTTTGATCATTTTATAAAATATCAATATTTATTTTTGTCTTTTAAATATTTTTATTGGTAAAAATAAAGTAAAGTTTAGTCCCAAAAATGATTTATCACAAAAAGTTGTAGTGTTCAAATTCTCTCTAAAGTCTCACTTTGCCTTTCTTTTAAAGTTATACTTATAAAGCAAAATACATTGCTCAGCATTATTGTTCTGATTTTCTGTTATGCAAGTGGTGAAGTGAATGGCATTATGTATTTCCCTTTGGACTTCTCCAAATAAGAGTGGGCCCAAGAAATAACCGATGTTATCTCAACCCATATAAAGCATAAGAACTACCAAGAAATATAATTAGAAATGAAGACATACCAAACAGGTCACCACAAACTTTTTTGACTTGCTTTACATCATATCAATACCTTACAATCTGTTTCCTTAACTTCATCATAGTGTATTAGTTAATTAAGCAAAAAAATTCTTTGCTTTTCATTATTCATTCCCTCCCTTCTCCCACACTTAACCAACTAACGACAGCACTATACCTACTTTGTTACCCATCTCTGATTTTGTCCTTGAACTTAAAGAAAAGAAAAGCTTTACAGGACAATCATTATAAATAGGATCATTTTATTATTGAGCAACAACTAAAGTAGGTAGATATACTTGCCCCTAGGTAGTTATTGCTTATCCAACCCCTCCTTTAACTTTTTAAAACATTATTTTAAGTTCAAACTTCTTCATAAATATAGTTTCAATTCTTTGCAAGTATAGAGTATATATTTCTTAGTTAAGGTATCTTCTGGTATCATCAGAAGAAGAACTTAAGACAATGACTACAGCCAGATTTATCAAGTGTGTAACAGTTGGAGATGGTGCTGTTGGCAAAACATGCATGCTAATATCCTATACCAGCAATACCTTTCCCACAGTAAGTTTTAACAAGTGTCTTGGCTAGTCATGGAAGGTTCAACATGTAAGATTTGAAATTTTGAATCATGGTTGTAAGAACTAATAATGAAGCTAATATATTTTTCATTTGATTCTTCTTTTTGTATAGGATTATGTTCCAACAGTGTTTGACAATTTCAGTGCTAATGTAGTGGTGGATGGTAGCACTGTTAATCTTGGTTTATGGGATACTGCAGGTTGGACATCTTTCTTTTCTGAGCTCAAAATTCAGTGTTTCATTTTCACATTAAAATTCAAACATTGATGAATGACTAAAAAATAAATAAATTTGTGGATTATTACAGGACAGGAAGATTACAACAGATTAAGGCCTTTAAGCTATAGAGGAGCTGATGTGTTTTTGTTGTGCTTCTCTCTCATCAGCAAAGCCAGTTATGAGAACATTTCTAAAAAGGTATTTTTTCCCTCTCTGACTCAGATCCTTCATCTTATGTAAAACATTTAATGATGTTTTTACTTCACATTAGAATCTGCTACCTGTTAAGTCTTTAAAAAGAATTACTTCGATTTTTGTCAAACAGTGGATACCTGAGTTGAGACATTATGCTCCAAATGTGCCTATAGTTCTGGTGGGAACAAAACTAGGTAAGATAAATTCAATCAAAGAAGCATTACAATCATGAGTTAGCAGTAATTGTATTCTTAGCTTCTTTTTTTTCCTTTTAAGTCAAATAGTTAATTGGTAATTTTTTTATAACAGGAGACTTCAGTTTCTGCATATAAAAAGACAATTTTTTAGCCGATTCTTAATTATTATCAAGGTTAAATCAAGCTTCATTTTTTGGTGATGCATTGCTCGAATCTTTGCTTCATTCCACCTTTGAAATTTCAATAGATGCATGAGAATTACTCGCCAACATATATCCAATTGAATGTTGTGTGGCAAGGCTGATAACAGAAGAAGTGACATCAAGCAACACCAATTAGTACTGAACTACTGATAGACAATTGTTTTTATGTAAATTGATATAAAAAATTTTACTTTGCTAAATCAAAGAAAAGAAACTGTCTAGCAACCTTTTTAATTAGTTGGATGAATTTAATGCCAATCAAGTTCATATATAAGATGATCAATATATTCTAAAGTTTCATCTAGTTCTTGCTTACAACAATCACAAAAATACTCACCAATACTGGTTTCGGCAACTCTTCTTTTACATGCATAGATTTGCGAGATGACAAGCAATTTCTGATTGATCATCCTGGCGCTACGCGAATAACAACTTCTCAGGTATGTCCTCAACAAATTAAATAAAAATATGGCTACAAAGAAACTGAAATTCTTTTGCATGGATAACGGTTTTAACCATGATTATGGTCAGCAGGGTGAAGAATTGAAGAAAGCGATTAGCGCGGTCACTTACATAGAATGCAGCTCTAAAACACAACAAGTAAGTTCCATAATTTCATTGGACTCAATTTTTGTGAAACTTATTTTGAATCAAACTTAATGAAACCATTGTTTCTTGGTGTTCAATCAATTGGATAGTTTCTGATTCTTTTTTCTTTCTTCTGGTTGCAGAATGTGAAGACAGTTTTTGATGCTGCAATAAAGGTTGCACTAAGGCCACCAAAGCCAAAGAAGAAACAACACAAGAAAAGGACCTGTACTTTCCTCTAATATTTCATATTCACTAGTATTTCATCCAAAATCATTATTATAACAGAATTGAAACCATATTCTTTATTATATATGATCCTAATATTATATAAAGAGCCTGTAGTGTTATGAATGAACCCAGAGAAGAAAATCAGATTCAACTTATATTGTAAGCTGAGGCAAAAGATTATTAGTAGTATTGAATTGTTGAAATAATAATTTCTTTTGCACTGTTTAGTTGCTTACCATTTTTTATTTTCTTGCTGTGTATTTGGTTTCATAACAGAAGCCTCCTATTCGAAAGTGAGAATACTCTTTTGTAATTCCTCGTCTTTCTGTTTCTAGTTTCTACCCTGAGAGGACATTGAAAATAAGTCAGCCAATGACTTGGGTTTCTCGACTTATTGGGCCTTTCAAGCACTGATCATGCTGCTATGGGCTTTGATTTGAGGGCTTTGCAATGTGATATGAGTGAGAGTTCAAGAACCTCGTTTTTTAGATCTTAAAAGATTTTTTTTTAAGATCATAAAACTCTTTTTTTTAATTGTATCTCCGAGTCATCAAATATCTTATTAAAAAAATATATTTTTAAAATTTAAAAATGTATTTTTATGTCTCGGGAATATCAAAAAATATTTCATGAGGTTCAATAAAATATTTCTCGACTTATATGGTACGAGCTTTCCTTTGTGTTATAGATACTAGACAATTCACCGCTACGGTTAATATAAATAAATAAGAGTGTGGCTTTTGCACTCTCTTATGTTAGTTTGGCTTAAATAAGATTTTTTCATCATAAATAATAGTGTTAATTTTGTGATTAATTCCTAGAAAAAAAAATTTCATCTATTTTAATTTTTTGTAAAGTTAAAAATTTTAAAATTTATTATTGTCCGTTAATTTTGATCGTAATATGATGATGCGACTAATGGTAGTCCACGTTAGCATAGTCATGTTGTAATTATTGTTGACATATATCAACTTTATGAATAATTTTTTTAAAATTTTTTTTCATTTAATTACATTAAATATTTAAATATACAAAAAAAAATTAATTATACATGTAGTTGACACATGTCGACAATTGATTATGTTAGCTGCAAATTGGTAGTACTGAATATACTATTATCAGCAACATCATCACTTAATGACAAAAATTAATAAAAGGAATGGATTTCAAAATTGTGTAGCTTTGCACGAATTAAAATAGGCCAAAAACTCTTGTAGTGACATATCACAAAATTAACTTTATTAACAAAGATAAAAACTTATTTAAATCTTTTAGGTTTCACACATATTCATTTTTTCGGATAATTTATCTTAAAGCTTATCTCATTTACGTAAAAATAAAACCATTGGTCTAAATAGACGGACCTATAAATAAGATTAAGTTCTTATAGTTATAGTTTTTCAGGTATTCACCGATATGAGCACGATGATTAATCCTTCAAAAATTGTTTGGCCCTTTCGAGAATGACTTTTTCAATTGAAATTATTTATTACGAATCAAACTCTCAACCACTTACTTAAGTAACACAACCTCATATCAACTATGTCAATCTCAATTGATATTCTTATAGTTAGTTTAGTTTGCTAAGTTGTGATTGTTATTTAATTTATTGATTACATACTCTATTATCCTCTTCACTCACAAGCCTATAAATAGGTATGATGGCAGTGAAGAAGGTGCGTGAGTTAAAAATTATGATATTCGACCTTATATCATTGGTGTTAGAAAAACTAGTCCCACCCCATCCACTTCAAAATTCAATAGTACAAATTATTGCTAAAAGTAGTAAACTTCCACCTATAAACTAGAGGACAAATTTGAAAGATGAATCCTAAAAATAATTCCAACAAACTCCACATATAACTACGTAATGTTATGATACTATTCGAAAATTTTAACAATTACCTTCGTAAGAATAATGTTTATGAAAGGAAAAAAAATTGTCTTGAAAAATAATATTTGAAAATTACAAGAAATATTTAACTTAATTTTCTAATTCCAATTCCATTTTTCTGCATTTCTTAAACAATATATATATATATATATATATATATATATATATATATATATGTTAAGAATATGAATAAGAGGAAGAAAGAAGATTATGAAAATGAATTATTACTCAACCAAACAAACAATGTACAATGACTAAGCTATATATAATGATAGCTTGTGATTCAAGTAATCAATAATCATACCTATAGATTTAACTAATAATCTACGGTCTAGATTGCGAATAAAGAAACATAAAATCTAACTAACTTTAAGCTAATTATTATTTATAAATTAATAAAATTTAATAAATTTCAAATATTATTTAATTATTATTTATAAATTAATTTAATGAGTGTGCAAGATAATTACTTCCCCAGTTAGTATTGTCAATAGTATGGAAAATACAAACATTTAATACATTTTTACAAAATTATTTTTATAATTATTATGTGAATTCTAAAAGATGTATTAAATAAATAAAATGTTTGCGAAAGAGATAATTAATAAAAATGTGATTTACATTAACAACCAAAGCAAGTCTTCAATGAGCTTACAGAATCACTGTGATAATGGATTTGCCGAAGGAAAGGGATAAGCACATCCTTTGATATCGGCAAAGATGTGCCCACAATGAGTATGGTAATCATTACCACAATGAGTATGGGAAAAGCAACCAAGAAAGAAAGAACTCAAAGAAGTAATGCTAAGGGTACAATTTAAAAAATATAAAAATGAAAACTTTTCATCAAAATTTTAAGTTCAATATCTTTTAATCTAGTATTAAATAGGGTAAGGTTCAAATACATGGAAAAAGAAACCATGCATCAGTGCATGGAACGTTGGATGTCGTTGATTTCATCACATGTGGCATGAGCACTTCAGACTAGCGGAACACCCACTGTTCCGGTTTTTAAAATTATTGCAAATATGACAACCAACGTCATAAGTTAAATATTACTTCTGTCCCAAAATATAACATCTTTTTGACTATTTTATTTTATCCCTATTTATAAGATCTTATACTCCCTTCGGTTCTATATATAAGCCTCATTTGAAGACTTTTCTGTGGTCCTTAATATAAGCCTTATTTACAACTTCAAATGACATTAATTACATATTTCCCACAAACACCCCTATTTACTCAACACTTTTTAGATTCTCAATAATAATCATAGGGGTATTTTTGAAAAAGTATACCAAATATTTACATTTCCAATACCACTAACAATATTAATTAAATTTCTTAAAAGGTGTGAAAATTAGTCAAAGGGGTTTATAATAAGGACCGGAGGGAGTACTAATTTTTAATGATCATTAATTAATTCTTTTCATAAACACCCCTATTTATGTAATACTTTTTAGATTCCCAATAATATTAATAGGTATAATTTTCAAAATATATATCAAATATTCACATTTCAAATACCATTAACTAAATTAATTATATTTCTTAATGGATGTGAAATCTTCCAATTGGATCTTATATATAGGGACAAAGGGAGTAGATCACACCATAAATTAAATTGATATTACCCCCGTTCCTACGCATATGACTGTTTTGACATTTTTATTTTGTTCCTATTTATAAGACCGTATACCAATTTTCAATGACAATTAATTACTTCTTTCCTTAAACACCCCTATATATAATACTTTTTAAATTCACAATACTATTAATAGGGTTAATTTTAAAAATACATATCAAATATTCACATTTCCAATACTATTAACTAAATTAACCAACTTTCTTAATGTACGTAAAATCTACCAAAAGAGTCTTATATATAAAGACGATGTTTATACAGAAAATTATATAGTCTTGTACTTTTTGAAAAAAAAGTATTGTATATAAGTAAGATATTTTAATCACATATCAATTTATTAAAAAAAATTCAAAAATTACTTTTTGAATTATTTCACCATATCGCACTAGTAATTTTTTATATAATATATAAAAATCAAAAGTACTTTTTGAAATTACTACTTTCTATATAATATATAAGACACATGGGAAGATTTCATGTCCATTAAAAAATATGATTAATTTACTCTTTTCGTTTCTATTTAACTGTCTTTCTTTGAAGAAGTTTTTTTTCTTTTTATTTGTCCTTTTGATAATTTCAAGAGTGTAATAAATGTTATTTTTCATGTTTATCCCCATTTAATAGGGTATTCGTTTTTGTAAATAGTGGAGAAAAAATAACGATTACGGAGGAAGAAAGGGTATAATAGGAAAAAACATAATTAATGTATTGAAAATCTAAATAATTATTGCATTTCTTAAGAGATATGTTTTGTTTGAAATACGAGAGATAAATATGAACGGAGGGAGTAGTTAATGGTATTGGAAATATGAACATTTGATATGTATTTTTAAAATTAACCCTATTAATAATATTGAGAATCTAAAAAGTATTACTCGATCCGGTCCTGTATAAGCCCCTTTTAAAGACTTTTTTTGTCCTTGATATAAGCTTCATTTCCAATTTCCAATGGTATTAATTACTTCTTTTCCACCAACACCCCTATTTACCCAACACTTTTTAGATTCTCAATAATAATTATAGGAGTACTTTTGAAAAGTATACCAAATATTTACATTTTCAATACCACTACCAATATTAACTAACTTTCTTAAAGGGTGTGAAAAATTAGTCAAAAGGACTTATAATAAGGACCGGAGGGAGTATATAAATAGGGGTGTTTATGGAAAAAAGTCATTAATTATCATTGAAAATTGATATAGGATCTTATAAATAGGGATAAAATAAAAATGTCAAAAATGTCTTATACGTAGGAATGGAGGTAATACCAATTTAATTTATGATGCGATGATATACTCCCTTCGTTCCTATATTTGAGACCACATTAAAAGATTTCACGTCCATTAAGAAATATGATTAATTTAGTTAATGGTATTTGAAATGTGAATATTTGATATCTATTTTCAAAATTACCCCTATTAATATTGTTGGGAATCTAAAAAGTCTTAAATAGATAGGGGTGTTTGTGGAAAGAAGTAATTAATGATCATTAAAAATTAGTATAAGATCTTATAAATTGGAACAAAATAAAAATGTCAAAAGAGTCTTGTATTTATGAACAGAGGTAATATTTAATTTATGACATTTGTTGCCATATTTGCAACAATTTTAAAAACTGGGACACCGGATGTTCCTGGCCAGTCTCAAGTGCTCATGCCCCATGTGATGAAATCAATGGCATCCAACGTTCCATGCACTGATCCATGGTTCCTTTTTCTATGTATTTGAGCCTTATCCTATCAAACACATTATTTTTTATGCATACAAAATCATTTATTTTATTATCTTAAACAATATTTCAATGACATTTTTAAACATTTCTCATTAAAAAAACTCTCCCCTTAACATAAAATAAAAGATTTGGGATAGGTTTAAACAAAAAACATGCATGAGAAGACTAAATTTAGCACTTCTCAAAATAACAAATTCATCGTTACTAATACAATACTCTCTCCGTTCCTAAATATAAGATCATTTTGATACTTTTGTTTTGTTCCTATTTATAAGACCCTTTATCAATTTTCAATGAACATTAATTACTTTTTTCCACAAACACCCCTATTTATTTAACACTTTTTAGATTCTCAATAATATTAATAGGGGTAGTTTTGAAAATACATATCAAAAGTTCACATTTCCAATACAATTAATTAAATTATTCCACTTTCTTAATGGATGTGAAATCTTCCAAAGGGGTCTTATAAATAGGAACGAAGGGAGTATATTTTTTTTAATGCCAAACTACGACCAAGATTAAGAAAATCTTAAAATAAAACATGTAACTAACTGTTATAATTTTGGTCTAGTTGTAAATCCTACTTGATCGGATAGGACTTCTTCTGTTTTTTTAGGTATCCATCGATGCAAGCAAGGTCGACAAATTCTTCGAGTATTGTTTGATCCTTTTGGGGATGACCCTCCCAACTAAAATTATTTACATTCGCACAAGTGTTGAAGATCGAATTCCTAACAATTTGCTTGAGTGACACAACCTCACACCAGTTGTGTTAATTTCAGTTGGTTTACTTCTTCTTGTTTATAATATGAGGAAAAAAAACTAAAATTACGTTAACTAAGGATGTTGGTTAATTATATTTCAGTTGTGTTAATTTATTTTTTCAATACAAAATTACTCTATTTAATCTCTTACTCTATCTGTTCCACTTTATTTGTCACTTTAGACTTTTTAATTTGTTTCAAATTATTTGTCATTTTAGGAATTCGAGGGTGTATTAATTGATTTTTTTTCCAACTTTAACCTTGCATTTAATGTGTTGAAATATGTGAAATGGGTGATACTCCCTTCGGTCTTATTTATAAGACCCTTTTTGGGTTTTTCACTCCCACCAAGGAAAGTGGATAAATTTGTTAGTGGCATTGAAAATATGAAAATTTGATATACTTTTTTAAAACTAACCCTATAGTTATTATTGGAATTCTAAAAAGTGTTGACTTCATTGGGGTGTTTGTGGAAAAAAACAATTAAATGCTATTGAAAATTGAAAAGGGGTCTTGTAAATAAGATCAAAACAAAAACTCCAAAAGGGTCTTATAAATAGGACGAGAGGGAGTAATTAATGTACTTTGACGATATTATAGTAAAATTATCTAATAATTCTCTTGAAAATTGAAGCATTAAATGACTTTATTAATCCATGTGAAATTTCTAAACTGACAGTTATATTGGAACGGATGGAGCACATCCTATCCTTAAGGGTCAGGGTTAAAAAAAATTCTGGAAAAGAAACCCTTAAAATTATTAAACTCCAAAATCATGAAGAATTTAGGTGTGCTAACTGTCTTTTCTATTTCCAATTCAATCATTCTTAAAATATCTCAATAAAGTGGTTGTATCATTTAATTTTTGTTTCATTCCCAATACATGTTTCCTAAAGTAATCTATTTTTTATCATTTAAAGAAAATTAAATACACTCAGCTAACTTTTTTAATAAGTGTGAAATTAGTTTTTTTGGCTTACAACTAAGATCGGATAGAGTACATTTCAAATGGGAGTTGGGAAATGGAGGTAGAGGAAATCCAGCCAGCAGCATCCAAAAAATCAGTGAAATTCTACAGGGGTCAGCTAAGATTCTACAATAAAATTGCCCTTTCATTTTATCATGAATTTGCAATAGAAATTCTACAGGGTTGGCTACTTCAAGCTAGCGTTAATGTTAGAAAACAAAGACCAGCCTCCTCGCAAGCTAAGGTTCTCGACTCATCACACGAAATATGGTCACAACTCCAATGGGTGGGCATAACTGTCTCTAACACCAAATTTTCTGTGCCAAGCATATATTATAAGCAGGCTTAGCCCTCCCATGGTTACGTTGCAACAACCTCATATACATATACATCCATACATATATAAATATAAAGAGAGACAGGGGGGATAGCATGTGCACCAAAATTAAAGCTTTCAATCTCAGCATGTTGTGTATTTACTGCAGCACGTTAGCATTTACTGACCGTTGTTGGCGCAACTTTAGCTACAAGCCTACAACACACATACCCATCATCTCATGCTTTGCATTAGATTAGACTAAAATCAAATATTGAAAATTCATATCGGTAATTCAAAGAAGAGTAATGTTTCGTAAACATTCAGATTTGATATATGAATATAATATTTGACTTGTTTTATGTGTAGTTTTATAGATTTTTGCATATAAGATCAATTATGTGTTAGATCTAAATATCAATTACAGATATTCCCATAACATTATTGTTCAAAGAAAGAAATGATGGTCATCAAAGCTAGTCTTCAGATATCAAAGTGATAAGAAAGTTTGAATTTTAACTTTCACGAGAACAAATGTGATGATTATTTTAACATGCAAAAGCTCATTTGATGATCTTTTTATTTTGACAACTAACTTAAAAATTAACATCTTATCCACAATTTTTTTTTCATCATTTGATTTGTATAGGAGAGACTTCACCTATTAAAAATTAGACTCATTTGTTGTAACTTAGTTGCAATTGTATCTTTGACGAACTAAATTAGCATTTTACTCTAAAATCAAACATTTATTGATATCATATGCATCTCAACACCTTTAGAAAGCAAACTATAAATGTTTTGCTTTTCATAAACCTTAGCTTTAATGCTTTTCATAATACATATGATTCTTTTTACAGGACACTCTCAAAAAAATACTCACGTGAATTGTGAATTGTATTGTTCTCACCTCAAAACAATATCAATACATCAAATACATAGTTTCATACTCCCTCTAGTCCTATTTATAGGGCATACTTATCTACTCCCTCCGGCTCGAATTATAAGCAATTCTAACCACTTTTACGCTTATTAAGGAGGTTAGTTGATTGTATTTAATTTTCTCA
This sequence comes from Crotalaria pallida, assembly GCA_037953625.1. Classification (NCBI taxonomy): domain Eukaryota; kingdom Viridiplantae; phylum Streptophyta; class Magnoliopsida; order Fabales; family Fabaceae; genus Crotalaria; species Crotalaria pallida. The sequence continues at coordinate 110,831,495 of CM075655.1, forward strand.
AATTTATAAAAAATAGAGATATTTTTGGAAAGTAGTATTGGGAATGAAACAAAAATTAATTATGATTACAATTTTCTAGATATGTTTTAGGAAAGTGGCATTGGGAATGAAACAAAATTTAATAAAGTTAGTTAGTTTTGCTTATATTTTAAACCAAGAATAGTATGTTTTTTGCTACTTATAATTCGAGTCGGAGGGAGTATATCACAAGGACCAAGAAAGGTAATAATTAAGTTTCTTGGAACTTTAAAAAAATACTTTAACATTAAAATTTTACCCTCTTATTTTATATTGGGAATTTCATAATGTATTATTTCACATTAATGGATAAATGACAAATAAAAGAAAATAGTAATAAATGCATTCTAGAAAATGCAAAATGACTTATAAATAAGACCAAAGAATTCTTCTAGAATATGTCCTGTAAATAAGACCGGATGGAGTATTATTTTGAGTCTGTACGTAGGAGTATTATATTCTCTTTAATTTTTTTTCCATTCTTCTTCACCAAAAATTAGAGTTGACGAAATGACCAAGTCTAAGCTCGCTATGGGATGAGCTCGGTCACAAAAATGTAATATCGAATAGATTTCGGACAATTTTGATCGACTTGCTCGATTGGGCTTTGATTATTCCTATCAAGTCACAAATCAACTCGCCTAAACAAAAGGCCCATTCAATCACGTTGAAAGACAATTAACCATGAAAGGGGATTTTCACACTCTACTCATGGACAAGTGAACCATATTATTTTGGTTTTTCAAAAAGGATTTTGCTAACAAATGTCTTAAAAACACTTGTTAAGGTTACCAGTATTGAAAAATAAATCGTAAATGGGTATTCTTCCATGTCTCAAGAATAAAAAAACCATAAAGATCGTTATGGATTGACTGCACAAAGCGCTGAATAGTAAAATTTGATATATTTGCTTTGTTTTAGAATAAAGTAAAATTTTACTCAAATTTCTTTATCACCAAAGTTGGTTTCTAACAAAATAAATAAATGAGGGTATTTTCTTTCTTTTACTAAGAAATTTGGACACATGACAATGTATATGTTCGTGTGTGTGAGATGTTAGAGCATCCTTGTCGAGAGATCTTCTCTTTGTTCTTGTCAAAAGAAGAACTTCAAGAGAGAGTTCAAAATTGGGAGTGTGCTTATAAAAGATTGGGTGTTTCCTCAAGCCAGCGTTCAAGAGATGTGGATGTGACATCTTGTACTAGTTTTTCAGGAAAAGCATAGGAGAGAGGAGAGCCATTTAAAAGTGTGGGATAGGTTATGAGATCTATTTAAAAATAAAAGTAAAGTTTAGGGATGGAATGAAAAAAATGTATGATACTTAACTTTTAGGGATGTGTAAAAAATAATAAAATATGAAGTGGAGCCTACTTAAGAATATAAATTTGATTTACAAGTGTGGATGCTCTTATACATGCAAAATAATCACTGTTCACTAGTTTTTAAAAAGGAAACTTAAAATTTTGTTTCCAATCATTTACAACTCTTGTTTGTGTCATCGTGTGATAGTTAACTGAGAAACTGAGACAATACTAATAATCATGGTTCTCAGCTCCGACCAATAAGAAACCTACAGAAATCTTCAACGCAGCTCCCATCACTCGGAGTCATCACGCACAATGACTTGACAGAGAAAAAGAAGGGCTAGCTAGAAAGACTATAGATCAGAGGTGGTCCATGATATATAGGATTTGATTTGAGTGTACTTTACTGAATCTCCTCTCTTTTTGGTGTAGACAGAATGGAGAGAACAGAAAAAAGAACAGATGATTAGAAAGGAAAACAGAAAAATAAATAAATATGACAAGCTAGCAATAAATATAAATGCGGGTGGGTAGAGAGCAATAGAGAGGATAGATGAAGCAATTCTGCCCCTGTCTAGTAATGAAGCTAGCTAGATACAACTAGAAGTGCAAATCTAAGACAAATTTAATGACATAATAGAGAAAATAGCATTGAAGGAATGGGTATATATATGCAATAGTTTGGTCTATATATGTGTAAATTGTACGGAAAGATGTTAATTTTCCTTCATACTAATGTTAACAAGGTGAGGTATAACTTCATGCGCAGTTTTTTTACTTATTATGGGTCTTATGTTCTGTTTTATCAATGTGATACTTTAAATTTAGAGGTGAAAAATACTCACTTATTACTAAATCTTAGCCAATTATGAATGGTAATGCAAACTTAAATTAGGGAGGTTTTTCCTTAGTTGCTACTAGTAAAGTTGTTTGATGGGATTGTAGTCCCAACTTTTTATTTGCCTAGCTTCCTGTCTGTCTGTCCCATACAGAGAGCGTGAGGTCATGACTAAAGAAAATAGAGTTGTCCCAACTTTTCATATGCATGGACCCTTTTTGAAATGTCAGAATTTATTAAAATAATTAGGCATATATGTCCTTAGTTGATGGTAAAATTGTTCGAATTGTCATTTTATTTATTTGGCCACCAATAAGATAAAGTATTAAGAAAACATAATTTTTCGCCCCAAAAAATTGAGATGTTTAAACTTATTGCATATATATTTATTTAGTAGGATTATTATATCTTCTTAGTAAGACAAAAAGAAACAAAAGAAAAGCAGTGTTTGGCTAGTGATCTTTCCTTGACGTCTTTTTCCCTGCCACATTTTTGCATTATGGGAATATATAGTCTCAACCCTACCTATACATACATCTTCCAATAAAAAACATTGTGTGGTCATTCTGAAACACTGACAGAGGAATCACACAACATTGAATCATAATCTATCTTCACCGAAATAAAGACAATATTTCAGCTGATTAACTTATCCTCTAATTCAAAGCTGGCCATCAAGTACTACGTACCTATATGAATCAAGTTTCAAAGAAAGACAAAACAACAAAAAGACTGTACTTTAGTGTAAACTGTAATATTCACCGCGACAGGTATGATGGCCGTGTATGTTGAGGGGACCAATTTTTTTTTTTTTTTTTAAATAATAAGTTTATACCTCAAATATAGAAAAATAGTAATTAATAGTTAAAGTTTTCAGTTTTCAGTTCATAAAATGATGTTAAGGAAAGTATACTTTTCTAATAATTTTATATTAGAAGCTTATTTTTGTTCAAATTTGCATTACATTTTGTTAAGACGATAATTTAAATCGACAAATTCAAAAAGGGTTGGCAAGCAGAAGTGATATCGAATATCAATGTACTCGTGTCGAATAATGCTAACATGAAAATAACCCAAAATGAAATGTAATTGGGTCGAATGCAAAAGTTTATCGGTTCAGAACTTGACATAGGTGACATTATGTTAGAAGCCTTATGCACAGTTAGCAAGATTGGTCAAATAAAATTGTTAAACGTGTGACTTGATTGGGTAATATATCACAACTTAATTAAGACTAGCTCCAACAACCATGTAGGAGGATTGCTATGAAAGCGTGACCCTCATATCTTGATTTCCATTCATGAGCTAATTAAACATGATGTTTCTCCAATTCAGTAGAGTTTTATATTGGTATGATTTCTGGGAGAAGTTGAAAGATGAACCCCATATTTCGTGCATTTAGATTGTCAGTTTGGGATCTACGAATGTGGAGTTATAAAATCTTTTTGGGAGTGAACGACAATTCACAATTCTTTAAAAGAGGTACCTTATTCCATTCATCCCTTGGTATGTAGCTGCAGTCTAGGTATGGGAATTATGTTTCCTTGTTAGGGGAAATACCTTTTGTCTGATTGTATGTTCCTTGTTTATCATGGAAGCTTTATAAAAGTTGAAACTTACTTTCAGACAAATTATGGTTACTTCGACAAGGCAACAAGGTAGTGGGCATGGTGGTCTTGGTATTCAAGGCTAGCCAATTTAAAAGGTCACACGAATTTCCCACACAAGTTAAGTCATTGTTGTAAAACAATTAAATGACGAAGTAAACTTTAATAGGAGGGAATTTAAACTCGACACAAGCTACTTAGAAGTGGCAAAGGGAGGCATTATCCAGCGAGTCGGAAATCTTCTTGAGAATGCAATCAGAGTAAAAAGTTAAGTCGAAAAATGGATTAGATCTTTTGATAAGTTATTACGGACCAATATTGATGACAAAACATTACTTAATTAACTAGTATTTAATGGGCTGCATTCCTTGAACTCGAGACTTTTGGTTAAATAATGTTCCAATGTTTGACAATTTGTTTCGCAACACATTAGGGTGAAACCAAATAGAATGAATTGTATTTTAATTCAATTATTCTCACCTTTAAATATGTAATCAAGTTAAAGTATTTTTATCTTTTTATATATATGTTGTTGTTTTACAAACCAATACAATATTATACTATTTTTCAATTATATTCTTATTTACTATAACCTCTTTTTCATCATCAATATCTCTCTTACTTTTCAATAATAGTTACATAAAAATACTAAAATTAAAATATCCTAAATTTTTACATCATATAATAATTTTTTAATTAATTTTTTGCATAACCTTTAACTATATTACACATAAATAAATGGAGTAACTCTCCTTCTATTTTATCCCCTCCAAAACTCTCAAATATATTTAGGATCTTTCTATCCGTTAGAGCTTTAGTCATATTTAGGCCAATGAGAATATTTAATGGCAAATACTACTTGACTACTCGAGTGTGTTGATGGATGGATTTAGTCTTTATTATAATTAACGAAGATAATCTATTACTCTTTTCATTTCTAAATATAAGACATTTTTTATACTTTTATTTTGTTCTTATTCATAAAACCATATACTGATATTCAATGATAATTAATTAATTTTTTTTCAAACACGTAACATTCATATTTACTTAATATTTTTTAGATTCTCAATAATATTATTAGGGGTACTTTTGAAAATATATATTAAATATTCACATTTCTAATACTATTAATTAAATTAACCAAATTTTTTAATGACCGTTAAATTTACCAAAAGAGTCTTATATATAAAAATGGATAAAGTATTCTTTTATTCATAAGGAGCCAATATCTCTCGTGTCATTCTATCTGCCACAACCATTTATTATTACTCTTTTTGATTGAGTTACGTAAGCATGAAAATTTTTTACTCGACCAAATTTTAAAGGGAAAAATCCATTCTGATTGGGTTTGGGAAACCCGAACCTGAAACCTTTTTTAAAAAGATGGAGGTGGGATGGTTTCGGAATTGTAAATACCCATCCCGCCCAAATAAAAATTCAATAATTTTCATTACAATAATAGTAAAATAGTGAGGTGAAACTAATATATTTATCTAAAATCATAATTTAATTCTTAAGTTTTTAGATATTTTTAAATTTTTTTACCTTTGTTATTATATATTATTTGAATTATAGTAATATATTTTATATATGGTTTTTGTTAAATACAAAGAAATATAATTTAAAAATTAATTAAAAATAATTGGACGGATTACTTAAAGATTTCCCAAATCCAACGTGGATGAGTTTGGGTTTCACTTTTCTACACTCGCTCTCCTTAAATCTGTATCCGAACCCATCCCATTTTTAATGGGTGGAAGATGAGATCAGTGAAACCCGCCTAAACCTGATTCGTTGTCATGCTTTACTTTTTTTATTGATTAATTTAAATAATTATATTATCAGTAAATTAAAAAATTATTTTTTATCAAAAATGCAAAAAGAATGACACATAATTATGGTACATGAAATATGATTTTTTTTTCATCAGCACATGAAATATGATCTTAGTTCCTTATTAAGTTCATATTTTTCCTTCAAATTAAATCAACAATCCTGATTTTTCTATAGCTTAATTAAGTTTTACCTCTGTTCAATTTCGTCCGTTTTTTATAAATGTGGTTGACGGATGTACGTGTTAGCCACTTCATGTAGTGACATTGGACTTAGGGATGACAATTGGACCCGGACCGGCGGGTACCCGCAATGGGTCCGGGTCTGGGTCCAAAAAAGAAGAATGGACCCGTTTGGGTACCCGCTTTGAACGGTCTGGGTTCGGGTCTGAGATATCCAGACCCGTGGGTACCCGGACCCGTTCATATTTACATATATGCATTATATATATATATATATATAATTTAGTATGTTTGTATTTAACGAGAGAATTTCTTTGATGTGTGTGCGAGTGTTTAATGGTGGTAGGGATTAATATTAAGTAGAGTGTGTAATAATGTATTAAGGATCTCTCGGTCTATAAAAAAAACATAGAAATTAATTTAAAAAATAATTTTTTCTTTAAAAAAAATTGCTAATGGGTACTCGCAAAACTCGTCTGGGTACCCGAAGACCCGTCTACCCATTATGCAGCGGGTACCCGAGCGGGTCCGGATCCAGTAATTGAAGAACGGGTCCGGGTCTGGGTACCCCATTACCCAGACCCATTGCCATCCATAATTGGACTCCATTCAATCAAGTCCTTGTAATTTTGGGTCATTTTGCTATATATCCATATCTTGATTAAATAATAAAAAATATTTTAAAAAACGTGTTGAGCCATGTGTAATGGCTAGCATGAAACGAATGGAATTAGATGGAAGGACACCATCCAAAAATAATGTAATTTCAGAGGTATACATATTTAAAAAATATCAGGATATGTATGACAAATGGATCGATCAAATAACACAAAGACTTAAAACTTAATTAAACCATTTTCTACTCCAAGAACTTAAAGTTATACCAAAACAAAAAAAAATAAAATAAAATAAAATTAGTTTAAGTCATTTGTTAGTTAAGATTTTGGGAATTAAAAAATTCATAAATAGAGTATACATTAATCTATATTTTGAAAACTAAAAAATAATTTTTCAATATATTTGACTTCTTAACAACGAAACTTGTTAATTTGCCAAATAAAAGAAAATATAACTCTTGAACTCAGTTCCTATTTTCAAACACTATTTCATTTTTTAAAATATTTACTCTCTCCGTTTTTGTTTATTTGTTATATTTTAAACAAAATATACATTTTTAAAAAAATGCAATTATTATTTGTTTAGATTTTAATATATTAATTGTATTTTTTTCATTATACATTTTATTTTTATATAATTATTAAATTTTTTTTCACTATTTACATAAATCAAAATTTATGTAATTGAAGTAATTATGAAAAGTAATATATATTACACTAAAATACTAAAATTTCTGAAAAAAAATAAGAAATACTTCCTCCGATCCGGCTTGAAATATAAGTAACAAAAAACATATTTAATTTGGTTTAAAATATTAGCAAAAGTAACTAATCTTCTTAAATTTTATTTCATTCCCAATGCTATTTTCTTAAAATATATTTAGAAAATTGTTTTCTCATTTAGTTTTTGTTTTATTCCCAATACTACTTTCCTAAAATACCTCTATTTTTTTTATAAATTTAAGAAAATTAAATATAATCAATTAACATTCTTAATAAGAGTGAAAGCAGTTACTTTTGCTTATATTGCAAGCCGGAGGACGTAGGAAGAGTATATTCCACCATTAATTCGGTTCATGCACCTGATAAGTTTGATCCCATAAATTAGAACAAAACTTGTTGAGTTTTGAAATTTTTCCAAAAGGCTATAGATATGGAGGAGGAATTTGAGTCAAAATAAACATATGTAGTAATGCATAATAAATAAGCCCCTCGAGTCAATCCAAAACTCCCCCTCTCCTTACTTTGCCCAAAATAAACCTAAAGAACTTGCAATTACTAACCCACCACCGCTTTCCAATCAAAACACACTTCTTCACCGTCTACACGAACCTCTTCTTGACTTTGAAATTGAAACCACCTCACCCCTTATTTACTCCTGCAACAACCTCTTCCATTAGAATAATCCAAACACTTATTATTTCTTCCTCCTCTTTTCACTCTCCTATATTAATACACTGCCAACAAAACCTCAAACTTCAGCAACACAACTCCACCTTTTCTTCACCCCCCTCTTCTTTTTTTTTTTTCCTTTCCACAGAAAATATGCATAAAGAAAGACAAAGTGATCAGAACCCTAGCTAGCATTAAGAGCTTTCTGCCATCTCTCTGTTTCAAAAAAGCTAAGATTCCTAGTCAGTAATTAAGTCCCTACCATGTATTGCTTTCCATGTTCTCTTTGCTTCTTTTCCGGGGGTGTTTTCCTTCTACTTTAAAGAACCTCCATCCCCAATCGCTCACAGGTATTATTTGCTTCATACTATTATTAATGCAAAACTAATCTAAACATATGTTATCTACAACAAGGGAGAAATTAAACATGTTAGTTTTTGTTATTTTCATTTCATTTCCTTTCAAGTTTATATACACAACAGAAATCACCTGTGTATACTCCTATTTATTTAATTTAATTTAACCTAAGTAACGTTTTCTCTTCTTCACTTTATCTTATTAATTAAAATCTTGTATGCTTATAAAAAAAATTAAAATCTTGTATACGTTACTAGTAGTAATAATCTTTAATTCTACATGATGATGTTTATTTGAAAGACGTTATGTACTATTTGGCTTATGATTAAAAGATATGAAATTATTTAATTTTGATAGAATGGTGAGAGTCACAGGCATGCAGAAGGGTAGGTGTGAAGTGGCTATATATATAAGGGGAGATGTGTTAGTATATGTGTTGGCCTAATCCATTCAGTTTTAGAGTTTCAGATCAAAAAGTTTTGTTGTTTTCTCTTCTAGTTGGCTGCTTTCTCTATATAGCTTCCAGTTCTGCGATTATCCTACAACCCATCCTTCACATCATTTTCGATCTCCCATCCAAATCATCATCATCATCATCATCATGGCTTCCTCCAACAGACACTGGCCAAGCATGTTCAAGTCCAAGCCTTGCAACCAATGGCAGCATGAAATCAACTCTTCCATCTTGTCATCAAATGGTTGCCACAGAAACACTTATAATTCTTCAGGTTTGTTAAACTTTAAATTCCATAATTGATACCGACCAACAATTATTTCACCACTTTTTTTCCAAAGATAACACCCCTTTTCAACTTGAGTTCCAAGGGTCACTAGTCTGAAGAAATTAGTGCATAATTGGATCAATAATTTTGTACATATTCAAATCTTAGATTGTTAATAAATTCATGAATTATAACTCATATATAAATATTATCCAAGGGTTGGATGTGATCTTAAATCTTACAATAATTTTTCTTGTTTTATTACTTAACCTTTAGTTTATGCAATTATAACTTCCCCACTATTTGAATTTCTTAAACTTTAGATAGGGTAATTAATTGACATTTTAATTTATCATATAATTGCTTTTATTTTTTAGAGTATATATATACTTTTTTTGTTCTCTATTCACTATAGCTTCAGGATGTGAAGAGAGGAGTCCTGAACCAAAGCCAAGATGGAATCCAAAACCTGAACAAATTCGCATACTAGAAGCAATCTTCAACTCTGGGATGGTGAACCCTCCAAGGGATGAGATAAGAAAGATCAGGATGCAGTTGCAAGAGTATGGCCAAGTTGGTGATGCCAATGTTTTCTACTGGTTCCAGAACCGCAAATCAAGGAGCAAGCATAAGCTTCGCAACCTTCAAAACTCAAAGAACCAAACCCAACAACAACTACAAAACCTTGCTTCTAATCATCATCAGCTCCCTAAAACAACAGCACCTAATAATAACTCATCCTCATCATCTTCCTCTGAGAAATCCTCTTCAAAAGATCAAATATTACCCACCACCACCAACAAGGGATCATTCACCATTGGATTCTCAAACATGAACGAAGGTGTGGCTAATTCTCCAACCATTTCTGTGAACAACCAGGCTTATTTTCAGAACTTCAATGAGACAAATTTGCTGCCACCAACATCATCCGAGCCTTTCTTTTTTCCTTTGCACCAAAATGGACAAGGGATAATGGATAACAATAACAACAATAATAATAATGGTTTAGCGACACAAGGGTTTAGTTTTGCTGATCTATCTAATGTGGTTCACGTTCAACCTCATCATCATCCTCAGCTCCATGGTCAACAACAACATAATGTTGGGCCTTGCACTAGCATGTTGCTAAATGAGATCAGGAACTATGGAACTTCTTTAAAGAAAGACCAAGATCAAGACAAGGCAATGAAGTTAATGCATCAACATCATCCTCAGCAAAGTTTCTCTCTCACATCATCCACTACTCAGACTATTCTCACTACAACTGTTGCTCCTCCCATTAGTAACACATCCGTTACTACTGTTACATCCACAGTACCTCAACTTCAAGGTAATATATTTTATTTTATTTTTTTGAAAAATTATGTTACATACTTACATGCACATAATTTTTACATGAAATATAGGAGATCAGAAATTTCACTAAATTCCACCTTTAATCTTATTTCATTGTGTTTACAATTCTATTACATCCCCTTAACAAAGTTAATTAAGTGTAATATTAATCGAATCTCTATGGAGGTAATTTTATAAGTTTACTTAAAATCATTATTATGAAAGTTTAGTGCAAGTTCCTCCTTGCATATTCATCCTTCTGATTGTTATTTTTTAAATTTTCTTTGCACTTGCATTCAAATTTTACCTTATTTGTGTCGCTAAATATTATAAATTGTACGTAGATGTCCCCAAAATATTGCAAAGGAAAACTTTAGGTTTGAGTTTTTTTTTATTTGTAAGGAGAAAACAATGGTATTTCAAAAAAATTTGTCATATTGAAAAAAAATACGAGTATTATTTAGGTCAAAAATTTAATAAAAAAATTTTTCTGACCAATTATAGCAAAAGACATGCATGTTTTCTATAACATCATATGTATTTTTCTTTCACTCAAATTGTTCCCTATTTTCTTAATACTACTCCATCTGTTCTTAAATCTAAAAAACATTTTTTTTCCTATTTGTTAGTTTTTTTTTTTCAATTTTTAATAATATTTAATTACTTTTATCAAAAAACATCTCCATTAAGAATCCCGATAATAATTATAGTTATAAAGATAATTTTGAAAAATCATACATTAAACATTTATATTTTCAATATCATTAACAAAATTAATTCACTTTTGTTCTTACATTATTTTTTCCAAAATAATCTTACATTTAGAATTGGAGTGAGTTTATTTGTAATAATTTGAATGTGTAAAGAGTAAAATTTGTCAACCTTCGTTTCTTTGTAACTTTTGTTTATTAAGAATTATATTTAATATTTATTTTGGTAATAAATCAATGTTTGTCTTTTATTTTTATAACAATAATTAAGTAATTTTTTTCACTTATTGGTTAGATAGAAATATAGTTGTAAAAAATAATTTTAAATATTGCATTAAATTTTTTATACAAACAATTAAATAAGAATAAAAAAAATTTCAACTAGAGTTATTTAGAAATGAATGTACTTCATCCACTTTGAAATATAGGAAAAAAAACTACTACCTCCATCGGTCCTCTTAACACTTTTATTTTGTCCCAATTTATAAGGCCCTTTACCAATTTTCAATGAGCATTAATTATTTTTTTCCACAAACACCCATATTTATTTAACACTTTTTATATTCTCAATAATATTAATAGGGGTAATTTTGAAAATACATATCAAAAATTCACATTTCCAATACAATTAACTAAATTATTCCACTTTCTTAATGGACGTGAAATCTCCCAAGAGGACCTTATAATTAGGGACGGAGGTAGTAATTTCAAATTTATTAAAGATGTCAGTTGATTTTATTTAATTTTCTCAGATTTATAAAAATAGAGATATTTTAAGAAAATAAATTAAGTATGAAACAAAAATTAAATTAAAATAATAATTTCACGAGATATTTTAGAAAAGGTACGTAATACTACATATTTAGAATAAAACAATTTAAAAAAATTAATTACTTTTTCTCATATTTTAAATCATGATAATTAAATCATGATAAATATGTGTGTGTGTTAGTTTTTTTTTTTATATAAATATATATTTGGGAATAGTAATTAAGATTGTTGCATTTGTGGACGTGTGCATGGCTTCATCCTAGTCATGTTTTTTTGACTTTCACAAGAGAGATGATTGGGTTTGTGTTAGGTGTTGATGATGCAGCTGGTACGGTGAAGTCTACTGTATTCATAAACGACGTCGCATTCGAGGTTCCAGTGGGGCCCTTCAACGTGCGCGAGGCCTTTGGTGTCGAGGCGGTGCTCGTTTACTCCTCCGGCCACCTTGTTCCCACCGACGACTGGGGTCTCACCCTCCACTCACTCCAACATGGCGCTTCTTACTATCTGGTAAGTATCAACGTCAATCTTTTTTTCACTTACATTTTTTTATTTGATTATAGATTAGCTAAGTACCAATTAGATTTTTGATATTTTTTCACTGTTCCAAGTTTGTTTATGGAAATTTATAAAGTCGTGTTTGGTTTTTTTTAAGGTTTTTTAACATACCAATTTTTTTTTTTGGAAAAGGCCAAATGAAATAATTAACATACCAATTTTCTTTTGCAGATTTTCGCATATAACAATTTGGTTTTTAAAATATGAAAATTTTAAGATATGATATTGATATATCTGAAAATATTAAGAAATCAAATTAATATATTCGAAAATTTTTTAAAAAAAATTAAATGCAAATTTAGAAAGCTTTATGAACTAAGTTCGTTGGACAATGAAGAAAATCCTTTAATTTATTTTTAGTGTTAGGAAAATACTAAATTTATGGATTAAAGGATCCTTTTTCTTATGTTTCTGACATCTTTTTTTTTTTCAGTTTTTTGGCAGATAATGTAAGGAATCATGGATGAAAGAAGCGAAGCATCTGAGATTTAGATTAGTTGTTCTCTCTCCATTACCATACTCTTCTGTTTTCTTTGCCTCTATATGACAGTACTATTGTGGTTAGGAATAGTTCTTGAAATTGAAATCATGACTATCAGCATATGTATTTTCTTTCTGTTAAAGTTGTTTGAATCAGACCTTTGTTTTTATGTGGATGTCATATGTATAAGCGTTGCTGTTTTATACCAACAAAAAAAAGTGATGCTAATAAGTCAAATATTAAGTTAAATTCGTCTATTCGTTAATTGTGAATATAAATGTGAACGTAGTTATTGAGAACTTGTAGTGCAGGTTAGGTGCGGTCATAATTCACTCATTTTCTGCCAACTTTTGGGTTGCATTTGTTTGTATTTTAAGTTGCCTTTATTTCATGCTGCTTCTTTTGCTGCCACGATGGTTCTTCAACTACTGTACCTTTCACAGAAATGTGATAGGGTTTGTGCTAGACAATTGGAAATGTCTACATTTGCCTTTTAACAAATTTATAGAAAAAAAAATATAGGGACTATGTTAAGTAAGTGAAATGGATTTTTTTTTTTTTTTTGCCTTCAAAATTAATGAATACATAAAGAATTAATGAATTTGTAATTCTAAGACAGATTTTTTTTATTACTGCATGTTTTAAAGCACTGGTTAAAAATCCTGCTTTACCAGTTATATATATATATATATATATAAATTTCAGGGAGTATAATTTATTTGTAATACTGTTTTCTTAAATTAATTCAAAAACTTAAAAAGAGTTTTAAAATTCAATTGTTTAGTTTGTTTTTCAATTTTATGAATTATATATGGGTGGCTTTTTTAAATTTATTCTTATTTTTTTGTAGAATCTTTTAAGAATTATGTTTATAACATAATAATAGATTTTCAAATTGAAAAATTGAAGAAAATAAAAATAGAATTTCAATGCATTAAACTTAAATACTTTGTTCCAGAAAAAAAAAATATCGTGTTTTTAAAAGATAGATAGATCGAAATTAAGCTTTAATTAATATGAGTATAAAATTGACTAATATTAATTATTTAAACAATTTAATTAGTTTACGTTCCCTTTCTTTTTTTTTTTTTTACAATTCCATTTCATAATTTACCACGCAAAAAAAAAATACACAATTTATATGAAAAAGATTATATTGAATTGTATTCATGCAAATATAGTTAAACATAAACAGGTCGGTTCGTTTTATAATTGATTACAATAATTAATAATTGACAACTTCCTCCGATCCTATTTATAAGACTTTTTTGTGTTTTTTCACTCCCATCAAAGTGAGTGAATATATTTGTTAGTGACATAGGAATTGTGAAAATTTGATATACTTTCTCAAAACTACTCCTATAATTGTTATTGAAACTCTAAAAAGTGTTGACTTTATAGGAGTAGTGTTAGTGGAAAGAAGTAATTAAATGCTATTGAAAATTGAAAATGATCAAAATCAAAACCCTAAAAGAATCTTATAAATAGGATCGAAGGGAGTATATAATATAGCAGTGGCACACTTACATAACAAATGTCCACTTTAATATATTATCAAACACGTGCACTTATTTCAAACGATGGATTTTTCTGACGTAGTGATAAGTTCTGAAAAGAATGAACAATAGAATAGAGAAAGAGAGAAAACTTAGAGAAGAATTTGAAGAAAGAGTTTGTTAATAGTTTAACTGATTTTTCATTATATTGAATTGAGCTTACAACAGATATTTATATTACAATAGAGATCAGTTGTGCCCAGGCTTATAGCACTGATTTGCACACCGAGAGTTCTAAGCTAGCGTGCCGCATTTGGCAACTATATTTACAAGGCTAAAGTTACTATTACATTAATACTTTCCCTATAAACATAGCTAGGAAACAATACAAAGCAATCACCTAAAACTTTCCTCATAAACCAAACAAAATGAACTATAGCGAAGAAGAAACAGGTAATGTCTTCACTGTTAAGAAATGCTTAAGATCTTCAAAACGAGTCTGTGAAAGAGGTTTAGTTAAGATATCGGCAATTTGATCAGAGGCTGGAATGTGAACAACTTGGAGCTGATTCTGAATAACCCTTTCTCGAACAAAGAATATATCAAGCTCCATGTGTTTGGTTCGATTATGCAAAACTGGATTGTGTGAGAGAGACACAGTACTCAAATTATCACAGTGAATAACAGGAGTATGTGATAAAGAAATACCCAGCTCTTGAAGCAAACTTTGAAGCCAAATAATCTCAGTGGCAGCCTGAGCCAAAGAACGATACTCAGCCTCAGTACTACTTCGAGCAACAACCTGTTGTTTACGTGCCCACCAAGAAATAAGATTGGGGCCTAAATAGACACAAGCGCCAGATGTTGATCGTCTATCATCAAGATCACTGGCCCAATCAGCATCACAATAAGCATAGAGCACCAATTGAGTAGCAGGCCGAAGGCACAATCCACTGGAAAGAGATCCCTTCAGATATCTAAGTATACGCTTAACACATTTCCAATGACTGTTTAAAGGCTGACATAAGAATTGACAAGCTTTATTAACACTAAATGAAATTTCAGGATGTGTAATAGTGGCATATTGCAAAGCACCAACCACTGATCTATACAAAGAGGGATCATCAAAGAAATTAGAACCATGTTTGGTTAATTTTAAAGTAGATTGCATGGGAGTACCAATACTTTTAGCATCAGACATATTCACTTTGGATAGAATATCAGATATATATTTTCGTTGAGATAGATGAAGTGATCCATCAGAGAGAGTAGTAACTTCCAAACCAAGAAAGTAATTCAAACGACCAAGATCTTTCAGGGCAAAAGCACTATTAAGAGAGCTTATCAATAGTTCAACAACAGTAGAAGAACTTCTTGTGATGATAATATCATCAACATAAACCAATACATAAATCACTGAATTGGGCTGATGTTGAATGAATAAGGAGGGATCACACTTGCTTTGAGAAAAATGTAGACCAAAGAGAGTGGTAGCCAACTTTTCAAACCAAGCTCGAGGTGCTTGCTTGAGACCATAGAGAGCTTTGTGTAGCCTACAAACAACTGAGGATCCACCTTGTTCAAAACCAGGAGGTTGGTCCATATAGACTTCATTGGAAAGCTCACCATTTAAAAAGGCATTATTGACATCAATCTGTCTAAGCTTCCAACCCATAGTTAATGCTATAGTCAAAACCAACCGAATAGTAGAGGGTTTAACAACTGGTGAAAATGTTTCATTAAAATCAAAACCCTGCCTTTGATGAAAGCCTTTGGCCACTAATCTGGCCTTGTACTTATTAACAGAACCATCAAGATTATATTTGATTCTAAAAACCCATTTGCAACCTATAGGCTT
The DNA here is from genome assembly GCA_037953625.1 of Crotalaria pallida. Classification (NCBI taxonomy): domain Eukaryota; kingdom Viridiplantae; phylum Streptophyta; class Magnoliopsida; order Fabales; family Fabaceae; genus Crotalaria; species Crotalaria pallida. The sequence goes on from CM075655.1 coordinate 110,847,577, forward strand.
CCTGTGAGTAGGTCTGCGAACTAAGGCCCATGTATGATTAGCAAGAAGGGCTTTGTATTCCTCTTGCATAGCAGCAGCCCACTCAGGACAAGCAAGAGCCTGCTTGACTGATTTAGGCAAAGATACTGACCAGGCTTTGGGTTTAAAAATGCCAGATTTGCTCCTTGTTTGCATAGGATGAGAGTTGGAAGGAGGAATTGGAAGAGGTGAGGCAATATCAGGTGCTGATGAAATAGGAGGAGAAGGAAATGAAGATACTGGACTGGCAGAAGAGGGGGAGCTACTAAATTCTTCAAACTGAGGAGCAGGTCCAGAATAGGAAGGATAAGATGAGGGTGATAAATGTGACGGAATAAAGAACTCAGGTGGAGAAACAGGTGTAAATGGAAGTTTACATGGTTCAATATTGGAAGAAAGAATAGGGTCTGAACTGGTGAGTTTGGTAAATGGAAAGGAACACTCATCAAATAGGACATCCTTGCTGATAATAAGTCTGCCTTGTGAAGTTAAGCATTTGTAACCTTTGTGATTAGGAGAATAGGCAAGAAATGTGCATTTATCAGACCTGAAGGACAGTTTATGTGGATTATAAGGCCTTAAGCATGGGTAGCAAGCACAACCAAATACTCTAAAATAGGTAAGATCTGGAGCAGTGGAGTGCAGTAGAGAATAAGGAGTTTTGAACTCAATGGATGAGGAGGGAATTCTATTGAGGATGTGCACAGCAGTAATAAAGGCATGATCCCAGAACCTTAGAGGCATATGAGCTGCAGCCAGCATAGAGAGCCCCATATCTGCTATAGTTCTGTGTTTTCGTTCAATAACTCCATTTTGATGATGTGTGTGAGGACAAATAAGTCTGTGAGTGATGCCTTGTGAAGTGAGAAAATCAAAGAAAGGTCTAAACTCTCCTCCCCAATCAGATTGAACAGATTTGATTTTAGTATTAAATTGAACTTCAACAAGTTTTTGAAATTGAGTAAAAACATGAAGAGCTTCTGATTTCTTTTTGAGAAGATATAACCAAGTAAACCTACTGTATGCATCAACAAAGGTTATATAATAAGAAAAACCTTGAGTAGAGACAATGTGAGAAGGCCCCCAAAGGTCAGTGTAAATTAATTCCAATGGTTTAGTATATTTAGTTGTAGAAGGATGTGATGAAAGTCTATGAAGTTTACCTAAACAGCAAGCTTCACAGAAACTAGACAATTGCTTAACATGTGAAATAGGCATTTTAAGAGTAGAAAAGATTTTGGACAAAATATCACAGTTTGAATGGCCAATTCTCTGATGCCAAAGTTTAATAACCTTTTCAGCAGAATTACATTTAGCATTAGGAGCAGTACAAAGAGAACTATTACAATCAGACTTAGAATTATTACATTGCATCAAACTATCATCAAAATCAGCAGATATAAGAGTAGTACTAGAACTAGGATCTACAGCAGTGAAAGCGGCTTTATTAGATGAACTATATTGAGTATAACTGGAAGTAGATAAGACTAGGTTAGTAAAGAAATATAAGCCATCTTCACCAAGAGAACCCTGTAAAACTACTTCATGAGTATCCTACAATTTCACAAAACAGTGAGAGGCATGGAATTCAAAGTAAACATTGTTGTCTGCTGAAAATCTGCTTACACTGAGCAAATTTTTAGAAAATTCAGGAACATGGAGAACATAAGTAAGATGCAGCAATTTATGTCCAATAGAAGATATAAAACTAGAGTGGCCTATATGTGATATACCTACTCCTGAGCCATTTCCCATGAGTAAAAGGTCAGAACCAGTGAACACTGAATGATGATGCAAATTGTCAAGATGTGGAGTGACATGATTTGTGGCGCCAGAGTCAGGATACCAAGTATTATTAACAAACATGTCAGGAACAGCCATCATAGCTTGCATGTGATTTGATGAAGGCATAGTGTTGCTGGTTGAACCAATGGATGGAGCAGCAGTAGCTATAGGTCTAGATGGAAAATTGAAACCAGGATAAGCAGGTGGAAATGAGAATTGAGAGTGCTGAAATCCAGGATATATAGGATAAGAAGAGGGAAACAGGTTAGGAAGTTGTGGATTATAAGGATTAGAGTAATAAGGCATTTGTTGTGGAAATTGAGTGATATGAGCAGAGGGATGAGGGGCAGGATAGTAAGATGGTTGAGGATTAACAGCAAATGAAGGTGCATACTGAGCAGGAGTATGAGAATGAATAGTAGCATGTTGATTGGAATTGATAGCCAAGGCCTGAGCATGAGCTACAGGATCAAACCGAAAGTAGCATACAGTTGCATCATGACCAAATTTCTTACAGACTTGACAAGTAATTTTATTATTATACTTGTTATTTTTGCCTCTATATTTAGAATTATTATATTGTTTTGAAGCAGAGTTTAACTGATTATTATTAGAATGATTCTGTGCTTTAGGTTTTGGATTATCATCTTCATCATCAGCATCTGAATCATGAGCAGGTACAGCTACAGATTTTCCTTTGTCAGGAGGTGCAGAAGATGGAAGAGGAATTGAAACACGTGAGGTAGGAGTTGCATTCACCAAATTATGAGCAGGAGCAGTATGAAGATGTGCAGGAGTATGAGTCATGTTAAAAGCACGGGAAGGATCATATCCAGGAGGCAAGATTGTTTGTAAGGTGAAATTAGAATCACCTTGAGATTGAATCGAAGCTGGTATAGGGGAATGAGATTGATAAACCTGAGCAACATTTGCAGAAAATGAATCAGGAACCAGATCTAGAGAATGCTTGTGCAACCGTGCCTCTTGTTGAATCAGTAACATGCCTAGATTATCCAAATTAACTGGATCTATTTGACTCGTTACTGAAACAATGAAAGGATCATACTCCTCTGGCAGACCTTCAAGAATGATGTCAATTTGTTCAGCTTCACAGACTACTTGTTCAACAGAGGCTAACGCATCAATAAGTGACTGAATCTTCAAGAGATAGTCATTAATGGAGAGTGAACCTTTCTTCATACTCCTCAATTCAGATCGATACTGTCTTATCCTCGCTTTCAGTTGAGTTTCGAAATAAAGATGTATAGCAATCCATAACTCACTAGAGCGAATGCAACTAACAAACCGTGTAAGCATAGATTCTGAAAGCGTGGAGAGAATCCATGACAGAAGCTTCTGGTCCTTTGATTCCCAATCAACATAAGCTGGATTCACCATTTTTGCTGATTCTTCACCATTTTCAATGAAGTAAGTTGGAATTTGCTGAGTTGAACTGATGAAATTATGAAATTGAAGGCCACGTATGGCAGCGGAAACTTGTTGTTTCCAGATCTTGAAATTCTTATCATCTAACTTGATAGAGAGTTGCGGAAACGAAGTTGTTAACGGAGAATCGTAACAAGCTTGTGATACCATGATAAGTTCTGAAAAGAATGAACAATAGAATAGAGAAAGAGAGAAAACTTAGAGAAGAATTTGAAGAAAGAGTTTGTTAATTGTTTAACTGATTTTTCATTATATTGAATTGAGCTTACAACAGATATTTATATTACAATAGAGATAAGTTGTGCCCAGGCTTATAGCACTGATTTGCACACCGAGAGTTCTAAGCTAGCGTGCCGCATTTGCCAACTATATTTACAAGGCTAAAGTTACTATTACATTAATACTTTCCCTATAAACATAGCTAGGAAACAATACAAAGCAATCACCTAAAACGTAGATATTGTGATAGTAATTTTGCTCTCTCTATCTAAATGATGGTAAAGGTAGACTTTGTTAAATGGTTACCGATATAATTGGTAATGGGAATTGTTGTTACTTAAGCAAATGATGTAAGAGATTTTGCTAGCTAGGAGGGTTGTATCTAAAGAATTAGTCACTCTCCTTAATACGCTGAAGTTTTGATAATTGTCAAAATTGTATTGCGATCACAATTGCAACTACATCAATCACATTTGACCAAAATTATCTATAACATCAAAATTATTTAAAATCTTGAATACAATATTCTCTATTTTTATTTAAAGGTCCGGTGAAGGACGGAATGGTATCAACATTTAGAAAAGAGAACAGGAATAAAGTACTAGCTAGTTGTTTAGAGGCAACAATCCTGGAGAGATCTCTTATCGTAGAATCAAAGACTTAGTTGGATACCAACTTGATAAAAAAAAAAAAAAAAGTACTGGCTAGTTGTTACAGAGAGCTGAGAAGTCACAGGAACTGTTGCTGAATGGTTAACGTGTTGTTGTTTGATAAGAACAATCAACAGTGTTTGCCATCATTCTTGTTTTGATGCTTCGATTTGACTGAACGATTTGTATATGTCAATTATTAACATGGAGACTTGTGTGCCAATTGAAGCTGCTCCGAATGTCTCTCTTCTTATGCTATGTCACATTCAAACATGCATCCATTTTCTTTTCTGTATGATTAACCTTTGACTTTTTCTGATATACGTTCGCAATTTTCAAACCCTTGTGTGGAAATGGTATTCTCAATCTGTGTCTCTCATGGATATATTTCCTGGTGGAGGAGAAGGATATTAGGTGAAGGATTACATACTTGTATTTAATATGTAGAGAGCATGTACCATGGACTAGTGTAAATCACTCGGGTGTTTAGAACACACAATTTGTCCTTGCTACTTAAGTTAACTAAAACATTGTTTGAAAAATAGAATTTGGGAAGAGAGGATGGGTGATAAAAATTAAAGACTAAACTGTCACTTTAGTCCCTCACTTTGTAAGGAGCTTTCACTTTGGTCCCTGATTTTTCAATAATTCCTTTTTAGTCCCTCACTTTGAAAAAAGCTACTCACGTTAGTCCCTGACAACTTTTTCGTTCATAGACCTTAACATCTTACACATGTAGCCGTTAAATAACTTATACGACGTCTAGTTGTTGTGATGCTGCCACAGATTCATCAACTGCTGTATTTTCTGCAGCTGTTAGAGCTTCACCAGCTGCCTTATCTGCAGTTGCTTAGCTACCTCTTCAGCGACCTTACTGTCTTATCCTCTTCTTCCTCCAATTGTCTTTTGAATTCAGCATCATGTGTAAAATGTTAACGGCCACGTGTGTATATGTTATTTAACGGCTACGTGTGTAAGACGTTAACGTCTATGAACAGATAAAGTTGTCAGGGACTAATGTGAGTAACTTTTTTCAAAGTGAGAGACAAAAGAGGAATTATTAAAAAATTAGGGACTAAAGTGAAAAATATTACAAAGTGAGGGACTAAAGTGACAGTTTAGTCAAAAATTAAATAAACTTTATAGTTTTACGACTTTGTTTTCTATTTTCATTTAGATCTTATTTTTTAATTTATTTTTTTCTTTGCGCATCACATCATTAAAATCATTTTTCTTTTTTTATTTTCTATCTATTTTTTTTCTTATACCTCAAAACGAAATATGGAAATATCTCTCTTTTTTTTTAATCCTCCTTTGTTTTTTATTTAATGTGGGAGGAAATGGAGAGTAAAAAGGCAAGAGTCCAGTGCAAAATATTTTTAAAAAATTCAAACCTTTTAAGGAAAAGGAGTCAACATACCCGTGGAAGCTGGCACAAGCGGAAGGAGCTTGTGTCCCTTAAGCATGTGGTCGCGGATTCGAGTCGTTCCCGAGACGCATGTGAATGGAGCAAGCCTTACTGGGAGCATCGCCCCCGAAAGGGCCTGACCGTGGTGCAAGGGATTAGTCACCCAGTTGCGTGGGTGGATACCCTGGTTCATCCAAAAAAAACTGAGTCAAGATATTTTTCATTTCTTTAGGAAATGACAAGATTTCAGCCTTTGAAAAATTTAACAGTTAGTTAAAATATTGTTCAAAATAATAAAAATGAAGAGAATCTAACACGAAAAGATATAAACGGGATTTAACTGGGAAAAGTTTATTAATCTCCACTTTGTATTATTGCATAATATCTAAAGACAAGTAATTGGTTAAAAAGTTATACTCCCTCCGATTCTATAAATAGTATCGTTTTGGAAGATTTCAAGTTTATTAAGAAAGTTTGATTAATTTAGTTAATTGTATTGGAAATGTGAACTTTTGATATGTATTTTCAAAATTATCCATATTAATATTATTGAGAATCTAAAAAGTGTTAAATAAATAGGGGTGTTTGTGAAAAAAGTAATTAATGGTCATTAAGAATTAATATAGAGTCTTATAAATAGAGACAAAATAAAAATGTCAAAATGTCTTATATTTAAGGACAAAAGTAATAATTTATTAAAAATTTTATTTTTTATATACGTTGTAATCAATAATAACACATGGAATGAATCAAAGTATAAAATAAAAAAATATGATCCTATGTAGAATAAGAAAAAGAAGATATAAACAAAAGTCATTAGATGAGAAAAGATTGAAAAATATCATTATTCAAAAAATTCTTCACTCAAATTGGGCCATTGGGGAAGTAATTTTGTTAAGAATATTTCTAACATGCAATCTAAATTAAAATGGTTGCTATGCAACCTTTTGTTAGACTAATAAGAATTTGTCACCTAATGCATGTATGTCATGTCATTGCTTAAAGTAGTCAAAATTGATTTTTGCAATCTAGTCCAACATAAAAACTAGATTATTTTAATTTAGTCCTTTGTACCTTTACACAAATTATAACTTTTAATTTTCAAAAACATTACTTAAAAAAAAATTAAAGTTGTTTCAATTTTGCTAGAACTGCTCCTCTTTCTTCTTCTTCTTCACGTTCTCAACATTGTACTTTAAGCAATGACATGACATACATGTATTAGGTGACAAATTCTTATGAGTCTAACAAAGGGTTGCATAACAACCATCCAAATTTAGATTGCATGTTAGTAACTCCCTTTTGTTAATGCACATTAAGATATTGCTACTTTCACAACTCACCTGGAAAACCGAAAACACCCATTTACCAGAACAAACACTTCATACATACCCCATTACTCCGACTTTTACCCTCTTACTCTACTTGGATATTTTTACTCACTCTTACTCACCCTTTCTCTCTTCCATTTTTTTTAACAACAAAAATTCACCAAAGTGATGCATGTATTCACTACCATGGATGATAAGAATTGTCTAATTTTATGTTTCTTTTTCCCTTCATATTTCCTAATTTTGGGTATGAATGAGGGTGAAGTGAGGAGAGAAAGAGAAGCATAAAATTAGACAATAATATCTATTGTGTATGATAATTAAACAATATTTAATTAATTGTATCATGATCAATGAAAATTTTAATAAGAAAAAAGGAAAACTAACTAACAACTTCGGGCAAATGCTAAACTATTGATAGTTTAACTCATTCGTATAAATGTTATCGGTTAAACCCACAACGATAACTTTAAAATAATTTTTGGCTTTATAATTTATTACAAATAGTATGCGTTATAAACAAAAAGTTAAAGTATGAGATTGTACATATAATGTTGCTCATTTATTTTAAAAATGATAAAGTTTCATTAATGCCTTTTATGCGTTATAACTTGTACAATCACCTTCCCTTAAGCAAATTTTCAAATTCGAGTTTTGCGAATAAAAAAAAAAAACTCATGTATCATTATATGTATCACTTTCATATCCATCCAAGCTACACATCATATGGCCTAACTATACATCTTGTTGTTCTATCATTTTCAATCCCCATTACTCTTCATTTGTCAATTATCGTTCTTCATTGCTCTAATCTTGATCAAACCATCACTCTTTCAATGATAATAGCTTGTTGTTTTGATTTTGAATAACAATATTGATTTGGGCTGACTATTTTAGAATAGCGCGAGTTTTCAGTCAATAATTATATTTTTTTTTTGCCATTTTATGCATTAGTCCCTATAGGCCCACCAAAGAAAACCTAATAAAGAACGAATTGATTTAGATCAAAATTCAATATCAAACCTCGAAGATGCGCTTAGAGCACATCAGAGGGGATGAGAGAAGAAACCTAGCATTCGTATTAGGCGAAATCGACAGTTACTCAACCCAACGACTTTTGTATTTTGTTATGATTACTTATTAGAATAAAATAATAAAAAAATACTTTAATATGTTTTTTATTCTTAAAAATTGATCGAGATTTGGTTTCGGTTCATAAAAAAAAAATTGATCAATTTTGATTCTTAAATATTTCAAAAATATATTTTTAGAGTTTTAATCCCTTATTGATAACATAACTAAAACCATATGTATCCCATGTTTCTCTAATTGCAAGCATGATCGAGTATAATTTTATCATGTTATAACTCACCCCACAACATGATTAAAACCAATTTTATTGAAACATCTATTAACCAAAATCGGTTTTTTTAGAGATTAATGGGTATGCACTGATCGTGTAGATTTTTTTACATCATTAGTCTATCATTCATCATTCATTTATATTACTTTAATCTAAAAGTCAATAATTATACATTGATGAATGGTGGATGATGCATTGATGGTGTAAACAACTTTACACTGTCGATGCATTCTCCAATTTTTTTTTTTAACATAGGAAATAAAAACCAAGAAAAAGAAAACATTGATTTTTCATTTTGGAAGAAAAACTTGCTTTATTATCAAAAAAAAAAAAAAAAAGAAAAACTTGCTTATACAAAAAAGGGTAAAAAAGGATCTCTCAATCTAGTGATTACTTTACTCACATGAACCCTCCCTTATTTCCAGCTCCATCTCTTTCATTTCACCGACCTTCTCATTGAATGAATAAAATGAATGAATTGTTACCAAAATAAATTTTTTTAAAAAAAAAAAGTTTCCTTTTTTTAAACATTCTTCTAAATCTAGGTTTCACTTTTAAGAAGAAAAAAATGATTCTTTACTTCCATTCACATCAACCCATCTAAGGATCCTCTTATCAAATCAAAATCACTTTTTTTATTTTTTTTAATTTTCCCTCAACCCAAACCACAAACACCCACATACCCGAAAAAAATAAAAATAAAAAAATCGAAGTTTGTGGCAAATGGGTGCATACAGAGCCGATGATGATTACGATTACCTGTTCAAGGTGGTTCTGATCGGTGACTCTGGTGTTGGAAAATCCAATCTTCTTTCTCGTTTCACCAAGAACGAGTTCAGCCTCGAATCCAAGTCCACCATTGGTGTTGAATTTGCTACCAGAAGCATCCATGTTGATGATAAGGTTGTTAAGGCTCAGATTTGGGACACTGCTGGCCAAGAAAGGTTCGCATTTTACTGTTCCATTTTCTTATTTCTTATGGCTGTCAAATCATAATGTTCATGCTTCAATTGGGTTGATGAATTTGTGATTCGTTTGTTTTAGTCATTGATTCTGTTATGTGTGTTCAAAGTGCCGGAATTTCGATAGATCGAAAGCACTTCTTATATGAGATATTGATTGCGAGGTTAAGCGGTGTTTTGAATTTTGATTAACTTAAGCTATGTTTAGGTCATGGCTTTTGTTTTGTTTGGTCATGATATATATGATATATAAGAATGTGATTTGGGTTTTGCATTTGGGATAAGGAGGAAGGAAGATGAATATGTGGTGAGAAATCCTGGCATTCATGGCATTCTGAATTTTTCATTTTGTCTCCGAAGCATTTGCAATCGATAAAAAGGTTACCAGTGTCTCTAATTTGTAATGATAAATGAAGTTGAAAGTCCATATGACAATGTTTCTGTGTGACAACTAGCTGTGGAAAATTGGAGGGTGGGCATTTTTAAATAACCCGAATTTTGTTTATTCATGATGAAACAAGAAACTGTTTTACTCTGTGTAGTTTGTTATACTTTTGGTAAATGGATTTTTTACACTATGTTTAACTTAAGCATCTCTTGGTGCCAAATGGCAATAAGCTTTCTTTTGATGCATGTTTAGTTTTTTTAACATCCTGCGCATCCGAAAATCCTTGTCCTTTTTCAAATTGATACGTTCGAACTTTCTCTTTAGAAGGCCGAAAGAGAACTTGCTCCTTTCTGTTTTTCTTTATGCAACAAGGTTGTAAGTCATGCCTTACTTTGCAACTTCATTAGTTTCTTTCTTATCTACTAGCTGTCTGAGAAGCTTGCATTTTTTTGTTTGTTTGTTAGGTCTTATAGAAAAGAGCTATAAGAATATCTCTATATGTATAGGTTGAAGTTGAATGCGTGAGCATTTTTGTGGCGAAAGAAATTTAAAATGAATAACATGACATTGCTAAGTTGTGGAGTTTTGTTTCCTTGCATTAAACCATATTGATATGTAAACTTGGTATTGTTATGGTAATTAAATTTCTTGAACTTGTGTAAGGAACACATATTGACTACTGGGCTAGCATTATTATGACTACAATGCCTAAAATTTTGTGTAGTATGATGATTGATGACCGATAAGGAAGTCAATATAGTAATGTTGTTACCAAATTAGTTAGCTGGATAGTTATAATTTCGTGCAGAGGTGTCCATTTGATACCTCGCTGATTTCCTTTCATTGAAATAGTAATTATGTCGAATCTGGAGGCTAGACGTATAATTCCTTTATGATTAGACGTTCTGTGCCGCGATATGTTTTTTTAAAATAGCTTTCTTTATTGTTAGTTTACATTTCCATAGATTCAATGCCTTTGGCAATGCTGCTTTATTTCCAAAATGCACCTTCAACAGTTCTTTCCCAGCCTGCTTTTAATACAACTAAGTTGAAAATCATATGTTTTTCTTTGAGCCATTACTAAATAACTGCCATTGTAGCAAGCAGTGAAGCAGGATGGTAGTGTTGTTGCTACTTGATTTATAAATCCTGACGTGAATCTTTAGAAGTAACAACACCTAATTCTAGATTCCATGTCAGTTAATGATCTACCAAGCTGTATTTGATATCTTACTTTGCTTCTTTTTTTTATGAAAGGTATCGAGCAATTACAAGTGCATATTATCGAGGAGCTGTTGGTGCTTTACTAGTCTATGATGTTACCCGCCATGTTACATTTGAAAATGTGGAGCGGTGGCTAAAGGAGCTAAGAGATCACACAGATGCCAACATTGTGGTGATGCTTGTAGGAAACAAAGCCGACCTGCGTCATTTGCGAGCAGTTTCCACCGAAGATGCTACAGCTTTTGCTGAACGAGAGAACACATTTTTCATGGAAACATCTGCTCTCGAGTCCTTGAACGTTGAAAATGCCTTCACAGAAGTGCTGACCCAGATTTATCGAGTTGTAAGCAAGAAGGCCCTTGACATTGGTGATGATCCGGCAGCCTTACCAAAAGGACAGACAATTAATGTTGGATCCCGTGATGATGTATCAGCTGTGAAAAAATCTGGATGTTGTTCTGATTGAGTGTAGTAAAAGTCTGTATTTTAACTTTGAAGTCTATGCCTTGTTTATAACCATGTAGAGCATGAAAATGATTGTCTGGAGAGCATCAAACTACATAGTTTCTGCTTTGGTCTGTAGAGATTTCCGTTCTATATTAGCCAAATGTTTAGGAAACATGCACTTCATTTTGCATAATTAATACATTTCAGATTTGTCAACTTGGTTGCTTCTATTTGTTCATTTTGTTGTCATCAATGCCTGCATGTTGACAGAGTAGATTGTTTGGTCTGCTTCTTAACCCGATTATTTGAAACATAGGCTATTCTTTCTTCCCTTACGGAGAATACTTAGCTGACTGGTATCTTAGCTTTTTTACGTAAGAGTATTGCTAAATGCACATCTACTATCCTTATATAAAAAGACGCCTATTCGAGGCACCACGTTTGTCGGGAGAAATTTTAGAGGCAACACATTCGTCGAAGAAATTTTTGAGGCACCATGTTTGTTGTTGAAGTTTTCCTTTCAGCAGAGCATTTGTAGGTAGATAATCATTATTAAAAAAATTTTACAATTTGAAATTAAATAACTTATTAAAATTTATTTAATTATCATTTTATCTGGATGTGAAATCATTATCCTTAATTTTACAAGTTTTCCAAATCATTATATATAACATGAGTATTTTTTTTTTTTCCTTTTTCATCTTTGCATTCATCTTTATTTTTTTTCGTTCTATTTTTCCGTTCTATCTTTCTTGAATATGTATCATGCATATAATTTATATTTTTATAAATTTAACCCATAAAAAATTGTCTAGCTTAGTTTCTTTTACGAGACTTGCATATGTTATTAGGTAACTTATTGAGTTTTTAAAATTTTTAATTGAATCAAGTTAGTCATTCTCCAGTTTTCAAAACATTGCTTGATAATATCATGGAGGAAAGTCGGAGTGTCACTATCAAAGAAAGCTATTGCAATATATGAAGGTAAACAACAACCTCCTAATTATATTCATGCTCAATTTTTGCATTTTTTTCGTCATTAAAACTCTTTAATTCTTATAATTCTCGCTCATCTTAATTTGTATTATTTAATTATTAAGTTCTTCTTTCTCTCACTAATTGCTTACTTCAATTCAATATGTTTATTCACGTTAACAACAATCTCTCAATTATGTCAATCTTCAATTTTTACAATTTTTTTTGTTCCGTCAATAAATCTCTCTAATTCTAATATTTCTCACTCATCTTAATTTATATTGTATGATTATTAAGTTCCTCTTTTTGAAGACGTTATGTGGTAGAAAACTGCATCTTCTCAAGAGGCCTAAGTTTTAATTTCAGAAAACTCAATCTAATCTACGACTGCTGCAATTCCTTCGATAATATATTTTGTTTTTGGAATAGATAAAAAAAATTATATATTTTGATTTTATACTTGATATAAATATTTTTTTTTAAATTTTTTGTACAAGAGAATTAAAACTACAATTTGAAATCATTATCCGCAACCAAAATACTACAATTTGAAATTAGATAGATTATTCACGTTTTTCAAATTATTAATTTATTTTAGATAAACACGTATTAAATAAGTTGAATTTGTTATTAATTTTGGATAAATCTTTATGGGTAAATAATCATTATCTCTAACCAAAATATTATGATTTGAAATTAAATAAATTATTCAAATTTTCTAAATCACTATCCCCATTTGAGATATTACAATTTGAAATTAAATAGATAATAAATAAATAGATTATTTATTTTGGATAAATATAATTTAAATCTATAAAATTTGTTAAGGTAATTAACCAAACACGTAGCCAAAGATAAATTGCATACATAATCCATAATTTAATTAAATATAGAAAAATTGTTAAGATAAAGTTGAAAAAAATAAATAATTTTTTATTGTAACACCAAGATTCAAGTTTCTTTCTCAAAATAAACAAGAGACATTTTGCTCATAATACCATCAAACAAAATTATGATTTAATTTTGATTTATCACAATAAAGTAGATAATCATATAAAAACATTAATTTATTCATCAAATAAATAGAGAATATCTCAGATAAAAAGTGTTATTTTTTATTTATATGAGGAAGTACAAAATTTATCAACAAAATCATTTAGATCAATTTTATTTCGTTGTACAGTTTGGTTTGAATTCCTACCTTATATCTTTACTTTATAATAAAAATAATAATAATCTTTAATTTAAAATATTTAATATAACCAACAAAGCTCAACACAGTTGGTAGATAGCTGGGTTCCTTAAGCATGATGTCGGGGGTTCGATCCCTGTCGTGGGCATGGAAAAGGCTTTGTTGGTAGAGGCAAAACTCACTTCGATGATCTCTATGCCTCGGAGGGGATTAGTCTTCGGCTGTCGGCTGGGGATACCTTTGATGTACACCCAAAAAAAATTATTTAATATAAAAAAATTAAAATATCAACAACCCATGGGGTAAGAACTAGTTTATACATAATTGTTCAGTTTTAACTACTCCCTCCGTCCCTAATTATAAAGCCCTCTTGGGAGATTTCACGTCCATTAAGAAAGTGGAATAATTTAGTTAATTGTATTGGAAATGTGAACTTTTGATATATATTTTCAAAATTACCCCTATTAATATTATTGGGAATCTAAAAAGTGTTAAATAAATAGGGGTGTTTGTGGAAAAAATTAATTAATGGTCATTGAAAATTGGTAAAGGGCTTTATAAATAAGGACAAAATAAAAGTGTCAAGAGGGCTTTATAATTAGGGACAGAGGGAGTAATTATTACAACTGGTTGTTTTTTACACACTCACATTCTCATTATGTGAGGTGATGTAATTCTTGGGAAAGCACGTTTCATATTTTTTTTTTTTTTTTTGGCTTCTATGTTTATCAAAATACACATATCAATGTTTTCCTTAAGAAATTGGTATCCACCTCTAATCAGATTTAAAAAATCTCTAATCAGATTTGACTGTTAAATCTTTGTAATTATTTTTTGTGGCTGATAAAAGACCACATTCACCGCATAATTGTTTTTATCAATAAATTACGTGACTGAGAAACATGTCGTGTTAGGCATTAAGAAAGAGTGAATAACATTGGCTGTCGTTTCCCCTCTTTTTTTTTTGGCCCAACATTGAATGGATTGTCTTGGAAATTATATACTCCCTCCGGTCCTTATTATAGGACATACTTAACCGAATTACACATATCAATGAAAGTGGTTGGTTTTATGAATTCTATGAAAATATATTGTAACATTACAATTTTACCCCCTTAATTTTTCTTGGAAAATTCACACTCATTAATGAACACTAAAAAACACATAGATAGTCAAAGCATTTAATAAGGGCAAAAAAGAGAAAAATCAATAAATGATGCATAGAAAATATAAAGTGACTTATAATTAGGACCAAGAAAACTTTCTAGAATGTGACCTATATATGACCGGAGGGAGTATTCAACTTTGCTCGCAGTTCTTGACCACTAAGTTTAAACAAACTAGTTTGTGTGGACGAGTTTACAAGATAGAAAAAGCATATTTTTGGTTAAATTAATTTCTTTGTTCCTATAGAGACCTATTTATAAATCAATTGAAACCATGGAGATCAAATGATTAATTTCACCTTTATTTTTATTGGCAAAACTGTTCCTTTGATCATGTAAGTTATTTATTTATTCCAAAGTAATCCCTACAGTTTTTTCAGTTTGAAAATGGTCACTTAAGTTTACTTTCGTTAACACAGTTGGTCATTTTGTCATATTTTTCATTTTCGGTCATCTTCGCCAAAACTCCCATCAATATTTTTCGGCTAAACTCCATTTTTTTTTTTGCAAATATCTTTTATCTCTTATTCATCCTTATTTCCAATCCACTAATCCATCACTCCACCTTCTAGACGTGGTGGAGAGATTGGTGGTCCGATATGAATATTTGTTGAAGGTGAAAGAACGAAAAAGAAGGAAAAAAAAGTAAACCTTCATCCCCGGAAAAAATGGTGTTGGCCGAAAATCCCATTGGAAAAGATAATCGGAGACAGAAAAATTAATAAAAGGATCAACCATACTAACGAAATTAAATTTGAGGGACCACTTTCAAACCCAAAAAAAATTGAAAGACCACTTTAGAACAAATAAATAACTTAGGGACCAATGAAACAATTTTGTCATCTTTCTTGGATAGAGAGTAATGGGATTTTTTTATTTTTTTATTTTTTGGTGGGAGGGATTATGGCCCTCCTTTGCAATGCATGAGATGTAGCGTTGCACCTATTTTTTCAGCAAGAAAGGAAGAGTTCGGTCATTACTTTAGAAGAGTGCATTCAAGCATTTGCACTTTAAGGTGAAATCGGAAAGTGCTCAAGACTAAACATACAAATAGCATTCTTCATATGGGAAAAAAAAATAACGTCCATGAAACTGGCCAAAGTTCTAGAAACATACTTTTTGACCAAAAATAGCATTCGCTATTTTAGTCCATGCTTAGTTAAACCATTCATCAAATTGATTTAATCAATCATTTTACCTACAATCAATCACAGATCTAAACACTCCTTGGACAAGCTTAAAAGGCAGCAAAAGGAGCACAAGAATTCCCAGCCTCATTTTCAACAAATTCCTTCATTAAGCTCAATGTTCTATTTGCCAGATGCAAGGAGCTGGTTTTGATGCTTTTCCATAAATTTTTAACGGATAATGTTGTAAGAAGGGTAGTTTAGGTATTATTGAAAAAAATGGGGTTTGGGGGATAAAATGAGGGTTTGAAGACTAATTACCGATAATTTTCATGAGGAAAGCGGCCTAAACAAATGCATAATAAGCATGGTTCGGTTGTCAAGAATACAAGTGCGAAAGGAAGTAAGAAATATTAACACATTGAGCCTTTAACACTTAATAGATGCATACACTTTTGTATAAAAGTCTATTAGAAAAAGCAATGGAGAATAACACTAGACAAAGAAACTAAATAGACACAATGTAATGAGAGCACAGATTCCTCCTGCCAATTGAAAAGTTACTTGCGTGCTTCAAGTTTCTTCTGTTCTTTTGCTGAAACAATTTATTAATTTATCAGTTTCAAGCAAATGAGTATATCAGTTAAGAGTAAGCAAATCAAGCGCTATCTAAAACTTACCAGCTTTCTCTTCTGCTCGCTTCTTAGCAGCTTCTGCCCTTTCTTGACGTATAAGAGCTAAACGATCTGCATCACAAAGACATCGAATATCAACATTAATCATCAGGAAATGAAAGCCGCACGTGGTAGAAGTGCCTCTTGGACTAAAGATACATACACTTTTGATATAACCCTACAAATTAAAGCATATTTTACTTCTGTCAAACATATAATCAGAGACATTATTTCATGAGCTACGAGTACCTAAATCTTTCCTTGCTTGTTCTGTTTTCCCTTGCTCTTGCAGCCTGATGTAGCGCTCATGACCTCTCTGTTTCTCTAGCTCCTCTCTAAAAACAGACAGAAAATTTTTAAGAATAAGATATTAGAAAAATCTGTCAATGCAGAAGGTTCACTTTTAATATTTTGTCATTTAACTGAAGTAATAACTTGAAACAAATGTTTGGTACTCCATCAACTATAAGCAACACCTCCTTCAAGTTTGTGATTATCCCTCTAAAAAATAAGCAAATGAGACGAAGCATACCTTTCACGCCTTGAAAGCTCGGTTGTTTTCCCAATCTGCAATGTGAAGGAAATAGCATTAATGCATTATTCTTCCTATATAATTTAATTAATACAAAGATGTACAAATGGATAAGGACCAAAAATGGAAAGATAAACTCACATCGACATCTCTAGCTTTCAAGTTCTTGGGCTTTACCAAGTTAGGGTTTTCAATCTCAATTATCCCTTGAGTACCTTTTGTCTTCTGCATGTAGCAACGCTAGAGTCAATTTGATATTGATGAAGCAAGAACATTGAAACAAATAAATAACACAGACACCCAAAAAATATAGAGAAACAAACACAATCCCTCTATATAAGTAATTGATTGAAATATACTAACAGTAGTTTCTTCATCAGATTCTTCTCCAGATTCATCCTCTGATACTTCCACAGATTTCTCCTCTTTATTCTCAGCTTCTTTCTAATAAGTTCACAAAGAAAATGCCCACATTAAACAAAATTGATTATTGAAATGTCTAAAGAAAATGGAAGACAATTTAACTCAAACAGTGTAAGTCTATAAAATTGACTTGCATGTGAATGAAAGAGAGAGAGAGAGAGAGAGAGTATATGAGTAAGGAAGAAAACCTGTCTAAAAGTCTTAGGGCGGGAAGAGGTACCAGCAACTGCAAGAATCAAAAGAATCATCTAATAAGTTTTCAGAACTGCTTTCTTTCTCTATTACCAATAAAAGATGTCTTCTTTTTTTTCATTTTCTTAATTTTATTTTTTTTAAAAGATATAGTTTTTCATATTATCGAGAAAAGAAAAGATAGAAACTTGCCTTATATTTTCTAATTCTAAAAAGCTGAATAAGTAAAAAAACCTGTTTTTTATAATTCAAAAATTGTATTACTTGAAGCACAAGGGATACTTATCTAAGATCACCAATAATATCTCATTCAACTCAAGTGCAGATTGTAGTTTCACATAAAATACAAAACACAACAGTAAATTTTACAATAAAAAAGCAGCTAAAAATAGTGATTTGAATTCAGTTAAAAAACAAAACATGTTTATAAAAGCCTTTTCCAAGCTTGTGGTCCATACGGATCTAACAAATCCCATAAAAGGAATAAAAAATATATCTTTTTGAAACAGTGAAGCTCCATATGAAAACTGAAGACATACCCACAAGCCAAAAATCAATAGCGATTATTTTTTCGAGCTAAAAATCATATTTTGCAACAACAAAACAAAAAAGAAAGTTTTTCAAAATTCTTTAGCATGACGCTAGTTCATGGCAACAAGGCTTAAATTTTCTCTGGAAAAAAAAAACAGAGAATGAGAAGGGAGATGGTTGAATGGATTAAGCTTACTGAGTTCTTCAAGGGTTGAAAATTGGCGGTGACCAGTAGGCTTGGCCTTGAATTTTCCCCTTCCCATGGTTTGATGGAATTCAGTAGCAGTTGGGAAGGACCCAAAGAAAGCTACAAAGAGTTTCTTTTTTTCTTCTTTTGAATTTTCTTAAACCAAAGTGTGAGGACCGTTTTGCTGAGGAGTGTTTTCAAAGCTCCACAGATATTTGTAAGCAGTATTGGAATTAATAATAACCTTATATATAACTGCTCTGATGGGCCGTTTTTAATATTTTGACTGAGGATAAGGTCTTTACGTGCGATAATATCTTGATTGTAGATAATAATTTTTGAAAAATTTGAATAATTAATTTAATTTAATATTATGATATTTTAATTGGAGATAATGATATCACATAAAGATGATATCTTGGTTGGGAACAATGATTTTGCATGCATATAATATCTTGATTAGAGATAATAATTTGGAAAACTTGAATAATCTATTTAATTTCAAATTTGTAATATCTTGATTAAGGATAATGATTTAGAATACTTTAATAATCAATTTAATTTCAAATTATAATATCTTAATTGGAAATAATGATTTGAAAAATTGGAATAATCTATTTAACTTAATTTTTTCAGGGACTAATAAGTCTCGCAAGCAAAATTTTCAAAGATTATTTTAGGAGTCAGGACTAATGAATGATATTTCGAGAAAGATAATATTTAATAGTATAAAAATAGTTAGCTTTTACTTATTTTTTATATTATAATTACCCTAATTAAAATTAAGTTACAGTGTAATGCTAATTTTTGTGCGAGCATGCATGTTTTATCACAATCTTGTGAAATATACATACCACCTAATTTTATATTGACCAATAAAAGTATGTTCCCTTCGTTTATTTATTTTCCTCTACTTTCTTATTGACTCATTTTATTTGTGATTATCTAATATTATTGTTATATATATATATATTAAATGAATTTGAATTGTTTTAATTTTTTTAAAATAATGATAAGAATTTAGAACCAATGGTTTATCTATTCATTTATGATAATAATGATGATGATGATGATGATTTATAATTATAATTGTACAATATAATAATTAAAATTTTACTATTATTTCTATTTTTCAAGGATAATGATTTCACGTATAAATGATATATTGGTTAAAGATAATGATTTGAAAAATTGAATAATCTATACACTTTCAAATTTTAATATTTTGGTTGATGTAAGTCAAGATATAAAGATGAAAAATTGATTATGACATTAAAATACAAATTTTAAAACAAAAATAATATTATTTATATAATCTACACCTAAAATATATCTTAACTTTTATAAATATCTAAAAGTAACATATACTTTCAGACACCTAAGAGATATATTGGATACGGTTACATCACCGGTTTAAGAGAGAATAGAAACAATATGGATGTGAGAATCAAAAACCAAGAAAGAATAGAAACAATATGGATGTGAGAATCGAAAACCAAGAACCATCAATGAATATGTGGCGAACCCACTTTGATTTGTCTAGTAGCAGTAGTATCAAACACCAACAACGTAAGATCGCCTAACAGTGAATCTAGTTTACAATATTATGATTGAAACGATTTACGCGTATAGTATGATCATTGATCACATTATAGAAGCTATAAAAGAAAATAATAAAAAATTTAGTACCATCTTTTTCTCTCTACATTCCTCCACAACCATCTCATCGTTTTACTTACCACTAACCCTAATCTCTCTCTCTCTCTCTCTCTCTGTTTTCCAATCTTCTTCAATCTTGGTACGTAATGTCATTCTTATTTCTCTATTTTCCAATTCTCTGATCTCCATTAGGATTTTATTTATCTTTCATTTATCCTTTTTTTTTTCCATCTTCGCGCAACGAATGCTAAAACGGGTACAACTTTATAGTTTTTCAAAAAAAAATTGTGTCTTCTTCAACGTGGGTATCACTTATTTTGCCCAAAGTTTAGAGCTTTTGGTATTAATCTACTCTCCTATGTATAGGACGTAAATTCCTAAACAACTTGTTTTGATGTTTGGGAACTGGGATCAGCAGTTCAGTTCATGAATTTTAAAATTGACGTGTAATCTGTTACGTGAATAGCAAGTAATTCTTTTTAGTGTTGCAAAATTTGTGTTTTCTTTCAGCTTTGGTAGATTGTGTTTATGGCTTATTTTTTCCCAAAGAGAAATACTAGCGAGAGACAAAAGGTTTAGATATTTTATGTTTGAAATTTGATTAAAAAGTGTATTGTGTATCCTTCTAATTATTTTGGCATTGACTATAAACTCTAGGCATCCTATTTATTTTTCCCGTTATAGGATTCTACTTCATATTCCCTCCTACTCGAATTATAAGCAAATCCAACCACTTTTACGTTTATTAAGGTGGTTAGTTGATTATATTTAATTTTATCAAATTTATAAAAAAAAAATATAGGTATTTTAGAAAAGTAGTATGAGGAATGAAACAAAAATTAATTAAGATTACAATTTTCTAGAGATGTTTTAGGAAAGTGTCATTGAGAATGAAACAAAATTTAATAAAGTTAGTTAATTTTGCTTATATTTTAAACCAAAAGAAGTATGTTTTTTGTTGCTTATAATTCAAGTCGGAGGGGATAATTTATTTTGGCTTGAAAGTTGATTTTAGAAAGCGATTGTCATTACTCAGTACTATATAGTGATGAAAATATAGTAATTTCCTATTTGAATGAACTGCTGGAGGACTTTAATTGGCTTGCAGATTGTGTAAACACTTGTCAGAGTTTTCAAGTTTTTGAAATGCATAGAAGTTTTAGTTTTTACTTCTTTCTTATTTTTTGCTGTTGCATGATTGAACATTTATATAAAAATTTCAGGATTTGAGCAATGGGAAAGAGGAAAGCAAAAACAAAGCCAGCTCCAAAGAAACGAATGGATAAGCTTGACACGGTCTTCAGCTGCCCTTTCTGCAATCATGGCACCAGTGTTGAATGCCGCATGTAAGCAACTTTTAAACTACTTGTGAAGAATTTTGTGCCTTTTGTTTCCTTGTGTATGCATTCAAAGACAATTAAGGCCTATCTTTATTCTGAAATCACTCAGAAACCCTTTCATTTTACATGTTAGCTAGGGATTAATATAACTCTGTTTACTGCTCATTTTTGGGTTCTTTTGACAGTGATATGAAGAACTTGATAGGGGAAGCTTCTTGCAGGATATGCCAAGAGAGCTTTAGCACTACCATCACAGGTTTGTTTCCATGGGCTGTGTTTAACATCTACGGCATATATTCTTAAGGCAGTTAGTTCCAGAAAACATGCAGTGCTGGCTTTTATTTTCATAATATCATGACTGGTATTGGATATGGAAATGGGAATTAACCAACTGTGGCATATAATGAAATATTTTGTTGATGTTTATAAAATGTAACTTGATGTTGATGATATTTCCCTTGAGACTTACTTATCATGATGTTTTTTCCTTCTTTTTTGTATCAAGCTACCGGCATATGCTACCTAGCCTTGCATACCTTTAAAGTTTAAACCTTTTATGGTCATGCCATTAAGAAGAAAAGGGGAAAAACAGATTTGTTCATAAAGTTAATAATCCTTTGACTGATCATTTATTTATGGTTTTCTTTATATCTGCTGAGAGCATATATATGCATCGTAGATGCAACTACTGAATACTGATCTTGTATTTTTTTTTGTCTTTGCAGCTTTATCTGAGCCAATCGACATGTAAGTTCAAACAATATGTTTAAAACCTCCTCCATCTCTCTCTCTCACAAAGACACACACACACACACACACACACACACACACACACACACACACACACACACACACACAAAAACACATACACATGATGAAGATACTAAATGCAACTAATATAATGCAGATACAGCGAATGGATTGATGAGTGCGAAAGGGTGAACAACTTGGAAGACTATGGTGCTTAGTGGTGATTCTAGGAATCTGATTCTTGCAGTAGGTGAAATTACTGTTCACCTTTATAATTTTTTTCTCCAGCTTGTAATTATGTCAATTCCTGTTTTCACGTGAGCAACGATAAATTTATCTAGCTAAGTTAGTATGTAGACACTTATGGGATCAGTTTGTACTAATATATATGTTCTCAAGATCATGAGAATAATCTCGTCGTGCATATTTTAGATGAAGCGACCTTGATAGGAAGCTGATATGAAAGCCGTTTTGTAGTTTAGTTTATATTATTCCAGTATGTGATGGTTGCATGTTTGAAGCTATTGTTCTTCCTTTTCTTTTGGTTTGCAAGTGAGAAAAGGGGATTTGACGACTAGTCAACAACTGGTGAATTTTGCATTGTATTCCACCTGCAATCGACATTTCATCCAAAAATCTCACCTTTTATATTTGATTCCGAAGAGAGAAGAATAATTTTGCACCAAATTATAAGGCATTTTTTCTAGAAAAGAGTAGCATTGTAGCAATATTAATTTACTACCCAACTCAAGAGGCTGAAGTGAGTATCGTTTGTGCCTGGTGGGGGGCTTTTAATCATGATAATGGCTGAACGATGGAAAGTTTGATTTGTTTTATTCATTTTTGACATTGTCATAGCAGAAGATAGACGGACAGGAACCATCAACAATAAAATTGAATAAGAATCCTGCTGCTAATCGAGTTAATGACAATCCCAGAAACCTTCCCTTGAATCTATGCTTCGGATTTTACTTCTAAGCAACTGAGTAATTGAAAAGTACCATTACACAAACCTGCTCAATAATCTATAGTTCAAGAGCACGGCAGAAAACTAATTTGATGTTTTAACTTTGGTTTGGAAGGCCTAAAGCTGAAGTACAATCATCATCTGGCCTATCGATCTCAACGCTTTAGAAATTATTTTCCAAATGAAAGTTTTTCTACTCTCTACCACATCCATAAAAAAGAAAAAGTCTCCACAAACATTAGCAACACATGTCATTATTCTATCATAGATCATTTTCAGCTCATCAGCCGTTAGAAGACAGAAAATGTAAACGTTGGGTAGCCAATGACTATCATAAAAGAGTTCACCATGAGAAACATAAAAATTTAGCTTTCACTGAACTCCAAATCAACTAGAAGGTGATCTCACCCCCCAAAAAAAGGGAGAGATTATATCAACAAAGAAAGAATCCTTTTTCAAAATGGGCCTGAAACATGTATTACACAGCCAATATTATGTACCTATGAAAGTTTGTCCTGCAGTTAGTACCATAAAATAGGGTAAACCACTTACAGAAGCATGATACGAAAAATAGAGTCAGGGCAGAATCACAGCAATTTTGTGCACATAATCGCTGATCATAAGTGACATACAGCAATTTTTTGCTGTACGTAATTGTCTTCCAAAGTTAGAATTCAGTACCCAGCAGCCTCTAATGCCTTGCTTCAGTGAGAACGAGCTATTCACTAAATCTTGGCAAGGCAAAAAAGACCTCTGATTCTTGTTACTAGGAAGGAACTGTAAAATGACATAATCAGAATAAGGATAAGGGCAAAAAGAAAACCCAGTACAGAATAATTAACCAAGTTGAATGCAGCATCTTGCACCTCCCTCCAACATTACATCATGTCCCAAAATAGTCGCCCATATTCTCCACAAGATAGTCATATGGTGCAGCTAATCCATACTCGTATGTTCCATTTATTGGAGCCACTCTGTTTGATGTTGGATAGACACTGCCTATGCCAACCTTGGCATTAATTTTGGCTCTGCCTTTAGCAGGCCTTCTGTTATCAGGCGGGAACTCAGCAGAGAGCCTTCCCATCTGCTTCTGCAGATCAGCAACTGAATCATTCGCTACCTTTGCCTTTGAGTTCTTCTTCCCATCAACAAGCTTTAGTTCCAATCGGTACAAGGCACATGCATCACACTTGTTAATCTCATATTCATAAAGGTGCCACTCAAAATGGTTCATTGGTTGTGGATCCATATAGTAGGATCTCTTCAGTCCTGCAAATTCATTCATCACTTGCTTTCTAGATTCATGCCAACCACGTCCACTATAATCTGGCAATGACCTCTGCTTTCGGTTTCCGCTCTCAAATGCTCTTCGAGGCTTATCAAAAAAGAGCCACTCCCTAATAGTCTCACCCTCAAGAACAAAAACATCAAAGAGCTCTGCAATCAAACAAAATGTTAAACAATTACAGAAAGAACAACCCTGTCAAAGATTGTACCAGATACTTCATCATAATAATTGCCTAACATAACACGTAAACCAAACAAAGTATGCTAAACCGTTAAATTACCAGTTGCATTCCATGGAGACTTTGCAGTTGCTGCTCCCTCACATTCTGGGATGCCAACATTTTTTCCTAGTGCCTTTGCACTAAGAGCAGAAAAAAGTAAATTATCCTTCAAGCCAATGCCCCCAGGTCGTAGAACTGGGGCCTTGCCTGGCGGCCCTTCATTCAAAGCCAGAGCAGCATGAAAGCTACTGCAATAGTCTTGACACCAGTCCAACCCTTGAGCAGGCCTTGGACAGTCCCAAAGTGCACATTTTGGGCCTAAGAAAGCAGAAGGAGGAGGAGGGCATATACTTGGTAGATAGTTAGATATATGAGGAATAGCATCCTCCTCACAATAACCTGTACCATTAAAACCAGTATAAAAGCCATGACCAAAGTCCTGTTGCAAATCAACCTGATGATATTCTAAAGCAGGCCCCTCCAGGTTGCTGGCTGCCACATTTTGAACTCCTGAGGTGGGGTGTTTGCACTCACCAACCAATGGGATATCATGTTGCTGTTGACCCTGATTTAAAGTTAAACCATGAGACTTATTACAATTACACTTAAGATCCAATATTTAAACCAACAGCAAAGAAAATTGAAATGCATTCAAAGGTTGCGCTATGGGGGGATATGTCATTCTTTATAGGAAAACACTGAAACCTGGCTATTACAACAAAGCAAGCAGAGACGTCTTTTTGTTAACTTGGGAAAAAAAAAAACTAGTGCACATGTTGCAATCAGAGTATAATCTACACTTACAAAAGTCATTCGCTGGATGTAGATCCAAAACAGTTCACTTACAAATGAATCGGTCACCCTGTTAATCTACACTCTATGTCTCATCTTGTTCCATAGATGGGCAAGAAATGCTTGCTAAAAAATTCAACTAAGGTTCTTCTAGTGTGAATTTACCAAAAAATTGCAAGTTTGCATTGAAAATTGGTGAATGCAAACTATTGATGCATGTAAGTTTTATAAATGTACTCATTCCTTTTTAGTTAAAATGTGCCCTTGGGCACACATAAAAAAAAATTAAACTAATAAGGTCAATTAGATGGGAAGAGAGATGATTACAAGAAGAGAATAAGACATCCTCACAGAAAACAAAAACGTAACACTTGAGAACTAAGCAACAAAGCATGCCAGACACTATGCATATCTACCAAAGAAACACCCCTAAAAAACCAATGTGCCAAGCCCCTCTAAGAGAGAGAAACAAAGCTAGGGAGAGAGAAGGGAAACTGAATCAATTAGAAATGATTGGTCAAAGAGAGTTACATGTGGGGCCTAATGGTTATATCAGGAGGGAAAAGCAACTGCTCCTAAGCTCCTCTAGCGGACTCAGCAAGAGAAGGATGTAGGGATGAAAACCTAATGCATGATGCATCTAAGTGTACAAAGGAGATTAGCAAACATAGAACAACATAATCTATTTTACACTACTCTAATAGCGCCAAAGAGATGCAAAAAGAGTCAACCTATCCCAGATGAAATCAAGATAAGAAAAGGAGTCATTGAAAACTCTACTATTCCTTTCAAACCAAATATGCCAAAGAACGGCAAAAACAGCATACTACCACAGAATTTTGGCATCTTTATGTGTGCCAAAACCTCTAAATTTAGGAAGGACAAAAGAATACAAGTCCATAAGGCAAATCCACGACACACCAAAGATCCCAAACAATCTTATTCCAAAGAACTTTTGCAGCCAAGCAATGTAAGAAGGCAAGATATGAGGGCCACTTTCAGAATCTCACACATTATGGACATATTAGGAGATAAAGCAGTCAAAGATTTGCGCTTCTGAAGCATGCCATTCCTGGCAATCCATGTATGAAGTTAAAGTAATGCACCATATAACAGCTAATGCCTCACAAACCAGAAAAATTATTATGGCCAAAATAGATGATTTATCCACAAAACAGAAAATGACACTCACCTCTTGGAATAAAACCTTACCCCCAGCCTGCAGAGTCTGATCGTTGGGTTCAGGCTTAGGAGCAGCTAATGGACTAGAGGCATCATCTTCCTCCTCACAGAGCTGCAATAACCGACAGATATCGGTGGAGAATGATCCAAGACTGCCATCCTGTAGTCACCCATAAACATCACAGTTTACAAACACAGCTTTATGTCTAATACACCATTGTAGTACACACATGCCATAGGATAAATAAAGGTTAGAAACAAGCAGCCAAGCAGTCATGACCATAATTTTCAGACCCGGATCAGACTGACTGTTCGGACTAGAAAAAATGGGAACTGGTCCAATCAACTCTTAAAAACTGGATTAAAAAAAAAAGATTTGAAAAATGGATAACGATCCTGAACCGGTCAGGGTACACACCTAAATTGCATGGATACATGTACGGTACCAGTACATAAGGGTCTTGAAACAGGGTAAACCAAAATTTCTAAAAATACTGGTAAGAGTAAGACATTATAATATAGAAATATAAAAACATAGACAGTAGATTCGACAAAACTCTAGAATCTATTTCAAGTAAAGAATATAAACAAGGCTCATGATTTGAAGAGAAAGAAATGGCAGTCATTTGCTACAGTTAGCAGTAAACCAAACAGCTTATCAACAAAAATTGGTATTTTGCATAGATTGGTAACCTATACTGAGTGACATAGGGTACCTACTCATCAACTGAGTGAGTACTGGGTAAGTACCAGTACTGGATATGTACCCAGTCCATAGAAACAACTTTTAAATACTGAAGCATCAAAGGTTCACACAATTGAATTGATCCCCCGTTTCATTGAAAATCTAACATTTTTCTACAAAACAAAAAAAAATCAAAACACTTTCAAGACAACAAGTATTAGGTTCCCAATTCATAACCATGATCTGCCTTCTCTTCATTTGTCAAATGTGGGCCTAATAGGAACTTACTTGTTGCAAAGAAGAAGCAGGGGAGGGCTCATTGAGCTCAGCCTTCCACTCACGAAGCATCTGATGGACTTGCTCCTCAAGGACTGCAGCATCGAGTGTGCGGCTCTCCTTCCTGGCAAACTGTAGATCCAAGAACATCAGCTGCAGGTCATCAACACGGTTCTTTGCCTTATCCTTAAAGAGACTGTGTGATGCTGACTTGCAGCTAGTCTTGGAAACCTTCTTCATTGTTAAACCTCAAGTTCAGCCTACAAAACCCTTCACTCACCCACCAATGCAGCAAACAAAGTTTCAGTCCATTTCAAATCATGGTAAGGTAAGGTTATTATGATCAAAAGCATATTCCAGCACATTCAAAAAGCCCATAAATTCTAACACTAAATATCCAATAACCCATATGAAAATTTAGTCAAATTCAAATCATAGTAAAAAGATTCACCTCCATTTTCAACTAATTAACCAAAAACAAGGTAAAAGCATAATTCCCAAAATAAAATCTAATATGGATCCCAAAAATAAAAAATAAAAATCATAATTCATCATTACAAATTGGAACCAAAAACTAAAAATTCAAAGGAGATAAAGAAAGCAAAGCATCATAACAAACCCTAATTCTGAAGAAAATGATGATCAACACTACCAAGGCACTGGAAATAAAAACCTACCCAACTCATTATTCAGTAAGAAATCAAAAACCCAAAACCTAAATTGAATGAAAAAACGCAGAAACGAAAGAGAAACAGTGAAATATTGGAGATCAATTTTTGCATGGGACTGGGGACAGAGGAACGATAGTTACCTCGGGTTCTGTGATGATCACTTTTTTTTTAGCTGAAAAAAAAAAGGTTTAGTTTTTTTTTCCTCTCTCTTCCAAAATTTGAGAAGATGAGGGTTCTAATATAAAGGGATGGAAAAGAAGAGAGAGAGAGAGAGAGAGAGAGAGAGATGGTTGTATTGTATTTGTGATTTCTCTCCCACTCTCCTCCACCCTCCTCACTGCTCAGGCAATAAAGCAAATGCTACTCCAGCAAAAATAAAAAAATAAAATAAAATATTTACTCGGGGGCTGGTAAGGTGAGTTAGGACTTTGGGAACGAAAAATTCTAATTGCATCCGGAAAATACTATTTGCAATAGGTAGTACAATTTAAAAGAGATTAATGAGTGTGCATTGACGGTATAATATTTTTACAATCATCAGTTCATTGTATTACTTTTATTTCGTATTATTTTTATTTGAAAGTCAATGACCTATACCCATAAATGATGGATGATGCACTGATGGTGTAAAAAAACTTTTACATTGTCAGTGCATCATCTATTTTCTCAATTTAAAATAGAGATTAATGGGTACGCACTGATGGTGTAAAATTCTTTACATCATCGATCAATCATCCACCATTCATTTGTATTACTTTAATTTAAAAAGTTAAGTTAACAACCATAAATGGTTAATGATGCACTGATGGTGTAAAAAACTTTACACTGTCGTGCATTACTTATTTTCTCTTTAAAATTTTGGCATGAAATATTGTATGCATTCAAAACATATTTACATTTATGAATACAGGATGGGAGGAGTGATAAGCGGTTCGATCTCGCTTAAGCAAGGTTTTGTGTTCGATTCCTTTTAAATAAAAAAAATTATGTTGGGAGACTCACCTGCCATAGTCAGACGCGCGACTCAGGTCAGATCCGAACCTACCTAAATACTATTTGGAGAATCAGATGAGCAACAAAAAAAACATTTTTACATCTCATTTTTATTATTTACACCCATTTAATTTTTTACTTTTATATATTTATTTATCATTTTTTTATCATTTATAACTCACATCCATTCATTTTTGATACCTCTTTCTCCTCCTTCTTCTTTTCCTTCATTTTCACTATCATCACGTTTTTTTAGAGGACATTCCAAAATAAAGAAGAATCATCATTTGAGGGAAATTTGTGGCTTATCTCTGTATTTATATCTAATTTTTGCGTTCATTTTTAATTATTTTTTTTTGCATAAAAGTAAATATCGGAAGGTCCTTTCGAAAGGAAGGTTCTTTTGATTTTACAAGGAGTTTTTTTACTATATTCTGGTTTGGGTGTGATATGGATTTCATAATGCAATTTGCTCATTCAAGATTGGCTCATTATTTAAGTTTTTCATTCTCCTCCATAATAAAATTTATTACAAAACAAGTGAAAAGGCATAGCGGAAGTAGCTTCCATTCAAATGGGGCTTGCATTCGGATAGGATTTCCATTTGAAAGTGCCTTCCGATATTTACGCTTATACCAACAAGAAAAAAAACACAAAAATCAAATATGAAAATAGAGGTAAGAAACGTGTCTTTGTTATTGTAAAAGGTGCTTCAAAAAAGAAAGTGTAATGATGGTAGAGGGTGAAAGAGTGAAGAAGCAGAAGGAGATAGATGAGAAGAATGCATATAAGTTATGAGTGAAAAAATAAAAGGATGGATAAGTGTGTATAAGTAAAAATTAAGATATAAAATTACCTAACCACGCAAATTAAAAATCTATAATAATTGAAACATATTTTGACAATTTATGTTTCAAAATTGCGTTGATAGATCATATTTCTAGTTTTATATTTTATTAAGTCATGATTGATTAATGACAAGTGTAAATTGATATTCGAGAGTGTCAATAGCTCACTAATATACATAACGTCATTGTTTAACCACTGGGCATAAATCCACACACCAAGGTACCCACCCAACCCAACTTGACTTTAATGATTAAATTTCGTTTTGATTGTGCTTGACAAAACTCGAATGTAAATCTCGACATGCTTTACTAAGACCCATCCTGCCCCCGCTCCTAAACTAATATCCATTGTATAAAAATTAAATAATTTACACTACAACGATTAAATAGTAACATTAAACAAATGTATTTTATGAAAATTATGACTTAATTGTTTATTTATCGAAGGGTTAAGGATAAGAAGTCAACAAATAAAATGAGCATGTTAGGAAGATAAACCTACAATTTTTAAAAATACTAAACTTCCAAGTTTTCAACACAATATTGTTATTTGTATTGTTGAGTTAATAGTCACTTTGGTCGTCGAAAGATATACTGATCATCAATTTAATTTCCAAAAAAAAATTGCTATCAATTCAGTCCCTGAAGATCCAGATGACATCATAAAGTGTGAATTTTGGTTCTCGAAAGATTCGCATGGACATCAAATAAGTCTTTAAAAGAATCAATGTGGTGCCATGTTAATATTTGGAGGACTATATTGATATAAAATCTTTTAAGAACTAAATTGATGACCGATATAACTTTTCGAGGACCAAAGTGACTATTACTCTTATATTATTTTATTCTCAATCCTAAGACTTTAGGTTTAAAGAAATGCATTAATTACTGAGTTTTTAATTTTTTTTTTAACAATTCATGTTTAAAATAGTGAAAAATAACTTAAAATAAAAAAAAATACTATGAGTTTCACCTTTTTATCATGTTCTCCTTAAATCTACCCCAATCTTTATGGGTGTAAGGTTAGAATTAGTGAAACACCTCCCAAACTTGATCCATTATAGGCCTATAATGACCATTGGCCCAAGATACCATCATAGTTTCCACTTTTAAAATACAGATCACAAACACTTGGCCAAGATGGTCTTTCAAATGGGTGTTCCCAAGTGCTCTGTCACTTATTTACATCTTCCTGAGAAAGAATTTACATGTTAGAAAAAAAATTGTAACATCTTCTCATTTTTAATCATTTTGGAACTTTTTAATCATTCTTTCTTATATAATTTACAATGATAGTATTTTCTTTAAATTTTCACTGTTTCATATTAAAATTTGTGTTTATATTTTTATCCAAACAAGACAATCCTTGTTTATAAAAAAATAAAATAAATAATAAAGCTTTTTGATAATAAATATCAAAGAAATAGAAAAGTGATTTCTATCACTTTATTAGTGGTTTAATTGCATTTTTTTTCCCCAAATTTTATCAATTTGGCAAATTTTGTTTTAAAATCTAACTCAACAACTCAATTTTTTTTAACTACTGTAAAATAAAACAAAACTTTATTCACAATTCAAATTAATTTCAATTTTGGTATCTAAAACGTAAAATGAATCTATATGAAACGAACAATTACAATTGAAAACATAGTTAAGTAAAATTAGGATTTTTGCGAAAATTGTCTTACCAAAATCAATGTTAAGGAATATTTGAATAGGGTTTTAATTATTTTGAAATATTTGTTTGAATATTTTAATATATATTTTTTGAATTAAAATAATTAAATTAAATTTCAACAAAATCAATAAGAGACTGACATGTATTTAAACATTAGTAGCTACTGTGCCTTTAATGAGCATTTGGATAGAAAGATGAAATTTATCACAAATTGAACAATGCTAAAAAAGGACCATGAACAATTGAACAAAAGGAACATAAAAGCAGGGCAGCACAACATGAGCAAACTCCAAAACAAAGATTCTTTGTATGAATTTTATTACTTGTGCTTTTCCAGATGCATACAAAATCATTTATTAAATCATTTTCGATCGATAATAAAACCAATTCTTATAATCTTTGGAGAGATGTTGTTGATATTAAAAAGCATAAACGTGAAAATGTGAAATGATAATGAGAAAATTATGCAAAATAAATTATCAATTTGATAAGAATCACTCAACGACTACTTTTGGCTTTTCTCATCACATCTATTTCTTTTGTTCTTCTTTTTTTCTCATCACATCTATTTCGGAGCATAATAAAAAGAGAAAATCACAAGTCTTGAATGCAAATATTTAGCTATTTATTTCGTAGTCAAATAGTTATTTATTTAATTTACTCTGTTAACATTGCTGGTAATAAAAAAAAATTTGGGTCCCTAATATTTTGGGGGCTTAAAGCGTTTCCTTTGTCTTCTTGATAGTAAGGGCATCCACAATAGAGTCTTAACACCAGACTCACCAAACATGCATCAGCATTACATCATCGTGTATTTTTATATACAATTTTTTTTCAATAATGCTTTTGTAATATAGTTTCAATAATATTAATTATGTAAAATTTATAAAAATAATCTCAAATAATATTTAAATCTTAAAATTAAATAAAAGTTAACATTACAGTAATTAATGATACGTACTAAAAAATATAAAGTACATAAAAAATACAACATAATTCAAATTCTTATAATTTAATTAACGCTTCCTTCTTGGTGTTGAGCGAAAAATTTCCTCTTATTTGATTGTCTTCGTGCTTCTTGTTGCAAGATATTTATTTATCTGAATATAAAAATATGTATTTTCATTTATTTATTTATTTTTTCATAAGAAGACAAATATTTTTAAGAATAAAATAGAAAAAGTATATATTTAAACATATTATTTTTATTTTTTTAAAGAGAATATTATTATTACTACTTGTAATTATTATTATTTATTATTAATTTATTTTTTTATTATTACTATTTATTATTATTTATTATTATTATTATTATTTGTTTATTAGAGTATTATAAAGTAAAAATGAACAAAAAGACAAAAAAATGGGTTCCACAAAGTCTTAAAGTTGAGTATGTTATTTTACAGACTCAACTTAAGAGTATCCACTAGATTTTGAAGATTAGCAGGAAGAAAATCTAAACTTAAGACACTCCATCACACTCTTTTCGGACTCTACTTGGATGCCCTAAGCCCCTAAGGCCGGTCCTGCATAAAAGGTGATTCCCTTTCTCTTTTTTCATCCTAAATATGACAAATTAAAATGAAATTCCAAATTCCTCTCATTGGTGAATGGTGAACGGGTGAAAGATGATCAAGCTAAGGAAGGAATAAAGTACATTTCCAGTACCATCAAACATATTCTGGTTTTGATGCTTCTATTGGAAGAACTTTAATTTATAGTAATCTGATTAATGGGCTTAGGTCCTTCTTTAAGATTGCCAGCATCTCATTCAAAGTACCCAGTCACAAAGCATGTTTGGTTAATTATCCTTCCCAAAATCAATTCTGGTCCCAGAATCACGTTAAAACAAAAACAACTGTTTACATTTCAGAATTAATTTTAGATTAACTTACCACAAAATCAAACATACACTTATGAATTAACAATAATCATCTATTTTCTCAAAAAATAAATTTAAAAGGGGTGTACGTTGGAATGTGTGGAAGTCTTTTCTAATATAATATAGTAATATGAAACGAGTACCCTCAACTAATTGATGAGATCAAATGCTCAAATGCAATGGATGTCTCAAATTGTCACAAAACTTGCCATTGCATTTCAGGCTAAAATGGTGATCATCATTCATCATCTTAAACCCCAAAAAAGATGCTTTTAAAAGATTCTATGGCCATGCTCAATGAATAAAGTGCGTCTTTGTTATTCTGCAATAATGCAGATAAATCCAAGCAGTCACTAGCATGTGTATTTTAAATTGTACTCCGATCCGCAACTGCAATTGTAATCGCAACATTGTAATTTAGGAGTAGTACACGTAATAACATTGCGGTTAGAATTGTGATCAACAAAAGCAATTTTCCGCCATTGCCATAAACACAGTAGCAACTAAAAACCATGGTTTTCATGCACATACGAAACGAAAAAAATCACGAAAAATAAACTATTCATATTTTAAACAATATCAAATAAGGACTTGAGTTGAGATGGCAAATCGCATATTTTATATGAAGCGTTTTTATATGATACATTTTTCTCTCAAATGGCATATTTTAATGCATATATTAAAAAAAAAAAAGTGTCGTGCACAAAACTCTCACCTAATAAAGATACGACGAGAGCATATTTTGCATAACCGATGACCTCCAGATCATAAGTAAACAACTTTGTTACCTTGCGTTACTCCTGTTTATTTATCCTCGGTTTCTCACTTGGTGTAATGGTCCAGGTCGATCCAATTTTTGACAGATATCAAGAATAAGACCAATCAAATGAGAGTGGTTCGGTCTGATACAAAGATAGAATCATATTGGATTGTCCATATATGGTCCGATTCTGTCTGATTCAATGATCCACTCATGACATTTATTTAAAATTTAAAATACTTTTCTTGAGTTGTAAAAATCTATAAATATCGGAAATTGTATGTCACTTTAAAAATAGTGAAATTCATTGATACTTAATTTTGAGAAACTACAAATAATGTGTGAAATTCATATTAGTATGTCAAATTCTTAATATGAAATTTTTTCTTCTAGTTTTTTTATAAGAATTTTGGATAAATGTTGTACTAAAATGTTTCCGCTTCTGAAACAAACATTTTTATTATTGGCAAACTGCAATTGATACTGAATGTACTTTCCTTACTTTGTTTTTAGTGCTACCTGCCTAAAAAATAAAATTAAAATTGAAAATAACACTTTTTATGCAATAATGTTTGAAAAAAAATTAAGTAACTGATCATATGGTCTAAAAGATTGAAACCATGAATCGAACCGTTGATTAATGGTCTGAAAAAATTGAGATCAGACCGAACCATAAAACCATACCGGATTACATATTTCGGTCTAGTTCTGTTCAATCTCAATGATCTCATGATCTAACCTAGATCCACTTACACTCCTACTCATTTACTTTAATGTATGCAGTACTGCAACTTTATTTTGACTAATGCAATCAGGATTTCAATCAGCATGGTATTATTTTGACTAATGTATTTTAAATTATCGAAGCCAAAGAATGGGGCAAAGTAGAAGTTCTTCCTGATGTTGTTGTGCATTATTTTTTTGAATGGGGCAAAGTAGTAGTTCGACCGTACCTAAACAAATGAATCAGATTTTTTTTCTTTCAAAAAACCATCAAATTTATCTCAAATTTGCAGGTGATATATATCAACAAATAAAATAAAATTTGCAAGTTGTGCATTATTCATTAATTATTGTATTTTTTTTTCTCATTCCACACTATATACTACTCCCTCCGATCTTTATTATAAGTCATACTTAACCGAATTACACATATCAAGGAAAGTGGTTGGTTTTATTAATTCTATGAGAATATATTATAACATTACAATTTTACCCCCTTAACTTTTCTTGAAAAATTCATACTTATTAATGAACAACAAAAAACACATAGATAATCAAATCATTTAATAAGGGCAAAAAAGAGAAAAATCAATAAATGATGCATAGAAAATATAAAGTGACTTATAATTAGGACCAAGAAAACTTTCTAGAATATGCCCTATATATAAGACCGGAGAGAGTATTAGGGACAAAAGTCCTAGGACTGAGGTCAGTATTAATTTTTTTAACAAAATAAGTAAACTTCTTTTATTTTTTACACATGTTTTTAAACCAGTAATAAGTTTTGTTTCTTTTTATATTAAACACCTCATATAAATCTAAAAAAGTTTGTATATTTTTTCTTTTTCAAGTGGCCTGAACCCGGCAGTGTTTACCTTGCCCGATCTCAGCCTCAATCGGTCCGGACTAAAAAGCTTGGGGTAGATAAATGTCATATTAAGAAACTCAGACCCTATGATTTTTCATGTTTTCCGGGCTGGCCCATTTTGAAAGCACTAGTTATAAAGCATTGATGAATGAGTTTTGATTTTTGACCCCAAATTTATATTTTCAATGACTAAAAAGGCCTCAACATTTTAATTTCTTTCGTCTACGGGGTCACGAAAAACTCTTTCGTCTCGAGTTTGATGGAAGGATTTTTCATCTCAAACTTAATGAAAAGGTTTTGGCAAAATTTATTCGAGTTCTCCACCTGTAACATAGACCTTGCACTATTAGAAAATCAGTGGTTGAGCAGGGTTAAAGTTGTGACCGATAAACCACTATTTTAATTTAGGTTGTAGGGTGTTCTATGAAATTTGAATTTGGTAATATCCTTGTTTGAATGGATTGATAGCTACTCCCTTCGGTTCTATTTATAAGACTTTTTTTTGGGTTTTTATTTTGGTCCTATTTATAAGATTCTTTTTCAATTTTCAATAGCATTTAATTGTTTTTTCCACTAATACGTACCCCTATAAAGTCGACACTTTTTAAGAGTTCCAATAATAATTATAGGAGTAGTTTTGAAAAAGTATATCAAATTTTCACATTTTCAATGTCACTAACAAATTTATCCACTCTCTTTGATGAGAGTGAAAAACCCTAAAAGAATTTTATAAATATGACCGGAGGGAATATACAGCAAGAAGTTTTATCATATTTACTTGTTTTGATCAATCAGGTTACCCGGGTAGTGTCTCGAAAATCGGATGGAAAATAACAAAAACAAGAAATCAGATGACAATGATAAATACTATCTTCGGTCCTATTTATAAGATCCTTTTGGGATTTTTGTTTTGGTCCTATTTATAAGACCTCTTTTTAATTTTCAATAGCATTTAATTACTTCTTTTCACAAACACCCCTATAAAATCAACACTTTTTAGAGTTCCAATAATAATTATAGGGGTAGTTTTGAAAAAGGCTTATTTATGGTTTTAGTCCCTAAAAGTTCAGCGTGTTTTGGATTTTAGTTCCTATAAGTTATTTTGACCTGGAATAGTCCTTAAAGTTTTAAACATTTTGGTTTTTGTCTCTTCCATTAGCCAAAATCTGTTATTTGCTTACATTGTTAACGGAAATTCATATTAACAGTTGCGTGGTGTGAGGTAGCGTCAAATAAGTGATGTGACATGAATGATTGAGGCCCACGAACTCACAATTTTGCGTAGGGGACCATTTTACGTATCAGACCATTTTGCGACCGTGGACATGTATCATCCACGTCATATCACCTATTTGGTGTCACCCCAGACCACATGGACTACTTACGTGATATTCCGCTATCCACACAAACAAGTAACAAATTTTTGCTAATGGAAGAGACCAAAATCAAAATGTTTGAAAATTCAAGGACTAGTCCCGGTCAAAATAACTTATAGAGACTAAAATCAAAACACGCTGAACTTTTAGGGACTAAAACCATAAATAAGACATTTGACAAAGTATATCAAATTTTCACATTTCCAATGTCACTAACAAATTTATCCACTTTCCTTAATGGGAGTAAAAAACCGCAAAATAATCTTATAAATAGGACCGGAGGGAGTACACATTTAACATAGGAATAAGAAACAACATTAGTTGTCACACATTATGTATAGCTCAATGTGCTTAAATGTGCGGATTGGTCCAATAAATTTAATTTAATTGAAAATATCTTATTTTATGATTTTTTGACCAATCCCCATATTTTGATACATAAAATGTAAAAGATATGATACATTCTATAAGAAGCGCGATATGATTATTAAAAGGCTTATTTATGGTTTTAGTCCCGAAAAGTCGGGAGTGTTTTGATTTTGGTTCCTGAAAGTTTTTTTGACCTTAACTCATCTTTAATTGTTTTGAAAATTTGCTTTTAGTCTCTGCCATTAGGAAAAATTCGTTAATTACTGATGTGGTTAACAGAACGCCATATCAGCATACACGTGTGCAAATGTTGCATGTCCCGGTAGGATGACGTGCATGATCCGGATCCGTAGGCGAAAGGGCCAAAGCCCAATCCACAAACACATTTTGGTTGGGCCTTGGCCCTTTTTCTTCTACGAATCCGGATCATCCACGTCATCCTACCGAGAGATGCAACATTTGCGCACGTGTATGCTGATGTGGCGTTTCGTTAACCACATAAGCAATTAACAAATTTTTCCTATTGGCAGGGACTAAAAACAAATTTTCAAAATAATTAAGGATAAGTAAAGGTAAAAAAAAACTTTCAGGGACCAAAATCAAAACACTTCCAACTTTCAGCAACTAAAACCATAAATAAGCCTTATTAAAATTAAGAAAATACAATATATTTTAAAAAAAGATGGAGTGATATTATAGGTCATAAAGTATAAACATTGATTTTGATACGTGGTACCCACATAGTCTTTCTCCTCACTCTCGTTGTTACAAATTTTTTTTTTCAAAAAAAAAAAAGATTTTTATAAAGCATCATAACTAGGTTTGAATCTTCTTAAAAACTTAGAACTTAGATAAGTTTTCAAGTTTTGTCATCTTCTTTATTTTAAGGAAAATGCTAACAAGTGTCGGAAGTTAAATGGGATAAAAATTTATTGAGAAATATGATTTTTTATTTTTTTAGAGAAGAGAAATTGAGACTTGTGATATTTTTTTCATTCTTACAAATCCTAGCAAGACCTTTGTTTTAATTGTCCCTGGTGCGAGATCCGTGGTACGCGGTGCATGGATCCTGGTGCATGGTCTGGTGCAAGATCCGTGGTACCCGATGCATGGTGCGTAGTCCTTGGTGCGGCGCCTTGTCCCTGGTGCATGGATCCAGGTACATGGTCTGGTGCGAGATCCATGCACCCTAGTTGTTTTAACCAACGAGCTGTTGGTGTAGTGGTGCCAGGGGCTGCACTTGGTAGGGCGAATCACGGTTCGATCCCCCGCAACAACGTTGGGAGAGGAATAAAACCTTAACCCCGGGACCCCCCTCGAACTGGATTAGTCGGCCCAGTGGGTCGGATACCAGGGTCCAAACCAAAAAGAACTCATTTTATAACATTATATTAAAAGTGTTATATTTAAAGAAAAAGAGAAAATAGTTTGTACACTAACAGAGTATCGGTTTTTTACATTATTAGCACATCATTTACCATTCAAGGGTGTATGATTATTAACCTCTAAATAAAAATAATACAAATGAACGATGGATGATGTACTGACAGTCAGTACACACATATTAAGCCAACAAGTGCCTTATAATATGGTTTAAGTAAACAAAATATGTATTTTTACATTGGAAAGTGATGCGTTTATTATATGGAGAAATATTGAATTTAAGTTTTCAATGTTAACTTATTTATTTTGAAATGCTTAAATAATCTATCTAATATTATATTAGCAAAGTTTCCCCCCATTTTTCACCACCCCAAATTATCCCGCCTTTTTCTCTCTCCCATGTGGACCCCCCTCCCCCAAACTTCTTCTTTTTTTTTTCCACCCATTTCCTCACCTTTATTTTTTAACTACTCCCTCCTCTTTCGACTATCCCGTCCAAACAGTACTAGAGTGCTTCTATCATTCACCGGTTTTTTATGCTTTAGCTTCTTTTTTATTTTTTTTATTTTAATAAATCTAATATATTAAAAAAAATATGTTTTGGATTTTTTGTGTTTTTTTATGTACATGTTTTTGTTATTTGGATTTGAATTTTTTTTATATATTCTTCCGGACAAATGTAATGGTCCAAACAAGTAAAATATAAAACAAGGGTGCTCCACCATGCACCTGTTTTTGGTGCTTCGGCTCTTTTTTTAATTTTTTATTTTAATAAATCTAATATATTAAAAAAAATATATGCATTGGATTTCCTGTATTCTTTTTATGTACATATTTTGTTATTTTGATTTTGAATTTTTTATATTTATTCTTTCGGACACTGGTAATGATCCAAACAAGTAAAATAATATAAAACAAGGGTGCTTCTACTATGCACCGATTTTTGGTGTTTTGGCTTTTTTTTTATTTTAATAAATATAATATATTTAAAAAAAAATATGTTTTGGGTTTTCTGTATTCTTTTTATGTACATGTTTTTGTTATTTGGATTTGAATTTTTTTTTATATATTCTTCCAGACACATGTAATGGTCCAAACAAGTAAAATAGTATAAAACAAGGGTGCTTCTATTATGCACCGGTTTTGGTGCTTCGGCTCTTTTTTTATTTTTTTATTTTAATAAATCTAATATATTAAAAAAATATGCTTTGGGTTTTCTGTGTTCTTTTTATGTACATATTTTTGTTATTTGGATTTGAATTTTTTTTATATATTCTTCCGAACACATGTAGTGGTCCAAACAAGTAAAATATAAAACAAGGGTGCTTCCACCATGCACCTGTTTTTGGTGCTTCGGCTCTTTTTTTATTTTTTTTATTTTAATAAATCTAATATATTAAAAAAAATATATGCTTTGGGTTTCCTGTATTCTTTTTATGTACATATTTTGTTATTTTGATTTTGAATTTTTTTTATATATATTCTTTCGGACATCGGTAATGATACAAACAAGTAAAATAATATAAAACAAGGGTGCTTCTACTATGCACCGGTTTTTGGTGTTTTGGCTCTTTTTTTATTTTTTTTATTTTAATAAATATAATATATTAAAAAAAATATGTTTTGAGTTTTCTGTATTCTTTTTATGTACATGTTTTTGTTATTTGGATTTGATTTTTTTTTATATATTCTTCCGGACACATGTAATGGTCCAAACAAGTAAAATAGTATAAAACAAGGGTGCTTCTACTACGCACCGGTTTTGGTGCTTCGGCTTTTTTTTTATTTTTTTATTTTAATAAATCTAATATATTAAAAAAATATGCTTTGGGTTTTCTGTGTTCTTTTTATGTACATATTTTTGTTATTTGGATTTGAATTTTTTTTATATATTCTTCTGGACACATGCAGTGGTCCAAACAAGTAAAATATAAAACAATGGTGCTTCTACCATGCACCAGTTTTTGTGCTCCGGCTCTTTTTTTTATTTTAATAAATCTAATATATTAAAAAAAATATGCTTTGGGTTTTCTGTGTTATTTTTATATGCATGTTTTTGTTATTTGGATTTGAATTTTTATTATTATATGTTTTCTGACACAAATAATGTTCCAAACAAATAAAACATAAAACAAATGTGCTTCTACCATGCACCGGTTTTTGGTGCTCGGGCTCTTTTTTTAATTTTTTTATTTAATAAACCTAATATATTAAAAAAAACTATGCTTTGGGTTTTCTGTATTCTTTTTATGTTCATGTTTTTGTTATTTGGATTTGAATTTATAATGCCATTAATTACTTCTTTTTCAAAAACAATTTTATTCACTTTTTTTAAAAGCGAATTTTTTAGTTTAAAAATATTACATACAAGAATGTTAATCAATTTCAATTTATTGACTCTTTCATAAATAATAATATTAATCGACTCCTTCCTAAACAATTTTTAAACAACAATTTTTGCATTATTATACTTTATTTACACTTAAATATTATTCATATTAAAATTTCTCATAACTATTCAATAATAAATTAAAACGAATCTATATAATATTATATTACCGGTGATTCCCCCATTTACTATTGCATCTCGCCCATTTGCTCCCTAGCGTGGTCCCCACTGTCCATTTCCTCCTTCCTAACTTCTCCTCTCACAATAGCTGCCCAAATTTCCCCAATCTCCAATTGAAATTGAAAATTCCGCCCGCCCAAATTGAAAATTCCTTCCTAAACAATTTTTAAACAATAATGTTTACATTATTATACTTTGTTTACATTTAAACATTATTCATATTAAAATTCTTCATAACTATTCAATAATAAATTTAAACTAATATTAATTGTAACTTTGTGAAATGTTTTATCAATATATTAAAACTAATATTAATTGTAACTTTATGAAATGTTTTATCGATTTCGTGTTTCTCCCGTGCATCGCACGGGGTTGGGGGCTAGTCTATCTAATATTATATTAGCAAAGTTTCCCCCCATTTTTCACCACCCCAAATTATCCCGCCTTTTTCTCTCTCCCATGTGGACCCCCCTCCCCCAAACTTCTTCTTTTTTTTTTCCACCCATTGTCTCACCTTTATTTTTTAACTACTCCCTCCTGTTTCGACTATCCCGTCCAAACAGTACTAGGGTGCTTTTATCATTCACCGATTTTTTATGCTTCAGTTTTTTTTATTTATTTTAATAAATCTAATATATTAAAAAAAATATGTTTTGAATTTTCTGTGTTTTTTTTATATACATGTTTTTGTTATTTGGATTTGAATTTTTTTTATATATTCTTCCGGACAAATGTAATGGTCCAAACAAGTAAAATATAAAACAAGGGTGCTTCCACCATGCATCTGTTTTTGGTGCTTCGGCTTTTTTTTTATTTTTTATTTTAATAAATCTAATATATTAAAAAAAATATATGCTTTGGGTTTCCTGTATTCTTTTTATGTACATATTTTGTTATTTTGATTTTGAATTTTTTTTATATATATTCTTTCGGACACTGGTAATGATCCAAGCAAGTAAAATAATATAAAACAAGGGTGCTTCTACTATGCACCGGTTTTTGGTGTTTTGGCTCTTTTTTTTATTTTTTTTTATTTTAATAAATATAATATATTAAAAAAAATATGTTTTGGGTTTTCTGTATTCTTTTTATGTACATGTTTTTTGTTATACTGACATTTTTTTTATATATTCGTGAATTTGGGTTTTCGGTTCAAAAAATTCAACCCTTTACCCCATTTTCAGTACCCCGCCCAAATATCCCCCCCTCCTACTTCTTTCTCCGATCCTCCCTCCAATTTTTTTCTCCTTTTCCCGCTTCCCCCGCATAGAAATCATCGATCCGCGACACTCTAACCCAAACAAATCTCAACCATCCATAATCTTCAGATCAACGGTCCCCATCATACATATTCCACGTCACCGATCCGCGTCCACCCACAACACCAAAAACAAAACCACACCCGTTGATTCCCCTCATAAACAAATCAACGGCCACAATGCATTCATTTCTCCCAAACCCTCCCCCTATAAAAACCACCTCTCTCTCACTCTCTTCTTCACCACTCACAAAGATCTCTCTCTCCTCTCTCTCAAATTAATCATCCAATCTCATTTTCCGGTGATCAGAAAATGGCTCGTACCAAGCAAACCGCTCGCAAGTCCACCGGAGGCAAGGCACCGAGGAAGCAGCTGGCCACCAAAGCCGCTCGCAAATCGGCTCCGGCGACCGGCGGAGTGAAGAAGCCCCACCGTTTCAGGCCAGGAACCGTGGCTCTCCGTGAGATTCGTAAGTACCAGAAGAGCACCGAGCTTCTGATCCGGAAGCTCCCATTCCAGAGGCTGGTCCGCGAAATCGCTCAGGATTTCAAGACGGACCTCCGTTTCCAGAGCTCCGCCGTGTCGGCGCTGCAGGAGGCGGCGGAGGCTTACCTCGTTGGGCTGTTCGAGGATACTAACCTCTGCGCAATTCATGCAAAGAGGGTGACTATTATGCCGAAGGATATTCAGTTGGCTAGGCGCATTAGGGGTGAACGTGCTTAGGGTTCTTCAAAATCTTGGTGTAGATAGTGCTTAGCGAAGTGTGTGGTTAAGTTTCTGAAGGGTTTGCTTGTCTTTTTTGTTTTTTGGTGGAAGGTTAATGCTATGATTTGTTGCTTTTGTTAATGCCTCCTTATCAATGAAATTAGTACTTTTCCTTTTAACCGATTATTATTGATTGTCTATTCGATTTGTTCTGCAAAATTCAATCGATTATTAATCTTACAATTTATGTAGCGATTGTGGTATATTTATAGAAGTGCTGCTAATCTGCGTGACAAACGGAAAGTACTCTGTGAGTAGTGTTAATGTTAAATTATATAAGTTTGAGCAAACACAAATAGGTATAGATTGGTGCAAACATGAGTTTGAGAGGTGTATCAAGGGGAGTTCAAACAAGCACTAAAACTAAATGGATGTATGAAAAAGTTTGAGGTGTAGCAATGTGAATTCAAACACACACTACTTATGGTCCTTTAGTTCTTTATGCATGACTTCCTTTTGCTGCATTATTGCCTCCCTAAAAGTGGAGCGGGTTGGTGAGTGAGTATAATTTAGAGCTCTTAAAATGGGCTATTCAAGCAAGTTAGGGTCGGCCCGCTTCTAATTCGGATCATATCGAGCCTTGGTAAAAAAGTTTGGTTGCAAATTGAGTATTCTAACTTAAAGTTCAAGAAGATTAGTTTACAAACCCTACACTTTAGGTTTGTTGTTAATCCTCAAACCTCGTTTTTTTGATGCCTCCGAGTTAGAAAAATGTATTTTCCGACTTTAAAAATGAATTTTTAATAAACAAGTATTCGAAAAAATGGATTTTACCGACTCGGGGGTATTGGAAAATATTTCAATAGAATTCCATCAGAAAAAACGGGGTTTGAGGCCTAAAGTGTGGGGTTTGTAGATTACTACTAAAAATTCAAACCCGCCTAAGCGGGCCACGAGCCCTGTGCAAGTTTTATTTATTTATTTATTTATATTTTGATTTGTACTCTTTGGTCAGTACCACGTGTCCTCAATAGCACCCTTAATAGCAGAGAATTCTTGAGACTAATCCTACACGATGTCGCGTTCCTATGCCTTTCCCCGCGGAATGTGTTAACCGTGAATCGAACCAAAGATTTCTTAATCTCCGGCCTTATTCCCAAGTTCTCAAGTTGGCAGGATCGTAGCACTTGAGCCAATGCCCTGTGCAAGTTTTAAA
Organism: Crotalaria pallida; assembly: GCA_037953625.1. NCBI lineage: Eukaryota > Viridiplantae > Streptophyta > Magnoliopsida > Fabales > Fabaceae > Crotalaria > Crotalaria pallida. The sequence continues at coordinate 110,892,276 of CM075655.1, forward strand.
TTCTTCATTTTTTTAACAAGTTTTATTTTAGAATACTATTTCAAAATTCAAATTATAGAACCATTTTTTTTTAAAATTGAAAATTAATATTAGTTTACAAAAATTCTAGCATGTGGCATTGTGACTACAAGGAAAATTGGATTCTCTCATCCCATGTTAAGGTCACATGTTTTGATTCAAAATTTATTAATTTTTTTCGAAAGTTGATTGGTTCATTTTTAATATAGAATAATCATTACTTATTCATAATATGATCCATCCATATTTTGGGTACACTCAATATTTGCAAGTGGTATATATCAACAAATAAAATAAAATTCGCAAGTTGTGCACGGTTTATTAATTAATGTTTTTTTTTCCCATTTCCCATTATATACTATTAGGGACAGAAGTCCTGTGATTGATGTTACTATTAATTTTTTTTTTAAACAAATTGAATAAACTTCCCTTGTGTTTTACACATTTTTTTAATCAATAATAAGTTTTTTCTTTTTACATTGAATACCTACATATATAAAATTAAGAAAGTGTGAATATTTTTTCTTTTTCAGGGCGACTCAAATCCGACCGAGTTTACCCTGCCCGATCTCGGTCCCGGTCGATCTGGGCTAAAAAGGCTTTGGTTAGATAAATATGTCATGTTAAGAAACTCATAACCAATGATTTTTCGAATTTTCGAGATTGACCTATTTTGAAAGCATTAGTTGTAAATCGTTGACTAATTGATAACTTTTTTGAGTAAGCCTGAACTAGAAGCCAATTACAGCGGATAGGATATTCAAAGTTGTTTCCTATGGTTTTAGGATTAACATGTTCAGCTCAAAGAGAAAGACAAATTATCAAGAATTATTACAATAATCATCTTTTAATTTAACTGCAGTGTTATACAAAATAGGTCAAATTGATATAGCAAACTTCCTGGCCATAAAGCTATCCATCCATTTAAACAAGTAAAATCACAGTTTATAGAACACTAGCTCCTTCAACCCAAAAGAGTTAACTTGTGACAACAATCTTGAGACTGTCCAACTACTGATTTTCCAGTGTAAGGTCTATAACAAGCTAAGCTACTTCAATTGTTTGGTATCGTTCTTCTCAAATTCAGCATTAAATCATCAAGCATTATATTATGCAATTAGGAATTTGGTAGGGCCAACTGTGAAATAAAAGAATTAGTTATGTCAAAATTCGAAAAAAAAAAAGTTAGCATACCTTATTCCTAAGTTTAAACGTTATAGTGAAAATTTACTTTGTACTTATAATGCGATTCTAAGAGCATCCACAACCCCAAACCCACTTTGGGTTTATAACTGGGTCTCATGCATTATCTTATAATTTTTTACACTTTCCCAAAATTTAAGAACTCTATCCACTTTTTTTCCTCCAACCCCAACCCCAACTTTCATTCTTAAATGGGACCCACAACCTACCCCACACTATTATATTTATTTATTTAATTAATTATAAATTTCTAAATGCAAGTATCAACCCAACGGCTAATTTTAGTTTATTGAATTTTTTTTCTTTATATTATACTAGTTTTAGTTGTTAATTTTTTTTTATCAATTTTTTTCCGTCACTTTTTTTTAATTTTAAAAAGGTATTTAAAAAAATAAAAAAACATAAATAATAAAAAATATAAATTAAAAATAAAAGCAAATAATTTCAGTAAAGAAAATACATAACAAGCATGATAATTATTACAAACACTTTAACATTAATACAAAGGCATACTCATACGACAAACCGTTAACACTATTTAAACATTAATACAAAAGCTTACTCATACATCAAACTCTTAACGATAACATATAACAAGCATGATAATTATTACAAACACTTGAACATTAATACAAAAACCTACTCATTCATCAAACTTTTAACATTATTCAAAGATTATCCTGGGGCATGTTATTCCGATTTTCCCATATATGTTGTATTAAGTCGGCTTGAAGTTGGTGATGAGTTTGCCTATGGCGTAGTTCTGCTCGCTTATCCAGATAGGATTGAAAATCGGGACGAGGATATTGTTCCGGTGGTTCGATGTTATGGTTTGTGGTATGATATTCAAGATTACCAGCATACCCATCTCTTTCATCCTCCACAATCATGTTATGCAAGATGATGCATGCATATATTATACGCTTCAGCGCATCAATATGCCATTGCTTAGCCGGATAACGTATGATTGCGAACCGTTGTTGAAGTACACCAAATGCCCGCTCGATGTCCTTTCTTACGCTAGCTTGACGCTCAGAGAAAAATATTCTTTTTTCTCCTTGTGGCATGAGAATACCCTTGACAAATGTTGCCCACTCTGGATAGATTCCATCAGCCAAATAGTAACCCATGTTGTAATCAGTTCCATTCACAGTAAAATGTACAGGAGAAGCTTGTCCTTCCATAACATCGTTGAACACATTTGATTGATTTAAGACATTGATATCATTATTTGAACCGGCAGTACCAAAAAATGCATGTCAGATCCATAGGTCTTGTGAAGCCACAACTTCAAGCATAATTGTAGGTTTGCCATGATCACCTCGGCTAAACTGTCCTTTCCATGCCACATGACAATTTTTCCACTCCCAATGCATGCAATCAATACTACCTAACATACCTGGGAAGCCACGTTTTGCATTCATTTCAAGTAGGTGTTGAATGTCTTCATTGGTTGGTCGGCGTAAGTATTGTGGTTGGAAAACCTCAATCACACCACTTGTAAACTTGTCTAAACATTCTAATGTAGTGGTTTCGCCCATTCTTAGGTAGTCATCCAAACTATCGGCAGTGGCTCCATACGCCAACAAACGCATGGCTGCAGTGCATTTTTGCAACGAAGAAAGACTTTTCTTACCAGTTGCGTCAAACTTCTCTTGGAAATAATCATCATGCTGACCAAGAGCTTGTACAATGTGAAGAAATAGATGTTTTCGCATTCGAAACCTTCGACGGAACTGATCATAAGTGTATACTGGGTGGTCAGAAAAATAATCATTGACCAACCGAATATGACCTTCCTCACGATTCCTCTCTATGAACTTTCTTGAACGTTTGTTGAAGCTGCTGCCTTCTTGTTGTTTTTTCTTTTGCTTTTCGAGATAAAGCCTCATCAGTTTTTCATCATCATCACTGGTGATGATATTCATAATGTGCCACTCGGCTAGTTCATCAATGTTTGAAGGGTCGATATTGGGAATTGAATTGGGATCCATCGGAATTGAAGGGTTGATATTGGGAACTTTGTAATGGTTGAAATATGATTGAAGAGATGAATTGTGTACAAATAAATGCTATCTTTCATATTATTTATAAGGAGTGAATTGCAACGGCTAGTTTGAATAACGACTACTTTGAATAACGACTAGTTACAATAACGACTAGTTTAAATAACGACTAGATACAATAACGGCTAGTTTAAATAACGACTAGTTTAAACATAATACATAATGACACTTAACAACTAAACTTAAACATAATACATAATGACACTTAACAACTAAACTTAAACATAATACAAAAACCTACTCATAATCAAGACCATATTTTTTTTCAATCATATCACACAACGCCAAATGAGCTTTTAGTTGTCTCCCTGTCATACCGGACGTGTCTTTGCTAAGGAGTTGGAGCTCTTGAAATTTCAATTCTTCATTCTTGGCCTTTATTTCTTCATTCTTGGCCTTTATTTCTTCATCCATGATTCGTGCATACTCATGTGCAAAATCTGATATCGATGTGGATTTTTCCATGAACACTTGTTTGAATTCATCGTAATCCTCCTTATCAGCAATATAAGATTCACCTTGTTTAGCTTTTGCTTTTCTTTTTGCTTGCTTCTGGCCCATTGGTCGTACCAAATTGGAAGACGACTGGTTGTATTCGCCACTACTTGGAGTGCGTGGGTTAGATGATGATGATGTGTATGCCCCATCAACAATATTCTTTGTTCTTTTTGAAGAATCCTCTGTTGAATATGCCAAAAATTTTGGCACATCTTTCACCATTCTCCATGCACACTCACTCTTGAAGGAATCTCCAACATCTTGCGCATATATCTTATATGCATCAGCCATTATATTAATCTCGGAGCTCCCGCTTATCTGCCTTGCCTTTGCTTGAATGTAGCATCCATTAAACTTTTGAAGAGATGTTCTGAGTCTAAACCAACGACCTTTTAAACTACTCATATCTCGATACTGAAGCTGCTTATCACATTACTGGTTATAATGGTCGCATATTCTCTTGTAAAATGCATCACTTTTTTGGTCGACCCCTACAATTGGATCCGTAGAAATTTCCATCCATGAAGTGATGAGTTGTTTATCCTCTTCAGAACTCCACCTTGATCTTTTCTTCTTCCCCTTGCTAGACCCACCTCCCTCATCATTAAGATTAATAGTTTCCTGGTTGTCTTGGCTACAATAAGGTGATATTTCGGGTTGAGTTTGTGGTACTTGAGATAAAGTTTGTGGTATTTGGGTATCATATTCAGACGGAGAATCAAATTGTGGCATTGATTGAGTTTTTGAATATGGGATAAATGAAGAGAAATTTGGGTTTGAAAATGGTATGTTTGAGTTATTTTGTGGGTTTGAGGAAGATGATTGAGAATATTGAAATGGAAACTGAGGAAAATTTTGCAAAAATTGTGCCCATTGGTTGAAGGGATTATTGCTGGAATTATTGGGATTCATTGGTGGTTGTGTTTTTTCTTTTGGGTTTGTGAATACAATGTTTCATGTACCAACTATATTTATAGCAGAGTAAATAAATATAACCGTTTAACATTTCAACGGTAAATTTATCTGATGATTGTGAATGTATCAATCTGGTTTCCAATGCTCCAACGGCAAAAAAAAATATAACCGTTCTGATCCATTTATCATTTCACTCATTCACTGCCACAGTCATTCATTTCACTAAATATCAAAAGACTTTTCATTTCACTCATTTCACTCTCTCCCTTCTCCCTCCCTCATTCGGTTTCTTTCTCCCTACCTCCGACGGTTTCTTTCTCCTTCGGTTCCATCATCGTTTCACACCCTCCGTTCTATCTCCATCTCCCTCTTCCTCCGATCCGTCTCACTCCCTCCGAGCCATCATCATCTCACTTCCTCTGATCGGTCTGACTCCCTCCGATTCATCATCTCCCTCCCTCCGATCCGCTGCTCGCCACCAAGCCACCACCGCCATCATCAAGCAAAGCCAAACCACCATCGATCAAGCCATATCCGCCAGATCAAGCCATCGATCGCCAGATCAAGCCACCAAACCACCATCATCAACACCGATCCGCCATCATCATCATCATCAACGCCGATCCGCCACCAAGCCATCATCATCAAGCCACAGATCATGCATGCAAGATTTTAATTTCTCTTCTCTTCTTTCCTTTTTTTTTCAATTTTTTGCTGTAATTTTGGGTAAATATTGAATATCTGGGAATTTTTTTGTGTTGTTTTGATATTTCCAAATTTTTTTATTATGGTTTTTGGATTTTTATTGCATTTTTTTAGATTTGTTGTTGATTTGGATTTGTGGAAATTTCTATTGAACTTCACTGTTGTTCTCCGCTGTTGTTGCCTGGTCTCTCTCTTTTTTCTTATTTTTTATTTTTTTTCCAACTTCTCTCTCCATTCTCAGCCAAGAAAGTACAAGTGGTCCCTTCTCTTTGCTAACGACCCAGGTCGCCCCAACGACCCAGGTCTTCCCCACGAACTCAAACAACGCCGAACCAAGGGAAACCAGGTCGTTCATACCGACGACCCCGCTGAAGACCCACCGTTGTGGGTGCTCTAAGGCAAATAGTTTGCTACTATCACTTTGGACATACAAATAAAACTAGACATCAGAATTTCCTAAATAATGACAATAATAAAACTGTTTGCATCGATTCACATTACGAGTTAAAAAAGTAAATTTTTATAATATTTAAACTTAATGATATTGTTAGCTTGTAAACAAAATCATGAAGAAGAAAACGTTAGAAGTTGGTTGATTGGCCCAGCTGGAAGTTAGTTAGTACAACTGGAAGTTAGTTATTTAACTAACTCTATCAGTTAAGTTAGTTGCCATCTATAGAAGCTTCCTTTAACTTCTATAGTTTGTATATAAACTGTACATTGTATTGTTGATCAATTATTGAAATTCATTCAGTCATTTTGCATCAAATTGCTCTCTTATTCTCTCAAACATTTCGTATTCTTTTCACCAAGTTTCATTACTGAACTTCAAGGTTCAGTATCTTTCTCAATTGATATCACTTTCTTATAGATATAGCATGACTAACTTTTTTTTTTCTTTCAGTTTTTGACATAACCAATTCTCATATTTCATAGTTGACCCCACCAATTCCTAATTGCATTATGGCATAATGTTTAGTGATTTAGTTTAGTTAAACAATCTATTTGAAATGGCTAAATTAGAGAATGGTACCAAAGATTTAAACTAGCTTATACAAGACCTTACACTATTGGAAAATCAGTGGTTGTCAGTGTCAAGGTTGTTGTGACTAGAAAATTCTTTTAATTTGGGTTGTAGGGGTGTTATATAAAATCTAAATTTGGTAATTTACTTGTTTAAATGGATGTATAGTTTTACGGTGAGAAGCTTATATATTTGTTGTTTAAATTAGTTAGGTTACTCCGCTAGTATTTGGGAAATCTATGAACAACAGCAAAAATAAGAAACCGAAGAATAATACTCCATTTCGTCTTATAATAAGGTATACTTATCTATATCACACGGACTAATGAATGGTTTCTTGAAACTTAAAAGAAATACTTTAACATTACAATTTTACCCTTTTATCTTGTATTGGGAATTTCATAATGTATTATTTCACATTAATGGATAAAAGACTAATATGAGAAAATAACAATAAATGCTTCATAGAAAATGCAAAATGACTTATAAATATGACCAAAGAATTCTTCTAGAATATGCCCTATAAATATAACGGGAGGGAGTAATAAATACAAGTTTAGCAAAGGAATTAGAAAAAAAATAGCTATCACATTTTGTATCGCTCTATGTGCTTAAATGCGTGGACTGTTTAAAAAAAAAAATTAAATTGAAAATATCTTATTTTATGACTTTTTAACCAATCCTAATATTTTGATACATAGAGTAACATAATGTATAAAACATATGATATGTTCTCTAAGAAGCACGATAATGTTATTAAAATTAAGAAGGTATAATATATTTATTTAAAAGAAATACAGTAATAGTATGAAACATAAAGTACAAACATTTGATTTTGATATGTGGTACTTACACAATTTCCTTCTTCCTCCTCGTTAATTTTTTTTTCCTTAAAAAAAAAAGTTGATTTTTATAAAGCATAACAAGGTTTGAATATAATCTTCCATAGAATCTTAGATTTTTAGGTAAATTTTATAGTTTTGTCATGTCCTATATTTAAACAGTTTAGAATCGTTTTTAGGCCTAATTGAACTTCCTTAGTAATAGTTTTGTCATGTCCTATATCTAAACAGTTTAGAATCGTTTTTAGGGATTGTGTAGGCAAACAAAAAATTAAATAAAATTTTATATATCATTTTGGCCAAAAATATTTATGAAAAATAACTTGTTTTTGACACATAAAGACGGATCTTTAGTGCATCTTTGTATAAATGGTAAGATTAGATTATGATTATTTTTATTTGTAATTATAATTTACTAAAATTTTAATATGTTAAAATTATAATTAGTTACCAACGAGGCTTGGTTCAGTTGGTGTAAGGCCCCAATTGAAATCTTGGGAATGAGATACGGGTGCTAGTAGCCCCGGGTTCGATTCCCACTAAAAACATCTCGCTGGGAGAGCCAGCCACACAGCTCGCTCCGGATTAATCTCAAGGGTTCCCTGGTATTAAGGGTACTCTTGGGGATACCGGTGGTTCAGCAAGGAATACAGACCAAAAAAAAAATTATAATTAGTTTATGTTTGGATCTCTTAACCGAAAAATTAATTTAAACTAATTTGTTTTGTTTAAATAATGCAAAAAAGATCATAATTTACTAAGTAAATTAAAAAGAAAAAGGTATAAAATGATAATGAAGTAATTAATGTTGTCGTAGTAATAAAGGTAAAATAAGAAAATTACGTGTTTCTAAAAAAATAATCTTAGCAAAAATAACCTACAATACTAATGAGGGAGATATTACATTTTGAATTTTTTTTCAAGAATGTAATATAAATTTATAATCTGTATTAATAATCTATATTAACAACCAAACACATTAGATTTTTAATATTTTTGAAAAAAATTCAAAACATAATGTTAATCTTAATCACAACTATTTATTCCTTAGGCCATTGAATTTTTTTTTGGTGGGAGTGGAACTAGTGAAGCATTTGGGTTTTCGGTTCAAAAAATTCAACCCTTTACCCCATTTTCAGTACCCCGCCCAAATATCCCCCCCTCCTACTTCTTTCTCCGATCCTCCCTCCAATTTTTTTCTCCTTTTCCCGCTTCCCCCGCATAGAAATCATCGATCCGCGACACTCTAACCCAAACAAATCTCAACCATCCATAATCTTCAGATCAACGGTCCCCATCATACATATTCCACGTCACCGATCCGCGTCCACCCACAACACCAAAAACAAAACCACACCCGTTGATTCCCCTCATAAACAAATCAACGGCCACAATGCATTCATTTCTCCCAAACCCTCCCCCTATAAAAACCACCTCTCTCTCACTCTCTTCTTCACCACTCACAAAGATCTCTCTCTCCTCTCTCTCAAATTAATCATCCAATCTCATTTTCCGGTGATCAGAAAATGGCTCGTACCAAGCAAACCGCTCGCAAGTCCACCGGAGGCAAGGCACCGAGGAAGCAGCTGGCCACCAAAGCCGCTCGCAAATCGGCTCCGGCGACCGGCGGAGTGAAGAAGCCCCACCGTTTCAGGCCAGGAACCGTGGCTCTCCGTGAGATTCGTAAGTACCAGAAGAGCACCGAGCTTCTGATCCGGAAGCTCCCATTCCAGAGGCTGGTCCGCGAAATCGCTCAGGATTTCAAGACGGACCTCCGTTTCCAGAGCTCCGCCGTGTCGGCGCTGCAGGAGGCGGCGGAGGCTTACCTCGTTGGGCTGTTCGAGGATACTAACCTCTGCGCAATTCATGCAAAGAGGGTGACTATTATGCCGAAGGATATTCAGTTGGCTAGGCGCATTAGGGGTGAACGTGCTTAGGGTTCTTCAAAATCTTGGTGTAGATACAGTAGTGCTTAATGAAGTGTTGGGGCTAAGTTTCTGAAGGGTTTGCTTGTTTTTTGTTGAAGGTTTGTGTTATGTTGTGGTACTGTTGTTAATGCCTCATTATCAATGAAATTAGTGCTTTTTCTCTTAACCGGTTATTTGGGTTTTTTTATTCCGATTTCTTCTGCGACTACTATTTGATTTATAATTCTTTAATTGTGACTCGTTTTTAGAATCACACTTTTGACCCCAAGCAATGTATTCTCTACAAATAAACGGCAATGCTAAATTATTCAAAAAGAATTATTTTAGGAAATTGACCCCAAAAAGTGGATAGCAAATGATAATTGTATGGTTGTACTTGTATCCGTTGTCTTGTTTAAAGATCTGAACTGTTCCCATTGTTTTATTGAATTTGGCCTTTTAAATTTGAGATGTGATTGAATAAAAGGTTAAAATTGAAAAAATAATTTTGTTTGTTTATTAAAAATGTAAAAGAATAAACACAAGGAAAAAAGCAAAAAAATAAAATTTAAAGACCAAACTCATTGAAATGGATACACGAGAGAGGATATAACAAACAATTACGAAAGGGTTCATTTCTTTTGTTTCTTTGCAAAAGCATCCCTTTTGCTTTCTACAACTCTTAAGTGGTGAGTTAACTCTCTCAAGATAAATGTCTGCTTCTGACAAAGAGCTCTTGCTTGGATTACCCATAAGTCCTTTCTTAATAAATTTTCAGAGACTCACGCTTGGGAACTTGCAAGAACCTCGACCTGCTCCCAAAAACCATACCATCAAAACGCAAACAAAGAAATATTAAAATTGGTAGATGAAAGTGTAAGTGATGAAGTGATACAGATAGGAATAGAACAGGGGAGAAAAACTCACTGGGATCTTTAGTCGTTTGCTCAGCAAGTCCATTGAAATAGCAAGTACCTCCCTCACTTATAAACTTAGCCCAATAGGAGCTGAAAACATAGCTTGCATGATTAGTAACAGAAACAGGAGCATAGCATTCCCCACCTGGTGAAAGAGCATCACAATCCAAATTCCCTTGATTGCAGGCAAAGTTCAAAGCTGCAGGTAACTCCTTTTCGTTCGCGTCTTTGGCTGCAACGCACCAAGCCTTCCCTTCGTATGGTTCATTGTTCTCTGGTGCTGGCAATGGTGCAAAATCTGTCAAAGGCCTCTTTCCCGTCAAGTCGATTTCATAAATTGGTGTCCCGTTCGGGTGCAACAAGCCCCAGTGTCTCTCTGTTCCAGGACCTGTCTTTTGGTTTTCGTCAAAAAGTGCGAAGATGAAAGTTGGTATTGCAACACCGGGTCTGGCCGGTGTCCCGAAGGGTGGTTTTGAGGTCATTCTGTTGATGAGATTGCGGTTGTATGTAGCTGCATTAAATACATTCGCTCCGGGTTCTTCTATGTCACCCGAATTAGGCCATCCTGTTTCGGCTATTATGAGCTGGATGTCGGAGTAACCAAGTTTGGACATAGCAAAGATAAGTGAATCGAGCATTTGGTCTAACAGATTGGTATAAACTAAGCCATTGCCAGGGTCCCTTACGGTGGAAGTTCCCCTGAAGAGCGCGAAGTCAAGGTTGATATTGTCCGGGTCCTGTGACCATGGGAAATAAGGGTACACATCAATGAAGAAAAATGAGCTGGTTCTGTTCAAGAATTTAAGCATGGGTGCTATTACAGTGTCTTTAACATCGGACCGGAATGTCCCACTTGAAGGAGGGAAAGTTGATTGTAACACATCCATGGCTAAAGGGGTGCCAATTTTGATGCCTCTGATGTTCTGAGCCTTGAGAGATCTTTTGATGTTTTTCATTGCTGGGACAAGATCATGCCACATTTGGTGGCCTTGTTCAGAATTGAAGCTTAGCACTTCGTTGCCAACAAGTAAATAGCGAATCTTGGTTTCTGGGTAGTGGGGAAAGACATTGTTCCTCACCCATTCATCTGCTATGCTTTGGTTTGTAGCAACGCCTGAGATTTCATGATTTGGGATCATAATGGAAACTCGGAGCTCGGTAGTTGATAAAAGCCTTAAAATTTCGGGATTGGAATCATAGAGCTTCACGCTGCCAGCATTCATCGTTGTTAGTAGCTCAACCGACCGATATGGAGAAGGTAGATTGTTTCCAAGTTGACCATAGTTCACACCAATGCTGCTTGAGGCTTTTGCTCCTGAAAATTGTTGGTGACATGTAGTTTAGAAAATAAGACATTCAAGCAGAAAAGGAATGTGCATAATTTAAACTTACTTGATGATAATGAAAGTAAACAGATAAGATATATAGCCAGAGGACCCATTTCTCTAACTTTTATATTAGTGATTAGTTGCCTCCAACTGGTGCTGTATTGGACAAGGAAGAGAGTGAGGTTAAGAGAACACTAGCAGAATGTATTTATACTAATGAAATGCAGACTACTACCAAAAAATTCATATATTTCTTGCTAAAGGATCTTTATGAGTGTGTAAAAGAATGGGAGAGGGTTATTTTTTTAGCTTAGGAAGTGTAAGTGTTCAGTACATACATAAATGATTAAACTAGCTAGTAGTAAACTCGTAAAAGGCAAGGGTGTGGTTTCTTTGTTTCTTGCTTCTCTTTGACATGTTTCAAAATCATTTTTATTTCAAGAATTGCAGTTACATTAGTCACAAACTTTAGAAGGGGACTGACTCCACTAATGTATGAAAATTAGAGTAATGAAATGGTGTCACGTATCTTTTGTGACATGGGTGAAACTGTAGCAACATTTTGAGAGCAACCTTGTAAATCATGACACGACAAGACCATGTATGGTTACTGGCTTACTGCTTAGCTCCCTCTTCGTGTCTTCGTCAGTGTGATGTGTCTCGTTGGACAAAATTATTCAGGATCTAACATACCATTTCATGATAATTATCTTCTCCCATGTTTTTTTAAAATGTTTTCAAAAATCACAATTTAAAATAGAGAAGGTGAGATATAAATTCACAGGAGTGGATTACTATTTAGTGTCCCTTTATCACAGCGGGTTTAGCATCAAATTGGAGCCTGGAAATGAAAATGAACATTGGAATTTTACATATCATGTTTGAATGTCAATTAGGAATTGTAATGTCCAAAGATTAATTTTATGGAACTATAATGTAATTAACTTTAATCACACTATATTCTCAACTTTGATTGATTGGGCTTAAGGGGGCTGAATGGTTTAGCTTGATTAAGTATTGATTCATGTCTGATTAGGTCAATTATTGAGTTTAGTATTGGGTAGTTTTCAAGGGATTTATTTTTTAAACCCTATGTTTAGTTTTGGATCCCAAATTTTAAAAGGAAGTTGATTTTTGGCCCCCGCTACCGACTTTTTGGCCCCCATTACAAATTTTTGTGGACGAAAATAACCTTACGTTTCTTAAAATTTTCGGTAATACATAACCGGAATATTTTCGGTTTACCTGAACCGGAAAAGTTTTACACCCCATTCCGGTTTGTTGAAGTCGGAACAATTTCGGTAGTGCCTAACCGAAACCTTCCCGATTTTCTACAGTCGGAACATTGCAGCCACTTTGTGTAACACATGCCCTCGAACCGGTGGCGACACCAATTTAGCACCAATTGATGCAACAACCCCTGCAACATTTGACAACGCATACTATACTTCATTGTTGATCAAAAAGGGTCTCTTTCATTCTGATCAAGAGCTCTTCAAAGGTGATGGTAGTGAAAGTGACAAATTGGTGCAGTTATATAGTTACAACCCTTATGCTTTTGCTAAGGACTTTGGAAATTCAATGATCAAGATGGGTAACATTAAGCCTCTTACTGGGAATAAGGGAGAGATTAGATGTCATTGCAGGAAAGTCAACGGCTTCTTCTAATAAAACTGCTGCATATTTAAGTGTGATGGACCACAATTTTATACATGAAGAAGCTAAGGGTGAAGATTGTTCCGACTGTAGTAAACCGGGAAGATTTCGGTTAGGCACTACCGAAATTGTTCCGACTTCGGCAAACCGGAATGGGGTGTAAAACTTTTCCGGTTCAGGTAAACCGGAAATATTTCGGTTATGTATTACCGAAAATTTTAAGAAACGTAAGGTTATTTTCGTCCACGAAAATTTGTAATGGGGGCCAAAAAGTTGATAGCGGGGGCCAAAAAGCAACTTCCATTTTAAAAAAGTCCCAAAACTTTCATCCTCTTTTTTCTCCCTCCACACCCACTTTCTTCTTCCTTTAGCATTACCGCCCTTACGTCGCTGCATGATCCACGAGCGCAACCACCTTCCAATCACCTACAGCTAATCATTATTGCTGCTCATGTACGAAACTATGAAGTATTACCTCTGTGCCAAATCTAGGGATGAAAATTATACCCGGATCCACGGTGAAAATGTTCACAATGGGTCGGATTTGGGTATGCAAATTTGGAATCGTTAAGGATGAAAACAAGTTTTTTTAAGACACATTATTAAAATGGGGCGGATCCGGATAAGGGGTACCCAGACCCGTGGGTACCCAAACATGCCGGTTAAATTACAAATATAAAATATTGTTATAAACAAACTCAACTATGATATAAAATATACACTGAATATATCATAATATATTGTTTCCTCTATTCTTCCTTATTTTCATACATTTCATAACAATATATATATATATATATATATATATATATATATATTAATATGAGGTGTATTAATCACTTTTGTTTAATGTTTTTATTACACCCTATACATTACCCGCATAGGTCTAATTCAAAATTTAAATTAACGGAGCGAACCCAAATAATACAGTACCCGAACACACTTAAATCCATTGCCATCCCTAATCAAATCACAAATTCCACTCCCAGTGTACACCTTCACCGTTGCCGTCTAGGACTTTTTTGGTGGTACCTTCTAGAGTCAATGGTGGTAGAAATCCTCCATCACTATCTACCAACTCCATCTCTCCATTTTCTTTGTCAATATTATTAACTGCTTAAAGATGTCATTTTTTTTATTGGGTTGAGTTGAAAAAAAAATACATTTTTCGATATAGTTTAATTGAAAAAAAGCACTTGTCTAAGATGTTAATGTTTTTTGGATAGAGAGTATTAGAAAATTTTCAAATTTTCAACATCCCGAGTCGAAAAAAAAAGGGGTTATTTGATTTTTCCACACTTTTAATTGGATTCAGAATTAATTTTATGGAATTTAAAATAAAATCCAGATTTCAGGTTTCTCTATATATTATATGGAGAGAGGTCGTTTACACAAGTTAAATTGCACCAATTTTCATATCGATCATAATTCCTACATCAAGTCAAATCCAATTGAAAGTTCTTATCATGTAGATTGTCTATATCAAATTTCACAAAAATCCAAAATCATTTATTTCTTTGTTTATATATGTCAAAAATAACGAAATATATGTCTTAAAAGTATATGAAAATGAAGCTATTTCAATATACATTCAAATGTGTAAATTTTCTCAAATTTGACACATATTATCTAGATGAAGTAAAGTTATTAATCAATGATGAATTAGTGAAATCGACACTATATAAAAAGTCATGAGCGATGTAAAAGTTGATGTAATTTAACTTGGTATAAACAGATCTTTTATATATTTATATATATATATATATATATATATATATATATATATATATATAAACTTTGGGTCCACCTCAATAAGTATTTTGAAAAACTTGTTGTAAGGACTAATGCTAGAGACTAGATAAATCTGACTAGACTTAATAAATAATATATATAAATGCATACAAAATTAATTTATATTATGAGAAAAATAACAAATGTTACAAAATGATATTTTATATGTTGATTGTAGACCGATACTTTAATTACTCTTTATTATAAAGCTTTTTAAAAACTCATTCTTCTAAAAAATTTATAAGCATATTTATCAATTTTCAATAATATTAGTTATTTTTTGAGTAAGTTGTCACTTTGATCCCTGAATTTACACAACACTTTCACTTTAGTCCCTGAAATTAATAAAAATGTTCTTAGGTCTTGATTTTGTAAAAAGTCATTTACGTTGGTCCCTGCCCCTAACCCCCATTAACGGAGTGATGACGTGATTGACTGTGAGTCTTAAACGATGTCATTTTTGCGTTCTCGTGGCACTTATAACTGAGCAAACTGTCCCGTTAGTCGTATCGGCTGCATCGGTGCCATGTTCAGCTGCACCAGTCCCATGTTCAGTTGCATCAGTCTCATGTTCAGCTGCATCGGTGTTATGTTTTGAAGTGTTCAGCTGCATCAGTCCCATGTTCAGCTGCATCGATGTCAGCTGCATCGATGTCAGCTGCATCGATGTCATGTTTCGAAGTGTTCAGCTTCAAAACATGGGACTGATGCAACTGAACATTGCACTAGTGCAGCTGATACAATTAACGGGACAATTTATTCCGTTATAAGTGCATAAGAATGCAAAAACAATGTCGTTTAACGTCTGTTGATGGGGGTTAGGGCAGAGACTAATGTGAATGACTTTTTACAAAGTCAGGAACCTAAAAGCATTTTTGCTAATTTCAGGGACTAAAGTAAAAATGTTGTGTAAATTCAGAGAGCAAAGTGACAGTTTACTCGTTATTTTTTCTTACAAACAAATAAGCCATCTTGGCATGTATTCAGCACCAAGTGGTCTTACTGGTCTATGTCTCTCGGACTTTCCTGTCATTATTTCTCAATGGTTTTGATTAGCAGCCACCAACTGCGCAGCCGGGGGCTTATTGACCTTTGAAAATAATGCAGATTTATTTCTTTCTTCTTATTATGCTGATCAAGGCACCGAGGTCTGGTGGCTGGTGCTGTTAATTAGTCTTTTCATGCAGCAAATTTCTCACCGATAAATCTGTTCTACTGCATTTCCAAAAACATACACAAAAGTTTACCTCTGAACCTAGCTATAATAAAAATATCAAGAGAGTGTTTGTATATGCGTTTGGGAGGTTCAAACGCAAAAGCTTTGTCTCTGTGGAGTTGGCCAAAATGCGCGTTTCAAAGCCCTGCACCGCGAATCCAAACGGGCTACAAATCAAGTAAACCATCGTTCAAATCTCCAAATTGAAGATGTCAAAATTACCACAAAACTAATTCGATTCTTGAAAGAGTTTTAAAACATCATTCGTATATAATAAGTCTCTGAATTATTTTAAATGTCATCAATTATTCTAGAAGATTTATAAGATGACAACATAAAATTCATTGGAACATAATTTATGATCCAAATCTCTACAGATCCGGTTGCCCGTGACATTGCTATTTTGAAAGAACTGAACTCATAATGATATTGCTGCAAGTGGGAATGAAATGGACACTATACCATATAAAAATAATAACGAAAATGCCAAAGAATGTCCTTAAACACCGTTTACAAGAATAAAAAAGATAATTTTAGTTTGAAAAATGTTGAATTTAAAACATCGAGAACTAGTGAATTTAAATTTTTAATGTATTTTTCATTGATATATTCCTTAACCGACACTCCTAAAGTATTGGTTAACAAAACCCAAATAATAAATAAACTTACAAAATTATCTTTCAAACAAAAATATATATATGTAAAAGTAATATGTGCTACCATTAATTGATTAATAAATAATACATATCACTTTCTTGTAGTATAGATTTGAATGTAACTGACCTTGAAGACGCATATGTCATTATATATATCATATTATGTTAAATTTAAGTAGAAGTTTATATTAAATTCTGTTAAAAAAATTGTATCAAATTTGAGTCGCGAAATATTCATGTGATCACTAGATTATCAGAAATGTTTTTTCTTCTAATTTTTTAAAAATCAAAACTGCATCGATAACTTTTTATATTAGGTAAAGAATGAGAGGAATATTGAAGTACTAATAGAAATATAGAATCTAAGATTCTAGGGACTTCAGCGCTTCCCCAAAATGGAAAGTATTATTTACCCTTCCCCAAGTTTATATTACAAGATGGGTGTAGATGAACAACTATATAAAGCTGATCAAATTCATTGGACAGAAACCCATGGCTAGCAAGTGATAAGTTCCAAATTCTCCCTCCCATGGCTTCTAAGAATAATGGCTACAGAGCAAATGAGCTCTTCCAAGCTCAAGCTCACTTATACCAACTCATGTATAGCTTCCTGAATCCTTTGTCCATCAAGTGGGCCCTTGATCTTAACATACCAGATATCATCCACAACCATGCCCAACCCATCACTCTTCTTGAGTTGGTTTCAGCTCTTCATGTTCCACAACCGAAAGCTACTTGTGTTAAGCGTCTCATGCGGTTATTGGCACGCAATGACTTCTTTGCAATCACCAAAATAGTAGATGACAACAACAATGATGAAGAGAAAGAAGCATATGCTCTTACTCTAGCATCAGAGCTTCTTGTCAAAGGCACTGATCATTGTTTATCTTCCATGATTGAGTTATTAAGCAACCCAACTTTGGTTGGTTTTTACCGTCATTTGGGGAATTGGACTTGTGGAGAAGAGCTCACAATTGTTGAGACTGCTATAGGCTCAAAAGGGTATTGGGATTTTATGCATCAAAATCCCACACATTTGAAGGCCTTCAATGAGGCTATGGAAAGTGATTCTCATGTTGTAAGGTTGGCATTGAGAGATTGCAAATTTGTTTTTGAGGGCTTGGATTCTTTGGTTGATGTTGGTGGTGGAACTGGGAACGCAGCTAAGATCATTTGTGAAGCATTTCCTATGCTAAAATACATAGTTTTGGACCTGCCACAAGTTGTTAAAGGCTTAAAAGGGAACAATAATTTGAGCTTTGTTGGTGGAGACATGTTTGAATCTGTCCCTAAAGCTGATGCAATTTTACTCAAGGTATGCAAAAAATAGGGAAACATTTTTCTATAGGTGAACACTTTTTAATCTTTCTATCATACAACCAAGTTTTGAATGGTTGCACAACAATCCTCTATTGAACCAATTGTTATTTGATAAATATGCTAATGAATTCATGTCATTGCCACGTCAGCTCAAAATTACTTCAATGTCAGCTTAAATTAGCTTATTTGTTAAACAACCATTAATTAATTTATTAAGCAAATATTGTGCAACCATCTAAAATTTAATTATATGGAAGTAATGCCTAACATATTTTAGAAGAGGAGGATAAAACTCGGTGAAACTTTATATCTCTTACATATATTATATTGACATTCTTTTTAAATTGTGATCGTGATTGCAATTGCAAATATTTTCAAGATCATTATCGTAAACTATTGCGATTGCAACACAATTTTGTAATTTGTAAAAATAATAACATTACGTCCTTAATAGCTTATAGTAGTCCCAAATTTTAAACTTTTTTAACTTAATTCATGCAATGACACTTGTAAGTTTATTTGCTTATGCAGTCAACCTTTATTTTTCTTTTGCAGTGGGTTTTGCATAATTGGAGTGACGATGAATGCATAAAGATTTTAAAAAACTGTAAAAAAGTTATTTCAAGCAAAGACAGAGGAGGAAAAGTGATCATTATAGATATAGTGATAAACGAAAAGCAAGACGAGCATGAAATGACAGAATTAAAGCTTTTACTTGACATTATTATGATGACTACTGTTTCTGGACAAGAGAGAGATGAAAAGGAATGGGAGAAACTATTCCTGGAAGCAGGCTTCACACATTACAAGATCTTCCCCATATTTGGCTTTAGGTCTCTTATCGAGCTTTATCCATAAATTTCTCATAATAATTTAGTAAGTAGTTTTACTTTTTGCGCTATAAAAAAGTTGTGAATAAGCTACTCGAATTTAACATGAGTGATATGAAAATTTCTTATGCACTCTCGAGTGGTATAAGCTGTAATATACTGTAGTATTAACAAGGTAGAAGGTAACTCCTAAATCCAAGTTCAAGTAATTTTTCTAATTATTTGAAAATAATTTGGTTGTTAAAAATTTATTTTTGGAGTTTTCCATGTTATTAGTTCTTTTGTTGTGATTTTTCTTTTTTTTCGGAAGCCAATATTTGAGAGATGAGAAAAAAACTCTTATCTTTTATGTCAATCTCATTTTTTAATTACAATAAAAAAAAAATTTCTCATGAAAAGAGGTAAGTTATCTCATCTACATTGTTATAAATTGTGTGATGAATTCCTTCCGGCTATTCCCGCCCAATGCAACAAAGAGCAGTGGGCTCCGCCACTCATTTACACGGCAAACAACATTTTAAGCATATAATAATAATAAAAAACTTTTTTTTAATGCACTCACCAACATCTAATACAACATTTTAAGCATATAATAATAATAATAATAAACTTTTTTTTTAATAGTCCAGCAAAATGAAAAGTATCCAAAAAAAAACCACTTCTATAAGGCTAATCTTTCAAATTGTTAAATGTGTTTACAGAGAGGTGAAGGCAACAAATTTATATATGGTGGATGGCGGCCGATGTGGTGGACTGGTACATATAGCATGGTGCTTTCCAAGACAGCATTCTTTCACAAAAAGTATTTCACTTTACACAAATGCTAAGCCAGCGTCAATTAGAGACTATGTACCAAAGAACAGGTTTTCCTCTGGACTAACTAATCAACAATTGTCTTCCTTTTTATAAGACCTTCCAAACTGCGATTCCAACTTTGAGTTATTTGCTCAGTAATTAAATTTATTTTTTAGGAATTGTCAAGATATAGCAATGTCTTTCCTTATTGTCAAGATTCAAGTGGTTTGATATTTTTCTTCTAGAGTTCTATTATCACGGGACAAAAATATGGCAAAGAATCTGTTTTGAATAATGCAATAAGTTTATATTGCTACATGCTTTCTTTCTTTTGTTAATGAAAAAAATACAGTAATTGGCTGATCTTTTCCTTTCCTCCCCTTTCTATTTGCAGTAATAGGCTTGCTCATTGTTTTCCTTTAGTTTAGTCTAATCCATAAAATAAATAAAAAATATATGGGATAGTTGAATGTCGTTTGACATGGTGTAAATTTTTAATGCTAATTTCATTCACAAAGTGACAACAACAGCATGAAACGGGTGTATCAGAGATGAGAGTTTCAAGGTAGCCGATGAATGGACGTAGAAGAAATAAGGGATGGATTTATTCAGGGGAAAGTAGTGCCAAGGCAAAAGAAGATGACTTCGTGAAGGGAAAGGAGATAGAAAGCATGATAGAAAGGTGCACAGAAACTACCTCACCCCATTCTTTACAAGTAAAAATGGAGGTGATTGCTTAGTATAAAACTTTCATTTTTTTTGTTTAGCGATGATATGATGTGATTGCTTATCTCTTTGTGACCATTTCATTGTAAATTTGTAATTATCATGTTCGTAAATTTCTAACTTGATTTACTGAAATACATTTTGTTTTATGTAGATGGTGTCAAATTAATAAGATTACAATCAAATAGGAGGACAATGAAGATATATGCTACGAGATTCCAGCTAGAGTTGTTCAACATGAAGGTGATTTATCAAAACGATATTCTAATTGTGTAAGAAAGGAAATCAGATTATATGCTATATACCATAGTAGTTAGGATTGTAGGTCTTTAGGGTTTATTGGTAGATTGTTATCTCATTAACTTTATCTCATTAACTTGATAAGATTATTGTTATCTCATAAACTTTATCTTTTTATTTTTTGGTTTGTATCTGTGAGGATTATTGTTATCTCATTTAAACTATTTTGGAAATTGTCATATGACTAGATTACAAGTGTATATGCATGGAGTTTATTTCAAAGTATGTTCTCTTATTGTGCTTGAAAACTCTATGCACTCTAAGGTACCTCTGTTTTGGTATTTTTCTTTTATGTCAACAATCTTTAGTATTTTTGGGATTTAGTCGGATTTTGAGTTTTTGTAGAAAATCTTAGCTAGCCAATGATTAATTAATCCCTTAACTCAATTCTAATAATTATATATATATATATATATTTTATATAACAATGAGTTTGGTCAATTTTCTATTTGTAGTCTTTATAATTTTGCCTTTAGACTTAATTGTTTAGTCTTTATGATGCTGCATTGGAGATTTATGCTGTTTTGCGAATCTTTAATTAGGTATAGACTGCAGTAGATAGTTTTCTTTATCTATTTATTCGAATATTGGTCTGTATATATAACATTATCAATGTGCCTCATGGAAAATTTAATGAGGGAAATATATAGAGAGATATATAGTCTATTAATCAATGTTTTTTGTTCTTTTACTATTTTACTAACATTTGTTTTTTGTGGATTTGTAGTTGGAAACTCTGGAACCATAGAAGACTAAGTAATTGTTGTGATCTTTGTAAAGGTAAAGATCATAGTGTTGGTTTGAAGTGTAAAAAGATAGAGATTGTGTAATCAATAATAGTAATGTATGTTGTAAGGTGTATTTTGCTCGGAGTATGGAAAGAGAGTGGTTAAATTGTAAGAATATGGTTGAGGGGGTTTGAGGTGGTGTTGTATATGCGATTTCAGATGTAACTATTGTACTTTTATGTGTAACTTTCGGCACATTGTCTGCTACTTCTCGAACTCTTTATAAAATATCGGAGATATTAGTTCAATGTTGCTTATTTTAAACATTTTCGAATGTAATTCTTATTTAAGGAGAAAATAGCCTATGACGTGCATCAAAAATACTATTTTTGTAGTAATCTTTATTCCACTTCACGAAGCTCCATCATATTCATATAATTAATTACTCAATTTCAAAACAATAATTAAATTATTTTAAAGGTATTAGGTATTGAATAAAGCAATATAATATTAAATAATTATGATTTTTATTTCTGTAAGTATTAGGTGTTGAATTCAAGTATATGAAATATATTTTAAATCTATTGTCAATAACATAGCTCATCAAACGATTCGGCCCGTGCGGAAGCACGGGCATAGATACTAGTATATGTAATTAAAAGATGATAATGGCCTTGTTTCAGTTTTTATTTTTTAGTATTTTCTTTTTTGTTTTAAATCGGCAAAACAAAACAACTTTAGTTAAGGGAAATAGATTCCCTAACTTAACGTTAGAATAATATATGTATAAAATCATTAAGGCTTATTTTTGTTTTTTGCTCTACAGTTCAACGTGTTTTAGTTTTAGTCCCTATAAGTTATTTTGATCGGGACTGACCCTTATTTTTTCTAACATTTTGGTTTTGATCCACTCCATTATCAAAAACGGAACACCATATCAGCAGTCATGTAGTGTGAGGAGACGCCAAATAAGTGATTTGACGTGGATGATACGGATCCATGGACACAAAATGGTCCCATACGTAAAATGGTCTCATACGCAGAATTGTACGTTTATTTATGGACCTGAATCATCCATGTCACAATACTTATTTGTCGCTATCTCACACCACGTAGATGTTGGTGTGAGTTTTCATTAACCACAACAAGAAATAACAGTTTTTTCATAATGGAGTAGACCAAAACCAAAATGTTTGAAAAATTAAGGACCAGTTACGTTCAAAATAACTTTTAAAGACTAAAACCAAAATACGCTGAACTTTTAGGGACAAAACCATAAATAAGCCGATCATTAAAATCAAAAATAAAAATGCCACCGTTGAGACTATACGTACGAAGCAGAACTACAAACGACAAGGGTAAATCTAGTATTGGCAATTAGGGCCAATGGGCGGACATGCGCTGGGCTATTGCGGACTTTGCATTTTTGCGAGCGGGCATGGACGGCCCTAACGGCCCTAATTGAGTTTAGGACGAAAAATTCAGGCCCTGCCCGCCCATAGTTTTTGCGGGCGGGCATGCGAGCCGCCCAATTTTTCTTTTTTCCTTTAAAAAAAAAACCTCTGCAGTAAGATTGGTTGAGAAATGTGGAGTCGAGGACGGTACCGTTAAAAAAATTTTGTACTTCAGATCCAGAATTAACATCACTAGTTCGTTATTTAATTCATGATGTTGGAAACCAACAAGTGGGCTAAGCAAATACTAGAGGGGGGTGAATAGTATTTTGAAGCACTAATACCAAATATTTCGATTGATAATTGAAGAATGGAGCTTAGACTGAATTTTCTGGAATCAGAAACAAAAGACTCGAGTCTTTTGTGAAATACTCGAGTTTTTCAGGATGAACAACTCGAGTCTTTTCTGAAATACTCGAGTTTTTACTATCAGATAGCAGAAAAACCAGAAACGAAAATTCAGCAATTTAACTCAAATCAATTCAATAATAAACAGGAACTTATCCAACAGAATAGCAAGTAATCTAAATAACTTTTAACACAAAGATTCCTTGAACTTGCTACCTAATTGTATAAATCCTAATTGATTGAAATGACTTAAGTCTATTGAGCTAGAAAGTAGATTAAAAGTAATAAACCAACACTCAAGCAATTTTATCCTGGTTCACTCCAACAATGAGCTACATCCAGTCCTCCTAATCACTTAGGAGTTTCTACTAATAATCAAATTGTTAGAAATTACAAAGGATTGCTTGAGAATGGCCTCACTCAACCTAACCCTTTCAAGAGTGTACCAAACTCTTGATTTCTACCCCAATTTGATTCCGGTGATTGAAGAACTCTTCACAAAGCTTCCTTGAACTCCCTTCAAGAAACTCCACCGGGCTAGGAACCTCCTAGTCTTGTGCTTGAGAACCTCTCAAGACTTCCAACACCCTAAGCCACTTAGGGTTTGCTTGGGAACAATCCAAGACTTTGAATAATCAAGCTTTTTGTATGTGTATTACTAATCTCACAATGGATTAGCACAAATAAGCACAGCTCAATGTAAGAATTGAGGCCTAAAACTCAACTTGGAATAAAATGACAATATGAGTGAGAAGTTGAGTTTTTTGGGAATTAACACTTGAGAAAAGGAAATTATGAAAGCTTGTGATCAATAATGTGTTGTTGTCTTGTTTGTTCTTGCACAAATTCAAAGAGCAATTTTACAATAAGGTTCAGAATACTCTCTTGGGGTTGGATGAGACTCA
Source organism: Crotalaria pallida (assembly GCA_037953625.1). Classification (NCBI taxonomy): domain Eukaryota; kingdom Viridiplantae; phylum Streptophyta; class Magnoliopsida; order Fabales; family Fabaceae; genus Crotalaria; species Crotalaria pallida. The sequence continues at coordinate 110,916,424 of CM075655.1, forward strand.
AATGCCCTCAATTGGGTTTTTGAGTTTCTCCAACGTTCATTTTTGCTGACTGGACAAAAATACTCGAGTCTTTTGGTAAAAACTCGAGTCTTTTTGGTCGGTCACGAGTGAATTGGTGCACGAACAAGACTAACGGTCATAATTGCTTACCTGGCACAAATACTCGAGTTTTTCTATAAATACTCGAGTATATACTCGAGTCTTTATCAAAATACTCGAGTATTTTGATCAGATATGGGAAAAATTATTTTTCAATTTTATTTTTCCTCTCAAGTATTAATTTTTGGTCAATCTCAACTTAATAAACATATAAAAATTTATTCCTAGAAGAGACTAACTATTTCTACCCACTCTCAACCACTCTCAACATAAATTAGAAATTTACAATTAATATTTGATTGAGAATGATTGGGCACTTGTCTTCTTTTCTTGGCTTCTTGTTGATGTTGATGTTGCAATATCTTCAAGGCATGATTTGTTAATTATTTTGTCATCATCAAAACATAATCCACATAATTAGGAGCATTGAATTCACAATCTCCCCCTTTTTGGTGATGACAAAATAATTAACACTTGATCCATTTGTTAAGCTTGATCCACTTGGAGATGCAACTCCCCCTCACTATATGATACTTTTCACCTATCTAAAAATTCAGCTTGAGCAAGATGTTATGACAATTTAATTTTAGCACCAAGCCTATGGTATTAGAGAATTTAACAATTATCAGAGTATATACCATAATTAGAGATTTTAGGTGCAACAATATCAAGACAAGACAAGTGTTAATATCTCTCCCCCTTTTTGTCATACGCCAAAAAGATGTAACAATTTAGAAAAAGATCAAGGGAGGAGAGGTGCATAATCGGAAAACCCCATAACCAACTATGCAAAAAAATAGACTTAATAATAAATATAAAGAGCTCCCCCTGAAGCTTTGCACAAACATCATAATGAAAACCAAATTCATTAACATAAAAACATCATAAAAGGTCCAAATCAAAGGTGCAATAATAAACCCAAAGTCTCAAAACACCAAGTTCTCAAAATACAGAAAATGTAACAAAGACCAATATGATAAAAACAGAATGAAAACTAAGATAGACTGCAAAGGTCAACACCATCAAAACATCGAAGGAGCTGGATCATCTGGAGGAGGATAAAATCGAGAGAAGAGTTTAGAGGATGAAAAACTAGTAAGATTTGACAAAACTTTGAGGAAAATCTGAGTTTTGAGGAGAGAGATATGAGAAAACCGAGAGAGAAGAGGGTCGCAAAAAAAAACTTGAGTCTGAGAGTATATATAAACAGTTCAAAATACTCGAATATATTCATAAATACTAGAGTTGTTCTTTAGGATATACTCGAAGTTTTGAAAATATATTCGAGTCGGTCGTGACTCAGCCCAGATTTCCCAGAAAAGTCGAGTAAAAATTGAAAAACTCGAGTTTGGTCCGAAAGTTCAAATTTCAGGAAAACGCAAAACACTCGAGTTTTTTTGGAAAATACTCGAGTTTGGTCTGAAAGTTCAAAAATTGGGGGTTTCGAAAGACTAAACACTCGAGTGTTTTAATAAAGACTCGAGTGTTTTGAGAAAAACTCGAGTATTTTTATCAGACCCTGATTAAAAACTTTTTCAATTTAAAACTGATTTAATTTTGAATTAAAATACTCGAGTGTTTTTGGAAAAACTCGAGTATTTTGACAGAACAGAAAGTAAAAACTCAGTTTTAAAAGACCAAACACAAATCAAACACAAATGCTTCACTACCAACTTGGAATACAGTACAGAATCACACACAATTAACATATACAATTTCAAATATCATCAAGGACAATTTAACTAAGAATCAATAACACATTAGAGTAAGAATAATATGGTGATTTTCCAAAAATTACACACAATGCAATTAGCCTATATTAGCTTCATCTAAAATACCAAGTTCTCTCCTAATATGATAAAAGGTGTCCCTTGGTAGAGGTTTTGTAAAAATGTCGGCTAATTGATTTGTGGTACTAACAAATTCAATTGTGCAATCACCCTTTTGTACATGATCTCTTAAAAAATGATGTCTTATTTCAATGTGTTTAGTTCTTGAGTGATACACCGGATTCTTAGTCAAATTGATTGCACTCGTGTTATCGCATCTAATCGGAATATTTTCAAGTTTCAAACCAAAATCCGATAATTGTTGTTTCATCCATAACAGTTGAGCACAACAACTACCGGCTGCGATATATTCCGCTTCGGCGGTAGAAAGAGCGACACAAGCTTGCTTTTTAGAAAACCATGACACCAATGAACTTCCCAAGAAATGGCAAGTACCACTGGTGCTTTTGCGATCAAGCTTGCATCCCGCGAAGTCGGAATCCGAGTAACCAACTAAACTAAGATTGGCATCAGCAGGATACCATAAACCAGTGTTAATTGTTCCTTTTAGATACTTAAATATATGTTTAACTGCGGATAGGTGAGATTCTTTAGGATTAGCTTGAAATCTAGCACACATGCATACACTAAACATAATATCCGGTCTAGATGCAGTGAGATATAGGAGACTACCTATCATACCCCTATACTTACTAACATCAACCGGTGTACCTTGTTCATCCTTGTCTAGGTAGCATGATGTGCTCATTGGAGAGTAGGCTTCCTTGCACTTGTCCAATCCGAATTTCTCAAGGAGCTCTTTGCAATATTTCCCTTGATGCACAAATATCCCCTCCTTGACTTGCTTTATTTGTAAGCCTAGGAAGAACTTGAGTTCTCCCATCATTGACATTTCAAATTCCTTTTTCATCAAATTTGAAAACTTTCTACAAAGAGACACGTTAGTAGCACCGAAAATGATATCATCAACATAGATTTGTACTAACAAAATGTCATCCTTGGTTTTATAAATAAATAATGTATTATCAACCTTCCCTCTTTGAAACTTGTTTTCTAATAGAAAGGAACTCAATCGATCATACCAAGCTCTAGGAGCTTGTTTCAATCCATAGAGTGCCTTTTTCAATTTATAAACATGGTTTGGAAATTCACTATTTTCAAAACCGGGGGGTTGTTTGACATACACTTCTTCATTTATAAACCCATTCAAGAAAGCACTTTTAACATCCATTTGATATAAAGTGAATTTCATGATTGAAGCATAAGCAAGTAAAATTCGGATTGCTTCAAGACGTGCAACCGGAGCAAAGGTCTCATCATAATCGATACCTTCCTCTTGGTTGTACCCTTGAGCTACTAGTCTAGCTTTGTTTCTTATAATCAACCCGGATTCATCAAGTTTGTTTCTATAAATCCATTTAGTACCAATTATGGTATGATCATCGGGTTTAGGGACTAGATCCCAAACTTATTTCTTTCAAATTGGTTTAATTCTTCTTGCATAGCAAGAACCCAATGATCATCCTCAATGGCCTTTTTAATTGAATCGGGTTCAATTTGAGAAACAAATGAGACATAGTGGCAAATGTTTTGAATAGACCTACGAGTAAGTACTCCCTTTGACATATCTCCTATGACTTTGTCTATAGGATGAGCCTTGACCGATTTCCAAGTTGGAGGAAGTTCTTCCCTTACTTCTCCTTCATCAACTTTTGAATTCTCTCTCTCTTTTTCTTCTTTTGAAAAGACAATGCCATCTTCACTAGCATCACATAAAACACTATCTTCTTTTGAAGACTCATTAAAAACCACATGAATTGATTCCTCAATAGTTAAAGTTCTTTTATTGAAAATTCTATAAGCTTTACTATGAGAAGAATAGCCTAAAAATATGCCTTCATCGGATTTGGAATCAAACTTGCCAAGGTGTTCTTTTCCATTATTTAAAACAAAAACTTGGCATCCGAAGACATGAAAATGAGATATATTTGGCTTTCTTCCCTTGTAAAGTTCATATGGGGTTTTATCCAAAGAGGGCCTTATCAAAATACGATTTAAAACATAACAAGCCGTATTGACGGCATCGGCCCAAAAATATTGAGGTACTTGAGAATCATTTAACATGGTTCTAGCAAGTTCCTCTAGCACCCTATTTTTCCGCTCTACCACTCCGTTTTGTTCCGGAGTCCTTGGTGCGGAGAATTGATGCTCAATACCATTTTTAGCACAAAATCTATCAAATTTGTGGTTTTCGAATTCACCACCATGATCGGTACGAATAATAATTACTTTTTGATTCACTTGGTTTTGCAAAAGTTTGACATGATGTTTAAAAGATTTGTAGGTCTCACTCTTAGTAGTTAAAAATAAAGTCCAAGTAAACCTAGAGAAGTCATCAACAATCACCAATGCATAATAGTTGCCACCAAAGCTTTTTACTTGTGATGGTCCAAACAAGTCCATATGAAGCATTTCTAATGGCCTTGATGTGGACATCACCATTTTTGATCCAAAGGTGTTTTTAGTTTGTTTACATTTCTTGCAAGGGGAACAAACACCTTCAATAGAAAAATTTAGCTTTGGTAAACCAACTACTAGATCTTTAGATTGAATTTTCTTCAATTGGTTTACATTTATATGAGCGGTCCTACGATGCCATAACCAAGTGTCATTTTATTTGCTCACTAAACAAGTAGAGACCAAAGAAGTGACTTTGTTCAAATCAACTAAGTAAGTATTATTTGACCTTCTACCAACAAATTTGATTGGTTCATCTTTGTCACTTTTAATGAGGCAATGGGTAGAGGTAAAAACTACATGATTACCAACATCACATAATTGGCTTATGCTCAAGAGATTATGTTCTAATCCTTGAACATAGAGCACATTATCAATAATCAAGTTTGAAGAGTTTCCGATTTTACCAATACCAAGGATTTTGCCTTTGTTGTTGTCCCCATAAGTGACATAACCCTTTTCCTTTGGAGTAAGCTCAATGAAGTGCCGCTTATCTCCCGTCATGTGCTTCGAACATCCACTATCAAGATACCACAATTGTTTTCCCGTTCGAAGGCACACCTACAATATGAAATCACTTGTTCACTTTGGGTACCCAAACAATGTTGGGTCCCTTAGGGTTAGTGTTGGGACTTTCTCCCTTCTTAATCCACATATAAGTGCCCTTTTTCATTTCAAACTTCTTAATGTGGCACTCAATGTTGATATGTCCAACTTTTCCACAATAAGTACAAGTTGGTCTCTTTGATGAATTTTTCTTAGAAAATGTTCCAACCACCTTGTACTTTTTGTCCTTTTTATGAACATATCCTAAACCGGTTTTGTTGTGATTATGTCTTTGAGAGTTCAACAACCGGTTGAGGTTTCTATCACTATGTGAGATTGTGAGTTTGTTTTTCAACTCTTTCACTTCTTTTTCAAGATCATCACATCTCTCACATGAAGTGATAATTTCCTCATGATTTGCACAATCACTTTGATGACTAGAATTAATAAGTTCCAAGGATTCATTTTGAAGTTTCAACTCATTTATAGATTTTTGCAATTCATCAATTTCATGTTGAAACTCCAAAATTTTCTTTCCTTTTTCCTTATTAATTTTAGCAAGCCTTTTAAATTGAATTAACATTTCATTGTAGGCTTCTTGCAAATCATCATATGAAATGGAGTTTGAAGAGGAACAAGAAGAACTAGAGGTTACCTCATCATCACTTTCACTCATGCCATGATTAGCTCTTGATGAGGACTCATGATTGTTCTTGGCCATGAGACAAAGGTTTGCATTTTCATCACCGGAGCTACTTGAAGATGATTCATTGCTCTTCTCCGGTGCATCCCAAACAATGTATGCACGCTTCCCTTTGGTCTCTTGGGTCTTCTTGTCATTCTTCTTCAAGAATGTGGCACATTCCATTCTTATGTGACCAACCCCTCCACATTCATGACACTTAACTCCATCATTGGTACTCTTTTCTCTTTGTTTGGAGTCTTTGGTTCTCTTGAAATTGGATGAAGATCCACCTTTCTTCCCTTTGAAGAATTTGTTGAATCTTTTCACAAACATCCCAAATTCTTCTTGATTTGGTTCACCATCGGAATCTCCACTTGTAGAGCATTCTTCAACTTCTTTTGTAGCTTTGGTTGAAGCTTTGAGTGCTATGCTCTTTTTCTTTTTGTCCGATTCCTCATGCATCCCAAGTCTTGTAAGCTCCATCTCATGCTCTTGGAGTTTGCCAAACAAAGTGGCTAAGTCCATGCTATTTATGTCTCTTGATTCCTTGATGGCGGTTACCTTGGGTTGCCAACTCCTATCAAGACATCTTAGAATTTTGTTAGTAGTTTCACCATTGCGAAATACTTTTCCCAAGGAAATCAAATGATTAACAATGTGAGAGAATCGCTTTTGCAAGTCACTAATGGTTTCATTTGGCAACATGTGGAACAATTCATATTCGTGAGTTAGAGAATTCAATCTTGCATCTCTAACCTCACTTGTTCCCTCATGTGTGACTTGCAAAGTATCCCACATTTCTTTTGCCGATTTACATTGGGAAACTCTATAAAATTCATCATGGGATAGAGCCGAAAAGATGATGTTTTTAGCTTTTAAATCAAATGAGACTTTTCTCTTTTCATCATCATTCCAACTACTCCTTGGAATTTCAACAATTTCATCATTTATTTTCTTTTTGGGAATGAAAGGACCATTTTCAATTGCATCCCAAATATCCATATCAATTGCTTCAATAAAAACTTTCATGCGAGTTTTCCAATAAACATATCCTTCACCATTAAATAGTGGAGGACGGTTTATTGAAGCTCCTTCTCCACCAAAGTTATTGCTAGAGCCCATTAAGTTTCCAAAATGATCTTTTTCGAAAAAGTTGTTACACTCGATCTTTCGACCGAGCTCTGATACCACTTGTTGGAAACCAACAAGCGGGCTAAGCAAATACTAGAGGGGGGGTGAATAGTATTTTGAAGCACTAATACCAAATATTTCGATTGATAATTGAAGAATGGAGCTTAGACTGAATTTTCTGGAATCAGAAACAAAAGACTCGAGTCTTTTGTGAAATACTCGAGTTTTTCAGGATGAACAACTCGAGTCTTTTCTGAAATACTCGAGTTTTTACTATCAGATAGCAGAAAAACCAGAAACGAAAATTCAGCAATTTAACTCAAATCAATTCAATAATAAATAGGAACTTATCCAACAGAATAGCAAGTAATCTAAATAACTTTTAACACAAAGATTCCTTGAACTTGCTACCTAATTGTATAAATCCTAATTGATTGAAATGACTTAAGTCTATTGAGCTAGAAAGTAGATTAAAAGTAATAAACCAACACTCAAGCAATTTTATCCTGGTTCACTCCAACAATGAGCTACATCCAGTCCTCCTAATCACTTAGGAGTTTCTACTAATAATCAAATTGTTAGAAATTACAAAGGATTGCTTGAGAATGGCCTCACTCAACCTAACCCTTTCAAGAGTGTACCAAACTCTTGATTTCTACCCCAATTTGATTCCGGTGATTGAAGAACTCTTCACAAAGCTTCCTTGAACTCCCTTCAAGAAACTCCACCGGGCTAGGAACCTCCTAGTCTTGTGCTTGAGAACCTCTCAAGACTTCCAACACCCTAAGCCACTTAGGGTTTGCTTGGGAACAATCCAAGACTTTGAATAATCAAGCTTTTTGTATGTGTATTACTAATCTCACAATGGATTAGCACAAATAAGCACAGCTCAATGTAAGAATTGAGGCCTAAAACTCAACTTGGAATAAAATGACAATATGAGTGAGAAGTTGAGTTTTTTGGGAATTAACACTTGAGAAAAGGAAATTATGAAAGCTTGTGATCAATAATGTGTTGTTGTCTTGTTTGTTCTTGCACAAATTCAAAGAACAATTTTACAATAAGGTTCAGAATACTTTCTTGGGGTTGGATGAGACTCAAATGCCCTCAATTGGGTTTTTGAGTTTCTCCAACGTTCATTTTTGCTGACTGGACAAAAATACTCGAGTCTTTTGGTAAAAACTCGAGTCTTTTTGGTCGGTCACGAGTGAATTGGTGCACGAACAAGACTAACGGTCATAATTGCTTACCTGGCACAAATACTCGAGTTTTTCTATAAATACTCGAGTATATACTCGAGTCTTTATCAAAATACTCGAGTATTTTGATCAGATATGGGAAAAATTATTTTTCAATTTTATTTTTCCTCTCAAGTATTAATTTTTGGTCAATCTCAACTTAATAAACATATAAAAATTTATTCTTAGAAGAGACTAACTATTTCTACCCACTCTCAACCACTCTCAACATAAATTAGAAATTTACAATTAATATTTGATTGAGAATGATTGGGCACTTGTCTTCTTTTCTTGACTTCTTGTTGATGTTGATGTTGCAATATCTTCAAGGCATGATTTGTTAATTATTTTGTCATCATCAAAACATAATCCACATAATTAGGAGCATTGAATTCACACATGATTCTTCTGAATAAGTGTCTAGCAACAATTTTATTGTTGATTCTGTACTACCTTACCTGGAGTGCCAATTTATTCCTCTATACGAGTATAACATTGTATTCATTGTGGACTGATTGTAATAATGATTTTGGCTACGGGGAATGCATTTTTGGTTTGGAGGGAATGTATTTTTGGCTTTTGGGCCACTTGGTCCAATTTCCTTTTTTTTTTTTTTTATATAACAATACCCGCGGGCGGCTTGTGGGCGGCCTTAAAATGCTCTCAAATTTTGCAGGCAGCCCTGCCCAGCCCTAAAAATTTTATTGGCGAAAAAATCAAGCTCTACCCATAATTTTTGCGAGCGGGGCTGGGCGGGCCATGTACGGTGGCCATAATTGTCAATACCAGGTAAATCTACACTTCTACATTATACGGTGCAAATGAAAGAAATCTAAGTTGGGATTTAATTCCATGTATGATTACCATGGTATATGAATTTTAGCACACATTCTCTGTCTTTCTCTTTCACACTCAGAAACAGAAGCATGAGATTAAAAATTAAAATAATCTATTCAAAACAAATTTGATGACTTTCTAATTTAATGGTTTTATGAATCATCTTAGGAAAAAACTTTTAGAATCAATATGGATAAACTCAAACATGTTTTTTTTCCCCTCTGAGGTTCACCGACGTGAGCGAGTAGGGACTTATGGTGACTAATCTTTTGAATGCGATTTGACCTTTTCGGTGATAACCCTCCTAATTGAAATTCTTTATATTCGTAAGAGTTGTGAATCAAATCTTCAACTACTTGTTTAAGTGACACGGTCCCATACTAACTATGTCAACCTCAATTGATACTCAAAAATGTTTTTAGTCATGATCTTAAATTTATGGGTTTTCTTAATCTCGGGCTGAGGATAAATACTCAAAAGTGGTTGGGATTTCTTGAAAATGATATATCTAAGTCAAATAACTTATGTTTTTATTTTTTCAAGACATCCCAACCATTTTGAGTTGTTTATTCTCAACCCTATTAAGAAAAGTCTAAATTTATTTATTTTAATTTTGGTTCTTTGTACTTATTAAATATTTTTAATCTAATAAAATTTATTTTATTTAAACAAAAATATTTTAATTCTAACAACACCACCTCGTTACATAAACATTAATTCAAAATAGATTTTTTTAAATTCAGCCATAAAAACCCAAAATTAAACATTTTTTATTGAAAAAAATATAAAATCTTTTTATTTTACCAATGTGACACTTCTAAAAAAAATGTTTATTTTTAGATTTTTATCCTAAGTCCTAATATTAAAATTTAAGGCCAAGGTTAAGAAAACATTTTTTTTTCCAGCGAGATTAAATCAAAACAAACGAATTTACAGGGATTAAAACTTTTTCTATGTCGTTCACCAAAAAAAAAAAAAAAAAAAAAAAAAAACTTTTTCTATGTCATTTGGATTTTTCACTCTCCTTTCTTCTCCGCCGATCAGCCTTCTCTCCACCAGCACAGTGAACGCTCACACCACCACTTCCGTGCACCAATGCTTACCACTCTCATTCTCTCAAGGTTACAATGCCTAATTTGTAGTATTTCTCTTCTGTTAATTAGCGTTTTTTCAATTCACTAATTTTTTAGTAGTTTCGCTTGTTTCAAGTTGCACTTAGTGTTCCAACATTGATGTTCTTATAAGGTAGATGCAATTGGTAACACAGCGATACTAAGTTCTGTAATATATATGGGTTTCAGTTTTGTTACTAATGTCACCATCATTGAATAGATTCAACAATGCCTAATTAGCATGAACAATACGAGTAATAAGTAACATTATGTATATGAAAGCAATTTTTTGACTGAGAACAGGAAAATTGTACAATTAAAAGCTATGCATATTTTCAAACCTGATAATTGTATCATTCTTTCTCTGATGTGCATTAAACATGAATGGTCCTTAATTTGTATAAATTGAATCTGAATCAGGGCTCTTACATTTTTGTCTTATAAGATTAAGATTATTCTAGGTATGTTTTATATATAGTAAGTGTATGGTGGTGATTCTCTATTGCACATTGACTAAGCATGCTACTTCTAAGTTTCAGTGTATATATGGGCCTTTTGAACTATAAGCAAACCTTAATTTGAAAGCTCTGTTTTTCCATCTTACATTAAGAAGACTTGAATTTCTTTGTACTTACAAAACATGTATTATATCTAGAATAGCAATTTCAGAATTTTCTTTGCTCGTTCACTCGTGTCTTTTATGATACACATGTAACCATTGAGCAAATTCTTGATGCTTCATAATGTGTATGCATTATCAGGAATTAGCAGAAGTGCAGAACCATCAATAGCAGATGTCTTGCAGTCTTGCATTCAATAAGGTGCACACTACATTGTTTTCTTGTCCATTTCATTTTTGATAAACATTTGGTAACTTTCTTTCCACTTAGTTTGTCTTTATTTATTTGAATGTAAGTTAATTTGAATTAAATAACTGATCTTTCTTCATTTTCTTTATGTTCCTCTTCCAACTCCCAACATAACTTTTGCATAATTTTCCCTCCTTGTTTAGTGGCAACCTGGGGTTCAGTTTTATTATGGTTGGTTGAGTTATAATTTTTTGCCCAAGCTCATAAGGGGATGAAGATATAATTGACCAAATTTTCTCTCGGTATTAGAGTTACCACAAGTTTGTTGAGACAAGGAAAGAGTGTAATTGAGATGCGAGTTATAAAGGTAACATATTTAAGTTGAGACAAAACCTCTTTAGTACATTCACAAAATGAAAAAGAAAAAAAATTTCTTTATGACAATAATAAAGGATAAAAAATTAAAAATACATCATGGTACCGATAAGAGACCAACTGGTATAGTATATGTATATGCCTATGTCAGTACATGCGAGCCGATGAATTTAGACAATGATTCATCGACAAGCAGCGATACTTTATTGAAATGATTATCACTCTATAGCAGCAAAACCCAAGGAACAACATGTTTCATTCGGTAAGGAATTTAGCTGCAGAACTTGCTCTTGCAACTGGAACGCAAATGAGATTGTTGGCCCTTGGAACAGTCAGACCAAAACTTTCTTCCATGCTAACTTTGGCATCTTTACCTTTCAATATTTGGCCTTTTGAGTCTACAGGCTGCAAGTCAAAACATTGGATAACAGATGCAAGCAATGTTGCCATTCCAGAGGTGGCCAAATTAACTCCAGGGCACATCCTCCTTCCAGACCCAAATGGCAAGAGTTGGAAATGTTGCCCCCTAAGATCAACGGGGTCAGCACTATCCAAGAATCTCTCAGGACGGAATTCTGATGGACTTTGCCAGTACTTTGGATCTCTTCCCACTGCCCAAACATTGAATAGTATCAATGCTCCCTCAGGTATCACATACCCATTAATCTCACACTCTTGTACACATTTTCTTTTAACCACAGGCAGTGGTGGGTGCATACGGAATGTTTCCTTCACAATGGCTCTAATGTAAGGAAGATTCTGAATATCTGCTTCGTCAACAAGTTTATCTTTTCCCACAACACTATCTACCTCCTCTCTAGCTTTTTGTAGCACCCTGGGGTTGTTGATGAGCTCTGACAAAGCCCAGTCTGTTGCCACGGCTGTGGAATCCGTCCCTGCCGAGAAAAAATCCTGCACACAATTAAGGGGCATGGAAACATTATATTGTGATTTACTTACTACTACTATATATATATTGGTTAATGGTTCATTTACTTTGGACGTTATTAACCATGAAGACATATGTCCTCAACTTTATTTTAAACAAAGCAAGAAACTTACCACAACAAGACCCTTGATTTGTTCCTTGGTAATCTTTATTTCCATGGTTGGGTCCTCGGCAAATTCAAGCAAAGTATCTAGGAAAACTACGCTTTGCTCACCCTCTTCAAGTTCTCCACCTCTCTCCTTTCTCCTCTTCCTTATCTCTTGGCGTTTCTTAATAACCTTTTCAATGACTGGGTCAAACTTGTTAAATATTTCTTCAATTCTCTTCTCATAGCCTCCAACCTTGAGCTTTTTCAATGGCCATATAAAGTCGGTGAGACTATATTCTCCAAAGATCTTGAGCACCTCACGAGCAATGTCTCTAATCTCTTCAGCTTCACCCAACATCATCATAGAGATGGTGCTGTTTGTCCACTTGAGGAGTTCCTCGGTGACATTAAGGGGTTGTTGAGTATCCGCATTAAGTGCCAAGACCTTAAGAACCTTACGGATTTCTTGGCTCCTCAAGGGTCTCAACTTGTTAACAGTGGTGGCATTGAGGAGATCATTCATGATGAGCTTCCTAATGAACTTCCAGTAAGGTGCAAAGGGAACCATGGCTACAGAGTTGTTATATGTGAGACGCCTTATGGCTGAAGTTTGGAACCTTGTGTTGAAGGAAGTAGCCTCATGGGTTTGGAGGAAGAGTTTGAAAAGGTCAGGGGAAGAGGCAACGATGGTAGGCATGGAGCCAAAGTAAAGAGAGTACAAAGGGCCATAACGCTCAGAGAGTTTGATGAGGGATTGGTGGAGAAGGGGTTGGTCCAAAAGGTGCAAGTGCCCTACAAAAGGGAGACGGGGCTTAGGAGCGGGAGGGTTAGGGAGGTGGCGAAGGGCCTTTGATTTTGCAGTTGGCGTAGGACGCAAGTGAATGAAAAGAGCTATCACAAGAAAAGTGATAGCAAGTTCGAGCAACATGATGTATATCAAGAGGAAGGAAGAGTACTTGAGTTTGAGGTAGAGTTATTTTGCTTGCATGCCTGAAGTGACAAGCTTCCTACGGTCTCCTTTTATAAGCAACTAAATTCTAAATGTGCATATGCTCGGAAGATTTAAATGCTAATGGGTGTTCTTAAAAAAAGTTAAACTTGATTTGAAAATATTGAAAAGTGTAATTTTTTAAGGTTTTAAGTGAAGAAAGAATTGGGATTCATAATATATTTTTTTTTCCTACTTTTAAGAAACTTAACAAGTATCTTAAGAGAATTTGTTAACAAGATCTTTAAAATATTACTCCCTTCCGTTTTATACGCAAGATTTGATTTTTTTTTCTATTTGTAAATTCCAATTTTTAATAACATTTAATCATTTTTATTTTTTAAAAATATTTTTATTAAGTTAGTATTTTTTGGATTCTCAATAATAATAACAATTATAAATATATTTTGAAAAAATATATTGAATCTTTATATTTCATTATCATTAACAACATCAGTCCATTTTTTTAATAGAAGTAAATTTCCTTAAAAAAATCCCAGATATATAAGTATATAACGTGTGAGTGAGTAAAAAGTAAGATTAAATAATGTTTGATAGGACACACATTTCATTATACAAATTCGAAAAGATACTAAAATCTTTCTCTCTTCTGTAAGTGCAATACAACAGCACTTGTCTCCGATTACGGCTATACTTTTCTATATTGGTGGGTTTCCCTTGAAATCAAATGAGTCGGGCGTCACATTCCGTTTAGTCCAGCTTCGTGCGGTGACTTTTCTTAGATTTGGCTTGGCAGTTGTGATATGACTTTCCTTTGAGTCTTTGACACAGTTAGGATCGGATAAGTCAGATGGCAAATGAATGGCCTTCGGCCTAGTTTTATTGTTGGTTTATTATTGTGTCCGACAAAATCTTGAGTACAAAATTTTGTTGTCTTTTTTTTTTTTTTTTTTTTTTTAAACTTGAGTCCAATTTTTATTTGCAATATAAGCTGAAAAAGTAATATACTGGTACATTCAGTATTGGCATATGCATATACATAATTCATTATTCATAAGATACAGTAATAAAAGTAATTTTTATTCATGATGCCAATTCTGAATATATATATATATATATATATATATATATATATATATATATATATATATATGGGGAATGCTAACATCCTCCAATGTGGGGAGGATTTTAGCAATGTCCACCTTAATATTCGGATAAAATTACCCTCCATCTTTTAACTTGGATAGGTTAATTTTTAAGGGTATTTCTGTAATTTGGGTTTAGGGTTTAGGGAGAGTTTAGGGTTTAGGGTCTTAGGGTTTAGGGTCTAAGGTCTTAGGGTTTAGTGGTGGTCAACGGCGGCGGTCAACGGTGGTCAACGGCGGCGGTCAACGCCAGTCAACGGTGGTTAACGCCGGTCAACGGCAGCGGCGGCGGTCAACGCCAGTCAACACTGGCGGCGGTGATCAACGATGGTCAACAGCGGTCAATGGTGGTCAACGGATGATGGGGATGATTTTCTTTTTTTTTTTTAAATTAATTAATAATCTAATTACATAAACACCCTTAAAAAAATAAGTTACTCATGTTATAAAATGAAGGGTAATTTTGTCCAAATATTTTGGTGGACGTTGCTAAAATCCTTCAACATAGGTGGATGTTAGCAGCCCCGTATATGTATATGTATATATATATATATATATATATATATATATATATATATATATATATATGCGCGCGTGTAACATTATTGATACTGAAAATAAGATACAGTAAAAGTTGGGAAAACATAGGCCAAATCACATGGCAAGATGGCGGCTGCGCGAAAGTAGATGGGTGAGGCTGCTGGCTACCCCCTCTGTGATTACTAGTTCAATATTTTAACATGGATCTTGCATATAAGATTACATTACCTCCTTCATATTTTTTTTTTTTATTTTAATCAAATTTTCACACGAAATATTATTTCATTAGTTTTAATTTCTTTTATACATAATATAAAATTAGGGACAAAAAAGTCTTCTCATTCTATAATCAAATACAAATTGTTCCTATAAATCTTGTAAACTAATGCTGTTGATTTTGGTATGAGCGTCTTATCAAAATTTTGATGTTAATTTTTTTCATAAAATTGTTAGCTTTCAATTCCAACTTATAAAAATTATTAGTGATAATTCGTAATATTATAAATCATAAGGTTGTATTGATCATGTTGATTGTATTGATCATGAAACATGTAGTGTTTTTTTTAACCATAAGGTTAACTTTGTACAAAATAAATCAAAATTAATGGATTATCATTTTGTGTATGTGAAAAAATAGATAAAAATAAGAAAAAATGAGAAAGGGTACCGTGGCAAGAATGCAAAACACAAAGGTAAAAAAATGCTAAAATAAAAAACATAGAGGGCAAAGTATTTTTTCCCCTTAATTTGCAATAAAGTGTTAAACTTAAAATCACAAGGAGGAGGCACACGCGCGCGCGCGCACACAAAACACATAAGGGACAAAGTGTAATTTACCCGAAAATTAATCACAAGTATACATTATTACTTTTATCTCGTATTTCAAAAATTATAATTTTTTATTACTTTTGATTACTTATCACTTATCAGGACTTGCCTTGTAGTAGCATTTTGCTAATTGTTAAGATTATTGAAATTAAAATTAATTATAAATTCATATTATTATTTTATTCGAAATTGGTATTACTATTTAATGATATTCTTTATCATAATACTCATTTCAATTCTTATTATAAGATTTTTTAGAATAAATTTTTGTTCTATTTATAAAGCTTATTTTAATTTTCAATAGAAATTAATAACTTCCTTTTACAAATATTTTTATTTAATCAATACTTTTCACGGTTTCAATTATATTTAAAGGTGTTTTTTTTTTTGAAAAAGTTTATCAAAATTTTACATTTTTAATACCACTAACAATATGAATAAACTTTTTTTTATATATATAGATGTGAATTTTACTAAATTAAATAATGTTTTTGAAAATTAGAAATTAAATATATGATAATTTATCCAAAAGTATAAAACACTAAATTAAAATAATTTAATTTTTATATTGGATCAAATTGTAAAAAATAAAATTTTGACTTTCCTAAAAGTGACATGACAATGACATATGAGTTGCCAAACAACTAATAATCTGACATAAGGTTGTTACCATGCAATATTAGATTGTATAATAAAAATATTCAACAATTAATACCCAGAAGTTTTTGTACCTAATCCTACGGTGACTACTTCTCATTATTAATAGACAAAGAGTTTTCTTTTATTGAGAATAAAGACTAGGTCTTTAATCTATAGGAAGTAAAGATATTTATCACTTTAAACTTCTAGAGAAAGTGATTCCATTTTTTTATACAAGATATGGAGGGTTCCAAACACCAACAGGAAAAGCATAGTAGGAAAGTCCAACTTAACCTAGTAAATAATCAACTCTAAAATCTCACCTAAATCATATACATAATACTCTTTTCGTTCCATTTTATAGGTTGTTTTAGCATTTTTAATATGTTTCAAATTATTTGTTGTTTTAGGAATTCGATGGTGCATTAGTAATTAATCTTTTTCCATTTTGATTTTGTTTTTAAATATTTTGAAATATGTGATAATTAATGTAAGTGAGGATAATATAGTAAAGTTATCTTATGCGTTTTTTAAAAATTGAAATATTAAATAATTTTTTAATCCACATAAAAATATTAAAACAACGAATAAATTGAAACAAATAAAGAGGGTATCAACTAGTGTACCATCAACTAGTGTAACCTTAAAGCCCTTTCCTTTAAAATAAGGAGGGTGTTGCGGATTTATCAGCACCGTACCAATTATATGAGCCAGCCGTATCTACTCCGCAACTATTTTGACCGCAAAAATTGGCAATTATCCTTTGGAAGGGTCATGAGTCATTACTATGATGATGAGTTTAATTACAGACCAAACTTGGATGGTTTGGGTAACAAACTCGTGGCATGAGTATGGTATCGGCATTCGGTATGGATAAGGGTATAATATTTTTAAAAAATTAGGGTATGAGTATGTTTTTATACATATTTATTTTATTAATATAATTATATATAAATTTAAATAATAGAAAATTGCTAAAATAAAAATAGAATCAACAACTTGAAATTTATAGGAATTAATTATTTCCTATCACACAATTTGTAATATTTGCACTTTGCAACAACTAATAAAAATAAAAAATACTTCAAAATAGGGAAAAAAAAGTGTGATGCATAATGAAAAAAAGAGAGGTTGAATTCCTATAATAGTTTAAACTAGTATGCAAAAACCAAAAAAAAAAAAATCAAAATAAAATATAAGCACCAAATCACTTTCATTACATCAAGACACCAAACTGATAAAGAATGGGTAGCATAATTATGGGCACCGCGAGGAGCGGAAGGGGTCAGGCACAACAAGCGATGGAGGGGGTTAAGCACAGTGAAGGACGAAGAGGATTAAACCAACAAGAGGAGAAAGTGATACTTGAGACTTGAGAGTATTTTTTAGGGTCAATATGAGAGAGGATGAGAAGATAATTGAAAAAAAATGTTTTCCTTATTTATGTGAACAAAACAAATTTATTGAAAAAAAATATATTTATGTTAAGTCATACCCACCCAAACATGATGCGTACGTATCCATTTAAGTACCCAATTTTTTTGGGTACGTACCAGAGGCATTCTCAGTATGGCTACGTACTTGGTATACGTGCGACAACAAAATAGAAATACGTACACATGCTTTGGAGGTAACAAACGGACCAAGATTTTTTTTCAGAAATAAAAATTAAAACTCTGAAAAGGATTTTTATTTTTTTTTTCAAAACAATGGAGCCAAAAGAAGAAAAGGACAACTAATATACGAATATAACTTAGACTTGCATACACAATCCATTCTGACACAATAATGCATCACATCCTCACCGAGTCTTGTTCTCAATTGTTTGAATAATAAATAGCACTATCTAATAAGTTATCTGAATTTCGAAAGTAATTTTAGATTACTATATCATCCATCTATTTGCTTCAATCATATAATACATTTATACAAAGCATTTTTTTTATAAAATGTTTGAGCAATACTTTTTTTTAATTTTTTTAATATAGACGATATTTTTCTTTATATAATTTTTTATTTCACCCCTTGACTCACGATCATACTGCAGGCTTAGTGATCCAACTTTTTGGTCGGCTTAGCTTTTATGTGTTACTCTATAAAACTATGCTAATTAATACAATAATGCATGCATTTCTTATTGTCAATATGTCAACATCATATATAAAAACTTGTGCTTTATATAATGTAATGCTATAATTTTATGTTAACGTTGCATATTTGAGTCTATTATTAATAAATTTTGGCTTAATTATGTCACAAGTCCCTGAAGTTTGGGGTACTTTTGTCGGACCCCGAAGTTACTTTTGGGTTTGTCATATATCCTATTATCGATTCTGGTCAATTTTGATGACATGTAACATCAGAATTTTAGTTAGACGCAGGAGGTTGATCATGTAGTGCCGCGTGATGTCACACGTTCGAAGACAACCTCTCTCTTCAATTCTTTTTTTTTTTCTTTTTTTATTTAACTAAAAGTATAAAAATATTATTTTTTAAATTAAAAAAAAATCTTCACAAAAAAAAAAGATCTTCGCCCACAGGGCACCAAGTGCATAACCTCCTGCGTCTGATCAGGGGGATTCCGATATTACATGTCAACAAAATTGGTCAGAATCGGTAGTAGGGGTATATGACAAACCCAGAAGTAACTTCGGGGAGTCAAACATTGAAAAAAAAGTATAAGAATATCTGACAAAAATACCTCAAACTTAAGGGACTCGTTACATAATAAGCCATAAATTTTGGATCATCTTACTCGGTTATTGTATATCTCTTTTTAACTCGGTTTTTTTTTTTTTTCATTAAATCACTTTTAATTCATTTAAATTTAAACCATAAAAAATATTCAATGACCGAAATTTGTGAGTTAGAAAGATCCTAAATTAGAGAAGTTAAATGATCTGAATCCATTATTTATATAATAGGGTTGAATATCAATGATTCTGCATTTTCTTTATTGATAAACTGTTTATCACTTGTCCTATATTTTGTTTCTGTGGACTAAAAGTTTGATGGAAATTTCTAACATGCAACCTAAAATTGGATGGTTGTTATGCAATCTTTTAGTAAACTAATAAGAAGTTGACACCTAAGACATGTGTGTCATGTCATTTCTTGAAATAATGATTTATAATTTTTACAATTTAGTCCAACATAAAAAGTAAATTAATTTAATTTAGTCCTTTGTATCTATTAGCAAATTAATTTAACACATGTTGTCATAATCACATGTTGTTTTAATCTATGTTATAATTTGCTAATAGGTACAAAGGACTAAATTAAATTAATTTACTTTTTATGTTAGACTAAATTGTAAAAATTATAAATCACTGCTTCAAGGAATGACATAGCACACATGTCTTAGGTGTCAACTTTTTATTAATTTACCAAAAGGTTGCATAACAACCATTCAATTTTAGGTTGTATGTTAGTAACTCCCAAGTTTGATTATTTATTTTGATACTCTCTCTTATTTAATAATTTTATTTCCATCTTCATATCATTTCAGGAACAAAATATGATACACTCTACCATGTCATTTCTATATCGAGATATTTTGATATCAAGGAAATATTATTAATAATCTTTTAATATATGAGAACACATACAATAAAAAATTTCAAATTTCAAATAACTAAAGAAGTAATGGAATAACATGATAACATAAAAATGAGGTATGCATTAGATTTGCCTGTGTGTTGTGTGTATAAGTGTATTGTACTATTGTGTAAAGTGCGACACCATGGGTACGTATTATTGTGTTGAGCAATCCCATGCATCACATTGATTAACTGACAAACAATGATACTTCATTGAAATGATGATCACTCTACAACAGCAAAACCCAAGGAACAAACATGTTTCATTCGGAAAGGAGTTGGGCTGCACTACTTGCTCTTGCAACTGGAACACAGATGAGATTGTTGGACCTTGGAACAGTTAGACCAAAGCTTTCTTCCATGCTAACTTTGGCATCTTTACCTTTCAATATTTGGCCTTTTGAGTCTACAGGCTGTAAGTCAAAACATTGGATAACAGATGCAAGCAAAGTTGCCATTCCAGAGGTGGCCAAATTAACTCCAGGGCACATCCTCCTTCCAGACCCAAATGGCAAGAGTTGGAAATGTTGCCCCCTAAGATCAACGGGGTCAGCACTATCCAAGAATCTCTCAGGACGGAATTCTGATGGACTTTGCCAGTACTTTGGATCTCTTCCCACTGCCCAAACATTGAATAGTATCAATGCTCCCTCAGGTATCACATACCCATTAATCTCACACTCTTGTACACATTTTCTTTTGACAACAGGCAGTGGTGGGTGCATACGGAATGTTTCCTTCACAATGGCTCTAATGTAAGGAAGATTCTGAATATCTGCTTCGTCAACAAGTTTATCTTTTCCCACAACACTATCTACCTCCTCTCTAGCTTTTTGTAGCACCCTGGGGTTGTTGATGAGCTCTGACAAAGCCCAGTCTGTTGCCACGGCTGTGGAATCCGTCCCTGCTGAGAAGAAATCCTGCATACAATTAAAGGGTATGGAAACATTATATTGTGATTTACGTATTGCTATAAAGACATATTGGTTAATGGTTTGTTCATTTTGGACATAACTAACCATAAAGACATATGTCGTCTTTAACTTTATTTTAAACAAAGCAAGAAACTTACCACAACAAGACCCTTGATTTGTTCCTTGGTAATCTTTATTTCCATGGTTGGGTCCTCGGCAAATTCAAGCAAAGTATCTAGGAAAACTACGCTTTGCTCACCCTCTTCAAGTTCTCCACCTCTCTCCTTTCTCCTCTTCCTTATCTCTTGGCGTTTCTTAATAACCTTTTCAATGACTGGGTCAAACTTGTTAAATATTTCTTCAATTCTCTTCTCATAGCCTCCAACCTTGAGCTTTTTCAATGGCCATATAAAGTCGGTGAGACTATATTCTCCAAAGATCTTGAGCACCTCACGAGCAATGTCTCTAATCTCTTCAGCTTCACCCAACATCATCATAGAGATGGTGCTGTTTGTCCACTTGAGGAGTTCCTCGGTGACATTAAGGGGTTGTTGAGTATCCGCATTAAGTGCCAAGACCTTAAGAACCTTACGGATTTCTTGGCTCCTCAAGGGTCTCAACTTGTTAACAGTGGTGGCATTGAGGAGATCATTCATGATGAGCTTCCTAATGAACTTCCAGTAAGGTGCAAAGGGAACCATGGCTACAGAGTTGTTATATGTGAGACGCCTTATGGCTGAAGTTTGGAACCTTGTGTTGAAGGAAGTAGCCTCATGGGTTTGGAGGAAGAGTTTGAAAAGGTCAGGGGAAGAGGCAACGATGGTAGGCATGGAGCCAAAGTAAAGAGAGTACAAAGGGCCATAACGCTCAGAGAGTTTGATGAGGGATTGGTGGAGAAGGGGTTGGTCCAAAAGGTGCAAGTGCCCTACAAAAGGGAGACGGGGCTTAGGAGCGGGAGGGTTAGGGAGGTGGCGAAGGGCCTTTGATTTTGCAGTTGGCGTAGGACGCAAGTGAATGAAAAGAGCTATCACAAGAAAAGTGATAGCAAGTTCGAGCAACATGATTGATTGAGAGTAGAACAAGTGAGATAGAGGAAGTGTAAGTGTATGTATTACTGAGTTATGAGGCTAAGTAGCAGAGATATTTGGTTGCCTGAAGTAAAAGGCTTACAACGCTACCCTTTTATAAGCAACTCGGTAGGAATTAGTACCTCAAAATACAATTATTGTTATATGGCCACACAACTCAGAGTGATTATGTTGAATGAAATAAATTGAGCAATGAGCATGACATGAATGACTTTTCCTACTCTGACTTTATCTGGGTTTAACTTTTAGTAGGATGAGTACTCGTGGCCCGTGGGGGTGGGGTGCTACCTACTCCTCTTTGATTTAATTAGTTCTCCAATTGTGACCATGAAATGAGACTCCTGAAGCTTTAAGGCAATAATTACTCCCTTCATTATTCGTGAATATAAGTTGTTACGAGAAAAAAAAATCAAATAATAAACTTTTTTTTTTTTAATAAAATGAATGTAACAATAATTATAATTTTTTTTTTACAATTTCATCTTTAATTATTATAGAGATAATGAATAAAAAATTAATTATAAAAAAGAGAAATTTTTTAATCTTCCCATTTTTAAATGATATTTTTGCACCTATTTTAATTTTTGTTCAAAATTTCTTTTTGTTAGTTTTATTTTTAACCTCAAATTTCATTCATTTTTATCCTATTGAAAATAACATTCTTAACATATCCAGGTTCACCTTTGATAGTAGTTCCACGAACATGACAATATATTTGATATTAACAAATTTCCAAAAAAAATGATGACAGATTTCGTTATCTCATAATTATCTTATGATCAATGATATAATTTATCATTATTTCAACTTTTATTCTCAATCATCGTGATTTTTAATTATTAAATTAATAATATTATAAAAGGAAGTGTTAAAATAAAATTGAAAAAGGAGTATCAAAGAATTACCCTATAAAAATATAATAAAAGACAAAATAAGGAAAAAATACACATATTTTATACAAATATTAATATCAATTATATTCTTAATATATGTATCAGAGCCTTGAAAAACCTAAATTAAAGAATGAAGGGAGTTTGAAATTTTGGGTTCAAAACTTTCCTTATCCCATATTCCTCTTCCCATTATTACAGAATATATTTTGACTTAATGACTTTTATTCTAAATTAATTTATTTAAATAGTGACAAAAATTAATTTGAAAAAGTTTAAATGTTTATCAGACTGATTTCAAATCTGAATTATATTGTCTCTAATATTTATTTTTAATTGACTGACTTAATTGATATCATGTAATTTCTCCGGTTTGAAATATAAGAAGAAAAAAAATATTTTTTTGGTTTAAAATATAAGCAAAACTAACCAACTTTCTTAAATGTTATTTTATTTCTGATGCTACTTTTCTAAAACATTCATAAAAGATTGTTATCTTATTTAATTTTTATTTTATTCTCTTTTTTTTTTAAGGGAAAATGTGTATTTTATTCATAGATTAAAAACAATACAAGAAATTTCACACTAATAATAATTAAAGGAAAACAAAATACACTGCAACAATAGACTCTTCCATGTGATGGATCGGATCATCAGCAACTGCCAAAACCCGACTCTAACAGAAGATTCAATAGCCTTTAATACCAAGATAACAATCTCATTGATGCTGGAATTAAGCTAAGTTCGGCGACAAGGAATCTCAGATCTAAAACGAGAGAGTCGTTGGGCGGTAGCCAAATCAACAGTCAGCAAAGAGAGATCTGTTTCGACGAGTAACCTTCCGATTATTTGAGCAAAGAGGATAACCATCAGATCTGGAAAGTTGAAACTATCCATAGGCATCCCTCCACTTGAAACACACAAAACAAAAATAACTTGCACAAAAACAAGACAAAACCCAGAAAAATTAGGGAAAAATAAACCCACACCCTTTCCCAAAGGAAGGGGAGGGACAAATCCCCCTCCCCTACCGAAAAATAGCAGATGAAAACCAGAGGAGTAGAGAAAGGAGGGGGGAGAGAAAAAAATTAGGATTGTTAACCTGACAAAAAAATACTACTTTAATAAAATACTTCTATTTTTTTTTTATAAATTTTGAAAAAAATTAAATATAATTATCTAACCTCCTTAATAAGCGTAAAATTAGTGTTTTTCTTTTTTATACTTCGAATCAGATGGTGTAATTTTCAAAACCAATTTAGTTACATGAAAGAGAGTTTTTATTTGAAAGCACATGTATAATATTTAACTAAGACAAGGGTCATAGGTTACTAATTAAATAGTAATAAAGAGAATGAAAGATTTTTCTTTTTTAATGCTAAATTCATTACTTTTCAATATTCTAATCTGAATAAATCGCTCCTCCACTAAAATTTGCGACTTGTACTTTAACGTAAGGTTTAGCTAGCCCACAGTTTCTGTTGAGCACTAGCAAATAAAGAAACAAATACCATGGTTTTCATGAGTTGGTCTTCTCAAGTTACGTTTTCCACTGCTCTAATAATTAACTCAAATAATCCTTTACTTTTAATATTTTAAGTCTTAAATTTTTTACCAAGCAGACCTCACAAATTACCACATTTTTTATATTGATATTGATTTGTACTTCAACTTAAAGTATACCAGTGCTGTATTAACTAATTTCTACAATTATGTTTATGGGGCTATATAAACTTTAAATTACAATTACATAGCTAACTGTTGAATAAATTTTAACAATTATTGGTCTTTTAACCATGCAGTTTTTATACTCCCCTGTTCCTAATATAAGACATTTTTTTCATTTTTATTTTGTCCTTATTTATAAGATCCTATACCAATTTTCAATTATCATTAATTACTTTTTTCTACAAACATCTCTATTTATTTAACATTTTTTAGATTCTCAATAATATTAATAGGGGTAATTTTGAAAATACATATCAAAAATTCACATTTTCAATACAATTAACTAAATTAATCAACTTTCTTAATGGATGTGAAATCTCCAAAGGGGTCCTATAAACACAGGGACAGAGGAAGTATTATATAGCATAAAATCTTATACTAATTTTTAACAACATATTTTAAATACTCTCAATATCCACCGCAACATTAATTTTTTTTCTTTGACATATATAAGGGTATCCACGGTTCCTTTAAAAATTGTGATTAATCCTTTAATAACATCAACTTGTAGATGCGTCTCTTAGAATTTGAACTCAAAACTACTACTCTACTAGTACTACTCAGTTCCAATTCCTAAGAACTTGAATAGCCACCACCAAAGTAACACATCACATGTCACCTTAACATTAATTGAATTAGATTAGTCTCACCATTAATTTCAGTGGGGTTGATTTGAAATTCAAAGGTAATAATATGAGTGGACAGTGGATGTTTGTTTGAACATCACCGTCAAGCAGGACTATCTGGCGAGGTAGATGGGAGAAGTTGCCTAGCTACCTAGTACCCTCCCAGGCTCTCACCACTAATTCACAATACTTGTATTATATGTTGTCATAAAAATATATTCAGTATCAATGGTTTTATAAACACATTTACTAATGTTAATGTATTACTACTATTCTAGAAAGACAACTTAGTTTATAGGAAGGCGGCAGATTAATTTGAAAGTAGGACAGATACACTCATGCACAAACAGTCAATAAATTTGGACTGATTCGTTGTTCGTTTTTCAACATCCACGTATTCTTTTTCATATGCAATCCCTACAAATTAAAAATAAGCCTACGATCGGAAAAAAATACTAGTTAATCAAAGCATTTAATGAAGACAAAAAATAAAAAAAAATTAATAATGCAAAAAAATATAAAATATCTTATATATAAAACCAAAAATTTATTCTAGAATCCAAAGGAGTACTTCTGATGTCAACTTGCATTGTGAAATAACTTGGCTTTGATGTAGGTGAGTTCCGCATTACAAATGAGAATCACGCTGCCATTTGTCTTGCCACCGATCCTTCCTTCACAATTGTCCAAACACATTGTTGAAAATTTGTAATTGACTTGTACTTTATCCGACAGTAAATGTGGTTGCTGGTACATTCCATCAATTGGTACATTCCATCAATGCATATAAAATTTCTCGTCAACTTGCTCATCTTCTAATTCTCAAAAACCAACTCAAATGATAAAAATGTAAGACACAAAGTGAAAGGTGCGTGATATTACCTTATTTCATCAGGGTAATGCTGAGTAAACCACTTTAGCATTAAACACATATTCCTTTGCTTCTTTTGAATTTTTAAAAATTTGTCATTTTTATA
The DNA here is from genome assembly GCA_037953625.1 of Crotalaria pallida. Classification (NCBI taxonomy): domain Eukaryota; kingdom Viridiplantae; phylum Streptophyta; class Magnoliopsida; order Fabales; family Fabaceae; genus Crotalaria; species Crotalaria pallida. The sequence continues at coordinate 110,942,523 of CM075655.1, forward strand.
AAACGAAGAGAGTTTTTATTTATTTTTTTTTTAAGGTTTGAATGTGTTTTATACTTACATTAATCATTAATGTGTTTGTGCAAACTCAGCTATATATTAATTGTGTTTATATATAGTAAAAATGTTTATATATTCTAAATATTTTTTAAAGTAAAAATACAGTATAGAAATAAGGTAAAAGTTATATATACAAAAATATGTTTTGTCATTAATTTTTTTAATGTTTTTGTTACATTTTATTTTATCTACAAGTTGAAGCTTTTAGCTAAACGTACACAATATCCGTGTAGGATTATATTTTATCAAGTCAGATTGTCTAGCAGTGGAATGATGAATAATGGAGATCATTCAAGGTTATATATTGGGTTTATGTTCTTTGTTACACCTTGTTCCAGTTAAAAAATATTTTATGCTTGTATTCGACTCTTTTATTTTTTTTCCTCTTTTATATTCTTTGTTTATTGTGAAATGTAGTATAGGTATTTGTTTTGGAAAATGTAAGTGTATTAAGGTCAAAGAAAAAATAGTCTATATATAATAAAAAATTTCTCATAATGTTAATTTTTGGTTGTCTTAAAGACAATAACCGCACTATTTTCTCTGATTTTAATTTTTTTTTTTACATTAAATTCTTGTGTTATGATTGCTTCTTTCTTTGTTTCCAATAAGCAAGGTTCTAGGAAAAATAGTGTTTTCCCAACAATCAGTGCACTTTTAGATGAAAAGAAAAATAATGCATTAATCAACGGGGTATGGTTCAGTTGGTGTAAGGCCCCAACTGAAATTTTGGGAATGGGACAAGGGTGCTAGTAGCCCTGAGTTCGATTCCCACTAAAAACATCTCGCTGCGAGAGTTAGCCACGCAGCTCGCTCCGGATTAGTCTCAAGGGCTCCCTGGTATTAAGGGTGCTCTTGGGGATACCAGTGGTTCCGCAAGGAATTCGGACAAAAAAAATAAAAATAATGTATTTTATATATATATATATATATATATATATATATATATATATATATATATATATATATATATAATACATGCATGTTCTCAGTAACAATGATTATAAATACTTTTTTATGGCCAAAATTTTTGAAGCAGGGTAGAAAAGCTGCTAGGGATCAAACTCATCATATTCCCGCACTTAATATCTTGGTAATATCTTGGCCCAGTATTTTAGTCTCTGGGACGAAAAAAATTTCGATACTCCTAGGGGGCGTTTGTTTCGAGGAATGAAATTACATTCCCAGGAATTTTATTCCTAGAAATGTTATTACCGGGAATATTATAGTTGAGTATTTTAAAAAACATGTTTGGTTAGCATTTAAAAAATCCCGGGAATGGCTTGGAAGTTTGTTTGATTGATGATGTAATATATGAAATAATTACTAAAATATCCTTAATATTTGAAATACTGTTTATTTATATTATTTTTTATTGTAGTTGTTAAAATTAAACGAAATTTTTTTAATATATAAAAGATAATACTTTTCATCATAAAAATATAAATATGTCATTATCATTATTGTACTAAAATGCAAGTGTATAATTAAATTTAATTTAAGCCTAATAACTATAATAATTTGTTTTTTGTATTTATCAAGAGTATTTGTTTCCATAATAGTTATATATATTTGTATAAATTTCTTATACGTTCTTATGTGTTTTAATTGGAACAAGTAAAAATTTGCTATGAAATATAAGCTTAGGACATGATTATGTGGAGATGGTGAAAAATAGTTAAAATGAGGACATTTTTGTAATTTAACCGAGACATTATCATGGGAATAAAACATACCCACCCTTGAAGGTGGGAATGGAAAATGCTCAAAACATGAAGAAACTACTTTCCTGGGAATAATTCATTCCTGGGAATAGGTTTTCAAAGCTTGAAACAAACATAACAATATTTGGTAACCACCTTGTATTCTCGGGAATCATTTAAAATCCCTTGAAACAAACACCCCCCTAGTTAATAAAAAAAAATATTAAAAAATCAATTAAAACAATGGCGACAAACAATAATAAAATTAGTTATTAAAAAAGAGTTGAAATAAAAAAAATTATTAAGTAAATTGGTAATAAAAAATTGGAACCCTTTTCATGTTTTATTGCAAAAGTAAAGTTCATTAGGTTATCTATTTATAAATGAAGTAAGCAAATGCGGAAAAAAAAAAGCAAATGGAAATATTATAATGAAATCCATCGAAGATTAAAAAAACAAAAGTAAGGGTACTAATAATTTTTTTTTATACCCTCATTGCCTTGTCTCAGGGCCAAATTTATTTAGACAGTATCTCGTATCTTTCTCAATTGAATTATATATTAAAGACCAATATTCATAAATATCATATACGTAATACATATATATGCAATAAAAGAATAATGGTTTCAAGTAGATTTTACGAACGTATAGATGCCGTTTATGTTGGCCCTCAATGGAGTACGTTGGAATTATCACTGGTATAAACGTACAAAACTCAGTCAAGGAAGGTAGGCTATTATAGTAGAAGCTGAATTATTAAGCGATTAATATTGAGAAACCTGATGAATTCAATCTTGAGCGCCATGCATTGATTGTGAAAGTAGACAGTATGTAGTGGGAGGCTGCATTTTGCCAATAAATCATGTGCACCAGTCTGACGTCAACATAGTGAAGACTTGGACCATACCCTCTTGAGAGAGAAAAGTTGCCCTTCAATATATTTTTTTTTTTTTTATAATAAACGGAGCCAAAGCCCAACCAAACAACCCGATCAACGAATCATGTTTCAATAACATGACTTTTTTTTTTCAATATTTCTTAATACTCTCTACTTGACTTTTTCTTTTTTTCTTTTTTTTTTTAAATGTTGTGCACGTATTAATAACATGTTTTTATTGTAGATTTTACTGTATATATTTTCTGTAAAATATTTGTAGGGTCTGTCGACCATATACGGACCCGAGTCTCACCAAAGGGTTTCACTAAGGGCATTTTGCTCGGTTTACCTATCATGAAAGTCCTTCGCTCGGACTCGTGGGATCCGAGCATACGAGAGGGTCAGGCTCGGACTTGATGGAACCGAGCCTTACAATCGGTCCCCAATCCATCAGGCTCGGAACTCTAGGACCGAGACATACCGTCGGCTCGTGGATAAGCTTAGGTTCGCCGAGGCTTCTTATCCCTTCCGCAAATCTCTCCTAGATTCTCGCAACAGCCTAGACATGAGATCTTCAGCTGATCATATCCATATTCTAGAATCATAATTATCCGATATTATCTCACAGAATCCTGATTCAACACAACACTGATAGAGGGCCCAAACGACCCATATCAACCTCCTCCAAACCCTATAAATAGCTCATCACAGCTAGGGTTTCAGGTATGTTCTCTCATCCCTACTCTCAAGAACTACGTGTGGCTTGATTCCCTTTTCACTGGGGATACGTAGGATCGGAGTCACCCTCGCCAGCTACAACAACCCATCAAACACATCGTGGTGTTCCATCAATATTGGAACACTACAATATTTCTATTTAATTTTTATTTTAAATTGTAGCTAGTAGTATTTAATTTTTATTAAAATGTGTATTTATTAAATAATGTATGCTAATTTAATGATGAGAAAGTGGATAGTAAAAGCATAATTAATAAAAATAAAAGAAATAAATGAGTGAATGTAAAATTGTAAAAAAAAAAATTATTCTCTTTGCTCCTATTTATAAGTTATATTTAAATATATTATAATTTCTTGAAAAATGTACTTTAGCATTGTACTTTAAATTTATTGAAACTTTAAAAATCTATCTTAACATTACAATTTTACTTTTTTAACTTGTATTATAAATTTCACAATGTATTATTTCATATTAATGAACAAAGGATAAATTAAAAAAAACTAAAAATTAAAGTAACTTATAAATAGGAATGAATTTTTTTTCTAGAATATGACTTATAAATAAAATAAGAAAGTATAATTATTCATCAAAATTATAAAAGGATAAAATTATTAAATAAAAAATGGTTAAAAAACAAAATGTAAGGAAGTGATCGATGAGGGAGTACCTTACTTGGGATGTACCGTCCCGTGGTTAGTTTGGCTAGATTTTAATTATTTTAGAGTAATTTTAGATCTCACTTGCTTTTTCTCGAATTTTTTTCACTTGAGTTACTACTTTTATTAAAAACTTATAATTTCAATTTTCCATAAAAAAAACTCATGCAAGTAAAAGGGTAAAAATGTAAAATGATTTTGTTTTTTTAAATTTAGAAATTCACTAATTTCAACTATTTAACATTGGTCTGTGTAATAAGGGAGTATTCATTAAATCTGCATAATGACATGTCTCATTTTTAAAAATGTGTAGAATAATACTCTTTTCGGTCTTGTTTATTAGCAAAAATAACTATCGGCATAGGAAATAAGAAAATAGTTAGATGAATTTAATTTTCTTAAATTCATAAAAAGGTAGACTAGTTCAGTAAACTTGTATTGAGAATGAAACAAAAATTAAATGATTCAACCACTTTATAAGAATATTTTAGTAATGATTGTATTGGGAATATAAAGTTAGTTACGTAGTTTTTGTTTATATCTAAGACCACTAATGAAATGTCTTTTTTTACTTATAATTAAGACTAGAGGGAGTATATCTTAGGTTAAAAAAGTGGGTGTAGTCAACATGATAATAATGTACCAAATCTTAAGGTTTGAAAGTTGAAAATCCTGAATTCGATTTTGGACAACACCAATTGATGATTTGTTGATAGATTTAATTACTCATCCCATATTCCGCTAAAAAAATGCCTATAAAATATATATATATATATATATATATATCTTAGACTAATAAAATAAGAGCTGTAAAAATATAATAATGTAAAATATATATATATATATATATATATATATATATTTAACGGAGGGGAATGTAAAATATATAGTATAATTTTAATACTCAAATATTTATTGAAAGTGATATCTTCAAACACTATACTACTTCTTGATGTTGATATATAAGTTCTCTTGGCAGTATATTATTTTGCCACCGAAATTTATTCCCATGCCACTCCAAAGTACATGGAAAAGATGAAAACACATCATTTATGATCATGACTCATGAGTTAACCTCACAACCATATTAAAAATGTGAAAAAAGCTAGTTTTAACAGTGAGTTGATCTCACAATCATATTAAAAATTTGAATTTTTTATACAATGTATATTGACCTATCAATTTATCTCTGTTTATTTATATATAATGGCAAGTTTTATACTCTCTCCGGACTCAATTAAAAAAAAATAAAACATAACTAATGATCTTAAATATAAGTAAAATTTAATTAACATTTTATTCTCAATACAATCATTCATAAAATATATCTATAAAGTGGTTGAATAATTTAATTTTTGTTTCATTCTCAATGTAAGTTTACTAAAGTAGTCTATTTTTTTTAATGAATTTGAGAAAATTAAATGTACTCAGCTAACTTTTCTTAATACCTGTGAAGTTATTTAGTTATTTTTACTTAAAAATGAGACCGGAGGGAATACCAACTATATCTATCAAAAATACTTGAGTACAAGATAGGTGCATGAGATTACTATTGGGTTATTTAATCATGTCTTGGTGTCTTGGTCGTGAGCTAACCTCACAAGTAATAAAAAAAAGCTTTGGTCGTGAAATATCTCACGGTCAGACTAAAAATTTAAAACTAAAAACATATCTTCTCTTTGTCAATTGCCCATACAACATAGACTCTGGATCAACGTACCCCATTCTTCCAGCTATCCTTGTGCTCGTATGTGTCATACTCTTAGTGTTGAATTGTGCTAATCCAAAATTGACAACCTTAGCCTCAAACTTATCATCCAAAAGTATATTACTTGTTTTAATATCCTTATGAATGATCGAGGCTGAGCTCCATCATGTAAATAAGCCAATCCCCTCGCGCGATACCTAGGGCAATTTGTTAGTGAGTTGGCCAACTGATTTTTTTCACCCATGGAATCAAACAAATGGTCATAAAGGCTTCTATTTTCATCAAATCAGTAACAATAATCCTCTGGTAACCTTCTAAATGGGTTGTGGCGGAGCAATAACCTCTCAAAGCAATAAGGTTCACATGTCTAGCTAATGCTCGCAATGACCTCAACTTCATGAGTGAAGCTCACATGGCCGGAATTAGTCAAAATAACTATCAAGTATTTCTAATACGATACACTGATGGTGTAAAAAGTGCATTACCCATTTTCTCTACATTAATTATGGTAGTTATTACTAATTATTTTCAATTTCAATCCATTTTATAGTGATTAACCCCTGAATTAAGCTATAATGTCATGTCAGCACCCTCTACAAGATGCAATGGTAGCATGTCACTTGGCAAACTCTCAATATAGAGGAAACTTTCTTATTTATATTATTAAAATTAAAATTAAAATTTCAATCCATTTTATAGTAACTAATCCTCTGAATTAAGCTAATGATGGCGCGTCAGCACTCTGTGCAAAATGCAACCATAACATGCCACTTGGCAACCTCGAGAAAACCTTATTTATTAGTATTAAGATTAAGATAATTAAATTAAAATATTAACAACAAAGTAGAAATTAAAACCATACCACCTGGGGGTTCGGCCATAGGTTGAGAAAGGAAAACAATGTTCTAAAAATTCAGGAATAAGCTCATTTTGGATAAAAACACAAAAGTATTGTTAGCAGAAAATAATGATGATAGTTGTATATATTGTGAAAAAATTCATTGTTTTAAAAGCAAGATTGTCGAATAATCATGGTGATCCTGCTCACAAGGTTAGCACAACAGCTCATGAACATGTGCGCTCGGGCCATGCGTTCCTCATACTCATGATCAATGTGGCCTTTTATAGCCATAGTACAGTCATTGCCATTGCTTTATGGCTCATTATTTGTCATCAAAACAAAAAATCGTCCAAGTCATTAAATTAAATTCATTAATTAGAAACGATCAAATAATAGTCATAAACTGTGTTGCATGTGTATGGGTATGGTACCGGTACCAAATACGGGGTACGGTACATTTCAAAAATTTGGGGTACGGGTACGTTTATATATATATATATATATATATAATTAAACATAAATTTAAAAAATTGAAAATTGAAAAAATAATACAAAAATATACCTAAAATCAAAATATCTAAAATAACACTTAATAACAATAAAACATCCACAATAGCACAAACGCAGAAACATGAGCAGCTTCAAAACATGCACGATATCAAAATATCTAAAAAAGAAATAAACATGAGCAGCTTCAAAAAAAGAAAGAAAGAAAGAAAGAAAACGCAGAAACAATATTGAAACCACAGTACATGAACAACTTCAAAACGTAATACTGAGCAGAAAAAAAAAGAAGGAAAACGCAGTACTGAGCAGTGAGTAGAGAGAGCATGGAGGAGGCTGTGTTACCGTGAGCAGTACTGAGCAGAGAGAGACGCCAACAGTAAGCACAGCAACCACCAGCAGGAGAGAGGCACAACCACCACAAGGCGTAGCGAAACACAACAGAGCACAACGAAGAGAGGCTGAGAGGTGAGATCGAGAGCGGCGGTGGAGATTGAGAGTAAAGATGGAGGCAGGAGCAGCGGCGGAGATTGAGGCAAAAAGGGTTGTGCTTCGACAGTAGAGATAGAGGAGGCAGAGAGAATTGTGTCAAAACTCAAAACCCTATGGATAAGATGTGTAAGACTGAAAAAAAAAAGGGAAAAAAAAACGAATTTTTCAATTTTTTTTAAAGTTGTGTCGTACCCAATTGGTGGATATTGTACCCACCGCGTACCCGGCGTACCCGAATATGTACTAAGTTTTATTTTTTATTTTTTTTGTTTGGGTACATACTGAGTACGTACCCAAAAAATATGTACCCAAAAAATATCCGGTACGTGTACGACTCTTAAAACGGTGTATCCATGCTTCACATGTCATAAATCTGCCACGACTAATAAAGGTGTTTCGCCAATAACCTTTCAAAAAGAGGAGATATATGAGACTACATATTAGTATATGATACTCCCTCCGGTCCTATTTATAAGTCACATTCTAGAAGAATTCTTTGGTCCTATTTATAAGTCACTTTGTATTTTCTAGGAGGCATTTATTGCTATTTTCTCTTATTTGCCCTTTGCCCATTAATGTGAAGTAATACATTGTGAAATTCCCAATGCAAGTTAAGAGGGTAATATTGTAATGTTGAAGTATTTTTTTAAAGTTTCAAGAAACCTAACTACTCTCCTTGGTCTGTGTGATGTAGTTAAGTATGCCCTATAAATAGAATCAGAGGGAGTAATATATAAAGGTTAAATATTAAATAAGAATAAGTAATATATGATAAGATATTTTCATAGATATGTCATTATTCCAACCAATATAACCTGGAAAGACATTTTATGAAAATTTATCGCTATACTAATAAATGATATTCATCCCAAATATTACATGAAAATTAAACTTATCAAAAGTAACGTTCAATTTCAAAATTTGGTGAAAAATGACTCGGCGATTATAAAGAAAAATAAAAAGATTTTAAATCTAAATCAAAGGGTTTCATGAACTGGGTAATGTAAAACAGGAACGCTAATTGCTATTAACACGAATAAGAAAAGAAAAGTACATGAAGATTGTATAAAAAACATTATAACGAACAAACAAATAAGGATTGAATAGAATTTGGAGGAAAATTAGCTCTTCTTCCTTCTTGTGCAGCGGGACCAGTAGTGGGTGTACATGTGGGAGCAAAACATCACCTATGGGGTCAAAATATAGAGGCTCTGAAAAAAAAAAAAAAAACCTGGGTGTAACTGGGCTTAGTCCAAAAATAGTAAGTATATATATTTTTTATTTCCTATTACCTTGGAATCTTAATTATTAAAAAAAAAATAACAACTTCGAAAAGATTGGACAAGGGCTCTGTTCGGCAACACAAGCTAGGAGCTTTTTAGCTAGCTAGGAGCTTTTAGATTTAGTCAATAAGCTACTAGCCCTGTTCGGTAAACACAAATTAGAAGGAGCTTATAGCTTTTAAAAAGGGAGCTTGTAGCTTTTGAAAGCTAGCTTTTAGAAAGCTACTTGAAGTAGCTTTCAAGAAACTAAACTAGCTTTCAATAATTCATATACCAATTATACCCTCAAACAAATTTTAAAATTATTTACCTACCCTTAATTATTAATTATAATTTAAAAGTTGTTATAATAAATTAATTAACTACATAATTAATAAATAAAGAAAATAAACTAATTTAATTAATTATAATTTAACCATTTCTACACTTTATTAATTAATTAATTAATTAAATATCTATTTAATAAATAAAGAAAAAATGAAAAAAATAAAATATAAATAATATAATGTAGTATGTCCTTTTTGGTCATTTAATAACTTTCAGCTACATCAAAAGCTAGTTTTGCCGAACAGCACTATTTCAAATAGTCAGATAAACAACTACAAGCTCATAGCTACAAGCTCATAGCTCCTAGCTACCTTAACAGCTACAAGCTACAAGCTCACATCTACAAGTTACAAGCCCATAGCTACAAGCTAGTTTTGCCGAACAGACCCAAGATCATCTTTGACTTTAAGTATGATTAAAATCAAATAAATAATAAAAAAACAGAGTATTTTTTATTCCATCTTTTCAATTCTAATATTTAGAAATAATTAAAAACGATATAACAATGCACAAAAACCCTATTTTCTTAAACATCTACAAATTGGCTCTACGAATCTTCTATTTTCGGAATCATTTTTATTTACTTTTTTCTTTGTCTTTAATTCAGAAGAGTTTGCCCTTGTATTCTTTCATCGTAAGAGGTTAAAAGCTAGGACATACTATCTGAGAAGGAAATGCTCGTGGTAATGCCTTAGCTAAGCTTGGTAGCTCTAGCAATTGTAATTGTAAACCAACTTAGTCCCTAATGTTTTTTCGGTGCATTAACTTAGTTCCTGAAAATTTTTAATTACACATTTAGTCTCTCAAAATTTTCGGATGTACCAATTTAGTCTTTCAATATTTTTTTCATGCCAATATGGTCTTTCAAGATTTTCTTCCATACCAACTTGGTCCCTCATATTTTAAGGACTAAATTGATATATATCTGAAACCTTGAGGAACCAAATTGACATATTTAAAAAAAAATTAGGAATTAAATGCGTATTTATTCAGGAACTAAATTGGTACAGTAAAAAAATCTCAAAAACTAAATTTGGCAATTCACTCTAATTTTATTTTTACAGACGCTATTTACGTCGAATTCAGAAGTTTGTTGCTTACTAATGCCATGATGAGAATGCAGTTGTCAAGGCTTAGTATGTTTATTTCTTTTTTCTATAAAAAAGAAAACAATGATGTTATTTAGATTTATAATTTTAACATTTAAGTCCAATATTTACCATTTAATTTGGATAAGAAATGGTGGGCCATTCAATTTATCTTTGTTGAAGGATACATCATTCTTTACCTAAAATAGCAGGTGTTTGATTTGGATGTCAAAAGTATATGTTCAAATAATATCCTTGTTATTTTTTTTTTTAAAAAACAAAGAAATAAACATACTAAGCCTATAAATCCTATCTAAGTGAGACATGGTAGATTGGTAGGTACAATTGTATTTTTTTTAGAAGAGCTCTCTCGAATAAAAACAGACAATAAATCCCTTTTTTTTTTTTTTTAGATGGGAGGTCTGAGACTAGTACCCATGACCTGGGGAGGGGGAAATCCTAAGGTCCCTGCAGCCACCAACTGGGCTGTCTTACGCGGACTAAATCCTTTTTTTTTTAGAAGTTAAGAATTGATTCCATTAAAACATGGCAGGTACATCAAGATGCAAGTAGTACCAATGAATAAAACTAGGATATTGTTCTAGCCAAATTGAATCCTCAATGCTACTAGCCTGTTTTGCAAGGATATAAGCAACCGAATTATTATTAATTCTCCTTGTGAATAATAGATGACAACGATGGAATGAATCGTCTTTAAGAAAATAACAATCTTCCACAGGCTCAGATAGAGAAGTAGGAATTGGCATGAGAAGATTTTTCCCAATTAGCTTGATGAAGCTGCATACAGTCGTTCGTCTCAAATTGGATCTTCATAAAACATACACTATATAAGTCCTTGGCTAAAATGGCCTCTGCATGGATAATTCGGTTAGAGTCTCTGCATAATAAGCTTCTTATTTGCCACGGCCATAACCCAAACCTGTTCCACCATCCTTCTTATATAATAGCAGCAGCGCATCAAAGTTGGCTTAGCTTTTATCCAACCCTCCATAGGAGCCTTGAGTATGACTTGTTCACAATGCAAGACAATATCTTCCCTAATTAGCTTCAAAGAGATTAAGATTGCTTGCTCCTCTGATCTGCCACAAAGCCCAAGCTAAGCGAACTCCATAACCACGGCTATATATATATAAACTCCCCATCATTGGACAAGAGCACGGTATGTAGAGATCCAATAAGAAAAACTATGAACCTTTTCGCTTTCAACACGTTCGGGCAAGGAACGAAGAAGCAAATCCATGGTTACATGGTTCATTCATTTAACCTACGTACCACGTACCGGGTTCGGTGCACCATGTACCGGGTTCGCTATAAAAGAAATCTTGTAAAAAAAATGTAAAAAGTGACGAACCAATATGAACCACATACCATGTATCGGAACCGGTACTGCATACCATGTAACTATGAGCAAACCAGCGTAGCAGAACCTTTTAATTAATTGCTCACCTACTGCATATATACCACGTCCAGATAAATTATACCTAGCTCTCACCGGGTGAATTTTTCCCAAGTCAAGAGCTTTTATTTGCATCAAGGAATGTATGTGGAGAGGTGTGAATTAGTAGAACAGCACAATTTCAATAATCTAGTACTCATTTCTTTTGTCCTTTCACTTTCAATCTTGGGAGTTGGGAATAAGTACTATACCTTGGGTTCCCATTGGTTATTGAGAGGGAGTTTTCGAAAGCAAGAGTACATGCTTGTTTATTATTGCTGTGGAGAAAATGCAGAAACTATATATATATATTGTGGGTGAATACTCTCGTAGTGCTGTAGTGGCTGATTTTAAAGCTCTTAATTGCTTTTCATGCTTCAGTTGAGTTGACAGCAGCATTGTTGATACTACTGTATGTGCAGGCTTAATCCAATGGCAGAAACCTCCGATCCATCCTCGCTCTTTCTTCATCTGGGAAATAAAGCTGGGTTCCGCGATGTAATTTGTTTGAAGGATGAGGAGTGGTCATAATCACGTGTAGATTTAAAGACCTACTTACAAACCTACACATAAGATTATGACACTTAGTTATTTTTAAGTTAAAAAAAATTAAATAAAAAAACTTAAATCACAAATGTCAAGATCCTAATGTGTATGCTTATAAATAGGTCTCTCTGTATATAGGTTTCTTAATCATTGTTCTAACAAATAACATAAATAATTAGATGATAAATATTCAACAATCTCCCTTAAACATAAATGACAATATATTTTCTCTATCTTTTATTACAAGCTAAGTCACATTCATTTTTATCTAATTTACGCAGATTAAAAAAAAGTAATTATTACTTTCAAATTTATCAAAAAAATATATTGTCATTTCAAAGTTACCCATATTTAAAACTTTACAATTTATTCATGTCTCTCTCTATTGTAATTATTAATATATCACTTCTATGAAATTATGATGGGTGCATTTGAAATAAACTCTTTAATGTTATCTAGATATTCTAAAACAACTTATAAAAAGGGACAAAAAATCTATCATAATGGTGTCTTATAATAAGGAATTGAGGGATTATTAGTTTCATATAAATCATCAATTATGCAAACTCTAAGCAAATTCCTTAGCTTCTGAAATGCAGGCAACTTCAATAGTTTGGTCATAATTTCAGCAATTTGCTCTTTGCTCTTGCAATAAGATAAGATCAATAATTCCTTTATTTGATAGGTCCCTTAGAAAATGAAACCTTACATCTATGTGCTTGCTTCTTCCATGCATAACAGGATTTTTTAACAACTTTATTGTTGAGCTATTATCACAATAGATGAGTGTTAGACCTTGTTGTTTAAATTGAACTTCTTCAAGAATAATCCTTAGCCAAATTTCTTGACAAGCACATAATGAACGAAGATGTTACAAACTCTGCTTCTGTTGTTGATAAAGTGACAATGAGTTGCTTACGTGATGACAAGAGATAGTTGCTGACACCATCATAAAAACATATCCGAATGCACTTTTTCTGTCACGTGGATCCCCTACATAATCACTATCATTATATCACAACAAATCCATCCTTTTTCCATTCTCATATAATAATCCATAATCTTTCGTTCTTTGCAAATAACGAAGGTTTCTCTTAACAGCTAACAACTGCATCTCTTGGTAAGTCATAGAAAAAATCTTCTGAGATATCATGATGAACACGAAGATTGTTTAGAAATTTTGTTAAGTAATAGAAAAAATTTATGAACCATTTTGTTTGGTATTCTTGGCTGGTTATAGGTTTCTCTATCTGCATTTCTGATTTTGGTCTATAATCTATTTATAGTATTTAGCATTAGTTCTTTTACAGCTTCTTGTCAATCTGCTAAGTTAAGAATCTCATGTTGTCGGGACCGGGGAGGCTACCGGGGTGGCTCAACCACCGGGGAGTCCAGGGCCATGGGAGACACTAATAAGTGAGACACCACATCCTGAACCAAAACCTTAAGGCAATGGTTCTATGGGTCTTACCACTTATAAACCTTCTCACTCATCCCATCCTATCCAATGTGGGACTTCATCTCACACTTGAATACTCAACAATCTTCCCCTTCAAGTGTGAATACCCACACTTTCCGGTCACTCCCCCTTGATCCACAAGTCCCAGCCGAACCATCGGCTTTGATACCACTTGTCGAGACTGGGGAGGCTACCGGGGTGGCTCAATCACCGGGGAGTCCAAGGCCATGGGAGACACTAATAAGTGAGACACCACATCCTGAACCAAAACCTTAAGGCAATGGTTCTATGGGTCTTACCACTTATAAACCTTCTCACTCATCCCATCCTATCCAATGTGAGACTTCATCTCATACTTGAATACTTAACACATGTCTTGTGGTCTTTAGGTTTGAATATTTTGTTAAGTTGTATTGTCCATGTCAATAATTCAGGGTTTGAAAATTTGAGCTATTGTTTGTCAACTAGGTAGCATCTAAAGGAAAAAAATAACAGCAAAAGCAAAATCATCAAGAGGGGATGATGCTTTTAAAAGCAAAGACTTATATACTTCTATAAATTCTTATACACAAGTAAAGTCACAAGATCTCTTACTTGTCGCTTGAATTTCTCCCTGTTTCACGGCTTAAATTTGAATAAACTGTCACTTTGGTCCTTGAATTTACACAGCATTTTCACTTTAGTCCCTAAAATTACCAAAAATGCTTTTAGGTCCCTGACTTTGTAAAAATTCATTCACATTAGTCCCTGCCCCTAACCGCTGTCAACAGACGTTAACGGAGTGATAACATGGCTGATTGAAGGCCTTAAACGACATCATTTTTGCGTCCTCGTATACTTATAACGAAGTAAACTGTCACGTTAGTCCCATCATTTGCACCAGTGTCATGTTCAGCTGCACCAGTATCATGTTCAGCTGCATCAGTGCCATGTTTTGAAGTGTGCATATTTTGAAGTGTTCAGCTTCAAAACATGGGACTGGTGCAACTGAACATGGCACTGATGCAGCCGATAGGACTAACAGGACAATTTACTCCGTTATAAGTGCCATGAGGACGCAAAAACGATGTCGTTTAAGGCCCCCAGCCAGTCATGTCATCACTCCGTTAACGTCCGTTGACGGGGGTTAAGGGCAGGGACTAATGTGAATGACTTTTTACAAATTAAAGTCAGTGACCTAAGAGCATTTTTGTTAATTTCAGGGACTAAAGTGAAAGTGCGGTATAAATTCAGGCACCAAAGTGACAATTTACTCGCTTAAATTTGTAGTACTTCTCTTCCATAATTCAGATCATGCCTCCTGTTATTAGTTAACTTGTGAAAATTATTGATGTGTCTGTCACACAAGAATTGTCTCTTTAGGCAAAACATCATTTTGATGTACTTGTTTCAAATTGTAAATCTATCATGTAAGCAAGTAAATTATCTATTAGTAATTGGACTTTACTTTGTCCTGTTGCATTTATTTGATTTATACTTAGAAATTTTTTGATCTTTTTAAGAACTCTGTTGTCATATAAGTATTTGGTGAATTTCATTTATAACTGAATTTTTCATTTGCTCACGCATTTTGGATATGATGATGTGGTGGCGCCACAAAACCGTGCAAAAATCAAGGACCTATGCCTCTTTTTATGTGATAAAATTTAATATTCTAACTAGACTTTTATGCATTAGTGTCATTTGCTTGTCTCAATTTGTTGCCAAGCTTATTTGCATTAGGAATCTAACATTATTTCTTTAATGATGTAATAATCATCTTTTCGGCGCCTATCCTTTGCCCTAAAAGCAAAGTTACATACATTTCAAAAAGTTAAAAAAAAAACAAAATGATCATAGCAATAATTAGGATAAATTTTTTTTAGGATTCAATCTTATTATTAATGGGAAATAAGATAATCGATGAAAAATCAAATTATCTAATTATGATTAATAATAATAGCTTTGTTAATTATTAATAAGGTCATTTAGATTAATTTTTCCAAGTGTAAGATTTGGTTTGAATCACTGCCTTTTTTTTTGTATAATTATTTTTTGTAGTTGTTTAATAATAATATTTGCTTTATAATAAAAAAATAATTTTTACTTTAAAATATTTAATATAAAAAATTAAAACATTACTCCCTCCGTTTCACAATGTTTGGTCTTTTAGGTATGAGAACACAGATTAAGAAAGTGTTAATTATTGTAAGTATTATGTATAGTTTGTCTAAAATGTCCTTATTTAATCCTTATTGAAAATTGTAATAGTATTTAATTTTTATTAGTAAGTGTGTCCATTAATTAATGTATAGTGGTTTAGAGATGAGAGAGATGATAAAAGTAGAATTAATGAGGAGTAAGAGAAATGATTGAATGAAAGGTTAATATTGAGAAAAAAAATATGTTTGTGTATTGAAAATGTAAAAAGCCAAACATTGTGAAACAAGAAAAAAATGCTAAAAAGGCCAAACATTGTGAAACGGAGGGAGTAATAATCTGTGCAATGCACGGGATAAGAGTTGGTATAAGTATAATAGATAAGTTTCTTTTTCTCAACTTTTTAATATTGAAATATTTAATTGTTTTAATTTATTTTTGTGTTGCCAAAATAGTTGGGGAAGGGCATAATAAGAAAGAATTTATAGCCATTCGTTAGTTCGAAGACTTGTTAGAATTGCAATAATCATGTTTAAAAGCATGGGGTGGACTTTGCATGAATGCAATCCATACTAGGGTGAAGTATGAGGGGTGCCATTTTTTTTTTTAAACAAAGGTAAGAAAAAGAAAAAAAAAAAAAAGAAAAGAAGCAGAAAAGCACTAGCCTTTAGGGAATAATAAAATAAAATCCCCATTCTAATTATCAGCCAAAGGCACAACAAACAAACATATATAGCTGCAGGAGGGACAGACCAAGTCTTCAACCTCTCATTCTCGTTATAGCATTTGGCAAACTAGCCACGCACTACGTACAAATCTAAGCTTCTAGCTAAGCGGAGCCCCCTGCACCAAAGCTAACAATTCCATGTGCAAATTGTCTCCATACGTGATATGCCCAGATATGAGATGAGATAACCACTAAAGCCACAAGTAAACTAGAAGTTAAGTTTATCGTATTGCATTTTTTGTTAAGTTTCTTTTGGTTGTTTTATGTTGATAGAATCTTTAGGTAGTATAAGATACTCCCTCCAGTCCTATATATATATATGCCCCTTTTCAAGATTTTTTTTTTGTCCTTAATATAAATCTCATTTTCAATTTTCAATTGCATTAATTACTTTTTTTTTCATAAACACCCTTATTTACTTAACACTTTTTACATTTTCAATAATAATTATAAGGGTACTTTTGAAAATATATACAAAATATTTACATTTTCAATATCACTTACTATACTAACTAACTTTCTTATAGTGTATGAAAATTGGTCAGATGGACTTATAATATGAACAGAAAAGAGTAATTGTTTATCTTAGTGGTAAATTATTATGCACCATATGGTGTAGTATAACTTGTTATTTTGTTGCCTATTTAATAGGCCTTCATCAGTACCTTTTCACGTTTTCTTCTTGGGCTCAACATATAATTCTCTTTGCTCTTTAGTTTTTCTACACCGTTTTTATATTATTTTAGTTATTGATTTAATAGAAATTTTAATAAGTTGGCAATTAGTATTTGTTAATTGTTAGTTATTATCTTTAAATGTGATGTGTTAGAAATTGCCACCATGCAAGTTTTGTTCCTGTTCCCCTGCGGTCAGTTAGCGGTTAAGTATGCGTACCTATCACGTCTGCGCGACTAAGACTAGTCTCACAACTTGACATGGAGTGTGGGGTGGGACAAATATGGTTGACCTCTCTGTATCAAGGAAAAACATTGACCCTGACCTGACAAGTGGAAGTGGTGGAAAAATACTGCACTCTAACTATGACTAAATTAATAAGTCTTTAATTAATTTTATTTTCTTGTACTCCCTTCGTCCCTGAATATAAAGCTTTTTTTTACACTTTTATTTTGTCTCTATTTATAAAAATTTTTTTGGTGTACCTCTATTTATAAAGTTTCATGTCAATTTTTAATTTTTAATGATCATTAATTACTTTTTTCCACAAACACCTCTATTTATTTAATACTTTTTAAATTCCCAATAATATTAATATGGGTTATTTTGAAATTACATATCAAAAGTTCACATTTCCAATACAATTAATTAAATTATTTCACTTTTTTAATGAACGTGAAATTCCTAAAAAGATTTTATATTTAGAAACGAAGGGAGTATTTAAATTACAGCAGCAAGTTGTCACACTGAGGGGGTGGAGTGAGTCACATACAGGAGATGTGTGATAGGTAATGCAATTCTATTACCACCGGTCATAAACATTTAATTAAGTTAATGTTGTATTATTTTATATTTTATTTTAGCCTATTAACTATGAGTTTATGACACCAACTAGAGCTGATTTAAGCGGTGCGATCTTGTCAACCTGAGAAATTGGGATGAGGTCGAAGACTAAAAAGTTTTAGGTTCGGTTCCCGGTTAACACACCCCGCTGTGAGAGACATATGAACGCGACCTCGTGGAGGATTAGTCTCAAGAGTTTTTTTTTTTGTATTAAAGGTACTCTTTGGAACACCTGTAATACTAGCCAAAGAGTACAGATAAAAAAAACTGAGTCTTTGACTAACCAAATAATTAAAAAATAAAAAAAGGGTGTCGTGTAATTAATCACAACGTTCAAAAAAATCAATAATTTTAAAAAAAATCAATAATTTACCAATTATAATGATCTCCCTTAATATTCTATCCATTCATTTTTAACTATCTTTTAGTAACTACAATCAATAAGGTAAAAATAAAATAATAATAATAATAACCATAAATGTTCTTTTGATTTTATTAAAAGAACACTTATTAGATGTAAATTCCTCTTAAAAAAACACTTATAAAAGAAACATTAGAAATATACCCCTCATTTATAAATATAAGATTTATTTAAAACTTTTATTTTATTTTATATTTATAAAATTATTTACTAATTTTCAATGACAATTAATTATTTCTTTCTACAAACTTTTTTATTTATGGAACAATTTTTTAGAATTTTAATAGTATTTATAATGATAATTTTGAATAAAAATATATCAAATATTTAAATTTTCAATACAATTAATTAAATCTAACCACTATCTTAAATGACACATATTCCACGCAATAATGCTTAAGTGAATATTTTCTAATATTTAAATGAATCGTTGATGGACTTCCACCTACTAAATTCTCCCACCCTAAAAAGAGACCAGACAATGAACTATTAGTCTATTACTTTATTGTTCCTTCAACCGTAATATTTGGATCAATTCTACATACATCTTAAACATATAAAAGGAGCATCCTAGTGTACACTTTCAACGTATAACATATTCGCATAAACTTTAGAATAAAAAAATAAAAAAAATATGCCTTTCATTACCGGTAATGGAAGTGAAGAAGGTGAACTGTATCATGCTCAAATCCACTTGTACAAGCATGTATACAACTTTGTAAGCTCCATGGCTCTTAAGTCAATGATGGAGCTAGGCATAGCAGATATAATCCATAACCACGGAAAACCCATCACCCTTTCTGAATTAGCCTCTGCTTTGAAACTCCACCCTTCAAAAATTGGTGTCCTTCATAGGTTCTTGCGCCTCCTAACACACAATGGATTCTTTGCCAAAACAAAATTGCAATTGCAAAACGGCAAAGAAGAAATAGCATATGTTTTAACCCCTCCATCAAAACTTCTTATAAAAAGCAAGCCAACATGTTTAGCACCTATTGTTAAGGGAGCACTTCATTCAAGTTCCCTTGACATGTGGCACTCCTCTAAGACATGGTTCACTGAGGATAAGGGACACACACTCTATGAGACTGCAACAGGTGTCAGCTTCTGGGACTACCTTAATGGAGAACCTGATTCTTTGGTCATGTTTCAAGAGGCTATGGCTGCTGATTCTCACATGTTCAAGCTGGCTCTCAAAGAGTGCAAGCATGTGTTTGAGAATTTGGGGTCCTTGGTTGATGTGGGAGGTGGGACTGGTGTTGTCACAAAGCTCATCAATGAAGCATTTCCTCACTTGAAATGCACTGTATTTGACCTACCAAATGTTGTGGCTAACTGCTCTGGTAACAAAAATTTGAGTTTTGTTGGTGGGGATATGTTCAATTCCATCCCTTCTGCTGATGCAGTTTTACTTAAGGTATGTGATTGTAACATTAGAATCCCTTTTCAATTAACATATCTATAAGTTTCATGATGTTGATGAACTTGGATTCTCTGTTTTCAGTTTATTATATAAATTAAAAAAGTGATCATACATATAAATAATTGTTGACATTTGATTGATTTTATTATAAATTATAATTGATAGATAAAGGAAATTGGTTATACATATAAATAATTGTTGACAAAATTTTTTTTCCCTATAGTGGGTTCTGCATGATTGGGATGATGAATTATCTTTGAAGATATTGAAGAATTGCAAAGAAGCTATTTCGGGTAAAGGGAAAGAAGGAAAAGTGATTATCATAGACATAGCGATTGATGAAGAGAGTGATGATCGCGAACTGACTGAACTGAAGCTGGATTATGACTTGGTCATGTTGACTATGTTCAATGGCAAAGAAAGGGAAAAGAAAGAATGGGAGAAACTTATATATGAAGCAGGTTTTAGCAGCTACAAGATTACTCCCATATGTGGCTTTAAGTCACTTATTGAAGTTTATCCTTAGAAGCTGTATTATACAGATATCCTTACATTGAGGGTAGAGCAACTTCTTTTAATAGAAAATGGTTTATGATTGAATCTCCATTGCTCCCTTTGATCTAGAAATTAATCGGTTTTCATCTACGTACAAACCAGAATTTCAATAAAAAACTTGAGGAGTGTGATCCTACCAGAATTCACGTGTCTTCAAATTTCTACTTATATTTTCATAGGAATCCCCTTCGTTGTTTTTTTTTTGGTTGAATAAGAAACGTTAAAGTCAATGCATTTACAAAAGCAAGCAGAAGATATGCATTCTAACTGTTCGTGATAAAAGGAGTGTTTACTCAAGTATATAAAGTCTTTTTATTTAGAAAAAAACTAGAACTCATTACGAATAGTTTAAACAAGTATACATAATTATATGCTCAATATAGATGAAACCAACAACAAAAAATACAAAATAGTCTACTTCACCGTTAAGTGAAAAAATAAATGCTTAATTATGTAACAAGTTCTTGAAGATTATTGGGGTGCTTTTGTCAAACAATCTTATTTTTATTTTTTTCAATATTCGGCTCCCCGAAGTTATTTATGAATTTGTCATATACCCCTACTACTAATTCGAGCCAATTTTGCTGACATGTAACATTGAAATCTTAGTCAGACCCATGATGTTAAACACGTGGTGTCATGTGAGCGAAGATCTTTTTATTTTTAAAATTAAACAACTAAAAAACTTAATATTTTATATTTTTAGTTAAAGAAAAAAAGGATTGAAGAGAGAGGTCGTCTTCGCCCGTGTGATATCATGTGGCACCACATGGCCAACCTCCTGCGTCTGACTATAATTCCGATGTTACATGTCAGCAAAATTGGCTGGAATTAGTCGTAGGGGTATATGACAAACTCATAAATAACTTCGGGGAGCCAGACATTGAAAAAATAAGAATATAGGTATCTGACAAAAATACCTCAAACTTCAGGGAGCTGTCACATAATTAAGCCAACGATAAATATAACTCCAAAACAACAACTACTATCAAAGTCAATCAAATTATTACTAACATATCTACCACCTTAAAATTCTTGATAGAACAACAAACCAATAAAAAAATCATAATCAAGGAAAAAGGGAAAAAGTATATAAAGTCATTCTTAAGTAACCACGTTCATTTTGTCAACAGAATTTTTTTTCCATCTACCAACCCTTCTTATACATTATATTTGTTTCTTGATATAAGCTTACATTGTGAAATTAATAATATTATATATATTTTTCCAAAATTAACTTTATAAATATTGTTGTGGTTCTAATAAAAATTTAAGTAAATAATAATATTTTTAAAAAATAATTCATTGATATAATTAAAAGTTGAAATAAATAATTATAAATAAAATCAAATTACAAGCTAAGATACTCATATCAAGGAATGGATAGTATGTTGATCTTTCAATAACTTCAAATAGTTAGCATGAGATTGATGAATGCACTATGGAAAAGAGATTTTGATTTCACACTACTTTTTTCACCACATTTTCTTACTTTATTTTGAAAAGAAAAGAAAGAGAAACAATACGGAGGATGGCCAAACACATATCTAGGTCTAAAATAAATTTTAGATGAAAATTTGGTTTTTATGAGTTTTTTTTATCCTGTATCGCAAATTCACAATCTTTAAGGTTGAAGATAAAAGTATTTTGCTATTGTCGTAAGATTAAATATTTAATGGTTTAAAAGGTGAGGAACTTAATTTTTCATTAATTTTATTCTAATTTTAACTTCTTATCCTTATCTTCCATTGATGAATTGAATGAACCATTTTTCTACTCCATTCATTTCACTTTATTGGTCACTTTAACAATTTTAATATATTTCATACTATATGTTTTTATATAAAATCAATACTCAGTAACTGATTTTTTTTCCATGTTCGCCCCTCGATATTGTCTTACTTATACTTCAATATCGAAGAGAGTACTACAATTTTTTTTTTTAATAATGTATACTTGAATTAGATAAACTAATGTTTCATCAGTGATGTAATTTTTGAGTAACTTCGATATTAAGAGAGAAGGGTGTCAAAATTAATCTTATCCCAATAACTCAAGAGATCAGACTTATGACATGTTTGGTTAGCGGAAGCAAAATCAATTATGGTCTCAAAATCACATTGGAGGAAAAACAATTGTTATAGCATGTTTGTTTTTATGTTAGAAAATCAATTCTGACTCCAAAATCACGTTGGAGTAGAATCAACTGTTAATAGCATCGACATTCCAGAATTGATTTTGGACTAACTCACCGCAAAACCAAACATGCAATTAGTACAACTCTTTCTGATCGATCTGCCTTTTTATGAATCCATGTACTATTAATATAATAAAGCAATTTGCACTTTCCTTTTTTAAAATGTCTTTTTTTTAATCATTTTCATGTGTGGTTGTGCACATGATAACTTGTTATTATTCATTTATGAGCATTGCTTCAAATTAAATAGAATGCGATCAAAATGAGTATGTGTTGTTAAGATTATTTTTGCTAAAGTAACTCATTTTATTCTTGATATTGTTACTTTCAACCATTATTGTAAGTCATGTGAAAATTTTAAAATTGACAAATAAAGTAGAATGAATAGAGTATATATAAATCATAATATATCCTTACGTTTTAACGTAGGTGCATTCTAAGATACTCAAACTTAAAACATGTGATTAGGTCCTAACAATCTTTGCATCACAAAAAAGAAAAATGTATTACTTGCTATCGATCATTAACAACTAAAGTGGTATTATTGCTCACTTTTTGTAGTGGTGTAGATTGATTAAGCCATAACAATCATGCATTAAAAAAAAGTGATATTTGTCACTTAGTTTATTAACTAATCATTTGTGATATACTCCCTCTATATCATTATCTTGGTAAAAAAAATGCAAAAAAAAAAAAAATTGTCTCATATTAAAGTAAAAAAATAAATGAAAAATCTTAAAGATTGTATATTGTATAAATCATTGATAAGTAAATAAGGAAGAGAAAATGGGTGGTGCACCGACGGTGTAACGATTCTTTACACCGTCAGCACATCATCCACCGTTGATGTATTATTAATCATTGACTCTTAATTAAAAGTAAAACACATGAACGGTGGATGATCAACCGATAGTGTAAAAAACATTACACCGACGGTGCACTCCCATTATTCTCAATAAGGAAAACACATTTAAAGATTTTTTTGGAGGCAATATTGCAATATGTATTAATTGTAATGATATGAAAATTTGCGTAATATCATGTAATTAATAAGTAAATCATGTATTATATTAAACAGATACTCTCTTATTTTCATTGACTTGTTTGACTTTTACCAAGATAATGAGACGGAGGGAATAAATTGATTTGTAATTAAATTTTATTTAGTTAATGCATAGCAATTTTTCTTATTAATTATCTTAACAAAGACAAGATAAAAGTTATTGCTTGAATATACGGATTTGGATTATCCAAGTTCAATTATCCTAACTTTATTTTACTTTTTTTATATACAAAGTTTTTTTTTTCACGGTATAGTGGAAGAGTAATTAATCCATTAACAAACAATTAAACGGTGGTGCCCAGGATCAAATTTTGGACTTTTAACTCTCAAACTTTATTAATATCATACTATATTTGGAAATAAAATTTTAATTCTTTATTTTTATATTTGTTTAAGTAATTATATAAAATACCCTTAAAAACAAGTAATTATATAAGATAAATTATTTTCAAATATGGTATGAATAATTGAAGTTACCCAAATTAGAAGTTAGAGAATCAGATTCATGAATAATTTATACAATGAGATTGTCAAGATGGGCAACTCCATGACATGTCTTGCTGTGTGTATCACATTTTGGGGAAAGATTCCTCACACTGGGCCGGCGGCTTCAGTGTCGGAATTTATTTTTGTCTCCCCATTAGGATTTGATTTTCTGACTCCTCCTTTTGAGTCTCTGACTCCTATTATTTTTTTCCAAAATTGCCCCCCTTTCTTTTATTTTCTTCCTCTTCACGGTTCCACCACTTTCCTTTCTTCTCCTTCTCCTCCTCCTTCTTTTTCTACTTCACCCTCTTCCTTCTTTTTCTTTTTTCTTTCTTTCTTTCTTTAATTTCTTTCTTTGTTTTCTTCCTTTCTTTTTTTCTTTTTTTCTTTCACCACATTCCTCCGCACTCTTACATACTCACACTCACTTCAACACTCACCCACCTATATATTCAGTGTTTCGTTTTTTTAATGAAAAAATATCCTACGTCAATGTCGAAGCATACAAAAATAGTCGTAGGCGTAGGACATTTTTAAAATTTTCTTTGCCCTACGTCGGGTCCTAGGCGTGCATGTAAAATACACATACACGAGGACCTTGACATACTAGTTTTTTTTTCCTTATTTTTTCCATTACACCACTGGTTGGACGTAAGATCAATTGTTTCACCGTTATACTCCCTCCGACTCAAATTATAAGCAAATCTAACCACTTTTACGCTTATTAAGGAGGTTAGTTAATTGTATTTAATTTTCTCAAATTTATAAAAAATAGAGGTATTTTAGGAAAGTAGTATTGTGAATGAAACAAAATTAATTAAGATTACAATTTTCTAGAGATGTTTTAGGAAAGTGACATTGGGAATGAAGCAAAATTTAATAAAATTAGTTAATTTTGCTTATATTTTAAACCAAAAAAAAGTATGTTTTTTGTTGCTTATAATTTAAGCTGGAGGAAGTAACACATAAACAGAAAATCACAAACAATTGTCATGCAAATTGGTTTTCTTATAAAGAACTAGTCGCTACATCACCCCATTTCCTTTACAATGCATCAGCAGCCTACAACTCATACATGCAGCTTTCCAACAGCACAACTTTCTACTTTCAAGCGTATATTTTGGTTAGTTAGGCACAAAGTTACCTTTGGATCATGAAGGAAAACCTTAGATCCCACAATTAAATAGTATTTTAATGGTGTCACTTAGAAATACATTAATACATATTAAAAACTAGCTAACTTTACAATCGAATAACATATATTGGGGTTTACAAGAAGCAATTTTTACTTGTAGTATTTCAGAGCGGGAGAAGATTTCGAGGGCATTCATGAATGGACTTAAATAGCCAACAACAAAAGAAAGAAAATTTGAATCGATCTTACGCCCAACTACTGGCGTAGTGAAAAAAATAAGAAAAAAAACTAGTACATCAGGGTCCTCACGTATGTGTATTTTACGTACACGTACGCCCAAGACCTGACGTAAGGAAAAAATTAAAAAAATGTCATATGCCTCTGTCGAGGCGTACAATTATTTTTTTACACTTCGACATTGACGTAGGACATTTTTTCTTGTAAAAAAAACCAGAACACTGAATATATAAGTGGGGATAAGTAGAAAAAGAAAGAAAGGAAAAAAGAAAGAAGAAGGAGGAGAATGAGAAGAAAGGGAAGGGGGTGGAACCATGGAAGAAGAAGAGAAGAAAGAAATGGGGGCAATTTTGGAAGGAAAAAAATAAAGGGTGGTCAAAAACCCAAAAGGGAGTCAGAAAATCAAGTCCCCGTTACTTTTGTTTTGAACCCCACATTTTTTTCCTACAAATAAAATAATTTTGCTAGCTTATTTAGTCTTGTCTTATTTATAAATTATATTTTTAAAAGAATTAATTGGTTTTATATATAAGTCATTTATATTTTTATAAAATATTTATCACTCCTTTTATATTTGTTATTTATTTATTAATGTAAAACAATATATTTGTGAAATTTTAAATTTTCAATACAAATTAAGAGAAAAAAGTTTAAAATGTTAAAGTACATTTTTAAAGTTTCAAAAAATATAATTACACTTTGTTTTTTCTATGCATTAAGGGTATCCTCCAGCCGATAGATGAAGATTAACCCCTTTCAAGGCGTACAGATCATTGAAGTAGAGTTTGCTTCTACCAACAAAATTTTTTTCACACCCATGACAAAAATATATAAATACACTTTTTGACCTTTGGATGTAATTAAATATGATTATATGAACTATATAATAAAGTTGAAAAGAAATATTATTTTTCCCATAAATCTTTCTTTTTCTTCCTCTCTCACTCTCTTTCTATGAAAACTAAGCACGACAAAAACACTCAACCTTTTTTTATAAGCAAAAGCTGAATAAATATATAGGTACATGAGTGGACTAATCGGTGCGAGATATTAGATAACGCACTATTAATACAAGGAATTGAGTTAGTGCACCATTATACAAAATTTGTACAAATGTGCGATACATAAGTAAAAAACCATCTTCATGATCTAACATGAATCAAGTTCATAATATGGATATAATCACATTTAGCACCTGAAAAAATTATCTCATTACAATATAACCAAAAAGACCACATCACAACACACCATATCATCCTCCACAGCTTAACACATTTCTCGTTTAACCAAGAAGAATGTTGCTTAAAGTGTTCGAGGCAACTATCAAGTAGCACATTTGATGTTCTTAGCCAGTTGTAGCAGCCACCCATATTATTTGGCTGAAAGCACGATTCAACAAAAGGTGGTTCATAGACTCCTCATAACAATTACATAAGGCAAATTGAATACTATTATTTTGAGGCAAGATATTTCTTCTAGACAAAAGAGATTTAGTTGGAATTATTCTACCTTTAAGAACCTTCATACAAAAGCAAAGACTTTAGTGGGTATTGATTTGTTCCATACATTTCGAAAACACTCCACACGAGGTTGTACGGTTGTAC
Organism: Crotalaria pallida; assembly: GCA_037953625.1. Lineage (NCBI taxonomy): Eukaryota > Viridiplantae > Streptophyta > Magnoliopsida > Fabales > Fabaceae > Crotalaria > Crotalaria pallida. Next base: position 110,969,764 of record CM075655.1, read on the forward strand.
CTCAAAAGACATCAAGTTGTCACATGCCAATTAAACTGAATAAGTCTCATCCTTTGTGTATACAAACACATGTGTCTAACTTCAATGCCAACAATCAACCATTAACCTTAAACATGAAAATTAGAATTTAAAAATGTGGTCAGAAAATGATGAGTGAAAGAATGAAATGAAATTTCATTTTACTGAACTAAAAAATAATTACAATTGAGTTGAGTTTATATATTCTAGCTAAGAATGAAAAATTCCTAACTAACTTCTTATTAACTACTAGAAATTAAAAAGTAAACTAACTGAAAAAACCAAATCTAGGTGCTCTATCTTTTCTTCAGGTTATTCAGAGCTGATGTATTTGACCCAAAAAAAAAAAAACCTTAAATGGCCAAGGATTAAAAATCTTGAAAATATCTTATACGATATGATGCGTCGTATGTGGAAAATGAGCTATCCAATTTTAGTTGCGTATCATCAACCCTTAAAAAAACACTTTATTTTTATATGTACTTTGGTTCTTTGTCTTTTTATTTATTCATTTTGATATTTTTTACATTCAATTTGATTTTTTCGTCATAATTTTTTCAGTTTTATCGGTGTATTTCGGAATAGTCCCACCCTTTCAAAGATTTGGAAAACAAATTCGAAATTTGAAAAGAAAAAAAATTGTCAAATTCTTCATCCTCTTCTTCCAAAGCAATAACTCCCGCATTTCATTCTTTATGTTCATCACCATGCATCATCCCCATTCTTCATCCTCTCCAAGTTTTTCATGTTTTATTTTATATGTTCTTTTTACTTACAACATTGAATCTCAAAAACGATGCAGGTTAGAGTTTCAATATTTTCTTGAATGCACTTGCATAAGAAAATGGGATGTTGAAATTTTGAGTTGGATATTGGAAATTGAGGAAAATATTGTAAATTTTGAAATATGTTGGGAATTTGATGGAAAACTTGCGAATCTTTTAGTTGAGTTTGAGAATAATAGGAGGAAGAGGATGAAGAAATCAACGAAATTTTTCATATTGAGACGAAAGTAAAAAATATTTCATAATATCCATATAAAAACTAACAGTATTATGGCATAATGATTAAATTATTTTTTTAAAACATAAAATAAAAAATAAAAAAAGATAAAAAAATCAAAATATATCTAAAAATTAAAATAAAAGACTGAAAAGTGGCTATTTGCAGTGAAAATTCAGGTTGAAATTGGGCATTTATTGGGCTTAATTGTGTAAATACTTTGTGAAAATCTCCAATTCTAGAACTTGTTATCATTTGTAAATAATCGTGTTGTATGAGTTTTGTTTAGTTTTAATCCCGAATTTCCTCGATTTCAGTGAAAAGTGCATAAAGTTTAGCATTGGAGCAAAGTACACGACCCAATTTGGAAAAGAAAATCAAATTTATGATACCGGACCACTTGGAAGACAATTTTGGCAAGATGTGGTGAAAGCTCACCTTGGTCATTTCGCTTAAGCAAAAATCTCATAGTGCATTCCTATGGCCATTTCGCTTAAGCGAAAATTTCCGACTATGATGTTATTAATTAGGTTTTTCAGATATGTTTTTGGGAGGAGAAGAATAGAGTGAAAGAAAGACCCACAAACCCTAGAGAGAGAAACATTGAGAATAACACTTCTCCCCATCATTTCTACAAGGTACTCATGTATTTTCTCATTGTTATGATAGCATGAGTGGCTAATCTCCTCATTGGGATTGAACCCACGATCAAACTTATGTACATTTGGTAATGTAAATGTGTTTTCTATTCATCTACTTAGTTATTGGTAGTTCTATCCTATGCTTAATGTATGTGATTATCTGATCAATAGTTACATAATCTTGATTTTTAGCCTTGACTGGAAAGTATGGTTTTGACTCTGAAATGGGTAGAACTACTTGATATGTTGTTATACTTGAAATGTATTAATTGCTTTTTGATGCTTGGATTTAGTGCTTAATGTTCTTATAAATATTCAAGGGATTGATATTTATGAGGGTTGATCTTAGTATTTTACTTGCGAGGAATCGATTTAAATGACTTTAGTGCATCGCATCAATAACAATATAGATGGATAGTTACACATATCACCAAAGTACCAACGAGTGTGAAATGGAAGGTTCAATCTCAGCTTCTCCACCAGTTTATTCTTAGTTTTACTGTCTTTAATTTACTCTAAGTACTTATGCTAATTGCATAAATGTATTCACCCACTCAACAAAACCAAATCTCAACTTTTGTACATATGCTTAACGGAACTGATTAGTAAAGGATAAATAGGAATAGCCATCTTCCCGTGGTTCGACACTCACTTCTTCTATTTACAAGTTGTGTGCTCCGGGGTTTAACCCAGACATCAACAAAGACCAAAATACATCTAAGCCTAAAAGAAATGAAGAGAAAAGAGAGAAAATATTCCCTTTCACTTGCTTGGGGCGTAGCTAGACACGACTGTAGAGGGAGAAAAGAAAAATATTAGTGTGAGACCCACAAACTTTTTCTCCCAAGTCCCAACTTTAGAAGAAAATAGGAGAAGTTTGTGATTATATAACTTTATTACCTATATTTTACTTTTACATACCCACTTACTCTAACTTCGTCTTCATTTATAAGGAGTTTCAAGTACTCTATTTTTTTCATCATCAGCTTTAATTTCCTTTCATTTTCATAATTTCATTCACATCAAACAATTAAAAAATAATCTCATTTACTTTTATTTTTCTTTCCATTCACTGTATTTCCCTAACCAACTATGTAGCATAAATGAAAATGTGGACTTTGAAGCAGCTAGAAACCACACAAATAATACCACTATATATATATATATATATATACCAAAAAAAATACCACTATATATAGACACAAAAATAATTTCCATGACTCGACACATTATATTCCTCATACCCATGGTGATGCTCTTAATGCACAAAAAATTACATGCTAAGAAGTAGACCGTAGACATGATTATAAATGATTAACTATCTAGCGTATATCAAATTTAAAACGTTGCTCCTCATACCACATTGGCAATGATTATCCTCAAGATTTTCTCTCAAATAGCTTCACCTACCCTTGCAAAGGTTGGCAAAAAGATTTTATGATCCAGGTTAGAAAGTGTATAGTATAAAGATGATAATTGATTTACCACTTCCCCAATTTGGTTAGACAGTGTGAACTAGATTAGCGATTATGTCTAAGAAAACAGCTAAATAATTATTAAGAGTTTAAGATGATAGGATCCTAAAGACAAAGTCAAAACTAAGGTCGACAAAGGGCGAGTTTTAAGGAGGTGCCATATCCATAAGGCACCATGGATGTTTTCGTATATTTACGTGCAATAGTAGGTAAATAACTAAATATTAATAGATTATATGTAATAAAAAATTGGGCTTCTCCATAATATGGGCTTTTTTAATATCAGCCCAAACCAAATCAACCTTTTTAATGTACATCATATGGATTTAAAATATTTTACATAATTTTATTCCATGACAAAGATAAAGATATATTTTACATAATTTTAATATAATTTTTCATGTACTTAAAATATTCTCATTTTAATATTATTTTTCATCTACCCAAAATACCTTCATTTTAATATTATTTTTTATTTACCCAAAATACTCTCATTTTAATATTATTTTTCTTTCTACTCAATTTCCTATTTTTATCATTAAAATATTCCTTTTTGTAAACTATGAATTGTCCCTGTTTAAAGACAATCTTTAACCAGGGATAAAAGTTTATTTCTCCGTACCGATAAACAACCATCCCTATTTAAGAAGGAAAAAAAAACCCGAAGGAGATGCTCTAATTAAATATTAAATGACCCATAATTCAGAACTTACTAAATAATACATACATCAACTTTAAAATTAACTAATCAATTCTATATTTAGTAATTTCATATATTATTTTTTAAAAGCTAATAACTAAAACAACTTTAAACTTTAAGCAACTGAATGTGTTTTACATATTTCCTTTGGTTTTGTTTGTAAGATCCTTTTAAGATTTTTTCTTCTCCAGTACAAAAGGTAATTAAATTTGTAAATAACATTATTAAAAATGTGAAAATTTGATATATTTTTTTAAACTACCTTTGTAATTATTATTGAGACTCTAAAAAATGTTAAGTTAATAAGAATATTTGTGAAAAAAGGTAATTAAATGCTATTGAAAATTGAAATGAGGTCTTATAAATATGAACAAAATAAAAATCTCAAAATGATCTTATATATAAAGACGAAAGTAGTATTAATTTTTTAAAAATAAACAACGAAAGCACATAAAAATTGACATAAAGACATTTTTAGAAATTTAAATGAAAAAAAAAAAACAAACTGATGAAAGCAACCCAAAGCAAGTATGAATATCATTCCTCAAAGAAAGAAGGGAATAATTAATTTATTCTAAAATTAAATAGCTCCTATAATATACTTTACCTACTCGCATCGACAATCAAAGTTGATATAAAGATTGATCTAATTGACAATAAATTGACTCATAATTTAGTATATATATATATATATATATATATTTGTACATCAAAGATATTTTTTAGCTGATAACCGCATGCTAATCCCCTAAGAAACATAAAGATCATTGAAGTGAGTTTTACATTTATTAACAAAACATTTTCTATACCCACGACTAGGGATGATAATTATACCTAGACCCGTAGGTATCCGTTGATAATACACGCAACAGATTGGGTCTGGTTTTGTAAATTTGGACTCGTCAAGGGATGAGAGCAGGTTTTTTAAGACCCATTATTAAAACGGGGCGGGTTTGGGCATAGGGGTACCTAGATCAGTGGGTACCCGGACCTGCTAGTTAAATTATAAAGATAACCTATGTATATATATAGTGTGTTATAACTTAAAATAATTTCGTGTTTTTTAATATATATATATATATATATATATATTATAATAATATAATGTATACTGCTCATTTTTGTTCAGTTTTTTGTCTTTTTGTTTAGTGTTGCTAATTTTATCTTCGTTTTATTCAATATCCCTCTTTTACCCTACGTATTATCTCTGTTGCCGCTCAAAACTCGTTGGGTAAGACTCGCAATGGGTACCCACAGAGATCTGGGTTCAAATTTATAATAATGGGGCGGGTGCGGATAATGCAATACGGAAGCCATTCGGACCCACTGTTACTCTTATTTACGATAGGGATCGAATCATTGACGTTATACTACAATCCAATAATCTATCAATTATGCTGAGATTTGTTGATGCTAGTAGTATATCTGCACGTTTGGTTCGACGTTTATGTCCACCAAACGCACGTTTGGAAAAAAGCGGCCCCTCTGCAGCTTTCGCATTTGCAATTGGGGGCGCAGAACCAAACGCTCTCTATAATTACTGAGTTCAGATATCTCTACTAAATCTCGTTATCGGGTAATATATAAATACGCTCGTAGAAGACAACCGTATGACATGTCCTACAGCCTACCTATCCCTATTACATTTCCGAAACCCATTTTACTTAAATTTTTAGTTAAAAAAATAGAATAAAAGCAAAGGAAAAAGTGTTTGGCATTGCTTGCTATATCTATACTATCTATACTATCTATACTATTATATAAAGAAAAGCCGTTGGTGTACGTAATTTGGGTTAGACCAAAATACTCCTATACTTAGACTAAATTACAATAACTTAAGAATCAAAGCAACTCCAATTCTGATGGTTACTGCTTATACTGCAACGGTTTCCTCCACATTATCTTTCCATTCATTCTTACTCCCTAATGGTTTAGTGGGGTAGGGTTTTCAGTTACCAAAGTTAAAAAACCACAACCATGTGTTGTTGTTATAAACTGTGGGGTGGCCGTGTATTTTATGCTTTTTTCATCAAAACTGAAACCAACCGCACGAAACCCTCTTTCTCTGTTCACTTATTTTTATTCTTCTTCTTCTTTTTCTTCTTCTGTGTGCAACTTATTGCAGAAATTGAATTTGATTTTGCATAATACAATGATGATAACATATCTAAGTGATTATAAGATTGCAAGGAAGGAGAAGCTGAGATTCTTATGCATGCCAAGAATAAAGTATTTTATAACAAAGCTCAGGTATCTGATTTTTGTTTTATTTCTTTAATTGGTGCTATTTTTCAGTCTTAAACTATTTCCGCATTGGTCATCTTCAACTTGCATTAGCATTGTTTGATGAAATGCCTAAATGGAACAATTTCTTTTTCAAATGTGATTGTGTGTGAAGTAGATTTGGGTTTTTTAAATTTAAAATGGAATAATTTTTTGTAGGTACTAACTCAATATAAAAATTAAGTGTAAAACAATTTAATTTAATAAAACAGTAAACAATGGGAAAAAAAGGAAATACCATACCTTTGTACCATTAGTTTGAAGGCATCGAGGTTTTGAAAACTGATAATTAGTTTGTGATTTTGTCCTCTTCTTTTTTATTTTTTCACTAACTTATGTTGTTTTTTTAATCAGAGTGTAGTAGTTACTAAACTCAAAAACTATGGACACCAAAGCATGCTCTGGATTTACTCTTTATTAATATTTATAGATAACGATATGAGGAGGGGATATTATTTTATGCCAAACTATTCCTGTCAATGTTACTGTTGGGAATCATTTGTTTTTGAAATATTTCTATAAATCTTATGAATATTTATATGGAATGAAAGAAGTCACGAAATTGGTTAATATTCTATTCCAAACTGGACTTATCCGCAAGACTTTGAATGGTCCTGCTACACTATTTCTATAATTTGTTATGGTATTGTGGGATGGAATAAGGATCATCTAGCTTTGTGCCAAAAATACTTGAGAATAGATTGTGATTAGCTTTGTGTATACATGTTGTAGCCCACGCTAAAGAATCTGCCAGAGCACTAATGAACACAGTAAGGATGGCATTTCCAGAGGCTCGATTGGCTTTTGTTGTTGCAATAGCAAATGACAAAGACCATGTGGGTTTTGCTAAGAGATTCTCTCAGGTAATGGCATTATTATTTAAAATATCAAATTAAACTAGAATTTCATGAAGTGAGAACTGAGAACGTAAAAACCAACCTTTAAATAGTTGAAAGTTTATTAATTGCACCGAGGACTGAAGGACATGGATATGTTTATATGGAAAAAATTCATAAATTATTTTAAAGAAATAGAGATGGAAAATATTCAAGTGTTAAAATATTCGTCTCAGGGGATATGTTGAAATGGAAATTCATATAATTTTCATTCTCTTATTATTAAAGAAACTGTCTCAAGTAATGCTTCGTGAAGGACTGATTTTTCTTCCTTTTTTCCACTCCTCCTCGCAGCCTTATGCTCCTCTATGTGATGTGAAAGGAAGCTATGTATCACAGTATGAACGTGAAATCCTACTTCGGCCAACATGCAAAGAAGTTATATGAAGAGGTGATGACTATTAATAAGGATTTGAAGAGTTTTTTTTGTTGAAGGATACTCTTCTGTTGTGTTGGTTTTTTATTAACTATCTTCGCTATGTCATCTAAACAGTTCCCATTTTTTATTCAAAATGTGCTTTTACGTATCATTGTTATGTGGGTGTTTTTACAATGGTATTAGATATTTGTAAATAATTGATATAACTGTTGTTGCAATTGCTATTACTGATATTTCTTATTTTTGTTTTTTCACTTTCTTATATTAGTGTTTAATATGTTTTTTATAATAGGGAAATTAAATATAGAACATGGAATGAGTCTAATTGATTTGTTTTGTTTTTTAAATATATTCCGAATGACCACGTAAATATATTTGATTTGTTTTGTTTTTTTTTTTTAATTTTTATAAAGGAGTTTAGGTGCAGGACAAAACTTAACAGTTATGTAAGTATTTTAGTGATATTTTTCAATAATAATATAATATGTGTTAGTAGTTTCATTAATACAAAATTCAGTTTTTCACATAATAAGCAAGACTTAAAGTAGTTTCATATAGGTATTGAAGATCATCAATTAAAAATTTTAACTTTAACCGTAAAACATGATGATAAGAATGTTGACTTACAAATGTACTATTTTATGACAAATTAACTCTTGACGAAAGAAACACAAATATTAGAATGTGGGTCGTGCCTGTAGACACGCTAGTTTTTTATAATAAAATTGTGGAGGGGACTTCATAGTCCCGATAGCTCGAACAACATGGGTGAGATGCTTTCTCAAAAATGTTCTCCACAAGGATTCGAGTCTTTGATCTTATGAATTCGTAATGGGTTTTAATTTATTGACCCCCCTACTTAATCATTTGACCCCCTTTTTTTTGCCAAAATCCAAAATTGTCCTTTTTTTTTTTGGAATTTGTCACTCACGCTGGGGCCAGCGAGCAACATAAAAACAAAAAAAAAAAAATACTGCTCGCTGAGGGGTCAGCGAGCCGTGTAAATTTACACACTCGCTGACCCCCGAGAGAGCTAACTTTAAAATAGGATTTTTCACTATCTCTCTTGGGGTCAGCTAGCTTGTAATTTTACAAAGCTCGCTGACCCCTCAGTCAGCTAGCTCTCTCAGGGGTCAGCTAGCTTGTAATATGACCCCAGAGAGAGCTAGCTTTAAAAGTAGGACTTTTCACTAGCTCTCTCAGGGGTCAGCTAGGTTTTAAAAATTACAAGCTAGCTGACTCCCGGGAGAGCTAATATATGGAAAAACAAGCAAACATCACAAAAAAACGTGTACTCGTCAGCGAACATCACAAAAATATTTTTCACACTCGCTGACCCCCAGCGAGCAGTATATTTTTTTGTTTTTTGATTGCTCGCTGACCCCCAAGGGAGCGTGTCATAAACCCAGAAAAAAAAGGGCAATTTTTGAATTTTGGCAAAAAAAAAAGGATCAAATGATTAAGTAGGGAGGTCAATAAATTAAAACCCTTCCCAATATCTTCATGATCCCTAATATGCTTTCATACCAAACCCATTTGGATGGTATTGCTGGCTTTATATCCACGCTGTAGCTGTACTACAACGCAGAAAAGAAAAGTGAACAAACAAAAGCACACACACCGCCACTATACACATATATAAAGCTAAAATTATTACTAAATAATCAAAAATTAACTATTCTGGCAATAATAATCCAATCCAAGCAACCAAAATAAAGCGCAGAAACACATAGGGAAAAGAACTCAAAAAATACTAAAAAGAAAATAACGCAAACCGTTCGAAAGAAAGAAGCGCGACGCGACGATGTACAAGCTTTTCCACCGAGGCAAGGATAACTCCGCCGATGCCTCACCGACTTCCACGGCAGCGACGCCATCTCCGTCTGCTTCTCCGGTCACCGGTCCGGCCAGGCCAATACGGCTCGTCTACTGCGACGACAAGGGAAAGTTCCACATGGATCCGGAAGCCGTCGCGACGCTGCAGCTCGTGAAGGAGCCAATCGGCGTCGTCTCCGTCTGCGGTCGGGCTCGCCAAGGGAAGAGCTTCATATTGAATCAGGTAATTACCGCTTCCTATTGCAGTGCAAATTTTATGGTTTAGATTGTAACTATTGTTAATTCTTAATTAGGGTTTTAGTGGTTAGGGTTTTTTTACGTGCTTAGTTATTAGTCAGTGTTAGTATCACTATCTGTTGGTTGTTGTTGAATGGTTTAGTTATTAGTCAGTGCTTAGTTTTTGTCACGTTTTTGAATTTTGACTAGCTAATTGACTACAGTTGAAACTGGCTTTGTTGTTATGAGTGTGTGTCTGTTTGTTTGTTTTCTTATTCATGTGCACAACGATAAGAACAGCTTACGAAATTAGTTTAATATCTTCCTCTAACATCTTTTTAGCTTATTTCAATAAGCTTACCGGACAAGCATATGAAAAAAAAAAGCTTATTTTTTTGGCTTATTTCAAGGACGCTTAATTAATCTGTTTACCACCAATGTGCCCTTAATTTTTAGATTATTGCCTCTCTCTCTCTCTCTCTCTCTATATATATATATATATATATATATATATATATATATCTTTTTTAATATAAAAATTCTTGTTGAAAATTGGGGTCACATCAAGGAGGCACGGACACGGCACGGGATACGAACACGACAAGGGGCACGGCAAAAGACATATAAAATGTTGAAGAAGATGATTAGGAATGTCTAAAACAAATACTCTTACGTGTTTGACACAGGATATGTTATGTGTCTGACATGAGTGTCAGTGCTTCCTTGGGTCTCATTATGTGAGTTAGAAGATATATGGGTAATATTTTGAGATTTGGGTGGTGTAGTTGACTAGGAGTGAATATTTTGTGCTCTAACAAGTGTTTTTGTATTGATACAAAGCGTAACTTTTCTACTGGAATTATTGTTTTTCTTTTGTATGTCTTGAATAAAGTAAGTTAGTATTTGTTATTGTTAATTGTATTATAGATTTAAGATTTGTGGCTTAAGTTTTTGTATTGCAGCTTTTAGGAAGGAGTAGTGGATTTCAAGTAGCACCAACCCATCGGCCGTGTACCAAAGGGCTTTGGCTGTGGAGTACCCCTTTGAAGAGGACTGCTCTTGATGGAACGGAGTACAATCTCTTGCTATTAGATAGTGAAGGAATAGATGCTTATGACCAAACGGTTGGCTTTTCAATTTTCTAAGTGCTGTATTGTATCAATATGCTTTTCGATTATTGTTGTGTTACCTTACTCTGCATTTTTTAACTATACAGGGAACATACAGTACCCAGATATTCTCGTTGGCTGTTCTTCTATCTAGCATGTTCATCTATAACCAGGTTGGGACAGCCTATCGAAACTTACATTTTCTTAGACGTGTTTGCTTGTGTTTTACTTGTTTGAATTCTATGGCTTTGACTTTTGAATTATATGATCTGTTTAAGGGTTCATTGTTGACCTCAGGAATTTGTTCCCTTGTTTCAGCCCTTTTCTTATGGATTTCTTTCTGACATTAAAATTTTGCTTCACTTGCCCAGATGGGTGGCATAGATGAGGCTGCCCTTGATCGTCTTTCTCTTGTCACTCAAATGACAAAGCACATTCGGGTTAGAGCGTCCGGAGGAAAGACTTCTGCATCAGAACTTGGACAGTTTTCCCCAATTTTTGTTTGGCTTTTAAGGGTAGGTTGTGTACCTTCATATATATTGGAAACAAAAAAGTTATGAAATGATTTCACAGGTGGATGTATCTCATCGAATGTTGACCTTGTCTCATTCTTTGCTTTATTTGCCAATCCCCTTACTGGCAGGACTTCTATTTGGACCTAACAGAAGATAACAAAAAAATAACGCCCCGTGATTATTTGGAACTTGCTTTGAGGCCTGTCCAAGGGAGTGGAAGAGATATAGCTGCTAAAAATGAGGTATCTTTCCACTTCTAAATTTAGTCATTAATGGAAGCAGTTGAATATTAATGTTCCATAAATGTTAGGATATTAGGATTTCTTATTATGGTAGGGATATTGTTAGGTTGGTAGTCTTACTAAGCGGGGCATGTACCTAATCCTTCTTGTGTTAGTTATCCTATCTTCTCTCAGTAAATTCCCTTTTTAACAAAATTATTCAACGGTGAATCTCAATGGAATAAGAAAGGGCTAGGTACAGTTCTAGGCTAGCAGATGACCTAGGATCATTTGGTAAAAGACTCACCTAAAAATCCTTGGAGTAATGTTTATATTCATGAATGGAAATAAATTTTGTATATTCTCTTATACATAGCACAGACCGTTTTGTGATTACTTATGAAACCGTTTTGTGATTACTTATGAAACACGACTGACACAAACAATCTTCTAGAACTTCCATAGTTTTAAAATCTATTTGTGTCCTGACAGGATTCTAATTCTAATTCTGCTAACCCAACAAAATTTCTGATAATTATCACTGCAAAATAATGCATACTTATGGGTGGCCCCTTTTTGTTATGCATCAGTTCTTTTTCACTTGAAAAGGAAGTCATTCCTTGAGTTTTGGGGTTGATCTTGAATTTCTTTGCTCCATACAAAAAGATCCTTTGAATATTTTGCAGATCTTTAAATTCTTTACCAACTTCTTCACAACTTGGCTAATTAGGGTCCACTCTTCTTGCCAATTTGTTTTAAATATTAAATCCTAGGACCCAAACAAAATCTGAGCACAACACATCAAACCCGTAAGCTTGACAATTGAATCTGGAATATTCTTAATGATAGTCGGTATTCATAGTAATCACTTCACTATGAAAGTATCCTTTGGATAGACCATTTAGAATACTAGTGATTTTACACTCTTGAGCCTACATTACAATTTCCAACAATTTGGTAATCTTCCAGATTTGGAATATTATCCAACAAGACTTCTAATTTTTGTGCTCCTGAAATCCTGCTGCCTTCTTCCGTTTCCCCCTTTTATTTCTCTTTTTTTGCTTCCTCTGATTGAGTTGTGAACTTTGTTTTTTTTTTTTTTTAAATGCATATTGCAACCTTATATAGCACAATAGAAAATATGAACTTTGTTTCCTCTCTGGAGTTGCTAATTTTCTGACAATATCAATCAGTAGATTCGAGATTCCATTCGGGCTTTATTCCCAGACAGGGAATGCTTCACCCTTGTTCGACCTTTGAATAAAGAAAATGATCTACAGCGACTGGACCAGATATCGGTCAGTAACTTATCAGCTGCCATATTCTTGAACTGACATATTATTGTCTCTTTTATGTTTTGATTTTTATCTTTCAATATGCAGTTGGACAAGTTAAGACCTGAATTTCGATCTGGCCTTGATGCTTTGACCAAGTTTGTTTTTGAGAGAACACGGCCGAAACAAGTTGGTGCAACTATGATGACAGGCCCCGTATTGATAGGTATCACAGAATCTTATCTGAATGCACTCAACCATGGTGCAGTACCTACAATTTCTTCCTCCTGGCAGGTTAGTGTAAAATCTTCAAACTAAAATTCTGAGTTGTGTGAGAAAGGAAAGTGTTCAATGTATGACATCATATAAGAATTCTTTAATACAAGTAAAACATTTTTAACATTTTGGCCACGTGGTAATAAAATTAATGTCATCTTTCAATACTAATAGTGACTCATTCCATATTATTTAGCCATCCAACTTTTTTTATTGTTTATTGTTTTTTTTTTAAAAATTTTTTTCTCAATCCCTTAAATTGTGCCTTTATGCTTGAGATTGATGTCTAGCTTTTTTGAGATTTGGCCTATCAAGGAAATAAGATGATTGATAAAGCCTTGATTATTGATTTTGTGGCCCGCGGTTTCAAATGCCGACTGCATCATATGATGTGGCTGTAACATCTTGGTTGTGGCAGCCATTGCAACCTCATATAGCCATGGTTGTGGTCTGCATTGGCTGCTACGGCCACAATACAATCATGACCACAATCGTGATTTAGAACCTGGTGGTTTGTGCATAGTGATGTAATGTTCATTCTTTGGACAGGTACCACATTCTTTTCCAGAAGTAGATATTTAATCTACACTTGAAATTATATAGAAGAAATTCCATGTCCATTCTTTTAATGTGAACTGCTCTTTTCTGACTGTTGAAGTTATACCTACAAGTATGTTGTATGTGTTTCATGTCAACTATAAGAATCTAGTCATGGAAGAAGAAACATAGCATTATGCAGAGGAATCGTAAAATAGTTTGTTAGAGCTTGGGATTGGAAATATTGTAATAGGTCAAAGTTGTTGACATTTTGTTTAATTAGTAGAAGTTTTATTGTTGTTGGCTTGCAGAGTGTTGAAGAAACTGAGTGTCACAGGGCATATGATTCTGCTACTGAAGTTTATATGTCTTCTTTTGACCGTTCAAAGCCACCCGAGGAAGTGAGTTAATTGCATGAAGTACATATTGATACACAGACACACACACACACACATATCCCTTTCTTTCCTAATTGCAATGCTTGTAGGCTGCTTTGAGGGAAGCACATGAAGAAGCAGTTCAAAAATCAATGGCCACTTTTAATGCTAGTGCTGTAGGAGTTGGTTCAGCCAGGAAGAAATATGAGGGCCTTCTTCAGAAATTCTTCAAAAAGGCATTCGAGGTATTTCAAATTGGATATTTGTAATTATTTGAGTGGGTTTAAGTGATGAAACATGTGGCATAAACGTGTATGTCAAAAAAGCAGTCTGGGGCTCATGGTAAATATCTATGCATAATCATTTTTTCTTGTTTGGGGTGAGGGATGATTTGTGTTTGTGCATGTCATGGAACTAACTTATTGCTCAACAGGATTATAAGCGGACTGCTTTTATGGAGGCAGATCTACAATGCTCAAATGCCATACATTCTATGGAAAAGAGGCTGAGGGCAGCTTGTAATGCTTCTGGTGCGAAGATTGACAATGTTGCGAAGGTAGTTTTTATGGGCCAAATTGTAGATATGAACTATTCCTGTTGTGCTCTATTTTACTCAGATTACATCTTAAAATCAGCATCTTTTGTGGATCTGCTAACTTATTTCTTAGATTAGTCTAGCAGCTTTCTTCATTATGATTATTCTATCATGTTTATCCCATTACTTAATTGCTTCTGCTGTCGTGAAGTAAAATAAAAGAAACAATTTTTTAGCTTTAAGTTAAGTATTAATACATTTTGCCATCAATTTTTTCTTCAACTGGTTGCTTTGCAATCTTTCATCAGTCATCGAGAATTCAAGATAATATCCTTCTGTATGCTTGAGATCCTAAAAGGCAAAAAAATAAAAGCAATACGATTACATTTTGTGTGGCCCTCCATTTTGCCAAAATTAAGGTGTCCTTGTTGAAATGTAAATCCTATTTGATAGTGAATTTTTCTTTTCAGGTTCTTGATGCTCTTTTAACTGAATATGAAAAATCAATTCAAGGTCCTGGGAAGTGGCAAAAACTTGCTGCCTTCTTGCAACAAAGGTTTGTGTATATAATTCTTTTGCAATGTTATTATTATTATTATTTTTTTTTGTTTAAACCTTTTATGTGACTCAACTATTTATATGTTGCTGCCAATAGTTTTGAAGGCCCAGTGCTCGACCTTGCCAAGAGGCTGATAGATAAAGTCGAATCAGACAAGAATTCTATTGCTTTACAATGTCGGATGATTGAAGACAAAATGACCCTACTCAACAAGCGGCTGGATGCTACTGAAAGTGATAAATCTGAGTACATTAAACGATATGAGGATGCCATTAATGATAAGAAGAAACTAACTGATGAATATATGAATCGCATTACTGATCTGCAGGCCAACCGCCGATCACTGGAAGAAAGATATTCTAGCTTATTAAAAACTTTGGATTCTACTAAGCAAGAATCCGGTGATTGGAAAAGAAAATATGAGCAGGTTTTATCGAGGCATAAGGCTGAGGAAGATCAGGCTAGTTCTGAAATTGCAGCCCTCAAATCCCGTAGTGGTGCTGCTGAAGCAAGGTTAGCAGCAGCTAAGGAACAAGCCCAGTCTGCTCAGGAGGAGGCTGAGGAGTGGAAGCGGAAGTATGATATTGCTGTTAGAGAAGCGAAAGCTGCTTTAGAGAAAGCAGCTGTTGTACAGGAGCGCACGAACAAGCAGAGTCAGTTGAGGGAAGATGCTTTAAGAGAGGAATTCTCCGGCACTTTGGCTGAAAAAGTGAGCTCTCCCCCCAATGATATTCCTGAATGTCCCTTTTGCAAATTATGCAAATATCTCTGTAAAATTCATAACTAGCTCTCTAGTTTAAGGTTTTTTTTTTTTAAAAAAAAATTTATATATATAATGGTTCTGATTTTTTCTCATTGCTAATCATGCAGGACGATGAAATAAAAGAGAAGACTGCCAAAATTGAGCATGCTGAGAAGTGTTTAACAACTTTAAAGTTAGAATTGAAGGTGAGATTCTTGGTTTTAGAGTTTGTTCCACTGAGCACCATTATCTAGGTCTCTCAGTAGTCATTAAGAAAAGATTTGTGTTATTTGTGTTTGTAATGAGTTTTATTTTATATTTGTGATGCATCTGACCCACTTCTTCGTTTTCCTTTTGCTCTTTGTTTTTTTATCATGATCATGCATGTGGAAGGGGGTTATAGTTAATTCAGTACATAGTTTCTGGCTTTTGGATTTTACCCCCTCATGATTTTGTTGTTTTCTGCTGCACTTTTAACCAAGTTGTACACTGTTCGATTGATTGAAGCAACAATTTGCCCTTCGGAAACAATTGTTTGAAAATCTCGGGCCAATTTGGATTCTCTTGCAACTGCGGTTTTTATGTGTTTGGCTGTTATAAGCTTGTTTAAACCTGTTTGGATAATGGCCATGTCTAACTCCAAATATATGTGCAGGCTGCTGAGTCAAAGATAAGGAGTTATGACGCCGAAATATCATCACTAAAGATTGAAATTAAAGAGTTGAGTGACAAGTTGAATGCTGAAAGTACTAAGGCCCAATCATATGAGAGGGATGCGATTGTGTTTCAGCAGGAGAAAAGCCATCTAGAGCAGAAGTACCAGTCTGAATTCAAAAGATTTGAGGAGCTACAGGAAAGGTGTAAAACTGCTGAAAGAGAAGCTGCAAGGGCTACTGAAGTAGCTGATAAAGCTCGGGCCGAAGCAGGCACGGCTCAAAAGGAAAAAAATGAGATGCAGAGACTGGTAATGGAGAGACTGACACATATTGAGAGGGCTGAAAGGAAAATCGATAGTTTGGAGAGGGAGAAAGGTAATCTGGAAGATGAATTGCAGAGACTAAGGTATTCGGAGCAGGATGCACTTACCACGGTCGCAAAACTAGAAGAAAAGGTGCAACAGAGAGAGAAGGATTTAGAAGCACTTTTAGATAAAGATAAGACACACAGGCGAAACAATGCTCAGATTCTCGAACAGCTCTTGGAAACAGAACGTCAAGCACATACACAGGCAAATAACCGGGCTGAGGCTCTCTCTCTCCAGCTACAGTCTGCACAAGCCAAAATAGATTCTCTGCATCAAGAGCTGACCAAGTTTCGATTGAATGAAACTGCATTGGACAGTAAGCTAAAAACTGCTTCCCATGGTAAGCGTTTAAGGGTAGATGATGAAATTGGTACAGAATCCGTTCAGGACATTGATTTGATGAACCCTAGAAATGTGAGGGCAAATAAGAGATCTAAGAGTACTACCAGTCCTCATCAGTACACACAGCCAGAAGATGGTGGTTCCTTCTTTGAAGGTGCTGAGGATGATCAAGGTCAGCAAACAAACGAGGAGGATTATAAAAAGTTTACCATACAGAAGCTTAAGCAAGAGCTGACCAAACATAACTTCGGTGATCAGCTGCTTCGGTTGAAGAATGCCAAAAGGCCAGATATCCTTGCCCTGTACGAGAAATGTGTTCTTCAAAAGTCATAGCTGATTATGAAAAGAACTTGTATAGGGATGATGCGTTTAATCACCCATGTGGGTTTGTGACTCTGTAAATCTCATTCATGCCATGGTTTCCTAAATTTAGGCTAGAAATGCTGTGTGGGTTTAACTTGTTTGTTTCAGTGCTTTTACATATTGGGTGTGTTTACCTGAGTTTGCTAGGAGTATCATCAGATAGGCCATAGAAAATTTTGTTGGCCCGACTATTATTTGTTGAGTGATTGAGTGGTGAGTTGTATTTTGTATTTTGTATTTTGTATTTTGTATTTAACAGATGTTCCCTTGAACACTTCAGCAGGCCTTAGGTGCCTTCAAAACTAAATACATGATCTGAACTGCGGATTGTATTTATTTTAAAGCAAAAGATTGATGTTAAATTCAGAAAATAAAAAAACAATGTTTGATTCTGTTAATATGAATACTTGATTAGAGCATTAGACCTCGGAGTCTACGGTCGCCGAGAAGTATCAGCGTTTCAGTTGCTCTAGTTACACAGTTCCCATTCCTTTAAAAATACATATATAAAGAAATGCAATATATCCATGGGTATTACTAATCAGCGTGGCCAGGGCGGCGGTTAATAAATTTATTAAGGAAAACTTGTATTAGAAAACTACTCCCTCCTGTCTTATTTGTAAGACCTTTTTAGGCAAAAAAATTTGGTATTTGTATGATCCTTTTTCAATTTTTAATAACATTTAATTATTTTTTTTTCCAAAAATATCTCTATTAAGTCAACATTTTTTAAAATTTCAACAATTATAGGGGTAATTTTGAAAAAGTATATTAAATATTTGGATTTTCTTAACCGAGGCTTTATAAAGCATTTTTGCATTGAAAACTTAAACATTTAAGATTTGGAGCTTAGTAAATTTATGTTTTCAATACCTTTTTTCTATTTTTTCTAATACCACTAACAACCTTTCTTGATGGAACGTAAATTTTTTCAAAGGATCTTACATGTAAGAGGAAGGAGTATCTCTTTTGCTTTCTTAACCATTTCCTAAGAACACTCTATAGCATATCTATTTATCATGTTTTATTCTTTTTAAAATCTGTTTACTTCTTACCTTCTTAGAGCATCTCCAACCCCAAGCACCAATTTTGGTTTTTGTGTGATCCCCACAACATTTTTTATATTATCTCACACTTCCCCATATCCTAACCAATTCTAACACAATTTTGCTCCAACCCCAAGAACCCAACCATGGTTCTTGAATGGATCATACTTCTTATTCCACGTTACTTTTGTGTATATTATTATAATATTAAGTATTATACTAAAAATTATATTATTATTATTCAAATAATACAAATAATTCAACAACAATAATTTTAAAAATAAAAAATTACCAAAAATACATTAAAAAAATTTAAAAAAAAAACAACTACTACTCAAAAATAAAAAAATAACTACCGTTACTACTTAAAATGAAAAACAAATAAATACAACTACTACTACTTAAAATAAAAAAACAAATAAATAAAACAAACTACCTACATCTTCTACACTCCTTCTCCACACGTCCAAGTCCAACCCTTCTTCTTCCTTTCATTTTTTTTTGCCTCTCAATAAACCACTCTCCTTCCTCACAAGTTTCCTTCCCTCACGGTTGTTCTTCTCCATAGCCGCTACTTCTTCTCTCTCACAGCCACCCACCCTCCGTCCTCCATGGTCACACACTCTCCATCAAGATCAAACACGGTTCTACATCAAATCCGCAAATTTCACTCTTCAAACACCTCAAATCCATCAAAATGGTTCTGCCTGCATGTGGTGGATTTCGCTCCCTCCCAGCATCAATTTCATGTTGGCTTCAAGATTTGGGATTCTAGGGTTTGAATAATCCCTTTTCTTTCTCCTCTTTTTAATTTTCAAATTTGTAATATTGATTTTTTTCCCTCTGGTTTGTACTGATTTATCATAATGAAGGGTTGATTTGGTTGCATGTTTTTTTTTAGCATTTTTTTATGATATTTAGCCGAAGAAGAAGATGGAGTTTTTTTTTAAAACTTTTTCTCTCACCTCCGTACGGTGGAGGGCCCACCGCTGGTCCTCAAGCACCGACTCTTGCTGGAGATACGGTTCTCACCAAGAACTGCCATGTCATCTCCTCCAACGCCCTCCGGTTCCTCATCTTCGGTTTTTCACGGAAACCCAGTCTCTTAGAGACTGGGTTGGAGATGCTCTTATCTCTCTTACTGAACATATCTTTCTTGGGAATCAATATACTCCTACCGGTCTTATATATAGGTCACATTCTAGAAAGTTTTCTTGGTCCTAATTATAAGTCACTTTATATTTTTTATGCATCATTTATTGATTTTTTTCTTTTTTGCCCTTATTAAATACTTTGACTATCTATGTGTTTTTTGTTGTTCATTAATGAGTGCGAATTTTTCAAGAAAAGTTAAGGGGATAAAATTGTAATGTTACAATATATTTTCATAGAATTCATAAAACCAACCACTTTCCTTGGTACGTGTAATTCGGTTAAGTATGTCTTATAATAAGGACCGGAGGGAGTATAACGTAAGGGTAAAAGTGAAAATTAGTAATCAACTCCCTTGAACTTTTAATGAGGTAAATAATGAACATAATGTAGAAGAGAACCAATTCTTGATAGGACCATATCAGTAGAAACCGAATAACACAATAGAAAGTGCTCTTGATTATTAGAAGCCGGAGAACATTATCAGTATATAGCTAGTAGAGGATATTATACATTTCATAGTAGTGTAAAAATTGCTAAAATAATCACAGTAGTCAAGATAACATGTATAGCTGCCAACTTTGAAATGTGTCCCTTGTCCTTTCTTATCACCACCCCTTCAATGATGGGGTAATTGACAGTTATGATATAAGCTGCAAGGAAAAACTGTATAAACATTTTGTCCCAATCACCTACCAATAACACCCTCAAGACTCCTCCTATGAAGCAACATATGTTTATAGTGAGGAGGGCGAGCATCGGAACTATAAATATATTTGATGCTTGGAAATCATATTTATCCATTTGGTACAGCAGAGTTTGTTCATTATCCTCTACTTTATTAGTTGGCAAGAAACTAGCTTCTCTTATACCAACTTTCTTTAGTAGAGCATCCAAGCATCCATATAGATGACAAGTGATTGATTTCATCATCCATATTCTCTGTTCATTTATCCATTTATAGAGTGTTCCTCCAGTTAAGAAGACTTCTTGTAAATGTTTTAAAAGAGCTGATAGAAAGATGTATAAAAACATACCGAAAAATGGGTCTGAAACCTGTAAAACAAGAAAACAGTTTTAGTATATGAAAGAAAATATGTATGCAGTTTGAGATTGAAGGGAAAATAATAGGCACTTAATTTTAGTTATTGTTGTTTACCTTAGGGTACAAGGGTATTCCATTTAGAAGACAGAGCTGAGGGATGATAGCAAAACACCAAAGAGGAAAGCAATAAAGAGGGAAATATGTGAGTTCAGCAAAACATAGACTCTGAAGAAGTGGCATCCTTGAAGGACCATATATAAGGGGGCAGAACCTATTTATACCATTTTCAAACAGACCAGAGTACCATCTACTCCCTTGGATTAATACATCATTCAAATTTGTGGTAGCTGTGCCCAAAAACTGTGGATTTGATGGTTCACAGAAAACTGAAGTCCATCCATTACAATGCAAGAAAAATCCAGTTAGGAAGTCTTCTACTACACTGCCATATAAGAAACCTACCTGCAACCATACATTCAATATATATACTTTTGGCTACATGAATTTTTATGTACTAACTGAATGTAACATGAAGTCTACTTACCTCCTGTCCCCATTTGGAGCCAATTTCATACTTACAAGAAGCCAATAAGTGAGCTTCTTCTAGTGATATGTGTTGTCTAGACACGAAATTACTTGTGTAGTTTTGATTCAGCGATTTGATGAGCTCATTCGATGAACCAAAATAATCTCTGAGTTGCTTCAGCTCAGTCCCTAAAATTCAAAACTCAACAGTAAAGATTAAAGAGTAAGATAACCTCAAGTGCCATGCTCATATGTCAATGTTGTTGAAATCTTGTGTTTTAGAAGCAACATACCTTTAATTGTGCAGTTTCCAAGCAGTGACTTCCTTTTTATATAAAAGCATGTACCTGACATTACGGGTCCCTTAAGCCCGTCCATACCTTGCCATTGAAGCTGAAGTTGTCCGAAAAAAATGTTGGTTAGACACAGCAAATCTTGTCACTCCTATCACTATCTGTGTTAATTCCGTGTCACTCCTATGATTGGTCAAGAAATAAAATTCACAATTGCTTTATTTAAATATCATTAAATTTTATGTTCTTGTACAATCGGGGAGAGTGTCTCGGGAAGTTGGCATAGACAAGTGACATTTTTCCAAGAGGGAAGGCATTCTAAAGGTCAGTTTTCAAAATCTTTACCGTAAATAATGATCTCAGCTGACTATCGTAGATATCATTCTTGCTAATGTTGTGAAATCTCTGAGGAAATTGAACAAAAGATAAGGAGGATGATATCTTGGGATCAAGGTGAAAACACATAGCGTACCGAGCTGAAATTGGATCATTACAGAACATGTCACAATCCAGAACTAGAATGTAGGGAGCATTGCTCATCACAGAAGAGACGCGAAGCTGCAAGATATTTATGTTACAATACGTGAGTATTTATATTTGCTATGTTCGTAAAGCAACATTTATGTATAATAATACTTCTGGCAGATAAAAGAAAAGCATAGTCATACAAGGACATTGAGAGCTCCAGCCTTGAAATGGTGAGGATGAGATGTCCTTTTCTCGCGGGAAACATAGACAAGGAGAGGCATTTTCACATTGTCTACATCATCATTGCAATTTTCTTGTATCACCTGCATAAGTCAGTTTTAAGTAGACTAGTTCCCCAAAAAAACAATTCATCATGGCAATGACAAGTTGCAAATCCACATATTTTGGTTGATTTTATTTCAAGTAATTACAATTTATTGAGATCACTAGCAGGCAGCAGTTCAATGCAGATAAAATCACTATCATAGATAATCATCTTACAACAAACAACATGTATTATAGATGCTATCATACCTCAATAACAGATTGATGATCTCCAACATTTATACCAGGACTATCTCTAAAAAAGGCACCATCTTCTCTGAATGTCTTTATCTCTTCTTTAAAAGCCTCATACTTTTCCTGCAAATTGCTAACTTCAATCATTAAGCAATTCTACCACAAGTTCTATTCTACAAACCAAAAATTCAATGAAACAAAATCACTATCAATAAAGTCAACCTTGATCTTTTGCTTATCTTCAATATAGACACTACTCCTAGCAAAATCACCATCATCATCGTTCTTGAGACCTGAAAAGTAAGCCTTGGGACACCTGCTTTTAATCCTGTACCTTCTACAAAAGGGAAGCCACCACCTAGCAAAATTCCAAGCCACCCTCATACCATGAAGGGTCAAAGGGGAACAACCATCATCCGAAAGATACACATGCAGCTTCTCTTGAGGGTAATCCAATGCCATGGCTGATAAAACAGTGTTCATTACATCTACAGTAGGCTCCTTGACTGGATCAGTAGTGCATATGAAAACATCAACAGCTGGAAGCTTATCATCCTCTGGCAATCTTTCAGGGAAGGCAGTTCTTGAAACCGGACACCACCGGTAAGCTTGGCCAAGGATCCAAATGAAAGAGAGGATGGTTTCTGAAGCAAAAACTAGTAGCCATGCTAACAAGTGGCTTGTGCTTGTTCTGGTTTCTTGGTTTTGGAAAAGGAAGCTAAGCCTATAATAGAACAAGATGCATAAAGCTGTGGAATGGAGGAACATGTGTAACCTGTTAATGATAAGCAACCGCTTTTGGACATGGCAGACATTGAGAGGAAGAATTTCTTGACTGGTTTCCATTTTTTCCTCTCTTGTATTCTCTACTTCTATATCTTTACTTTAGCTGAGTTTTGTGGGGGTTGTTCTGTAATGCATGTGGTAGAGAAATATTGTGCTAGTTATATGGGTGATTCTTTTATGCCGGGGGTGGAGTTTTCTTAGTCTTAAGATTCTCCGCCAGTTTTTTTCAATGGATTTGGTAAATTAAAAATATGCTTTGAATTTTTTGCCTTACGATAATTACATATTTTTGTTATTTGAGTTTAAATTTTTTTAATATATGTTTTTTATACAGGTCAAAAAAATATATTGAATAAATATGCACTGAAAGTTGATATATTTTAATAAGTTTGTATTAGAAATATGTATTAAAAAATATTTTGAGTAAATCTGTATTAGAAAAAAAATAAAAAAAATAAAAAAAGTTACCCGATGCATGACAAACTGGAGTAGCATAGAATTTTCCTAGTTTTATTATTAGGGAGTTACTAACATGCAAGCTAAAATTGGATGGTTGCTATGCAACCTTTTAGTAAACTAATAAAAAGTTGACACCTAAGACATGCGTGTCATGTTATTCCTTGAAGTAGTGATTTATAATTTTTACAATTTAGTCCAACATAAAAAATAAATTAATTTAATTTAGTCCTTTCTACCTATTAGCAAATTATAACATAGATTAAAACAACAGTTATTATAACAACAAGTGTTAAATTAATTTGCTAATAGGTACAAAAGACTAAATTAAATTAATTTACTTTTTATGTTGGACTAAATTGTAAAAATTATAAATCACTACTTCAAGGAATGATATGACACACATGTCTTAGGTGTCAACTTCTTATTAGTTTAATAAGCAACCATCCAATTTTAGGTTGCATGTTAGAAATTTTCTTATTATTAACATGTTCCAACTTTCCTTATTCAACCTTTGTACGTCTCTTCCTTTATGAGTATTGAGTATTTTGACCAAATGACATGAAGAAAATCTTGTTGTTAGTCGCACATATCCTAAATGTAAAATTTACTTTGGACTTTTTTTTCTTAATGTAAGTTTTATTTCAATTTTTTAATGACATTAATAATTTTTTTCATAAAAATTCTTATTTATTTAATATTTTTAAAAAAATTCATAAAAATAATTTTGAAAAAAAAAACAATATAAAATGTTATCATTTCTAATACAATTAATAACTTTAACTAAGCTTCTTAATTCTGGTGTTTCTCTCGAAAGGGAATTTATATTTAGGATCGAAATAAATATCATCTAACAATTCAACTTGCATGCAAAGGCTTACTAATCACCACCACTTCCATTACCCAAAATTTTAATAGTAAATTTTTAAGGCTTATTTATGTATTTAGTCTTTGGAAGTTGGGAGTGTTTTGATTTTGGTTCTTGGAAACTTTTTTGACCTTGACTCATTTTTAATTGTTTTGAAAATTTGGTTTTAATCCCTGTTGTTAAGAAAAATCCGTTAACTACTTACGTGGCTAACAAACCGTCACATCAATATACACGTGCGCAAGTATGCAATGTCATGATAGGATGACGTGGATGATCCGGACCCGCAGGAGCAAAAAGCCATAGCCCAATCCACAAACATATTTTGGTTGGGCCTTGGCCCTTTTGCTAATGCGGGTCCGGATCATTCACGTCATCTATCGGTTACATGCAATACTTGCACACGTGTATGTATACTGATGTGGTGTTTTGTTAACTACATCAGCAATTGACGAATTTTTCATTACGGCAGGGACTAAAACCAAATTGTCAAAACAATTAAGGATGAGTCAAGGTCAAAAAACTTTCAGGGACCAAAATCAAAACGCTCCCAACTTTCAGGGACTAAAAAACCATAAATAAGCCAATTTTTAATGACAAATATTCACAAGTGTCATTGGAACAATGAAAAGACATAAGAAAATACTCCTTCCCTCCTTAAATATAAAGCCCTTTGGGAGATTTCATGTCCATTAAGAAAATGGGATAATTTAGTTAATTGTATTGGAAATGTGAACTTTTGATATGTATTTTCAAAATTACACCTATTAATATTATTGAGAATCTAAAAAGTGCTCAATAAATAGGGGTGTTTGTGGAAAAAAGTAATTAATGATCATTGAAAATTGGTAAATGATCTTATAAATAGGGACAAAATAAAATTGTTAAAAGGGTCTTATGTTTAGGGACAGAAGGAGTATAATTTTTATATATTGCCAAAAAAGGAAAAATGTCCACTTACGATTATTTTGACCAGGATTAGTCCTTAAATTTTCAAACATTTTGGTTTTGGTCCCCTCCGTTAATAAAAATCTGTTATTTGTTTGTGTGGCTAGCGAACATCACATGAGTAGTACAAGTGGTCTGAGGTGACACCAAATAGGTGGTATAACATGGATGATATGATTCACGGACGCAACATGGTCCGATACACAAAATAATCTCGTATGCAAAATTTTGAGTTCATGGACCTGAATCATTCATATTACATCATCTATTTGACGTTACCTCACACCACGTGCCAGCTGGTGTGGATTTTCATTAATCATGTAAGCAAATAACTTATTTTTTGTAACGGAGGGGACCAAAACCAAAATATTTAAAAAATTAAGGACTAGTCTCGGTCAAAATAACTTTCAAGGATTAAAACCAAAACACGTTAAACTTTTAGGGACTAAAACCATAAATAAGCCAAACCAGAATAAAGTTTGAGTTTTAGTCTACAAACCCACACATTAGCCCAAACCCCATTTTAATTCGGAAAAGTCAAAAACACCCTTCATTTCCCAAATTAACCTCATTCACTCCTTCTTTTATCAACCCCTTTTTCTTCTTCTTCACTAAACAAAGTGTCCCTTCTTCTTCTCCAACCCCAATAAACTCCATTATCCATCTTCTTCTACCTTCTTCCCTTCTTGAAACCCCAAAACACTCTTATATTTTTTTTTTAAAAAAAAACTTTCTCCTAATTCAATGGACTTTGCATATATATTGTTGAAAGTAAATTTCTTATCTTTCTGTTTTTATTTTTTTACGTAACTGTATAAATTCCGACAAACCAGTGTCGGAATTTTTTGAAATTCTAACACGGGGGTATCATAATTTTTTAAATATTAAAAAAAAACAATGTTCCAATAAATTCCGATACCCCGTGTTGGAAATTCAAAGATGTCGGAATTTTTGGAACAGTTAAAAAAAATTAACACAAACGAAGAACAAAGAACGAAGTAAAGAACCAAAGAAAAGGAACAAAAACGAAGCAGAGAACGTACCTTCAACATATAAGAATAAAGCAAAAACAAAAACAAAACAAAGCTTGGAAGAAGAAAAAATGAAATAAAAAACCAAAAAACACGAGTTGGATGGTTGTTGGCAGTGGTGATATGCTTCAACGTGCGGTGGTGGTCTGCTTCAATGGAAGAGTGGGGGAGAGGAAAAGTCAAATAGAGAGAGTGAGGTTTGGAAAATTGCTTTGAATAATGAAAGAGATTAATGGAAGTTAATAAGGATATTTTGGGATTATTTGTAAAATTGGGATTTGAGAGCTAAACAAGGGATTTTGTAGACTATAACTCGTGAAAACCGATGAACGTCATATTCTTATTCAAAAGACATTCAGAGTAAGGTACCCTTACCCATCACGTACCATTTTACCATATCAGCTCCCTTCTTATCCGCTTAGTGACACATTAAACGATTGGACTATGGATGACCGAGCTTATCTTGGATCACTGCTTGGTACAGAATTTGAACAGATACAAATTATCAAGGGAATTGCTTTTTGGCCCCCGTTATTGATTTTTTGGTCCCCATTTCAAATTTTTATGGTCCAAAATACTCTTAAGTGTGTTAATATTTTCGGTTCTATGAAATCGGAAAAGTCTTTTCGGTTTTACTGAACCGGAAGCAATTTTAACACTTCCGGTTATACGAAACCGAAAAAGATTTTCCGGTAATACGAAACCGGAAAAATTCCGGTAATACATAACCGGAATTAGTATGTGATTTGTTATGCCTTGGATCTTCCACTTACGATGCGGGTGATCAGATATGGGACCCTGCAGTCCATAAAAGAGTCAGCATGGGGAATGGATGTGGCTGCGTGGTGCGGTTCAGCCTCAAGTTGGTTTGGTTCCTTGAATGGCATGGATGAGTGAATTAATTCTCTCACTTGTTATCTTTTTGGGCCAACTTCAAGTGAAGGGAGGTGATGCGGTGATTGCATTGGTCCCCACCCACCGCTAAGGCATTCACAATACTGGGATTGATTCTGGTCATCATCTCATTAATATTTTAACTATGTTCTGCTCTTCTTGCTGTATATTTTTTTGGGTATAACAAAACTGGAATTGTTCCGGTTAACCAAAGCTGGAAAAGTGTTTAAGTGTTTTCCGGTTCAGAATACCCGGAAATACTTTTCCGGCCTCATAAAACCGGAATGTTTCACATATTTAGGATATTTTGGTCCACAAAAATTTGAAATGGGAGTCAAAAAGTCAATTATGGGGGCCAAAAAGCAATTCCCATCATCAAAGCTCGTTTAAAAATTGAGTTGCATGCTCATATTTTTCTAAACAAACTTGAACATGTGACAGTGCAAAAACAAAACAAAAAAAATTAAAAAATCCACGAAGGAGTATATTTCCTGAAAATTTTATATGCAGCATGAGCTATGATATGGCTTTTGTATATTTAATAATTGTCGCTACCTTGAGGAATTTATTAAGTATATGGTTATTATAATTTCATTATAGCTACCTGGAAGAATTATGGTATATTGGAATGAATCCGTGAACGGAAATATGTTCATGTCTCTGCACTAATAGATCGATAAAGTATAAATTGAGCGAATATAACTACATATGCTTTGCCCCTTTGTTATAGGGAAAGACGAATTCATTTAGAGGAAACATATATACAGGTGAGGGGCGTGGCCTCTACATTGAATCAAACAATAAAACAGCCTAGTATAATAAAAGGAGGTAAATTATCTGAAATTTAGTATCAGTTAAAAACTGATAATATTTCTGTGCTCAAATCATTAAGTACTTCATACTTAAGAGCTTGGGAATCTATTCTCAAACAAGTAGGCAAAACTGAATTGGCATTTTGTATCTCAGTTAATCATAATTCCAAAAACTCAGGTTGAGATGGAAAACTATATGGCAGATATAAATG
Organism: Crotalaria pallida; assembly: GCA_037953625.1. Lineage (NCBI taxonomy): Eukaryota > Viridiplantae > Streptophyta > Magnoliopsida > Fabales > Fabaceae > Crotalaria > Crotalaria pallida. The sequence goes on from CM075655.1 coordinate 110,998,139, forward strand.
GGGTTTCCTTTCCTGAGATTCTACAGATTTACCATCCCCTTCCTTTTTTTTGGGATAAAAAAATATGGATTTACCTTCCTGTTACATCCTTCTATTCCTGAAAAGTAGCATATTTTTAGAGTACTACTCACCAACAACCGATATAAAAGATATAAGGCAAGAAAAATAATTTGGGATATGATACAGACAACTGAAGAATATAATACTAGTATGCAGTTTAAAAAAGATGTCATTAATAGATGAAATTATGTTAGGTAAAAAATTCAAGAGATAGGCATGTGTAATAAACCAACGCTTACGTCTTAGTATAACACTGATCACACTTAGTTAAAACCCAAACTCAAGTGTTTTATAGCTACACTGTTGGACCATGTGAATACAGATCTAAATGCCTGTTACTCTACATTCTACAGCAAAAAAAAGTTGAATTCATTTCACAAGTAGAAAACATCTTATAGCCCGTCAAAGGTTTATAGAAATGACATGTAAAGTTCCAGAGTGCCAATCAATCCGACACTTGCTTTCCCATTATGCGTAGTGCCAATCAAAATTCTTGTAGTTGTCTCTCTCTCTCTCTCTATATATTCTCTCTCTCTCTATATATATATATAGAGAGAGAGAGAGAGATTCTAGACTTTTAGCTACAAGAATCGTTCCCCTCTTCGTCTTTCTTTTAGGTACATACAATTGATTTTGAGACCCTAGCATATAAAAGTGTACTTAAGGTATATTAAGACCTTAAGTACACAATCATTAGCCATTCTAAATTTCCACATAATTAAGACCTTCATCCCGATGCAGCAGCATTCATCTAAATTAAGTTTCCTCAAATCTCATATAAGAATAGCCAAAGCAATTGAGCGTTTGAGACAGCTAACCAGCTCAAATAATTGATAATTTGCTGCCAGCTTAAGCATAGAATACAAATTTTTCATCACATATTCATGTAAGAAATTTCATAAAGCTTAACTGAACCTACTAATAAAGTTTCTACATCTATCCCCTTCTTTCACATGAAAGCATGTCAAAAAGATACATGAGAGGATCTAGAAGTTAAATTCATCTATACCATGGTTATGTTACGTCGTTACTATACTTACTAGTTACAAGCACACAGATCAAATAAACATGTAAAATCAAGAGAGAATAGTCACATTAAACAAGACAATCAAATGTGCAAAAATGCTGTCTATTGCATTGGCATTTTACCCTTGTCATTATTGTTTTGCTCGATGATATACTCGCTGAGTCTGTCAGCTTTGTGTCTCATAGAATCAATCATCTCTTCAGTGGCATCAATTATCTGCTTCGGTAACTGAACTTCCAAGAAATCAAACCACTCACCAAGACTCATCTTCTCCATATCAGGCCAGTTCCCATTTCCATTCACATTCACATTCTCCTCTTCACCTTGTCTCTCATCAGCATCATCACGAGTCTCTTTGACAACCCCATCTTCATCGTGATTCAACAACTCTACCACCTCATCATCAACCTTGGATTCCTCCAATTCAGCAACCTTGACACACTCTTGTTCTTGTAAATTCTTCTTCTTAGCACCCCTACCCCTCTTTTTCTTCTCCTCAACTTTCTCCACCACCCCACTCTCCAAGTTCAAATTCTGATCATTTTCCCCAACCACACTACCAATTCCCTTGTTCCTCAAATTCCGCGTCGTCGCCTTCTTCGGCTCCTCCACCTTCGAATTCCCAATCCCTAAATCAGAAATTCCCTCTTTCTTCGAATTCCTTGTCGCGCGTGTCGTCTTCTTCGGTACTTCCTCCACCTTCTCTTCCACATCATCATCATCATCATCACCACCGGAATCAGGAATCTCAACCACGGTAACCTTGTTAGTCTTTGCATTCCGGGTCACCCGTTTATTCACGGGTTGACCCATCAACCCGCATTCGGTATTCAAACCCTTACCCTTAGCAGCCCTACCCCTCAGTTGTCTCGTCACAGGCACAGGCTCAATCTCAACCGGGTCGGCCACGTCAGCATGAGCGGGTCGACCTCGGCGGGTCGGGTTCCTCCTAGTATTATTATTATTATTAATGAGGGTGACGTGGATGGAAGTGAGTTCACCGATCTTGATAGTGGAATTATCGGAGAGAGGGAAGGGGGTATTTGGGGGAATTTTGATGGTATCCAAAACGGTGCCGTTTGAGGAGTGGAGATCTTGGAGGACCCATTTGGCAGAATCGAGAGTGATGGAGAGGTGCTTGGAGGAGATGCCAGGGTCTTTGATGGGGAGGGTGTTGCCGCGGGCGATGCGGCCGATGCGGACAGAGGAGGAAGAAGAGGGTGGGTATTCGAGGATTTCGCCTTGGCGAGGGCCTTGCAGGATCGAAAGTTTCAGAGAGGGTGGTTGAGGTTGTTGTTCCATTTTACAGATCTAGGGGATCAGATCTGTATAGAAAATGCCTACAGAATGAAGACGATTTAGGGGATCAGATGTAACTTAGTTCAGTGTTCTATAAATACTGTATAGACTATAGAGATACAATTACATTATTACTTTTAAAAATATGGGGGAGAAAAACCAAGAGAAAAACGGCCGTTGTTCATGCCTTTTGAAGTCACCATCAACCTGAGAATTACACAATGTATATGTCTTAGAAGTAGAACAAAAAAAATATAATCAAAAGAATTTCAAAAGAATCTTTTAAACACTGAATATAATCATAAAAAGTAAACAAAATATCTTCCAAAAAAAAATATAGATGGTAAGTAGTTGGATCATGCATGGTCTCACAGGCATGATTTAACTTTCAATAGATGCACAAAATCAAAAAGAGCAGCATATGCGACAGACAGAGGATCAAGTCAAGTCAAACATAGATGGATATTGCTTTACCTTAACGGTATTTTTTGTAGCTCCATTGCTAGCCTTCCAATTTGTATCCTAATCACAATACATGACTGCAGTCACGAAAGGGAAAAGTATTTAATCTAAGAAATCAAATAAAAGTTGAAAAACCAACCAAACCTGCTTCAACTTCAGCTAATTCTTCTGCATCTCTGTCCCAATGAAATCATAAAAGTGTGAGTATAAAAGTATCTATTGAGATGCCAACTGATGTTTATTAGAAAAGAATCAGCAAATGAATACGATAAATAATAAATTTTGAGAATATTTTTATTGAACAAGTCATACCGTAAAAGCAGCAGCATCAAGACAGCACTGCAGCAGCCATCAACAACAACACAGCAATAGCTCCAAATCGCTGCATTAGTGTTTGTAACTTAATTAAGCTACAAATCAACAAATTCAGTATAATAATCTAGGTCTACTATTACTAAAAAAAAATGGAAAACAAAATCTACTAACAAATTCGGAATAGAAAATAGAAAACCCAAACCCAAATTACTATAATATGCAGGATTATTATGTTTATTCAGTTATCATACTAATTATTTAGATCCACTAACAGAAATGGAAATTCTACTAACAAAAATGGTAAAAACTTAAAACCTAACCTGCTGGAAGTGAACCAAAATCGTGGAGGAGTGAAACCGGAGTGGAAGAGCGAACGGCGGCGGCGAGCGGACGGCGGTGGCGGGGACAGGGGCGGTGGCCAAGGCTTGAGAACCGGAGGGAGAGAGACAAGTGAGAAGGTGGGTGGCGGAGGGAGAACTGAGAACCGGAGGGTGAGAACCGGAGAGGGAGAACTTAGGCTTTGTTTGGTTGAAAAAAAAAAAAATGGGAAGAGAGAAAATGACTTTTTTTTAATCTCTTAACTTGATTTTAGTATTAATCCTTTATTTGGAATTTTGGATTGGTCACTTGTATGGTTTTTCGGTTGAACCAAATAGCATGGTTGATAGTTTAATCAGTTTAATAAAATATTTTTTTAGGATATGCTAAATATTAATGATTTAATGTTTGTTCGCGTAAGACACTCAGTTGGTGGTTGCAGGGACATTTAGGATTTCCCCCTCCCCAGATGAGGGTTTTAGTCTCAGACCTCCCGTGTAAATAAAACCAATGAGACAAAAAAAGAGCTTAAGGATCATTTTGAACCACGTAAATAAAATAAGCGACCAAATAACTATTTTTGGTGAAAAAGTAATTATTCCTTATTTTAATTACTAAATTTGTATTTTATTTTTTTTAGCAATGGTAGACACACTTTTTTTCTTAACAAGGATTTGTTCTTTCATTTTAATTTTAAGAATTTAGTCTCTTCATTTTAATCCTCTTGATCATCATTTTTGAAAATGTGCATTTTGTAAAACACTCCAATATAAGAAATAAAAGTTCAGAGAGAGAAGGCTGGCAGCAGTGACTGGCGGAGGTGTCATTTACTTCGTTTTCTATTCTGCATTTCCTTCTCTGTCTCCTTTTTTTTTTTTTTTAATAGTAAAGTAAATTTATGTATTTTTTATTTATAATAAAAAAAAAACCCAAGGTTACCAACATGAGTTGAGACGAGTGGTAAGCGACTCGGTCTCGTTTAAGCAAGGTCTCGAGTTCGAGTCCTTCTGAATGCAGAAAATTCATGTCGAGAGACCCACCTGCAATGTACCTAGGTAGTATTTAGGAAATCGGGTGGGAAAAAAAAAAAAAAAAAACCAAGGTTCTCATGGCCAAAGACAAGTGGATGTCACAGATTTCCGATAATCCATCGTAGATATATTTTAAACTAGAGCAAACTTTGGGAACTTAGAAATTAAAAAAAAAAACAAAAACATGTGATAAAATAATCCAAAAGCACAAAACTTTGGAAGATAATTAAGCCATTTCAATGCCATTGTGAATTAGGATTTGGTAATATCACATATTATTGATCAATAGAGAAATTCAACGACCAAAATAAATATTTTTTTCTTCTAATTCTTCATTTCTTCAAACTGAACGGAGTTAAAAACCAGAGCACAGGTAAAACAAAATTCCTATAAGATGAATCACCAAAGTAAAACTGAATTGATATCCTCGCTACTTTTTTTTTTACTTCTAATTTGTTCTATGTCAACTATTTAGTGAAATGATATACAACATGTTCCTTAAGCTGAAAATTAAATGGGTCTATTTTATTTCTTTGCAGAATAGTACTCAGCTTCATATGAGATAATTCTATCGATCAAGATCTCTTTGCTTTTTGGGAAAGAATACATAGGACTATATTAGAATTATGATATCAAATTTGATTGAAGAAGATTAGATGAGAAATCACTTGAGAAGAATTAACTTGAAACTCGAGGGAGAAGACTTGAGAAGAATTAAAAATAGGCTCTTTGATCCAAGTCCTTGTTTAATCAGGGAGGGTGTGAATTAATGAGATTAAGTAAACAACAATATGAGTAGTGTGACAATATGTCTTGACCTAAAATCTTAAGTGTTAGAAGCTAAACTTAGCTTCATTTAACAGTTTGCTTCAATTAGAAAAGAAAGAAAGAAGGAGATTTGTTATTCAAAATGTCACAGGCAATCAAGTCAACCATTTCTAAACTTAGCAAATACCAACAAGGTGATTTGGTTGTAAAACAAAAATGTTTTCTTATTTTTAGGAATGTAACTAATTAGTTTTTAGTATAAATAGGTTGCCGAATTCATTTGTAACATCAGCAAGGAAGAAAAGAAACTTGTAACATTAAAGAAAATTTTATCCAGAGAGAAATTAATAAAATAGGGAAAACTCTAACGAGTCCCTAAAGTTTGTGTTGTGTGTGTTTTTTATTTATTTTACATAGGCAATTTAATTTTATATTGCCAACATCTGGTATCAAGAGCTAGGGAATATTAAAATGGCAGCAAGTTCAAGCGCTGGTGTTCAACAACACATTCAAACCTCAATTTTTGAATTTGATGGAAAAACAAATTTTTCCATGTGGAAGCGATTAATGGAGTTGTGTCTAAAAACTAGTGGCTACGGAGACATTATGGAGAAAGGTTTCACTGAACCAACAACAGAAGATGGAGACCAACAACAAGTAGAAAAAGACCGAGTACTAAACGAAAAAGCATTATTTTTAATTTATCAATCGATGGAGCTGCATGTTTTAGAGAAAATTTTCCATGCAAAAACAGCAAAAGAAGCATGGGAAATTTTAACTAAAACCTATGAAGGTGGTGATCCAATTAAAAGAACGAGGTTGCAAGGCCTAAAAAGACAATTTGAGATGATGGAGCAAGGTAAGAGTGAAACTATTCGTGACTATTTTTCACGAGTAGATAAGTTGGTTAATGAGATGAAAAATAATGGTGATAATATAGAAGAAAAAGAAATAGTGGAGAAAATCATGCGTACGCTCACAAGTCGATTCGACTTTGTGGTAGCTGCGATAGAAGAATCAAGAGACCTTAGCACGATATCCTTAAACGACTTGCAAGCGTCTCTAGAATCACGTGAGATGCGAATGAATGAAAAATCAAGTGGCACAATGGAGCAAGCATTGAAAGCTCAATCAAATGTTAGAAATGATCGAGTTATTCCAAGGAAGGTGGAGTACAATCAAAGAGGCCATAATCTCAGAGGAAGAGGAAGAGGAAGGTATTCTATGACACAAGCCACTAGAGGTAATGAAGGTTTTCAAAATAAATCCTCTATTCAATGTCATAAATGTAACAAGTATGGACATTTTCAATATGAGTGCAAATCTCATATTCAATGCCATAATTGTAACAAATATGGGCATTATAGCCAAGAATGTCGTACTAAAACGTTGAATAATAGAGAGAGACATGCTCACATTGCTGAAAATGAAGATGAAATGAAAGCAGTACTATTAACTAGTCACACAGGAGTTAATAAAAATAATCATCAATGGTTATTAGACACGGGTTGTAGCAATCATTTAACCGGAAATAAAGATATATTTTCCTCCTTTGATGAAAGCTTCCGCAGTGCTGTCAAGCTTGGTGATAATTCAAAGCTTGATGTTTTGGGGAAAGGAAAGATAGTTATTCGACTTAATGACAGGTCCTTAAATTACACCTCTGATGTATTTTATGCACCTGGAATATGTCAAAATCTTTTAAGTGTTGGCTAACTAGCAGAGAAAGGCTATGATTTGAAATTCAACAAAGAAGGTTGCACAATAAATGATGTCAAGATGGGCCTGATAGCAAAGACAAGTATGTCGAGAAATCGACTATTTCCGATGAACATCAGGTATGATGCTAATTTGTGTTGCAAAGTAGGGAATGTCGATGATAATTGGCTTTGGCACATGAGGTTAGGGCATTTCAACTTTGAAAGCATCAAATTTCTTGCCAATAAAAAATGGGTTACTGGTTTGCCTGTTGTCCAAGCTCCTGATCAGCTATGTGAAGCGTGTGTAGCAGGCAAGAAGCATCGAGATCCCTTTCCTAAAGGACGTGCATGGAGAGCCCCAAAACCACTCGAGTTAGTGCACTCTGATTTATGCTATTTGGAGGTTCAATCCAATGGAGGTAATAAATATATATCACTTTCATTGATGACTATAGTAGGAAGACATGGGTGTATTTTCTAAAAAATAAATCTGATGCTTATGATTTTTTAAGAAAAAATGGTGTTAAACATCAAATGACTGCCAGATATACTCCACAACAAAATGGAGTGGCAGAACGAAAGAATAGAACTATCATGGATATGGTTAGAAGCATGCTACATTGCAAGAAACTACCCAAAAGTTTATGGGCAGAAGCTGTAGCTTGTGCAGTCTATATCCTGAATAGGTGTCCTATTAAAAGTGTTCGAGATCGAACACCACAAGAAGCCTGGAGTGGGTCGAAGCCGGATCTTAGTCACATGAAGGTCTTTGGTTGCATCGCTTATGCACATGTTCCAGATCAAATGAGGAAGAAGTTAGATGATAGGGCAGAAAAATGCATATTCGTCGGATACAGTGAGGAAACAAAAGCCTACAAGTTGTATAATCCAGAAACTCAAAAAAAATAATTATCAGTCGAGATGTTACTTTCGATGAATATGGAGCATGGGACTGGACAGAGAAAGAAAAGGAGACACTACTGCCTGTTCCGATAATAATAAATGAAGAGATTGAACAAGATGACAATGAAGATGAACATCCAAGAGATGCTATAGGAGCAGATGAAGCAGCATTTGAAGCGCCACCTCCGAGGTATCCACAAAGGGCACGACGCCTACCTTCTAACTTGCAGGATTTTATAATTGACAGAGACGATGACCCAGAAGATAGGGATGACGAGGTAAATTACTATGCGTTGTTTGCAGATTGTGATCCAGTGGCATATGAAGAAGCAGCCAATGATGATCGTTGGATTAAAGCAATGAACGAGGAGATTCAAGCGATCGAAAAAAATGACACATGGGAGTTAACAAAGCTTCCAGAAGGAAAGAAGCCGATTGGAGTCAAGTGGGTGTATAAGACAAAATACAATCCAAATGGTGAGGTGGATCGATATAAAGCAAGATTGGTGGCGAAAGGATACAAGCAGAAACCTGGCATTGATTATTTTGAAGTGTTCGCTCCAGTTGCAAGATTGGACACGGTACGTATGATTCTCTCTCTTGCTGCACAAAATAAATGGAAAATCTTCCAAATGGACGTGAAATCAGCTTTCTTAAATGGTGTAGTGGAAGAAGAAGTTTATATTCAGCAGCCACCTGGTTATCAAAAACATGGAGACGAAAATAAGGTATATCGATTAAAAAAGGCACTATATGGATTGAAGCAAGCCCCTCGAGCATGGTACACACGTATTGACACATATTTTCTTAATAATGGATTTCATAGAAGTCCAAACGAACATGCTTTATATGTTAAAACAAATAAATCTGGAGACTTTATTATTGTGTGTTTGTACGTCGATGACTTGATATTCACTGGCACTAATTCAAAATTGCTAGCTGAATTCAAGGAAAATATGTCAACTCAATTTGAAATGACAGATATGGGCCTAATGTCCTACTTTCTAGGCATTGAGGTAAAACAAACAAATGAAGGGATTTTTATATCTCAAAATAAATATGCAAAAGATGTTTTAAAGAAATTCAAGATGGAGGCTTCTAAGCCAATGCTCACACTTGTCGAAGAAAGACTAAAGTTAACAAAAGAATGTGGTGGCGATCTTGTCGACTCAACTCATTTCAGAATGCTAGTCGGAAGTCTCAGGTATTTGACTGCCACAAGACCTGATATAGTTTATGGAGTCGGACTCATTAGCAGATTCATGGAATCACCGAGACAATCTCATTGGCAAGCTGCAAAGAGAATCCTGAGATACGTCAAAGGAACAATCGATGAAGGTATCTTTTATTCAAGCTCTAATAAACCTGAGTTAATTGGATACACAGACAGTGATTGGGCTGGAGAAACTGAAACTCGAAAAAGCACATCGGGTTACGCCTTTCACCTAGGCTCAGGTGTATTTTCTTGGTCCTCCAAGAAACAACAAGTCGTTGCACTTTCGACAGCAGAAGCAGAGTACATTGCCGCAACTAACTGTGCTACTCAAGCAGTTTGGTTGAGAAGAATATTGGGTGAATTGCAACATCAACAAGGTGGACCGACACAGATATTTTGTGATAATAAATCGACTATTGCTTTGTCAAAGAATCCAGTGCTTCATGGACGTAGCAAGCATATTGACATCAAACATCATTTCATTCGAGACTTGATCAGAGACAAAGAAATCGTGGTGGAGTATTGCTCTTCCGAAAATCAAGTAGCAGATATTTTCACGAAGCCACTCAAGACTAATTTATTCTTGAAATTAAAAAATATGCTAGGGATGATGAAGCCAAGTTTAAGGGAGGATGTTAGAAGCTAAACTTAGCTTCATTTAACAGTTTGCTTCAATTAGAAAAGAAAGAAAGAAGGAGATTTGTTATTCAAAATGTCACAGGCAATCAAGTCAACCATTTCTAAACTTAGCAAATACCAACAAGGTGATTTGGTTGTGAAACAAAAATGTTTTCTTATTTTTAGGAATGTAACTAATTAGTTTTCAGTATAAATAGGTTGCCGAATTCATTTGTAACATCAACAAGGAAGAAAAGAAACTTGTAACATTAAAGAAAATTTTATCCAGAGAGAAATTAATAAAATAGGGAAAACTCTAACGAGTCCCTAAAGTTTGTGTTGTGTGTGTTTTTTATTTATTTTACATAGGCAATTTAATTTTATATTGCCAACATTAAGATATTAGGTCCATGGATCTTTCTACTTATATATTATTCAACTTACTATACTCTATTCAATGTGGGACTAGTTTATTATTTTCTTAAAAAATAAAACAGACTATAGAAGTTGGATTTTTTCCGAACATATAGAGAAAAAATAGAATTTGGTTATACTGCATGTGAGAGCGTCACTGGTCAACTAAGATGGATTTTTTAGCAAAGTGCAGGAAAAGGAGAACAAAAATGTTATATGTAATCTAAATTCATTAACCTCTTATATTTGTTTTTTTTTAGGAAATATAGGAGAATCATCTAATGAGATTGGATTTGGATCGATATACATATAGGAAAATACCATTTGTTAAGAAGCTAAAAGTAATATTTTTGCATAAAAAGATATGATTTTTGAGATTTTTGAGAAAGTGATTAATGCCAACATATGATTGTTTTATCATCTTTAAAAACCTCAAAAACACTTGTTAGCAAGACTCATATATATATATATATACATATATATATATGTATATATATATATATATATATAACATTGTTTCAAGAAGGTAAAAAGTAAATTCAGTGTAAAATTAAAGCAATGTAGATAAACATAGTAAATCAAATGTGAAAGTGAAAAGAGAGTAGTATGAATTTACCTGATGTACATTAAAATTAAGATAAAAGCCACAGTACAGGAGTGCCTTGCTTGCCTCCCAACCTCAACCAGGGTCTATTAATTAATGGATAAGTTCTCCATATACATATACATAAATAAATATATCTCAATATGGAAGCCATTATTGTCATTTCTTTAACATTGAATTCTTTCATTGTAAACCCATATATAGAATAAATACTGACACTAACAGTAATAAAAACCCATCAACATCGATCTATATGTATGTAGTCATCACTGTCATATATACTGCTCTAACAAGAAGTAATTCACCACAAAGATAGAGCTATTTAGAATTTTCTGTCCATCCTTGCTTTGTTTGCATCCATTGCTGCTAATCGAATAAAAGAAGAGCTATTATCACCTTGCATAACCAAATTTGGAATGAGTTGGAGTGAGCTTTCCCCATTGTGATGATGACCAACATGTTCATAATTTATGAAAGGAGGATTGTAGTAGTCCACAAGTGTTGCATTATTTTTAACCATTGCACTGACATCATCATGGACACTTTGGTGATGATGATTAAGTCCATTTTCACACTGATCCTTTATAATGGAATTACCACATTGTCTAGGCTGTGTTTGGTAGAAAATCTTTGAAACCACTAACTCACCATCTTTCTCTTCTTCATTAGTGCCAAGATGGTATTGATGCATCACCCAATTAGTCTTCTCAGGCTTCTTTTGCCTTCCATAGTTGGTGTAAAGGACAAGTATCTTCTTGAAACCCTTCACTGCACCACCAACATAAACTGGTCTTGTTTTTCCTGTTTTGTGCCATCTTGTCTCACTTCCCTCTTCATCAGTGTGAACCTTTCTTCTTTTTCTTGTTCCTGTTGTGTATGCTTTTGAAGGCCTGTGAAAGAAGTGGCGGATCTGTCCATCTTTGCTCACTCCTGCATCATTTCACAGAATAATTAACATTTCATTATATTTTTTTTAAGCAAATACTAATCAATATTCGTTCACAGTGTATTTATTAAGAAGCTAAATATAATAAAAAATTATTAAAACATTATTTTTCTGCATTCTCGAGAAACGAAATAACACATTTGTTATTGTTTTTTCTATTCTAGTATAATAATTTTAACAAATGTTCTTAAAAGCACTTTTAACAAATCACAAATGAATCTTTCTTCCATATGCAAAAGTATTATTATATGGCTTGCGAGTGAAGATATATGAAAGGCAAGAAAGAGGAATTGCTCCAAGGACTTGGGTTTAATCTTTTTTTTCTTTCACTTTTATCTTTTTAACAATAAGAATAAGAATTAGTTTTTAGCATGTACTTTTACGGAATGAAGACAAATTGAGTAATTTTAAATGTGATTAGTGTTTGGATCGTAGTTAAAACTCGTTAAATAATCTGGGTATTGTTTATCCCATCCTCATGCGTAACAAGGCAGCAACACCAACTTAGTTTGATGGAATTTCCAGCAACCTTCTATTAGTATCATGCAAAATTTTGACTAGAATTGAAATATATTACTGTGCTAGTTGAAGGTTAAGCACCAACATTTTCATTTTACTTGCTTATATAACGTAGGTTAGGATGCCTCTATTGAGTTTGGTATTCATTCACAATTCTCTATCAATAAAGTAATTAATGAAACAGTTTAGCAATTGTAAATTTTAAAATATGATTGGCTTATCAATTATGCAACATGTATTAAATTAGTTGTTTGATAATTAGTTGATGTGTTAGACAAAGTATTCCTTCATCTTTATATATAAGACGCTTTTGAGAAATTTCAAGTCCTTTAAAAAAATTGATTAATTTAATTAATGATATTGAAAATGTGAACATTTGATATGTATTTTGGTTAAAATTAAGATGTAATTCTTCATTCAAAGATAAATATCATAAGAATGTTTCACCCAAAAAAATAATCCTAAGAATGACACGAACCCTCTAGCTCTACTGGATAAAATCTTTTACCTTCTTTGGATCTAAATATAAAACCATTTTAAAAACTTTTTTTAATTTTATTTATAAGATCAGATTTCACTTTTTAATAATATTTAATAATTTATTTTAAAAAATTTATTTATTAAATTGACACTTTTTAAAATTTCAATAATAAATGTAGGAATTGTTTAAAAAAAAGTATATTAAAAGTTATTTTTTCAATGTCATTAGCAAAAATAACCCATTTTTTAAGTAGACATGAATTTCACCAAAACAATCTTATATTTAACATGGGAAAAAATATTTGTTAAGTTATAAAAGCAAAAAAGACAAAGCAAAAGATACATTATTTCTTACACAGGTAAAGAAAAAATATATATTAGACTTTAAAATCAATCAATAAAATTAGTCTATATATAGTAGTAAGTAGGAAATTAACATGTGTCATAAATGAATACTTTACATGCTAATAGTTAGTGAATTTGGTTTGAAATATAAGCAAAAATAAGTAATTTCATATTTGTTAATGGAGTTAGTTGATTGTATTTAATTTTTTTAAATTTGCAGAAAAAAAACATGTATTTTAGGAAAGTAGCATTGAAAATGAAACAAAAATGAAATAAGATAATAATTTTCTAGTGATGTTTTAAGAAAGTAGCATTGATAATTAAATAAAATTTAAGAAAATTAGTTGTTTTTGTTTATATTTTAAAAAAATGTGTTTTTTCCTTATATTTCAAACCGGAAGGAGTAGTTAAAAACTTCCAAGCACAATTTATTTTTTTTAACGTAACCTAATTTAAAGATTGATGTACAGGTTTACATGCATATCACAACAACTTCCTTAACCAAGGTGAGGTTGGTCAAGTGGTAGCTCACTTGGTCCCTTAACCAACTGGTCTCGAGTTCGAGCCTTGAGTATGGAGCAACCCCCGCTAGGAGACCTCTACCACTTAATGCAAGCTCAGTTAGGTCGGACCAGATGAGTCAGATTCTGGATAAATCTGGATACCGGTTAGTGTACACAAAAAAATTCCTTCCGGTAAAATATGTTATGCCAAGTTTTTTGATTTATTAACCAAACTCCCCGTTGCATTACTAGTACTTAATTTTAAAATTTCTACCAAGACAAGGATGTTTATTATAACATTTAATATTAATTTTTATCTCATTTGAAGAGAGTACAAAATGTCCAGGCAGTCATTCTCAACTGCCTTAATTTACATTTACAAAAATCATTTTCATTAATAAACCCGCATTTCATGCAAGGATACCAAGCACATCAATCTTATGTCTCATTATAATTTATAATTTCAATGTTGAGTATAACCCACGCTCCAAAAGGTATTTTCAAAACAAGACAAAAAAAAACTGGAAGTAGTAAATTGAAATAAATTATGAGTTTATCAAAAAAATTAAAATAAATTATGAAAACCTGGAAGCTTTTCTGGGTGTGTATAACAGATCCCATTCTCTCCTTCAAGCGTTGGTATGAACTCATCAATAAGAGGATGGAGCTTGGGCACATCAGAGTACACCTTTGCCTCCAAATGCTCTAGTATCTCATGATCATTTGGATCAAATTTCACTCCAGATGGTAACCCCGGCAAGTCATGAATTCCAGCCTATTTATTAAAAAAATAATAAGTGTTATTAAAAGAAAAGCAAAATTTAATTAATTTATTAGACAAAAACTTTTTTTTTCCTTTGATGAGATAAAAATGCATAAATACAATTAAAAAAAAACTAAAATTGCTCAAAGATGAGGTTGATGGAAAAAAAAAAAAAATACTACCTGATCTTGGAATTCCATGTTATAGCCACAGGAAGGGCAAGTTAAGGTTCGAATCTGATGATTTGATTTTGTGTCATTAACAACACCGTTACTTGTTCTAGGAATAATATTGGGCGCCATTAGTTCATCAATGCCCCTCTCCTCTTCTTCTAACTCATTATTGCACCATCTCATCTCTTTGAGATTTTGCTCCATATGCCCACATACATATCCCTAAATATTTTTCCAACAGCCTAATAAAATAATATCAGCTCTTAATAATAAATATGTTAAAGAAAAAAAAGAAGAGAAATGAATAAAAAAAAGAAGCAGGAAAAAAAAAGGACAAAGGTAAAGCCAGTATCTTGTTTCTTTTGGAACACGTTTTTCCTGAATTATCACTCCTTGTACCAGATAGGGAGCAAGTTTAGACCTACCTACCAGTCTTCCACTTTTCTTAGCTTTCTTGTGTATATTCTCTGTGAACGTATGATTGAGCTGTGTTTGGTTCTGTAAACAGTTTTGCAATTCAACAATTTCTTCTTAGAGAGAGAGAGGGAGGGTTGAGGAGGAGGGGCAAAGGGTGTAAAGGTGTGAAACAAAAGGGGGTTCGACAAATATAGATAGGAAAGGAAACTTGTCGGCCAAGCTTGCTTGTGTCGCCGTATATACGCTTGTATTTTGAAAATAATAAATGATAAATGAAATCCGAGCTGAGAATCCTTTACACACTACTTTATTTTACATGGGAAAATTTAGCTCATCACTTTGATAATCATAATTTTTTTTGGTAATCATAATTAACATATAAAATATTAGTCAATAACTTGTATTATGTAGTAATAATTAGAAATATTAACCAAACAACAAGTATCAATTTATATGTTGATCATTATTATGTAAGATGCTCCGTCGGGATAGAATATACTTACATCGATAATCTCTCAATTTCAAAAAAGAATAATGATGATCAATAATGCTCCAATATTTTTTTTTTTGGTTTTTTAAGCATATTATAAGTAAGGGTCTTGCTAAAGCTTTCTAATTTTTTTTAAAAAAAAATAACATAAGTTTCTAATTTTTTTCATGAGAACATCAAAAGTTATATTTTTTCAATATTTTTCAACTACATATAATCCCTTAGGACACTTATTAGCATTTTTCTATAAGTAATTGAATTTACACTTTTGTCATTATTGTTACACACTTATTCATGATAGATTAGTTAGAACAAATAGCAAAGAAAATTAACCCTAATAAGTAATACTTCCTTGGGTAAATATTTTTTTAGAAGATATTTATATATTTTTCTTTTATTTTATTTGTTTTTTTTATTAAAGTGAAAATTATATTTGAGAAATTTTTAATACAAGTTAAGTTGATAAATTTATATTGTTAAAATAGATTTTTAAAATTTCAAGAAATGTTTTTTAGTATGAAATTAAGTATGACTTAAGGACTAGAGATTTTTTATTTTTTTTTTACAGCAAAGAAAACATAATTAGAGAGAGTAATATGTAGAATAAAAAAAGGGGGGGAAAGGGTGTGGGGTAAGAGTGGAATTGAGGCAACCGGATTCTTCTTTGGACATTTCACCTCTTGTGAGAGAGTACGTGTGTGTGTGTGTAAGTTGGGAGTTCAGCTGCAGTGTCAAATTAGAGTGTCCTTAAAGCTATGTAAAAAATTCAGATATCAGACATGTAGATACGAACCGACAAAGAATGTAACATAAGTACTATACGCTTATTATTTACTATGTATTTAACTATTTATCTTTGCACCAAACATCAAACACACGGTATAATAATCCCATTAAACCTCTTTCTTCACGTAGAATTCTTATTTCAATTTATAGATCAGACCACCTTTTTCACACTTACTGCTTCCAAGAATATTTGTGGAGGGCTCAAAGAAAATGTATCCAAATTTCACACACAATATGCTATACTATTCAAATATTGAATGGTCCTACTTTTTCAACGTATTTAATTTCTATTTATCTCATCACTTGGCTTAGGGTTCATGAAATGTCACAATCATCAGCTTCCTAGCTATTATTTTCCATAAAATTACAAGTGATTTTAATCTAGTACTATATATATATATATGTCATTGGTGTGGCGTTTTTGTCAGTCCACTTTGAAATTCATATGTGGAATGATCCTTAATGGATTGGACTTTGGAAGTAACAGCAGCAGGTACGTAGAAAAGACACTAATACAGATTAATTAGCTTAATCCTTCATTATAAGAATAGTGAAATTTTCTACATACCAACCGACAAGTCTTTGTAAGCTTCTCAGAGAAGCCACGCAACATATACAAGAAACTTAGCTTAGGCATTAAGCTCTTAGACTCCTGGTTTTGTTCGTATTTGTTTTTTTCCTCTTTAATTATTACCTTTAACGTATAGGCCAGGGGCTTAGGATTTTAAGGCTTTTTTGACAATGTTGTTTCTCTTGCATATATACACGTTACAAGGGCTTGAACAACTTTACACATGTCATGTAGTTGCTGTAGATAGGGATTAGAGATTTGTTTGCATAAGAGGGAAGAGGGGATGAAAGAAGGGGAAGAAGAAGAAGAAGAAGAAGAAACTTTATACAAGCAAATTAAAGCTAAGAAACGTGATATGTGCTATTCTTAAAAGCATGTACATTATCGACCCCAACACGAGAAATGGCATCCATATATAAGGACATTCATATATAGTTACAATGTAAAATAATAATGCAAATTACAAAGGTTGGGTTTGTTAAGGTGTTACGTCATCATGTTGCATGCGGTGTGGAATTGGATTCATTAGTTGAAGATCAAATTTCCACGTAGATTTCCTGTAGCAGTCTCCCACACCAATAATAACATACATATATAAAGTCACTTTTTTAAGGTAATCATGCCTATAAAGAAGCCTTATGTTCGATTCCAATTAATATATCCGCTAGGAGAGGGATAAGAACGTGCCCTCATATAAAGATGTTTTCGATGACACCTGTAATATTAGCCAAAGAATACAAACAAATATATATATTCAAATAACATTAGTATGTCGTAAAATATTGTCATTTATGTTTATTTCAAAAATATCAATTTAATTTTATTATTATTATACTATTTTTATTGTGTGATTTATCTTGTCTGTTTAGTAGCACCATATATATATATATAATGTACTTTTGTATCTTAATAAATTAAAGTTCAAAAGTTGTGTATCGAAGTTATTAGAAGTGAAGCAGTGTCATGGATATGAAATAGTGTCAGTGTCGTTCTTAATATTTTCGGGACCCCAGGCAAAATTAGAAATAGAGGCTCTCTCTTATAAAATAATTAATTACGTAAAATTAATTACATAAAACTTTTACAATATAGATTACAACACGATAACATAATAATTTTATCTTTTTTTATAATTAAGAAATTTCATTAATAATATCAAGTTTAAGTAAGCATAGATATTCTCCCCACTTTCTGGTAAGGGTTGAAGAAACCTACCCTATCATTTGCTTTAAGCTGATTAAAAAAACACATCAACTATTAAGTCATCATTTCTATACAATGAAAACTTCCAATTTTTAAACCATGTCAAATCACCCTTACATTATGATTAACCATCAACCATCTATATATATGTCGATAATCTTTATTACAAAATTATTAACCATGGACTATAATAACATGATCCCAAAAAAATCACCAAAATAACAAACATGATAGCAAAATACGGTAATCTTCCATGTTTTGCTATGTTTATACAGCTATACATGTTTTGTTTTATTTATTTTCTTACTTTTTTTTAAAAAAAATCAGCTATAGGTATTAAAAAAAAAATTTGGGACACCAAATAGGCGGTCGCCCCTCTTGTCCTGAGCCTAGGGACGGGTCTGAATAGTGTTTGCCTTGGGCATAAAACAGTGTTTGCTTCGAAACAGTGTCTTGCATATAAAATGAAGTCTTGCATCTAAAATGAAAGGTTGTTTCCTTTGTTATAAATTAATAGTGCCACGACATGAGGTGGTTGGTTTTTTAATCACAATAATACACTAACACAAACATCATTCTTATTCTTCTTCTCCTTCTCCTCCTTCTCTTCTCCTTCTCCTTCTCCTTCTTCTTCTTCTTTATTTATGCTTTTATTAATTTCTCCATTCTGGGTTAATCTTGTTTATTTATTTATGCTTTTATTAATTTTTATTTATGCTTTTATTAATTTCTCAATTCTGGGTTAATCTTGTTTATTTATTTATGCTTTTATTAATTTCTCCATTCTGGGTTACATCATTAAACAATACACTGTTAGTTCTGTAACCTGACTTCTGTCAGAAGGGTCTGCTGAATCCTGGGAAATCGTCGCGGTGCGCGAATAGATTCTTAAGGACAGTGTCTTTGACACGCCTCAGATCATGTTCTTACTTTATATATTATTTTAGTGTATATTCTTCATATTTTTCCAACAATCTTAAGAATCTAAATTATGGAGAACATACGTGGCATCTTTGTTATAATTGTTCTTCCTGTGGGGAGACCAAAGATGGATAATAACCCATCAATTATGTGATATTCTACTTGTCGTGAGACATCAACAATGGTATTTTGGTGAAGGATGCAAGCACGACGGACTAACTCAGGTTCCTTGGTATTCTATTAATCTCAACTTCTCAAGTAAGATTGTTGTTATTTATTCAAGTCCATGGAAATAATGATGGTATGCTTTCACTCTATTCTTTCTTGGTGATGTTTAATTTTATTTTTTTTTGGATATCCACCCGCGCAACTGGGTGACTAATCCCTCGCACCACGGTCGGGCCCTTTCGGGGGCGATGCTCCCAGTAAGGCTTGCTCCATTAACATGCGCCTCGGGTACGACTTGAACCCGCGACCACATGCTTAAGGGACACAAGCCCCTTCCACTTGTGTCAGCCTCCACTGGTGATGTTTAATTTTTGATCCATGAGTATGTCTTCTAAAATTATTTTTATATGTAATAAAATTACGAGAATTTAAGTATTAATATTTTCCATATCATGAATTTGATGATGATGATGATGGAGTTGCGTGGTCTCCAACACTTTCCGCAACGCTTTTCGTTATTTTTTCAAGAGGAATGTCGTTGGGTTGCAATCACACATTGAATAAACAATTAAAGCAAGCAGGTTGCCAGGTTATAAGGGATCCATTTAGGATTGAGACCAAGCTATGTTTATAAATTGAATTCTCATGTATATCTGAGTCGTATATAGAAAGTTTGTTTGTCTGTTTTAGTTTATGGTTTTTCATAAAGAAGAAGAAGAAGAAAAAGAATGAAATAAAGAAAGTTGTTAGATGTGTGTTGTTTCTTCGTAGTATCATGTAATAATACACGTCCTTGTAGTTATGAAATTTGATAGTAATACACAGTATTAACTGACCTGTTCACTAGCTAGCGAGGGCAATTGCATGCCCTTGCTAAGTTTTGGCATCTTTTTTTTTTTGGTACATACATAATATATAGGTGCTCAAATTTTAGGCTTTAAGTTAAATAAAAATATAAGGCCTATCAAGAATTATAGCCCAAAAACCCTCCTTGTCTCCTTGCTAGTTTCTACCGTCACCCATCATGTGAGGGATCCCTTGTGTGAAACCACTGAAGGCTGAAGTTGTGAGAGCCTAGGAAGTTGAGGTTCACGCTATAGTGTTGTGTTGTGTTGTGCAGCAAAATAACAAAGGCACGAGGCAATATAATATCAAAAGTAATGCATAGTGACCAATGAAAAGGTGTTTTTTTAAACCCAAACTCAATCTTCATTTGTGTTATTCAATTTTTTTAACCCTGAATTTCTATTTTAGGTATAAATCTCTCACTTTTCATTAATTTTAATTTTTTAATCATTATTAAGATTTTATTGCTTTGCTTTAGTGATAGGTTAGGTGAGGTATTTTGCTCTTTATAAAATTGAGATTTGGGGTTATTTTTAAAATGAAGGATTGAGTTCATTTTTTATTGCTTATTGCTTTGTATATGTACCAATTTGATTTTGATGGTTCATTGTGGATTGGACTTGTGGTAATTTTTAATATTGATTTTAGTGTCGAGGCTTCTAACAATGGAAAAATATTGATGGTTCATTTTTTGATAATGTTGAAATGAGAAAATTATTCAGAATTTCCACAATATGAAAACTCGTAGACAATTACAATTACGAGAATTTGTATGAATGTTTATTTATTTTGAAATTTCAATATTGCAAAGCAAGTTCCAATATATTTTTAACGTCATTAATTTATATATCTCGCCCTCACATTCGAAAATTCCTGGGTCCGTCCCTGGTAATACAACAAAATTTCTAGTGCTAATTGCTAACACCATCTTGCTACCATGATCTGAATTGGTTATTGTTATGGGGTAATTCATTCTCTGAAAACTTAATTTTGGTTACATTTAGTTTTCATGAGGTGATTAGTGAATTTAACCTTTGGTTGTATGTGCATTTTCTATTGTTTGCTGCTGTAGTAGAAGTAATGACCTTTTTAGTTATGTTGAATTATAGAAAGGCTTGATATAACATGAGTTTTTGAGTTTATATTTGCATTTATATGATGACATGGTAGTATGATTAAAATGTGGGGGTTGCAAGTATAATCTATGTAATGCATATGTGTGATAACAAATGACAATCCTTCTAAGATAATTTTGGACAACTAATTGATTTTATCATGGTTTAATTAGGTTAATGATTTAATTTTTTTTAGTAATTAATAATATGCCAAAATGTTAATCGAGATAAAAAAAATTATAAAATGACTGATATCTCACCAGTGGTTAAATGATTAATTTTTTTTTCCTAGTTTTCCCATAAAGATCGAGAACACATGGCATGTTATACATTTTGTGTCATTTCATGAGACAAATTGTGGAAATTGTTAAAAAAAACTTTAAAATAATAAATTTTCAATTTATTTTTTTATTTTACCAATTCCAACATTTTGACACATGAAATAATACAAAGTGTAGAAGGTCAAATCTTTTTTAAAAATCAACAACCAACATTTCAATCATAGTCCTTCAACTTAATTTAAGTAAAAGTAAGTTTTGCCACCCTTGCAATTCTTATTGTCAAGAATTCAGGTTAAATGGCTAATTGAAGCTCCTGCAGTGTATGGATCGGATATTGAATTTTTGGGGTAGCTTCTCATATTTTGCATTTTAAAGATTAAAGTGCATAAACTTAGACCATTGAATATAATAAATAATTTAAATTATTATGTCTCAATTAAAGAATCTATATTAAAATTTGGTTTAGATTAATCAATTTTAATCAGAAAACCACACCAAAATAATCCAATCACCATAAGAAAAGAAAACCTTTGTATTGTATGTCCTCTGTTTTTCTTGGGGATTATTCTACAAACCCCACTATTATTCCCCGAACTCCACTTTTTTAAATAATACCCAAAGTACACTCCTTTAAACCTCCCTTATGCTTCTTTCCTTTTCATTTCACAAATCTCACACCCAAACGCCTCCAACTTCAGAAACCGCGTCCATCTTCCACTTACAACTTCTAACCTTCTTCTTCCTCACTGTCGTCTCCGCCTCCGCCTCCACCGCCGCAAGTGGGAGTCCTTCCTTCAAGGTATGAACTTCCTCTTTCTCATTTCACGTTTCGTTTCTCTTTTTTCTTTTGTTGTTCCGTTTTCCTTTTCTCTTTCTATTTTCGTTTTTGTTTTGTTCATTTGTTTTTGAATTTGTTTATTTGATGTTTGGTTTGGATTAGGTTAGGTTTTGTTTTTTTTTTTTCATTTTCCGTTTGTTTATTTAGTGTTAGGTGTTGTTTTTGTTTCGTTTTTGTATTGGTTTTTCCCATTCGCCATAGCTGTGTTGATGTGTTTATTTGTTGTTGTTGTTGTTGCTACGATTGAATTTTTTTCTTTTTCTACTCTCTGGTTAATTCCGACGAACCAGTGTCGGAAAATTGAAATTCCGACACATAGTTCTCGGAATTTTTTTAAAAAAAAATTAACAAATTTTTCCGACATACCCGTGTTGGAATTTTATTTAAAATTTCGACACTAGTGTGTCGGATTTTTTCCAGTAACGTAAAAAAAACGTTCATTAAACCGAAGTTACCTTCAACATGGAGCAGAGAAAGGCCACTAGAACTCCTTTACGAATGAAGATGGATAAAGTTTCTGAGTTTCAATGACTTTTTGCTTTAGAGAATGTCAAGGAGAAAGGGGTTTGTTATGTGGAACATGAGAAATACATAGGATTATGGGGTTTTCTTAGGGTAGAAGGTGGAAAGGTGGTGGGGTTTGGGTTTTTTTTTTTTTTTTTTTTGAATACTGAAGGGCATAATGGATATTTTTCCCATTAAAATCGGGTTTGGGGATAATAGTCGGGTTTGTAGACTAATCCCCGTTTTTCTTTGGTCCAATTTTATTCTATTCAGGGCAATGAACAAAGTTCACTTAAGAGACTGGGCCTCTTCCAAATTGGTTCAGTTAGGAGGGTATGGCCCAATAGTAATAAGGAACTAATATTTTAGTCTTTTCCTATTAGAACATTTAATGATTGGTAGTCTTAATAATTAACAATTCTGATTGTTTACTCAAACTAGATACTACTAATTAAAATTCAGATCTAATCCACGTGTTTAACAAACTAGATAATCAAACAATGTAATCAATGAGTTTTTAATTTTTATATTTATGCAGCAGTAAAGATTGGTTCAGTAGCTGAAAAAAAATTTGATTCATTATACATAAATAAAATAATTAAACTAAATTGAACCATTTAACGAAACAAAACCACATTTTTTTAGTTTGATTTCTTCGATTTCGTGAACGGAAACTGCTTACGCCGTTATTTAAATAATTGAAGCAAATTTTTTTTTAAATTACAAAGAAGGTACCTGTGACTAAACCCAGGATCTGAGGGCCTAAGTTATCTAGGTGTCCCGACAGCTACCAACTGGGTTGACTTACGCGGACTAATTGAAGCAAAAATTAACTGTACACAAATAAAATGTTCAAATTTTCATCATAAATAAAGAGTTACAACACAGTAATAAAAAAAAAAAAAAAAAAAAAAAGAGTGACAACAGTGTAAACAAATAGTCGCCATCATATGAATGCCATGTTTAAATCAATCGCAACCTGAAAAAGAAAATGCCTATCGCATGTCAAGATAAAAGAAAGGTGACTGAAACAGGAACCAAAAAAAAATCAAGAACCTCTTCCTTTCATCAATAAAAGGATCCCACACCAGAGGGAACCATAAATTGATATAAACCACCATAATGATAGAGGATTAATGGCACCGTCCCACCTTTCAATTTCAACATTTCTCACGTTATGAATTTAGTACAAAATCTTCAGCCTACATAATTTTTTTTTTTAAATGACAGGCCTAAATAATATTTTTTTTAATAAGACAACAAATTTTTTTTTTGATAATAATAAGACAACAATTTTTTAATAAGACAACAATTTTATTTCAACACACGGAATCTTCAGTCTACAGAATTCTTTTTAATAAGACAACAATAAACTCAGATCCGAAGTTGATGATATAGTTTAGATACTATACAGGAGTATGTATTTTAATTCAACCCATATCCACTAACATGATTTTTCGTCCGCGTAAGACAGCCCAGTTGGTGGCTGTAGGGATACTTAGGATTTCCTCTCCCCAAATCATGGGTTCTAGTCTCAGACCTCCCATGTAAAAAAAAACATGATTTTTCAATCTGACACCTATTATCCAACGCATTACAATTTTGTGATCATCAATCTCCTAACCAATTACATACGTAGCAAGACATTTATAAAAAAATATATGCCAGCTTCAACTCGTCATAACAGTATTGTAAGGAACAAACGGATTAAACATCCATTCAAATAAAGATGCAGTCCAGCTATTCTTCTTCCCTTACAGTAAAATTCAGCTTCTATTTTTTATTTTCTCTACATGTAATCATTCAATTGGGAGGATAGTATTGAGTAAACAGCAATTCATTCCTGCTCACCAAATACACCAAACAGTAATTGAAGGACCACCCTTCCAACATAATCCTCCTCTTCGGCATGTTCATATGCTGATCAAATTGCAGCATTCCATCAACCACCAATCGATAAGACCGCAGAAAAGTCAAAGCAACGATATACTGCTTGCCACATCCCGTATGTAGATGGACACGTGAGAAAAGGATTCGACACTCCCAATATATCTAATGCAATTACGGTGGACTAGAGTTTCTGATATGTACATTGTTCGACGTACCAAATTAGTATTCTATGTTCTGGATCTTATGTTCAATTGCATAATTAAACTAATTTTTTATATAAAGAACTATAATTCGAGATTAATTATACTTCCATTTAAATGGATTAATAATTCTCTACTGTAAGATTTATTTAGTTTGGTTTGAGAACTTTAACAATGCCATTCTGTGTCAAAATATTACGTGATTAGCATAAATATAATTTGGCTTAATTATGTCACAAGTCCTTGAAGTTGGGGTACTTTTGCCAAATACCCTTATACTTTTTTTTCAATGTCTGACTCCTTGAAGTTACTTCTGGGTTTGTCATATACCACTACTACCAATTCTGGCTAATTTTGATGACATGTAACATCACAATCGTAGTCAGATGCAGGAGGTTGGTCATGTGGTGTCGCGTGTGTCGCACGGGCGAAGACGATCTCTCTCTTCAATTATTTATTTTTCTTTTTTATTTAACTAAAAATATAAAAATATTAAGTTTTTTAGTTTTTAATTTTTTTTAAAAAAAGATCTTCGTCCACGGGTAGTATTGGCAAAACGGGCGGGCGGGCGGGCGGCGGGCATGCTCGGCCCGCAAAAAATGCGGGATGCCCGCCCGTTAAAATATTTAGGGCCTAATTTTCAGGCCCTACCCGCCCGCACTACGGGCAGGGCGGCCCACGTTGAAAAAAAATTAATTTTATATTTTATTTTTTGTTTTTAGTACAACTTTTTATAAAAAAATTGCGGGTGGCCCGCCCGCCCGCATATCGCTCGTAAATCGCCCGCAATTTGAGTATACCACTAAGGTGATTTGCCTTTTTTTTTAAATATACATGCCCGCGGGCCGCCCGCGCCCGTCCACGAAAAATAACGGGCGGGCATGATTAATTTTTTTTGCTAAAACTTGTGTTCTGCCCGCAAAAAAAATGCGGGCGGGCAGGCGGGGCTCGCGGGCCAAGGCCCGTTTTGCCAATACTATACACGGGACACCAGGTGCTTAACCTTTTGCGTTTGATCAAGATTCTGATGTTACATGTCAACAAAATTGGTCAGAATTGGTGATAGGGGTATATGACAAACCCAGAATTGAGATAACTTCGGGGAGTCGGACATTGAAAAAAAAAATATAAGGGTATCTGGCAAAAGTACCTCAAACTTCAGGGACTTATGATATAATTAAGTCTATAATTAATTTAATTAAAAATTTAACAAATTATAATTTTTTAGTCAATCATAAAACTTTAACACATGAAATGATATTACCAAATATGATATTTTATGCTTTATCCTATTCTATATGTCAAAATATAAAATTCAAAAATTGATTAAAATAAACTAATTAAAAATTTATTATTCAGTTTTGAACAATCCATTTTTATACTCCGCTCTATACACCCCTTTTATCTTAGTCATAAACCATATGAATTGTATTAATGGCTTGTTGAAGTTTCATCAACAACCTTCTTCAATTTTGAAGTCATGACGATCATCCATCGGTAGCCGCGGCACCGCGCTTGAAAAAATGGTGAATATAGGATAGGCTAGGTTGTGGCTTGCGCAGGTATTACATTTTGCATATACAAAACTGGATGATAAATTCCAAAGATTGTAATTAAACAAAGCTAGACAACCTACCTCAGTTTAGGTCTCTAGGTCTTATACTCCTTTTTTTTTTTTTTCCTTTATGCTTTCTTTAATAATTTTCTTTTTATTTGCCTATCAAGAAAAAATGGATTTAAGGTTATTTGCTGATTCATAACTTTTACTAAAAGTTACAAGACCGATTTAAAAATAGAAAATAAGTTACCATAGTTTTGTCAAGTCAAATTGAATTATTATAGATCAGAAATGCTTGCCAACTTTTAATAATAATAATAAGTATATTTCTATCCTGCTGTGCTATGCAACCTTTTCTTAAACCAATATGAAGTATGCCACATATACCATGTCATTACTTGAAATAGTTAAAATTAGTTTTTTGCAATTTAGTCCAACATAAAAACTAAATTAAAAATTTAGTCCTTTGTACCTATAGACAAATTATAACTTTTAATTTTAAATTTAGTCACTTGCATTTAGCCTTTTCACGCAAGTGACTAATTTTAACTACTATGATTTTTTTTTAAATTAAAAGTTATAATTTGTTTATAGGTACAAAGGACTAAATTTTTAATTTACCTTTTATGTTGGACTAAATTGCAAAAAACAAATTTTAACTACTTCAAATAATGACATGGCATAATAAGTGACAACTTCTTATTGGTTTAAGAAAATGTTGAATATATACCAACCAAATTTGGATTGCAGAGTAACTCTCTAATAATAATAATAATAATAAAGAAATGCTTACCAACATTTGTCCCCATTACGTCTGCATTGTACATAAAAGTTAAAAGCAATTGCTCCACAAATTTGAGTATCTTCATTATGGGGTGACTCCAAGACTGAAATGAAAAACTAGATCAGATGCACACTTCCAACTCTAAATTGTTCAAAATATTTGCCACTTGAGCCACGGTAGGCCTACACTTCCTTGAATTACCAACACAAGCTGAAGCAACTTTGGCTAATCTAACAAGAGGTTTCATGTTAGAAGGAATCACCAATCTATTATCCAAAAGTTCACTAAAACACATTCCCTTAATCAAAGGCACTGCCCATTTTACTAACAATCCTTCCTCACATCCTCTCCCACTTAAAATCTCTAGAATAACCACTCCTAACCCATAAACATCACTTTCCTTGCTAGCACCACCTCTTCCTTTGTTCCAATATTCATCATCTACATAACCTACTAGACCTCTCTTTTCAAAGGGTGCTAAGAAGTTGAGACCATAATCACAAATCCTAGGACAAAAATTGACATCAATTAGAATATTTGAGGACTTGACACAACCATGTACAATATTTGGTGTTACCACTTCATGCAAATAAAGAAGCCCTCTACCTGCACCAGCTGCAATTCTGATCCTAATATTCCAATCCAAAACTGTAGCACCATTTATATTTTGTTGCAAATAGAAGTCCAAGCTTACCATTTTCACAAGCTCCATCACTATGATTCTCTCACCTGGTGCTTCAGAGAATCCTATTATAGGAACTATGTTAGGGTGCTGTGCTGAAGATAGCCATTTCAACAAAGATGAAAAACCAAACCCTGCATTTTTCAACACAAGAAAGGAATGAATCCTCTTAACAGCTATAAGTTTTCCTTGGTCCTGCACTCCAGCGTACACAGTTCCTAACCTACCCTTACCAACAATTCTCTTATTATTGAAGTCATCAGTAGCAGCATCAATGTCCATCAACGAGTAAACTTGAGCACCAAGCTTCACAGGAGGAATTGTTTCTGAGGATTCAATTGGTTTCATTTTACAAATAAGGAAGAGGACAACACAAAGAATGATAAGAGATGTGGATAGAGTAGCAATGACCAAATCATAAGCAATATACTGGACATGGTTCATTTTTGTGATCTTCAATTTCTTGCACTAATTGCCTTTTGCTTTGTTGAGGGTTGATTGTGTAGGAAGAAGGGAATTGAGGTGAAGGAAGTTGGTGGTACAAAGGAGAGATTAGATGGTCTGTCCAAGAGATGTGTGGAAATTAAACTAGCTCATATATATTATTCAAAGTTGGTGAGACATCAAATAGAAAGTTGCAATGTTAAAAAAGAAAAAAATTAGAAAGTTGCATAAGAAAAAAGTT
The DNA here is from genome assembly GCA_037953625.1 of Crotalaria pallida. NCBI lineage: Eukaryota > Viridiplantae > Streptophyta > Magnoliopsida > Fabales > Fabaceae > Crotalaria > Crotalaria pallida. The sequence continues at coordinate 111,026,542 of CM075655.1, forward strand.
TTAGTGCAGTTTTTTCTTTTGTAATTTTACGATTCAAAATGTGAATTGAGTGGGTAAAGAATATCTCACATTGTACAATAATAATTGTTAAGTTAAAGTATATATAAATGATAAGATCCATTAATTCATTGACTTAAAATTTTGAGTCAAGATATACCCCGCTGGGAGACGATGCATAAGAACACGACGTCGTGCAAAATTAGTCTCAAGGGTTCATTGGTATTAAAGGTGTTTTTGGGAACATATGTGATACTTGCCAAAAAAATACAAAAAATAATTTTTTTAGTCAAGATGTTGTGTCAAATCCACTTTTATACTATTTCATTTAAGCCCATGATTTCTTTTTTTTTTTTTTTGGTGTACATCAAACGGTACCCGGATCTGGTATACCCAGACTCCGACTCATCCGGTTTAACCCAACTAAACTTGCACTAAGCGGTACGGGTCTCCCAGCGGGGTTGCTCCATACCCAAAGCTCGAACTCGAGACCAGATGGTTAAGGGACCAAGTGAGTTACCAATTGGCCAACCGCACTTGTTTAAGCCCATGATTTCAAATCTTCCATTTTATTGATATTAAAAAAAAAATCATATACAAACAATCTGCCTATTTATCAATTGTGAAAAAGTTGTTGGGAAGTTTATAATTAGATTTTGATGTGGTAGCCCAGCCCGTTTCAGTTTTAGTTACACAAATTAAGGTTACGTAAAAATGACTTGTTGCATAGAGACAAGGAAATACTTTAAATGTGTTTGTGTGTCCTTTTCATATCAAAATAATATGTTCATGTATCTAGCAACTTAATTAGTGGCTTCTGCTACATAATGTTTCCCCGAATTCTTCAAAAGGATATGAAATTTTAAAGACTTAAGCTTTTATTGTTTATTAAATTTTATAAGGTTTTATCTTAAAACTAATCGATAATAATTTAAAAAAAATATAGTTTAACAAGTTTTTAAACTACATCTAAGAAAATGAAAAAAAAAAAACATATTAAAGTTTCATCTCAAATCAATTAATAATTAATAATTGATAATAAAAGAAAGAGTTGAGCATGTATTTAAATCACATACTAAAAATTATGATAAGTGATGTGGAACTTCCCGCGGTACTTATTTATGCTTGGTGTACACCATTATATATGCCTGGTACGTACTAAAGAGGAATGAGAGAATAACAGCATTTAAAAGTTCTCAATTAATCTATTAGGTACAAAGAATTTAGCTATGACAACCCAATGTATATATTTTAACTCAACGTTGTTAATGTTTGGAACCGTATTATCTGAAATAAATTTAGACTAAAGTAATTTTTCCAAAATAACCAATTATCTGGAACCGTATTATACAATATATTCCTAATGTAATTTTTTTTGAGGTTCACATTTAAAAAAGACTTACTTCAATATAAGTCTTTTTTTTAATTATTTATAAGATCATTTTTCAATTTTTAACGATATTAATTACTTATTTTTCTCAAATATGTATATTTACTCAATATTTTTTTAAATTTCTAATAAAAATTATAAGGTTAATTTTAAAAATATACCATGCAATCAAAAACTGAATGGTTGTTATGCAACCCATTGTTAAACCAATAAAATCTTGCCACCTAAGACATGTATGTCACATCATTACTTAAATTAGTCAAAATTAAGTTTTGCAATTTAGTCCAACATAAAAACTAGATTATTGTAATTTAGTCCTTTTGTACTTTTAGACAAATTGTAAATTTTTTTTTTATAAAAAGAAAAAAAATTTCTTAAACCCAGGCGGCGGCGATGGTGGCGGTGGCGCCGGCGCAGGCGACGGTGGTGGTGGCGGTGGGTTTTGAGAAGTGAAGATGAGTTCTGGGTTTAAGAAATTTTTTTTATATAAAAAAAATTAAAATTTATAATTTGTCTAAAAGTACAAAAGGACTAAATTACAATAATCTAGTTTTTATGTTGGACTAAATTGCAAAACTTAATTTTGACTAATTTAAGTAATGATGTGTCATATATGTCTTAGATGGCAAGGTTTTATTTGTTTAAAAATGGATTGCATAGCAACCATTCAATTTTTTATTACATTTTAGAAATTTCCAAATATATATTAAATATTCTCCATTTAAATGTTACTCCTATCAACAATATTAATTAAATTTCTTAATCTCATAAATTTTCTTAATAGAGATTTAAATTAAGGATTGGATGGAGCATAATTTTTTATTTTTTTCTTGGGTGAACGGATGGAGCATAATTTATAGTAGTACTTTGTGGTGTAGACTTGTAGAGTTGTAGTCGTACCATTGCTCCTTTTTTTCATATATAAATAGCGTACTCACGATTATAAAATTTGAAATATCGTCATATTTATTTCGTATCATGCCAATGTCCTAATTTAAATGGTCCTATAACCTTAGCATTTATGAGTCATGACCCCCATGCATTGGCTTGCCATTTGGCACTCAAGCACTCGCTGGGCATGTTTAGGGAGCCATTAAACACCCATAAAAGATTCTGTAAATTGTGAAGCATTTGGCTTGAACTTCAGCGCTTTTAGTAAGCAAGCCATTAGAAAAGTGCCGCAACACATAACCAGAGAAATACAATACTCCAATCAGCAATTACAGTAGTGTTGTGCAAGTACTCAGAACAAATAGTTTAAAGTTAAGTTGTTAAAAGGATCAATCTTTCATCATTCTTACAATAATTTTGTTTACTTTTCTTCGGAGTTCGGACAATGAAGTGGTTAACATATAAATAACCTCCATTCAGAATTAGAACTAAGCAAGAATTGGCAAAAGAATTCCAGATTCAGCAAAAATATCACCATTCTTAGTCATTTTCTAAAAGGATATTGGTATCCCATCGTCATTAATCACACACAGAAGTAGAAGGCAGCTCAAATGGATGGAACCTTCAATTTAAAGAGAGGGCCCAAGGAGGGAAGAGCCTGCCTAACCTCATTAACTCAGCTATCATAGGCTCATAGCTGTACCCAGCACACAAGTGTGGGATGAAAATTCTTGTTCTTATAAAAAGAAATGTCAAAGCATTTAAGCTGGAACATCCAGAAAGTTATACTCCCTTCGGTCTCAATTATAAGCAAAAATAACTAATTTCATAAGTATTAAAAAAAGTTAGTTGAGTACATTTAATTTTTTCAAATTTATAAAAAAAAATAGTACTCTTTAGTAAACTTACATGGGAATGAAACAAAAATTAAATGATTCAACCGCTTTATAAATATATTTAAGGAATGATTGTATTGGGAATAGAAAATTATTATTATTATTTATTTTTTTTACATGGGAGGTCTGGGACTAAAACCCATGACCTGGGGAGGGGGAAATCCTAAGTGTCTCTGCAGCCATCAACTGGACTATCTTACGCAGACATAGAAAATTATTTAAATTTTGCTTAAATTCAAGACAATTAGTAAGATGTTTTTTTGCTTATAACTTAGACAGGAGGAGTACAGCATTTAAGCATGATTGAGCTACAGATTCCTCATTATATCCCATTGTCCTTATGTCCAATACTAGTACTGTAGATATTATACTACCACCATAGATCCCTAATTTTTTTTTTTTAAAAAAAAAAAAGAAAAAGAAAAGCAAGGGATAGATATTACAATTCGATCCATGCAACTATGCAAGAGCCAGGTAAAATCTTTTAAACAAATGTACCTAAAACAATCTTTTTGAAAATGGAAATATCATTACTACATATAAGAGGTTGTAATTTGGTAGTGAAGCTAATTGACCTACTTTAGAAGGCAAACCATCAACTTCCTTGTCCCTCTATTTTTCCACCAAAAGAAAAAACACCTCTCCTGGCCTCTTTTCTTTAGTCAACTTTGTAAATCAAACCATGGTGGGTAAGTTGGCTTATAGTAAAAGAAAAGCTTCGAACTCCCCCTTCCGAATCAAATATATCCAACCCTGGCAATGATTTTAATTAAGCAACGCTTCCTTGATCTGAGGCATCATCATAGTAATAAGGTGATAACTTCCCATCTTTCTTGGCAGGCTTTGTTTGTTTCACCGTGCTGACCTCTTGCAGCATTTTCACCACCCTTCTCATTGAAGGCCGGTTGATCGGAAGAGGACTAGTGCACATGAGGCCAATGTTGAAGACCTTGCAAACTTCTTCTTTGAAACAAGGATCTAACCTAGAGTCAAGTAAATGGTCCACACCTTTCTGATCCAAGGTGGTGCACACCCACTTAACCAAGTCTTTCTCCCCAAATTCAGGGTCCACCGGGCGTCGTCCAGTAACCAGCTCAAGTATGACAACGCCAAAACTGTATATGTCGCTCTTTTCATTCACTCTAAGCGTGTATGCATATTCTGCACAACAAAAGGACCATGTCAGTTTGGTTCCAAAGAAAGGCCAAAACCCCATACAGGTTCTTATATAATCTGGGAGCAATGCACTAGTCAAATGAAAAAATTACATGCAGTTGGATCAAATATACAAGTATCAAATATTTAAAAAATAAATAAATAAATAAATCAGATCTGAACGGTAAAAAATTTACTAGTAGTATTACTTTGGGGAACATTTAGAATGAATTGCTCCACAACAGGATATGGAGGAGGCTAAAATTCTTGCAAAAGTAAATCAAAAGATCGCTAGATAACATGTTATTAGACCATGTAGTATTCACATTTAACATTACTATTTACCAGCACAAAAAAGAACTACAGTGCCAAAAACTAGTCCAAGCAACAAAAACATATAAAAAGGACTGTTCATTTACGAGATCAGCATGCTCCCTTGAGCAGATAGACTGGGGTAAAGCTACATATGTTATCAGATCAAGAATTACATAAAAATCTACATTCAGTTGTCAAATTACTCTAATAACCCTCCTCCATAAACTATAAGTTAAGCACATAAATGTATCTCAGATTCATCAAAATAAGATTGAACATTAAGAAAAAAAAAAGATACTAAATAACATTCTGCTAACCTGGTGCGATGTAGCCACATGATCCAGCTATCACGGACATGGATTTGGTTCCTTTCGCTGTGGTTTCAACAACCTTTGCCACTCCAAAATCTGCCACCCTTGCACCGAAGTCCCCATCCAACAAGATATTATTAGATTTCACATCTCTATGAACTATTGGGGGAACACAGTCGTGATGCAGATAAGAAAGGCCTTCTGCAGCATCAACCGCGATCTTGTATCTTGTCGGCCAATCCAACAATCCTCCTTTGCTGCTATGCAACAAATCACCAAGACTGCCATTAAGCATATATTCATAAACCAAAAGCTTGCAGTCCCTGGTGGTGCAGCAACACCACAGCTTAACGATGTTCTTGTGCCTAATCTTGCCCAAGGTATCAACCTCTGCTTCGAAAGCATTGTCTTCAACACCACCACCCTTTTCAAGATCTCCACTCTCCACTTCCTTCTTGACCCCACCCCATATCTTCTTCACCGCAACGGCCTCCCCATTGCCAAGCACAACCTTGTACACCTTCCCGGACGCCCCACTTCCAATCACATTGTCTTCATCCAGGCAGTTCAAAATCTCGTCTTCACCAAAACCCAGCTTATGAAACGACATCAACGTCCATCTCGATTTGTCCATAGCCCTTGCATCCTTGTAACTTTTATATTTTAAATAGAACCACGCCAAACCAACAAAGAGCACCAAAATGGCAGCTACAAAAATTATCCTAAGCAACCAAACATAACCTACACTCTTTTCTTCACTCCTACCATCACACAAACCTCTCGAATCCCCACACAAACCAGGATTACCCAGGAAACTCGTCTTATACATATCCTTAGCCAAGAGAGGGGGAAGTTCCCCGGACAAACTGTTATAAGACAAATTAAGCTGATTCAGCTTCATATTCTGCAATCCACGAGGTACATTCCCCGAAAACTTGTTATTAGAAAGGTCAAGGAAATTGAGAACAGATAAACTTCCAATCTCATCAGGAACCTTCCCACCAATCTCATTGTTCGCCAAATTCAACTCATTGAGCTTCTTCCACGAATGAATCCCTTTAGGAAGCTCCCCAGAGAGCTTGTTATTGTGAAGATCAAGTGTCCCAAGCTGCCCAAGATTCACAACACTATCAGGAAGTGAACCACTGAACATGTTATTGCTTCCAGAAAGTTCCACCAGATTCTCCAACCACCCAATCTCATCAGGAATCGGTCCGGAGAAGTTGTTATTCGACAAGAACAACAACGACAGGTTCGCCGCGCCAGCAATGGTTTTCGAAATTGAACCCGAAAATGCATTATCAGCAAGTTCAAGAAGATAAACATGAGGAAGACCCCAAACCCCCGCAGGCACCTCGCCGGAAAATCGGTTGTAACCGAGCCTGACACGCGTCAAGCTCTGGCACGTTCCCAAGCTCGCCGGAATCTCACCAGAGAAAAGATTATATATCACCAGAAGCTCCTCCAAGTCTCCGGAATCACACAGAGTCGCCGGAATAGAACCGTAGAACTGGTTATTCGAAACGTCAAGCCATCGCAGAGGCGAATGCTTCCCCAGATTCTCCGGCAACTTTCCGGTGAGCCTGTTCCCGAACAACCTAAGCTCATAGAGGTTCGGCGAGTCGGCGATACTCGCCGGCAACTCGCCCTCGAGGCGATTCTCGTAAAGATTGAGGCTCTCGAGCGGCAATGAGCACAGCTCGTCGGGGATTCTCCCTGACAAGTGGTTCATGGAGGCGTCGAGAAGCCTCAGAGACTTAAGATTCCCCATGCCACGTGGCAGCTCGCCAGAGAGCGAGTTGTTATACAACTCGAGCTGTCTCAAGCTGGTCAACTCGGTGAGCGAACTCGGGATGTTGCCGTAGAGATCGTTGAGCGCGAGGTCCAAGTCCTGAAGGTTTTTCAAGTTCCCGAGAGTGTCAGGGATGAGGCCCACGAGGTTGCATTGGGTTAGCCAGAGCACTTGGAGGTTGGTGAGGTTGCCGAGTTCGGGTGGGATCCGACCCGGGAAAAACGGGTTGTAGGAGAGGTTGAGCATTTTGAGAGTGGAGATGTTGCCTAAGGAAGGAGGGATGGTGCCTTCGAGAAGATTGTAAACGAGGGAGATGACTTGGAGGTTCTGGAAGGTTCCGAAGGAGGGGGGGATGGGGCCGGAGAAGTTGTTGCCGGTGAGGTCGAGGTGTTTGAGGTTGGGGAGGAGGGGGAGGGTGGAGGGGAGAGGGCCGGTTAGGAGATTCTGGGAGAGGTCGAGGTGGAGGAGGGATCGGCAGAGGGAGATGTTGGGGGAGAGGGTTTGGTTGATGGAGTTGTTGAAGAGGGTGATGGAGGTGAGGTTGGGGAGACGGCAGAGGATGGTGGTGGGGAATGGGCCGGCGATGTTGGTGTTGGAGAGGTCGAGGGCGGTGACGGTGGCGGTGGTGGGGGAGCAGGTGACGCCGTACCAGTTGCATGGGGTGGGGTCGCGGGGGTTCCAGGAGGAGAGGCGGGAATCGGGGTCGTCGAGGAGGAGCTTGAATTGGTGGAGGTAGAGGCCTTCTTGGTTGAGGGAGAGAGTGGGGAGTGGGAAAGAGAGGGAGAAGAGGAAGAAGAAGAAGAGAAGCAACATTGTGGAAAAAGAGAGTGAAGGTAAAGAATGAGGTGGTGTGTTTATTTATTTATTTTGAAGCAGGAGAGAGAGAGAGAGAGAGAGAGAGTGAATGCGTATTTGAGTGCAGTTTGGCACGCATCAGAGAGAAAGAGAAACACTTGGGAGATGGGGACTAGCAGTGATGAGGAGTGTGTTGAGTTGGTTGGAGGAACAAGAGAAACATTTCATGATTGCTCATATTATTGTCTATTTCTGCCTGAAATGTTAATAATCACTTGAGATGTGGTAATTGGTTAAGTAAAACGAGTAACAAATACAATACTTTCCCAATTTTATAATTTTTTTACCCATTTCCATCCTATGGAGTATAGGAATTTTTTTTATTTTTATTTTGGTTTTACCTATAAGATTTTTTTAAATTTTTAATAATATTTAATTACTTTTTTTTCACAAATATTCTTATTAAATCAAAATTTTTATAGTCCCAATAATAATTATAAGGGTAGTTTTGAAAAAGTATATCCAATTTTCACATTTTTAATGTCACTAACAAGTTTAACTATTTTCTTTAGTGAAAGAGAAAAATCTAAAATGATCTTATAAATTAAACCGGATAGAGTACCTTTTAAATCTAGGTACATATATTAAAAAAGGTGATGATTGCTATAAATTTTATATATATTTTGTCTAAAATACTCTTATTTGATTTTTATTGAAAATTGTAATAATATTTCATTTTTATTATAAAATGTGTGTATTAATTAATACATAATTGTTTAAAATGAAAGAGAAGATAAAAATATAATTAATGAAAAGTAAAAAAAAATATTGAATATAAAAGTCTCAAGAGTAAGCTCAATTGGTAGAGATGGGGGACATGAAACATTTTAACCAAGATTCAAATCCCGTTTACAACGTTAAATATTTGCCTATAAAAAAATTACTTATTAATTTTAATATTAAAATTGAAAAAAAACACGATTATGAATTAAATTATAAAATAACAAAAATCATTCGATTAGTTGTGCCTCATAAGTACTTGGAAGATGTTATTGACAATTTTTAATTATGTATTCGTTTCTTTTTAACAACTTATGAGTTTTAAAAATTTAAGATGCAAATTAGTCAGATGTGAACAGATATATGAAAAATTGTTTTGTTATACTATATCTAAAATATAAAGTTAATGTTATTAATAAGAAACTAGAAAAATCTTATTTTATTAAAAATACTTTTTTTTAGATATTCTTAATATTTGTAGTTTCTTAATAATCATTATGGAATGAATAGCAAAATTAAATTCATGTAAAAAATAATTGCCTCGCCCGCTCTATAGACGTAGTATAAAACAAATTGCATGATCTGCCAAAAAAAAATGATAAGAAGATGTATACGTAGTATGATTAATATTTTTGTCTAAACAGCTGAACAGGACAGTGTCTTTATCATCTAATAACGCCTGATAACGCCACGACTATATCATTTTTGTCCATATATATATAACTGCTACGTTAAAGGAGGTTGCCAAACTGAAGGAAAAAAAAAAGTTTTGGCTCACAACTTTTTAGAGAAAATTAGTTAGGAAGTTTATAGATTTTGATTATTTTTTTAAAAATGTAATTTAAAATTATAATCTATATTACAAACAAATATATTAACTTGTAATTATTTTTAAAAAAAAAAAGCTAAAAACAAAATATTTCAACTTAAACAAATATACACTTAATTTTACAAAGGATGACCACAAAGAAAACTTAAACGCGACTTCTATTACCTACTTGGCTAGTTCGATACGTAGAAGAGATCGACTACATAGGGTTACAAAAGATGGTAGTACTAAATAATAGTACTTGAAAATTTTGCCAAGGAACAATTTAATCCTTTTAAAAAAAATTAAGTTATCAAATAGTTCTTAAATTTTATTTTATAAGATAAATTAGTTTTTGAAAATCTTGATTTCATCTAGAATTGGGTTGGTTTAAGCTAGTCTAATATGTAGGTCGAGTTTTGGCATTTAAAAACCAACTCGAATAAATTTTTGGCATTTTTTTCTAACGGTACTGATAAAGCCAACCCGTTAAACTCTAAGTTGATCCATTCATGTCATATAAAAATCCAACTCAATTTAGTTGAAAAAGTGATCCATTCCCAAGTTTAGGTAAATAATCTTTAACTCAAATTATATTTGATCTTTTTTTATTTGCCTGATTATGACCAAAGGCCAGAGCGAGCCTATCCAAACATACCAAACCAGGAAGCTCAAATTATCATTCTAACTCCATCCGATCTCGTACAAACTTGTAAAAAATTTAAGAGACTAAATTGTCTTATAAAAAAAAAATTAGAAATCATTTGATGACTTAAATTTTTTAGGGATAAATCAAATTGTCTCACTAATGAGATTTTCAAAAATTATTTTATGACTTTTTTTATACTAAATTTCTTGACGTAAAAATTAAAAATGCTGCGACCGTTTGGATTTTTAGGCTTTGTTTGGTTTGGGGGATTTTGGGAGGAGAAAATAAGGGTTTTCTCGTGTTTGGTTGAGGAAAGAAAATAAAGGAGGAAAGAAAAATGGGTGGGATCCACTAAAAAAAATTTATCGTCTAAAGTGGAGAGATTTTGGAAAGAAAAGGGAAATGTGATATATTTAGATATAGAAATAAGGAAAACTCAAAAGAAAAAAATTCTTCTCATTTTCTCTCCAACCAAATAAAAGGAAGAAAAACTTAGGGTGCGTTTGGTTTGCTCATTTTCTGTTTTCATTTCCAAAGAAAATAGAAAATATAAATGAAAATGTGTTTGGTATGGTTTTAATAAAAATGTTTTCTAAAAATATTTCTTAAAATGAACAGGAACGTGGAAACATGAATTTGATGTTTTCACTGTTTTCTTTGAAAGTGGCTGAAAGAGGAAACGTTAATCGAAAACGCGGTGGCATGGTCGTAATAATATCAAAAGTCTGTTTTATATTTATCATAAGCTTATCAAACAAATTTGGATCCTATTTAGCAAATATTATTGGTTACTTTAAAATCCTATTTTTCTATATTAATAATATATATATATATATATATATATACTTTATTCAGTCTTATTTATATGTCGTATACTAGAAATTTTTTTTGATCTTATTTATAAATTACTTTATATTTTTTAAGAGGCATTTATTGTTATTTTCTTTTATTTGCTTTTTATCTATTAATGTGAAATAATACATTATGAAAATTCTCATACAAGTTAAGAGGGTAAAATTGTAATGTTAAAATATTTTTTTAATTTTCAAGAAAGTTAACTGCTTTCTTTTATCTGTGTGATATGGTTAAGTATGACCTATAAATATGACATAAAAAAGTATAATGTAGGGTCTTACTGACAAGTGTCATGTGATTCCTAAACTAAGAAAAATAAAATGCATATTACTCCATGTCTCAGAGAATCTAAAAATTTACTCCTTTCCGTCCTGTTTGTAAGACCCCTTTAAGAAATAAAATTGGTCCTATTTGTAAAACCTTATTCCAATTTCAAATAACATTTAATTGATTCTTTCCAAAATTACCCCTATAAAGTAAATACATTTTAAAATCTCAATAATAATTATAGGGGTAATTTTGAAAAAGTGTATTCAATGTTTACATTTCCATTATTATCACTAACAATCTTAATTCACTTTTTGGTGGACGTGAGTTTTCCCAAAAAAGATCTTACATACTGAACTGAAAGGAATATATTTTCCCATAATTATACATTATATTTAGTTTCTTAACAAGTATATTAAAGATACATGTTAGCATTTGCTATACATTATTCAGTATACCAACTAGTGTTGTTTCAAGAATATTGATGAGAAAGATATATGTAGTCATGACCAAATAAATTTAGAGAAAATAGTGTATGCATCGATAGAGTAAATATTTTTTATATTGTCAACAAATCATTCATCATTTATAACAATTGTTGATTTTAGTAAAAGTAATGCTTATAAATAATGAATGATGCATCAATAATATAAAAAAAATTTACACTATTAATTAATGAATATATATTAAAATCATAAATTTATTTAGCAACAATATAAATATATTTTTAAACTTGATATAAAGTAATATCCTTTGATTTTTCATTTATTGAAAATGAATAACTACTATATCTATTTACTAATATAACATTAAAAAGGTGATAAAAATGTTAGAACAAAACGAATTTTTATTATTTTTGTTTTCTAAAAATAAAAATTAACAAGTCAAACCAAACATAATTTCTAAAATTTCATTTCTTGAAAATCAGAATTGTTTTCGGGAAATGAAAATAGAAAATGAAAATAGAAAATGAAAATGGAAAATGTTTTCACAAACCAAACGTACCCTTAACTTTTCTCTCTTCCATATTTCTTAAAATTTTCTCTCATACCAAACAACCACAAAATTTTCTCATTTTCTCATCATAATCTCTCTTCCTTACTTCTCTCTTCCTTATTTCTCTCTTTTTATTTTTTTCGTGCAACCAAACAAAACATTAGTCTAATTAATTAACGAGCGAGTCAACGACGTATTGCTTTTAGAAGAGTAGTGGCGTAAAATAGTAATGGGGAGACTAATCAACATATATTAAAATAGGTGAAGTTGAGGGGTATTTTTTACTTTCCCTCCATGATAGTTTTTCCCTCCAAATTTGTTTCTAATCCTAGCCATCCATTACAAATAAATCACATTCGTTCATATCCCTCCTAAATTTCATTCTAATCCTAGCCATCCATTGCAAGTAAATCACATCCGTCCATATATTTTTAATCTTTTCATTTTCCTTTCATTTTATGACTGCTTACAATTGAAACGGTTATTATTTTTCATTATTTCCTTTCAATGTGCGATGCAACAAATGCTATTCTGACCGCCTACAATTGATAGTCATGGAAAGCTTGAAAAGTGACAATGTTACATTAAGCATATCAACAGTTAGTAATTTATTTTTTTAATTGGTAGAAATCTTTCCTTTCAATTAGTATTTTTTCCATTTTTTTTTTGTTGATATTTTTAAGTGTTTGAATTTTGCTCAAACATTTCTTAATACAGAGACTTGAGACTTGATGGTGCACAAAAGAAGATCAAAGAATGTGAAGAAGTAAGTGAAATTCTTTTCAATATTGCGTTGATCTTTAACACAATATTTCTTCTCAATATTTCTTTTTTTATAATATGTTGATCATGAAAGTCTTCCTTTCAATTTATCATTTAAATTTTTGTTTAAACATATTACCTTGATGATTTCAATGAAATTCACTTCTTTGGTGACCAAACTTACAAGGTAGTCCATCAGATTATTATGCAAATTTTTTATTTTATCAAAACTACTATGTGCATCATCGTACATTTCCTGTCCCTCTAGGCCTCTACAATCTGCATATATATATAAATGCTTGGTCATTTTGTTTTCTATTTGAAGCTTATTTGTTATCGGCCTTTCGTCTTTCAATGGGAATTTTTTTTTTATTTTTGGTATCAAAATGCCACTTGCAAAAAAAAACGTATAAAGAAGGAAACCTTGGTTGTTTGAGCATATGAACAGTTAGTATTTTTTTTATTTTTTATTTTTTAAATTGGTGGAAAGCCTTCATTTCAACTGAAATTATTTCCTTATTAAGTATATTTTATTTCCTTATTTGTCATAAACATTAAGCATATGAACAGTTAGTATTTTTTTTTTAATTGGTAGCTAGAAAGCTTTTTCATTTTTTTTTTGGTATTTTTAAGTGTTTGAATTTTGCTCAAACATTTCTTAATACATGGGCTTAAGACTTGATGGTGCACAAAAGAAGATCAAAGAATGTGAAGAAGTAAGTTAAATTCTTTTAAATATTGGGTTTATCTTTAATACAATATTTCTTCTCAATATTTATTTTTTTATAATATGTTGATCATGAATGTCTTCCTTCCAATTTATCATTTAAATTTTTGATTAAACATATATTACCTTGATGATTTCAATTATTATTTTTTTTTGGTATCAAAATGCTTCAAGTTGTCTCACAAAAGTTGTTGTAAGTTGTAACATGCAAACTGTTGGCATTTTTACCCAATTTTGGATGCTGACACGAATCCTCTTTTTTGTTTTAAATTATTCCTTTAATGCCCAAATAACTGTAAACGTGTGTGTATAATAATATTTCTTTTCAATATTGTGTTGATCTTTAACACAATATTTCTTCTCAATATTTTTTTTTTTATAATATGTTGATCATGAAAGTCTTCCTTTCAATTTATCATTTCAATTTATTCAATCACATGTAAATAAAATTAATGTTTAATGTTTGAACAAATGGAAAGCCCTTAAAAAAATGGAAAGATAACAAAATTTAAGACTCGTGCATCGCACGGACAATTTTCCTAATAGAGGAAAATGCAAGTGTTAGTGGAAAGTTAGCATCAATCAGGGGTGGGTTTTTGACTGGTATTGGTGTTAGTTACGGTTAGTTACAACATGCATTTAGTAAAGATAAGTAATTAAGTATAGAGAGGTTGAAATTTCCTCCCTGAAGGATATCGTTGTCTTATTAAGCTATTTTAGGTATCAACTTTTCGTGTAAATCGGGTGGCAAATTCATAGACTGGTGAATCGTGATGCCTTTCTATGTATGTTATATTATGTAACTTATTATTAAACTACTGTATTTATCAACGGGGCTTGGTTCAGTTGGTGTAAGGCCCAAACTGAAATCCTGGGAATGAGACAAGGATGCTAGTAGCTTCAGGTTCGATTCTCACTAAAAACATCCTGCTGGGAGAGCCAGCGACGCAGCTCGCTCCGGATTAGTCTCAAGGACTCCCTGGTATTGAGGGTGCTCTTGGGGATACCGGTGGTTCAGCGAATTCGGAAAAAAAAAAAAAAACTATTGTATTTGAGTGTAAATATATAAGTTCATGCCTACCTATTGAATAATGGATACATTGTTTGTTGTATCTAGTTATAGTTATTAAACGACCATTAGTCTATGCATAAGATAAGAAACACATAAATTACTCTAGGTAGCAAGAAAGCAATAAAAATACATCCATTTGCAATAAAATAAATTAAAAGTAAAAACTAGCTAGAGAATTGTAAATATAGCATGAAAGAATTCACGGTAAATACATTCTTTTTGCACCAATTAAAGATGAAAACTCAGTGATATCTAGCTAGTAAAAAAAAGGAAAATTTTTTAATGGTATTAACTTGTTATTATTATTATGTCAAAGTCATACAAAATTTCAAAAAAATCATCGGTCATCTATTTACTACTTTCTTTATCTCATAATAAGGATGATTAAAAAAAAATTCAAAAGTCAAAAAATTAAGGAGACATGCATTTAATATTTTGTCTAACACATTAATCAATTATCAAACAACTAGTTTAATGCATTTTGCATGATCAACCAATCATAATTCAAAATTTACAATTTCTAAACTTTTCATTAATTATTTTAACTATAATTTGGGACAAAAAATTTAACAATTTTTCATCATCATTGTGGGACAGAGGGATCGGAGTATGTAATTTTTTATGAGGTGGAAATGAATTCTTTTATGACCACATGAAATCCTGATCCTTAAGTGTCCATTTGGCGTATGAAATTGGTCTTAGAATTAGGGGCTGGAATTAGAATTGAGGCATAAAATTATAATTCTGATGTTTGTTTGTGCATTTGGAATTAGAATCACAAATGTTACTATTTTACATTTAATTGGTATGATATTTTGGATTTATAATAAAATGTTCAAATTTATACCCTTATTTAGGGGTGTAAGTAGTCCGGTCCGAGACCGCGAGATCGCTCGGACCGGACTGGACCGGACCGAAAAATGCAATCTGGTCCGGTCTCACGGTCCGGTCTGGTCCCAAAAAGTTCAGACCATTCTTGAACGATCCGGTCTCACGGTCCGGTCTGGTCCCAAAAAGTTCAGACCATTCTTGAACGATCCGGTCCACGGTCCCAGATATTCTTAGACCGCTGGGACCGGACCGGACCAATGGTGTTAATAATTAAAAAAAAAACTACAGATATTAAAAAAAAACCTACAGATCTCATACCCTAAGTTCCCAAGTTCACAACCCACAGCCCCACACATGAGTTGAAAAGCCCACAGCCCTACACGAGTAATGAGTTGAAACCCTACTACTACCAATACAAGTTCAAACCCTCTCTCCCTTACACAACTGCCGTCGCCGTCCCGTCGCTGTCCCTCCGCCTTCCCTCTCTCTTCCCTCTGTTTTCGATCTCTCTCTCCCTCCGTTCACTCGCCTCGACCTCTCTCTCCCTCCGTTCACTTGTGACTCGCCACCGCTCGACAAGCACCGCTCGCCATCGGTTCTCCCTCTCCAGTCGACACCGGTTCTCCCTCGCCGCTCGAGAAGCGCCGTTCTCACTCGCCGTCTCCGCTCGAGAAGCCACCAGATCTGGATGATAGTTTGGAAAAATGTTAGTGAATCAGATATTCTAATCCTTTGTTGAAAAGGAGAATAGGTAAGGCACAAAGATGTTACCAATACCATTATGATGATTGTCCACAACAAACTTTGTCTACTTTTCATCATCTTTGTGCCACCAGATCTCGCCACCATTTTTCTTCAAATTCGTTTGTATTCCATTGCTTAAATCTGGATGTTTCAAGACTTTTAAATTGTTGTAAGAACTTGGCACTTTGATGGAAAAAAAAAAGAAAAGAAACAAGTTTTTTATTAAATTTTTGTTATTATGGTCTAAATGGACCGGACCGGACCGAAACGGTCTGGACCGAAACGGTCCGGTCCGGTCTTTGCATGTGAAAAACTTCTAGACCGGACAGGACCGGACCACATAAATATAATCAGTCCGGTCCCTACAGTCCCTCAAAGACCGGACCGGATCGGACCGTTACACCCCTACCCTTATTTATTGGTATTTATGCGCTTTCATCAAATTTTTATAAATTTATGATTTGATATTAGGAACTTTTTATGATTATTTGTCTAATATATATAGAATACTCTTTCCGGTCCTATATGTAAACCCATTTTGAAGACTTCTTTTGTCCTTAATATAAGTCTCATTTCCGACTTTCAATTACATTAATTACTTCTGTTCCACAAACACCCTTATTTACTGAACACTTTTTAGATTCCCAATAATAATCATAGGGGTATTTTTGAAAAAATATACCAAATATTTACATTTCCAATACATACCACTAACAATATTAACCAAGTTTATTAAAGGGTATGAAAATTAGTCAAAGGAACTTATAATAAAGACCGAAGGGAGTATAATTTTTTTTTTAAATTTTAGATATTATGCCAAACAACGAAATTGGAATTGAGTGGAATTTCAATTCCAGACTTAAATTTCGTAAACACGCCAAACATAGAATCACAATTCCAAGCCAATTCCAATTCTGTCGTAATTGGAATTGGAATTATAATTCCAAACTGTAATTTCAATTTCACACGTCAAACAGATCCTAAAAGTACTTTTATTTTATAATTAAATTTGAAAGAAATAATGATGGATGGATTTTTAATAGTTAGATTAATGAATACACCAATGATTATATCAAATTAAAGGTGAAGTCAAAAAATCCAGACGACTAATTAATACTCGTAGTTTATAAATTTCTTAGCATTTGTTAGAACTTTCTGGGTATGCATGTCAAAAACTATTGTTAATTAATTAGGAGACCCTATTGTTAATTGCAGACATTTTTGTTGAACTTTTTGTGTTCTTGTTTTGTTCTTATTTATACAATTTTATATTAATTTTTATTAATACTAATTAATTTTTTTTTCATAATAAATACTCCTATTTACTTAATATTTTTTAAATTCTCGATACTATTATTATAAATATTTATATTTTCAAAATATTATTAACTAAATTAATGAATTTTTTAAATCATAGTACTCCCTCGTTAGTCGATAGGGATCGGAGGAGAGTGTTGTAAAATACGAAGGGTAAGTGAGTCACGCGTGACTGTTTATCTCTGACGATTATATTTCAGACTCAGACACTGTCAAATAAGACTTTCGACGTTCAACCATACAGCAATTGGTCAATCTCTGAAAACGACACCATTTTCCATTTTTATCTTCCTTTACGAGAGACATTTTGTACTACATGGACGCTGCCCTTTGATTTGATTTTACTTAGCTTGTTCACTGCTCTTTGTCTCTTTTTTGCTCTATCTTTTCCTTGTTTCCTTCTTACACCTTTTAAATCCAGGTACTAATTGAGCATGCTTTAAATCAATTGAAAACTATTTATATAAGAGGGGTATACCATTAGAAATTGGGACCAATTATCCAAGGAATTATCTGTATCTTTGGGTTTTCTAACAAGTAATAAGAAATCCCTGTGTAAATATTTCAAAATAATAATTTTGCTAAGCTATTGGTGTATATCAACTCCTATATTATATTTTAGAGTCCATTTCCTGCAATTAGAAAACTCCTTAAGAAATGGAGCTCTCACAATCAAATTTGGGAGAATGAAGGATAAGTAGGTATGTCACATGTCCTTATTTATTTACAATTTACAATTAAAATTTAAATAAAAAATTAATTATGAAAAGGTGCACCTGCTGAATTCAAATCAAAAGTTGCACCTACTGAATACAAATCAAAGGGACACATAATTTTGGAACCAAAAGATGCACCTGTTAAATTAGAATCAAAGGGACACATGATTTTGGTATGTATATTTGAATTCAAATCAAAAGATGCATTGTTGAATGCATCATCAGACTTAATTGTGAATCCAAACTTTGCAATCAGAGAGCTTCATTCTCCTCATAGCAAAAGTTGTGAGAATTGAGGATGATAAGATATGCCACATGTCCTTATTTATTTTAAATTAAAAATTAATTATAAAAATAGTGAAGAGTTGCATCATTTAAATCAAACCATATATCCAGTTTAATTTTTTGAAAAGATGCACCTACTGAATTGAAATCAAAGGGACGCATGGTTTTAGTCTTTCTTACTATATAAATTAAGTCCACTGTTCCGTAAAAGTAAACAAAAAAAATAAAAAAAAGAGGCAGAACAACACGAATGAGAAAAGAACACATTGTTGAAATGTCACTAAGGGCGTCAAATATGTATTTAGTTCAGATGTAGTATTTGCTTGAAGAATGGTTCATGTCTTGTACAAGATAATCTGGTATATTCTTCTCCTAAAGGCTTTCTTTTTCGTAGAATATCACATTAAGAAAAATATTGCTCTGGGTATGAAAAAAATATTGTTCTATCTGTCATGGTTTGGAAATTGGAAAATTCTGGTTTATATCTTCTTTTTTTTCCAGAGATTAGGAATAGTGTTTTTTAGTTTGAATGTCTTGGGATTGTTGTATTTTTTTCCCTATTGAAGAATTACGATGATATTTTCTAATTTACAGAAATCCTTGCGTTAGTGATGTTTGTGAGTTCTTTTGATCGACCTTAA
This sequence comes from Crotalaria pallida, assembly GCA_037953625.1. NCBI lineage: Eukaryota > Viridiplantae > Streptophyta > Magnoliopsida > Fabales > Fabaceae > Crotalaria > Crotalaria pallida. The sequence continues at coordinate 111,045,534 of CM075655.1, forward strand.
ATTTGACTGTAAGTTCAGTATAACACTCTAGATAAAACATTTTAAAAACTTCTTATATGATGTTAAGGTGAAGTTTATAATAACTAACAGTTCCTATAATCCTATTGTGCTCTATTTTGATTTGAGTATGTGATAGGACATGAAAGACTCAGATACAAGACAAGCAATCCTTATTAAGCATGTAAAAATGTTATGGATTGGATGTTAGTGTAGTTATCACACGACAAAATTTATTAGACAAGATATATGAGCATATCCACTTTTATTTCAACACGAGTAGTAACGAGATTATATGATTTATGGCAATGTTTGTGAATCCAAACTTTGCAATTAGAAAGTTTTTCATGGAATAGAGTTCTCACAAAAATGTTGAGAGAATTGAGGATAATGAGATATGTCACATGATCTTATTTATTTTAAATTAAAGATTAATTAAAAAATAAATATCGAAGAGTTGCTTCGTTTAAATCAAACCATATATTCAGTTCCATTTTTTTAAAAAGATGCACCTGCTGAATTCAAATAAAACGGACGTATAGTTTTGGTCTTTCTTGCTATATAAATTAAGTCCACTGTTCCGTAAAAATAATTAAAAAAAAAGGTAGAACAACATGAACGAAAAAAAACATATTGCCGAATTTAAATATTTCTTTGTACACGGTGAAATATTTATATATATATACATCACGTATGCATCAGAACCGAGTCCAAGTTCCATTACTTCTCTGTCTCTTTCTCATTTTCCAAGTTCCATTATTGTACACAGTGAAATATTTATATATATACACCACTTTTGCATTAGAACCGAGTCCAAGTTCCATTGTAAACATTTTACCGGTAAGGGAACTATTTTTGTTTCATGGTATTTTTTATATTAATATCTCTTTGTTACACTTTTTGTTGGAAAATTTATTTTTATTACAATATGGTTCCATGCAGGACATATATAAATTTCAATATTTATTATTTAATATGAAAAAGTTAATCAAAATGTAATACGGAGTATATTAGTATGAAAGTGTTTTGTTTCCTATTATTTTCAACGGTGAGGTGCATTAATATTGTGCACAGTTTTGTAATAGCGAAATCATTTAGTTATAATTTAAATTTTTATAATTTAAATCACATAGCTACAAATTTGATTCTGGAGTGTCGAATTCTAATTATAAATATGAATATTTATAAATATTTATAATTTGATTTGACTGTTTCAAAACAGTGAAATCATCTACGCATGCCCAAATTTGATATTATATTAGAAAACACGAAATGGTATGCACAGTTTGAAATAGTAAAAAGGTGCATTGGTTTGTGCACTAATTTGATATTATATGAATCAATATAATGGTACAATATTTGAAAAAAAAAAAACGAGATGGTATGCACTATTTGAAACAGTGAAAATGTGCCTTTATTTTTGCACTAATTCGATACTGTCAGAAACAATGAAATTGTACACTACTTAAATATTTTTAAATTAAAAAAACGACAATGTTTACCGTAAAACAGTTCCTATAAGTTATTTTGATCGGGACTGATCCTTAATTTTTCAAATATTTTGGTTTTGATCCACTCAATTATGAAAAGCTGTTATTTGCTGGCGTGGCTAGCGGAACACCATAACAGCAGTCACGTAGTGTGAGAAAACGCCAAATAAATTATATGACATGGATGATACAAATCCATGGACACAAAATGGTTTCATACGCAAAATGGTCACATACGCAGAATTTTGCGTTTATGGACCTGAATCATCCATTTCACAATACTTATTTGGTGTTATCTCACACCACGTAGCTGTTGGTGTGAGTTTCCGTTAACCACGTTAACAAATGATTTTTTCTAACAGATGAGATCAAAACCAAAATGTTTGAAAAATTAAGGACTAGTCACGATCAAAATAACTTTTAGTGACTAAAAACAAAACATGTAAAACTTTTAGGGACCAAAACCATAAATAAGCCTAAAAAATAATTAACCAAATACTAGTATTATATATGAATAGCCTTCTCCATTAATATTATTTTAAATTTTGAACTCACTCATCAATATACAAAATCCCTTTTATTGTCAAATTTAAAAGTGATTCGAAGTTCAAACTGCTCACTGGTTTGTGAAACGAAAATGATATTTTAACGTCTTATGAGAAAAGTGCATTTAAAAAATTTAATGTTTTATCTAGGGATACATGCATTCGGAATAAATCCAACGGTTATAAAATACTCCATAAATATCTTCATTCTTCTATTATTGTCTTTTTAGTTTTTATTGAAGTATCTTAGTCTCATTTGTCTGAGGATCTTTCTTTGTATTGGTTCCAACATTTACAATCCTTTTCGTTGATTTTGCGTTCGTCTTCTTTGTTGAAAATGAAGGTGTATATAATGAGCGTTGTAAATTTGAATCTGAATGAATGGAATTTTGTAAAATTGATTTTGTTGAAAATTGAGTTTGAAGTAAAGTGGTTTACGTTTAGTTATTTTTATCATAAAATAAATTTAGGAAAATAATGTTATTTGGATATGTTTGATGAAATTTTTTTAGATGTATTACTACCAAAATAGATTTAAAGTAAGGTTGATTTTTTGATGCTTCCCTTGGTTTTGTACTATGTTTCAATGTTCCCTTTTTATATTGTTATTGATTTTTTAATTAAAAACCTTCATAACTGAAATTAAAAGTTAAAATAATAATAAATTGTTACATTAACTTTAAGGTAATTAAATAGGAGATGATGTCATTTGTCATAATGTTTTGAAAGATTGTTGAGGTAAAAAATGTTGTCATGTTAATCGCGAGTCTGTGGTTCAGTAGTAGGGATTGATTCACGCTTAAGCAAGGTCAGGTGTTCGAATCCTACCTTGTGCATGCAACAGCATTAAATCTCGGGGCCAGCTGTCCCACCCATTAGAGGTGCCTACAAGCCAGCGAGAAGATTAGTCATTGCGGTCGGCGGTGGACACTCCGATCATGGACCAAAAAATGTTGTCATGTTGATGGGAACGACTATTATAGATATAGCTGGATATAATGACAATATTGATAGAGTGGGGTGATTGATGCTAGACCATTTACAGGAGAGTAAAAGTTGCTCAAATTTGAGATTTTAAAAAAAAAGCTAAGAATGAATCTTCATTAAAAAAAATTAAAAATGATACTTAAATATCATTTAAAAAAGGAAGCATAAAAAATATACCTTAAAGTAAATATTTCTCTCTAGCTTTGTTATGTTCTTTTTTTTACTTGTTTTTTTCTTCAAATAAACAGTGTTTAGAGAGATAGGATGCATAGTCTTACATTTTTAAGGAGATGCATAATCTTATTAGAAGTTACTTTTTCTGTTTTATAAAAATAATAAAAAATGATAATTTTTTTTGTTTCAAATTAAAATTACATTAGTTAATTAATGAAAACTTAAAAATTGCAAAAATTTAAATTGAAATTGTTAGTTGATCAATGCAAAATACATTAAATTAATTGTTTGATAGTAATATTAATATGTAAGACAAATCATTATCAAATACATGTTTTCTTAATTTTTTTGACTTTTACAATTTTTTATCATGCATCTTTGTGAGACAAAGCTAAGAAAGTACTTACAAGTTAGACATAATGACAATTAAAATATTAAATTTATGTATTTAGTTCCTGGAAGTTGGGAGTGTTTTGATTTTGATTCTTGGAATTCATCTTTAATTGTTTTGAAAATTTGGTTTTAGGCCTTGTGGTTAAGAAAAATTCGTTAACAATTGACGTGGCTAACGGAACGTCACATCAACATACACGTGTGCAAGTATGGACCCGCAAGAGCAAAAGAGCTATCCATAGCCCAATCCACAAACACATTTTGGTTGAGTCTTGACCCTTTTGCTCCTACGAGTTCAGATCATTCACGTCACTCTATTGGTGACATGTAATACTTGCATAGTGTATGCTAATGTGACGTTTTGTTAACTACATTAGCAATAATTAACGAATTTTTCCTTACGGCAAGGACTAAAACCAAATTTTCAAAACAATTAAGGATGAGTCAAGGTCAAAAAAACTTTCAGGAATCAAAATCAAAACATTCCCAACTTTTAGGAACTAAAACCATAAATAAGCCTAAACAATTTAAATAAAAATTGCAAGAAAATATATTTGCAAGTGAGTTGAAACAAATCAAAAGGAAGAAGGTGGAAGACTGGAATAATGATCAAGTGAGCTGCAACAAAGTATATAGAAAGGAAAATAGTGAGTTGCAACAAGCAAGACCCAAAACACACATAGAACCCTCGACAGCAAATTGATCAAAGAACCCTCTTCCAAATAACCTTCAACCTGTGTGCATGCATGTTTCACTTTCAAATAACCCTCATTCTGTGGGTTCTCATCTAGTGACGGAGAAAGACAGAACATAGTAATAAAGATAAGAGAAAAGAACCGCTGAGATAGTGATAGAGGCAATAATAAATCTAGAATCAATTCTCAAACCACAAATGAGAAAGCTACGGGGAGTTGCTTCTACTCGATCCTCAAACTCTATTCTGCATTAGGATCCCGTTAGAGACGCACAACCAAACGTGGCATGTTTGGTTTCTAATGATAAAATCAATTTTGACTCAAAAATCATGTTGGAGAAGAAAAAACTGTTAGTAGAATTAGTATTTCAGAATTGATTATGACTAACTCACCGCAGAACCAAATATGCACTAATACTACTAAGTTTAAAGTTGAGTATTTAGAGGAGAAATGTTGATGAGTCATAATGTCAAGAGTTCTGAACTTTAATTAAGAGTTTAAAGGATGAAAAATATCCTCCAAAGGGAGCAATTAAGTAAATATTTTCTCGGGTCTTAAAAATAAGTTACTTTTTAGAAATAATATTTGTATTTTTTAGGGGTCTTTATTTATTTTTCTTTTACTATCATTTGTTCATTAATATGAAAAAATACATCGTAAAATTTTCAATGGAAGTTAAGAGATATTAATATATGTTTATATATGTTCCTTATTAAGCTAACTTTATATATATATATATATATTATATGCTCCTTAAGCTAACTTTTTTTGGGAATTTATTTTGAAGTGACCATTTTAAATTAAAAAAAATTAAAGATCCAATAAATTATTTCATTTTTCAACAAAAGCTTATTATTATTTTTAATAAGAGAAAATTTCATTTCAAAAACACAGAATATAAAAAATATTTTTGAGATAAAGATACATAGCACAAAGTTTTCATCACCAAGAATGTCATAAAAATACAGATAAAATGACCAGCAGCAAAGGTTAGCAAAGATGATAAGGGATCTGTTGCTACTTAAGCAAGTGGTTGGGGGTTCGATCTCCGGCTCTTGCGAATATAATAGGCCTTGCTGGAATACTAGCCCCCAAAAGGGTTTGACAATGTCAAAACAATTAGTCACCTAGTTGCATAGTTGCTCGGATGGATACCTTAAAAAAAAAAATACAGATAAAATGCTTTCCACCTTTTCGTACCTCTTGTCCTTGTTTGATCCTCGAATATTGTCTCAGGGCAATGGTTAGCCCGTAGAAAATTTACGGTCAAAGGTGGAGACATCGATATCCTTTGGCACGCATCGTCGTCAAGCAACATGGGAGTATGATTATCATTAGTAGTAGTAGGAATGTTAACATGCACATTGTTTTTTTATTTTAAAAAAAATGGGAGTTTAACATTAGAATATTCCAGGTCCAAAAAAAAAAAAAAATTAGAATGTTTGAACACACCTAATAAGGTTATTAGTACTAAATTAGAAAATTCTGTATTTCTCAGTGGCAAGTTGTATTTCTCACACTCTTTGCTTTCTTTAATAAAATCATTGTTTTATAAAAAAAAAAAAATATTCATAAGTTCAGACTATAACATTTAGTAAATCTTTAAAACTACTGTATTTTCCAACATATTTTCACTATTTTTTTTCTTTAACAAATGATTTAAGGATGGTGGTTAACATTTGTCTTATTAATATTATTTTGAATTTTTTTCAATATATATTCTAGTGCACATGTTAATGATACTTGAAATAATAAAGCCACATGAGAAAATGAGTTATTTAACATATTGGGGTATGATGTTTTTAGTTTTTCGATAAGAATTTACTTTCTTACGTAGTTTTAACATGTATTATATGACCCATATTAGAAAACGAATATTATTATTAGGCTTTTATTATTTATTGTCATAACAACAATATATAAGCAACTTAAAGTAGAAATTCAACTTAGAAAATTATATACTTAATATTAAAAAGTTAATTTTTTTAATTTTTCAAGATTAACTTTACACTGTTGGACTTTATACATTGCTCTTAGGTCAATGAATAACAAAATCATTATTATTGTTTACGCATACAATGCAACTTCAAACACAAGGCTTTGCTGTTGATGACATATTCAATGATTAACGATGCTAGCAAAATAGGCGTTCAAATTAAGATGTTGTGTTTCGTTCATTTCTTCTTTTGAAAAGAAGACCACTCTGAAAATTACTTACTCCATGTTTTTTATTTCGAGTTTCGTCATTCATTGTTCTTATAAAAAAAATTCAGAATTGTAAAATTAATCATAATAAATAGGCAAAGAAATTAACTTTTAAATATTCAATAGATAATTTTTTAAATTTATTTTTTATTTTTGGTAAGAATTTATTTTTTATTTTAAGTTACATATACATTGCTCTTCAAATGGTGAATAACAATTTATTTTTACAGAGAAGACCACTTTGAACAATAAATGTTGACATGTTCATTTTACATGGAATTCGAAGTCACTTTCACTAACTTGCAGCAACTCTGTATATTTTTTTTCTTCGATTCACTCGAATGACTATAGGAGTACTACAATTTAAGAACGATGGTCTCGTTCCCTGTATCACTGTATGTAAGAGTTGCTATGTTTTTTTCCTATACAAATACTCCGTATAAGAGGTACTACTCCTACCATTTACACCAGTTTACGTTCATAACCCAGTAAACGTTCTTTATATATATATATATATATATATATATATATATATAATACTAATAAATTATGTCATGCCTAATTAAAGTTTGTATCACATAGAGCATATATGAAAAATTTCAGTCCTATCATTTTTCAAGATAATCCAAAATTGTTTATAGCTTTATGGATATTTCAGTCCGCCCACAGATTACCTGAGTTATAAAAAAAAAAAAAAACATTATTATTATTATATACTCCCTCCCGTCCTATTTATAGGATCCTTTTGGGGTTTTTTACACCCACCAAGGAAAGTGGTTAAAGTGGTTAGTGACATTGGAAATGTGAAAATTTGATATACTTTTTCAAAATTACCCCTATTATTGTTATTGGAACTCTAAAAAGTGTTGACTTAATAGGGGTGTTTGTGAAAAGAAGTAATTAAATGCTATTGGAAATTGAAAAAGGTCTTATAAATAGGACCAAAATAAAAATCCCGAAAGGGTTCTGTAAATAGGACAGGAGGGAGTACAATACTAGTGGGATTTGACATGTTGAATTTTTGGGTTGCGAGTTGTAAGTTAAATTTTGTTCACATTTGCAGGTACCAATGTATGGAAAAACACTAACAGAGGCGACAACAAGTACGTTTTTGCAGTTTCCATGGATAAACAAATTCGTAAGGGGAACAGAATCTAGCTACCAAATTTTTGAGTTTTGAATATTTTACATTATGCAATATCATTTCAACTTTTAGGAATTTCTTGGATTAACTTTTTCATTAGGTAACTAAGTAAGTACTTGAATATTTGGGAGAACAATAATGTATTAAAATTATTTGCAGCTTCTTGGGGAATAACAAAGGGGATTTTAGTTTTGTTATTACTTGGCTAAAACTATGAAAATTATTAGTTCGTAGAAGCATTGGCGTGGTTCGAAAATTTTCTTGTTGGAAAATTCGGTTTAGTTTTCTATTTTCAGCTATAAGGATGAATGAGATTATATATATATATATATATATATATATATATATATATATATATATAATTCATCGGTATGAGTCTGTTCTTGAACCCCAAAGGGTAAATAAAAAACGGTGCCATGAATAATTAATGGAAGCACGTGAAACTATAAATAAAGATTTATCAGAATACAGAGTATGTGTTGCCAAGGAATTAGGTACACAAAGCTGAAAGGGCCTTCTGACGGTAATGGCACAAGTTAGCAGAGTTTTACCGTAACGAATGCAATAAGATTTACCAAAGATTTTAAAGAATCCGCCAAAAAGAGAATTGTTTAGACTTTAGAGAAGGTACTGTTACTATACACTGTATGCAGAGGAGGGCTAATTCCTCCCATTATTTAAAAAGAAAAAAAAAATCTCCTGGACCATATTTTTGGGTCCACGTAGAGTAATAATAACTAAAAGAGAGATAAAAATAGAAAAAACAAATGTGGCGGAAAAGGGCAAAAAAACTTTAAAAAAATGAAGTATGAAAAGAAGTATAGGAAAAAAAATGGTAAGCATCTCATTACTTATACTTTCTCTATCTCGAAAAGTTAGCGAAAAATTACAAATATTATTGTTCGAAATCAAAATTAAAATAGTAAATAAAAACATTAAAAAAAATTATAGGATTTGGTTAACCTTATTTTTTAGGATTGAGGATAAGAGATAAAAATAGTAAAAGGATGTTGAGAAATTATATTCACTAAATTTCATATATTAAATATTTAATAATATTTCAATGCAAAAATACTTTCTCTAGTGTCTTATCATCAACCCTTATACTCTAATAGTTGAGGTTAAAAAAATCCAAAATTATATTATCTAATCTATGGTTGAATAGTTAATTAAATATACATTAAATGATTGATTTTGTAAGTTGATCAATCATTTTTCTTTTGTAATTGGTTAATTTAGAAGGTAAAATATTATCTGTATATATACACCTTCTTCTATGAAGTTATTGTAATTAGAAAATCAACAACAACCTTCAGAATTTGAAGTTACAACGGTAATTTTTGTTGATCTATTTTATCATACTTATTCAATGTAATATTTAATTTATTTTATAGGTTAAGATGGATTAAAAATGATCACAATAAGTTTATAAAAAAATATGATCACAATAAGATGGCACAATAATTTTTTTTTCCTGACATCCTTATAGATTATCATCACTGTCATCACCACAATCACATTAATATAAAAATTATCCAACTCTTATTTTATGTTGTTTTTTATTATATTTTAACCACCAAAGTACTTATGTACGTGCAAACAAGATTTGTACTCTCTCCGACTCGAATTATAAGCAAATATAACTACTTTTATGCTTATTAAAGAGATTAATTGAATGAATTTAATTTTTTTAAATTTATAAAATATAGAGGTATTTTAGGAAAATAGTATTGAGAATGAAACAAAAATTAAATAAGATAACAATTTTCTAGAGATATTTTAGGAATGTGACATTGGGAATGAAACAAAATTTAATAAAGTTAGTTAATTTTGCTTATATTTTAAATCAAAAGAAGTACTTCCTCCGGCTTGAAATATAAGAAAAAAACATCATTCTCTTGGTTTAAAATATAATCAAAACTAACCAATTTTCTTAAATTTTATTTCATTCCCAATGCTACTTTCCTAAAACATCCTTATAAAATTGTTATCTTATTTAATTTTTGTTTCATTCTCAATGCAACTTTTCTAAAATATCTCTATTCTTTTATAAATTTGAGAAAATTAAATACAATCGACTAACCTCTTTAATAAATGTAAAATTAGTTACTTTTGCTTATAATTTGAGTTGGAGGGAGTATCTTTTTTTTTGCTTATAATTCGAACCGAATGGAGTATGCTTTTTTGCTTATAATTGGAGTCGGAGGGAGTATATCCAAATTAATTTCTTTTTTTATTTTTTTAGTATACATCAGGGTATCTTCCGGCCAATAGCTGAAGAATACTCCCCTCCTCCGAGGCGTAGAGATCATCAAAGTGAGTTTTACCATTACCAATAAAGCATCTTTTATACTCACGATAGAGATCGAATCATTGACATCATACTTAAGAAACTCGGTTATTTACTAACTGTGCTGAGATTTGTGCTTTGAAGTGATCAAGTGTCTATATTTTCTTTTGCCCTAACCTTTGAGTTTAATTATACTCTTTAATTTGAGTCTATATTACCCCTTTAGCACTTGAGAGGAAAAAAATAATTGAGATCCAAAACCGTGCCAACACGTGCGAGTTCCGTGTGATTTATATCAAATCTTGGTCAAATGGAATGAAATAATGCCTTTTCCATTGTTACAAAACGCCACACTGAGCAAGCAAAGCGTATCAGAGTTTGCAGTGAGTGACACTAATGCCTCTGTCATGGTCACCAACAACAAGGCTCTGTTTTGAATGTAAAAATACTCCAGTTGGTAAGATTATCTATGGGTTCCACCAATTTCTACTTTGAACTTAATTTGGTTATTATGTAGATAGGCCAAGGTTAAAATTCAAGAGCTGACACTACTGCACATACAAGTTGGTGAATGAAATTTAAATGTAAAACAGAACATGAATTCTCTCGTGACTTCCATTAAATTGTCACCGGGTTCTGTGGGACATGGAGGAGCCAAAGAATAGGAACATTTAAATTTATGAAGCAAGTTGGTTTTCCTAAGCATTAAGCAATAATGAAAAAAATTTCAATAATATATGGATATTATTATCTTAACTCAATATTATGAAGCAAGTTTTGAAAGTTTATTTTAACACACTAGCCTGTGGTATTCGATTTTTTTTTGTCTCTTCCCCAAGTTATTCAAAAGGATAGTATATACAAAATCATTAATCACACAAAAAATTTGGGTAAAACATGCAAATTAGTCAAAGATGCATTTAGTTCCAATGCCAGTGGGTAGGATTTTGTGAAAGAAAAATTGAATTTATGAGAGTAGAATTTTAAGAACAGAAATTTAACAAAGCCTTTTTCTTGGTGAAACAATTTAATATATAGTCTCCAATTAGTCGTTTCATGTTTGTTTGGTTTTGTTAATGCACCACCGAACATAATAAAACTCACCTACCATCGAATATAGTATTTCTTTGAAGAAGGTCCTGTAGGAATTAAATAAAAACAGTAGTAGTAATTAGGAAGAAGGTAGATTCAAAATTATTTTTGAACTTATGGTGTACCATAATTCTCACTACTCTCGACCAAACTTTCCTATCGGGTTGTTGCTACATAACTAAGACGAGATAATACGCATCCTGAAATGGTCCCATCTTAGTAATGTGGTGTAACTACATAATATTAGTCATAAATTGGTATGATATCAATGAGCCGACAGTAAATACTTTTTTCGGTCCTTATGGAGTATATTATAGGTTATATACTTAACTAAATTACACATATCAACTAAAAAGTAATTAGTTTTCTGAATTCTATAATAATATATTATAATAACATTATAATTTTACCTTCCATCCTCAACCTTTTTTGGAATGTTCACATCTATTAACAAACAAAAAAAAAACATAAATAGTCAAATTATTTAACAAGCTAAGGAAGAAAGAGAAAAAATAATAAATGATATATATATAAAAAAAATATAAAGTGACTTATAATTAAGATCAAAAATATCTTTTAGAAGGTAACCTATAATAAGCACTAAAGGAAGTAAAAAAGGTGATGCTATCAAAGAGAAAATAAAACAAAAAGTTTAAATAATACTAATAATGTAAGAAAAAAGTTATAAGAATATAAAAGTTAAATAAATAAGGACCGATAACAATGAGTGTGGTGAATATATTATTTGGAGCAATGCAACAACGTTCTAAACATACTCATATATCATAAAAAGTAAGTACTATTCTAAAAATTAAATGATATAATAAATTAGTCTAAAAATAATTCTAACCATATTAATTTAAGACGTGTCACATGTATATAATCGTCAAATCATGGTCAAAAACTTTTCCATTTAGCAAAACATACTCTAATTAAAACCCTAATTCTCATCTATTATAAATGATATTTCTTGCGTTCTATTAATTGCTTAAGATTGATTTGAATTTTGAATGCTTTATATTTAGTGATTGTGCTAATTTAACGTTCTATTAATTGTTTAAAATACCTTTTAGAGTTTTTTTTTTTAAAAAAAAAAATCTAAACTTTGATTTTTTTTAAGAGATATTTTGTTTTTTAAATTTAATTATTTTACTATGTTTTTAAAATTTTGATGGGGAGGTTAGAAAGAGAAAATTGTGCAGTTAACAAATATCGAACTTATTAGTTATTCACACTTTGTATTTCATAGTTCTACCAACTGAATTATTTATCCTCTAAAAAAAACTGAATTATTTATAGGGGAAAATGATTTAATTAATATGACTGGCAAGTTAGAAACTACACACATAATTTGAATAATATAAATCCAAATTTTTTTTTATAAGCAAAATTTTTATTAAAAAGTCAATTTTAAGCATCGTAGCACAAGCTACCCCCACCTTTTATATATGGAGGGTTTGATAAATAGAGCTCAATCATATGTGCTTAAATAAGACAACAATTTGATTAAAAAAAATGTCAAATACAAAACTCTTAGCTTGGCATTTGCCAGAATAATATAAATCCAAATAGGATTTATTCTGTAAAAAGTAATTTCCATCATCATTAATATAAAATAAACTCAATTCATCAAAACTTATTTTTTTTTTAATCAGAAAATCTACTTTCAAAATTCAGTTGATCTAAACTCAGATATGTAAACAGAATTCCAGAAATACCACCACCACCCTATAGTATTTTAGTTTGTTTGGTGAAGAGGACTGAAAAATGATGAGTTGGTTTATGATTTTAGCTAGGCCTAAAAATATAAGAGTACCAAAAAAAAAAAAAAAAAAAAAAACCTTTGATTGTACGTGTGGGTCATTATCAAGGGCCCAGATGTTGATTGAAGATAGGTGAAACAAAGATAAACATATCATCAGGTCCCCTCTTTACGTATTCCTAGCTTCTTCTATATAAAATATATATATATATGCCCTTTCATGAGATATATAGATCTTTGGATCAATAGTTCCTATAGAATCCCCTCTCTATTATGAAATAATAAGGAGGAAAGGCGAATCCTATTCAAATCGTGCACATGTGTACGATCGATGCACTTGAAATATGTGGAATCATCTTTATCTGTCCATCCAATTCTTTGAGTATATATAGCATATAGTGATATATATATATATAATAATAAAAATACTAATAAAATGTTACATGAATCCGGTAGAAATAGATAAAGAACAGGAATAGTTATAGGTGAAGACTGTTTTGCGAATCCATCTTGGCATGTCACCCGCGGAAAAACATGAAACTCAAAATCACCTTAATTAATATGAGTATATATTTACATTGATCATGCTATTACATTGCTAGCTACCAGCCATATATAGTCATAGGCTTGAAAGCTCAAATATTAGACCTGTGTAGTATTTGTTATATGGGTGGTTGTATTGTCTTCATATACACATGCATAAGTTTGTCTGCCTATTGTTGTGTTTTACACTTGATGCTACTTGTCACATTGCCGTTATTGCGAGCTTCGGGCGAAACCTCGAGCCTCCTTCTTTCTTTTGTTAGGTAGAAGCAATGGTTATGATTTTGCCTACTACCAGCTTCAAGAATAAATTATGATGGCTGAAGAAGTATATGCCTTACTTTAAAAAAAAATAAAAAAATTCTTTGCTGAAAAGTAAATGCCTTTTATACTTTATACGACATGCTTGTGGTAAGTAAGGAAACATAAAAGCGTTTACTTTGCAATAACACTCAACACAATTTTGACATTTTATACTCCCTTTATACAATTATACAACATGTTTTAGAATCCTTTAACTAAATTGATTTTTCATAAAATTTGAATCTCAAACTTATTACTCACTGTGTTTGGTAGATATATAGCGTAGTTTTTTAAGATTCAATAATATATAATTTCTTATATAAAATTAAATATCTAATTAATATTGTTTTTTCTTCCTATATCCTTATTTTTCACAAAATATTTTCATTTTGAACATCTTTCTTTTTTTTCAGTAATGATTACATATGAGTATTATAGTCAAAATACCACAAATTCTTACATAGTTTAACAATTTCCTAAAACTCGTTAAAGTTTCTAGTATTGAAAAAATAATCGTAAATATACATTTCATATCTGGGAATAAAAACAACAACATTTTATCAAAAGTTCCCACTGTATATATTTAGTTTCTTAACAAATATCCTAAAGATACTGATTAACATTTATCTTAGTGAAAGAAATAAATAACAAATTAGGTATGTAAGTATTCCATAAATTTAATACTAATAAATATATTAATAGTATTTTTTTAATATATGTGCTTTATGATCTTAAAAGATACTCTCTTCCATTTCAAATACTCTATCCGTTCTTATATATAAGATCATTTTGATAATTTTATTTTGTTCATATTTACAAGATCTTATACCAATTTTCAATGACAATTAATTAATTTTTTCCACAAACATCCCTAATTACTCAACTCTTTTTAGTTTTTAGGTTCTATATAATAGATTTGAAAGAAAAAAATCAAAATCTTCACATTTCTGATATCATTAACTAAATTAACCAACTTTCTAAATGATGTGAATTCTACCAATAAAGTCTTATATATAGGGGCAAAGGGAGTATAAGCAAAAAAAAAAAAATCTTATTAGTGATCTCAAATATAAGCAAAATTTAACTAACCTCCTTAATTTTTGTTTCATTTTTATTGTTACTTTTCTAAAATATTCTTACAAAGTGATTGTCTCAATTAATTTTTGTTTCATTCTTAATGTTATTTTCCAAATTTACCTTTATATTTTTATGAATATGAAAAAATTAAATGAATTTAATTAATTTTTTTTAATAAATGTGAGATTATTATTAAAAAAAATCGAAAGGAGCGTGAACTTACTTAGGAACGGAGGGATTAGTAATATTTAAATGCAAAAGAAGTAGTAATCAAAAAGGCTCAACACAGTCAGATAGTGATGTATATCAGAGGTTCGATTCTTGTCGTGGATATGAAAAATGTTTTGTTTATAAAAGCAAAGCCAACAAATATTCCCAAGTAAGTAAATTGCAAGGTTGGGAATATGTTATTCCCATGTATTTAATTGTAAAATTACTGAAGTGCCCGCACCACTTTCGAGTAATTGCTTATTCCACTTCCTACTTCATAATAAGGGGTTTTTTTTTTTATAATTATGCTACAGATTCATGGCAATATACCTAAGAATTATAAATAATAACCAAACACATTTTTTTATAGACTTATTTAACATTTTAGTCCCTGAACTTAGGTGCTCTTTTGAAATTGGTCCTTAAACTTTTTTTTCGTTGCTTTAGATCCCTAAACTTTGTTTAATTTTTTGAAATGGTCCTTTCGTCACTTAAGTGATGATATAGTCGACGATATGTCACTTAACTCTCACAGTATCGACAAGTGACGTGTTATGTAGAGCCACGAGACACATCATTATTTTTTTTATTGAAAAAATTATTTATTTTAAAATTTATTAAAAGATTCGATTTTCTTTTAAAATATACAATTTTTAATTATTTTTAATATATTTGAATTTTTTAATTTAAAAAATTCATGTATCATCATCTAGGACGTTACCTATCGATTTGGGAAAGGTGACGTGGCATATTCTCAAGGTTTATTTAAGTTTTTAGTCCCCGAACTTATGTGCTCTTTTGGAATTGGTCCTTGATCTTTTTTTTCGTTGTTTTGGGTCCCTAAACTTTTTCAATTTTTGGAAAAGGACTCTGTTGTTGCTTAAGTGATGATATGACCAATGAAATGTCACGTCACTTGTCCGACATCGAAGAATGAAGTGCTATGTAGCCTTTTGTAACACCACATGATTTTTTTTTATTAATTTTTTTTTTCAAAATTATTAAAGGATTTTAGTTTCTTTTTTAAAAAATACAAATTTTAATTATTTTTAATAAATTTGAATTATTTTTAATCTTTAAAATTCACGTGGCATCATCTAGTATGTTACTATCGATATTGCGAAGGTTATGTAGCATTTCATCGGTCATATCATCACTTAAGCAACAACAAGGTCATTTTCCAAAAATTGAAAAAGTTTAGGGACCCAAAGCAACAAAAAAAAAAGATCAAGGACTAATTTCAAAAGAGCACCTAAGTTTAGGGACTAAAAACTTAAATAAGCCTATTCTCAATCATATCACTACTTAAGCGACGAAAGGACCATTTCCAAAAATTAAACAAAGTTCAGGGACCTAAAATATCCAAAAAAAAGTTTAAGGACTTATTCCAAAAGAGCACCTAAGTTTAGGGACTAAAATGTTAAATAAGTTTTTTTTTATATTATAGACAATAGCATTCTCATTAATAACATTCCTAGAAATATGATTCCCGGTAATATAATTTTCAACCCGAAATAAACACCCGGTACATTCGTTCTTTGTTTGGCAGTTACGTTCAAGTCCTCAGCACAGTCAGATAAAGTTCGTTACCCCTGTACTTCATCAATCCACTGAAAGCAACCTTCAATTTATGAGCCAACACCAAATACCCCATTGAAAAGAAGGTGATCGAATTTCTCTTCCCATTCCCGTTTGATTGATCACTCAAGTCTGAAAAAAGGGTATAACAGTTGATTTTGATTATCATTCTCAAGAATGTATTGGAATTTGGAAAGTGGTTTTGCTTAGCTAAAAAAAATTGTGACTTTTACTTTTCTTGAAGTAGAATTCTGCTTTGATATGCCCATGCCACTAACTTGACAATATTATAGTCAATCAGTACATATCATAACAAGGAAATTTACTTTAGAGTGAAAAGAGAGGGATCTTGATTATTAATGAAAACATCAAGATAATTAATTCAAATAAATTTATGGTTTTTAGGTGCATGTACCCTTAAAATTTTTATAGAAGGTTGACTCCTTTTAGAGGAGTCAAATCCCTTAAACAAGAGGGAGAGTTATAAAATTTTGACAACTGTTTTAGAGATTGATTTTAGCTTTTTACTTTTTAATATAAAACAATGTTATTGACCCAACACAGCTTCTCATTTGATGTTATAAACATCAAAATTATACAAAAATGATCAAGCAGGGATGTAATTGAAACATTTTCTTTTAAGTATATGCTAACTGCTAACATATGGCAAGTTAATGCACATTCTCAAATCTTTAATCTGATTTACTATTTCAGGGAACAGTAAATTAAATCTCAATGGCCTGTTTAACATTGAACAAGACCTGCACTTCAAGAGAAACATGTCCTATAAAGTAGTGCATGGTACCTTTAATTTCTATGTGTTTTGTGGCGATAATAAAATGTACCCAGTTTAGTATATATTAGTGGAAGTCTAGTAACAAGTTTGTAAGTCACATTCATATATATACACATATATAGAATTTTCAGGATAAAATGAAGAAAAAACAATTTAGGGAAGATGCTAAAGGAGATGAACTCATGCTACAAAAGTTAATCATCAGAAAAAGAATAAAAAGAAAAGGTCTAGTTTGTAATGCATGATGTAAGATCGCATTACACAGCATAAAAAATTATTTAGTAGCTGCATCCATTTGCTCAAAAAGATCCAAGGAAAGACCTTCACATTTCACTTCTTTATTCTAACTTTATCAACCAAATGTAACATAATAATCTGAACAATGTTTTTTTGCAATCTAAATAGTTGTAACTTGTGGTCCAGACTCCAGTCTAATGTAGACTACCATCTAAAGCACTTTCTTCAATGATGACTTAAATCTGCTTCATATTCAAGTTACAATAGAAAACTGGTTTTCCTTTTGTTTTTATTTATTACTCCAGATGGAAAAAAATTCAGTGGTCCAACTAGTAGAAACCCAACAAGTAAACACTTCCCTAATTCCAAGATGATGATGACCTTCCTTAGTAGTAGTAGTATTTCATGAGTAGTATTAATTAACTAACCAAAATATAGTAACTATTTTTATTGTAAGGCCTTTAAGAAGAGTGCCTATAGCAGTATAGCAGCCGGCTTCACTTTAAATATCAAGACATATGTGATAGAACCCCCAGGAAAAGATCTGTGGGGCCAAAAATTTAAAGCTTTTGCAAATTTTGAGGAGAGGGCATGACCCTAATCCATTATAGTACTATTAAGCTAAGGTGGCCAAATGAGAGAAAAGGTAATGGTGGATCCAACCCATTTGAGTTTGTTCCAAACCACATACATTATTGTCCTCTTACACTTTTAAAGTCTACCTATCTTTCCTCATGCCACCATCTCCCACTTTTCTTATTGTCAACACAAGCCTTTCTCTGTCTAAACTGTGTGAAAAGGGGTACTCTGAAGCCACTGTGTGGAAATTTCCTTTCCCCCCACTTTGGTTGTGGCTTTCTCAACTTTTGGTACAAAGAGGCTCCTGTTTCCTACTACTGTTAATGATTATTGAAAGGTGATTTGGGGGAAGATCCTTGAGAATGTTTATTTCTTTAATATGTATAGTTATTAACAGAATAATGTCTTAGAGCTCATTCTTTTTGACAAGTGCTAATTACAAAAATATGATAGTCTTAGCTGTCTAATGTATAGTATATTCCGAACATGACCTCTACCAAATGTTTTAAAAGATACACAATCATACATGTGAAGGCATGCATATTCTACAAACTACCACCCCTTTTCTGGGACCAGAATAGAAAGGGTATGCCTAAAAGATTAGACTCACACCTACTCTTAATAACTTTAGTTTCTTTTTAATTTCATCAATCATGATTCTTTCACATACCAAGATCTTATCAATTAGAATTTTTCACATACCTAGGAGTGGAATGAGGCAAGAAGTTTCAATTAATCACAAATGTAATTTGCTACGTGTTTGAAGCTTTTTAAAGGAAGGGAGAAATGTATGATTAGTGACTTAATGAGCCAGCTAATTTAATGTGTGCATAAATTAGTACTAGCATATTTTTCTTTTCTCATCCATGAAAACCAAAGACTAATCTCAGTTTTAGCAATAATTGAGAAATCAAGTTTGGCTAAGATAGTCATGATGATACTATTTTGATGTATTTTCGTGAAATAAGAGATGGGTCATGGCCATGAATTGTTTCATCATTGAAAGTGCCTAACTAGTGTAATATCTATAGTCAAGAACATGTTATTGCTTGCATTAGGTAGTTCATTATCACAAAGTTGGTGAGTGAAAGAAAGTCATGCCCTGTGCCTCTATTGGCAGCATTGAGCCATTGACATATATAGGATGTAATTCATCCTCGTACTTTGTTACTCGGAACACTGAATTAAAGTAATTCTATGGCAAAAAATAATTCAAAAGAATGGTTATGCTAATAAAAGTTCCAGGGTCTCATTACTAATAAACTCATAAAGACTTGGCATTTTGAAAGTGAGATCTAGATCCAATTTTAATTAGGGACTCACAAAGTTGACAGAATCACTTGGTGTTTGGAAAGTCAGAGTGTGTGCTGGATCCAAATAAAATCACAATTCAAAGATACTACTAGCAGTAGCTAAATCAACTTATTAATGGGAGTAAATTTTTAAATTACGGATGGCATGCCACTGCATGACTGCAACATCTCAATTGCGTTGCCGGTTGCTTGCAACTGCATCAAGCCATGATTGCAGATTGCATTGGCCGTAAATTAACACACATCACTTTTGTCCACGTCTGCTGCAAAATTACTATTGCATGCCTATAAAAAAAATTATGCTTATTTATATTTTTTTCCCTAAAATTCAGCGTGTTTTGGTTTTAGTTCCTATAGGAGTATAAGTTATTTTAACCGAGATTGATCCTTAATTTTTCAAACATTTTGGTTTTGGTCCACTTGATTATGAAAAATATATTATTTGTTGATGTGGCTAGCAGAACACCAGTACACCACATTAACAATCACGTGAAATGACTCTAAATAGGTGATATGACATGGATGATACAGATCCACAGACACAAAATGATCTCATATGACATGGATGATACAGATCCACAGACACAAAATGATCTCATATGCAGAATTTTGCATTTATGAACCTTAATTATCCATGTCACACCACTTATTTAGCGTCATGTCACACCACGTAGCTGATTGTGTAGGTTTCCATTAACCACGTAAACAAATAACTGATTTTTTCTAACGGAGTATACCAAAACCAAAATGTTTGAAAAATTAAGGACTAGTCCCGATAAAAATAACTTTTAGAGACTAAAACCAAAACACACTGAACTTTTAGGGATAAAAACATAAATAAGCCAAAAAAAAATTAAGGTAGTAGCACTAGTTATAATTAAAAGGTTACTAAGACAGCAAACAAAGCTATAATATTTCCTCCAAAAATGCTATTTTTTATGCAAAAAGGATTGAACATAAGCTATATTTCCTCCCTTATTTTAAGTAAATTCCATCGGACAAGGAGTTTCACCTGGTATTGAAAGGTAGTAGAGACATAATTTATCATTAGAATTTTGAATATTATTTAACATGAGACTACATTCCAAGGTGCACTAGTGATTGATGGATGGATACCTTAGGCATTGGTTCTGTTACTTGCGTTTCGCAACTAGCTATCATAATTCATATCTATTC
This sequence comes from Crotalaria pallida, assembly GCA_037953625.1. Taxonomy (NCBI): domain Eukaryota; kingdom Viridiplantae; phylum Streptophyta; class Magnoliopsida; order Fabales; family Fabaceae; genus Crotalaria; species Crotalaria pallida. The sequence continues at coordinate 111,066,120 of CM075655.1, forward strand.
AGTCACATGTGCTAGGTAGAATAAGGAACAGAGGATTTGGATTGTTAGAGACATGGCATGGACTCCCTAGAGCACTAGAATACAAAGCCCTGTTGTTGAACTGGATCATCTAATGCCACATATCACAGCCCAAGGTTTAGCCACTTATCCTTGGAGTATAAAAGGGAAACACAAACAAAAAAAAAAGGGAAACACAAACACCGAGGTGTGTTTATGGTATTGATTCCATTTTAAGTCATTTCTATTTGACAATTCGCCCAAGTACTTAGGACCGAAGTGTAGCTCTTAAATGAGTGATGCATTTTGCCATCTACTGTATTGAGAGAGTTACAAGAAGTGAAAGTGTACAACATTGCATATGACTTAGTCGTTTGCCTTTTTAGTATTATTATATAGTATATTTGATATTTCAATATCAAGAAGGGTTTTCTGAAAAAAGAACAACTTTTTGTCATAGGAAAAGATCAGATTGATATGATTATAAGCATCAATTCAATGTTCATAATATGTGGTGCACACTATATAACATTATGATACATTTATACACCATCAATGTGGATGAGGGAAAAGGTCAGCAACAAATTGATACTACAAAAAAGTTCATGGTGCAAATTAATCATTAGGGAGGGGGAAAAGATTTCCCCTTCATGATTTTGAAGGGTTAATTAAGTTATTGCTCAATCAACATGCTTGTTTGTGCTCTGTAACGTAAAACACTGGTAAAATAATTAAAGCTGGAAGATGAAACATCGATTATAAAGTGAACATATTTAGTTAAAAAGTTTAACGAGGTGACTTATTTGAATTGGTACACTACTGGTACGCATATAAGTGATTGTTGGTGCTATTTCCTCAGGCATAATTCTATCGTAGTAATTAAGGATTGGAATAATAATGATAGCCCTTCAAATGGCACACCCGATTTCCATCAACATATATCTAAAAAAATATGATTGTTTGACAAGAACAAGAATTGTTAATAAATAAGTCAAAAGTAGTATGTACATAAGTCACTGATTTTACTGTTCCACTCTTACTCCAGAAGCGAAGTCTGGAATTACGAGGACCGTTTATGATGTTGCCAGAGAAAATAAATATACACTATATTATAAGCATATGTGATTTTTAAGAATTTATTGGATGGTCACACATTTAAATTATTGATTGGACATTTATAAATTAAAATTATGATTTAAATTATTGATTGGACATTTCTAAATTAAAATTATGAGCTTATCAAAAAATTAATGGATTGGATATGTCATAAGTAATTACTAATTAATTCTGCATCTAAGAAAATCACATATTTTCCCATGCTTTCCATCTTAAAAAAAAAAAAAGATATTTTCAAACTTCGCATTTGTTTGAAAAAAATCCTCCATTGTGAATTCCACCTTCTCCTATTTCGATTTCGGTAAACCCAAAAAAAAAAAGTTAAACTCATGTTAAAGTGAGACTCAATCACGGTCCAAGTGAAAAATACCAAATGCCTTCGCAAACAACAAGAGGCGGCTAAAAAACCTGCTTTGATGGGGTCGGTTTGAATAAGTCTGAGCAGGTTTAAACTCTTAAAAAATATAACTCAAATAGATTTTGGGTTTTTTAATCCGATTTATAAAACTTTGACTTGCCAAGCATATGGCCGTAAGCAAGTATCATCTAAAAAACTCGAATTAGTTTTAAAAATGACATGTTACCTTACATAGTTAGATTTTTTTGGTTTGAATTGAATCCTGACCTTTTTAGCCTAGTTCGATCATAACCCGAGCATGAAGCGGGCTGACATGAACTCGATTGGGTAGCCCGAATTGCCGCCTTTGCAAACAACGGACCAACCACAAATTTGGAAAATTCTATTTACACCTTATTACTTTTGCTGACTGTACTCATTTTTATATGCGAAATTCCAAAGGTGCCTTTTCTTCAATGTTCTCATTGTGTATTTGGAAAAAAAAATTCGATCGGGAAGTCCTTTTGAATGCATGATTTATTTCGGATCATATTATTGCGTTACATTCACATTTGTTCTTTTACATTCAAAAGCCCTTTTAGATTAGAAGGGCTTTTCAATAAATATATATATATATATATATATATATATATATATATATATAAATAAAGAGGATAGATGCAGGTGTAAAATTATATTCGGAAATTTTTGTAAAAAAAATTTAAAAATCCAAATATAATTCACAAAACCCGAGTAGAAATAGAAATTCTCAAATAAATACTCATCACACGCTCTTATATCACTTATTAGAAATTTGTGGAGCTCAAATGAATGATAGATCTTAGATAAATCCAATAAGGCTTATAAAAAACAAAAATCCAATAAGATAAACTTGTCATTTTAACCTTTTAATCTTTCTAATTTTTTAAATTAATTTTCCATTCACCGAAGGAAATTAGGGGCCCTTAAATGACTTTGTTTGGTTGCATTAAATAAAATGAGAAGAGAGAAATGGGAGAGAGAGAAGTGGGGAAAAGAGATTATAGGAAGAAAATGAAGAGATTTTGTAGTTGTTTGGTATGAGATAAAATGTGAAGAAATATGGGAGAGTAGAAAATTGAGTTATCTTTCTTTTTGTTTGGTTAAAGATAGAAGTGAGAAAAGAGAAAATAATAAATTTGTTAAAAAACAATTATAACCTTATTTTATATAATAAAAGTAAATATATTTGTCAAAAGGTAAGTGCATTTTGACATATTACTAAATAGTGATGCACTAGGACACACGAGAAAAATCTCTATTTTCTTTCTTTCTATTTTCTCTTTCTCTGAACTTTCCTCCCAAAATCCATCAAAACAAACAAAGTAACGGGATACACATAGGAATGTGGCGGGTTTGGTTTGGGTACTGCTTACCTGCTTTCAGGTCCATGCTAATTTTTTGAGTATCTATTAATATCCGGGTTAACCTTCTATCTTTTTTTTTAAAAAAAATAATAAAATTGGCAAATCTTAATTGTTAAATAATTTAATAATAAATTTAGACATTAAATTAATTGTTGTTAAAAATATAAAAATCATCAGAGGTAAGAAATGGAAGAAAAAAAAAATAGATAAATGCGGAGGATTTCAATTCTAAATATCCACATGGGTATTAAAGTTCATTGTATATTTTGACATAATAATCGGGTGCGTGTGTGTCGGGTACCATTAGGTACGAATATCTTCGCCATCATCAGCCTACATGGATAAGGCCTAGGAGTTCCTTATCTTGGGCCTGGGGTCTTGAAAGTTCAAACATATCCTCGCAAGTGCAGGTAAATGATGATTGCATGCAACAATTAAGAAGGTATTGCCTTTTTTCTTTTTTTCGTTTTTTAATTAACTAAAGAAAGAAAAGGATGAGAATCTCGATTTCTTGAATCCCCCAAAAAAAAATAATAAACGGGCGGGGAATCAATACATATAAGTGAAGGTAAATGTTCATTACATTAAAATACATAGGGATATTAAAAAAAAATACATAGGGATATTGTTATGAAAAAAATTGTTAACAAAGGATAAGGCTGGATTTGAGATGGTCCATCTTCAGAAATCGAAAGAAAAAAAAGATAAAAACTAAATATAGGACTTAATTCACTTAATTCATTTTCATTGATTGTTTAATGATAAATAGTACAAGACTTATACCAATAATAAATCCTAGAGTGGTGATTAGTCATGTAAGTGCCAACATCTCAATGTTTAGAGAATATTTTAGAAATATAATAATAATAATAATAATAATAATAATAATAATAATAATAATAATAATACATACTACTTAATTATTTAAATTAATTAATATTTATCATATACAATTTCATCAAATGAACTTAATAATCTTCTTAATCCTTATTAGACCCAGCACATAACAGATATCATGAAATTTTTTAAAGATTTCTTTTATATATTTTCTAAATAGGTCTATATAAAAAAAGTTAAAAAAAAATGAATAGATACTACTCCTATATATCAAATATGATCTTCAAAATGTGATGCTAAACATAAAAATAATGGAATAAATGTGTAAAACATGTGGTTATACTGGTTGGGTACTGATCAAAGAGAAAAGGGAAAAAACATGGATCTGCTGACTATAATAAGTAGTCTTTTAGATTACTACATTGCATCATGTGGTTAGTTATAAAGAAAACCTATGCAAATCCCAGAATCCAGTTATTGCGTCTCGGCAAAACATTCCCCTATGCCACCAAACTTCACTCTCCACAAGTTAGTATTTGAAATCTCACGCCTTATCTCTCTTATCTCAATGGGTAGAAGAACCTTATATCCATATGCTCTATATGGATTGCATGGTTGGGAAGTTAAAGCTTACGATGAGATGCATAGAATAATTTTTTGGGCCACAATATTAAATGATAAATGATTGGCTAAATTAGAAAAGAAATGAGCTGATCTACGATAACACGTGAAATTTATTGGTACTGTAATTACTAAGGGTTGCATATTTGAAGTAAGCACTCATAAAGAGAAATAAAATGCAATGATTAAACCGAAATAAAACATTTCAGAAAAGTTCCAATCTTTTATATTCTAATAATTATACAGTATTTATTTATTTTTTTCCGAATTCCTCGTGGAATCACCGGTATCCCAAGAGCACCCTAACACTAGCGAATCCTTGTCTCATTCCCAGGATTTCAAGCTCCGTTGGTCTAATAATTATATTTATATTTATAATATAACAAAAAAAAAAAACCCAAAATTCACAACACCTTACCTTACCTCTAACTAACTACCTTTTAGTTTTGATGAACAAAACAAAGAACTATAAATATAGTTGAAAAAGCTGATTTATCAAGTATGTTTTTCTTGCAAGTCATGACAAACAGAACTCCCATGTCCCATCCCTTCCCTTTCTTTGGCTCTATTCAGATTTGCCCATCTTTGCCAATGGCCTATATAAAAGAAATTAGTGACAATTGAACTAACCCTATGCTTCCAAACAAAAGCTGATCAAAGCGTAACAGAATAACAGAAAAAAAAGTTAGGCAGCTGATAAATCATTACTTAAGTTCTATAGCCAATGCCTACTGAATGTTAAAGAGGTACTAAATGATTCTAAGAATACCACTCTTGCACAAAATGGATGTGCTAAAAGCAGAGAGGAACCTGATTCAGAGAGCCATCAGACAAACATTTAAAAGCACATCCCATTTGGCAAATCATTTACCAACTGGCACTGTCCTCTCTTTCCAACTTCTATCCCCAATCTTCACAAACCAAGGCCATTGTGACTCAGTCACAAAGTTCATGACTATTGCACTTGTGGCTCTTTGTGGTGCCTCATGCTTTCTGCTATGCTTCACTGATAGCTTCAAAGACAACAAAGGGAACATCTCTTATGGGTTTGCCACCTTCAGGGGCTTATATGTCATTGATGGATCAACCACCCTCCCACCTGAACTTGAGTCAAAGTATAGATTGAGGTTCATAGACTTCATGCATGCAGTGATGTCAATATTGGTATTTGCAGCAATTGCATTATTTGATCAGAATGTGGCCAATTGCTTCTTTCCATCACCATCAAATGAGATACAGGAAATCCTCACAGCATTGCCAGTGGGCATTGGAGTTTTTTGCAGCATGCTATTTGTTGCATTCCCTACACAGAGACATGGAATTGGCTTCCCACTTTCAACTAATTAACAGTTGAGTGTTTTTTAAGTTTAAGTTAGCAACTGATTTGAAGAATTCGATTTGAGTACTGAATTAAAGACTTGGAGCTCAAAGAATTTTATGAAGATATGATTTATGATATAGCATTTGGCCGCATGTCATCTAGTCATGTTTGTAACAAATTATATTTGCTAGCGTATTAATTTTTCAGGAATTTGTGATGCATTCCCTATGATTTACGATGCATATATTCTGAAAACTATTTACTTATAACAATAAGGACCCCCTTCTAAGACAATAAATTAGAACACAGCAAGTTAATTTGTGAAACAGAACAAACAATAAAAAAAACACAGTAAACCAGCATACCAATTAAATTTGATTCAAACCAAAGAGCAATGTTCATGTAGACTAATGGTTCAGACATTTTATCATACATCTTGAATACAATTGACTAAATTTCACAAAGAACAATATTCTTCATCAATCAATTCCTTATTTTACGCTAGACAAAATAACCATATAAAACATGATGCTATTCATTATTTCAAGGATTCCACCAGTATAAACAAATTGAGAGGATATTTCATAATTGAAGTTGAAATCAATATGAAACCCAATCCACTAAATTAGTCAATTTCTAATTCCTTAAAAAGAAATTAGTTAATTCCCTAAATTAAACCCCAATTCTTTAGTTAAAATGACTTGTAGGGGGCAAAAAAAAAAAAACTAACCAAAGAAGCACTCAATTTATGACCCAAAAAAAAAAAAAAACCTAACCAAATAAGCACTCTGTAGCATTTCAAATGATGGATCTTGCAAATACTCCCTCCACCCTGTGTGAAAGATTTTTTTAGTAGATTTCACATCCATTGAGAAAGTTGGTTAATTTAGTTAATGATATGTATTAGAAATGTGAATATTTGATATGTATTTTCAAAACTACCGCTATTAATAGTATATTGGAAATTTAAAAAGTACAGTATTAAATAAATAGAAGAATTTATGAAAAGATATTGAAAATTGATATAAGATCTTATAAATAAGGGCAAAATAAAAATGTCGAATGTGGTATTGGCTTTGTTCATAAAATAAAGTTCTTTTATTTATTAATGAGATTAATGAATAATGAGACTAGCCATGGTTGTGGTGTCTGAATAGGCTACCGTCTTTATGTATATGTTACGTTAAAAAATATATTTTGGGTATTTTTTTTAATTAATACACACATGTTTTTTGAGTTTTTTTTAATATACGTTTTATGGCATATGTTAAAAAATGTATATCGAGGAAGTCTGCATTAGAAATCGGCATACTTAAAAATTTGTATGCAATTACGAAATCAGATTTACTCAATATAATTTTTAAAATATGTCAACTTTTAATGCAGATTTATTCAGTATAATTTTTTAACCCGTATCAAAAAGAATATAATAAAAAAATTCAAACTAAAATAACAAAAATACGTGCAGTAAACAAAACTCAAAATATATTTTTTTAATTTATCAAATACATTAAAAAAAATACTCCTTTCGATTTTATTTATAAGAAAAAAGGATACTCCACTGATATAAGCAAAAATTAACTAATTTTCTATCCTCAATACAATTATTCATAAAATATCCTCACAATGTGGTTGAGTCATTTAATTTTTGTTTCATTCCAATGTAAATTTACTAAAAAAATCTTTTTTTTAATACGTGTAAATTAAATATTTTTCTTAAAATGAGATCAAAGGGAGTAAGCCGGAGCACAGTAGCATCACTTCTTTAATTTACATTTACCTATTAAGAGGCTAAGATCAGTCCTCATCCGATCCCAACTAGGATGTCAATCTCCTTTTTAATTGGAAATTTAAGAATGTCATACTCGCTCAAAAGCTAACATAGAAAACTTACACTTTAGATTCAGATTTGTAGTCAAACAAATGTATGCTCCCTCCATCTTTATATGGAATACCTTTTTTGGTAAATTTTAAGTTTATTAAAAAAATTGATTAATTTAATTAATAGTTTTAAAAATGTGAATATTTGATATATATTTTTAAAAGTACCTCTATCTTATTAATATTATTGGAAATAAAAAAAGTATTAAATAGATAGAAATCTTTATAAAAAAAAAGTAATTAATTATTATTGAAAATTAGAATAAAATCTTATAAATAAGAACAAAATAAAAATTTCTAAAACAAAACTTATATTTCAAAATAGATGAAGTATATAACACAACTGTGCCAACATTAAAATTTAAAATGCATGACATACGAAATACATACACACGAATAAAATGATACATTTATATCTATATATGATGCTAGAATACCAATCCTAACTTCTAATCTTTATTAAACCAACATACAAAAAAGTAAAAGTACTTATTAAATTATGGCTTATTTATGGTTTTGGTTCCTAAAAGTTCAGTGTGTTTTAATTTTAGTCCTTAAAAGTTATTTTGACCGTGACTGATCCTTAATTTTTCAAACATTTTGGTTTTGGTCCCATCTGTTAGAAAAAATCAATTATTTGTTGACGAGGTTAACGGAAACCAACACCAATAGCTACATAGTGTGAGATAATGCCAAATAAGTATTTTGACATAGATGATTCAGGTTCATAACCGCAAATAAATTTTGCATATGAGACCATATTGTGTATGGGACCATTTTGTGTTCATGGATCTGTATCATCCACGTAGTATCACTTATTTGACGTCTCCTCACACTACGTGACCGTTGACATGATATTCCGCTAGCCACATCAGTAAATAACAGTTTTTCATAATGGAGTGTATCAAAACCAAAATGTTTGAAAAATTAAGGACCAATCATGGTCAAAATAATTTATAGAGACTAAAATCAAAACACGCAAAACTTTTAAGGATCAAAAACATAAATAAGCCTTAAATTATTATGACAAGCTAGACTTAAGGATAAAGTTCAATCAGAGATCTATAGCCAAACGAGGGAAATATCTTGTAATGTTTGAAGCCCGCTTCCATGAAGAGTGCCTTCCATTCTTTTTCATCTCTCTCCTTTCCGTCATGAAAAGTCATCATCGCTATGTCAAAAAAGAGCTTAAGTTCTGTCATTTCATGTTCATCTTGCTTTTCATTTATCACAGTATCTATTATGATCACTTTTCCTTGTTTGTTTTTGCCTGAAGTAGCTTCTTTACAATTTTTCAGTATCTTTATACAGTCATTGTCGGTCCAATCATGTAAAATCCACTGCAAAAGTATAAATATATATATATATATAAAATGAAAGATTAAGATGATTATTCTCAACCATGATTGTTAATGATGATTAACAATTAACCATACTTATAAGTTATGAGTTTTTCTAAATTTTTTTATAGACCAGCAGGCATGAGTTTGGTAAATTTGTATAAGAAATTAATACATTTATAAAATTCATACTCATTAATAATATCTATCGTGCAAATTTTTTCATTATAAATTTCTTAACATGAATATATATTAAAAAAAAATAAGTCATAATCCTCTTTGTATATATTAAATATAAAAATGAGAATGATCATAAGTGATCTAAGATGTTTGTTTAAAAAATTAATATATTTAATATAAAATATAAAAGTTATGATTTTTAACGTAAAATTCAAATTTCTTCGAGTCTTAAACTATAATCTTAGAGTATTAGATACTCCCTCCGTCTCTTATTATAAGACATCATTTTGGTATTTTTTTTTTTCCTTTTTATAAATCGTTTTAGAATATATATTTAGTTAGTATTAAAGAATTTATTTCAAATACACCCCTCATAATTTCATAAGGATAATAGGATAATAATTACAATAGATAAAGAAATAAATAAAGTTGTAAAGTTTAAAATATAAGTAACTTTGAAATGACAACATATTTTTTGATAAATTTGAGAATAATAATTACTTTTCTTAATATGTATAAATTAGGTAAAAACGATTTATAATAAAGAACAGAAAAACCATTGAATACCCATATAAATATGAAAAAAAAGGAGTTATGCATTTACATTGTAAATTATTTATACCGTCAATCTATCATCTATGAACATGTAATCCAAAACTATTATGCATGTGTTAACCGTTAGTATTAACTATTGCTTATCAAAAAAAAAATTAACTATTGTTGATGATGCGCTTACGATGTAATAAAAAACCCTAAATTCGGTAAAGTCTCGTTAAACACTACTAAAATCATCTATGCATTTGAAAGAAAATTTTTTTTGCCTATATAAAAAAAAGGTCAAAGTATGAAAATCAAACATTGACTGTTCACGTTCTTTTGCAAACATACCTTGAGTAAAATTGCATCAGCTTGAGGGATAGACTCAAGCATGTTGCCACCAACAAAAGTCAAGTTGTTACTTCCTGTTATACCTTCAACAACTTGAGGAAGGTCCAGCACTGTGTATTTTAACTCAGGAAATGCTTCACAAATGATCTTAGCTGTGTTCCCAGTTCCACCTCCAACATCAACCAAAGAATCCAAGCCCTCAAAAACAAATTTACAATCTCTCAATGCCAACCTTACAACATGAGAATCACTTTCCATAGCCTCATTGAAGGCCTTCAAATGTGTGGGATTTTGATGCATAAAATCCCAATACCCTTTTGAACCTATAGCAGTCTCAAAAATTGTGAGCTCTTCTCCACAAGTCCAATTCCCCAAATGACGGTATAAATCAACCAAAGTTGGGTTGCTTAATAACTCAATCATGGAAGATAAACAATGATCAGTGCCTTTGACAAGAAGCTCTGATGCTGGAGCAAGAGCATATGCTTCTTTCTCTTCATCATTGTTGTTTTTGTCATCTACTATTTTGGTGATTGCAAAGAAGTCATTGTGTGCCAATAACCGCATGAGACGCTTAACACAAGTAGCTTTCGGTTGGGGAACCTGAAGAGCTGAAACCAACTCAGGAAGAGTGATGGGTTGGGCATGGTTGTGGATGATATTTGGTATGTTAAGATCAATGGCCCACTTGATGGACAAGGGATTCAGGAAGCTGTACATGAGTTTGTATAAATGAGCTTGAGCTTGGAAGAGCTCATTTGCTTTGTAGCCATTATTCTTAGAAGCCATGGGTGGGAGGGAGAGAATTGATGATAAATTGAGTTGTGTGAGAGATTTTGGAACTTGTCACTTGCTAGCCATGGGTTTCTGTCCAATGAATTTGTCAGCTTTATATAGTTGTTAATCAACACTCATACAATTAACTAAGGGAATGCAAATTAGAATTTTCATTTTGGGATAGCTAGCTACCATTAATTCTATTAATATTTTTCTCATTCTTTACTTAATATTAAAAGTTAAAGATGAAGTTATCAAGGAAAAAAATAGTCAAATTAATCCAAATTAATTTCTGGGATTATCAAAACTTTAAATTAGTCCCTGAGATAGCAAAACATGAGTCACATTAATCTCTATTGTTAGTGATTCACAAAGTCAATAATGAATTTGCCACAATCTTTGAGACTAATTTGACGAATAGTCATTAATTTTTGTTTTTCTATTTGACCAAAACGAGCTGGTCATTAAAAAAAACATTTCTCATAAGGATTTTACTTCGGAACCTTCTAAAAATAAAGGGTTTATGTACCCTTTTGACATGGCCTAGTAGAAATTAACCATGTGTTTTCTTTTGCCATGTCAGCTGGGCTTATTTTTAATTTGTAAATTTTACAATTGGATTCTTTAAGATATTTATTTAAAAATATTATTTTTATCTTAAATATAATTTATCCAAAATACCTTCATTCTAATATTATATTTCACCTACCCAAAATACCCACAAATAATAATATTTGTATTTACCCAAAATACCCTTAATAATTTATAATTTCTCGTTTCACTGCCCTCCATCTTATGTACAGTATCTGATTCTTCTTCTTCTAACATGCCAACAAACTTCTTCTTCTTCATTCATGTTTAACAAAACGGGAATTCATGCCAACAAAATACCTTTGAGGGAACTTCCAATAATATTTGCTCTTGCCAGTGTTGCAACTGTAGTGTTATTAAAGTTTTGATTTTGGGCATTGAATTCCCGTTTTGTTAAATATGAATAAAGAAAAAGAAGTTGGTGGCGGCAGGGAAACTTAGAATTTCCCTTTCCCCCAGGTCATGGGTTCTAGTCTCAGACCTCCCATGTAAACCAAAAAAAAAATTAAAGAAAAAGAAGTTGGTTGGCATGTTAGAAGAAGAAGAAGAAGTATTTGATACTGTACATGGATGGAGGGTAATGAAATGAGAAATTATAAATTATTATGGATATTTTGGGTAGATACAAATATTATTAAACTGAGGGCATTTTTGGTAGATGAAATATAATATTAAAATGAAGGTATTTTGGGTAAATTATATTTAAGATAAAAATAATATTTTTAAATAAATATCTTTGAAACCTAATTGTAAAATTTATAAATTAATATGCTTAGCTGACGTGCCAAAAGAAAACACATGGCTAACTAATTTCTATTGGGTCATGTTAAATGAGTAGAAAAACCCTCTATTTTCATTGGGTTCCTAAGTGAAGCCCTTCTCATAATCTAGTTATCACATAAATAATATCACTCAAATTTGGTACATTTTTTTATTCGAATTTGATAAGTATTTAACATAATTTAATATAAACTACTACTTAAATTTAGCATAATCTAATATATTGTCTTTTTCCACCAGCACCAATATCATTATGAGTTCGGTCTTTTAAGAATAGCAATGTCAAGAGTAAGTGGATCCATAAAGATTCGGATTATCTATTGCATTTAAAATAACTGATGACAGACTTATTATATACAAGAAAAATGGTATATAGATTTGGAAATTAATTTAACGTTGGCTCAAGTGGTGCGATTCTGCGAATTTGAGAACTTGAGAATGAGGCTAAGTTTAAACCTCTCAGGTTCGATTCTCGATTAACACACCCCGCTGCATGAGGCATAGGAACGTGATCTCGTACAGGATTAGTCTCAAGGGTTCCTTGGTATTTAAGGTGCTCTTGGGACATCTGTTTTACCGACAAAAAAAAAATAATTCAAAAATTAGCCTATATCATGGTGGAGTGACATGTAAAATTTGTTAGTCAAATGTTACTAAGGGAGAACCACTTTAAAACATATATCACTACTTCTTTTATGCCGTAAACTTAATTTGTAAGTTGATTATCATTACTATATATACAAATGGTTTTAGAACACTTGAGAATTTATTCGATGATGCATTCTTTCGAGAATCTAATTGTGGCAATTTTGTAATCTTCAGTTTGAAAGATTTGAACAATTGCTTACATAATATTTTTACTATTCATCATCCGTGGTAGCTAGCGTAGGTTCAGTGGTAACTTTATTTTTTGTGTTTTTGGAAATACAGTAGAACTGCACGATCAGATAGATTTATCAGTGAGAAATTGACTGCATACAAAGATTACCAGACCTTGCCTTCTCCGAGTCAGCATAATTAGAAGCCAGAAACAACTCTGCATTATTTTTAAAGATAAATAGGCCCGGCTGCGTAGTTAGTGGCTGCTGATCAAAATCATTGAGAAATAATACAGGAGAGTTGATAAGAGTCCCAGAGACATGGACCACTAGTTGGTGATGAATACAGGAAGCAGGGAGATAGCTAGATGTTTAAAGTTTTTTTTGAAAGCAAAAAAAAATCATTATATTAAACAACATGCAATCAAATTTGCCGCCAGGTACACAATCATTTGCTCAAAGATGTTTAAAGTTTTGTTTTTATTAAATTTATTTTTTGCCAAAGTTGTCTAGTCTCCATCATTTAATTCGTTCAACGGTCCACAAAGTCGGCCTATAAAAAGCTACGGTGTATACCATTTACTAATCGAACCTCTTGGACCCAAACTTATAGGATGATTGACTGAATCGAATAATCGAGCTAATCCGGCATGAATCAAGTCTTGTACTTGCTAAATCAATTAGTTCTGTCTTATCTCTTATGATCAACACGAACCCAAAATGCCTCAAATTAAACGGACTCAACATGCCCATGATAGTCACTGGTAATCAGGGAAAAATGCAAGGGTGACCTATAGATGCCATGAATGATCACCCAAAGTTTTTGAATTTTTTTTTTTTTTATATATATATCTATTACTTAAGAAGAGTGTAAGATCATCCAAGCAAGTTAACCAGTCAAACTTTTGGTAACTAGAGCCATGGAGGGATCCTTCTGGTCACGATCATTCAAAGTTTCAACATTTTCTTTCTTTTCTTCCTCTAATTTCTTCTACATTTATTAACGGAGGCTTCCTAGCTATTACAATCATTGAAGAGTACAATAACTAATAGATTCAGACTACATCTAGAAGTTAATTATCCAACTCTGTCGGCTTTCCATGGATTAAAATTACATTAAACATCAAGATGATTTATTAACTATATATTAATTACAAAAGATCAGATGTTCTAGTGCACAAAGCTCACATCTATTAATAAGATAGAGTATAATCAAAACATATTTGTGTGTGCAAGCGAATAGATTAAGAGACAAATGAGTAACAAAAATCTGTATGCAACTTCTTACAGTTTCATCTACTATGTTGCAAATTTTTGTGGGGAGGCTCCGGTGCATGGTTAATTAAACCATGCATCGGTGCATGGTTAATTAAACCATGCATCGGTGCATGGTTTAATTTTTTTTTTTTTGTTTTTCAAATTTTTTTAATACAGATTTATTCAGAATATTTTTTAACACAAGTTTGTATATAGATTTATTAGAATCTGTAAATTTTGAATACATTTTTACTCAATACAGTTTTTTAAGAACACAGAGTAAAAAAAATAAATCCAAATTATAAAAATCACTTCATATCCGTAAAAAAGAAAACACATAGAATATTTTTTAATTGATTAAATTTTAAAATAAATAAATAAAAAATCCAGAGAAATAAAGGCATGCACCGGTGCATGTTATATGTTTACATGCACCAGCCAATTTTGTGAAGGGAAATGATTATCATATTATAAAATTAATGATATGTTAAGGAAAAAGCATTGACATTCATCCTATAAAATATATACAATACCCACTTTAACAATTTTTTGAATGATCATACCAGAATAGTGTATAACCCAACTTCTCAACTACATCTGGTGCCACTCTTTTAGCAAACAACTCTATCAACAACATTAGGCTTTGGAGCAGCAGCCTCCGCCTTACGAATAACCAACAGAAAAATAGAACGGAGGTTAAAGTTTTAAACTACTACTATCATGGAAACTGAAACAAAAACAATTAAAAATGTTAGAAGAGAGTTGCAATCACCTTGTTATTTTTAGAAGCTAAAATGGAAACCTTGTCAACAGGTTCGATAAAAAAGGAACGTAAAATAAGTGAATCTAAAAAATTAACGTAACTGACTAAGAAAAATGATCAAGACACCTATTTAGAGAGACCTATGTATAAACTTACACATAAAATTATGATATTTGTATTTATGTTCTTTTATTTTATATTTTTAATTTAAAAAATAACAAATATCCAAGTTTTATGTATACGTTTATATATAGGTCTCTCAATCATTTCTCATACATTAAAATATACAGTATGTAAATAACTAGTTGAAAAGTGATAAGGACCTTAAGTTGCTTTTGCCATTTCTCATTTGCTCTCCCTAAGAGCCACTGCATCAAAAATTAAACATGAGATCAAAGAAGGTCAATTAAAAAAAATTCAAGAGTGAAGGGACACTTTGGTCCCTCAAGTTTTTTGACAGAGACACTTTAGTCCCTCAAGAAATTTAATTCATTTTTAGTCCCCATATTTTCCAAAAGTACCAATTTAGTCCCTCATGTTTTCCAAAAGTACCAATTTAGTCCCTCAACGAAGTGGCTAACGGAAATAGGACAGGGACTAAATTGGTACTTTTGAAAAACTTTGGGAACTAAAAATGAATTAAATTTCTTGAGGGACTAAAGTGTCCCTGTCAAAAAACTTGAGGGACCAAAGTGTCCCTTTACTCAAAATTCAATTCATATAAGTAAAGCTAAATGTTCGTAACATTAAAATACACAGGGTTTTTTTTTTAATTAAAAAAATAGGTATATTGCTATGAAAAAAATTGTTCACAAGGTTAAGACTGAATTTGAGATGATCAATTTTAAAAAAATTAAAAAAAGAAGACGAAAAAACCTAAATAAATGACTTAATTCATTTTCATTGCTTGCTTAATGATAAATAGTACAAGACTTATACAGCAATAATAAAATCCGAGAGCGGAGACTAATAACCATGTAAATGGCAACATCTCAATGTTTAGAGAATATTCTAGAATAACGATAATAGCAATAATAATACATACTTAATTATTTAAACTTACTAATATTTACTAGAAAAATGATTGATAAACTTACAAAATTGTAACATTCCTGGCAAGTAAATGGATTGTGACTGTCCTCACATATCAACACGGATCTTTTCAGCGTGCTTTGACCTCACACCAATCAAACAAACGATACATGAACCACCATAGATTATTAAAATAATCTAACAATACACACCAATCAAACAAACGATACATTCATATCCATCATGCTACAAAACCAATCATAACTTCTAATCTTTTATTAAACCAATGAGACCCATAATATCAAAGTTCCCTTGGCGAAAAATAAAGAGAACTTAGTTTTTTGTTTAATGTTTTACCACGGCAGTAGAAAATTTGTTCAAGTTGCATTGAAACATTTTTGTTTTTGGTTTACATGGGAGGTCTGGGACTAGAACCCATGACCTGAGGGAGGGAGAAATCCTAAGTATCCCTGCAGCCACCAATTGGACTGTCTTACGCGGACAATTGCATTGAAACATTTATAACATAGTAAAATTAGCTCTTTTATACTCCCTCCATCCCTAAATATAGGATTACTTTGGGGGATTTCACGTCCAATAAGAAAGTTGAATAATTTAGTTAATTGTATTGAAAATGTGAACTTTTGATACGTATAATCTAAATTACCCTTATTAATATTATTGGGAATCTAAAAAGTATTAAATAAATAAGGGTGTTTGTGAAAAAAAGTAATTAATGATCATTAAAAATTGTTAAAAGATCTTATAAATAGGGACAAAATAAAAATGTCAAAAATGTCTTATATTTAGGGACAGAGAGAGTAATATATATATATAATATATATATATACTCGAACTTGAATTTTACATAAAGGAAAACAAATATATATACTCATTCCGATCTCATTTTTAAGCAAAAATAACTAACTTCACATGTATTAAGAAAAGTTAGTTGAGTACATTTAATTTTCTCAAATTCATAAAAAAAAATAGACCACTTTAGTAAACTTACATTAGGAATGAAACAAAAATTAAATGATTCAATCACTTTGTAAATATATTATGATTGTATTGAAAATAGAAAGTTAGTTAAAATTTGCTTATATTTAAGACCATTAGTGAAATGTTTTTTTTCTTATAATTGAAACAGGAAGGAGTATATATCATCTAAACAAACCAACCGTTGATATGAAAAACTAGGTCTTAAATTCTAAATGCAAGCATAGGTGCAAAGATTTACTCCCATTTCACAAGGATGGTAAAAAAGGGCAAAAAATTTGTCCCAAACTATAGTTAAAGTAATCAATGAAAGTCTTAGAAATTATAAACTTTGAATTGCGATTGGTTGATCAATGCAAAATGCATTAAATTAAGTGTTTGATAATTGGTTAATGTGTTAGACAAATCATTAAATGCATGTCTCCTTAATTATTTAATTATTTGACTTTTCCAATTTGAAATGGAGGGAGTATTCATAATAATGACTTCCTCAGAATACATGTAAGGCGTAAACACATGAATGGAGATAACCCATTTTAAACTAAACAAAAATTAAAAACAAACCTATCAGAGTATATATGAAATGCTCACATACATCACTGGAGTTATATTATTCAAGTGGCTCATTTAGAACTTTATTTAAGCTTAAGTGCTCAACACACAAAAGTAAAACTACTTATTAAATCATTATGACAAGCTAGACTTAAGGATAAAGTTCAATAAGAGATCTGTAGCCAAACGTGGGAAATATCTTGTAATGTCTGAAGCCTGCCTTCATGAAGAGTGCCTTCCATTCTTTTTCATCTCTCTCCTTTCCATTAAAAAAAGTCATCATCACTATGTCAAAAAAGAGCTTAAGTTCTGTCACTTCATGTTCATCTTGCTTTTCGTTTATCACAGTGTCTATTATGATCACTTTTCCTCGTTTGTTTTTGCCTGAAGTAGCTTCTTTACAATTTTTCAGTATCTTTATGCAGTCATCGTCGGTCCAATCATGCAAAATCCACTGCAAAAGTAAAAAAAAAAAAAATAATTTGAAAGATTAAGAAGATTATTCTCAACCATGTTTGTTAATGATTAACAATTAAGGCTACTTATAAGTTACGAGTTTTTCTAAAAAAATTTATAGTGATGAATTTTTCTAATTGATAAATCTGTATAAGGTGATACATTTATATAAAATTCATATAGGTTAATAATATCAATTATCAATATGCAGTGCAAACTTTTTTATTATTATGAATTTTTTAACACGGGTATACATTAGAAAAACAAGTTATAATCATATGTGTGTCGGTGTGTGTATATCGAAATATCGAATATAAAAGCGAAAATGGTCATAATTTATTTAAGTTGTTAGTTTAAAAATTTGATATATTTAATATTTTTTTTGTCTGTATTACTTGCGGAACCACTGATATCCCCAAGAGCACCTTTAATACCAGGGAGCCCTTGAGACTAATCCGGAGCGAGTTGCAAGGCTGGCTCTCCCAGCGGGATGTTTTTAGTGGGAATCGAACCCGGAACTACTAACACTCGTGTCTCATTCCCAAGATTTCACTTGGGCCTTACACCAATTGAACCAAACCCCGTTGGTGATATATTTAATATAAAATATAGTAAAAGATATTATTTTTGAATATTTTTATCATACAATCTAATACTGTGTAGTTACCCAACAACTTTATGTTGAACCATTACTTGTTTGACAATTTATTAGAATGACATGTGGTTACAAATTGCAAAAAAAAAAAAAAAAAGGACTTTCTTGAAAATCAAACATTGACTGTTCACGTTCTTTTGCAAACATACCTTGAGTAAAATTGTATCAGCTTGAGGGATAGACTCAAGCATGTTGCCACCAACAAAAGTCAAGTTGTTACTTCCTGTTATACCTTCAACAACTTGAGGAAGGTCCAGCACTGTGTATTTTAACTCAGGAAATGCTTCACAAATGATCTTAGCTGTGTTCCCAGTTCCACCTCCAACATCAACCAAAGAATCCAAGCCCTCAAAAACAAATTTACAATCTCTCAATGCCAACCTTACAACATGAGAATCACTTTCCATAGCCTCATTGAAGGCCTTCAAATGTGTGGGATTTTGTTGCATATATTCCCAATAGCTTCCACAGCCTAATGTTGTCTCAGAGAGTGTTTCATTATTCTCCCCAAGAGTCCATTTTCCCAAATGATTGAACATATCAACAATAGTTGGGTTAGTGATAAGCTCAACGATTGATGATAAGCAATGGTCAGTTCCTTTAACAAGGAGGCGTGAAGCAGGGGTAAGAGCATATGCCTCTGTTTCTGTGATGGCAAAGAAGCCATTGTGTGTTAATAAGCGCATAAGGCGCTGAACACAAAGAGCTTTTGGTTGTGGAACATGAAGAGCTGAAACCAACTCAGGAAGAGTGATGGGTTGGGCATGGTTGTGGATGATATCAGGTATGCCAAGTTCAACGGCCCACTTGATGGACATGGACATGAAATGGCCATGGATGTGTCTATACAAGTGAGTTTGAGCTTGAAATAGCTCACTTGCTTTTTGGACATTATTCTTGGAAGGCATGATGAAAATGAATTGTATATGCAGATTGTTTGAGTTGTGTGTCTATGTTTTGGGACTCAGTGTAAGATTTTTTATATCTTAGTATGTCTCATGTAATGTGCATGTGATATATATTGAATTGTGTTTAGTATATAATTAATTAAATCTTAATGGGCTAAATCATATTTAGATAATAAGGGGATTGTTTCTAAAGGCCCATTAGCTTGATGGAAGCCAATGGATAAGAAATATGGTTTTACCTATTTATGAGAAACAGGTCCTGTTCCTGGCAATAATGTATTCTCTCTTTTACCATCACATAACGATACAGAAAGAATAGTAGAGAAGGCAAAGGAATAGAAACCTTGTTTCCTGGCTTTTGGTCAAAGGACGTTGGAGAACTCTCTCAAGTATAGCAATGGATAGAGGTCAGTAATTATATTCTCTTATCATCTCTATAACACGTGAAAGTCATGTAATTTCAAGATCCCTATTGTTGTAGTTGTAATGAATAAATTAAAACAACAACTTATATGTGGTATCAGAGCCATAGGTTGAGAAATTCATGATTTTCCAATTAAAATTTTGTAATGTGGTATGAACCCTAATTATTGTATTTAGGGATTTAATTTAGTATGAACCCTAATTATTGTATTTAGCAATATTATGGTTTCCGCGAAAGTCATGTATTTATCAATATGTGAATTAATGTTACAATCTTACGAAAATTAACGCATGGTTTCGGTACTGGATTTCCAATATTATGAAAATTTGATGTTGCAATCTTGTGAAAATCAATCAGTACGTTAATTTCAGTACTGGATTTCCAAAAATTGGAAAACGTGAATTGTTTTGCTTGGCTTCACGCATGGATTTTGTATATATACTAACTTAATTTCCTATATATACTAATGTGATAATGTGATAATACTGTTCACACGATATATATATATATATATATATATATATTATGTATTGATAAATTAATAGTTTATTGTTAAATTATATCACAGATTGATTTAAATTAATGTATGTTAAGTTAGTTAATCACCAAAGTGGTCAAATCTGAAAAGTTAAATTAATTCTAAATCATATAATAGTTAATTTCAATTACTCATAGATGATGCTATAAACGTACAACATGATGATTTGTTGTTCTATGAGTCATTGAGTTTATTATTATAAGGCATTTATGGATCCCAAAGGTAGATTAGTTGTTCTTATGATTAATAAACATGATTGAAGGTAATGCATGTGCATCACTGTTTTATTTATTTCCAAAGATAATAAATATTTAATTCTTGCACGTTGCATTACCCATTATTGATTTGATTTGGTATTAATGTATGATGATTTGATCATCATTAAAGTTGTCAAATCATAAAGATATTAATTCCGATTGACTAATTTTATTATAATAATGAATTTGATTTGAAGTTAATTGTATGTTGATTTTGTTAATCACCAAAGTGGTCTAATCAGTAAGTAAATTAATTTCAAATTATATGATGTTTTTTCAATTACTCATAGATTTGATGCTATATGAATGACATAATGGTTTGATGTTCTATGGGTATATTGTAGTTCATTGTTATAAGACATTTATGGATCGCCCAAAGGTTTGGTTAGTTGTTCTTATAATTAATGGACATGACTGTAGGCAATATGTTTGTGCTATTGTTTTATTTATACATCCAAAGACAATAGATAATACAAATTGGTGCATATATCATTGCCAATTATTGATTATTAATTTTATTAGCATCATTATGTTTGAATGTCGTGTGCTAATGTGCAACCCAAAGGAGAGCGTTAGTGCACATTAATTGTTTAAGTAATATGTACCTTATGTCTCAAAACATTCATGTAGTACATGTCATGTTCTTAATTTTCTGCATTCTCATGACTTGTATGTGTCAGTGTTATTTGCTCAACTTTCTGACTAGAGTTTGCAAGTCTTTCTTATCAGTTAAAAAAAAAGTTTGTTGCTATTGATAGTGTTAGCAAGAATAAAGATAAAGTTTATTATAAAATCTGTGTAATTTTTAGAAAGATTTGACAAACACTTATGTTATGTTTATGAGGATAAGTGTTGCAGATAACATTAAGATAATTCTCTCCAAAATTGAAAGTAATTAAAAAAAAATTAAGTGAATTTTGTGAGAGTACCCAATATTTTGTGAGTCTCTTTCTGGGACATTAATGAGTACCCTAACCCCATAAAGCTTGGTGATTTGTGTACTATTTATGAATGTATAATTAAAAGGAAAATTATTGCAGCAAGATTTAAGTTTAAGTCCTTAGGAATAGTTGTGGATGAGAACTTCTTAGTATAGTTTATGCTTGCTCATTACCGATTGAGTGTTACTTGTTTTTGAATGAGCTATAACGCCATGAAAGATAATGGGTTGTGCAGTAAATTGCACAATATCTTAGTTTAAAAGGAAACAATACTTAAGAATATAAGAAATCTCTTTATCCAACTTTTAAGGACATTAAGGAGCTGGAAATAAATGTGTGAAGAAACATGATAAGGGCAAAGGATCACTTAGAATTAATGAGGCATATGTGAAAATTCATATGAAAGAACTTCATTATCATAAATGTCATTTTGTGCAAAAATGTTGAATTCAGAAGAAGTGCATAAAATGAAAATCTTGATTCTATAAAAGATAAGTTTAAAGCTTATGTATGTTTGAGTCAAACTTAATCAAAGATCCACATAAAATTTGGTGGATTGATCCTGGATTAATTGAAACATGTTTCTAACATAATGAATCTTGTTTAATCCATACCATAAACTCACATGTAAAGTACGTGTTTGTGGGAATAAAGTGAAGGTTCTAGTAGAACTTGTCAAGATTTAATGTTTAATCCTTGATATTGGGCATCACCTAGACTCATTGGAGACCTTTTAGGTACCTAGTTTTTCTAGGAGTTTGGTTTATTATCTAGGATTGATGTTGCTAGATACTCTTTTATGTTTGGTTATGGATGTTTCAATTTATTTAAGTATAATTATCACATTGGTATTTGTATATTAGTGATAGTTATATAAATTGAATTTTAAATGATTTTTGCTAATTTGTGGCATAAGTGTTTGGGTCATAAATCCAAGGAAAGAATGGAAAGCTTTATAAGGAACAAAATCTTTCCAGATTTGGATTTTATTGGCCTAATTATTTGTGCAGATTGTATTAAAGGAAAGAAAAACCAAAGACACAAAGAAAGGAGCCACAAGAATGATCCAGCTTCTTGAAAATGTGTTCTTCAAAACTTGTGGACCTATGATGTTAACTTTCTTTTTAGAAAGGAAAAGGTATGTGATAATCTTTATTGATAACTATTCATGTTATAATTATGTCTTGAAAATTTACTTGAATAAAGTAGAAAGTTAAGTACATATAGATGAATATTATCAATTACGATAGAGATGATGACTAACATGAAAGAATTAATTAAAATGGGCAACATCTGTGACTGTTCGTTAAACTCCTCAAGAATTGAGTAATTCGTGTGTACGTCAGTTACACTGCAGCGAAATGGTGTATATAGGACATAACAGAACAGTAATGAATATGGTTAGGAGTATGATATTTAGTCTTTACCCGCATTTGTGAATGTATGTCTTGAAACTGCCATTTGTCTATTGAACAGGGTTCCTAGTAAGACAGTGCCAAAGACAATTTTGAACTGTGTTTATAGGATACCCAATTTAAGGCACCTGCATGTTTAAGGTTGTCGGCAGAAACAAGGATTGTAATCCGCCAGAAAAGAAAATGGATATAAAACATCAGTGAATATTTCACTGATTATCCATATAAATCAAAAGGTATAGACCTTATTGTTCTAACCATAGTATAAGAACCATTGAAATTGTGAATGACAGGTTTACTAAGAACTGTGAAATTAGTGGGAGTATAGTTCCACATAACGTGGAAATTAACGGAGTTAGGGTGCAAGTTCCTGTAATTTGTAATTTGTTCTTCTACCTCAACAATAGTTTCTTTTATTGTTGAATCGTATAACAATAAAGTACGAAATGAATTCACTATTCACAATAATTTTATTGTAGAAGAACCATGAGAAATAGTATTAAAAAAAAAAGGAAAAGAAATTGCTATTTCGAATGTTTTAAGTGGTTTATCTACAAGAATGTAAATTTGACTTAGTCATTAATGATAACGGTGTGTTGTTTTACAAGCCGTACGTAAGTTGTGATAATATTGATAAATATTTTTTATATATGAGACCCTGTAGAATTGCCTAAAGGTTACACGAGAGTTGGGGGGTAAGTGAGTCTTTTGGACCAAACATTAACTCTCGTGACAACCTTGAACGTTACAAGGCCAAATTTGTTGTCAACGATTTCCCTCGCAAAGTTGGCATTGACCATTAATGAGGTATTTTGACCAATTACCTGAAAGAATTTATTCAATATTATCATCATGGCATATGTAGTCCGTAATGTTTTGGAACTGCAGTAGAAGAATGTGAAAACAACCTTTATGAATTTTAGAGGAGGATGTTTATGTGGATGACCCACTAATGTGGTTCTCAATTGAAAAGAATGAACACATAATGTGCAAATTTGAGGAAATTAATATACATATTTAAACATACATCCCACCAATAGTATCTGAAAGATAGTCAATGATACTATTGTTCTTTTTAGATTTAAGGAAACAAGATTAACTTGTGTAAGTATCTGAAGGTCAGTGGGAGTGAGTTTATTATGTTGATTCTGTATGTTATTATATCTTGCTTGCAACTTATTATCTTGGTCTTTTACACTAGACTAAGAAGTTTTTCTAGTAACTTTGAATGAAAGATATAGGTGAGTCGAGCCATGTGATTAGAAAATGAATATTCTAGAATATGTCACATGAATTGTTAGGCTTATCTCATAAAGCATATATCATTAAAGTACTAGAATGATTTAGAATGAATAAAATTTACGTTAAGGAAGTATTAACTATACTCATAAAGTCTTGAGGTATTAGCATGGAACGAATAAATACATGCTTACTTCTGTAATGAATTATCACATTGAGGTGATCAGAATGTTGAATTTGTAACAAGTTTTGAGGTTACAATTCAAACTAATTGACTGCAAAATTTTATTTCGGGGCTTAGAACTGTATGTCGACAATATTGCTTAGCCGCTGAAAACGTACTGTGGTATTTTGCAGTAATGTCAAGTACTATAAAGGTGCTAAAAGTATGTGAATGATGTACTTTGTCTCTAAAGAATGAGATCAGAAACAAAAATTGTCAATAGAGTATATTAGCACCAATCTTATGATTGTTAATCCATTGAAAGAAGGGTTATTGCCTAAACATTTATTGAACATGTTGAAAGTATAGGCATTACTGTTATTAAGTAAAATTGAATTTGATGTTGACATCCTTATGTATGATGTAATTGATATGCTGAGCTCATTTATGATATGTTTGATATGTTTCTGATTACCTGTTCTCTAGAACAGCATGCATTATTGTGTTAGAGTAATGTAAACAGGTATTGTCTTGAACAAAGACATTATGGACCAATTATATATTTCCCAATTGTAGATCAGGTTAAGGAAAAGACTACTTTGTGGTACATGGAAGGAACTATGTCGAATAAATGACATACAACCGCTATGACCCAAATTAGTTCCTATCTTTAACTATGATTAATCGAGTATCTAATTATAAAATGATTTAGATATATAAATGCGCATTAATTGTTTGTTTAATTATTTGTTTATTAAACCATAATGTTGAATTATGTCACATGAGCCAAGTGAGAGAATGTAAGATTTTTTATATCTTAGTATGTCTCATGTAATGTGCATGTGATATATATTGAATTGTGTTTAGTATATAATTAATTAAATCTTAATGGGCTAAATCATATTTAGATAATAAGGGGATTGTTTCTAAAGGCCCATTAGCTTGATGGAAGCCAATGGATAAGAGATATGGTTTTACCTATTTATGAGAAACGGGTCCTGTTCCTGGCAATAACGTATTCTCTCTTTTACCATCACATAACGATACAGAAAGAATAGTAGAGAAGGCAAAGGAATAGAAACCTTGTTTCCTGGCTTTTGGTCAAAGGACGTTGGAGAACTCTCTCAAGTATAGCAATGAATAGAGGTTAATAATTATATTCTCTTATCATCTCTATAACACGTGAAAGTCACGTAATTTCAAGATCCCTATTGTTGTAGTTGTAATGAATAAATTAAAACTACAACTTATACTCACCACTTGTTGTGTTTGGGGTCGGACTCCATTGCTCTGCTTTATATAGTGATTGTTCCGGGGAGGGTATTCACCGCGATCAATTTTTCCATTAAGAGCGTATTTAGTATATCCCATAAAATTATATTATAATTATTTTTATTTGTGATTATAATTTGATAAGATTATATAGGTTAAAACTTAAAATTATAATCTGTTTATGTTTAGATCTCTTAAATGAAAAATGAATTTAAGCTAATTTATTTTGTTTGAATAATGCAAAGAAAATTATTTTTACTAAGTAAATTAAAAAAAAAATATGAAGTGATAAGAGAATAATTAATATGTGGGAGTAATAAGGATAAAATATGAAAATTACATGATCTAAAAAATAATCATATCAAAAATAATCTAAAGCTCAGATGTTAGATTTTGATTATTTTGCCAATAATATAATTTAAAATTATAACTTGCATTGACAATCAGCCCAGTCCTAATCTAATTTGGGCCCTAGGACGAAAAAAAATTTGGGGTCTCTAATTCACAAAAATAAAAATTATTAAAAGTAAATCAATTAAAAATTTAGTATATATACACAAATAATCAATTAAAACAATGACAACAATCAATAATAGAATTAATTATTAAAAAATAAGATTTGAAATAATATAAAAAGTTATTTAGTAAAGAGGTAATAAAATACCTTTTTCATATTGAATTACAAAAGTAAAGTTCATTACTTCATATATTTTTAAATTAGGTGAGCAAATGAAAAAAACAAATTAAAATATTATGCTAAAAATCATTGATAGTTAAAAGATAAAAAGAACTTGCAATTATTAATTTTTTCAAAAATAAATGTATCATTAAAAAAAATTATGGGCCCCTAAATTTTTTGGGCCCAGGACGGCCGCCCTTGCCGCCCTCCCTCAGGGCCGGCCCTGTTGACAACCAAACACATTAGATTATGATTATATTTAAAAAAAAAAAAAAGGTTAAAAACACAATTTTAAGCAAAAACAAACACCCCTAATGAGTTATTATCTTCATCATCAACTATTTTTTTATCACTGTCTTTCGTTATCATTGTCTTTCATTATAAATTTTATATTTTCTTTTAACTCATAAAATATGTATTGAAGAATGCTAATTTTTTGTAGGTGCTGTTTTTAAGATTACATCTCAATTTTTAATAATGTCTAATTATTTTTTTTCAAAAATAAATATTTAAGATCTAATAAAGTAAAATGAAAAAAATGATAAAATAAATATTGATTTATTTTTTAAAAAATACATAAAATATATTTTTTAACTCACACATTATATTCTTAAATAACAATTAAGAAGAAACAGAGGACACTAATTTTTTTAGCCAATATAGTTGGAAAAACCAATAAAAAATTAGCATCACCTTTTTTTTAGATAATAAACGGGGCAAAAGTCCAAAGAAACAAGAGAAAGCAATACCATAAGTCTTCTCACAAATATATCATACACAAAAACAGGAGTGGAAATCAAAATAAATACGACCTACAGATCGTGTGTGACCCAAATTAGTCCAACAAGTCTATTAACCTTCCTAAAATTATGACACAAAGAAACATGCCAACCGGAGTTCAATAAAGTCTTCACTTGGCGAGTCAAAGAATAACAATGATGCGTGCTACTACAACTAAAATTTATCAACATCACATTGGTAAGGGAATTTGCAAATGATGAATATTCATCATTTTTGCCATCTTCAAACCAAGCAATAGTTTTCAAAGGTCAGCCTTAACTGCTGTACAGACTCCAATACAACATAAAAATCCCAATACAAATTGTCCTGATATATCCCAATAATCACCTTACATGCATGAGTTGAAAAGGTCAAGCCAAAAGAAAAATCCATGTTCACGTGTTTAGAGGAAAAATAGTTTTGTACTTTTCCATCCCTTTTTCTTCTATTATACTTTCCTTTCTTATATTTAACTAAATCCTATTTCGTGCAATGCATAGATTGTAAATATTTTATTTTTTTATATTTAATATTTTAAATTAAATATTATTATTTTTATTATAAACTAAAAGTTATTATTAAATAACCAAAAAATTAATTATACAAAAAGATAAAGGTTCAAGTCAAACCCTACATTTAAAAAATTTAATCTAAATGATTTTGTCGATAAATTTTGTACATCCTGATATGAATCAAAACTAACACTTTTTTTCTGAGATAATCCTTATCTATTTGATGGATAAATTAATATTTTTATATATGATTATCAACTTTATTATGATAAATCAAAATTAAATCAGAATTAAACATTTTAATTTTTCTTGTTTGATGATATCATGAGCATAATTAATGATAACCAGAACATCCCTTATTTCATTGGGGTATGAATTCATTAGAAGATAATGACAGCTTATTTTTTAAATATTATAATTATTTATGTATAGATCATTATTAAATTAATGTATTTTTTATTTAGTTGGTTGATGCATTAGCATGTTTTGAATACCATTATTACGTTTATATAATATTATGATTAATTAGATTAAAGTCAAAATTAAACTTTTTGATCATTTTTTGTTTAATGGTATTATGAGCAGATTTAAGGATAAACCAAAATATTTCTTATTTCATATGACATGATAATTTAGCATTTTAATATATATATATATATATATAATTATCACCTTTAATATGAAAATCAGAATTATATCAAAATTATACATTATGATCTTTTTTATTTGGATGATATTATGAGATATTTCTTATATTTATTTGATGGATGGAGTGGTATTTTATTTTTTTTGCAGTTAACATTTTTTAATATGATTATTATCATATCCATTATTATTAATCATAATTAAATATTTTTATTTTTTATTGGTTATCTTATGTCAAGCTAATAATAAGATTGAATTCTAAAAAATCTTTATTCTAATTGTTCTAATCATTTTGATTTAATTTTTGTTGCAGAAATGATGTTATTTATTAGTGAGCAATCGGGGTACTTGTGCTCCGGTCTTAGGAATATAAGGAAGGATATGTCCACGAGGAAAACCCCTTTTTCTGAAACGAAACAATATAAACAACCGTACCATAAAAATTATTTAATTAACTTTAAATTCCAAATATGAACACTATTATAGAATTCATCTGAAAATGCTTAGAAATTTAAAAACATTAATATAAAATTCAAATATTAAAAACCTAATATTTATTTCACCTTTAAAAAATCTTGAAGTATTCTTAAATTTGATATTACGAGATAATTGTTAATTATTTGATAATTAATATCATTATGATTTTTATTTTTAAAAAACTAATATTTGTTAAATAATTATAAAACAATAAGTAGATTTATTTGGATCTTAATATCTGTAATGATTCATAGATTAAAATATTTATTCCGTTATGTATTATCTCCATAGATTACACAAGATAAAGAGTTGGGAAAAATGCAATACTCTATAAAAAAAACTAAAATTTTACATAAATACATGAAAACAATAAATCAACAAATTTTGGAATTGATCTTGAATGAAAGACAAAAAAAATTAAAACAAAAATATGTTGGAAACCAACAAGCGGCCTAACAATAAACTAGAGGGGGTGAATAGTAAATGGAAGCAACTATACCATTTTTTTTAAATGTAATTAAAACGGATTAAAGCGGAAGCAGATATTAACAAAAACCACGATCTAATAGATTAAAGCTCAGAACTAATAGATTAAAACTTAAAGTTCTAATCGATTAGGATATAGTCTTAATCGATTAGACTATTCACAACGCAGAGAAGAATACGATTCTAAACACAGAGAAAACGAAATAATCAAAATGAATTATAGCATCATCACCAAACAGATAAAGAAAGCGGTAAAAAGATGAACACAAGGAATTTTTATACTGATTCACTCTCAAACCTTGAGAGCTACGTCCAGTCCTCACTTCCGAATTGGGAGATTTGCTATTAATCAAATTGTTAGAAATACAAAGGATTACTTGAATGAACCTCACTCAACCTAACCTTTCCAAGAGAGTACCAAACTCTTGGATTCTACCCCAATTTGATTCTGGTAGGAAAAACCTCTTCCAAAGCCTCCTTGAAACCTTCAAGTAGCTCCACCGAGCGAAGAACCTCTTCGTCTTGTGTTTAGGAACCTCTCAAGGCTTCAATTCACCTAAGAACCTCTTAGGCTAGCTTGGAAACCTTCCAAGACTTCTTTACAGCAAGCAATGAATATATAAAACTCAGCAACTCACTCAATCTAACAAGAATAACATATACGAACAATTGAGAGAGTATGAATATGCACTTGAGAGAGTATAAATTCGTGTATAGCTTTGATATGCTTGTGTCTATAGAAAACAAGGCTATTTAGCTTCAATTTATAGGCAAGGAAATCAAAGGAGCCAAGGAGGAGCCTCTGATTTTATTGCCCCAACGTTCACCCACGAATTCCTCCAAGAAATCAGCAAAAATGTGTTTCTTATTTTCAGATCTGGTGTCGATCTAATCGATTAGAGGAAAGTCTTAATCAATTATGTTAATCGATTAGACAAAAGTTCTAATCTATTAGACTGCTGACATTTTTGCAAAAATGATTTTTCTGATTTGTTTTTCTTTGATTGTTTTTATTTCTCTCAAGTGTTTATCACTCATTAACCTCAATCAAAAATCCATATTAATTATTCTAAATTAGATAGAGGTTAATATCCTAATTCTACCACCCATACACATAAAGATAGAATAATTAAAATTACAATGAGAGTGAATAAATAGAGTAGGAAGCTTCTTGTTTGTTGTTTTTGATCTTCAAGGCAAATGATTTCATCAAAACAACTTGTTGATTTTATTTGTCTTCATCCAAACCTTTTTGATCCTACAAAACCATAACAATCTTCAACAACAACAACACAAAAATATGGCTTAACTGTATTTTTGATCCTTTATCTTATATTTTTAAGATCCGCTTTGGTCCTTTATTATTTTTTGAGTAATTTTGGTCCTTTATTTTTTTAAAAAGATTCACTTTGTTTGTTCCATTGACAAAAATGTTAGGTTTCACCAAAATATTCCGGGATATTATGGGAATGGAAGGGAATATTCTAGAATATTTCGATGAAATCTAACTTTTTTGTGACTGAAGGACCAAACTGAATCTTTTTTTTTAAAAATAAAGGACCAAAATTATTAAAAAAATAATAAAGGACCAAAGTGAATCTTGAAAATAAGATAAAGGACCAAAAAAGCAGTTAAGCCTATTTTTTTTTGGAATTCCTCGAAATAGCAATACACAGAACTAGAAAGGAGGGCACAATTAACAAAAACAAAAAATAATACATTTCTCATCCAAGAAGTATATTACTTCTTATTTAGGCCTTCTTTTGAAATTGAAGATCATAAATTATAAAAAATGTTCGAAAAAAATCACAAAAAATTAAAAATATATATATATATATATATATATATAACTAGCTTTTATCCCGTGCACCGCACAATTTATTAATATTTTAAAATATTAATATTAAATATTTTAAAGTAATGATTATTATTTTTTTAATTATAAAGTAAAGATTATTATTAAATAATAATGAAAAATAATTACACAAAAAACCAGGATTTCAAATTAACCCTACTTTTTAAAAAAACCCTATCTTTTTTTATTTGATGGACAAATTAATATTTATTTATTTGTGCAATTAGCATTTTTTTTAATATGATTATCCCGTGTTGATTATAAGATTAGATCCTAAAAAGTCTTTATCATAATTGTTCTAATAATTTTAATTTAATTTTTCTGCAGAGATGATGTTTACATGAGTTATCTTCTTTCATTGTGATTATCCCTTAATAATATTATTTTTATTCTTATGATATATATGAGTAAATGAATTCAAAATGTTATAATTTTTAAATAAAAATAAGAATTTAGAATAATGACTCATCTATTCATTTATAATAATAATAATAATTGTATAATATAATAATTTAAATTTAAATTTAAAAAAAATAAAAAAGTATGAAAGGTAATTGATTATACAGTGATTTTTATCTATTGCAATAAACAAATTTTTTATTTTCATATGTTACAATACACAAAATTTATTATAGAATGAATTGCGACATCTGTAGATGCAGTCCTCTCAAATTAAAGTTTAGGCTACTCGAGAAGATGCAGTCTTCTGAAATTAAAGCTTCTGTCCCTCGAGAATAGTGAATTGAAGTAAGAAATTAGAGAGGAACTGAAAAATTAAATAATATAAATTAAGATGAGCAAGATTTATCATAATCAGAGAGATTTAAAAGTGAAAAAAATGCAAAGATTGAAGGTGAAAAAAAATACTCACATCAAGCATAAAATCAAATTCTATTAGTGTTTTGAAAATACTGAATTGATTGAAGTAAACAATTTGAGAGTAGAGAAATTGGAGAAACAAATAATATAAATTAAGATGAGCGAGAATTCTCAGAATTAGAGAGATTTAAAGGTGAAAAAAATGCAAAGATTGAAGGTGGAAAAAAACTATTCACATTAAGCATAATATCATATTCTACTATATGTAGTGATTTGAAAAACTTGTAAAACTTGAATAATCTATCTAATTTCAAATTTTAATATTTCTGTTGCTGATAATGATTTCTTTTTTTGACGAACTGGGGATAATGATTTCACTTATAGAAAATGATTAAATAAATTTGAAATTGTTATTTAATTTCAAATTATAATTTTGGTTAGTTGGAGATAATGATCTACCTACAAACGCTTTGTTGCGAGAAAAACTTCAACAACAAACGTGGTGTCTCGATTATGCATCTTTTTATATAAGGGGATAGTAGATTACTAGTATTTCCTAACTTTCTTAAGTTTATTATATTTTTGACCTTTCACAAAAAATGTATCAATTAATCAAAAGTGATTCTCTTTAATATTACAAAATTCAATATAAAAATCAGCATAGCAAAAAGTGTAGACCGATAAAAACATTATACAAATAGTAGGTGAAAAAAATTAAAATCTCAAATTCTAAGAGCAATAAAAAATTGTGAAGAATGAGAGGAAGAACATAAAAAAATGTGAGTATAATAATTTTGGTAAAAATAGATTAAAATATATGAAATAAAAAATACCTTTTTTTTTTGGAAGAATTAGTGATGGACAAAGATGATGTGAAACTTTTCAATATGTATATATATATATATATAGCAAATAGTAATCTATATATATATATATATATATATATAATTTGTAATTATTCAAAATAATAACAAATTCAACATATTTAATTTGTATTTATCTAAAAGAAATTAATGATTTGAAAAACTTGAATAATCTATTTAATTTCAAATTTTAATATTTTTGTTAGGGATAATGATTTCATATGCCTATCATATCTTAGTTGGGGATAATGATTTGAAAAACTTGAATAGTCTATTTAATTTCAAATTGCAATATCTTAGTTGGAGATAATGGTTATTTATCTACAATCGCACAATCGTTCTTGTGCAAGGAAAACTTCAACGACAAACGTGGTGGCTCGATAACTTCAACAACAAACGTGGTGAGCCGAAAATGCTTTTTTTTTTATATATAAGGATACTAGATAGATTTTATTTTAATGCTTTTTTCTTTTTTTTCTCCTTCTTTTTATTTAATTTTCTTTGTTAGGATAGAAATTAGGGTTTAGTTTTTCATAAAATAATAAATAGATTAAAATTAAATAAAAAAATTATTAAAAATTAAGGATGTAGTGTGATCCCTTTTTGTGGGGAGTTTAACCTTTAAAATTAAAGAACTTGTTGATGTTGATTTTTCAGGTTGTTAACACTTGAATTTAAAATTTAATTTTTTTTAATAGGCAAAGTTTTTTTTAAAGAGAAAATAATGTATATACTGACAGTGTAAATTACACTGTCAATATATTATCCATTGATGATGAATTATCTATGATTGATTTATAAGTAAAAGTAATGCATATTGATGGTGGATGATACACTGAAAGTCTCTATACAAATATTAAACTCTTTTTTTAATAGATTTAAAATCATTAATGTTACTCTACCTCCTCAAAATTTAAACAATTTAGGATCGATCCGTTTGGTTTGAGCCATTGGTTTCTTCGAATCACCATTATGAAACATGTGTACTTGGAAAAAATAAAATAAAATATCTTAAATTCTCCTTCATACACTATATATTTCCAAGCATTTTCTAGCCATATATATGAACATACTGACATAGAAGAGTGTGTAAGATTATCCAAGCAAGTTAACGGGTCAAACTGGTAACTAGAGTCATGGATGGATCCTTCTGGTCATTCAAAGTTTAACATTTTCTTTCCTTTTTTAGGTAAAGAAAAATGCATTACCAACCAGCCAAATTTACAATGTACAAATAAAAGGCCACCCGATACATTTTCTTTCTTTTCTTCCTCTTTCTTCTACATTTTTTAAAGGAAGTTTCCTATTACAATCTTTGAACAATAGACTGATGAAAAGAGTACAATAATACCTATTACATCCAAACTACATCTAGAAGCTAATTATATATCCAACTCTCTCTGCCGATTTTCCATGGATTAAAATTACATTATTAAACATCAAGACGATTTAATTATTAATTATAAAAAGATCATATGATCTAGTGCACAAAGCTCTCATCTAATAATAAGATAGAGTATAATCAAAACATATTTGTGTGTGCAAGCTAATAGATTAAGAGACAAATGAGTAACAAAAATCTGTAAGCAACTTCTTATTGTTTCATCTACTATGTTGCAAATTTTGTCAAAGGTAATAATTATCATATTATAAAATTAATGATATGTTAAGGAAAAAGCGTTGACATTCATCCAATAAAATATGTAAAATCACCACTTTAACAAAAAAATTTTGAATGATCATACCAGAATAGTGTATAACTGAACCTCTCAGCCAAATTTAGTGCCACGTACTCTTTTAGCAAACAACTCCATCAACAACATTAGGCTTTGGAGCAGCCTCCGCCTCAAGAATAGCCAATGCAATAGAAAAATATAACGGAGTTTAAACTGCTACTGTCATGGAAACTAAAACAAAAACAATTAAAAATTTTAGAAGTGAGTTGCATTCACCTTGTTATTTTTAGAAGCTAAAATGGAAACCGCCTTGTCAATAGGTTCAATCAAAAGAACGTAAAATAAGTGAATCTAAAAATGTAAAGCACCTCAACGTCTAGTGGACTAAAATGTAGTATATAAATAACTAGTTGAAAAGTGACAAGGCCGTAAGATGTGTTTGGTAAGGCAAATTTATAGTTTATTTAGTTAATTTTTAGTTTATTGACTCGATCAATGAGTTACTAAAGTTGATTACTTGATTGGTGGAAAAAGAAAAGAAATTTATAGCTTTTAAAAAGGAAATTTATAACTTTTAGAAAAAAAAAAGTTTTCAATAAATCATATCTCAATTTTACCTTTTTGCACACCGCACATAAGGAAACCCAATATTTGACTAATACTTTAAGAGAAATGAAGGTGTGTTATATTTATTTCAACATTGATCCTCAAATTTTTCTTTCACTGAGCTTCTCTATTATAAGTTGATATGTATGTGTGGCTAATTTTTTTTCTCCCCTCCTCCTTCCTCTACTCCTCTTGTTTTCATCTGCTATTTCTCGATAGGGGGAGGGGATTTGTCCCTCCCCTTCCTTTGGGAAAGAGTGTGGGTTTATTTTCCCCCAGTTTTTCTGGGTTTTGTCTTGCCTTTGTGCAAATTGTTTTTGTTTTGTGTGTTTCAAGTGGAGGGATACCTCTGGATAGTTTCAACTTTCCAGATTTGATGGTTATCCTCTTTGCTCCAATAATTGCTTGGAAGGCTACTCGTCGAGACATATCTCTCTTTGCTGACTGTTGATTTGGCCACCGTCCAACGACTCTCTCGTTTTAGATCTGAGATTCCTTGTCGCCGAACTTATCTTAGTCCCAGCATCAATGAGATTGTTATCTTGGTATTAAAGGCTATTGAATCTCCTGTTAGAGTCGAGTTTTGGCAGTTGCTGATGATCCATCACATGGAAGAGTATGTTGTTGCAGTATATTTTGATTTCCCTTTAATTATTATCAGTGTGAAATTTCTTGTATTGTTTTTGATCTATGAATAAAATACACCTTTTCCCTTCAAAAAAAAAGTTGATGTGGAATGTAATGACTCAATATGAGTAATTGATGTGAAATATTTAAATATATGGTTGTGATTACCCAATATAATATTATGTACTTTTCAGTCAATTAATATGTTTAAATTAGTTGTACAACTAATTTTGTCAAACAGTTCTAGTAAATTTAGTCAGTTATAGAACTATAAGTTTTCAGCTATAATTTCACAACTATAAGTTAGATTCACAACTACCAACTATAAACTCACAATTATCCGCTATAAGCTCACACTTATAAATTAGTTTTGCCAAATAGATGGTACATCTTGTTGCTTTTGCCATTTCTCATTTGGCCTCCATAAGAGCCACTACATCAAAAATTAAACATGAGATCAAAGTGTTGGAAATATTTTATTAAATACTAGTATTATTTATATTTTTTTAAAAACCTAAATTTATTATTATTTTATAATTATTTATTATTCTTTCATTTTCCTTTCGGTTGCATGTTTTCTAATGTGCGCAATTGCGCATATATTTATCGGTTATTCTCTTTGTTTCTTATTATCTGTTCTTATTTGGAGAGATTTTTTTGTTTATTTTTAAATGTTCTTTTGAGAATTTTAAGAGTGTACATGTTAATCACTATTTAATATGTTTTGGTTTAGGTAAGTAGTTGAGTAAAATTAATGATTATAGAAAGAGAAAAAGTATAGTGAGAAAAAACGTAATTAGTGTATTGAAAATCTAAGTAATAATTACATTTTTTAAAAGGTTTATTTTGTTTGAAATATGACATATAAATACTCCCTCCGTAACTATTTATAAGACCTAGCTCATTTCAATTTTCAATAGCATTTAATTACTTCTTTTCACAAACACCTCTATTAAGTCAACACTTTTTAGATTTCCAATAATAATCATAGGGGTAGTTTTGAAAAAGTATATCAAATTTTCACATTTTCAATGTCACTAACAAATTTAATCACTCTCCTTGATGAAAGTGAAAACCCCCAAAAAAATCTTATAAACAGGATCGAATGGAGTAAAAACGGAAGAAATATCACTTTAATGAAAACGTGATGCTTTTTGTTGTGCAAAATTTAATGCTTTGTCCAACCGCTATAAATAAATTTTGTAATAATGCGATAAATTTTGTATCCGTTGATTAATAATGTTAGGATCTTGTTAAGAAGTGTCCTAAAAGACATTTGTTAATGTTGCTTGAAGTAGTAAAAACAATCATAGATGAACACTAATCATTCTCTCGAAAATCCCAAAAATTAGTACATCTTTCTATAACAAAATACCTCCTCGGGTCCTTATTATATGTCACATTCTAGAAGAGTTTTTTAGTCCCAATTATAAGACTTTATATTTCAAATGTATCATTTATTGTTTTTTCTCTTTTTTGCCTTTATTAAATGCTTTGATTATCTATGTGTTTTTGTTGTTCATTAATGAATGTGAATTTTCCAAGAAAAGTTTAGAAGGTAAAATTGTAATATTGCAATATATTCTCATAAAATTTATAAAACTAACTACTTTCATTGATATGTGTAATTCGGTTAAGTATGTCTTATAGTAATAAGGACTAGAGGAAATACTCCCTCCGGTCCTATATATAAGACATATTCTAGAAGCAATCTTTGGTCCTATATATAAGACATTTTGTATTTTCTATGCATCATTTATTGCTTTTTCTCTTTTTTGCCCTTATTAAATGCTTTGACTATTTATGTGTTTTTTGTTGTTCATTAATGAGTGTGAGTTTTTCAAGAAAAGTTGAGAGGGTAAAATTGTAATGTTACAATATATTCTCATAAAATTCATAAAACTAACTACTTTTCTTGATCCGAGGAATATGGTTAAGTATGTCCTATATATAGAACCGGAGGAAGTATTACTTTTACCTTCTTAATAAATACCCTAAGAATACTTGTTAGTATTTTACATAACATTTATTGCCAACGGTAAACTAACAACGATACTCTTATATATTTTGAGCTGCTACGTGAGAAAGGGAGATATACTTCACTATATTGATGCTAACTGCTAAGCAACAAGTGACAAATATTACTCCCTCCCTTTCAGAGCATTAGATCTTTTAGTCTTTTTTCTTATTTGATAACATTAAGCCTTTTATAATTTCAATACATAAACATATTTTTCTTTTCAATTATAACCTTTATTCAATCATTTCATTCTCTCCTCATTAATTCTACTTTTATCATCTCTCTAATCTCTAAACCAATATACATTAATTAATGGACACACTTACTAATAAACATTAAATACTACTACAATTTTCAATAAGGATTGATAGGGCCATTTTGGACAAATTATACATAACACTTACAATAATTAACACTTTCTTAATTTGTGTGTCCAGACCTAAAAGACTTAACGTTCTGAAACGGAGGGAGTATTATACAGAGAAAATAGCTAGATAGTGCGTTGACAATGTACATATCTTTTATATAATCAATGTATCATTCACTAATTATGCCGATTGTTCTTTTAGCTAATATCGTTAATGTATCATTCATTAAAGGGTCTTGCTAACAAGTGCCCTTAGGCCATTGTTAAGGATATCAATAGTGGAAAAAATTCAAAAGTCCAAGGTATTTATTTTCTCGAGAATCCAAAAAAGTGCATTTTTCCATAACTTTTAACCACATTTAGTTACTTAACAAGTGCCCTAAGGGCACTCTTTAGCATTTTCCTTCATTAAATTAGTTATTTGATACTCCCTCCGGTCTTATTTATAAGACCTTTTTGGGGTTTTTCACTTCCATCAAAGAGAGTGGATAAATGTGTTAGTGACATTGGAAATGTGAAAATTTGATATACTTTCTCAAAACTACCCCTATAATTATTATTGGAACTCTAAAAAGTGTTGACTTTATAGGGGTGTTAGTGGAAAGAAGTAATTAAATGCTTTTGAAAATTGAAAAGGGATCTTATAAATAAGACCAAAATGAAAACCCCAAAAGAGTCTTATAAATAGGATCGGAGGGAATAATTGGTTAATGTGTGTCATTCACTTTTCTAATTGATAATCCCTTGCAAAACTGAACATTGCCACTTAAGAACAATCGGTAAATCTTGGCATTTTAACGTGTAGTATATTATGATTGTATATTTGTATTCAATCGACATATAATAACTCAACATGTCTTTTACTGTAGTAAATTTCATTAATTTCAGAGTACAAATTGGATTACTCCATATTTCAAGAGAGTTGCACCGCTTCTACAAGCTCGTATTTAGTTAAGGCTCTTATAAATATTGCTTTTAATTATTCCCTCCGTTTCACTTTAAGTTAGAGTTGTCAAAATGGGTTGGGCCAAAAGCCCGAAAAATCATAGAGCTCGGGCTTCTTAATATGGCCTATTTATTCAACCCGGACTATTTAGCCCGGCCCGGTTCGGGTTCGGGCCGGGTAAACCCGACCGGGTTCGGGTCGGCTCGGTGGCCCAGAAAAAAAGAAAAAAATCACATTTTTTTTAATTTTATATGTGTAAAAAAACACTTATAATAAAATTCTCTTAATTTTTATCAATATTCACATATAAAAAATGCACCTAAACAAATCAAAGCACAACATTAATTGTCCTATATGAGTTATACATACATTTTAATTTATGTAAGAATAGAAAATCAAATATATCCTCTAAAAAATGTATAAAAGAATAAAACACTTATTATTGTTTAAAAAAATATGTGTAAAAAATAAAGGAAGTTTATTCATTAAATTTTTTGAAAAATAAATATATATTTTTTTTGAAGTGGTTGAATTGTAAAAAAAAAAAGTGATGCGGGCCGGCCCGAAGCCCGCTTAGGGCGGGTTTGGGTTTGATACTAGGGTACTTAATTTATAATCGGGATTTTTGGCCCGAGCCCAGTTTGGCCCGAACCCGAAGCGGGCCGACCCGAACCCGGCCCGCAGGCCTGTTTTGACACCTCTACTTTAAGTGTCTTTTTAAC
This sequence comes from Crotalaria pallida, assembly GCA_037953625.1. Lineage (NCBI taxonomy): Eukaryota > Viridiplantae > Streptophyta > Magnoliopsida > Fabales > Fabaceae > Crotalaria > Crotalaria pallida. Next base: position 111,105,961 of record CM075655.1, read on the forward strand.
ATCAAAATTTTGTTTCAAAATAAGTGTCTTTCTACCAAATCTAGGCAACATTTAATACTGTTTTTCCTTATTTACCCTTACGTTTAATGTTGTTTTAGTTTTGAAATTTGTAATGCTAGTAATGATGCATTGACAAAATAAAAATATTAAATAGGGGTATTTTTGACAAAATACACATAAAACTTACAATAATCATCATAATCAACACTTTCTTAATCTATGTGCAAAAGTCCAAAAAGACACTTAAAGTGAAACGGAGGGAGTATAAGAAAATAAATTATAGACGAACAAATTAAATAAGACTGGATCAACTATCTTGAAGTATGAATTATTATGATCATGAATTTACTGACATTTCCTCAAAGAATTTTTAAGTTATTATATAATAATAATAATAATAATAATAATATAATGTACACTCAATATTTAAGAATTGCCTATTGTTTCTTTGTGGCTTGAACAACATACATTTACTAGAATTAAAGGGATACAATTGCTTGGATCTCAACCATTTGTTATCTGTTCTTTTAATTTCTTTGAACCATATCGATTTTATAGAGAAAATTCCATCACATTTTAAAAAAGAATGTAATTAGGTTTCTGAAGTGAAACAAAAGTTCTAATTAGGTCATTATCCCTAATTTCAATCTCAAATCTCCTAAACATAATAAAATATTCAAATATACCAAGTTATGTGGTCTAGTAAATCTTAAGTGGATTTCGAAAACTTTTTATCTTTTTTTTTAACATATTTTTAAGACATTAGTTAACATTTAAAATATTTTTATCATAGAATTTTTGGTTGTGGGAACGATATTAGCGTTTAAAATATAATATCTTTTAGATAAATAAATATGTTAATTACTAATGTGAATTTAGGGATATTCAACCCTTATAAAATATAAATCATATACAAAATCATGAGTTAATATCATTGTACCAAAAAAATGAAATACGAAAACATATGAACATTTGACATAAATTTTCATAATTGTTCTCTACGAGTTTTCATATTCCGAAAATATTGAATGATTTTCTCATTTTCAACACTATAAAAAATATTCTTTTCAACATAAGTAATCAAACAATCTTTCAACCATTCATCAGCTCCCATACAATTTCGTATCTGATTCTTGATAATATTCATAGCCTATACATCTCTTTCAATTGTTGAAGTTGTTACCGGTAGTATCAAAGCTTAGACCTCGTTCGGATACAAAACTTATTGAAGCACTTATGACGTAAGTACTTATCAGATGAGAATTTACAATACAAGCACTTAGAGTCCAATAAACTCCATGCGTTTGGGTGTACACTTTGAAAAACAATTATGCAATAAAGATGTTTGGATGTATCATTGCATAAGTACTTATTAATATTTGTCTTAATTCTTAAAAATTGATAAAAAAAAATCTTTTTTAATTTAAAATTAAAATTTATCATTTTTTTTCATCATATATATTATTATATTATTATTAGTGATGCCCTGAGCTCGTATTTCGGTAGGTTCAAACTTTTTTTAAGCTGACTAAAAATGTCTTGAATATATTAGAATTAAATCTTAAGATTCTAAACCACTTATTTATTAAACTTTTTGGTGTAGTCAAACCGAATTATTTTGCTAACTCTAGGACTAACCACACAACCTAAAAAAGATTAGATCCTTACTCACAAAATATCCTTAATTAATAAAAAGGATATTATGATTAATAATTAAAATTGAAATTTATTACCATTTTAATAATAATAATAATAATATTATTATTATTATTATTATTAAATTATTATTATTATTATGTTGTCTTTGCCTACTTTCACTTTACAATTTTTTATGCCACTCATCAATTAATATATTAATATACTAATAATAATTACAAATATATAAGGGTATAGGACAATGCTTTGTACTTAGAGCTGTCAAAATGGGCCGGGCCGGACCAAAAAGGCCGAAAAGTCATAGGGCACAGACTCCTTAATATAGCCGATTTATTCAACTCGGGCTATTTAGCCCGGCCCGATCGGGTTCGGGTTCGATCCAGGTAAACCCGACCGGGTTCGGGCCGGCCCGACGGCCTAGAAAAAAAATGAAAATAAATTCACATTTTTTTTAATTTTATATTGTAAAAAACACTTATAATAAAATTCCCTTACTTTTTTTTTATCAATATACACATCTCAAAAATGCATCTGAACAAATCAAAGCACAATATTAATTGTCCTATATGAGTTATACATGCATTTTAATTTCTGTAAGAATAGAAAATCAAATTTATCCTCTAAAAAATGTGTAAAAGAAAAAAACACTTATTATTGTTTAAAAAAATATGTGTAAAAAATAAAGGAAGTTTATTCATTAATTTTTTTGAAGTGGTTGAATTGAAAAAAAAAAGAAGGAAGGATGATGCGGGCCGGCCCACACCCGGCCCAAAGCCCGCTTAGGGTGGGTTTGGGTTTGATACTAGGGTACTCAATTTATAACCGGGCTTTTTGGCCCTAGTCCGATTTGGCCCGAACCCGGCCCGCATGCCCGTTTTGACAGTTCTATTTGTACTCTACAGAGTAGTTTAAAAACAAAAGTAAGTAAAAAAATAGAGTTGCATCGTTGCAGGTTGTAGGTGTCGAAGAGGGTACGTACCATGATGCGGTAATATGTGTGCGCTCCGCATAAGCAAATATAAGCTAGTTTTATAAGCTTGTACGAGGAGCTTATGAAAATGAATAGGGGTGTAACGGTTCGATCTGGTTCGGTTTTTAATGGACTTTAGGGGTCAGATCGATTAAATTAATGTGGTTCGGTCCGATCTGATCTGGTCTATTTAGACCATAATAATCAAAATCTAATAAAAAACCTCAATAAACAGTCCATGGTAAGATTCAGTATCAGCATAGCTAACAAGGCAAAATGTAAACTAAACCATGAGACAATGATTATTACTTCTCAGTATTCATGAGTCATGAGTCTGAATTAGTTTAACTACTCACTAGTTCATTGGATAATTAAATCATGATTTATCAAAGAGAATAAAAAGAAAAACAAGAATTCCAATTCCCAGTTCCTAATTGTTATAATGCTTATGTGGAAATAATAATCGAATAAGAAAGAGGAAGGGAGTTACGACGTTATGCTCGCGGGTTGCTGCTGCTGCTTCTTCTTCTCCTTCATTGGCAGTGGCAGCGGCGGTGGCGGTGGGTGAGATGGGGAACCGGAGGTCGATCGACGAGAATTGACGAGATCGGACGGAAATCGACGAGAAAGGGATGAGATCGAACGAAGAGAACGGACGAGATCGGCGAAGATTGGATGAGATCGACGGAGGGACGTGCAGAGAAGACCAGAGGGAGAGAAAGAAAGTGATGCGACAGATGTGGCTTAGTGAGGGAGAAAGCGACGCGGCGATTGCGGCGGGTTGTGGCTTAGAGAGGGAGGCCGCGACGGGTTGTGGCACAGAGAGGGCGGCGACGACGGGTCGTGGCTAGGTTAGAGAGAAGATGAGAAAGTGGAATAGAGGCTGTGGGCTATGTGAGTGAGATAATGAGAGGGAGTGCGCAGATGAGATTAGGGCTGTGGGCTGTGAGTGTATCGTGAGGTGAGGCTATTGGCAGTTTTTTTTTAAAATATATATCGGTCCGGTCTGGTCTAAGTGGTCTGAATATTTGTCGGATCGTGGATCGGACCACACAAGAACGGCCCCAAAATTTTGAGATCAGACCGGATCGTGAGACCAGACCGGATCGCATTTTTCAGTCTGGTCCGGTAAGATCTGACCGGTCTCGCGGTCTCGGACCGGATCGCTTACACCCCTAAAAATGAAGCATAAGTATCTTATTAAAAAAATATAAGATGTTTTTATAAGCTCTTTCAAACACTAAATTAAGTACTTATATAATAAGATAAGTTTAAATAAGTAAAAATTAAACTCTTCCAAACGACACCTTAACTCTACAAGCTTGAGAAAAAATGAAAAGGTAAAACTAGGTTGGATTTTGAACTTTTGCCAATAACTGCTTGACAAGTTACTTAATAAATTTATGTTATTGTCACATTGGGTATATCATGTAGTTTTAAATAAGTCAAATTAGCTAACTTGTCAAGCAATTAGTGAATCATTAGAAGATAGTTTTACATCCAGCCAAAATTTAATTTCATTTGTCTTAAGTAAATAAATATATTAAAGTTTCTTGTATCCATATTTTAAAAAAAGAATATTGTGTTGGAGATATAAGATGAAAAATTATTAATTTGTTCTTAGATCATATTGTCATCTGTGGTCCAGACCAAACACTATCTGATAAATAATATAAATAACTACTCAGTCACTTTATTTATTTTTTTACTTGACAAATTATAATTGACCTAGATCACAAATAATGCAGTGATCCATGACCAACTAATACCTTCTAGTTGTAAAATACGTATCAATCACGGTAGATATTCAAAATTTGGAGATTGTGGAAGCATCCCTTCCCTTGTGACATTAGTAATGGTAATAGCTACTATTAGATCATCACAAGTTCATTGGGCAAAGGTGAAAGAGAACGCGATAAGGCGCTGATATTGAAGAAAAAATAATAAGGAGGGCACATACCCTCTGAAACTCATTCACCACCAATCATCCATTCCACCTTGGACACAAATCTCACATATCAGATAAGAGGGCCCCACCTATCCCTCTTCCATCCACACCCACCCTCCTCTCACCCCTACCACACCCCCATGATCCCACTCCATCTCAAACCCTTCATCCCATCACCCCCACCCATATTCCCTTATATCAACGGTCACCATGCCATCAAGTCATCGACCACACCAACTCACTTGCTCCGCGAAGCAGAGGATAATAACTCAATATGCAACCAACATCATACACACACAATGGAGACGGTTAATGAGAACCATAGAGTACTAAAACGAAACAACATCAAAAACAGCAACAACATCCTCATCACTCTCGTCTTTGTCTCCTCGCCATTTTCATCATGGAGTCGCGAGTGTTGTCACGCGCTTCTATCTTCTCTTCTTCCTCCTCATCCCTCCCTCACTTCCGCAAGCTCTCCCCGCGTGAACCCACCGCTGTCTCTTACAATGCTTCTTCCGTCGTCCAAGTGAAGTCAATCGGATCGGTTGCCGACGGAGGGAACCTCGTGTGGGGGAGGCAGCTGCGTCCGGCGCTGCTTTCGCCGGCGCTGAAGAAAGCAGAGAGTGTCATCCTTCAGCCGTGTCATGCCACCGCCGCCGAGGGGAATGATTCCGCCGGGTGAGGTCCGTTTCCTCCGTTCTAACTCAGCAAACTCGTTCACGTCACTGTCCTCGCTAATATTTCTTTTCTTTTCTCTTTTTATTTATTTTTTGAACAGAGACGTAGCTCCGGCAGGGTTCTTCAGCAAGTACCCGGCTCTGGTCACCGGATTTTTCTTCTTCACGTGGTAAGTCACGTGACCGACACTATTACACAACTGCAACAACAATAAACCTGTGATCGTTTTTTTTGTCCCTTCGTTTACGATAACTGTTACTTAACGAATACTACAGTCTCAGACAGTGGTGGTTTACTACCACTCATTGCGTGAGACTAATCTTTTTTCTGTGGATATGAAATTACGTGTTTGTCCTTTTTCGCTTTTTTTTTTTAATTTTTTTTATGCAGGTACTTCTTGAACGTGATTTTCAACATTCTCAATAAGAAGATCTATAACTATTTCCCCTATCCATAGTAAGTTACTATTATAATTTATCTTTAACTTTCTGTGTGTTAGTTGGTGTGTCGTTTAACATTTTTCATGTCTTAATTGGAATTGCATCCATAAAATAATGGACAATGGTTGGTATTTGGCATAAAATATTCTTAAGATTGTAATTATTGAATGAATTTCTTCTATCATTTATATATTTTCCTTTAACATGGAAATTATATTTGAGTTCTTTAATTTAATTTTCATCATGAATATTGTATAGTAATAAATTTTTTTCAATTAACATATACATATATATATATATATTGAGGGAGATTAATGGTCGTGCACTAACAATATAAGTTTTTTACATCATCAGTCCATCATTCATTTGTATTACTTTTATCTACAAGTCAATAACCATAAACATATGAATGATGAATAATGGACTGATGGTGTAAAAAATCTTTACATTGTCAGTACAACGTCTATTTTCTCATATATATATATATATATATATATATATATATATATATATATATTGAATGAACCCAGGAAAAAAAACAACTGATTGCATAGAGATCATAAGTTTAAACTTGGTTGCCAACTTGCCATAGTAAAAATCAGGCCCCTTTTTAAGTTGGTCTTTAAACCTAAGGTGGTGGCTAAGGGGAGTTGATACGACAAATATTTCCTTTAGCTTTGTAAAATGTAGATAATCTTCGATAGTATTACGATTTTTTACCTAATACGGAGTAACATGAATAATTTTGAAAACATGATTTTAAGTGTAGAGGCTAAATTAAAAATGTAGGAGTACTAAAACTATCTTTGGAAACTACACGCGCCATTCTTCTTGCCCACTTGCTGTTTTTTTCCCTCGTTAATCGTTAGTTACTTACAATTTTTGAATTTGATTAATTGTGCTTGTATTTGCAGCTTCGTATCGGTTATCCATTTACTTGTGGGGGTGGTTTACTGTTTGGTGAGCTGGACCGTGGGCCTTCCTAAGCGCGCTGTAAGTTAATCTCCCAGCCCACATTCTCTAAAATTAGTCATGTTAATTTGTTAACAAATTAAAATTTACATTCTCTATATTTAACATTTTGGAACACTGATCTACAATTAAATATGTTACTTGGAATGTTTTTGAATTGACAAAATGGAGACGGAAAATAGAACGGTAAATATATTGATTTGTGTATGGCATATGACTGTTGTTTTTGTAGCCTATTGACTCCAACCAGCTGAAATTACTCATTCCTGTGGCTGTGTGTCATGCATTGGGCCATGTGACCAGCAATGTCTCATTTGCAGCAGTTGCTGTTTCTTTCACACATACCATTAAAGGTGATAATTTAAAGTTTTATGCTATAATGCTACACACATGATGAAGATCTTGAAAGAGGTAGTATTTATGTATTATACTTGAAAGTATATGTACATTTTCCTAATATTGAGAATCTCTTTATTCAGCTCTTGAGCCATTCTTCAATGCTGCTGCATCACAATTCATACTTGGACAATCGATACCCATCACTCTTTGGCTCTCACTTGCTCCAGTTGTTATCGGTAACAATTTCTCATTCATTTAAGTTGAGATATGAATGATTATCTGAGCACTTTTTCCCTGACTTTCCATCCAATTCATTAAGGCATGGAATTTTTTATTGTTGAAGTATCATTTTCTCTCTGTTTACTTTAAACTTTAATCCTAAAGAATTTGAAAATGGAGAGAGCAAAAGTACAAGTAGCACTTTTGTATATATGCGGAGAAATTTAGTGAGTGCAATTTGGCCTAATTTTGAATGCCATCTAATGTACAGGAGTGTCAATGGCATCATTGACTGAGCTCTCATTCAACTGGGTTGGCTTCATCAGTGCTATGATTTCAAACATTTCCTTTACATACCGGAGCATCTATTCAAAGAAAGCCATGGTTATATTCTACGCTACCCCCGTGTTAATGATATTGTTAATATCTGTCCACATTTTTAACCACACAAATAGCCAAATATACACATTTGTTTGAATTTCAGACTTCCATGGCTTTATATTTATTTGTCCTTATAGTACTTACTATTTCTCTTTCATATTATGATTGAATAACTCATTGTACAGACTGATATGGATAGTACCAATGTCTATGCCTACATTTCCATCATTGCTCTTATTGTCTGCATACCACCTGCAGTAATTGTAAGTGAAACCTTTTCCTAATTCCCCTTTAAAACTTTAGCCAAATTAATGGAATGTGGTTTTATATAATTCTTTGCTCTTGTTTTTGGCACCACATCCCTAATTCATTCATTATTTGATGCCACAGGTGGAAGGGCCTACCCTGCTGAAGCACGGCTTCAATGATGCAATTGCTAAAGTAGGTTTGACCAAGTTCGTCTCAGATCTCTTCTGGGTTGGGATGTTTTACCACCTCTACAATCAGGTAATTGTTTAAATCTTGGATGTTTGAAGTATGCTAAATAAATTGTTCCAATTAATTTATATTTGGCCTATTCTACATGTGTGAAAGAGTTTCTTATCAGACGTGCTAGAATGAGACATAACATCACATATGAGGAGTTATGATCTCTGTTTGGTGTTTGATGTATTTTTAAAATGAGTGAAGGGACACTTTGGTCTCTCAAGTTTTTCGACAGGGACACTTTAGTCCCTCAAGAAATTTAATTCATTTTTAGTCCCCGAAGTTTTCCAAAAGTACCAATTTAGTCCCTGTCCTATTTCCGTTAGCCACTTCGTTAAAGGGCTAAATTGGTACTTTTGGAAAACATGAGAGACTAAATTGGTACTTTGGAAAACATGGGGACTAAAAATGAATTAAATTTCTTGAGGGATTAAAGTGTCCCTGTCGAAAAACTTGAGGGATCAAAGTGTCCCTTCACTCTTTTAAAATTGAATAGAACACAACATGAGAATTGAAAAGTGGAACATTTTGGTTCAACTAAATGGCTATAATCAAAGCAACTAAATGGCTACCTTGATGTTGTTTATCCAATGATGTATTCCTATATGATCTTTACATTTTCCATTGCCAGGTGGCCACCAACACACTGGAGAGAGTGGCACCTCTCACTCATGCAGTTGGCAACGTACTGAAACGTGTATTTGTGATTGGATTTTCAATCGTAGTCTTCGGTAAATACCGCTTTCTTCCATGCTATTGTGCACTTGTACTTCAATAGTTCAATATCTACTAGAGTATATTTATTTATTTATCGTGTTTGCACCCCTTCTACGATAAAATTATCTTTATTAGATTCTAACATTCTGACCGGCAAATTGTTTCACACAGGTAACAAGATTTCAACCCAAACTGGAATTGGAACAGCCATTGCAATTGCAGGAGTGGCAATCTACTCCCTCATCAAAGCCAGGCTTGAGGAAGAGAAGCGAGTGAGTCTTGTTTCAATTGATTTCTGACACAACTTCATGTTAAATTGATTACGATTTATTTATTCATTTAAATTTGTGCATTGGCTAAGCAAAAATAATCTGTTTTATGCATATATGATGCTTTCTAAGTCACCACTACATATATTTTCATCCCCCTAGCAAATTATGTAACATTTTCAAATAGCAAGTTAGAGCATTTTTCAATTATTTTTACTCTATTGTCCTTCAATTCATTAAGCAATAATAATTATTGGTGAGCACAAATTATTGAACTAAACTTGAACTTTTGAATTGATTATATCTTGCTCTTCAAAATGCATAAGCCAAATAGCAATACACAAATTGACACACTTTTTTTTCTTATTTTCTTGTCAGCAAGCGAAAGCAGCATAAGAAAGAGGCGTCTAGCTCGGAGGATGTCTTGCATTGTAAATCATCACAAATTTCCCTCAAAATAATTCAGTGACTGGTTCAGTATTGTGCTATCCTTGGGATAACCGCGTATTTTTCCATTTCTATTTTTTTGGTCAAATCTTGTCTTTCTTATGTTCATTCATAAAACAGTTACTTGCTGATTTGCCATTATTCTCATGTTGACTTGAAAATGATGTATCCATGATTTACATAAAAGAGCTCGTAAAGCTACTTTAAAAGTTGTAAAATTTGGTCACCGCATTTCTAGGTTTTTTTTTTTTTTTTAAAGCCCAATGGGTCAATTACCCTTTTGTTAGTATACTTTGTGAGGAGCAAAATCTATTTTTATATGGAATAACGAATGTGCGTTAGTGCAAGTCAGCAAGTGAAAGGAAATTTATTAACTCATGAGGTCCTGGATTTGTCAAAGATTTTATATTTGGATATATATGTATATGTAAGTATTATTGGGTGTTGGTATGCAAACTTGTTTTTATTGGACCTCAAACATTATTTTACTGTTAAATTAATTATAATATCTTCGGTTTATATATTTTTCTTAAACCCCAAAGCCTTCTTCTGAATTTCCAAATCTCAAAACTTTTCACTTTTCTCTTAATTTCTAGTCCTTTTCTTTTTGGCACCCACTCATTACTCTTTGGCACCCATTTGTCTTTTCCAATTTTTAAAAGGCGGAAATTATTTTAATTTACTACCGATTTGCATAAGGCAAAAGAATTATCGACTATTTAAAAGCGAAAATACTCTCGCCTTTTAAGAAGCGAAACAAATAAAATGTTGAAATCCCAAAAATGTCTCTCCGTGAACCCTCCATCTCCTTTTTGTACGTGAATCAATGGAGGAACAATTTTGGTATTATAACAAATTTTTAATGTTTCCGCCTGATGAAAGACGGAATACTCTGTTTTATTTATGACTTTGGAAAGATGAGATATAATACGACTTGCATAAGGTGAAAATTGTTTTATTTTGTTTCCGCTTTATTTCAAGCGGAAAGAGTAATAGGGGTCAAAGAGTAATGGATGGGGACCAAAGCAGACATGTTAATTAACATGTCTGCTTTGCAACGATAATTAACATTATACAGTATAATATATTAATATATGAAAGCGACATGTTAATTTATTTGAGATGTGTTGAAACATGGTTGATTCTACAGTGTGTGAAGGGTGGTGGCGGCGGTGGAGGGTGGTGAAGGGAGGGTGAATGGGGGAGAGAGAGAGAGTGAATGGAGTTTGGGGTTTGGGAATTGGAAAGGAGTGAGTGAATGGGGTGTGAGTCTTGGGGTTTGGGGTTTGGAATAGAAAGATGTTTAGAGGAAAAAAAGAGATAAGAACATTTTAGTATTTTCACAATTAAAATGGGGGTTGGGGCTAATGTTTGGGGTTTGGGAACTAAAACTCAAAAGAAAAAGTCAATTTCTAAATCCCATAACTCAAAGATTTGGGGTTATGGGATTTAGAAATTGACTTTTAGAAATTGACTTCCTCCAAACCCCAAAGTCAATTTTTAGAAATTGACTTCCTTCAAACCCAAATTCCATTTTTTTTGGTTATTGAACTTGTTCCAATAAACAAATGTTGAAAAACCATTTTTTCAATACGGGCATGTCGGAAAAACAATCAAAATCCCATTTTTTTTTCACTTAATTTGTTCCGATAGACCAATATCGAAAAACCATTTTTCTAACATAGATATGCTGAAAAAACAATCCAAACTATCAAGTAAAAGTGGATAGTTCAAATTAAAAAAAAAATAAAAATAAAATGATAATATTGTCCATTATCTTCCTTTTTTTTTTTACATCACCACTACCCTTCATAACCACCTGAATCATGACCCTCTTAATCAATAGAGAAGCTTCCATGTGAAAGACCAAGAAACATGAGGTGTCTCCATTGCTTCAAACTACCTAAGCTCATACCAGATCTAAAACAAATACTTTTAGTTGTTAGTTCTCTCTTTATTGAAAAATTTGATTTTTATTTCTTTTGGTAAGAGAAAAAGAAAGAAAATTTTGAGAGGGAAATTTCAGGATCTTTCAAAGAAAGAGAAGGAAGAGAAAAAGTTTAAATTTTTAGAAAAAGATAATGATTACTATCATTATTATTGTTAAATTTTGGTTGAGTAATAAAGAGGTTTGGTGATTGAGCCAAAATTAATCTAGATTATGATTTTGTTTATATAACTAATACGTTGATGGTGGTGGTAATTGGGGTACAATGGAGAGGCAGACGGTGGTGTGATCGGTGTGAGTGTTGAGTTGAAGTAGTGATAAAGAGTAAGGGTGAGGGTAAAACTGTAATTTTAAATACTCCATTCGTTTCGTATGTAATGTTCATAGAGTTTTCGTCCCACGTTTCATATGTACAGTATTGTTTTTTTTACAAAACTCAATACATAATTAATGTTATTTTTTCCTACACATCCCTATTTATCACACTTTTTTTTTTCACTTCCAATATCTTTCTTTCTCTTCAATAATGATTATATAGGGACATTATAGTCAAAATATCCCAAATTCTTATATCATTTAACCATTTTTTTAAAATCGTGCATAACCTTAAAAAACATTACTTATGAAACGGAGGGAGAACATTTTTAATGTGTTGCATAGACGCCTCATTTGAGTTTGATGCATTGAAGAAGCACTCTAAAGGGAGTTTGTTTCAAGTAATCTTAGATTATTCCCATGAACATGAGGTGATTATAAATTATATTCATGTTTGTTTCAAGTTTCAAAGAAACATTCTCAGGAAACAAATATTCCTAGGCAAGTGAAATGCACATTTTTTAACAACTTTTTATTCCCACCTTCAAGGTTGGAAATATGTTATTCCTAAGTTGTTTGTTGTAAAATTATCGAAGTGTCCACACCACTTTCGACTAACTACCTATTTCATTTCTCACTTCATAGTAAAGTTATTTTGATAATTATACTACAAATTCATGAGAATATACTTGAAAATCATAAATGATAACCAAACATATTTTCCCACATTCTCCCAACGATAATATTCTAGGAATATGATTTCTGAGAATATAATTTTCAACCCCGAAACAAATACCCTAAGAATGAAAAAAATGACAAAAATCCCAAATTCTCTTCTTTAAAAAAAATAAAAAACTACACTTTCGAATAAATTTTTATTTTTTTTAACTTCTTAACACGTGCTTATTTTTTATGTTTTACATATTTGATCCCTGCAAAGAGGAGGAGGCAAATTCTCAAACGGCCCAAACAGAAGCCCAATTCATGACATGTGGTCCCAGGCAATAAACGGGGCCCAGAAAACTTTAAAAATGAGAAACATTCAGAGATCCCAAATCACTGAGATCAACCAAACCAAACCGAGTTGAAAGCGAAAACAAAAACAAAAACAATCATAGAACCGATTCCAACTTCCAAGCAGGGTCAGCATTCATTTCCCCTTCCTTTTCCTTTCGTGAACCAAAAACGCACAACACCCATCACATGATTCATATCATCCCACGACCACAATTTATCCTTTCATTTTAAGACTCAAAAAATAAATAAAAACGAAAAAAAAAAAAAAAAGATAACCCCAGACAACAAACAAAGAACCTTAAAAAAAAAAAAAGTTCATCATCCAAATTAATCATCCCAAGAAAGAGACATTCTCACACAAACATTTATTTTCACTTTTTTTTTCTCCAAATTTTAAAAAGAAAACATGACAAAATCTCTTCTAAAAAACATGACAAAATCCAATCTAAGATAGAAAATAGTAGAAAATTAAAATTTGAAAAGTCATACTAATAAACAAAAGAAAAAAAGGCATTGTTTTTGTTTTTTAGTCCTCATGAAGGTCTTGTTTGATAAGAACAACAAACACCAAAAACTGAGACCCTGACACCGTTGGTTCATATAAAAAGATACTAATCAAAATCCAATTCCTTTTTTAAAAAAATAAATAAATAAAAAAGAATACAGATTTATTCTAGAACAAAATCTAAATGGAAATTACAATGATGAAAATTTGTGTTCGTGGAATTAAACTAGTAGCTGCAGTCAAGAGCAACTGTTCTTTGAAAATTATTATTCTCGTTTTTCGATTATTATTATTATTCTTACCATTTCATTTATTCATTCTTCGTTGTTCTTTCTTTTCAATCCCTCATCTCACGTTGCTTTTACTATTTTCCCTTTTCCTCATTTATTGTTATCAACAACAATTATATCATTATCATTTCAATTTATTTTATTTTATTTATTTTCATCTCAGAATATTATTAATCCTCTTATGCTTTTCCATTCCTTGACAATTACGGAATTTTTGTTCAATGAAGAGAGAGAAAGTTATAGAGATAGAATCAAAATCGATTCTTTGCGGCTACCCTAGTTTTTGTTGCTCCGTTTTTCCCCTTCTCGATTTCTAGGGTTTGTGAATCGAAACCGTGAAATTTAACCAAAAAGTTTTGATCTTTGATCGGTTTTGGCCATGGATGGCGATGATGCTTCAGAGGGAGACATGAATTTCAAAAGGGGTGGCTCAGATGAGAACAGCAATGAGAATAACAATGGAAGCAATAGCAAAGTTGCGAATTCAAATGACGGACAGAGCAAACCCAAGCGCCAGATGAAAACCCCTTTTCAGCTTGAAACCCTTGAGAAAGCTTATGCTTGTAAGTTCCTTTTCTTTTGGTTCTTCAATTTCATGTTTTAGGAAAGTTCAATTTTTTATTATTGATTTTTCAGTAAATTATTTTAATTTTGATGTATGCGTTTGTTTTTTGTGTGAATTTGATTAGTGGAGACTTACCCTACGGAGAAGATGAGGGTGGAGCTGTCAGAGAAATTAGGGTTGACGGATCGGCAGTTGCAGATGTGGTTTTGCCACCGGCGATTGAAGGACAAGAAGGATTTGGCGGCAAAAAAACCGCCGCGGAAGGTGCTGGAGCCTTCACCGGAGCTCCCTGCCGAAGACCCGAGAGTGGGCCCTGAGTCTGGTAATGATTATGGATCCGGGTCAGGGTCAGGGTCGGGTTCTAGCCCATTTACCCGATCGGAGTCCAGGAGTGTGGTGCCCCAGACTGGTTATTATGAGTCACCGCGGGTTGCATTGGAGCTTAGAGCAATTGCTTGTGTTGAGGCACAGTTAGGGGAGCCTGTGAGCGAAGATGGACCCTTTCTAGGAATAGAGTTTGATCCATTGCCACCAGATGCATTTGGGGCACTCTTAGGTATATGATCATGGAACTTTTGTTGCTATGTTTAATTTCCAAAAGTTTACTATATACTTTGATTATTGAGTTAATTTAATGAGCGAGTCGTTGTTACTTATGATACTAGGATGATCAGTTGTCAAGTATGTATTGAATGTTAATTTATGATAAATGTTCAATTCAATACGATATAAATAAATATGAATATACAAGCTGCAGCCAATACAATGCTTGACAACTCACCTGAGTACCATACTAAGGAAAAGAAGGGGGAAAACTCCTTCGAACTGAGTTTCTCTAGAGTAAGGAAGAGTGCATTTCACTTAAAAAAAAAGGCTAGAGTGTATATCGTAGGTTGAGATCTCTATGCACGTTATCAAATCAAGTGTGAATACACCCTTACTTGAACTTCAAAGAAAAACTCACTTTAGATGAGCCTTATCCAAATAGAAGGCGGGTACGAAAGTAATGCTCAAAATCTTGTGGTTTCTTATATCCATGTTGTATATATCTTAACTCCCTGATTAACTTGGCATTGTTGTATCCGCCTTACATTGTTCATCTACTTAGGCATCATGGAAATATTATTGACTTCACTTAAGTGGCTCAATTTCTGACTTACATGTTCTTTCTATTTTGTTTGCTTCCCATCTCTATGGTTCCTTCTTTCTAATGAAAAGTTGTTGCTAGAAACAGTACTATTATGGTATAAGTTGTTTGTGATGGGTGCATGCTCTGATGCTCCTTGTTTGGCTACTGACACTTCTGGTACATGTTTGGTGCAGCTGTTACAGAACGGCAGAAGCGGCCTCCTGTTGGCTATGACAGTAAAATGTATGAAAGACATGATCTCCGAACAAATAAGGTTGGTTTTCTGTATTCTATAACAGTATAGTATCTTCCTCTGTAAAATGTACCTTGCATTGAGCTGCATGTGAAGCACATCTTATTTGGTCATGACTCATGAGTTTGGAGAGGCCTATGATTGCTTACCTTCTTTATATTCTTATTCATGTCAGTGTATTCTTAGGTAGTAGGTACCTTCTTATGCTGTTTAAGTATTCCTTGTGCCTGCTTGAAATGTGATACCTGGAGTTTTTCTTGGGAAAAATATGAACTTTTTTCAACATTTATTCTTCTGAAGCAATTTCTGTAAAAGGAAAATGGCGGATAGGGTTGGAGGTTGCCTCAAATTTAATATCATGTTTTTAGGTGTTCTTCACCCTGTAAGTTAAGTATTTTTGTGTTGTTTACTAAAGAGTGTCTTTTGTCTTGCCTTGACATGCAAATTATATATTCAAGGATTTTCTTAACCCCAGTCCTAATGAATGAGGATAAGCCCCTAAAAGTAGATGGGTTTTATGGGAAATTGTGTATTGAAGAAGTCAATTTTTTTTTAATGTTTAGTGAAAAAAAAACACTTTCACTCCTTGGTGTTGAGATTAATAAAACCCTATATGCAAATGCTTTGTTGAATTTTGATACATATAATCTTCCCTTTGTGCTTTCTTAAACAGTTTGAGGAGCTGGAAAACTTGCTGTTATTCTTCATTTAAATTATTGAGCTGCTAGTGATATATATGTTTACTGCTAGATTCCTTTATTTGTGAGTTTGATTTTAAACGTGCTCAATTCTAGGCTATGGCAAGGACATTTCATGAATATCAAGTTCCACCAAAATCGTCTGGCATCAGGTCTGATGCTTTTGGAAAATACACCCAACCTCATTTACATGATCCAATGGAGGGTCCTGCCAGGAATCCCTCTTTTGTACATGGAAATGAACAGTTACCTAAAGTTCATGCTACCCATGTTCCTTATGTTCGTCTTCTGGCTCAACAAGACAAACAAGTTATTACCTATCCATCTCCTTCTCGAGACAATGATGTTGACCCTCAACGGGAATCTTACTCAAACATGGCTGATGCTGGAATGAGCTCTCATCATACTGATCACCAAATTGCTAGGCCAGAAAATCACTATGCTTTACCTGATGAACAAACTTTTCATGACAATGCAATACAGATTGAGAAGAAACGAAAGGTATCTTTGAACTATCTGTAGTAATTAATGTTGTAATTATTACTTGATCATTTTTATGCCATTTTTCTTTTACTCGTGAAAGTATATATTGTATTATTTGCGAACAATTATTTTAAAATTTTAACTATATTTATGTAGAGTGATGATGTCAGAAATGCAAGGGAAGCTGAAGCCAATGAGATGAAGATCCGGAAAGAGCTGGAGAAGCAGGATAACCTTAGACGAAAGGTTTTATTGACATGAATATAGTTTAGCTTGCTATCATACAAATTTATAGAGTTTAAAGCGAATCACATTTTTTAAATTAACCCCTGCCCTCTTACTCTCTCCTTTTTTAGAATGAAGAGCGAATGAAGAAAGAAATGGAGCGACAAGATCGTGAAAGAAAGAAGGAAGAGGAGAGGTTGATGCGTGAAAGACAGCGAGAAGAGGAAAGAACAAGGCGTGAGCAGAAACGTGAAATTGAAAGACGGGAAAAGAATTTGATCAAAGAAAATTTGAGAGTAAGTTTGTATACCTAAGTACCAATTGATCCATGCCTTTGGCTAATGTTTTGACACCTGAGGACATTTGATTTATCCTATTCTCCATTTCCATATGTTGCATCTCGAAAGGCTGAGAAAATGAGGCAAAAAGAAGAGCTTCGCAAAGAGAAAGAAGCAGAGAGAAGGAAAGCTGCCCTTGAGAAGGCAAATGCTCGTAGACTTGCTAAGGAATCTATGGAACTTATTGAGGATGAACAGCTCGAATTGATGGAGTTGGCTGCCTCACACAAGGAAATTTCCTCTATTATACATCTTGATCTCGAGACTTTGCAAAACCTTGAATCATTTAGGGGTGAGCAGTTTTATTTTATTTTTTCTGTCATTTTACATAATTGGTTTCTCTTTGTTTTCCATTTTTATTTTGACATAATAAAGAAAGACTTTATTGTTGCATTGTAGATTCATTGTGTGTTTTCCCACCCAAGAGCGTAAAGCTAAAAAAACCATTTGCTATCCAACCCTGGATCAACTCAGAAGAGAATGTTGGCAACCTTCTCATGGTATGTTCTATTGTCATTTTTGCTTCCTTATTACATACATGGCATATAAGTTCTAGTACCACAGATCAATATTTTCTGCTCTGGTCCTGTTGTTGTTCGTTCCAATGTGGTGGGGTATGTTAAGGATTATGATAGTAATTTAAATTGAGTTCAATGATTTGGAATACCAGTTTAGTGCTATTTTGTCTTCTTGTATTTAATGTTGTTGAAGTTAATCTTGCATGTGCTATACCAAGATAAAAATTGATATTTTATTTTGGCTTTCTCAAGTTTGATTGCTTATCTAATCATGATATTGCATTAAAAATAATACATGTGGCATTTATCACTCTGCATTCTGCAATTGAAAAAAAGGCTTTTTTTCTGTTATGTTTTAATTGATGGAGCTTGTTTGTTGAATCAGTAGTACTGCAGATGATTGACTTCCTTTCAAAATTTGGAGTTAACGTTGCTATTCTCAATTTAGCTTTTTGTTTGAATTGAGGCATTTGAATTCTGGGTTTTAAATCTGTGGTGGTCTATTTCTTTCAGGTTTGGAGATTTTTTATTACTTTTGCTGATGTTCTTGAATTATGGCCGTTTACTCTCGATGAGTTTGTGCAAGCATTTCACGACTATGTGAGTCAGTCTGGCCTTTGCTAGTCCTTTTTTCATGTCAATTTAAAACTATATATGTGCACCTTTTTTGCTCATTTTGGGTGCTCAAACCATTCGACCACAGGATTCAAGATTGTTGGGTGAGATACACATTGCCCTTCTTAAGGTTATAATAAAAGACATTGAAGATGTTGCAAGGACACCTGCAGGATTAGGAATTAACCAGAATGGTACTGCTAATTCTGGAGGTGGCCATCCAGAAATTGTGGAAGGGGTATGTTCAGATTATTCTCAAATATATCTGTCTTTTATTCACAGAAATAGTGGTTTTGTTTAACGGAGTGTACTTGTATAATTTATTTATTTATTTTTTTTGGTTTAGGCATATTCATGGGGCTTTGACATACGCAATTGGCATAAGCACTTAAATCAGTTGACATGGCCAGAAGTTTTCCGACAGCTGGCATTATCTGCAGGACATGGACCACAGTTGAAGAAAGAAAGTATTTCATGGTCATGTGTTAATGATAAAGATGAGGTTCAGTTTTCTTTTTTTTGCTTTATTATTTTCAGCACTAACTAAAAAGATTCTTGTGTTACACAAATACCTCCATATTTTAGTGATTTTGAGAGAAAAGAAATCTGCTTTGGTACTAGATTTTAAGTTTAATTTGAACTTTTGGATTCTTTGTGTTTCTGTTGAGTGTTTTGCTGAATTTTTTATTTGCATACATTTTAGTCAATGGTTAAATAGTTTTTCTTAATTTCTGGATCAAAATGTGATTTTGCAGGGCAGAAATATGGAAGATATCATTTCCACACTTCGTAATGGTTCAGCAGCAGAAAATGCAGTAGCAAAAATGCGGCATAGAGGTTTATTAGCACCTCGAAAATCTAGGCACCGGTTAACTCCTGGAACAGTTAAGTTCGCGGCATTTCATGTTCTCTCACTTGAGGGTAGCAAAGGACTAACTGTGCTAGAGCTTGCAGAGAAAATTCAGGTGAATTGCATCTTCATATCAAATGCTCTTCAGCTCTTCTAAATTGTCAGCTTTGTTCTTAAACTAAAGATATCTTTCACTTGTCAGAAATCTGGTCTTCGTGACCTGACAACTAGCAAGACACCTGAGGCATCAATTTCTGTTGCTTTGACGAGAGATACTAAACTTTTTGAAAGAATAGCTCCGTCAACATATTGTGTACGTTCTGCATTTAGAAAGGATCCGGTTGATGCTGAGTCCATTCTTTCAGAAGCAAGAAAGAAAATTCAGATATTTGCAAATGGGTGTCTGGCTGGTGAAGATGCTGATGATGTTGAAAGAGAAGAAGATTCAGAAAGTGATGAAGTTGATGAGGATCCCGAAGTTGATGAGTTGATAAATCCTGCAAGCGCCAAAATAACACCTGAACAGCATTATGATTTTTCATCAAATGGAAATGAAAATTTGGGTCATAATGTAGAACTTATTCAAGATGAGTTTGATAAGGATCCAATTGCTGAACTTATTCCAGAGAATGTTTTCAAGAATGCTGAACTTCCAATTGCTGTTGCTGGACAACCTTCTGCTTGTGAAGATCTGAATGCTAGAAATATTGATGAAGATAATATGGAAATCGATGAAAGCAAGTGTGGAGAGACATGGGTTCAGGGGCTTACAGAAGGAGAGTATTCTGATCTCAGTGTCGAGGAGCGCCTAAATGCTCTTGTTGTATTGGTTGGTATGGCAAATGAAGGAAATTCAATCCGTGTTGTTCTTGAGGTAAAATATTAAATTCTGTATATATATATATATATATATATATGTATGTATATATATAGATAGATAGATAGATAGATAGATAGATAGATAGATATCTCAAGTTGAATTTTGTGTATAGTTCATCAAATTGACATGAAGTCTTCCAGGATCGCTTGGAAGCAGCAAATGCTTTAAAGAAGCAAATGCTGGCAGAAGCTCAGATAGATAAAGTCCGTCTGAAAGATGATTCTATTAGTAAATCAGATTTTCCATCAATCAATGGGAATAAAGCTGAAATTCAATATACATGTCCCGCTGTGGAGACCAACCAAAGCCCATTGCTTGACATTAATACCGACAACATTAATAATAATGAAGCATCATCCCTAAATGCAGAAAATCACAAGACACCTGCTGCACAGAGCCTGTCTTTTCAGCCCTGGTTACTTCAAGATGTTTGCTCAGGTCAAGATACCCCCCAAACTCAGCTATCTGCGCAATATTTGAGAAGGTCACGTTCTCAGCTGAAATCTTATATTTCCCACATAGCAGAGGAGATGTATGTCTACAGGTCCTTACCACTTGGCCAAGATCGCAGACGTAACCGATATTGGCAGTTTGTTGCATGTGCTTCTTGCAATGATCCTAGTGCTGGCAGGATCTTTGTTGAATATCTTGATGGCAAATGGAGACTTATTGATTCTGAAGAGGTAAACTGTTTGTTTTAGTCTAATTGTGTTCTGTTTTAACCCCCATAGACCGATCCCTGTATAGCTGATCTATTCAATTTTAACTTCATTGATACCAAACACATTGTCTCCAGTGTTTCAGTTGTGTTTTCCCTTAATATCTAATTACTTAGGTAATACCATTAAAAAGATAGCCTTTGAAATATGAACAGTCCTATCAATCCTTCTATTCTCAGTGATTATTTTGTTTGCTGCTTTTGAAAATTCAATTACTCTGTCTTCTTAATTCATCAACTGGCTAGTATGGATATGTTACTTAACCTGTGGTGCTCTATTTTTTATTTTTTATTTATTATTATTTTTTTTTTGGCATTAGTGAGATTTGATGAAACTTTATGATTTGTCTTGTATGCTATAATTTGTAATTTATTCAATCAATTCTATGCAGGCTTTTGATACACTTTTGAATTCATTGGATTCACGTGGGATCAGGGAATCTCATTTGCGATTAATGTTGCAAAAGATTGAGAATTCCTTCAAAGAAAATGTTCGAAAGAATACATGTGTTAAAATTGGAAGTGTAGGTGAAACTTCTATTAAAAATGAAGTTGATGAAACAGATTCAAGTCCTGATCGTCATGCTGAATCTGACAGTCCTAGCAGTACTCTGTGTGGCTTGAACTCTGATACTTCAGAAACTTCATCATCCTTCAAAATTGAGCTTGGGAAAAGTGAGAGCGAGAAGAAAGCTGCCTTGAAAAGGTACCAAGATTTTCAGAAATGGATGTGGAGAGAATGCTATAAATCATCCTTATTATGTGCAATGAAATGTGGTCAAAAGAGATGCAAACCTCTGGTGGAAATCTGTGATACCTGTCTCAACCCTTATTTCTTTGAAGACTCCCATTGCAACTTTTGTCACCAGACTTTTCCATCAAATAATGGATTTAATTTTTCTAAGCATGCATTTCAATGTGGAGATAAGTTGTCCAAAGATATTTGTATTTTGGATTCTTCTCTTCCCTTGCGGATAAGATTGCTCAAGGCCCTGCTTGCTTTTGTTGAGGTAAGTCTAGGGTTTCTTTGCACTGTTAGCTTTTTGAGCCTTGTTTTTTTCTTTTAAATCTTAAAATGTTACATTTTAGGGGGTATATTGTATTCACATTCTGATTTTCAGGCATCTGTTCCGCCTGAAGCTCTTAAACCAATTTGGACTGAAGATACTAGGAGGCGTTGGGGTTTGAAGTTGAGCAAATCATATTCTGTTGAGGAACTTTTACAGGTTTGCCATTTCTTAGCTTTATTTTAAAAATCATTAATCAGTTTCTACTTGGACATTTTTAAATTTACCAATCTGTTATGCAGATATTGACCCTATTTGAGAGAGCATTACATCGAGATTTTTTATCGTCGAATTTCTCTACAACAGAGGATTTGTTGGGATCAAGCAGCATGTCAGCACATGCTTCTGCTGATCCTGAATCAGTTGCTTTACTTCCATGGGTTCCACAGACAACTCCAGCTGCGTGTCTCAGACTTTTTGAGTTTGATGCATCAATTAGCTACATACTGGTTGAGAAACCTGAGCCTGGTCAGGAAAAGGAAGCTAGAGAGTACATGGTGTGTTTCTTTCGCTTTTCCTTGCTTTTAAAGCTAAACCTTAATTAGGGTTGAGTATTACACATGAAAGGTTTCTGAGATTAATTCAGGAAGTCATATATTTTTATCTGAAACAAAAACTAATCTAGTCGGACTATAGTCTATAATGTCCAAGGCATGTACAGAACATATATTCCCTCTACTTTTCTCTTGATATTGTTTTGGGGTGAGGTTTGAGCTGATACTAATCTAATGAACACTAGTCATCTAACTCGTTTTTCTTTCATGCAGAAGCTTCCTTCAAGATATAGTCCTTTTAAATCTAGTAGAGTGGCTGAGCCATCAGATTTGTACCATGATGAATTCGTGAAAGCTAAATCTGCTCCTATGAAAGTTGTGCGAAGTGGCAATAAACGTGGAAGAGGGACTCATGATAAAGGACGGGGTAAAAAGCTATCTAAAGGAATGCATGGTTCAAAACAAGATACTGGCTGCACAGTTAAAGTAACTGAGAATCTAAGTCAGAGATTAAAACAGCAGGGACGAGGATCACAAGCAAAGAGTGGTGGACGTGGCCGCCGAACAGTTAGGAAAAGGAGAGTGGAAAAGAGAGCCGTTGAAGATCCGTTGTTGAACCATAGGGCTACTACCAGTCATAGCTCCAAGATCAGTAGAGAACCATTGAGAAACTTGAATGAGGATTGGGATGATGAAAAGGCAAGTCCTATGACTCCGATTCACATTGGGGCTGCTGATGTTAGTAACAGCACTGAAGAGGAGTCTGATAACAATGCTCAAGCAATGGAATCTGATGACAATGTTCAAGCAGTAGAGTCTGATGATAATGGCCAAGCAGTTGAATATGATCAAGGAAACTGGGAGATTGGTTTTAACAGTACCCCCAACAGATGGAGCAGGGATTTAGTTGGTGGAATGAGTGATGAAGATGTGGAAGCTTCTGAAGATGACAATGACAATGACATTGTCAATGACAATATCATTGAAGAGAATGAAGAGGTGGACTCAGAGGCAGAAGATGCTATGAGTGAGGGTTCAGATGGTGGGGCTAACAGAATTGTAAATGAAGAAAGCTCAGACTCTTCTGACTCTGAAGACTCTTCAGATTAGAACATTGTTTTTTGATTGATCTACTAATGGATTGCATGTCAAGGCTGCATTACATTTTTGTTGTTGCAGCTTTACAAAGGCATGTCATGGCTTCAGCAGTGCTTGAGTAGAATTAGTAGTATATATCCATACAGAATGGAGCCTTGTATAAAAAAGCATTTTGAAGCTGAGGGCCTTTGAGGCCTAGCTCCATTTTGCTTTTCCCCCCTTTTGTTATAGATATTAATTGATTAATAAAGTCTTATATAGTAGTTTTTAAAAAATAAATATAGCTCTCCAGTGCTACAGTATTTCACAAGATTTATTGCTATCCCGTCAATTCCTCTTTTTTTAAATTAAAATTTTCAAACCTGAATAAGAAGCAAATATTCTTAATATTGTCTCTCTCTCTCTCAAGAGATCACACAAGTGTATCGCCTTGTACCTACCCTGTAGCCTTGGTAAACTGCTACCTACCCCCATGTGAATGTGATTTTTTTTTAAAAAATTAAAAGTAGTTCTAAAGTAATCTTAAGAACATAACAGTCTACCAAGCCATCAGCGTTAGTGCGATCATACCGTTTTCCCTGGTGCAAAAGTTTTGGGACAATTCCTTCTATAATAAGGTAGAGTTTCAGACATGAAATTGTCAAAATAATAGTAAAAGAGAGAGAAAGAAAATTATAAAATAGTAGTTAAACTGTGAAAGTAGTATGCAAAAGTTTAGGGAGTTGCTGGAATAAATTAAGATAAAATTGTCATTTTAATTCTCGACATTGCACGGTTTCACTTTCGTTTGTAAGATTTCGAAAATTTTTCTTTAGTTAGTAAACTAAATATAGTTCCAAGTGTGGAGAAACGGAAAACAATTAAGTGTACTCATTTAAAATATCCAAATTGGTGTTATGGACGTGGAGCAAACTTATATCAGAATCGGCTTCAAATGGTTTTTTCACTTTAGTAAGCACTAAATAATTGGACTGCAATGTTACACCAGGTACGATGTCGAATATGAGTACAGTACCAGATACATGTACGACATTTTCCAAGAAATTGAGGTATGAGCACATATAAATTCAAATTTTATAAATAAATATAGGTTTATTTATGGTTTTAATCCCTGAAAGTTGGGAGTGTTTTGATTTTGATCCCTAAAAGTCTTTTTGACCTTGACTCATCCTTAATTGTTTTGAAAATTTGATTTTAATCTATGCCATTAGGAAAAATTCGTTAATTACTGATATGGATAACGGAGCACCACATACACGTGTGCAAATGTTGCATGTCCTGGTAAGATGACGTGCATGTCCGGATCCGTAGGCGAAAGGGCCAAAACCCAATCCACAAACACATTTTGGTTGGGCCTTAGCCCTTTTGCTTCTACGGGTCCAGATCATCCACGTTATCCTACCGAGACATGCAATATTTGCACACGTGTATACTGATGTGACATTCCGTTAATCACATCAGCAACTAACGAATTTTTCCTATTGGCATGGACTAAAACCAAATTTTCAAAATAATTAAGGATGAGTCAAGGTCAAAATTTTTTTTCAGGACCAAAATCAAAACACTCAACTTTCAGGGACTAAAACCATAAATAAGCCATAAATATATATATAAAAAAAAGTACGAATAAACGATTTTGGTATTGAAATAAAATATATATATATATATATATATATATATCATAAAATGATTGATGCTCAAAATAAGTCAAAATATAATGATAAAAAATAAATTATGACATTAAAATATAAATTCTAAGACAAAAATGACATTATTGATGTAATTCATACCTAAAATATAACTTAACATATCCGTTACAAGTACACAAAAATACCATACATGTAACAGTATCCCAAATATACCCCGTACAGATACCAATTTATCACACAGATCCGGCAGCATCAGATGTAGTAGTAGTAGCAGCAGTCTCCAAAAACACAAGTAGAAAGGTAGCATCATCATCACCAACACAGCAGCAGCAGCAAGTCTCGTCCACAGCATCCACACATCGGACCCACTGATCCTCATCACATACCATATGCATATACCTAGGGATCATTGTCCCTCCAATCACTCCCAGTAGAATGCACGACAGGCTCGCTCCCACTCTCGTCCTCCACCGGATCCTCCTCGATCTCATCCGAGGGAGAGTGTACCCTACCACTGGGTACCGGGTCAGGGGATGGTGAAACCCTGACTGGGCTCCTCGGATCAGAAGGGGGAGTCTCCTCGCGGACGACTCTCGAAGTAAAAGGGTGAGAGCGGGTAGGTCGAAAACGAAAACTATGGTAAGAGCGAGCTGGTCGCGTGGGAGGTGGTCCATGGTAAGTGTAAAACGGGGGTACATGCATAGTGTATATGATGGGAATCCTAAATCTACGAGGACGGAATCGGATCAACGGGTTCGGGTGGTAGAAGGTAATTTCCACCTCACCCTCGAACACCGCGCGATGGTCCTCATAGATCCATGTGCCACTAGGAAGTGGCCGGATCTCGATGCAAGCAATGTAACGAGACATCACCTACAAGGGCATAGGGGTAAGCAATTCTATACACATAACCAATAGAGAATAAATTGTGCAATATGAATATGTAAATATGCATCAATTAACAACAATCACATATAACACTTAGCAGTTAATGAATGCACATAGGATGCTCACACTTATTTCATTTATCACAATTGAATGAGTGGCATGATGCATGACTTTAGCTCTCAAGCCTAACTCCATCATACTATGTCACTCTCTGACGTCCATCCCTGACAACCCAGCACTCATCAGTGCGTTGTATTCCTAGGTATACAACAATTCGTACATTCACCTAGAATGTACACGACAAGCTTGGAATCCATGCCACCCGAGCATAGTTATAACGTGCCACCCGAGCATCATCCCGTCATCCAAACGGTCCGTCATCCAAACTGTATAACCACATCGGCATCCACTCAGCCGACCACGTCAACGACGTGTCATCAAGCAAGCGTATTGGCACTCCCAGAGGCCCTCCACATGTTTACCAAAAACATGATATACGTCCTACCATCCAAACTCCAGTATGAATGCATTAACTTTACTTAAAAGGGAATTGATTGGTGTTTCGTCCTTTTATTAATACACTACGTGCCTCCCGAGCAACGTATCATCATTATTCAAATGAAAACATCATAACGTCAATCAATTTCTTTTAAGTCCAGGATCACTTGGTTTATTGTCCTTTAAGAGTTACAAAATGACTTAGAATTGAAAATGGTATTTTTAAGTATCTGACTAAAAATACTCGAGTTTTTTCCAAAATACTCGAATAGTTTATCATTTTCCAGATTCTGCTCGAGTTGTTCATAATTATACTCAAGTCGTTCATGTCTTTTCAGAGATTTAGGGTTTCAGGTCTTCATAAATATACTCGAGTAATTCATGAGATACTCGAGTATTCCATTACCCAGAATACTCGAGTAGTTCATACATTACTCGAGTGTCCAATCTGATTCCCAAGTTGGTGCGCCAATTTTCACTCTGGTGCACCACGAAATACTCGAGTATTAAGCCAAATACTCGAGTATCTGCAGACAGAACAGAGTGAAACTTGGTCTTTACATACCATTTCAATTTCTAAACATTTTTAACCCAAAACAGTGATCACAATAGTTCATATACCACATAATGAACATGTTAACATACTCATTTCATATCAAATAACAAATTTGACAGAGAATCAATCCATTATGCATGAAATATACAATTTGGCAACTCGGCACTTCAAATTGCAAAATAAGCACAATATTCATGAAACAAAGTTCATTTAAGCTTGCATGCATGATATAGAACTTGCTCATCACAGTCATAGAGCCTCTTGGTGGCTCTCTAACACAATTAATGAAATTTAAACTCTATCTAGTGAATATAATTACTTCCCCTTACCTCTCAGACGTGAATCAAACAAGAAATTCCCCAAAGAAAAGCTCCACAGCACCAAAAGCACTTTAACCCAACATGCAGAGCAGTTTTGAGTGCAACACCAAAGTGGAATTGGTTCACACATGAAACAGAGAATAGAATTAGGGAAATTAGGTTTTCTAGACTCTATGCAACATAATCTAACTAAGGAAATCGAATTTGAGACTCAGAGATTCATGAGCTTACCAGAAAGCAAGATCAAAGTAAGCTCCAAGCCAAGACGTTGACAGAACCAGCTTCACTTCCAATCTATGATTCTCCCAACACACTCACTCAATCCTCACGATTTTGGTATCTATATAAAGCTCGTGATGTGAGCTTTGCATTCGTGTATCACTCAAGACTTAATACTCAAAATTGAAGGAGAATCGAAGAGAACAACCTCAGAACCCTTACTTCATCAACAAAGCAAGTTTGATCAAAATTCTTAGCCAAGGATCGTTGATGAGCTTAAATAGGAATTGAGGAGACTCATACAGGTCGACACGACCTCCCTGGACGTGGAATGAAGATGATTTCGTGTCACCAACACGGAATCGTTGGTGCTGACTCACCAAACGCACTAACTCGTGCAATTTGACCCAGAATACTCGAGTTTTTCAGAAAATACTCTAGTATTTTGCCCAATTTTTGAAAAATAATTATTTTATTTATTTTCCCTCCAAAACCTTTCCTATAATTACCTCTAGGTCCCAATCCAGGGACTAATTTGCAAAATATTTAATTTATGCACAAATTTACTCACCAAAATAAATTCTAGCAATATAAACAAAGATCTTAATTAAAGATCAAGAATAGAAATAATTAATTATAATAAACTTTATAATTAATATTTCATTAATCCAGGATTAAAATTTTTGGGGTGTTACACTACTTCCCCACTTAAAAGGAATTTCGTCCCCGAAATTCATTCTTCAAAATTTCACGTTCTCAAATTTAAATAAAAGATTATCTTATCGTTTCTCAAAACATCTTTAGGGAAAGTCCTTCCCCACTTAAAAGAATTTCTCATATTCCCTTAATTTCTCCGTCTCAAAATGTTCCACTAAACATTTAAAATAAAACTTTTTTCGAATAACACCCTTGTGTTCAAAAGCATATACCAATCATTTTTCTCATAAAAGAGTTTTCTTAAACTTTCTCGAAAATTATTTCATAATTAAATCCAAATAAAAATCTTTTGATCGCCCTTTTCCCGGACAAGATGTTTCAAATACCTAGCTTAAATTAAAACTTTCCCTCATAAACTTTTTCGAGAAGAACACGTTTCAATTTCATAACATTTTACGATTACTTCAAATGAAATATTTTGGCTAAAACTTTTTCAAATAATACCTTTTTAATATATATATATATATATATATATATTCTTCAATTAAAACATTCTCCAAAGATCTTTCCGAGGAAAAACTTGACCCGTTGCACACTCTGATCACTCAAGCACGATTAACGAATCATTTATATAACTTTATTCCTTAATAGTTGTAAACATTAGGGTGATCAGTCCTAATATTCAAATCATTAGTAATAAAATCATTCTTTTCAGATATAACTTTTCGCAGGAAAAGTCATACGACACATCTTTAAGTTAGATGAACTTAAAGATGGAATACTTGTCACCATCAGATATAGCTAGATAGCCAAGTGCTAGAGTTGTTTCCGTTGGGGAGACAAATACTTGTCCTATCCCGGTGGTTATTAATCTCTCTAGTCTTAACTGATCTTTCTCTTTCTGTGGCGCCCAAAGATATTTATCACATCCAACTGTGATAAGGGTTTTGATCACAGAAATTCAAATCACAAACATGCTCAGGTTTTCAAATTACATAACGATTTAACCAACGCAATCGAAAACATTGATTACGTTAATCCCGATCAGAGAAAGGATAAACTCAAACTATCTATACTCATATCTAACTCGCATCCTAGCAAGTTGATCGCCTTTCCGAACTTAACTCGCTTTATGACCATTCCCCTCTAACTCTTAACCCTTGATGACTCTGGCGCATTAAAACCTTAGTCTCTTACAGCTCCAACCGAATGTCCTCATAGGTATACCAATACTTAGTCCAAAGTGATGCATCTCTTACTTTACACATAGAAATGGGCCAGTCCTTTACTTCTTATTAGCATACTCGATAATCCCCACGGTCGAAGTTTGGTTAAATTGTCATTCTCCCATGATTAATTCACTTAACTACATTTCCACTTTTCTAATTGAATACTTCCTTTGCCCAGGTCCCCTTCATACCTGGTTTGGACATTCATTCTATCCACTTCTTACGCCTCTCCATCGTACCTATAAATTCTACACATTCTTCCAGTATCGGGAAACTCCTTATTCGCTGATAGTTGATAGATTGCTTAAGGTTCGGGCACAATCCATTCTAACTTCACATATTTGAACCTTTCGTCCGGGTCGTTATGAAACATACTTCCTCAGTCGTTTGAACTTGACGACGCCTTCTCTGAGACTATTACTTTCCCGTTCAATGTTTTATATGATTTTGACCTTGCAGTTAATTAATTAATTTTTTTTTTAATCAAAACTCTAAAAATTTGATGACAAATGTTCAAAAGAAAATCCACATAAAATCAACAAATAAAAACAATTATCATGAAAAGGAGCACTTGAAAACAATATAACAAAAGTACTCTTTATTAACCATAAATGTAGTTGTTCTTGATCCTCGACCTTCAATCAACATTGCTTGGATGACAAACATGACAATCCATATTAACAAATTTAATGACACATCATGGTCATCACAAGAGCATAAGGAAAAATTGTACAATGGGAGCCAAATGAGAGACTATACACAAAATACACTTGGCCTATCATGGTGCCATAAGCATTTTAATTCCAGCTTTCTGCTCAGATGTCAGCCTAGTTGGGAATTTGATGTTGAACTTGATCCTAAGGTTACCCTTCTTTGAAGGATCTTTTGGAATTGGCATACCTTCCCTAGGGACAACCTCTTCATAGTTTGGATGGATTACATTGTTTATAGGAATGGTCAGATTCCTGCCATCAAGAGTTGTAAGATTAACAGTGTAGCCTGTAAGAGCTTCTGCAAGTGATATCTTTTGTGTGACAACAAGATCATTGCCATCCCTTGTAAATACACGGTGGGGTTTCTCGTCAATAATGAACACAAGATCTGCTGGAATAACATTTGGTTGCTCATTTCCTTTCTCTGGGAAGGTTATTTTTGTTCCCTTTTTCCAGCCAGGTTTGATGTCAAGGGTTAAGATTTCCTCCACAGGCAAAGTTTTCCTGCAAAAAAGAATAGTAGACACAGATTAAGATTTAATCAATCAGGCTGCATTTGCATGCAAAAGAACAAGTGGAAGAACAGGTTCTTGCTTCTTCGACCAAAAAACTACCATAGATTTCAATCAGCCTAGAATTATCACCTAAGTACTGAATAGAGGAATACTTGGGAGTTGTAGTAGAATGGCAAGGGAGGGTCAAGGACATGTTCTATCAATCCATTCCACTACAAGCCACTCCCTTCCCTCCTTAAAACTCCCAAAGGACTCAAACATAAGGTTTCAATTGAGCCAACTAACAAGGTTCTACCACATCTTTTTGGGGTACAGATCTATCACATATTTGAAGGTTACTGCCAAAAATTCATCCACCAAGTTTGCGCTACACAATTTTAAATCCCCTGCTTCTTTTACGAACAAATCATGGCATCTATCTACTATCTGTAGTAGCCATTCCTATAAATTTTGGATTAACAATTGACATCAACAAGACAAAAAAGTAGTATTAAAAACTTTCAATAAAAAATGTATACTAAATAGAAAGGTAAGTAAAGATTATTTACCCGCTAGCATCTGCAATTTCCCTTGAGATCTTCATCTTTTTGGTTGTCCCTTTATATAGATCCTCAAGGCTACAAGGCAATACATTTTCAATAGGAGGCGCCTTGCGGGGGCCATGACTCATTGGTCTGCCAGTACCCTCGCCAAATGAACTGAATAAATCATCACCAAATACTCCACCAAATGTCCTTGTCCCACCCCTCATGCCTCCGCTGCCGCCACCGCCAGCTCCCATACCCCCAAATGGGCTTGAAAATCCAAAAAACTCAGCAAAAATGTCATTTGCATTCCTTGGATTGAATCTAAATGTGGTAGGACCATCTCCAGTTTGGAAGAATGAAGCTCCACCGGCATCCGGAGGTGGCACTTGGCCTTTAAGTCCATCTTCTCCATACTGATCATAAATTGCTCTCTTCTGAGGGTCACTTAGAACCTGCCAGAAACCATTATACCAACTCAGATTCTATACCAAGCATACACACTTACAAAGCACCCCTTACTCTCCAACACATAAACAAACATGAATGGAACAGAAATAAGGGTTTATACCAACTTATTATTATTTATAAAGAATATAGTTTGATTTTGATACAGCATCTGTGAATCTTTTTACACTATCAAGCAATCATATTCCATAAAAAATGTTAGCTTTGAGATCATTATCATAATAACCAAACAATTATGCAGAGTGTATAAATGTGTATAAGTACTAAGTACCATTATTCATTATAAACATATCATTTGCAACTGATAAAATTATGAAATTAGAGGAAGCAATTTAATTTAATAATAATATATGCTAACATGAATAATGATAATGATTTTGTAGCAATTCAAAAAGATAAAGCTGCAGGGATAAATAAGCTGACCTCATAGGCTTCAGATATCTGTTTGAATTTGGTCTCAGCATCTTTCTTATTGTTTGGGTTCTTATCAGGATGCCATTTCATAGCAAGCTTTCTATAAGCTTTCTTCAAGTCATCATCATTTGCACTCTTGTCAACTTGCAAAATCTTATAGTAATCCACACCCATGTTTCTTCTTGCTCTAAAGATTCAAACTTTGGAGTGATTATGGATTCTCTTTATGATTGGTTTTTTTTTTTTTTTTTTTTTTTGTTGTTGTTGTTGAAGGTTTCTGATATGTTGAAGTTGTCGTAGCAGTGTAATTGATAAATGGTTAGAGAGAGTTGGTGACGCATGGAAATGGAAAGAGAAAGATATGTCTGGAAGGTGCAAATGCAATGCACCGAAAAGGACCAGAAGGGTGTGGAACATTCAGGAGAGAACCATAGTGTCATTGGATGTTTCTGGTTCAAATGCGGACCTGTGGTTATACTAAACGGCAAACATTGTAATGCCGTTTAACAGTTTAACACACTGCCCTTTTTTTTTCCTTCCTCCCCAAAGGAAATTAACTTCGAAATATTGGATTAATGTTGAATTTTTGTTTTAAGGAAAAAAATTAGGTACTTACTAACATGTAATTCAAAATTGGATGATGGTTATGCAACCTTTTCTTAAACCAATAAGAAGTTGTTACCTATGTTATGTTATTATTTGAAGTAGTTAAAATTAGTTTTTTGCAATTTAGTCCAACATAAAAAGTAAATTAAAAATTTAGTCCTTTTGTACCTATAGACAAATTATAACTTTTAACAAATTATACAAACAACTTTAATTTTTTTTTAAAATTAAAAGTTAAAATTTGTCTATAGGTACAAAAGGACTAAATTTTTAATTTTTTTTTTATGTTGGACTAAATTGCAAAAAATTAATTTTAATTACTTCAAATAATGACATGACATAGGTGACAACTTCTTATTAGTTTAAGAAAAGGTTTCATAGCAACCATCCAATTTTGGATTGCATGATAGAAATGTACAAAAAAATTATTGGTTCTAAATTGTGCCAATTAAAATTTTTTTTACTAACTTTGATAAATCAAAAGGTTATTTTTTATCAATTATTTAAAATCTTACCAAGATTATTTTTATAACCATAATAACAATTTTTTTTTCTTATAGAGGAGCTGTTGCTCCTAAAAGTATTATATGTAGGTAGTTTTTTTTTTTAATTTTGTTTGCCCCTTTGTTTAAAAAAAATTATTTTTTCTCAAATCATTATATGATTTTTAATTAATTACTTATTTTATTTTGTAACTTGATATAATAATATATATGCAATAACAAAATATTAAAATTATCTTAATAAATATATTTTATATTATAATAAATATGTAATTCAATGTAAATATTACATATAAAAAAATATTTTTTAAGATCAAATCAATATGTAAATGTAGGTTTGTAAATGCAAATATGGACTCGAGAGTTTGCTTAAATTCATTCTGTCGTTTGAGCTTACCAAAAAGATAATTTATTTTAAAGTCAACTTGATTTTATGACCTAGGATTGCATACTCATAAGAGTTTAAGAGTTAGCTCGATAGTTTAACAACTATAGGATCTGATGGTGAACATGATAAGAGCATGATACGATATGATCAAAATAAACTTTTATCTTATCTAATGTTTGATGCACATGAGGTAACTAATCAAATGATGACATAATATTTACCAATTATGTAAAATGATTTTTTTAGTATTTTTATCCTTGATATAAGATCATTTTTGGAATTTTTTTGTGATTCTATTTATAAAATGTTTTTTTAATTAGTCGACTAAGATAATTAATTATTTTCAAAATTGCCCATACTAGGTGTAGAGAGATAATTAACTTGTTACAGCTTCCAATAACTAGTACTCCCTCCATCCCATTATCTTGGTAAAAGTCAACCAAGTCAATAAAAATAAGAGAGTATTTATTTAATATAATGTATGATTCACTCATTAATTACAAATTGATATTATACAAATTTTCATATCATTAGAATTAATACATATTTTAATATTGCCTCCAAAAAATTTGTTTAGATATGTTTTCCTTACTTACTTATCAATCATTGATACGATATACAATCTTTAAGATTTTTCATTTATTTTTTTACTTTAATATGGGACAAATTCTTTTGCATTTTTTTATCAAGATATTGGGACGGATGGAGTATAAGCGTAATTTTGAAACGAAATATTAAATATTTACAATTCTGATGATATTAACCAAATCAAGCGTATATCAAGTATAATTTTCCATGATAGATATGAAATTTTTCCAAAACAATCTTATATTAAAGATCGAGAAGAGTATAACTTTTTTTATTGGTGGTAGTAACGATGGGTGGTGGGAGTTAGGATGCTGGTTGGGATATGATGGCGGTGAAAACGATGATGTTGATGAGATATTAAAATAAATAAATCAAAGCTGATCAAGCAAAACTGATCTAATTACATGTTTTGATTTAACTAGAGCGGACAAAACTAGCATGAGTCAACTTGATAAGTGGGCTGAATTGGGCTATTAAAAGCCCTCCCAAATACATTTAGGTCCATTTTGGAATGATCCGATAGGGTCCAAAAGTGTCGAGCTCCCATCTTATCAAGCTATTAGCCCACAATGGAATTTAGGCAATTGATTTCGAGTTTTGGAATTCAAACCCAAGAAATTGAAACTAAATCTCATAATTTTGAATAATCTCAAAACTACCCTTCTCTTTTTTTCCTCCCCACCTTTTTTGTTTTTCCTCGTCCCGCCTTTACCTAGTTACTCCACAACTACCACACCAACATATCCCAAAGAAACTGATACCACCACCACTCCACCACTCTCTCTCCTCTTAAATCCATAGTCGCGACTTTCCCTCATGAATAGAAAAATCGTGATCTAGCCATCAAAGCTTCCTCTTCAGTACTCAACCCAAAGGACCTATTGTAAAATAGCGACCTAATGTTTATGTTACTATTGCTTTTATGTTGTGGTTACTTTTCTTCTTCTCATTTTTATTCTTCTTTCTTCTTTATGTTTCATTTGTTTAGAAGATTCTGTTGAAAAATACTTTTTTCGGCTTAACCCTATCGTAAGAAATGTATTTTCCAACATGGTTCAGTCAGAAAAAAATTTCAACGAGGTCTAGTCGAAAAAAAGTACTTGTCTGAGATACTGGTTTTTTGAGTAAGAGGTATTGAATTTTTCACAATTAAATTGAGATTTGGTTCCAATTTTATGAAGTTTAAAATCCATTACTCATTGATTTTTTATCCGAATAATATATGATTTTTTTGGCCCAGCTTGATATGGCCCAATACCAAGGCAATTCAACCCGAATCTCATTGGGTAGCCCGAAGTATCACCTTTGGGCCTACTAGTTTGCTGAGCTCTTCAGCCGGTATAGGCAGTTCGTGACACGGCAGGTAGAGTTACTAGCAAAGGAGCAATTGTATGGACAAAGTCCATGCAAGTCTTGCTCTATAAAGAATCGCACATCATTTTACATATACTGGTTACTGAGTGGTCATACTGATTTGTGTAGTATTTTTTTTTTCTTAATTATGTCACATATCCTTGAATTTGGATACTTCTGTCATATTTTTTTTTTTTTGAATTTGGATACTTCTGTCATATATTTTTTTTTTTCAATGTCTGATTTCTCGAAATTATTTTTGAGTTTGTCATATATCCTTATTATCAATTTTGATCAATCTTTATGACATGTTGGTCATTTGGTAACGCGTGATCTCACACATGCGAAGACCTCTCTCTTCAATTTTTTTTTAATCTTTTTTTTATTTAACTAAAAATATAAAAGTATTAAGTTTTTTAGTTTTTTAAATTTTTTTAAAAAAAGGATCTTCGGCCACGGGGCACCAGATACTTAACCTCCTACGTCTAATCATGATTCCGATAAACATTGAAAAAAAATAAAAGTATCTAACAAAAGTACCCCAAATTTCAGAGAATTAATTTTTTTTTTCATGTCTTGTTCTTGAGGAATGTATGATTAGTTTCTCAATGGTTATGGACAAAAGATCGAAAACACTTGTCTCACTGCTTGAGAGTATGAAAACTTTTTCTTCTCCCTTCCAAAGATTTTAATTACATGCTCCCTCCCTTGTCCAAAAGCAATTTTGAAACAAAAGTGATTGCTTCCTCAACTTTGTCTTTGTCCCTCATCCTTCCTTCTTTCACTCGGTGGTTTTTATTTAAATTTGGTATTTGGTATTCCTTTTGGAAAGTGAGCAGAAAGTAATTAATACTCAAAAATATAATACCGCCAATTCCGCAATCAACCTCACTCCATCCAAGAAGAATAAAGGTTAAAGGGAAAACAAAAGAAAAAGAGATACAACGATAAGCCAGTGCTTGAGCCCAGAAATAATGAATCCTCCATAGTCCATAGTCCATACCATATGCTTCTATGCATAAGTACATAACTACGTAAGACAAATAATGCTGATGAAAAAATAAAATAACACGGACAGGATATTAGACTATACTAAAATCAAAGTTGTTTAATTATATTATATTTGGCTGGTACAAGATTTAACACGCACACTAACCATTTTTATACTTTTCTTTTCGGTGGTGGGCTTTAGACTAGTCAAGTAATTGAACTTTACCCTTTTGCTTTTTAACCACCATGATTATATTTGTTGTGCACCTTCCTTCTCCCTCTCTTGCGGGGTAAAACAAAGTGAATAATATTTGGTGGAGGCAGGCACGGATCTGCACACAAATGAAACATGGAAGCTTCTTTACCTTCAATCTCTCCTTTTAACATGCATTCAGCATCCCTCTCTTTTTCTTTCTATGCGTCACTGGCTTATTATGGCTATCCTAATTTCTTTTAGAAAGTTTATCAAACTGTTCACAAGAACTGCAATATCTGAATGCAAGCAAAAAGAGAAATTATTGTACATTAATCCTAACTCCTAAGTATTCCTAGGAGTTGTCTTCACAATACTTAATTAATCCAGTAAATTTTAACCATTATATACATACCGCTAAATTAATTGTATTTCATATAATGTATTAATGTATTATGACCGCAGCAGCCTTAAGGGTATTGTAGTGTTACAATACCATTAAGAAAATGAAAAAAAAAAAAAAGGTAAGCTTTCTATTATTAAAAGAAGTTAAACTTAGCTTTGGATTTATTTTCTTCTGTTGAAACTTCTACCTAGAACGTGCAAGATCTTCTAGTCATTTTTTTTTTCTTTCCTTTTTGGCTAATGAAATCAAATCAGTTAGAAATTTATTTTCCCCTGCTTACGTGCTCCTTTTATGTCACGAATCAAGAAAAATTAGTAGCATCACATTCATCCTCTATGATTATTATTTATTTCACATGGCTGATCCGAAGTAGTGGTTGGTATGCATGATGCATGACACACACAATCGTGAGATGCATTTCTAGAGCAATTCTTATTCACTATATTCTCCTATTCTTGACCATTTAGTATGCGCGTAATCACTTTAATTGATTTTTCAATGTTAATTGGTGTAATACATATAGATGCAAGTAAAAACCTCAACACAATTTATTGGTACAATGGTGGCAATTAGCCAATTAGGTTTAAACACATTGATACAAGTAAAAGATTCTTCCTCTAGAGAATTTCTAAGTTAAGAAGCATAACCATTAGTGAGAAACTTTCGATGCCTGAAGTCATTCTCTTGAGAGCATATACCTGAAAGTAGGCTTAATTATGTCACAATTCCCTTAAGTTTAGGGTACTTTTGCCATATGCCTTTATACTTTTTTTTTCAATGTCTGACTCTCCGAAGTTACTTCTAGGTTTGTCACATACTCCTACTAACAATTCTGGCCAATTTAGATGACATGTAATATCAGAATCCTAGTCAGACGTAGGAGGTTGGTTATGTGGTGTCGCTTGATGTCACACGAGCGAAGACGACCTCTCTCTTCAATTCTTTTTTTCTTCTTTTTTTATTTAACTAAAAATATAAAAATATTAACTTTTTTAGTTTTTAAATTTTTTTTAAAAAAAAAGGATCTTTGTCCACGGGGCACCAGGTGCTTAACCTCCTGCGTCTGATGAGGATTTTAATGTTACATGTCAGCAAAACTGGCCACCATAATTGGTAGTAGGGGTATATGACAAACCCAGAAGTAACTTCGGGGAGTCAGGCGTTGAAAAAAAAAAAAAGAATAAGAGTATCTGACAAAAATACCCCAAACTTCAGGGATTTGTGACATAATTAAGCCCATGAAAGTACTTACCCGCCAATCATCGGTTTCTTTGTCCTATTTTTTTATGCTAATTATCTTCTTTATGTTAATCAAACTAAATTTTGATCTTTCATAAATTGAAAAGTTGGTTGAAGTTTAAGGAGTAGTAAGATTGTTTAATCAAAACAGCATAGTGAAATAATATGGCCAAAAGCCAAAAGAATGGGAAGTCAAATTCAGTTACCAGCCCTTCATTGACTTCTTGTGCGATGGAATTGACTAAGGCCTAAGGGGCGCACATCCACTTTCACTAAAGGGCACTGAATAAGGATAATCACTCCTCAACATAGTTAAATGGTAGGTTCACAGTGCACTCCATTTATATTTTAGACAAAGCTTGGAGGGCACATGGCTTGTGCACCAAATATGCCCTGCCATTATTTTCATGTCCCACCCACTCCACTCCACAATCCACGCATAATTACACGGCTAGCTAGCCCATTCCCTTTCTTGATGTCGTTTCTATAGCACCCTTTTGCTCTAATCCTCTTCCAAGTTTCAACTTTTTTAGAACACCATCATATACCCCACCATTTACATTAAGAGGGATTCAAATATAGAAATTATGCACTCATAACTTATGTATTTTATATATAGCATATGCTTGGATGTGCGGCAGCCCAACTCCAAACGCAAAAGCTATTGAAAGGAGTTTCTTGTTGAATATGTGTTTGGACTCTCAAAATGCAGAAACAAACACATTAATAAAAAATATCTAAAATTATATTTCCCAATAAAATTTGTGTTTTTTATTCATGAATGAGTGTCTCACATGACTTTTAACCAATTGAAAATTATTTTTTATAAGTAGAGAACTCATATTTTCCTAATATTTTTCAGATTAATTAATAGCACAAATTATGCTATAAACTCGTAAAAATTAAAATGGCGCAACTCGTTCCTCAATCCACGTATAATAGTGCTCTTAAACTAAAGCCATAAAGATAAGTCTCAATTTAACTCTAATCTACATGATCGGGGTTTTCTTTGGAAGGGTTGTAGGGGTGCATAATTACTTTGTTCCCAAAAGGCTAAAATATGAAAGTGAATTTTGGCGTGTTATATTTAAATTAATAAACCAATGTGGGGTTGGCCAAGTGGTAGCTCATTTGGTCCCTTAACCAACTCGTCTCGAATTCGAGCCTTGGGTATGGAGCAATCCCCGCTGGGAGATCCTTACCGCTTAGTGCGAGCTCAATTGGATCGGACCGGATGAGTCGGATTCTAGGTAAACCAGATCCGGATATCGGTTTATGTACACAAAAAAAAATATTTAAATTAATAAGCCAAGTTTATGGTGCAACTAATTGTAATATTATAACAAGGGTGATGCTACTATGCTCAGGGTTTTAATACTCCGGTCAAATTTTTTTTTATTTTTTTTAGATCCAATAAATTAAAAATATGTTTTTAGTTTTTTTTAATGATGTGTCTCTTTTTTATTATTTGGATTTGAATTTTTTTTTATTATTTGCTTTTTAACACAGGTAATAAAAAATCTATGTTAAATAAATCTGCACAAAAAATTGATATATTTTAATAAATTTGTATTAGAAATTTGTATAAAAAAATATTCTGAGTAAATTTACATTTAAAAAAATTAAGCCCAGCATAGACACAACCTTATAACAATCGTGTGCAGTTTTTGGATCACTGGACCGAAAATAAAAGTTTCTAATGCTGCAATATATAGTAGTATGCCACTTACCAATTGCATTCATGCGATATCTGCCTCACAGTCTATGACGCAACTACTAATCAAAAATGGTTTTGCTTAGAAGAAACGAAATATGATTAGGTTAATTAAATGTTTCTCTTTTTGGATGGTTAACGAGAAAGCTGGGTTAAATAAGTAAGTAGTAGCCTTTGCAGGAGAGGACTAGAGATTTATATTGACATTGCTTTACATAAATAAATAAATGGCCTAATTATGTCTCTCCTATTTGAACTTTAATATTTTTTGTTACATGTTTTTGTTTTTTTTTAAATGTCTGATTTTCCGAAATAATTACTTTTGGACTTGTCATGTATCTGTTTTCAATTCCGATACACGTCACATCAAAAACCTTGTTAAACGTAATAGGTTAGTCACGTGATGTCACGCGGGTAAAGATATTTTTATTAAATTAAAAAACAAAAAAAAAAATTATATTTTTTTTATTATTAGATTATAAAAATTAGAGAGGTCACTTTCACCTATATGATATTGTGACTAACCTCATACGTTTGATTAAGATTCCAATATAATATGTTAGTGAAATATGATCGAAAATGGTAGAAAATGTATATGACAAATTTACAAATAACTTCGAAAAATCAAACATTAAAAAAAATTATAACAAAACGATCATAAAATAAGAATTAAATAAATAATTAAAAGTTTAAAAAAATTAGAATAACCCAGAGTAAAATAATATCACTATATGACTGAAAAAAACAATGCAGCCCCATCTCAATAATCTAAAGTTTATCTTACATGGGACCACAAACATAAAAAAAACCTCTTGCCAGTTGCACCTAATGAGTAAAAAAATTAGAGGAGTGAAAGGAGGGAAAGAAAAGTTTCTAGTCCTCTATATAAAGATACATCCACAATCACAGCTTCTCAACACTACACACACTGAGCACTCAAAACCATCTTCTCTTTCACTTTCATTCATGGCTCCCTTCTCAAGCTTCATTTCTTTCCTATTCCTCACATTCCTTTTATTTTTTCTTCAAATTAATGCCAGAGAGAGTCAGTTCTTCAGCAAAGTCACCCGTACCAACAATAACAACAACAACAACAACCTTAAAGAGACAGAGCTTCCAAACAATGAAGGGCCACTAAACAAGCCAGAGGAGCAACCAGCGTTTATCCCAGAGACCGAAAACAGTTATGGCCTATATGGCCATGAGACAGGTCTTCACCCTCCAACCACCACAGCCTCCACCGTCACCACCACAAATGCTGACCCTTACACCACCACCAACAATTACCACACATATAAAACTGAGTCTGACAACACCAGAAACTACCCCACCAACTTCAATAATTACTACAACAAGGATACTTATAGCACCAACCAAAATGAATTGAGTGACACAAAGTACACAGAAGGAGGAGAATACAAGTCATTGGAAAATCAGAACAACAACAACCACAACTACAACTACAACAAGGATGCTTATGGAAGAAACCAAAATGAAGTGAGTGACTCAAAGTACTCAGAAGAAGAATACAAGTCCCCGGAAAATCAGAACAACAACCAGAAGTTTTACAACAACAACAATGCTGCTAATGACAGATTCACCACCAACAACAATTACTACAACAACAAGGGTGCCTACAACACCAACGAAAATGAATTGAGTGAGACAAGGCTTGCAGGGACTTCTTACAACAACAACAACAACAACAACAATGTTGCTAATGTCAGATACTACCACAACAACAATGCTGCTAATGAGAGGTACAATGTTGAGAGGCAAGGATTAAGTGACACTAGGTTTGTGGAGGGTGGAAAATACTTCTATGATGCTGCTAACTCTGAGAATGAGAAGTACAATCCAACACTCTCTGGTGGCTCTTCCAGAGTGAACTCTGAGAATTGGTCCAACAGCAAAGGCTACTTTGGCAACAAGAATGCATACTCCTACAACTACAAGAACAAGAATTACCAGAACCAGGAAGAATTTGAAGATGACCAAGATAACTTTGAGGTTGAGCCATGAGCATGGATCATTAAAAATGTGAAGAATTCACTATGCTTTTAAGTATTGGACTATTGTCTGTGGTGAGTGCTCAATGTTTTAATTTGTTTAATTTAAAAGAACATGCAAAAAAAAAAAAAATTAAAAAAGAATTAAAGGGTACGTAGGTTATTTTGTGTAAGGTTTTTACATAGTGGCATCCGTAATCTGTTAAATCTTGTTTCTGGAATTGCACAGTCTGCGTCATGATTTGGAAATACTGTATGAAGTATGCATGAGACAATGTAGTTTTTGCTTATACTGTTATCAATAAGTTATTTTTTGGTTTCCACCCTGGTATCCGGCTCACTGGGCTGACTAATCCAGTTCGAGGGGGGTCCCACTGGTATCAATAAGTTATTTGATGTGAAGTAAGCTTGTTTGTTTATTACTCACTTTTTCTTTTTTAACAAAAAAGCAAAAATATAATGTTCTTCTAGGTTGATTTTCTCTTTCAAATCATCACAATACAAGGATTAAAGAGAAAGGGAAAAGAGTGCACAGACAAACAGCAATCATAAAAGATGGTAGTTTTTCAATTTGCATTGGTGGTCCATCTTGCTGACCTACCTACACAGATACATAGTACCCCCTGTTCACGGTAAAAAAATTAAAAAAAAAACAAATAAAAAAAATAATTTTATTAAAAAATTTAGTTGATTATATTTAATTTTTTTAATTTATAAAAATTTAATAAAGGTATGTTAGAAAAGTAATATTGAGAATGAAATAAAAAATTAAATGAGATATATAACTAATTTTTATTAATGTTTTAGAAAAATGGTATTAAAAATAAAACAAAATTTTGAAAAATTAGATTTTTTTTTTCATATTGTAGACCAAAAAAAATTATTTTATTTTTTTATATTACAAACCAGAGGAATAGATATCAATTTTAAACATTGTTATTTTATTTTTT
This sequence comes from Crotalaria pallida, assembly GCA_037953625.1. NCBI lineage: Eukaryota > Viridiplantae > Streptophyta > Magnoliopsida > Fabales > Fabaceae > Crotalaria > Crotalaria pallida. The sequence goes on from CM075655.1 coordinate 111,149,081, forward strand.
TATATTACAAACCACAGTATGACAGTATTGAAGTTGAGTGGTGTGTCTTATTGTGACACCTTTCCCTTTTGCACCATATTGGACAAAATATAGTCAATGATTAGCAAGGAGCAACATTGGTGATTTAGAGTTCAGACTGCTAAATTCCGCTCCATTAGATTGTCCATTATGAATGGTTTGAAGATTTGAATTGAATGTTATTTAGTTTGTTGATATTATTTAGCATTATATTCTTGCAACTCTAGATAATGAGAGTTTATTTTGTCATTTAGAATGGTACAATAATCAAGATTGAGCAGGATTTGACATTGAAAATACTTATGGTTCAAACAGTATCGTAAATAGACTCTCATGTTAAAATAATAAGACCTAACTTTACTCCAAAAGTTAGTTTATATATATATATATATATATATATATATATATATATATATATATATATATATATATATAAAATCCCTAAGTTATTTTAAATAGCTTTGAATTTATTAAGCGATGTAAAACTTCAATACATTTTAACATTGTAATAAATATAACTCATCCCAAACCTCAACTAATTTTAATTCAAGAGTGAATGGTTTTTTATCCGATCCAAAAACAACATATATGGATAGATTTTCATTTCATTTCATGCCAACAATGCAGAACAAAATTAGGGTATCTTCATCCGAAATTATTAATTAAGTAGATTCATCAATGATGTTAAACGTATATTTAACTTGACATCAAATATTGACATTTTTTTAAAAGAAAGAAAAAACAAAATGATTAAATTGGACAATTACACCTTTTTTTTTCCTAAAAAAAATGTATATAAATAGATATTTGATGTTGTAGACATAATTATGCGCCGTAGCAGTGAATGTAATGGATGGCATCTCTACCAGCTATCTTTATCTGTTGGCCTGCCTCATGAATAGTCCCACGAAAACGATTTAAGAAAATAATTCAGATGCAAATTGTTCCTTACAGGCAAAGGGCATTTTGAAAGCAATAGTAGTCTATGATGTTTCTTGTGAATTGTGATTGTATTAAAAATAAATTTAAGTATTGACGTAATAAAATGGTAGTAATAAGTTTATATCCACTCCATGTTCAATGGTAGCTTCTCAAGTATAGAAAAGGTAGATGAGTATTACTATTATATTACTCTTTCATACTCTTTTTAGATGAGTATTTCCTTTTTTTCAGTGGCACACCTGACTCGGGACTTTGTTCTCGGTTTGCAAGGACGTCGACACGGGTTCGAATCCCACCTCGGCGGTATAAACCTGTCGCTCATTTGGATGTGGTTGGCCTTCTCCAGGCAGTTTGCAAGCTATGACCTGGAGACGGGATTACCTATTAGAGTCGTCAATGTGCGGCAATGATGGTGAAATTTTATTCGTAAATAAAAAAAATAAATAAAGAATGAGCACAAAGTCCAAATCAAGTGAAGGATCTTCCATTTCAAGACCTCAGAGGCATACTAAAATAGAGAAACTGTTCTAACAAATCAATAAGACTTTCTATCCTCCGTGATTGACGGTCTAGTTAAGAAAAGTGTTTGTTGCACTTTATTGCTGCTCTGGGTCACCGTGATTTAAATTTTTTGATTTTTGATTCTTTCATAGGACTTGATTAATTAATTAAACAGGTAAGTGTAGCACAACTCTTAGTACACACTAGGATGCATGAAAAAAGTCTGTGTTATATATATGCCTATGTGAAGAGTAAAAATATATGTTTTTACGGTATGGTATCGGATACGTACAAGTACTTTTTATGTTATTTTTTTTAAAAAAAAAATTGAGATATGGGTATGATTTTATAAATTCAAAATTATAAATAAATATAAAAAAAATTATAAAAAAGGAACTAATATTGACTATAACATAAAATAAAATATTTTCAGATGAGAAATTGATACTCAAAATATAATGAAATCATGATATGAACGTAGGAAAAAGAATACCAAATTTTTTAAAAAAATTATGATGTAAATGTATCGGATACGGGTACGTCTCTTGTCTTAAAGTAATATTTCAGAGGGAAAAATCAAATAAGTCTATGCTATATGAGCAGTGTGCAAATGCTATATCCCTAATGTCCAATTGTGGTATAGCATCTCTTGAAATAACAATCCACGATTGAGCTAATTTGCCTGAGCGGTTGCACGCAGGTACTTGCTAATAAGCCAACAACTTTGAAACCTCAAGTGCTCGAAAATTTTAGATTTAACTCCATAAGATCACCTCATGACTCATGAGTAAAGGTATTAGATCACCTCAAATGCTCTATGTTCAAGTGGTTTTAAATTTCAGATACGGAGACTTATTTATGATAACTCTGTGATCATGGTTCCTTTGCTCCTTATTGGAAGTTCATTAGGAAACTAATCACGAACGACATCTTGAATGCTATCACTGTTAGCAAGCTTAGGCCTTTAAGAAGCAAACAAATAAATAAGGTTCTAAAAGTGCTAGCCAAGAATGCAGAGACTCACGGGGTTGTTATTGTCACTAAGGTCTAAGGAGCTTCTGAGTTGGGCTAATAGCACATTAGTTGGATGAAGCAAAAGCAATGTAGGATATGTTTGGAGGTGCTTAAGATCCTCCAACAAAGATAACTATCCTCCCACACCCGAAGCTCGGAAAAGTTGAAAACACAGGAAAATAAATTTAACTTCCAACACTTATTTGTGAAAGTGTAAAGAATTTATATTTTCCATGACACTTATGAGTTGAAATATACTCCATCCGGTCTCATATATAAGCCAAAATAACTAATTTTGCAAGTATTAAGAAAGTTAGTTGAATGTATTTAATTTTTTTGAGTTCACAAAAGAAATAGATCATTTTAGAAAAGATGTATTGAGAATGAAACAAAAATTAAATGATACAACCACTTTGTTGAGATATTTTAGGAATAATTGTATTGAAAATAGAAAGTTAATTAAATTTTGCTTATATTTAAGACCATAAATAAAATGTTTTTATTTGCTTGTATTCGAGACCGGAGGGAGTATTTTTGATCAGGGTGTATTGGAAATTTATTTTTTAAAATTTTTGATAATACAAAGTTGGAAACAATTTAATAATGAAGGTATTGTGGACTTTTTAACGTAAAAATGGGGACAAAAATTCAATAGTGATGGCAAAAAATTAAAACTAAAAAAATTGCATATAAAAAATCCACTTCTTCTGCTAGGGTGATGACCGATCTGAGTTCAGTTGAGGAGAAGGCCCAGCTTTGTAATGTTGTTCTCATTCATCGAGCCCATTAGTCACTAACACTTGACACTAGCTGACCCATGTAACCAAAATTTTGAACAGGCTATGAAGCTTAAGCAACCCATGAATATAGAATAAGGAAATTGCTTTTTGGCTCCATAACTGACTTTTTGACCTCCATTTTAAATTTTCATGGATCAAAATATCTTTAACAGTGTTAACATTTTCGGTTCTATAAAACCGAAAAAGTCTTTCCGATTTTGCTGAACCGAAAAAATCCCGGTTTTTCTGAACCGGAAGACTTCCGGTATAATTAAACCGGAATACTTTTGGTATAGCACAACCAGAATTATTGAATGTACACCAGATCATGCTTTTGACTCCTTATTGAGCTTTTGTAACTCCTCTGAATCGTTGTTGAAGAGATCAACAACAACAACAACAACTTCACAACAATGAATAAGGCTGCTGGTTTCTTCCAAGATCAAAGGAATTTTAATAAAACAAACATGGATCAGACTCATCATCAGCAAGTCCCTCTTACATTGCTGGAGAATTGGCTTTTTGACAATGGATCTGTTCAATGTCATGAAGATCTAAGGAGGAGGATTTGGTTACATAAGCGTTTTTTCTCTTCTCAAAAGTGGATTGTGAACTCCACTGATTTTCCTTGGAGCATCTTCTATTGGCATGCCTGCAATATATATTTCCGATTTTGTAGTACCGGAAATATAATATATATTTTCGGTACTGCAAAGTCGGCATATTTTCGGTTCAGCAAAACCGTAATAGTGCTTAAATTGATTCCGGTTCAGTAAAATCGGAAAGACTTTTCCGGTTTTATATAACCAAAAATGTTAACACTGTTAAGGGTATTTTGGTCCATGAAAATTTGAAATGGGGGCCAAAAAATCATTCATGGGGCCAAAAAGCAATTTCCATAGAATAATGGACTATAAACCCCACTTTTCATTCCTAAGCCTTATTTTTATTCTGAAATGACTAATTTGTCTTTATTTTCTTCTCCATTCTCCAAAACATCCACGACACACTCTCTCTTCCACCCTCTCTCTTCTTTCTTTCTCCATGTCTTGTGGCTTTTTTCCAACAAGACAGCAACGATTTCGCTCCAAAAAGCAATGGTTTCTTGCACCAATGATGGATTTGGATCCTCTAACATTCTACTGCATTACAGTAAGTAGTGAGTGAGTGAGAAAGTGAAACAAGCAACGAAACTGAAATTGTATGACGAGTTGAATTATTAGGTAGCGTAATAATAATATTCAGTGAAAGTGAAAGAAGATGTGAGAGGAGACGTGAAGCTGCTTTAAGCATTCCTATTCTACTATGCAATTTCTTTCTTTATGTATTGTTTTGTCCAAGCAACTTCGTTTCCTAATTTTTTTTTATTTTTTTTGGAGCGGATGACTAAGTTATTGATAAGGAAGGTGAAGGTTAAGGAGAGAGGAGAATGGAGGAAAGAGAAGGGTAATTTTGAAAATAAAATTAGAAAATGGGGTTTGGGGATGAAAATTGGGGTTTATAATCCATTACTCCCATGAATATTGTTTTCGTTGCAGCTTAAGCAATTACTATTACAATTTTGTATATTTAATATTAGGTTTTCAGTCCAAGTCCTTTATTAATTGGGAAGTATGAATTAAATCAATTAATTAATCAATCTTGTTTTATTAATGAGGTTAATTGAACAACAATATAAATGATTTGACACAATGTCTTAACCTAAGACCTTAAGACATTAGTTTATGGGTCTGTTTTAGTCAATGTGGGACTATTTTATATCTCTCAACATTCTCCCTCAAGTCCAACCATAGTTGTGACTTGTCATTAATCTTCATCATGGGCTTGTACTTCAAGTGAGCCTTAGAGGCCTTTCAGGTTGCATTCATTCTTGGGCGCTTGGGCATGTGCTACATTTTTTTTACTTGAGTTGGTCGAGGTCTTTTTGTTTGTTTTTATATGGTCCTTGGATCATTAGACTCTGATATCATATTACAATTTTGTATATTTAATATTAGGCCTTTAGTCCAAGTCCTTTGTTAATTGGGAAGTATGCATTAAATCAATTAATTAATCTTGTTTTGTTAATGAGGTTAATTGAACAACGATATAAATGATTTGACTCCATGTCTTGACCTAAAACCTTAAGGCATTAGGTTTACGGGTCTTTCTACTTATATGTTATTCAACTTACTCCCTCCGGTCCTTATTATAGGACATATTCTAGAAGGTTTCTTTGGTCCTGATTATAAGACATTTTATATTTTCTATGTATCATTGATTGCTTTTTCTCTTTTTTGCCCTTATTAAATATTTTGACTATTTATGTGTTTTTTGTTATTCATTAATGAGTGTGAATTTTCCAATAAAAGTTGAGAGGATAAAATTGTAATGTTACAATATATTCTCATAGAATTCATAAAACTAACCAACTTCCTTGGTCCGTGTGATATGGTTAAGTATGTCTTATAAATAGGACCGGAGGGAGTACCATATTTTAGTCAATGTGAGACTATTTTGTACTCCCTCCGTTTCATAATATTTGTCCTTTTAGCCCTTTTTTCCTTGTTTCATACCTTTTATCCTTTTACAATTCCAACACATAAACATATTTTTATTTCCAATTTTAACCTTTCATCCAATTATTTCATTCACTTTTCATTAATTTTATTTTTATCATCTTTTTCATTCATTAATTATAAATACATTTATTATAAATACATTTTCTGATAAGAACTTAATGCATAACAACTTTCAATACTTGGATAAATGAAAAGTCTTCTATGCATAACAAAAATTTTGTGTTATAAAGCGTGAAAAATTAAAAAGCTCTTGGAAATATGAGATTCATTACAAAGGTAAATAATTACTAATTAACCAAAAAAATATTAAATACGAGTATTTTTTGACAAAATACAAATAAAACTTACAATAATCATCATAATCAACAATTTCTTAATCTATGTACCTAAGTTCAAAATGACAAATATTATGAAACGGAGGGAGTATCTCTCAACAATTACAAATCCAATATTAATCTACTGGACAGACTAATTTTTTCAGGTGCAAACAAAAAAGGCTAAACTTTTCCCAAAACTAAGGTAGGAATCATTATACAAACAACGTTAACATAGTAGGTAAATAGCTGAGTTCCTTAAACCTTGATGTCAAAGATTCGATCCTTGTTATAGATATGTAAAAAATTTTGTTGATAAAGACAAAATCAACTTCGATAATCACTGCACCTCAAAAAAAATTAATCTTCGTATGTTAACGAAGGATGTCCTAGATGAAAAAAAAAAAAAAAACAAAAGAAACAAGAATCACTATGTCAACGTGGCAAGATATGTAGCACTTGTCTTTTGGCGTTTATGGTACGGAGGACGAGTACCGACACTCCGTTGCCTCCTCTTATTTTCCTCTCTGCTCTCAAAATGGCAATTAGTAGCAACTTTTATTTAATCTTTAGTTCAACTCGAATTTGATCCATATGCTCTACCCTTTTTGTTTAGCAATTTTATTTTATCCAATAAATTATGTTCTCTTATAAATTCAATATTCATTTATACTTCTTTTCTCAAGCATACTTTTATTTATTTCATTATCCATTTTTTCATCTCTCTTCAATATAATCTTTATACATTTATTATTATTCTCTTTCCTATTATTAAATGCGGTAATTTAGTCAAAATATATCAAATTCTTACACCATTTACTCATTTCATAATCTATGTGCAATGACCTAAAAAAAGTTAACTTATAGTAAGACGTAAGGAGTACTCCCTCCGTCCCACAAGGATAGTTAAAAAATTCAAAAGTTAAAAAAATTAAGGAGACATGCATTTAATGATTTGTCTAACACATCAAACAATTATCAAACAACTAATTTAATGCATTTTGCCTGATCAACCAATCATAATTCAAAATTTACAATTTCTAAACTTTTCATTAATTATTATAACTATAGTTTGGAACAAAAAATTTAGCCACTTTTTACCATCATTGTGGGACGGAGGGAGTAATAAGTTAATGAAATTACTAACTGGTTTAACTAAGTATTACTATTTACATAAAAAAAATGATTTTATCCTGAAGAATGGTGACAAGAATCAGAATAATCTAATTTTCAAAAATGATGACAAGAATTCTGAATAATTTTTTTTTTATTCACAATTCTGAATAATTTTACATGATATTTCACATAACTTTCTAAAAAAGTAATTTTCAAAAATTACAAATTTCATTTTTAAAAGCTATTATATAATTTTTTTTATAATTTTTTTATCAAACAAAAGCAACCAAGCTATAACAAGTTATTTTTCTAATTATATATTGCTCTATTATTATTTATTTCTCCCTTATTTCATTTCAGTTAAAATCAAAAGTTGGTCTACAAGATATTATATATATATATATATATATATATATATATATAGAGAGAGAGAGAGAGACAGTATATATTACTATTAGGAAAAACATTATATGGACATGAAATAATGAACATCAATATGATGTTCAATATTTTTTTTTCCATGTATTTCAAATAAATGTACAATAATATCAGATACAGTGACTACAAATCATGGGTTGGTATTAATATAAGTTTATTGTTGACAAATACTCTTATAATGTTTTTTATGATTATTAGCTATATAAAAAAAAAATTTAGGTCCACATTCATTATTTTTTGGAAACATAAAAAAATTAAATTTTTAATAATTTCTATCTACAATTGAACTACTCCCTCCATTCCTAAATATAAGGTCTCTTTGGAAGATTTCACGTCTATCAAGAAAGTTGACTAATTTAGTTAATTGTATTGGAAATGTGAACTTTTGATATGTATTTTCAAAATTACTCCTATTAATATTATTGAAAATCTAAAAAGTGTTAAATAAATATGGTTGTTTGTGAAAAAAGTAATTAATGATCATTGAAAATTGATATAAGGTCTTATAAATAAGGACAAAATAAAAATGTCAAAATTGTTTTATGATTATGGACGGAGGGAGTATTATCCTTAATACACATATTAGCATTTACTTTAGTATAAGGCAAACGACAACAAATATCCTCATGACATTTGTTAAGCAATTAAATGTAGATAAAAACTTTTTGAAAATGATTTTTGAAATTTTTGAAAAAAAATATTAAGTTATGATTTTTTTTTTTAAATACTCCCTCCGTTTCACAATGTTTTGCCTTTTAGACTTTTTTCCTTGTTTCACAATGTTTGATCTTTTACATTTTCAATACACAAACATATTTTTTTTTCCAATATTAACTTTTCATTCAATCATTTCTCTTACTCCTCATTAATTTTACTTTTATCATCTCTCTCATCTCTAAACCACTATACATTAATTAATGGGCACACTTACTAATAAAAATTAAATATTATTACAATTTTCAATAAGTATTAAATAGGGGCATTTTAGACAAACTATACATAATACTTACAATAATTAACACTTTCTTAATCTGTGTGCCTAGACCTAAAAGGCCAAACATTGTGAAACGGAGGGAGTAATGTTTAAGAGCACTTGTTATCAAAAACGCTGTTATAATAATATGCTTACCCACCTGAGGCTAATAGGCTATGTTCAACAGGTCAAGTGGGAACCACAGTCATAAATGTCTACTCCATCCCTTTCGTATTATAAGCAAAATTAATCATATTTGTGCTTATTAAGGAGGTTAGTTGATTGTATTTAATTTTCAAAATTTATAAAAGAATAGAGGTATTTTAGGAAAGTTGCATTGGGAATGAAATAAAAATTGAATAAGATAACAATTTTCTAGAAATGTTTTAGAAAAGTGGCATTGGGAATGAAATAAAATTTAAAAAAGTTAGTTAGTTTTGCTTATATTTTAAAAAAAGAGAATGATGTTTTTTTTTTTTTTTGCTTATATTTCAAAACGGAGGGAGTAATGTTTAAGGAAGAGTGCTAGTTTAGGAGACACGTACGTAAATTCTCCATTGGTTTCTCCCAATACAATTTTTCATTTATGCTCATTGTTTCTCTGTGATCATCATTTAACTATCAACGTACTTCTACAGTTCTAGGTGGAGGCCAAAGACACCATGCTTTCAGAGGTAATAATTCCGTGCTTTTCTATTATTCTTCTTATGCACAAATAAGAGCAAATATATTCAAGTTCAACAATATTTTCCTTTTCTTCTCCATTTCCTTCTGCCATTCAGCATTTCTTTTTCCCTTGTCCTTCCCTCTTCAGTTGGTTTATCTAATAATATACTACTACTTTTAATTTGTATCAGTAAAAAAAAAATATCAATAGTATTTTTAAGGTGTGTTATGTTATTGATCAATATATATATCAACATGTTTTGAGTGTTATGCAAGTGTTTAAACTGGAATTGAAACTGAACCTTTGTATGTGCCTGCCTCCTATGGTTTTGGACTTCTGGTTTCTATGTTGTTTTATTCTGAGTGGCATGCATTCTTCTTTGTTCTGTTGAATCCCTCAGTTTGGGAGGAATCTGTTTGTGATTTGCAGATTTTATGTGGTTATTTCTTTTTTGCTTATTATAGATTTATAGTCATTCTTACACAGTTACACATTACATTTAATGGAATGTCAATTGAACTCATGTTCTTATGTGAGCTTCTTGTTATTTTCTGGGAACTTACTTCCTTGGGAATTATTAGCTGAAAGGTATCTTAGCCACAATGCTGAAATTTGCATTTTCTATATGGACTGGCATAGAGAAAAGAAGATCATGTCTTATTCAGTGTACCGCAAAATTTGTACTTTCCAGATGGACTTACATGAAGAAATGACCACATTAGTTAGGACTATAATGTGAGTAGTTGTTAAATCGATGGCCGCGTGAATTAACATTTCATTAAAACTCATCAAAGTTTGTTGTCTGAACTTAATTGTAAGAATGTGGTTTGAACAGATAGATCAGTCCTAATAATGTCAACATGTCATGTACTAGAAGGTGGTGGGATAAGATGGGGTAGCAAATGCTGGTCCCCTGTTAAGAAGATTAATGTTTGATAATTTTGGTCACTTAAGAGATTTATAGCCAGGAAAGGTTCATATCCAATGGTTACATTTTAAGCATAGATTCACTGAAATGTCTATCTCATTGGAACAGTTATCTGAAAAAACCATCCTTCAAATTTTGACTTTAGTATTCTTTAGATTTGATTTAGTGATATAGTATATTTACTACGTGATGGAAATCTAGCAGTGGCACATGATGTGGGCCAAATCCAAAATTTGAAGGTACACAAATATATTTTAAAAAGGAAAAAGTTTAAGATGGACAAAAGGAGTGAGAAATAGATCTGGATAATATCTGGTAGTGTGAGCCCATACAAACCACTGAGAAGCTACTTGTACCAATAATTAGGCCTGTAAAAGGTAAAAACAACATGAAGCTTCAGAGATTATAGATTTATAGGGTTGCTGTGAGGCTTCTGTAAATGAGTCTAAATATGGATTAATCATTGACAGAATTTACTGTAATAGAAACTGTTTTTTGTCCTGAATTGTTCTGCTGGGACCAGTACCAGCTCACCGCTATGTCACCCCTTGTCTAGAACTTTAGATTAGAAACTAAAAGGAGGTCAGAAGTTTCAACAAATTTATGAGTTTCAGTATCTTATGAAAGAATGGCAGAACTGCAGAATATCTGCCAGCCTCACCACCTGTAGATGGTTCTTTCCATGTATATGCTTCTGGCTTATTTGATATATCTCAGAAGGTGTTACACAATGTCCATTGTATGATTAGAATTACTATTACTAAAGGAAATGCCAGTTTGTTGATCATAAATCTTGTGCCTAATCTGCAAATTTTTCTGAATGCATATATAAGTTTCTTAACACTATATAATCATTATGTAATGTTGCTAATTTTTTAATTCCATCTATTCTCAGAATGATGAGATGCCTATTGGATGGCCACTTGGTCTTGGCATTTTGAATATGAGACTTAGAAATGTGGATTCAACCCCTACTGCTCCAAGAGAGCCATACTCAATACACGTGCGATCTACAAGTTTCTCCTCATTCTCATCATCCAACCTAGATACTGAGGTAATCTGAATACCCCTGGTCCTATTTTTCTTCCTTTCTCACTAGGTTGGATATATAAGGCTTTTGAACTTTTCTAATTTCCATTTAATGTAAACCACTATGCACCAAAAAGAATGCTATGTAATAACATCAGAAGTTTCTTTAGTTCCTGTTTCTGGAAAGTAATGAACATATTTGTAACTCAATGTCTAGTCCTCAGCAACTTCTATGTTATTCTAGAAAGGAAATAACTATATGCAGACATTTGAGAATGTGCACTAGCCATCAACATTACTTGCTATAATAATGGTTTGCACGGAGCTTGAAAAAAAAAGTTACGGGGTACAACAAACTTTGTTATTATTTATACTTAAAACTTTACCTTACCAACAAGTAAAAACATTCTAGCCTAGTGGTATTTTGTGTTTTAAATCACTTAAATACAATTTGTGTATTACCACGCGTCAAACAAGCTAGGGATGTGTATAAGGCTATTTATATATATATATATATATATATATATATATATATATATTCGATTTGAAAATTTGAGGACTCCCACCTGCTCCTTAAAAGCTCCGCGCCGATGGTTTGAACTTTTTAGCATTGAGTTATGTACATTTCATGCATATCGTGGAAGCTATCAACTTCTGAAGTAAATGCATTGCCATGTGAAATAATTGTTCTTTTTTTTTTTTCAGTCCACGGTATCTTTCTTTCAAGACAAAAGCGTAACACTTGGCCGTTTAATTGGAATTAGACCAGGCGAAAGGAGGGGACGCTTGTACTTCCCAAACTCATTAAGATTTGAAGAAAAAGAGAAAAAAACAATAGCAAAGGGTTCCTGTTCTCACGATGCCTCTAAAGAACAACAAGTGGAAATGTCTGGAGGCATTTGTATACCAACACTACTTGATGCCCTGCTAAAAATTAACAAAAGCAAGAAAAATTCAAAGAACTAGCATGTGATGGCCTGACATATCAAATACTTGGTGCAATTTCTGTCATCAGTTGGTGCTAGTTAAAATTTACAAAATCATTTTCTGCAATTTCATCCATTTTTTCTTAAAAGATCCATTTTAATTTTCACTAGTTGTAACTTTGATTTATTTCAGACAATGGGAATATAGTAAAAGAGGGGTTGATTTTATTTTCGTATTCAGATCTATTTGTTCTGTTGGTATTTTCTCCTTTTCACTTTAGTGCATTACATACCCAGCAAATTAATTTGTGCTATATTTGAGATCCTACCTCTTAAAAATGGGGTTAGCTATCAGAGTTTCTGCTTACAATGCGGCTATGACACGTTATTACATAACTTCTTGTACAAGACAGTAATATGTGACCATGTGAAATTAGAACCTATGCATGTGATTCATAAATATGATTTACATAACTTCCAAGGCTTTGTTCTTCCGAAAGGTTGACCGGACTTGTTGAGCTATATGAGTTGATGACGACTTGGATGTTAATTTGTTGTCTAGAATCGGCATGGTAAATGCTTTTCCATAGATTAAGAGGCTATCTGGATTTGATTAGTGGATTAGTTAATGACTTGAATGCTAACTTGTCTTACTGGGCTAGGACCAGCCTTGACCAACCTCCATGTGGGGTTCTTGCACATGCTCTGAAGCTTAACTCAGTATAAATTCGATGAGGAGAGTGGATCACCGATCATATATTAGAGAGGTTAAAGCTAGAGAAGAAGGACATAACAACGGACAGAAATAAAGAGGGAAAGGCGAGAAAAAGTGTGTATTATTCATACGAAGATGAAGATGAGGCATTTATATAATTATATCGATATCTAGGAGGTTTTGGGTTTGGGCCAAAGTCAAAGGTCTTGTCTTACCTTAAAATGTGTGATCTAAGCGATGAAGCAAGCATTTACAATGATTGATGCCATGATGTGACAACATAGTCTTGTCAACGGAATGTCGGTGTGAACCTTCAAGATCGGCCCAAGTCTATGGGATTGGCCACAAAACTGCAAGGTCGACCTAAGTTTGCGAGTTCGACTACGTATCAATTAAGCATTTGTCTTAAAAGAGCGTGGGACCTTTATTTGGGATCTTCCTACCATGGGCTTCGTGTTAATAAATAGGAAAAAGTTTTAAATTTTGGCCCCCATTTCGTATTTTTATGGACAAAATTGTCTTTAGTGAATTTTAAATTTTCGTTTGCCAAGAGATGGAAATTTTCCGTTCATACTGATTCAAAAATTTTCCGTGAAGTATGAGACGGAAAACACAACCGTCTTCCACGAGACGGAAGAATTGTAAACAATGTCTTGCACCTATAAAGTACCTTGTAACATCTTTGCCAGTTTTACTTCGTAATATCTTATGTGATTGGAAGCAGTATGAAAATAAAAGGAATTGATATACCTTTTTTTTGTTTGTGGCTTTTTTGCACTTATCTTCTAGGGAAAAAATGCTTATGCCTTGTCAGTTTTGAGGCGGGTTGAGATGAAAATTGATGGTCGAGATATTTCTAAAAACAAGTATGGGTATATGGATTGTTTTTGGAACTTAATAAATCTTTGGCTGAAAAGTCTCATTAATACTGAGTCTTCTTTGGATTTCAGAAAAATTCGTATTGCAGAGCAAGTAGATTATCCACTCAAACAAGCTACTGGTGTAGATAATCTTTGCAACATGTATGAAGGCTGGACACCATGGATTTGAGGTTTATGAGACTTAAGCATCTTAAATTTAAGCTCCATTCTCGTATTATGCAAGAATTGGGCATAGTAGGTTGTTGGGTTGGCCATGGTAAGGAAAAGGTCTTGTTTTCCTCGTGGTATATGGGAGACCTACCAACTTGATTTTTTGCAGGTCCCATCAATCATGTCATAAGTCTTGAACTCTGCCATTGATCACAATAACCCATGACCATATTGCATTCTCGTTCATTCTTTTGATCTTGCATTTTGCAGGCAGAGTAATCATTTTACGAAATTCTTCCGTCTGGGAGACGGAAAACACAAATCGTACCTCAAGAAAAATTTTTGAATCAGTGTGAACGGAAAATTTCCATCTCGGTGTGAATGAGAAATTTCCGTCTCTTGGAAGACAGAAATTTAAAACACACTGAAGACAATTTTGTTCATGATAATACGAAATGAGGGCCAAAATTTCGATAATGGGAGCCAAAATTTAAAACTCAATAAGAAATATCAAATAAAGAAGCAAATATTTTTCTTTGAGTAAAAAAAAAAAGAATAACTATCAAAGAAATCATGGATTGTGTATGGCAATCTCCCGAAAATTAGTTAACAAAATCCTTGTTTGGGTCAATATTTCCACAACTCCAAACCCAAACCCGATTAAAAAAGCCCAAATCTAAAACCCCCTTACAAGTTACAACAACCAATAAGAGAAAATTTTTAGCAAAAACCCTTAGGACCTCATTTCCCCGTTGCCGAAGAAGCCAACCCCTCATCGTAACGATGTCCGCCTTCGCTGCCAGGTCATTCATCCGCTCCGCCGCCTCTCGAACTGCCAACTTGGCCGCTAGCAGCAGACCTAGACCAACCCGGTCTCCGTTTCGTGTCCCGAAACCAAGTTCACTCTCTAATCGCACTTTCAGGTATCACACTCTCTCTCTCTCTAACTGTAATAACTGTAGCGCAACTACCGCATGGAATGCTAAATTTGATTCAAATATTGTGGCAAAGGTCACCGGCTGTGTTGAGCTGCTGCGTGGATTCGATGCTTCCTTATCACACTGCTACTGCTTCCGCTTTGCTCACTTCCATGCTTTCCGCTCGCTCCTACGGTTGGACCCTTGAAGGTGGTATTTTATTTCCCCCTTTTTCTATTCTGTTTTTGTTTTGGTTTTTGTGTTTGTGTTTGTGTTTGCTTGTGTAATTGTATGGTTGAATTTGGTAATGTATGCAATTTGGGATTATGAAAAACTCTCTAGTCTCTGCGGTTCTATATATAAGCCCCTTTGACTAAAAGTCATACTCTTTGAGAAAGTCGGTTAGTATTGTCAGTGACATTGAAAATGTAAATATTTGGTTATTTGGTATAATTTTTCAAAAATACCCCTATAATTATTATTCGGACTCTAAAAAGTGTTGAGTAAATAGGGGTCTTGGTGGGAAATAAGTAATTAATGCCATTAGAAATTGGAAATGTGGCTTATATTAAGGACCCAAAAAAAGTCTTCAAATTGGGGTTTATATATAGATATAGGACAGGAGGGAGTAGAAATACTTTGGGATAATTTGGATTATGAGATGAATTTTGGTTGTTGCTGTTTCGCCTATTATTGGAAATGATTGTTGAATGTTGAATCAGGGTTCATATAAAAAGCTGATCTCTGTGTACTTGATATGGTTTTAATGACACGAACTACGAGAGAGGTGTATTTATGAATTTGTTGTGCCCGACCTAGGGGGCCTATAGATTTTTTTTTTTTTAAATTTATTTATTTAGGTCCAGATGGGTTGATCGTGTTTGGAGAAGACCTATAGATGCCCTCCCAATAAGGAGAGTAGCATGATAGTTATTACGGAGGTGGAGACCAATAAAAAGTATAGTTGAATTGATGAAACCAGTAAGCATTTAGATGTAAAATGGTTTGTATATAGAAATGATTTGTGATAAAACATTATGACATTGTTTTATTCATGTAGCCGACACTACCTGGTGGGAAAGGCTTGATTGTTGTTGTGTAGATGAATGCCATTATGTTGATAAATCAAACCTTATAGCCAAGAAAAATGATATATCGACGTACTAAATCAACCTACAAAACAAGAAAAGTGACATGTGTCACAAAATGGTAATTTGCTTCCTAATGATTGAATTACAAATGACACATGTCACTTTCTTGTGGTGTATGATGCTTTGTAGGTTGATATATCATTTACTCTATAGCCAAGAGTGCACTGGATGATACTAAATTTACTTCAATGTGAGAATCTCTATTGCAACCTGAAAAATGGATTTAGATGCACCTGAAAAGTGAGGTGTGGAGTGTTTTTTTTAGAAGTTTTGCTTTGTTACCAAGAATAACTATCGTCCAGTCAGAATAAGGGGCATTAAATGCAAAAAATATTTGTATATAACAAGTGTTTTTTTTTTAATTATATATAAAAAAAACAACAAAATCTTGCAGATGCAGATTGTAAACTTGTCCATGCCATCTTTCTTCTTCTGTATTGTATTTTTTTTTAGTCCTTTCTGGCATAGGGGAGGTTTCTGTGAGTTAGTTTTTGGCGTTTTTGGTGAAATGTTGGGTGCATGTGGACAACTGTTTTCTTTTCAAACACTTTGATGTATTATTCGATTAGGAACACTTGCTCCCACAGTTAAATGAAACAATGCATATTCTTTCCCCTTTGTAGGGCAAGAGAAGACTAGATGAAGCTCAAGCATCAAAGATGGTGTCACTTGGATTTGTTTCAATTTTTTTTTGGTTTTGAAGTATTGAGATTTTCTCTTCTGTAGATTAGGTGAGAGGTCAGGATTTTATTAAACTTAATGCAAAACAATGTGTTGGTCCTGTGTCGCAAAAACTTAGCAAGGTTCTCTTTCCTGATCCTATTAAATGGTCTTTACAATCTTTATTCCCCCTCCCTCTCGGGAAAGAGCTATGATGGTTTGTCATATGAAAATGTTGCTCTGATGCAAATAATGATTTTCAATTTAGTTTGTGTCTTTGTGACAGTATGGGTTGTTTACTTTGAAAAATATGTGCTGGTGCATCTAGCTTTTGATAATTTTGTGCTAATATGATCTCTTGAGATTCTGAGTAATCATGCAAAGGGACTTAAGCTGAACCATTATATTAATCAATATTAACTTAGAGATAATCATATGAAGATCATACTGATTGATTGTATTCATTCAGATTGCAATGATGATGTATGATGCATACAGAGCGTCCGAGCAAAGTTGTATGTAGATGAGCTCTAAAAAAGGTGGTCAAGTAAAGCTTATTCTTTTTTCTTTTTGTAGGATTCGGAATTTGGTTATACTTTGTGTCTATATTGTCAAACAAGATTTAACTGGGAGTTTTAGGATATTGAAAAATCTATCAATAATTCCTACCTAAAAAAACAATCTATCAATAATAAGTTTCTACATTATAAGTGCATATGGGTTTCTGGATACCGTTGTTTCATTGCATGTATACTGTATGCACTTAGGGTTCTTTTACTCAAGCTTGATGAAGTTGTGATATATGGTACATGGAAATGGGAGTGCACTTGTGTGCTGTATAAGACTATTAATGAACCATCTCAGAATGTAAGAAAACAATCTATAACAGTCATCAAGAGTCGACATATTATTAGTGTTTGTATTGAAGTCTTTTTTAAGATTCCTTGGCCTTTCCGATTTTGCTTAAAAGCATTAACTTTTCAAAGCTTTGCCAGCCTTTACCTTCATTTTCAGATACCAAAATGCCACTTGCTTCAATGTTAATTTGAATATATCCTCCAATTTTTAAGTTGTTAAAAGATAGCATAGATGCTGTGTGCAAAGTTTGTAGTTTTGTTTGCAACACTAATAATTCTGACAATGCAACCATACGGATAGAATTAGTTCTAGTCGACGATGATTCTGTTAATAATCTTGAGTAGATACCAGAAGCAATAATTGCAGCCTCACAAGCGTGTCTTTTGACTGAGGTGACCATAATATGATACGGAATTCCATAAATTGAGTGAATATTTGTGTAAACTGTAAACTAAACAATTTGTTCAAAGTTCAAACTGTAGATTGACCTGGCTGTTTCCTTGTTTAGGGTCGTGATCATTGCTCTTTGGCTTAATGCTTGGGGACTTGCCATGTAATCTTTCTTCATTTTCACTTGCTTTGCTTTCCCTTGCTAGTTTTACTTGTCAAAATGTGTTTTACAGTTATAGTTAATAGTTATATATTAATATGATTATTAATTATGTCGACCTTTGGTTGGTTATTGTTATAGCCTATAGTTGATTTTCTTAAGAAATCTTCTTGTTGCATTGTAGACGGATGATTGTTGTTTGTAGTTGCGGTGCACGCTACTTTCAGTTGTTTTTCTGCTTCGCGGATTGTGATGATAAAGCAAGACTTTAAAATTGTGCAAGCTTCCAGAGCTGGGTACCATGCATAGAAATTATTGTTAATTTTTCTTTTTTAATCAAACATGATTGGTTTTTCCCTCTTGCAATTTACATCAATTTATTATACCCCCTTCGTAGAAATGGTTTACTCTCGATTCACAAGTTCTGGTAAACGTTAATTCAGTATTGTATTTTGGATTTTTGGTAGCTAATCCGGACCAGCACAATCAATTGGATGTTACTCATAAAAGTTACTGTAGTATCAGGTTATGATGGATATTGAGGACCCTTTGGTTATGTAACTGGCTAGCGGCTACGTATATCACACATTTATATTATTATTTTTTTTTTGGAAGTCAATAATCCCTTTCAAAAAGGTGATTAGTTCAGAAGCAGCTATACTATTTCATACGTTATTCTGCAAATTAAACTAAACTAGATAAGGAAGTTTAAATGATGGTATTGCCAAATGCTGAACTTAATTAATTTTCTAGTTATTGAAAGTCTATCAAAACAATGATTTTATGGTTGAATTAAAAACTTATTTGTCCATCACAGTAATTAGGTGTAATGATTTTATAATTAATTAATCTATGCAATTTAAAGAATGAAACTTTAGTATGAAATACCTCTTGAGGGCATAGAAGTCTTTGTTAATCCTAAACATAACATTATCGTTGATAACCTAACCATTTATTACAAGGAGTGGATGTAAGTGCAATGTAAATTGCTAAGGAGATGAGGTAAATTGTAAATGGAAGGTGGGTGCAATTTCTCATAATTTTTTTGGCGGTGACAAGATAACTCGTTTCACCACACCTTTTTAAGTTTCAAGAAACAAATGGACGTTTTGGTAGTATGGGCTGCCCTTGTACTAAAGTTAGCACAGTCATTTTGTAAATATGATAGTGACTATCTCCCTAACAAACAAATAATACCAATAGCAGTGATTAATAGAAAGTTTCAACGACAAATCTTTTTAGTTTTAGTCACTTGCTGTCATCATCAAATCTGTTATATTACTGAATAATTCACCTTTCTTTATCAGGCTAGTCAAAGGTTACTACTGTTGTAAACGAATAAAAAATTAGTTTATTGTTCATATCATTAGAATATTTTATACTTTACTTTACGAAAAAAAATATATACTAACTTTTTTTTTAAACTTCCCTTAAATCCTTACCAGTACTGTTCTTTAAAATATAACCCCTTTTTGTTAAGACAATGAACATGCACTTTTGGCACTCCTTTATCCAGCTTACAAGTCATGTCACCTTGTGCCTTCGCTGGTTGGCCCTTGCTCTCGATCAAAATAGGGAACAAAAGAAAGATAAGAACTAATTGCTTCCAAGGAGCGGATGAGGATCCTTTGTCCCCAATTTTCTCTCTGTTTTTGGTCAATCATATTTCATCAATTATTACAAAAATATCATGCAAGTTGAGAAGTTAATTTTCAGTTTTTAAAAATTTGTGTAATGGGTACAAGGTTTGGAACATGATCTTTGTCCCCCAAGCAGCAATAGCAATAAATTCAAACATTATACATAGCTTGTTTGGTTTCTTAATCAACAAACAAAATTATAAAGTCATAAAGCACGATGCTGTAATTTTGGGAATCTATTTTTCAACTCAACAGAACAGAACAAGGATCACAATTTCCTTGCATGAGCACAAATGAGAAGGTAGAATGATATGCATGTGGCAAGTTGATGCACACGAAAATGGAGAGAAACATATGGATAATTAACACCAAAATTATACTTAAGTTCATTACTGATTAAGATAATAGCAATCCTGATTGCGAAAACAAAATCTTTCAAGTGACATCAACTTGACCCTAAAAGATGTTAAACAAGTTAAAGAGAAATATCAGCTAAGAATGTATACCCGACCCATCCATCACCAGTTAAGTTCTACCTTCACAGTAAACATTGTACTTTAACCAATCATAAAGCCATATTTGCACCCTTCACTAGAATCATTCCTCAACCACGTTCACCAATTCATATTCAACCAGAGATAAGTTGTTATCCTCTTTAACCTCAAATTTAGCAGGTTCAGTGACCTCGACACGGCCCCATTTGTCGACAGCCAGCCTCATTGATCCCTTAAACATGTCAATCTTTGCATTACGGAGAATCACTGTATTCTCCGGCTTCATCAAATCAACTGCACATAGAATGGAAACAAAAAAGAAAAAGTCATCTCTTGAATGATAGAACATGGATTGGTGCCTTATCTCGTAACTCCTTACCAATATAGAAATACATGTGAGTATGTGACACGACCAACAAAAAAAATCTACTTAAATCAAATCACCTGAAACACCACACACAATTGACCAATGGCATTTCAAAATGCAAAAATGCTTGAATAGATGAAGTGTGAACTCTTCAAATAATATAATCACAAGGTTTCATTTATGAAATAAGAAAATAAAAAAGAGTGAAAAAAACAAAATAAAAAGAAGCAATGTCACAAAAAATGCCTTGTCTATATGGAGTTTATCAGCATGAAAAGATCTTAAAGTAGGATATACCAAAATGAAATTGTTCTTCCGCAGTGGCGCAGGATCTCAGGAGCAGGTCACCTGCTCCCCTGAGATTTTATAACCTATATTTTAACCAACGTGTAGTTGGTCAAGTGGTAGCTCACTCGGTCCCTTAACCAACTGGTTTCGAGTTCGAGCCTTGAGTATGGAGCAACCCTCACTAGGAGACCCCTACCGCTTAGTGCAAGCTCAATTGGGTCGGACCGGATGAGTCGGATTCTGGGTAAACCAGATCCGGGTACGGTTGGTGTACACCAAAAAAAAAAACCTATATATTAACTCTTTGTATTATATATTAGTAACTAATTACTGGCATAGCGGTAAGATGCTTGATCTTAGTACTATTGTGCGCAGGTTCTTCCACAGTGCACATACAGGATAAAAAGAAATCTCAACAAAACAAAAAGTTTATCTTTTAAAATAATGCTCGGGATAGGGCCAATCTCGGTTATGTGATCACAATTCACAAATATTAAAAAAACGACCAAAAGAAATGAATAGAGCACGATTAAAAGTTTAAGAACCAAGTAACAGTGTAACACCAAACGGCAGTACATTGAACAGAAAAGTGAGAAACTTTCAATGGCAGAGAGACTAACTATTTGTCACCTCTCTAAAGGAATACATAACACAATGGAATCATATAATTCATACTTCTAGTAAAGACAGTCCTTGAGGTGCACCTACAATTCATTAGTATTGATCACCCCAAAACCCAACAAGGGTGACAAAAATCATAATCACCTCTCAGTAATCCAATCCACTGTGTCCATGGTTCTTCATAGCATTAAACTTGTATGATACTATCAATTGTCACAAATAAAAATCCTTATTTAGAGAAACCCAACACACATGAAAAATGTGAAAGAGACTCCCTGATTCCAAACCATATATTGATCATCATTCACGAATCACACGTGCATTATTAATTAAAACCACAATCTCACAAAAACCCAGAACAATGCAGATCCAATTAACAAAAATAGAACTCCGTATCAAATTTCAAACAAACAAAAAATGTACCCATGAAAAGTTTTCATTTTTTATAAAATGGGATGATGAAAAGTTTTCATTTTTACGATAAAAAAATTGCAACGTAAAATAAAAAAGGGACCTTGCTCATTGCGAGCAGTGAAGATAATGGTGCCGGTGTCATCGCCGATGAGGCACTCAGCGATGAGAGTGGGACGAAGGTTGTGAGAAGAGGAAGGTCGAGGCTTATGAAGGACGGTGTTGGAGGACAAAACCTTAGCGACGAGAGTGTGACCGGTGGTTCCCGGTGAGAGTTGATCAACTTTGGTGAAAACGGGCTTTCTCTTTGCCGGTTTCTGTTGAAGATTACTGGATGATGATGCCATTTGGATTTGGATTTGGATTGTGAAAAAATGAAGAAAGGGATTGGTGGATTTTTCAGAGTGAAATATGCCTTTTAGTTATCAAAGTCTTCTTTGATACTCCCTGTGACGCTTGCGTCTCGGGAACGACTCGAACCCGCGATCACATGCTTAAGGATACAAGCCCCTTCCACTTGTGCCAGCCTCCACTGGTTTTGATATTGGAAAATTCATTGATCAAAGTCTTCTGTTGTTGGAAATAATGATGTGATCAATTGTCGATTTTATTTAAGTAAGGTTTTGGATTCGATTAGTTGATATAGAAAATTCATGTTGGATACTCATTCATTATAGTCAGGCACGCGACCCGATAGGATCCGGATATACCTAGATAATACTTAAAAGACTTAATTATGTCACAAATTCCTGAAGTTTGGGGTACTTTTGTCTGATGTCTTTATTCTTTTTTCGATGTTTGACTCCCCGAAGTTACTTATGAGTTTGTCATATACCTCTATTACCAATTCTGACCAATTTTGCTGACATGTAACATCGGAATCCCGGTAAGAAGGGCAGGAGGTTAGATACATGGTGTCCCGTGACGAAGATCTTTTTTTTTAAATTAAAAAACTAAAAAACTTAATATTTTTATATTTTAAGTTAAAAAAAAGAAAAGAAAAGAATTGATTGAAGATAGAGGTCGTCTTCGCCCATGTGACATCACGCAGCACCACATTGACCAACCTCCTGCCTCTGATTATGATTATGATTAGGATTCTGATGTTACATATCAGCAAAATTAGCCAGAATTGGTAATAATAGTATATGACAAATTCAAAAGTAACTTTAAGGAATAAGAGTATATGACAAAAGTACTCCAAAACTTCAAGAACATGTAACATAATTAAGCTTACTTAAAAAACAGAATGGGCAACTAAAAAAATAATGATGCGAGTGCGACGCATCACGTCACGTGACATGCATGCCGTGTTTGATAGTAAAAATTAAACCATCAACTAATTACTACTATTGCCTACTATTACTATTTTCATAGGGCTAGGGCTAGCTAAGACTTTATTTTTCAAAGTTACTTTAGGTAATTTTTGGGTTTATCTATTACTGTCATATCATTAAAAAAAAATGTATTTTAACTATTTTTTAGTTGGTATAAATTAGACTATGACCAAAATATCCATCTTATTTACCTAAATTACACTAACTTAAAATTACACTAACTTTTCCAAAACATCATGCATTTAGACAAATATAATAAATTTTAGCAAAAAAAAAAAAAGAAAATAACAATGTATTAATAATTTCATTGAAATTTATAGATTCATATTTTGAAACATACAACTAAGAATGCACACGGTTAATAATTGCAATTTACACAAAAATAAAAATTTATAACATATAACTTGGTTCAGTGGTTCTGAAGCATAAAGACTCCACTGAATGTAGTATATTTCTATAATGCAATCCAAAATTGGATGATTACTATGCAACCTTTTTTTAAAAGCAATAAGAAGTTGTCACCTATGTCATGTATTATTTGAAGTAGTTAAAATTAGTTTTTTGCAATTTAGTCCAACATAAAAAGTAAATTAAAAATTTAGTTTAACATATGATAATTGCAAAAATTAAAACTAATTAGTTAAATTTTTAATTTACTACTTTTTATGTTGAACTAAATTGCAAAAGACTAATTTTAACTATTTCAAATAATGACATGACATAGGTGACAACTTCTTATTGGTTTAAGAAAAGGTTGCATAGCCATCTAATTTTGGATTGCATGTTAGTAACTCCCTTGAATGTATCATTTGAGTATTATGTGTTTTGTAAAATTAACTATCAATATAAATCAATTTTTTTTAGTTTATTATTTGTTCTCTGAGTGTTTATAATTTTTCCCAAAATATCTAAATTAATATTTCAAAACTATTTATAAACTAGAGGTAATAGAGAATTCATGAATATGATGTCGTGCTAAAGGTAAAATAATTATGGTTTAAATACCAAATTGAGCCCTTTGAAATTGTTCCTTGTAAAAAAAAAAAAAAACTTTGGTCCCTCCATTTATAAAACGATCTTGTTTTGTTCCTTCCTGTTAAACGTGGATGAAAATATTGAAAATGCAATATATTATATTCTATAAACAATTAAGAATAATATTTTTGCATTAATTTTCAAGGATAAAAAGACAATATTTAAAATATGTATATATATATATATATATATATATATATATATATAGAAAGAGAGAGAGATTTGCTAACATATATATTGAATCCACTATACTTTAAATGATATCTTAGATTCATTTTGCGTATTCAGATTTTAAATAGTATGGCACTCCCTCAAAAATTATTGTGTCATCACCATAAATCTCAAATTTCTTTCATAACTCATAAGTAACCAATTATCACTATATCAACAACCCTCTTATTATCTGAATGTCACATTTATCAAGCCTAATCATTTCTTTCCACATTATTAAAAAAAAAATCCTTTTGCTTATTACTTCAGCATCTTTTCCAAAGTAATATCTCAAGCAGGCTTCATTGTCATATCACCTATTTGAAGGAGTAAGATCAAAGACCTCATTTACAAAAGCTTTTGTGGTTGATGGTATGAATGTAAAGTTATCTTCTGTATTATTATCATTAGAAAATTGGATAAATAAATCATGCTAGACTTAAAAATGAATGAATAAGTACGTAACTCTTCAGAATAATTATGTATATGTCCCTTTCATCTAGAGTTTACGAAGAGAAATAATACAAGCACTCTTTATTTCGTTGGCACATCCAAATCCACGATGCAGATGTCAATTAAGCAAATGAAATATATAATAGAAATGATTAAGCTAAAGTGTTTTGTCTTTGTATATAGACTAAAATCAAAGTTGAGTTTCTGAGCAATATAATTTGATTAAGCCAATGTGTTTTGTGTTTGAATATATAATTAATTTATTAAAAATCAACATATTCATTATATTTTTAAATATTATATTTTTATATAATGATATAAATAAATAAAAAGGATGAAAACTTTACAAAAAATCATGAAGGTTGAAATGAATTAATATATCATAAAAATCCTAGAAGGTGCAATTGATGAAATAAAAAGAATAAAATAAGTCCAGGTGAATAAAATGAAACAATTAATACCAATTTATTTAATACAAATAAAAATAAAAATAAAATAGATCAATGAAAACATTTAATACTTTCTCTGTTTTACAAAGATGGTAAAAAATGACAATTTTTTTATCCCAAATTAAAGTTAAAGTAATTAATGAAAAAATTAGAAATTGTAAAATTTGAATTGTGATTGGTTAATGCATTAAATTGGTTGTTTTATTATTAGTTGATGTGTTAGACAAATCATAAAATACATGTATTTTTATTTTTTTTTTACTTTTATAATTTTTTAACATTCTTATGAGATGGAGAGAATACAATGGTAGTTCTTAATGTCTTAAGTTTAATGGTTTTAAAATAAAAAAGTTATAGTATTAGAAATATATATATATAGGTTTACAAATAGGTTTAAAAAAAATATATATATGTCATTTTTTATCCAATTTATAGTATGTAAAATATTATTTTAGATATTATTAAAAAGAGTTATTTTAGAACACATATTATTTGTAAGTTAATTTTTCAATATATATATATATATATTTATGGCTTATATATGTTTTTATCCTTAAAAGTTCAGCGTGTTTTGGTTTTAGTCGCTAAAAGTTATTTTGACTGAGACTAATCCTTAAATTTTTAAATGTTTTGGTTTTGGTCCAGCCATTAAAAAAATCTGTTATCTATGTGGTTAGCGGAACACAACATCAACAGCCGTGTTGTATAAGGTGAGGTCAAATAGGCGGTATAACATGGATGATACAGGTCCACGGACGCAAAATGGTTTCATACGCAAAATGATACTATAAGCAAAATTTTGCGTTCATAAGCCTAAATCATCCGTGTCACACCACCAACATAGCATCACCTCACATTACGTGACTGCTAATGCGGTGTTATGCTAGACACATCAACAAATAACAATTTTTTTTAATGATGGAGATCAAAACTAAAATGTTTGAAAAATTAGGGATTAGTCTCGATTAAAATAACTTGGAAGAATAAAACCAAATAACGTAAAACATTTAAGGATTAAAAACATAAATAAGGATATAGTATTTATTTATTGTTTTACTTTCTTAACCCTGCTATGCATCGGCCATCATTTCCATTAACCTTATTAGAAGATGAAGTTTACCAACTACCCTTAAAAAAAAAAATAATAAAAAGTTTACCGACTTGAATCTAGTGGCCTAATAAACTTAAAATTAGTCTCCGGAATGAAGAATAAAAAAAAAAAAAAAAAAAAAAAAGAAAGCAAGCTGCAAAATTGTCCTTAACCACATAATGATGATAATGATAATAATAATGATGATGATGGTTTTGTAAGGGCATTTGTTGATGTTTCTAGTATTGGAAAACCAATCATAAGTGGACATTATTGTATGTCTCGAAAATAGAAAAAACCATAATTTCCTATGAATTTTTACTATCTTTAACTTTGTAGGGCACTTATTAGCTTTTTTCTAATAATAATAATCATAGCAACAACAACAATAATACCGTAATAATAACTAGAGAACACACCTCGTGCGGTGCACGATTATAAATGGTAATAGAGATAGTTTTTTCTTCGATAAAGACATATTGGTCATAACAAAATTATGTACAAATCTAAAACAATATTTGCTTTATAGAATAATATAGATATAGATACAATAATCAACAAATAAATAAATAAATAAAAATAAAATGACAGGGAGACATTAACAAACGTGTGTGTGGTAATGTCTCAACTTCCGACATTTCCTCCCATTTGTTTAACCCCAAACACCACACAACACCCCTCTCTCTCTCTTCCATTTCAGTCGGCAATCCTCAACCTCTTTAGAAAAAGTCAATTTAGACATCAAACATTCAATTCGATAAACACATTCATTCACCCTCTTCCTTCCCCCTTATCTGTTTGAATCTCAAAATATCTTACCTATTCATAACCCAACAAAAAAAAATCATTTTTTTAATCTGGGTGTTTATTGGATTTGATCATATTACTCATCTTTATCTAACTCTCTCTGATCCTTCAATGGATTCTGATTTCTGGACCTCGCGCATTGCCGCAGCAAAACGCCAATATGCGCTTCAGTATCATCATCCAAGTTCTCACTTAGGTTGGTTTCAATTTTATCTTTCCCATCTTTTTATTTTAATTTTTTTTTCATGGGTCGGTTCAAAATTTGATTTTTATTTTTGTGTGTGAATTAGATCGGTTGGGAATGGATGATTTCGAAGCTGAAGAAGAGGTGCGACCTGATTTCCCATGTCCATATTGCTTTGAAGACTTTGACATCGCGTCCTTGTGTTCGCATCTTGAAGATGAGCATTCGTGTGAATCAAGAGTCACGGTGAGGAGAGCCTCTTAGATTTGTGGTCTGTTTTTTTATTATTATATTATTATTTTTTGGTTATAGTATATGTTTGTGTCTGTTTGTTTCGTAAAATGGATTTTTTTCTTCCAAAAAAAAAAATATATAAAAAATCTTAAGCTATATCCTGTTTGACCCTTATATTTATATGATTTCGAAAATAAAAATTATATATAGGCTATAAAATCAACTTACAAATCGGCCTACATCACAATAAATGACATGTGTCACTTGTTAATCAATCGTGATATGCAAAGTACCACTTTGTGATGACACATGTGGTGCGTCAGGTTGATTTGTAGGCATATCCGTGTATCTGTTTCATTACTCTGAAGGATTGATTAGGATAACTTCTCGCGACAGGAGCAAAGCACATGCACTTGTACGCATAAAATCTCTGTTCCTATAGAGAAAATGAGAAGTTGGTAAGATTGTTTACAAAGTTGTTGGAAGTTGAATATTAATTTTTATCAAATGATTGAAAGCTACAGCTCAACGCCATTTTAGCTAGTTGTACAGAGGGAATCTATTAAGAATTGAATTTTCATTACATTTCTATCACAAAAGTCTTCTGTGAGCTGCTTTCTGCATAAAATTCTCAGCTAGCAGACTGCCTATGTGAGATTTGCATGCTCTTTTTTAAGGTGTATGTTGAGAATCTGCAAGTGGTATTTAGAATCATTAGTGGCAAACAGATATAATGTGGTTATGGTAATTTGAAATGGAAAAGGTTGAGACTGCTAGTTTGCATACAAGTGCATATGATGACATTGATATTTGACATTGTACATAAACACGTTGCCCTTTGTTTTTTGCCCTTACTGTCCGTATGATTTGCAATTTGGTATATAATAAAGCAAGAAGTTATGAGGTAAATTGGCTCAAGAATGTATTAAAGTGATTATTTTATACTTTTTGAAGAGGAAGGTGTGTATGTCAAAGAGGACTTATGGTTTAGTTGTCAGTTTTTTTATCTATTATGATTATGGTGAGGGGACAAGCAAAGGTAATTCATGGAGAGAAGTAGGTTAGAATATGTGATTCCTGGTTTTATGCCCTTGAACTACTTTCTCTGTACCTTGATATCCTTTGAGCATATAGCTCCAGTGAGAGAGAGTGAGCCTTGGTGCAAGCAAGGGTTAGGCTGCATATATTTGCCATCCCTAGACCCAACCAGGTGGGAGTCTCATGCATTCTACTGCACTTTATATAGCTCCAATGAAATTAGTATTCTCTCTAGTCTCTATCCATTTTTTTTTCTAAATATATATATCTGCGCTTAAGTCAGATATGCAACATATACAAGACCACTCAGGAGGTATATTCTTAAATCTTAACAACCACTTACTGAGGTGGGGAATGATTCTATATCCTTTGGTGAAAAACTTATCTGTTGATCAAAGATCTTCCAAATCGTAAATGGTAAACCTTAAAGGTTAGCTATCATTTATAATCTTCATGTCATTGGCTAACTTTGATGTGTGTGTGCTGACTTTTGAAGCATCTGTACAAATTATGTTAATGAAAACCCAAAGAAGCTGAAAACCAATGAATATCATTTGTCTTTTCTTGTGGTTGTTACTTTACATTCCTGCCTCAAGGATTTCATTGGTCTCTAAATCTGGTTATGAAAGTCTCATGCTTTGTTTTTCTACTGTGCAGATTTGTCCTATATGCTCAGTTAAAGTTGCACGGGACATGCTGAGCCACATAACGCTGCAACATGGGCACTTATTTAAGATATCCTTTATACTGTTATTTTGATTAAAAAATAGTTAGCATATCCAGATGATGAGATGTTTATTAAGTGAAAAATGAAAAACTACCATTGCTTCCCTTAACTGATGATTACTTACAGAGAAGGCGCAGGTTAAGAAGGGTAGCTATTCCAAATAGCCAGACATTGTCTCTTTTAGGTAGAGATCTTCGTGAGGCTCATTTACAGGTGCTTCTTGGTGGCAGTGGTGGTGGAGGAGGATATCGGTCAAACAATGCTACAGTATCTAATGCAGCAACTGATCCATTCCTATCCTCTCTTATTTTAAATTTCCCTGCTTGTGAAGCAGAAGAAATTTCTAAATCCGTGGTAACAAGTTCTGAAGATTCTTCTGCAAAGAGTGCAGCACCTGTACATATTTGGAAATCAAGGTGCTTTTTCATGTTATTATTTAATGGAAGTGATTTTGAAATTTCCTTTAAATTTTCAATACCTCAATGTCATCACAAAACTCTAATTTTGCGTCCTTGTTTAAGAATGCCATCGAAGCACAGCTTTTGATCTATCTCTCTTTGCAGTTTTGATTCCTCCTTGAGTGTTGAAGAGAGGGAGAAGAGGATGCGACAAGCTGCTGGGAGATCTGGTTTTGTGCAGGATTTGTTTCTTTCAACTTTGTTAGATGACTAATGGAAACTGTAAGTTGCTTAGAAAAGAATAATTAAACATGAGATCTGTCCTTAAGGATCTTGGTGAAGGATGCCTCCAGTGGGACAGAGTGGTTTTCTTACTTAGTGCTGAATCTGATCATAGCTCCACAGTTGTAAGCACTAGAGATAGTATTTCTAGTTGTTAAGAAAAGTTCTCTTTGTAGCTTTTTGAATTCTCATTTTGTTATATTGGCATTATGAATCCCTTCATTCATATGAATATAAAGACCTTGTGCACCCGATGAAGAAATTGGAAACATTCTAATAAATTGGAGGGGAAAAAAATTGTATCAATAACTACTTTAAAGTGTTGAGTGAGCGCTCGTAAAACGTGATTAAGAGTGAACTTGATTTTGATGATATCGAATTTAAAGTGAAGTAATTCACGTGGATGTTATATTATAAAATCAAGTTTTGAGGGAAAAATTTAGTGTGGAAGTTTTAACTAAAGATAAACCTACATTTTTTTCACTTTCTGAAAACTTGATTCTTGATAAGTTTCAAATGTGGTTCTCTTGCATCCCCTTTGCCACATGTTTTGCAAGTATCACACTTGGCTTTAGTGAGCTTATATTTTTAAAATATGTTTTCACAAACATTTATTTATTATTGGCAACTGAATTTAGGGGTGATATATATATATATATATATATATATATATATATATATATATATATAAAATCTATCTATCTTGTTAACGGGGTTCTTGAAGTCGAAAAAATATCACAAATTCTTTTTTTTTCGAAAACCTAAGAAATTATAATTTTCAATATTTTTAAATTATATTTAATTTTTTTAACAAGAACATTTGTTAGCATTTTTTTTTTTGGATTTTGCTAACCAATATCCTAAGGACATTGTTTAAAAAATACACCAAGTGAAAAATTGCATTGGAAATTTAAGTTCGACATTCAACATTTTATAAGATAAAAATATCTTTTTTGGTTCCTTAATCAATGTCTTGATGATGGCACTCTTTAGCATTTTTTTATTTTTTATTTTTTTATAAAAACAAATCAATGTGCAGCCATAACGTGTGTTTCAAGTCTGTATTGGTTTATCAGTATATACTGAAGCACGAAACTGGAAGGGCAATAAATCCATTATGCTGCAAGGTCTTTAGCTGAATCTAAATCCGGTTTATGCAATATTAGAACTCTGAAATCGAATTAATGTCACGCAATCCTCATCAAGCCAGGGGAAAAGGAACTTAAAATACTCTATGGGTTGTTCTTGTAACAGAACCATTATCTATTCTGTGTCATCTGGACATTTAGCTTTTAGCTTGTTGCAAGTTATTAGTTTTTTTTTAACCATTTAGCTTGTAGCTTGTTGCTCATGTTTTAATTTTTGTACTAATTTGTCTTCATAACTGGAAAGTTTAAGGCTTTGTTTGGTTGCACGAGAGAAAATGGGAAGAGAGAAAATGAGAAGAAAGAAAATGAAAAGAGAGATTATGAAGAGAAAATGAGTAGATTTTGGGGTTGTTTGGTTAGATGAGAGAAAATGAGAAGAAATATGAGGAAAAGAAAAGTTGTTTTATTAATTGGAAGAGAAATGTGGGAAAAGAAAAACCAAAAAATTTGTTAGAAGACAAATATACACTTATTTTACATAAAAAATAAATATATGATTTTATTTTTTAATATAAAAAAATAACCAAATATTTATTGTTTGCTTTAATTTTTTTATATAATAAAAATCCTAATTAAAAATATTTATATAAAAATTGTATCAAAATAAAAAAAAAAAAGCAAGGTTGAACCTGCAATTAACGTGCACATGGAGAAGGACGTAGCATTATTGCACAGAGACCAATGCTCCCCCAAAATCTCACCTCATGTGGGAAGAAAAATTTTGGCTGTGGGACTCACCCGTTTTTTCTCTCCCTCCATTTTCTCTCCTCTACCAAATAGGGGAAAACTCAGTTTTCCTCTCAATTTCTTTCCTCTCAAATTCTCTCCTCCCAATTTCACCCCAACTAAACAAAGCCTAAAAGTTCTTTAATCTTTGACAAAAAAGCCAAAAATTGGCTTGCAAAACGGCCTTTCACCGGTGACATATCATTGAACTATTCCAGTCTTTCATCACTAGCTCAATCTACTAGCTTAGCCGATATGGTTGCTTTACTTCTTGAGAGTTACTTTTCAGCCCCCACCCATTATTCTTGAACCCCATTTTTTTCCGCCTCTTGAGAGGCGGAAGTGTAAAATTAATGACTTTTCCGCCTTCCATGAGGCGGACAACAAAAAAAATTACACTTCCGCCTCTCAAGAGGAAGAGGCGGAAGAAAATGGGGTTCAAGAGTAATGGGTGAGGGCTGAAAAGTAACTCTCTACTTCTTTTTATTGAGATCCTCTTCTATCGAGACGTTCCATAATATCCCAACTAGCTGAGCTGGGAAGACACAATATTCTACTCCCTCTGATCCAAATAGGGCATACTTAACCATATCACACGGATCAAGAAAGGTAGTTAGGTTTCTTGAAACTTTAAAAAAATACTTCAACATTACAATCTTACCCTCTTAACTTGCATTGGGAATTTCACAATGTATTACTTCACATTAATGGGCAAAGGACAAATAAGAAAAAATAACAATAAATGCCTCCTAGAAAATACAAAGTGACTTATAAATAGGACCAAATAATTCTTCCAGAATGTGACTTATAAATAGGATCGGAGGAAGTATTAAACACTTGTTTTTTTTTAATGAATGTTGCTGATCAATGTATTAAGGAGATTATGAAATACTATAGTGAAAAAACTATATTGGAAATTTAAATTTACTAGTTGTTGATGTTATACAT
The DNA here is from genome assembly GCA_037953625.1 of Crotalaria pallida. NCBI lineage: Eukaryota > Viridiplantae > Streptophyta > Magnoliopsida > Fabales > Fabaceae > Crotalaria > Crotalaria pallida. The sequence continues at coordinate 111,182,056 of CM075655.1, forward strand.
TTATCATTTTTCGATATAAAATGATCTTTTATACTACCTTAATTTGTACCAACGGATATTTGTTAATTTTTTTTTTAATTCACAAAGCTCGAACTTAAGATTTTGCTTAAATTTTTGAACTCTGTGTTACTTTGACCAATAGTCATGGGCAACTATAATGCAAGATTAATAATTACTATATTTTTTCTAAATATTCTACGTACAAGGAGTACAAATCGACTTTGAATATTTAATCCATATAGTTCAGAAGGATGTTTATGAATAATGTGTTAACCTAGAGTCAACATGTATTATCTTGGAGTCAACTCCTTTGGTTATTTTTTAACGATCAAGAGAATTATATTAGATAAAAGCATTAGGGGCATTCAACTCGATTTAATAACGAACTTAAACCAACAATAATTAAATTGTGAATGAGGAACTACTAATATGTGATCGAAGGGTCTATGCTCCATTGAGCAAAGTCATATCATGGGCATAGTCCCTAACTTGCCTAATAACCTCCTCTAGGATCTTATTTGAATTAAGTCTATGATCTTTATATAATTGAATGGCTTTCCCAAGATCAACCTCTTAGAGATTATGATGTAATAATGTAACTTAACCGTTTTCTCCGAGAAATTATTGAAGGTGAGAAGAAGTTAAGTCAGAAAAACTGAGATGAAATTGATTGCGAAAGAAGAATTGAAGAATTTTAGAATTTGTGAACAAATTTCTCTGAAATGGAGAGAAGAATGAAGAATCAATGCAATTTTCTCAAGAGAATGTGAGAGAATTGCTGATGGAAATGGATGAATCTCTGAAGTCACCAGGGCTTCAGTGGGAAGCTCTCATACCATCTTAGTAAACAAATTTTGCATTTTCATTAAAGTGGAAAGTGAGTTACAATGTCAGTATTTATAGTTAGGCTATGGCTAAGCTATGTTAGTCTACAACTCAGCTACATGAGCTACAATGCTGCTGCTAAAGAAGCATGCACAGCAAGTCACTAACAATCCACTATAACTAACTCTAACTCTAAAGAAGCATGCACAACAAGCACTTATATTTTTTTGTTCTTCTCTCAAATAATTTTGTGAAAATAAAGAACTACATGGATTAAAGTATTGTAATTTTCATTTCTAAATTGTTCAACTAGGGTTTAATGGATTTGAATAATTTATTGGATATTTTTTCATTCATCCGTTAGATCCAAATCCAAATCTATACAATTCATCCGTTTATCACCCCTGAATCTCGATGTTATGCATGCGTCGTCTTATTAATGATACTGTAGAAATACTAAATTTTGTAGGCATTTAATTTTTATTATCGATATTAAACAAGGTTTAATTTGATACTCCCTCCGGTCCTATTTATAAGGCTCTTTTGAGATTTTTCACTCCCACCAAGGAGAGTGGATAAATTTGTTAGTGACATTGGAAATGTGAAAATTTGATATACTTTTTCAAAACTAACCCTATAATTATTATTGGAACTCTAAAAAGTGTTGACTTTATAGGGGTGTTAGTGGAAAGAAGTAATTAAATGCTATTGAAAATTGAAAAGGGGTCTTATAAATAGAACTAAAATAAAACCCCAAAAGGGTCTTATAAATAAGACCGGAGCGAGTATACAACATCGAGTTATTCAATCACCAGATCAAGCTCTAGCCAAAAATGGAAAATCATATCATAATGTTACTCACCAAAGTACTTGCACGTACGAAATGCATAGAATACAATTTTACAAGAAAAAAAATGAACAGTTAATGCACACTTGAATCCAAATCCAGCCGCAAGAAAATATCATTCCTGTAACCAAATATCTTATTTTGAATAAGTAGTGTTTCTTCATATATACATGGGCTCAAACTAGTTAATTATTCTTATTTCTTACTGTTAAAATTTACAAAAAAGAATTACAAACAAGGAACAGACGAATTGAAACATAAGAGGTCAAAATTGACATTAATTAATTATCTCATATCTCAATTTGCATAAGTATTCTCTATGGCTTTCGCAACCTCTTCCTTAGGGACAGTCACAACAAGAACCCCATCCTCAACAGAGGCCTTAACCTGATCCATTTTGGCATTAGCAGGAAGAGTGAAACTCCTCATGAATCTGCCACTGCTACACTCAACGCGATGACACTCTTCATTGTTGTCTTCTTTCTTCATGCTCCTCTCTCCGCTTATGTGAAGCACTCTCCCTTGTTCAACTTCAACCTTCACTTCCTCCTTCTTCAGCCCCAAAATATCGGCTTTGAATATGTGAGCCTCTGGGGTCTCCTTCCAATCAATCTGGCTGTTGAGTGGAGTGGAAAGTGAAGTAGTGGTGAATGGAGAAACTTCCAAGGGGTTGCTTGGGATGATGGACATTTTTAAAATATTTTGAGAATGCTTTGGTAGCTGAAAGATGTTTAGAACTTCAAGATAATATGTTGGAGAAGAAACACGTTGAAGAGAGTGTTCTGTTTCTATTTAAGAATTTTTTTGGAAGGTGAAGAGAAATCTTAGCAAACGTTCACGGGTTGCATTAGACTCGGATGATGAGTTTCGTGCATGTTCATGTGGACGTCATTTTACTAGACAGAAAATGGATAAATTAATTAAGCTCCATTTTTATAATGTAACTCTTTTCTTTGAAATTACACCAACTACTTATAAATTGGGAAAACATAACACATTAAGGAGAAAATTTACAAGGTGAAGTTGAAAAAGAATCATTCAAGAAAAATAATATTGGACTTTAATTAACTCGAATCAAGTAAAAAAAAAAACTGTTTGAGATAACTATCCGAAGAACAATTTTTTTCTTTTGCTATTATCAAATTCAAAACTTTGCCTAATATAGTAGAAATCAAGTTTCTTGCGGCACTCTAACATGAGTAAAAATACACACAATTTGATTTTCTGTCATTTGATATTAAAGTATATAACACAACAAACAATTAGAGAATATTATTCTTATAAGAAGTGGTTCATCACCAAAGTTTAAATATGTTATTAGCTAATCTGAACCATCATCTTATTCTATTAATTAAATTACATTTAGCTAGAATTAGTCGATGCATTTGCTTAGACTCTACGCAAATACAGATATAATTAACCTGAGATTCTAAAATTTTATAACAAGCTAGAGTTTATTGACATTAATTATTTGGTCACCTAGAAGTCAAGAGCAACTACTACTTGCCTATGCAATTTCAATTCAAAGTGCACATGCATGATTCTTAGAACAAAGTAGTACATGATTTTCAGTCAAGAAACCGTGTAAACAAAGTTTTAACTATATATTCCATTGAACAATCACGGTTGGAAAAACCCCATTTTCTTTGAAAGCATTGGTTTTTCTTTTTTTGCTGCAATCCAAAAAGTGATCAAGAACAACTACTACCTAGAACTTAATCCATCATCATTTACAATTCACATCACGCTACGCCTTTTTTTGGTCCAGATCAAGAAATAACAAAATTGGCACAAAGTAAATGCACAAGATATTCAGCAAACTGAAGTTTTTTATTACTCACACTAATGTTGCAACAAGAGCAAAAAGTACACTTTTTAATTAGCCAAAACACACGTTACATTATATCTCTTTCATGACATGGATCAACAATAATATATATACTCATAAGAACAAAGAAGAACACACGATTTCAACAAACACAAGAAGTAACACAACTCATCCAGAGATTTCAATAGCCTTAACATCAGGCTTCTTGATCTCTTCCTTTGGAAGAGTAATAGTGAGAACTCCATTCTCCATTGAGGCTTTCATTTGATCCAGTTTCGCATTCTCAGGTAACCTGAACCTCCTCAAGAACTTGCCACTGCTACGCTCCACGCGATGCCACTTGTCATTCTTATCTTCTTTCTCAACATTCCTCTCTCCGCTGATCTGAAGCACCCTGTCATCTTCAATCTCAACCTTCACTTCCTCCTTCTTCAGCCCTGGTATATCTGCCTTCAACACATGCGCTTCTGCTGTCTCCTTCCAATCAACACGCGTGTTCACAAACGCTGAATTCTCACTTGGGAAGGAAGCAGAAAGAGAAGATTTGGAAAATGGAAAATCTTTGAAGGGGTCCCATATGTCGAGGGAGAATGGATCATAAACGTTGCTCCTTCGACCATCAAAGATGCTTGGAATTAGTGACATTTTTCTCTTATCTTAGTATCTTAGATGTAATATGGAACTCTTAGAAATTAAGGTTGTTCGGGGAATACACACAACTCTGTTTCTTATCTGATGTTGCATGACAGAGGCATGTAGCGTATTTAAAGGATGCGGAAGAGTGATGTAGTACTTTCGAGAAAATCCTTCGTTTTTTTTTCAGTGTTATTCCCAATATCAGAAAATGCGGGGACATTCTAGATTTCTTTGAACAAGAACTAGAAATTGAGAATGTAGCACCAGAAGTCTCTAGATTAATGCTGGACACTTAGGCAAGCCCAAAATGTTTTTGTGGGCTAAATATGACAGCAGAGCTAGTAGGGGTGTACTGGTTCAGTCCGGTCCGATCTTTAATGAACTTTAGGAACTGGATCAATTAAATTAATGTAGTCTGATTCGATTTAGTCCAGATGTTTTTTATATGCAAAGACCGGACCGATTGTTACGGTCCGATCCGATCCGGTCTATTATTCCCTAATTGTTCAGGCCTTTTTTTTTAGCCCGTTTTTCACTTGAGAACCCTAAGGTTCCCTCTCCTTCTCCCGAGCAGCAGCTACTTGCTGCTAAAGTGACGGCGACGGAAGTCGGTGAGAGAGGATGGATGGGCGAGTGGGGTTGGTCGATATTTGTTGGTGGCTAGCGCTATGGCTGTGAGATGGACGAAGGGAGGCAAGGGAGAAGAAGGGCGGTGGAGATCGGCGGATCGCGATTGAGAGAAAAAGGGGGGTCGCTGCTAGTGACGGTTCTGGAAGAAGAAAGAAGGAAGGGCTGCTGGCTGCTATACATCTCCAGATCTACTGTTTGTTGGAAGAGAACAATTTTGAAAACTTTGATACATTATCAAGTTTCGCATCGAATAAGTGCGCTAATGCTGTAATACATGTGTGTACCCAACCTTTTTCCCTTTTTCCCTTTTTTTTAAAATATTTAAGTTAATCGGTCCGGTCCGGTCTTTGCGGTGTGAAAATTAGTTGGACCGCGGACCAGACCATTATAAAACAGTCCACATGCTTTGAGATTGGACCGGACCGTGAGATCATTTTGGACCGCATTTTTTGATTCGATTCGGTCCGGTCTGACAGTTCTAGACCGAACCACTTACAACCCTAATAGCTAGTTAAAATAATCCAAAAATACATTTTATTGGTATTATTTTCGAATTTTTGGAATTTAACCTCCATAAATTATTTTGAAATTTCATGTCTTAGTTTTATTTCAAAAAATTACATTTCCTTATTTTTTTTCTCTAACCCAAACTCCATAGTCACCGAGGTTGGGAAGTTACAAAATGGGTCTTCCTATCTTATGCACTAGGTGCATAGGTTAATAAAACCTTAAAAAAGAAAGTAATTTTTGAAAATTGATATACTTAAATGAATTAAAAAATAACTGTTTAATTTTCGAATACAATTTTATAATTAATGTTCTCTTATCCTATGCACGGGGTGCATGTGATAAAAAAATTGAAGATGGAGTTTGAACATAATTTGTGAGGTTGGATTCCAAATTTTTTTTGAATACTACAACATCAAAATAACCCAAAATTCTTTGATTTTCTCTTTCATTTTTTTTTATAATAATTCTTTTTTTTTCATTCTCGTACAATCTCATAACACAAAATATTTTCAATTTTTTGATGAATGCAACTTTTAAAAAAAAAAAATCTTAAAATCAAAGGGAGTATCATTACTAAGGACAACGTTGTCCATATTGTATGTTGCACACAAACATACTATTTCAAATTTAAATAATAAAGATAAAAATAATAATTACTTTAAAAAAAAACCATATCAAATATTCAATGAAATGAACTAACAAAATTATTCAAATTTTCTTATTTAATGTACTCCCTCCGTCTCATTATCTTGGTAAAAGTCAAACAAGTCAATGAAAATAAGAGAGTATCTGTTTATCATTGTGCATGATTCACTCATTAATTACAAATTGATATTATACAAATTTTCATATCATCACAATTAATACATATTGCAATATAACTTCCAAAAAAAATCTTTAAATATGTTTTCCTTAATTACTTATCAATCATATATATAATATACAATCTTTAAGATTTTTCATTTATTTTTTTACTTTAATATGTGACAAATTCTTTTGCGTTTTTTTAACAAGATAATGGGACGGAGGGAGTAAATTTTATCAAAATAATCTTATAGATTGGCTGAAGTAGTATATTTTATTTCATTCGTCTCATAAAGATGGTAACAAGTTAAAAAAGTTAAAAAAAATAAGGAGACATCAATTTAATAGTTTATTTAACGCATCAACCAATCATCAAATACTTAATATTTAATTTGTTTTACATCAATCAACCAATCACAATTCAAAGTTTACAATCTTGTCATTTAATTTGGAACAAAAAACCTTGTCATTTTTTTTACCATTCTTCTTGGACGGATGAAGTAATTAATTAATATTACCTTCATCTCTAAATATAAGACATTTTTGAAATTTTTATTTTGTCATTATTTATAGAGAAAATAGTTTGTAAACTGGCAGTGTAAAGATTTTCTACACTGTCAGCACATCATCCACCATTCAAAAGTGTATGGTTATTGACTTCTAAATTAAAGTAATGCAAATGAACGGTGATAATGTACCGTCAATGTAAAAAACTTTACGTTGTTAGTGCACACATATTAAACTCTTATTTATATGATATTATACTAATTTTCAATTTTGAATAACAATTAATTACTTATTCTTATAAATACCCTTATTTATTTAATACATTTTAAATTTCCAATACTATTAATAAAAATAATTTTAAAAACACATATCAAATATTTATATTTTCAATTCTATTAATTAAATTAATTAATTTTTTTAATCGACGATGAAATCGAACAAAATGATCTTTACTAAATTTTATTGCAAGGAAGATCACTTTGATTGGAAGCTAGTGGAATTTTCCAGATAAGGATCAAGGCAGCCTTGGACAATAAGCAAATAAGCAAATAGATAGATTCCAAACTTGGCCACGTAAATATCAGTAGTTGCCCAAAACGACTCCTATACAAACGGTGCCGTGTCAATTGGGTTGACTGATCCCAATTTGTCCACGCGTCACAACCTCATTGATTTAAGCCAACCTTTCCGTAACGAAGCCTCTCACCGCTTTGCTATAAAAACCCAACCCCCAAACGATAATCATCATCCCAATTTCTCAATTGAATTCACAAATAGTTGCAGAGAAAACCCTAGCTAGCTCCCCTCGTTTCAACTTTCAAGGTAGGTTCTCTTCTTTTTTCTTCTCTATTCCATTCTGTTTGCGATTATTATCCTCAATTGTTGGTTTTATTGTCCTTGCTTTGTTTTGTTTTGATTTGATTCTTTTCGATGCGTTGTTCGGCTCCGATACAACACGGAGCTGGAGGATTTTGATTTTCTGATTCGATTATTGGGGTTTTGGTCTTGATGCTAATTATTGATTATTGGTTATTGATTAATTGATTTGTGAAGCCCTTCGATGTTGATGAACCTGATTCGACGATTAGGGTTTCGTTTTTTTTTTCTTTATTAGGAAATTTTTATTAACCCAGTTCATGATTTTACTTTGCTAATATTCACAGCAATATTTCTTAATTGATGTGATGCATGCATATACTTTATCAATTTGGGATCTAATAACTCGTTTTGATATGTGTTAATCTGTATAAACTGGTTCAATTGATGGTTTTGGAAACGAGTTATTAGTGCTTTTTTTTTAAAAAAAAATCAGAAATTTTTATTTTCTACAATATTGAATAACGAATTTTGTAGCAAGTATTGGACCCTTGAAAAAAAAAATGATAATCAATTCCTATAGATCTTCATTGCGTACACGATTTGTTTTAAGTTTTGCTTTTCTGGCTTTGGGTATTTTTTTGTAGGCCTTGTTATATAACTTTTTTTTTATTGTATTGATTTATTTTTTTGTATGTTATATGCAGATGCAAATCTTCGTTAAGACCCTCACTGGCAAGACCATCACTCTCGAAGTTGAGAGTTCAGATACCATAGATAATGTGAAAGCTAAGATCCAAGATAAGGAAGGGATCCCACCAGACCAGCAGCGTCTCATCTTCGCTGGCAAGCAGCTGGAGGATGGTCGTACCCTGGCCGATTACAACATCCAGAAAGAGTCTACCCTCCACTTGGTGCTCCGTCTCCGCGGTGGTATGCAAATCTTTGTCAAGACCCTAACAGGAAAGACCATCACCCTTGAGGTGGAGAGCTCTGACACCATTGACAATGTCAAGGCCAAAATTCAGGACAAAGAGGGCATCCCACCAGACCAGCAGCGTCTCATCTTTGCTGGCAAGCAGCTCGAGGATGGGCGTACCCTTGCTGACTACAACATCCAGAAGGAGTCCACTCTCCACTTGGTTCTCCGTCTTCGTGGTGGTATGCAAATCTTTGTCAAGACCCTAACTGGAAAGACCATCACACTTGAAGTGGAGAGCTCTGACACAATTGACAACGTGAAAGCAAAGATCCAAGACAAGGAGGGTATCCCACCAGACCAGCAAAGGCTCATCTTTGCCGGCAAGCAGCTTGAGGATGGGCGTACATTGGCCGATTACAACATCCAGAAAGAGTCCACCCTTCATTTGGTGCTCCGTCTACGTGGTGGAATGCAAATTTTTGTTAAGACCTTGACCGGAAAGACCATCACACTTGAAGTGGAGAGCTCTGACACCATTGATAATGTGAAAGCAAAGATCCAAGACAAGGAGGGTATCCCACCTGACCAGCAGAGGCTTATCTTTGCTGGCAAGCAGCTTGAGGATGGTCGAACTTTGGCGGATTATAACATCCAGAAGGAGTCCACTCTCCACCTTGTTTTGCGTCTACGTGGTGGTATGCAGATTTTTGTCAAGACCCTTACTGGCAAGACGATCACTTTGGAGGTGGAAAGCTCAGACACAATTGACAATGTGAAAGCTAAGATTCAGGACAAGGAGGGTATTCCCCCAGATCAACAAAGGTTGATTTTCGCTGGAAAGCAGCTTGAAGATGGGCGCACCCTTGCAGACTACAATATTCAGAAGGAGTCTACCCTTCATCTTGTCTTGCGTTTGAGGGGAGGAATGCAGATCTTTGTCAAGACTTTGACTGGAAAGACAATCACCTTGGAGGTTGAAAGTTCGGACACAATTGATAATGTGAAGGCAAAAATCCAGGATAAGGAGGGGATCCCACCAGACCAGCAGAGGTTGATCTTTGCCGGGAAGCAGTTGGAGGATGGAAGGACCCTTGCTGACTACAACATTCAGAAGGAGTCTACCCTTCACCTTGTGTTGCGTCTTCGTGGTGGGTTTTAAGCTTGTTGAAATTCTATTGGTGTTCTTTGTTGGTGTTAGTGTGTTTAAGCCATGCAGAGCTTTTGGCTTTATGATGTTGAAGTACTTATTTGTGTTTCTGTATAATGGGTAACCTGGTCCTGTTGGATACATGGTTACCCTTGAATAAAGATGGTTTGTTGTGTTCGGTTTAACTCTGGTCCCTTGAGCAACACTAGTATTTGTTTCTGTTCGTTGTTTCCAAGAACATGTACAATTTGTTTGTTATGATGTCTTATGGTTTGGACTTTGGAATTTACTACCATAAATGTCTACTTTTTTATGGGTGCATTTTCAAAGTTTGAATGTTCTTAATTCTTATTGAATATTTAGGCAGTAAACCTTCAATTTCATTATATGCTCCGCTAACCGAATATTTATAACATGAGCTCGAAAAAGCAGTAGATTTAGAATTACAACTGTGATTGAAGTTTGTAATTTAGCCCAGACAAACTATTGAGCTAAGTTGATGAACATCATCCGAGTGTCTGATAATTTCTTTTTTTTTTTTAGGGATGATGATGATTTATTTACATTAGGTGAATGATGATGATGATTTTTATTATAAATAAAAATTTAAAAAAAAATTGGAATCCCTTTGACATGATACAAGTTTGCTCATAAAATTTTGGGTTATGATACTTAAATAAAAGTAAGTATAACTTGAAAAGCTAAGTTTACAAGTCCTCTAAAGTAATACTTCTCAATTAAAATTAGTTTAATTATGTCACGAGTCCCAAAAGTTTATGGTACTTTTGTCATACTTTTATGCTTTTTTTTTTTAATGGCTGACTCACCGAAGTTACTTCTGGGTTGTCATGTACATCGGAATTTCATGACCAACTTCTTACGTCTGTTTAGGATTATGATGTTACATGTCATCAAAATTGGTCAGATTGGTAGCAGGGGTATATGACAAACTAAAAATAACTTCTTGAAAAAGAAAAATATAAGAGTATTTGGCAAAAGTACCCCAAAGAACTTGTGACATAATTAAGTCATTAAAATCTCATGAGTTCTTGACTCGGCCTATATTAAGGTTCAACATTTTCCTAAAATTTATCCTTGTAGCATATCCTTGCAAACTCTATATAGCCTTCTACAATATGTGAGCTTTGAATCTTACTAAAGATATGTAAGAACTTCTCTTGACTAGACCTTAGATATTTAATCCCTTAGAAATTTATCCTTGTTGCATATTCTTGCAAACTCTTTGCCTTCTAGAATATGTGAGCTTTAATAGTAAGTTTAACATTTTCCTTATCCTTGTAACATATGCTTGCAAACTCTTTCTAGCCTTCTATATGCATGTGAGCTTTGAATTAAACATATGTAAGAACATAGAATAAGCCAATTAAATCTAGTGTCACACAATTGATTTTTGTTAAGCGGATTATATTTTAGGTCCTTCGATCATCAACACACTATTTATAATAGGTGGGGGGTGCTTATTTGTCTTACCTGCTCCAACTACTTTGTTATTCAAAATAAGTGTCAATGTCATGGAATTAAATTATTTATCTCACATAATTCTTTCTTATCTATTATCTATATATAAAATGATCCTTTTTCGAGGTATTACGTTTGCCGGAGAAATTTTCGAGGCATCACGTTTCTCCCGTGAAGCTTTCCTCGCACCAGAGAGTTTCTAGATAGATAATCATTATCTTAAACAAAATTACAATTTAAAATTAAATAAATTATTTAAATTTATTTAATCATTATATGTATGTAAAATTATTATCCTCAATTATTTGTTGGAAAAAAATAATCATTGTCCTCAACTAAAGTATTGAAAAAAAATATTAAAAAATCACAAATTTATTTAATCATTATCTGTACGTGAAATCATTATCCTCGATTTGTTAAAAAAAAAAGTAATCATTATCCTCAACAAAAATATTAAAAGATTTATAATAGGATCTCACATTAAATTTTGCATTTTTTTACCTTTATATCTCTCTAATTCTAATAATTTTGTTCTCCTATTATTTCTTATTTTATATCCTAACTAGCTTACCCCGTGCAATGCATGGGTTGTTGATATTTTAATTTTTTTATATTAAATATTTTAAATTAAATATTATTATTAGCAACAACTAAAAATAATTATATAAAAAGGTAAGAGTTCAAATCAAACTGTACAACGAAATAAAATTAATCTAACTGATTTTGTTGATAAATAACATTATCTCTAACCAAAATTACAATTTGAAATTAAATTAATTATTTAAATTTATATAATCATTATCTGTATGTGAAATCATTATCCTCAATTTGTTGAAGAAATCATTATCCTCAACAAAAATATGTAAAAAATATTAGAAAAATCACTATTATATATATATATATATATATATATATATATATATATATAATAGGCTCTCCCATTCAATTTTTTAAGTTCTATCTAATTCTAAGAATTCTCTTCTCCAAATTCTCTCTTTTATTTTTATTTTTTCCCTCATTCCTCTACTTAAAGCTCTTAATTTTGATTTTTGAGTGTTTGATGAATTACTTATTAGATGATGCATATTTTGTTATACTTTTAATTGACTTTTGTTTATTCCTCTACTTAGAGCTCTTAATATTGATTTTTGAGTGTTTGATGAATTATTTATTAGATGATGCATATTTGTTATACTTTTAATTGACTTTTACTTAATGCTAATGTCAGGAAGAATGACAGCAATGAGTTACTTCAAACAATTAAGAGCATGACCTTGGTAAGTTGTTTTTTTTTTTTGAAATTTTGGTAAGTTGTTATACATACTTACTTTGATTATTCTTTGTTGAAAGAATATGCAAATAATTGATCATTTTCTCTCTTCAAAGAAGAGAAGGGCTAAGGCTCCTAGGATTAGGAAGAAACACCCTGATCGTATTCCGGTGAGAAATAATTTTAGCGAGTCTTTTGCGAAGAAACAATATTTTTTGATTTATTTATGATTTTTTTCCGTTTTTGTCACGAGATAAGATAAATGATGAAAGAGATCAAAATATTTAAATATGAATAATAATAATAATAAATGTGATAATTATATTAAAAAAATAATAATGGTAAAAAAATATTAATTTATCCATCAAATAAATATAAGAAATATCTTATAATATTATCCTATAAAAAAATCAGAATGTATAATTTTGGTTTAATTATATATAATTTTTCATACTAGATGTGATAATTATATTTAAAATATGCTAAATTATCATGTCTTATGCAATAGAAAATATTTTGATTTATCTTTAAATCTACTCATAATACCATCAAACAAAAAAATATAAAAAAGTTTAATTTTCATTTCACTCTAATAATTAATCATAATATCATGGTAAAACATGTTAATTCATCGATCAACTAAATAAGGAATACATTAATTTAATACTCATCTATACGTAGACAAATATAATATTAAATATATAAAAAAAGAGCCAACATTATATTCATAATAAAATGCAATGTGTTAACCAAGATAGTCAAAAATAACAATTTCAATGTTGTCTTCATGTTCTATGAAATAGTGGATATTACAATTTATCCTTAAATTTTCTCATAATACCATTAAACAAAAAAGTTATTTAATTATGATTTGTTTTTAATTATAGTAATAAAGTTGATAATCATATAAAAATATTAATTTATCTATTAAATAAATAAGGAAGATCTAATTCTGATTTACTTTTGATTCATCATAATAAAGTTAATAATCATGTAAAAAAATGTTAATTTATCCATTGAATAAATAAGGAAAATCTCAGATAAAAACTGTTATTTTTTTTATTTATATAAGGAATTACAAAATTTTTCAACAAACTCATTTTTTGTTATTTTTAATAATAATCTTTACTTTAAAATATTTAAATATTAATAATCTTTGCATTGCACACGATAAAAATAAAAAAGTTTAATTTTGATTTCACTCTAATTAATAAAACATGCTAATTATCGATCAACTAAATAAGGAATATATTCATTTAATATTGATCTATACATAAATAAATATAATTTTAAAAAACAAACCGCCATTATCTTCCCATGAATTCATGTCAAGTGAAATAAGAGATATTATGATTTACCATTAATTATTCTCATAATACCATCAAACAAAAAAATCAATATTATAATAATAATTTTTGATTTATCATAATAAAGTATATTGAATAATCTTTTTTATAATTATTTTTGTTATTATTTAATAATAATCTTTACTTTATAATGAAAATAATAATAATATTTAATTTTAAAATATTTAATATAAAAAATTTAATATCAACAACCCGTGCATTGCACGGGGAAAGAGCCAGTTATTTAATAAGTTTAAAGATGACATAGACCTTTCTCCTAACAGTAATTGTATGCGATGTTTTCTTCTTCACATGAAATATTTGGATATTACAACTGAAAATAAAATACATTATAATCATATTCATATGATTGGAGATATTCTCGGTTTGTTTATTTCCACAACTTCATAGATTCCTAACTTTTTATAGCTTTTTTGTAAGAGCAATAAAATATTGTTGATTTATTGCATTATCACTGTAATATTACAATCTTTAATATGTTATTCTTAAAAATTTATTCATATACCGCGATGACCTTTTGTGATTAAACCAAATTTTTTATGTTTGTCTATAAAGGAACGCAGTTTATAAAAATCGGTAGTACTTCTGTTTTGCATTTAATGTAACCGCACGATAAGAAGGAGAGGCAGAAGAAATAAAGCAAAAAATATTTTCTTACCAAACAATACACTAGCTCACTAAAGATACACACAACATAATTAGCTAGTGTCTACCATGCTAGGAGCATATATGAATATATTAAGGCAATGACCTAATCTTCTCACAATTATTGCCGTTAAAAAAAAATCACAATTTTAATATTAGTTTTTAGGGCATTGCTTTGACACTTTGAAAAGTTGTAAAGTTTTGATACCATACTTTTAATATTGACCACTCACAACATTTTTTTTTTAATTTTAAATGGTAAATATTATTTTATTGCAATATGATTCTTGTTAGTCAAATATTTTGAATTATAGGACAATGTTTTTTACTCTTCTATAGCAAGAGCGAGAACAACCTTCTTCAATGTAACAACCCAACCACAGTCAGCCGTACGGTACTGGGCACTGGGGCCCAGCGCACCGCCACATGGATATTGTCCGCTTTGGGCATCCTTCACCCTCACGGTTTTGCTTTTGGTCTCACACTAACTAACAGTGAGCCCCAAAACGCGTTCACGTGAGGTAAGGTATTCACACCCTATATAAGGCATGCTTCGTTCTCCTTATCAGCCGATGTGGGACTAAGGCTTCACCTTACATCCACCCCCTTGGAGGCCCAACGTCCTCGTTGGCACACCGACCCGGCCCTGGCTCTGATACCAAATGTAACAGCCCAGCCCCAGCCAGTCGTACGGTACTGGGCGGTTTCCTCTCCCCTTTCCCTTCAACAGCGGCTGTACCATCCATTGCTCCAGCCCTGTGGGCTAAAAATAATAGTAATATATAACTCATGGCTCAAGACAAAAGAGATATTTCGTAAAGGTGAAATCCACCCAGAATTATTTTGCAACAATCATAGCGCTCTCTCTTCTTCTCTCTCACATATTTGTAATTTATAGAGAGAGAAACAAAGATTTTATTATAAAAATGATTTGATTTATTCCTAGGAGGAGTCTCTGTGTGATTTGATGTTAATTTAATTTCAAAGTGTTGTGCTGTGTTACAGAGATACTGAACAGCAACCTCCTCAATCCAGTAAGGACCTTTAATTAAAACCAAATAAATAAAATTAATTTAGGAAATTCTAATGGGTTGTTGAATTGGAGTGATGGTTATTTTTGCCCGGATGGTGGCCTGTGTGTGGGACGATAGAGGAAGAAGAAGAAGCATTGCATTCATGAAGAAGAAGGAGGAGGATAATTTTTTGGAAATTTCTAAAATGCAATCAAAAATTGAATGGTTGCTATGCAATCCATTCTTAAACCAATAAAACCTTGCCACCTAAGACATGTATGTCACATCATTACTTAAATTAGTCAAAATTAAGTTTTGCAATTTAGTCCAACATAAAAACTAGATTATTGTAATTTAGTCCTTCTGTACTTTTAGACAAATTATAAATTTTAATTTTTTTTATATTAAAAAAACATTTCTTAAACCCAAAACTCATCTTCACTTCTCAAAACTCACCGCCACCGCCGCCGCCGCCTGCTAAGGTGCTAAGAGTCTCACCATAACCAAAACCATTGCCATAAAAACTGATAAAAAATTTAGGCACCTCATAGTCAAATTTAGGCACCCCACTTTGAGATGAAAAGACAAAAATAGCCCTCACCATTTCTTCTCCATTTCATCCCTTCCAAGTTCCAACCTCCATGTAGCAGCACCGCACTATTTGTTTTCTTCTCAAGCCACCCCACCCACCACAACCAGCCACCAGCCCACCCCACCACCCCCACCCACCCCAGCCACACCACCCGCGAACACCCCAACTACACAGTCCAGCCACACCACCCGCGAACAATCCAGCCACACAGTCCAGCACCACCACCACACGAGAGTTGAGACACACAAGACATCACCCTCCAACCCCCACTCGAGGCACCCCCAACTTCACAGCCACGGATCCAAGGTCGTGAGCCTCTGCACGACCACCTCAGCCCACCGATCGCGAGTCTCCGCACGACCACCTCACCCCACCGATCGTGACGCGTCTCACGGCCTTGGTCGTGAGTTTCTTCCCGACCCAAGCTTCTCATAGCCAACGTGAAGTCGAGAGTAGCACCCACCCCTCAGGGCCCCCTTCGGCCCCTCGAGTTCCCCCCCATCCCATCGCGCGACTGTTTTGGCAGGGACGACATCCTTCTCACGACTTGGGTCGTGAGGAGCTTCACGAGACTGTCGCACCCCACCCCGTCGTGACCCTTCTCACGACTCAACCCACCCCACCCCTGTCGTGACCTTCCTGACGGCCCTCTCCTAGACGACACGGTCGTGAACGTTTTCACGACCCGTGCGGTGCGGTGCGGTCGTGACATCTATCACGACCCGAGGTCAAAGATCTAAAAAATAAAAGAAAGAAAGAATGAAGGGAGGGAGAAGAAAGGAGACTGTGTGTTGTTGGGAGAGCTTCTGGATGCTTCACGTAAAGGGGGAGGGGAAGTGGGGGTTGGTTTCACGTGAAGGGGGAGTGGGGTGTTTGGGTTGGGGGGTGTGCGGTCGGGGTTGGTGGATGCGGCTGAGGGTTGGTTTCACGTTAACGGGAGTGGGGTGTTTGGGTTGGGGGGTGCGGTGGGAGTTGGAGAGTGTGGTGAGGGCTAGGTGGGGGTTGAGGGGTGCAGTGGTAGATTGGGGAGTGTGTTGGGTAGAGAAGAAGAAGGTGGGGTGGAGGGGAGGGTGTTTTTGTCTTTTAATTTTAATGTGGGATGTATAAATATAAAGGTGGTGTGTCAAAATTTGCACCCTAAAAACTTGCTAAGGTGGTAAGAGTCTCACCATAACGCTTTAGGCCCAAACTATTTGGGCTTCAAAACCCAATTTGAATTAATGATGGACTTTTCCAACCAACAATATCTAGATCCTTCATTCCTTCCGGTAATTCCAGAAAGTTTCTGAATTTTCAGAAACTTCGGTAATAAACAAGCAAGTGGAATTATCTGGAAAAGACAGGAACACTCATCCACTTCAATTTAAATACCTCACGTGTCCCCTTCCTCCATCAGAAAGCTAAGCATAATTTCCAAAGATCAATCTCATAAATAAGAAAATCTCGGT
The DNA here is from genome assembly GCA_037953625.1 of Crotalaria pallida. Lineage (NCBI taxonomy): Eukaryota > Viridiplantae > Streptophyta > Magnoliopsida > Fabales > Fabaceae > Crotalaria > Crotalaria pallida. Next base: position 111,199,342 of record CM075655.1, read on the forward strand.
ATTTTAACTATCCAAGTTTCTTTGGTGGCCGAAGGAGCAATGTTTATGATCCATTCGTGTGGGACCCTTTCAAAGATTTTCCATTCTCCCATTCCTCTCTTTCTGCTTCCTTCCCGAGTGAGAGTTCAGCATTTGTGAACACTCGTGTGGATTGGAAGGAGACACCGGAAGCGCATGTGTTGAAGGCAGATATACCAGGGCTGAAGAAGGAGGAAGTGAAGGTTGAGATTGAAGATGACAGGGTGCTTCAGATCAGCGGAGAGAGGAACGTTGAGAAAGAAGAAAAGAATGATAAGTGGCACCGCGTGGAGCGTAGCAGTGGCAAGTTCTTGAGAAGATTCAGGTTGCCTGAGAATGCTAAATTGGATCAAGTGAAAGCTTCAATGGAGAATGGAGTTCTCACTATCACCGTTCCAAAGGAAGAGGTGAAGAAGCCTGATGTTAAGGCCATTGATATCTCTGGTTGAACAAACTATGTTGCTTCGATCTATTTTGAAAAAAAATGGTGTGGTTGTCTTTAGTTATTTTGATGTAATGTAATATGTGTGATGTGTGAAAGGAAAGCTATCGTGTACTGTGACCTGTAACCAAAGATTTCATGTGATTTTAATCATCTCCATCTTTTTTTTTTTCACTTTCAAGCTTAGTTGGATAACATTCTTTTGAAATTCATGTGCTCTTAATGGAATGTAATTCTAAATGTAGAAGTTTAGAGGTCCTTTCTCATGGCATTCAAATCAAAAACCTGTATGTTATTCAATTGTGATTCAAATTTCCAAATCCTATCCATTATTGAAAACAGTTTTGCCAAAACAAAATCAGAACACTACTCCATCTCTGTGCATTTGGTCTTGTCTTTTTTTTTTTTATAAGCTTTTGCTTTAATTTTTAATCACATTAATTATTTTTTTTCATAAATATCAATTATTTAACACTTTTAGAGAGTCTCAATGATAATTATAAAAGTAACTTATTTCCTTAATTTTCACAAAAGTATAGTCCAAAAGCTTATATATTTAGAGACAGAAGAAATATAAGCTACTAAAAACCAATTTTGCCACATTCAGGCCATTTTGCCCCAAGATGACACATTGACGCTCATGAATTTGAATTGTTTGAATTGATGCTATAAGATATTTACAACGGACCAAAAATTGCAAAGCAATTATATATCAAATTTTCAAAATCAACATACATTATAAGAAAGTAATATAATAGTGTCTTTTGATAATCCCTTATTGATAAGAAAAATATCATTTTATGACACATGTTAATTTTCTTATTGTGTACATTAATTTATATGTTTGTTTTGTAAGGTCATAAATTATTTTTCAAAACTGCAATAATTCTGCAAATACTAAATTCCTACTCTCAATACAACATATATTTTTCTGATATTATAGTCAACAACTCAACAATGAATACTTTGCCTTGATCAAGATTCTGCTACCGTCTACGTAGAGTTTTGCTCCGCTGACCACCCAATATCCAGGTTGATCCTTTGGACCACTAACCATTTCCTTTATGTCCACAAGGCTTAGCATTTTTTGAGTCTTTGTTGGGACAGGAGGGCCACCTTGATATATTGTTGAGGTTATATCCACTTTAGTACTTGGCTTCGGAGGTAATTTCAATTCTTTGCTAAGCTTTGAACTCATTAATGCTGAAAAGAATCATGACTTTCGAGTCTCCATCCCATTCTGATCTGCGAATTTTCGCTGATATTACCGAGCCTCAGGAAAAGAATTCTTTTCATTCCAACAAGCTTAACCTCAAACCAAGCCTTTGTCTCATAGCTACAGTTCATCTACAAGGGAGCTGTTGTACTGTACAAGTGTACAGGTCCTTGTGTAGATATGAGAAGACATACTTCATTTCAGAGGTTCATAGTAGCCTCATTTAACTAACCGGTTCATCGATAGGTTCATAATCATGATCTTCTGAAATTCAAGAGTAACAAGAACCTCTGAAAGATGCTGAAAGTGGATTGTTTGATGGTCATTTTTCTTACTTTCCAAGTAAAAATGAATATATGTTATCGGCCGATTTTCAGAGTCAACCTGTATATCCAAAATACATTAGTTGATTTTAGTCAATCGTTATAGAACTAGTGTTACTGAGCTGCCGAAAGAAACAAGTTCATAACTATCAATATTCTGCTGAAACTAAATTTGGAATGGAAGCTGTCCAGAAATCAATAACATCAATAACTTATTTGTATATTGATTATGTGTTCTTCCTAAAATCTTTCAATCATCATCACATAATTTATAATAGACTAAACTGTCACTTTAGTCCCCCACTTTGTAAGATTTTTCACTTTAGTCCCCCACTTTTCAATAATTCCTCTTTAGTCTTTCACTTTGAAAAAAGCTACTCACATTAGTCCCTGATAACTTTCTCTGTCCGTAGCCGTTAAATAACATATACACACGTTGTCGTTAACATCTCACACATGATACTGAATTCAAAAGATAAAAATTGGAGAAAGAAGGGGTTAAAGCAAAGGCCGTTGAAGAGGCAGATGCAGAAACTAAGGCAGCTGCAGATAAGACAGCTGCTGAAATTGTGACAACCGCAGAAAATACAACAGAAGATGAATCAGTGGTAGCAAAACAACAACTTGACGTCGTATAAGTTATTTAACGGCCACGTGTGTTAGATGTCAAGGTCTATGAACAGATAAAGTTGTCAGGAATTAACTTGAGTAGCTTTTTTCAAAGTGATAGACTAAAGAGGAATTATTGAAAAATCAGGGCTAAAGTAAAAGCTCTTTACAAAGTGAGGGACTAAAACAATTTAATCATTTATAATAAGTAGGGGTGCCTATTTATCTTACCTGCTCCAATCACTTTGCCATTCAAAAATGACTATCATCATCTCACATAATTGTTATTTCCTCCTTCTGTCTCTTAATATAAGTCATTTTTACTTAATTCACATAGATTAAGAAAAGTAATAATTACTCTCAAATTTATCAAAATATATGTTGTCATTCCAAATATACCCTTATTTAAAACTTTACAACGCTATTCATTTCTCTCTCTATTGTAATTATTACCCTATCATCCCTATGCATTTATGAGGGGTGTATTTGGAATAAACTCTTTAATACTACCTATATATTTTAAAACAGTTATAAAAAGGGACATCAATTCTATCAAAATGGTGCCCTATAATAAGGGACGGAGGGAGTAATAAAAGAGTGAAGGCCTATTTTGGTCGTTATCAATTTTGCATAGTACCAATTCAGTTTCTGACAATTCATAATACCACATTTAGTCACTAAAAAATAAAATTTAATACCAATTTAGTCCTTCAACTTTTTTCATATCAATTTAGTCCCTCAAGATTTTCAAATGTATCAATTTGAACCTTAAAATTGAGGGATCAAATTGGTACGGAAGAAAATCTAGAGAGACGACATTGGTATGAAAAAAATGTTAGGAACAAAATTAGTAAAATTTTTGTTTTTAGGAACCAAATGTGGTATTATGAATTGTCAAAGACCAAATTCGACAAGACCAAAGTGATACTTCACTCTCAATAAAATTAAATATCCTAATAGTCACTATATGTGATGTTTTCTTTCGTCACACTAAGATTAAGAAAAAGAATAATTGAAAGTGATTCCGCGAGTGTCGTATTTCACCGTTCGTACTAAATAGTGGGGTGTTTACAAATATCTTAAAAGCATTTGTTAATAAATTAAATATAATTTAAAAATATTAAATTTTGTAATTTCGTAAGTTCTAAAAAAAATTAAGACTTAATGATATTTTTTTACTCTTTACAAATTTAAAGAGTGTCTTTACCCTTATTATTAGCATAACCGTATAACACTAGGTACCAATATTTTGTGTTTTGATGCTAAATTGTGGCCAAAATTGTCATTCAATGGGGAATTTATTTTCTTTCTTGTCGGCAAATTTTGAGTTTTGATGGGTCATTGCAAACAAATAAACAATGTAAAATTTTTAGGGGAGTTACTAACATGCAACCTAAAATTGGATGGTTGCTATGCAACCTTTTAGTAAACTAATAAAAAGTTGACACCTAAGACATGTGTGTCATGTCATTCCTTAAAGTAGTGATTTATAATTTTTACAATTTAGTCCAACATAAAAAGTAAATTAATTTAATTTAGTCTTTCGTACCTATTAGCAAATTATAACATAGATTAAAACAACAGGTGATTATAACAACAAGTGTTAAATTAATTTGCTAATAGGTACAAAGGACTAAATTAAATTAATTTCTTTTATGTTGGACTAAATTGTAAAAATTATAAATCACTATTTCAAGGAATGACATGACACACATGTCTTAGGTGTCAACTTCTTATTAATTTACTAAAAGGTTGCATAGCAGCCATCTAATTTTAGGTTGCATGTTAGAAATTTCCAAATTTTTTTTGGCAAGCACTTTGGGCGCTAGTCTTATTAACTTCACCGCACCATCGGTAGATTGGAATTCGTAAACAGGTTTAGCTAAGTCTTACCATAAATAATAGTTTAGCTTATCAATTGTAAGTCATCAAAATTAAAATCTGCTTTCGGATCGGATGGTAGAACTTAAAGATCACTTGGAATTTGTTTTGGATCAAACGAAACAAGAAGAAACTACTATGATTTATTTAATTGCATGCAATTCATATTAGTTATTACAATATTACTTAGTACACGATAAAAGATACACAGTACAAGTGTACAACAAACCAAAGCACCACATTTTAATTTTTATAGCCAAGAAAGACAGTAACATGGATTAATCATTAATGTATGTAGTATGTTTAACCAGAGATATCAATGGCCTTAACATCAGGCTTCTTCACCTCTTCCTTTGGAACGGTGATAGTGAGAACTCCATTCTCCATTGAAGCTTTCACTTGATCCAATTTAGCATTCTCAGGTAACCTGAACCTCCTCAAGAACTTGCCACTGCTACGCTCAACGCGATGCCACTTGTCATTCTTATCTTCTTTCTCAACATTCCTCTCTCCGCTGATCTGAATCACCCTGTCATCATCAATCTCAACCTTCACTTCCTCCTTCTTCAGCCCTGGTATATCTGCCTTCAACACATGCGCTTCCGGTGTCTCCTTCCAATCCACACGAGTATTCACAAATGCTGAACTCCCACTTGGGAAGGCAGCAGAAAGAGAAGAATTGGAGAATGGGAAATCATTGAAGGGATTCCAAACGTCGAGGGAGAATGGATGATAAACATTGCTCCTTCTACCACAAAATAAACTTGGAATTAATGACATTTTTCTCTTATTTTATTAACTGGATACTAGAATACTGAGATGTTTTATTTATGCGACTGATGTTGGAAAATTTGCTTAGCTTTCTGATGAGGGAGGGGGACACGTGAGGTATTTAAATGAAAGTGGATGAGTGTTCCTGTCTTTTCCAGATAATTCATTCCATTTGCTAGTTTATTGTCGAAGTTTCTGAAAATTCGGAAACTTTCTGGAATTACCCGAAGGCTCTGGATATTGTTGGAAGAGTCCATCAATAATTCAGACTGGGTTTTGATGAAGCCCGAGTAATTTGGGCTGAAAGATTTATGGTGAGGTGAGACTCTTGGTACCTTACTTGGCAAGTATACATGGCAATGGTTTTGTATAACTTGCATAACGTTTGAATTCTAATGAGGTTCTTATCAACAGTGGAGGATAGCATAGTTCACAACCTACTTATGTGATTGAATGTCTTAAAATGCTAAAAAAAGATCAAGCTCTTATCAAATGTTATATTTGTACCTTTAATATAAGTGGCTCTTTTTAATTGGAAGTGCATTATGCGTGCTAAATGCTTTAGAGAAAAATAATAAGATTCAAGAAAATTGGTTAATAATTGGGTTTTTTAAACAAGATGTCAGAGATTCGATCTCAATCGTATTTATAAAAATGATTTTTTTGATAAAAACAAAACTCAGTTCAATGATCTTCATGCCTCAAAAGATACTTCCTCCGTCCCTAATTATAAGACCCTCTTTTATTACTTTTATTTTGTTCCTATTTATAAGGTCTTTTACCAATTTTCAATGAGCATTAATTATTTTTTTCCACAAACACCCCTATTTATTTAACACTTTTAGATTCCCAAAAATATTAATAGGGGTAATTTTGAAAATACATATCAAAAGTTCATATTTCCAATACAATTAATTAAATTATTCAACTTTCTTAATGGACGTGAAATCTCCCAAGAGAGCCTTATAATTAGGGACGGATGAAGTATTAGTTTTCGTTGTAAGAATATCGTTGGCGACAAAAAAATTCCAAAAATATACTTATTAAATATTGTTATCTTTAAGTAAGCATGTACTATTATTAATTTTTACGATTTTAAAATAAGATATATATCAGTATATCACTCTTGACTCTATTTTTTTTTCCCGGTGTTCTCCCGTCCAATGAATGATGGAATTATTTTCAGAATTACGATATTAGACCAACGTACATTAGTAGTTTAGTACATTAAATTTATAGTTGGATTCTCATTCAAGGGAGCACATTAATTTCTTTTTGTATGAATCAAGAGTGTTTTTCGATCGACAGTCATAGACTAATCTACTTCGAGACGGAGAGATCATCGAAGTGGGTTCCATACCTACGATAAGAGTTGAACTCTTGATTTCATACTTAAGAAACCTAACTATCTACCAACTATGTTAGACTTTGTTGGTTGAAGCATATAAATTTTAATTAGTGACTTATTAAAATATTTAGCAAAATTTTTGAAAAATCCGTGTAACAATATATAAAATGATTTTCTTATCCTTAACTTAGGCTTAAAAAAGTATTTTTATATTGAAAAATTTAATATAAATATTTAAAAAGATAATGAATTTGACTTTTCAAAGAACTTTTATCACTTTTTCACCACTTATTTTTAACTCCGAAAATCGAGGTTAAGCAAATCCTACATAAAAAGGTTTGCTTACCACTCTCTAAAAATTTTCAAAAAACAGTAAAATAATTAAAGTATAAGAAAATGTAATTTATTGTCTCTTAAATATTAAATTTTTAGTTTTTTTTTTAAAAATAAAAATTAATGTTTTCAGTAGAAGTGTAATGGTTCGGTTCAATCCAATTTTTGACGGATATTAGAGAACATATCAATTAAATTAACATAATTCAATCTAATTCGGGATTGATGTTTGACGGATATCAGAGACGGGACCAGACCGCATGAAGATGGTATGGACTGATCTCGTCGGATCTATTTAACACATTTAATTAAAACATAAAATACTGGAAATAATAAACAATTGTTTACAGAAATAAATCAACGTCCATATGGATTTATCAAAATTTCCTCTATTTTTTATTGTAATAATTATAATTATAATATCAAAATTTGCTAAAGGTTTTACTTAGCAACATGAATTGCTATGGCACATGAAGATGATGTATGTATCATTCCTTGTTTCCTGTTAGATTTTTTTTATTAGGTATAATCTTATGGTCTTATGATAAATTCATATGGACCTGTTTGGTATTTTTTTTTTTTTACCGAGTGGGGTGAGTCAATAGTTAAATAAAATTTAAAAAATAAAAAATTGAAGTAATTGGTCATGTCCGATCCACATGATCTTAAAAATTATGAGATCATGAACTAGACCATAAGACAACAGTCTGGAATTTTTTAGACTGGATTGGCAACCACGAGATCAGACCAGACTTTATTTTTCGATGTGGCCCGATTTAATCCCAACAGTCTCGTAGTTTGATCCGGAACCAATTACGCCCTTAATTTTTAGCATATTATCATCAATTTTACGAGTGAGTTTGAGAAAATCCCACAATAAACTACACGTCGATTAAGAAGTCACTATTAGAAATAAGAAAACATAAGAATGAAAATGGCTTTCACCCCGAACAAATTAGTGTTTTTTTTGTCGCATACTTTCACCTGCTTCAAATATAAGAAAAAAACTAAACTTCACACTTATTAATGAAATAAGTTAGTTGAATGCATTTAATTTTCTCAAATTAAAAAAAAAGACTATTTTAGAAAACTTACTTTGAAAATGAAATAAAAATTAAATAATACAACCACTTTATTGAAATATTTTAGGAATTGTTGTTTTTAGAATAAAAATTTAATTAATTTTTGTTTATATTTGAGACTATTTTATTGAGTGTTTCTTTTCCCTATATTATATTATTGTAAAAAATGGGTTTCAGAGTACATCACTCTTTCCTTCCGAGGTCTCGGCCCAAATCACGTTGTATGGGCTTTAAAACCCAATCCGTATCATTGGATTGATAATGGACTACTCAATGCAACAACAATGTCCACTTGTCCAGAGCCTAGCTTCTCGGTAGATATATATAACTCCAGAAGGTTTTCGAATTTTGCAGAAGCCTGTGAACAAGTATTTATGCTTAAATAGATATTTCTAGAAACTACATGATTACTCCTCTACTTCATTTAAATACCTCATATGTCTCCTCTGTTAGATAAACAACAACTTTAAGCAATTCTTCCATTAAGACTCACATAACAATCTCAATTTCCAGAGTTCCAAACTACATTCAAGATAAGAGAAAATGTCACTGATTCCAAGTTTCTTTGGTGGCCGAAGGAGCAACGTCTATGATCCATTCTCCCTTGACATGTGGGACCCCTTCAAGGACTTTCCATTCTCCAATTCTTCTCTTTCTGCTTCCTTCCCAAGTGAGAATTCGGCATTTGTGAACACGCGTGTTGATTGGAAGGAGACAGCAGAAGCGCATGTGTTGAAGGCAGATATACCAGGGCTGAAGAAGGAGGAAGTGAAGGTTGAGATTGATGATGACAGGGTACTTCAGATCAGCGGAGAGAGGAATGTTGAGAAAGAAGATAAGAATGACAAGTGGCACCGCGTGGAGCGTAGCAGTGACAAGTTCTTGAGGAGGTTCAGGTTACCTGAGAATGCTAAATTGGATCAAGTGAAAGCTTCGATGGAGAATGGAGTTCTCACTGTAACCGTTCCAAAGGAAGAGGTCAAGAAGCCTGATGTTAAGGCCATTGATATCTCTAGTTAAACAAACTTTGTTGCTCTGATCTATTTTGAAAAAGTGTTTTCTTGACCTCAGCTCTAAGAATAAGAGGTTAAAAGTGGATATTATATTTTGGAAAATGGTACATTGAAAAAATAAAATACTTTATATTTAGTTTTTCGACATATGATATTCGCTTTTAGCCTCTTATCCTCAGCCCTTAACCCTAAGGGATGAGGTTAAAAAAACCCTTTGAAAAAAAAGTGTGGTAGTCTTTAGTTATTTTGATGTAATGTAATATGTGTGATTGTGTGAACCAAAGCTATCGTGTACTATGAATTGTAACCAAGATATCATGTGATTTGAATAAACTCCATTTTTTTTCCAGTTTAAAGCTTAGTTGGATATAATATTCTTTTGAAATTCAAATGTTTTTCTTAGTAGAGAATATTCAATTTTTTGGAGGATTGTTTTGCATTCATACTTCCTGGTGTTGAAAACTTTATTTATAGTTGAGCAAGGAAGTTACAACTCATTCCCAGTCAATCGAGAAAACATATCTCTTTTCTTGCCTAATTCATGCCATTTTCAATAACATCCTACAGTTTTGATTTAGTACCAGTTTACTAGCTATAAATGTTTTATTAGTACCAGTTTACTAGCTATAAATAAGTTGCTCAATCCCTGAATTCGATGGAGCATGCTCTAAATGGAATGTAATTTTAAATGCACAAGTTTAGAGGTTCTTTCTCATGTCATTCAAAATCTAAAACCTGTTATTCAATTGTGTTTCGAATTTACAAATATTATTCATTATCGAAAGCAGTTTTGCCAAAACAAAATCAGAATACTATAAGCTAGTACTATTCATTACTGGGTGCATAGCTGCACTTGGAATGTAGGCCATTGATATTGGCCTTAAGTCAACCAACAGCTAGGAAAGAAGACCGATTACTTACAAACATTATTGCCCAGTATTTTTTTAAAAAGACCCGAATTTTGCATATAAGTACCTGGGTTATTTTTAATGTTTTTTCTTTTTCTTTTTGGTTTTTAATTGTTTTACTTCTGTTTGTCTCTTGTCCTCAACTTAAACACCCCCCTGAGTTGCTGCTTTCCCAGTGTCTTGTTGGTTTGGAGCATGCCTTTCAACCTACAAGATACTGGTTCGAAACCAGCATACAACAGAAACACCTGAGTTAGTTTCATGGAGGACATCGAGGGGCAATATGATTATCAAACAGATGTAAACATTGGAGGTCATGTGTTCAAGAAATTCTCTATGACCAAGGTCCAGATCGTAGCACTATTAGTTACACCGGTGGGAAAAGTCCCTGGGTTATTTTGAATTGTTTTACTCCTTGTGAGAGAGCCAATGAAGCCATTACCCGGTGGTGGGACTTAGAAATTTGGGACATAGTTTTTTTTTAACCAGAGATATCAATGGTCTTAACATCAGGCTTCTTCACCTCTTCCTTTGGAACGGTGATAGTGAGAACTCCATTCTCCATTGAAGCTTTCACTTGATCCAATTTAGCATTCTCAGGTAACCTGAACCTCCTCAAGAACTTGCCACTGCTACGCTCCACGCGATGCCACTTGTCATTCTTATCTTCTTTCTCAACATTCCTCTCTCCGCTGATCTGAAGCACCCTGTCATCTTCAATCTCAACCTTCACTTCCTCCTTCTTCAGCCCTGGTATATCTGCCTTCAACACATGCGCTTCCGGTGTCTCCTTCCAATCCACACGAGTATTCACAAATGCTGAACTCCCACTTGGGAAGGCAGCAGAAAGAGAAGAATTGGAGAATGGGATATCATTGAAGGGATTCCAAACGTCGAGGGAGAATGGATGATAAACATTGCTCCTTCTGCCACCAAAAAAACTTGGAATCAATGACATTTTTCTCTTATTTTATTAACTGGATACTAGAATACTGAGATGTTTTATTTATGCGACTGATGTTGGAAAATTTGCTTAGCTTTCTGATGAGGGAGGGGGACACGTGAGGTATTTAAATGAAAGTGGATGAGTGTTCCTTTCTTTTCCAGATAATTCATTCCATTTGCTTGTTTATTGTCGAAGTTTCTGAAAATTCGGAAACTTTCTGGAATTACCCGAAGGCTCTGGATATTGTTGGAAGAGTCCATCAATAATTCAGACTGGGTTTTGATGAAGCCCGAGTAATTTGGGCTGAAAGATTTATGGTGAGGTGAGACTCTTGGTACCTTACTTGGCAAGTATACATGGCAATGGTTTTGTATAACTTGCATAACGTTTGAATTCTAATGAGGTTCTTATCAACAGTGGAGGATAGCATAGTTCACAACCTACTTATGTGATTGGATGTCTTAAAATGCTAAAAAAAATAAAGCTCTTATCAAATGTTATATTTATACCTTTAATATAAGTGGCTCTTTTTAATTGGAAGTGCATTATGCATACTAAATGCTTTAGATAAAAATAATAATATTCAACACAATTGGTTAATAATTGAGTTCTTTAAACAAGATGTTAGAGATTCGATCTCAATTGTATTTATAAAAATGATTTTATTAATAAAAACAAAACTCAGTTCAATGATTTTCATGCCTCAAAAGATACTTCCTCCGTCCCTAATTATAAGACCCTCTTTTATTACTTTTATTTTGTTCCTATTTAAAAGGTCTTTTACCAATTTTCAATGAGCATTAATTATTTTTTTCCACAAACACCCCTATTTATTTAACACTTTTAGATTCCCAAAAATATTAATAGGGGTAATTTTGAAAATACATATTAAAAGTTCATATTTCCAATACAATTAACTAAATTATTCCACTTTCTTAATGGATAATATTCTTTTGAAATTCAAATGTTTTTCTTCGTAGAGAATATTCAATTTTTTGGAGGATTGTTTTGCATTCATACTTCCTGGTGTTGAAAACTTTATTTGTAGTTGAGCAAGGAAGTTACAACTCATTCCCAGTCAATCGAGAAAACATATCTCTTTTCTTGCCTAATTCATGCCATTTTCAATAACATCCTACAGTTTTGATTTAGTACCAGTTTACTAGCTATAAATGTTTTAGTACCAGTTTACTAGCTATAAATAAGTTGCTCAATCCCTGAATTCGATGGAGCATGCTCTAAATGGAATGTAATTTTAAATGCACAAGTTTAGAGGTTCTTTCTCATGTCATTCAAAATCTAAAACCTGTTATTCAATTGTGTTTCGAATTTACAAATATTATTCATTATCGAAAGCAGTTTTGCCAAAACAAAATCAGAATACTATAAGCTAGTACTATTCATTACTGGGTGCATAGCTGCACTTGGAATTTAGGCCATTGATATTGGCCTTAAGTCATCCAACAGCTAGGAAAGGAGACCGGTTACTTACAAACATTATTGCCCAGTATTTTTTCAAAAAGGTCCGAATTTTGCATAAAAGTACCTGGGTTATTTTTAATGTTTTTTCTTTTTCTTTTTGGTTTTTAATTGTTTTACTTCTGTTTGTCTCTTGTCCTCAACTTAAACACCCCCCTGAGTTGCTGCTTTCCCAGTGTCTTGTTGGTTTGGAGCATGGCTTTCAACCTACAAGATACTGGTTCGAAACCAGCATACAACAGAAACACCTAAGTTAGTTTCATGGAGGACATCGAGGGGCAATATGATTATCAAACAGATGTAAACATTGGAGGTCATGTGTTCAAGAAATTCTCTATGACCAAGGTCCAGATCGTAGCACTATTAGTTACACCGGTGGGGAAAGTCCCTGGGTTATTTTGAATTGTTTTACTCCTTGTGAGAGAGCCAATGAAGCCATTACCCGGTGGTGGGACTTAGAATTTGGGAGAGTTGCTCAAATACAAGTCATCACAAGAAGGTGTTAGAGTTTTGCTGTTGGTTTGGGATGAATAATCGAATGAATAAGCTTTTGTTCTTCTTATTCTTATTAGTTGTTCTTAGTTGTTCTTCTTATTCTATTTTTGGTGATGGGAGAAAAGTTTTGTTTTGTAAGAAAAAGCTCTATTTATGGTGAACGGAGGAAAGCTCTGATTTTTAATAAGTGAAGAAGAAGCTCAAGAGAAAAAGAAGAACAGGTTGGATTTAGCTGAAAAATCCTTCACTATCGTTAATAGACCGTAAAATATCAAGTGCACAGGTGCACTTTTTCATCAACTAGTACCTATGCTCGTGCATGGCACGGGCCATTGTTTTTTGGGTTTTTGTTGATTGAAGGGTTGGAAAAATTAAGTGTATATTGAAAATTTGACAATGGTAACATAATTACTAATGACATTGTCAAACATCGTGTTCATAAATTGTTATATTAGTTAGAGGTGAAATTTATAGGGGTGTATTATAAAGAAATCATACAGTTGTGCGCGTGAATTTATAAAAAAGGTTAAAGGATTAATTACAGGAGTAAAGAATAAATGAGTAAATAGAAAAAGGAATATACTAAATATATAAAATGACTTTGTTCATATTTTAACTGAATTAGTAGTTTAGCAAACTAATTGGTGTGATTCATAGGAAGCATATAATACCCTAACTATTAAGTGATAAAAAGTTAGATAATAAATTAAAATTTACTCATTAATATTAGATATTATTAAGTGCAGTAAAAATAATTTATTCTACATTTTTCTAATTTTCTAATAATAATAGCTATATAAAACGAAAATGATATTATGCCATATTATGTCAAACAGTATATCAATTAAATATCAAGAATTTATCAATGGTATTATTCTAATTTTCTAGTAAGTTTGCTCGTGCAATGCACAGGCCCTCAAACAATATCCTTGGCTGATTTTTCATGATTTAAAGATAATGATAATAAAAAGATAAATCATTTTTATTGAATATAAGAATCAAAGTGACAGCTTATTAGATTAATAAAAGTTTGGCTAAGAATTGAAAAGTATACCCAATTTAGAATTTGGTACATAGACTATAAATCAAAGACAAATTTTATTGAAAATTCCAAAGTACTACTGATACTCCTAAAATCAATTACAAAGCTTAAGAAAGTGTAGTCAAACAATGCTACGGATTTCCTAAAGATTGGCACTGCGTAATACATGATGTTGGTTCACAATCCAATCTACAAAGCTAAAGTTTACCGCAGCAAGAATGACTTTCAAGGATGTCCATTAGGTACATTTAAAGGTTCTTAATTTCTTATATATCCTAATACACATTTCTAGACCATTCTAAGCTTTTAGAATACTTTCTTAACCATTCAAAATATAATTGCATAGGTGCACTTTTGCATCAACAAATGCAGGGCAAAATCGTTCAGCTTAAATTGCCAAATTCAAGCCATTTTGCCCCAATATGACACACTCATGAATTTGAATTAATTGATTAAATGCTATAAGATATTTACAACATACTATTAAATTACAAAATAAATATACATAACAAGAAAGTGATATAGGTGCCAACAATCGTTGGCTAAGTTGGTAAGGATTGAGTTCGTGGTTGAGAGATATCTTGGGTTCGAATCTCACCAATGTGAGGACGGTGTTGGTGGGTAATCTGTAAGTATCTCTGTAAACGCTCTTTGAGCCTGAAGACCTGTCCTAGCCCTAGTGAGCCCCTGCAGCCCAACACACCTAAACTTTTATCTATAAAAAAAAAAAGTGATATAGGACATTTGATAACCAATCATTAACTCGTGTATCTTTTAACATATACCATAAAAATTCCTACTCTCAATATAACATAGATTCCGTATCATTGATCCTATAGATAACTATAGTTGATTTTATAAGTTGATTTTGTATTTTCACGTATCATTTGTCAAAACAGCAACACTAAATTCCTACTCTCAATATAACATAGATTCTTCTGATATTATAGTCAACAATGAATATTTTGCTTTGATTGAGATTCTGCCACCATCTACGCAGAGCTTTGCTCCAGTGACCATCCAATATCCAGGTTGATCCTCTGGACCCCTAACTATTTCCTTTGTGTCCACAAGGCTCAGCATTTTTGGAGTCCTTGTTGGCACAGGAGGATCACCTTGATATACTGCTGAATTTATATCCACTTTAGTACTTTGCTTCTCAGGCAATTTCAATGCTTTAATTAGCTTTGAACTCATCAATGATGAAAAGAATCCCGACTTTCGAGACACAGTCGAAGGTCCATCCCATTCTGATCTGCGAATTTTTGCCGATGCTACTGCCGAGAATCCAAGCCTCAAGAAAAGAACTTTTTTCATTCCAACAAGCTTAACCTCAAACCAGGCCTTTGTCACAATAGCTGCAGACTCATTTATATGGGAGCTGTTGTGCTGTACAGGTCCTGTGTGGACATGAGAAAACATACTCCGCTTCACACGTTCATAGTAGCCTCCTTCAACCGGTTCATCGATAGAGTCGTAACTATGATCTTCTGAAATTTCAAAGATATCGAGAATCTTTGAAAGATGCTGCAGATGGATTGCCAAGTGGTCATTTTTCTTGCCTTCTAAGTATAAGCGAATACCTGTTACCGGCCGGTTTCCGGAGTCAACCTGCGTATCCAAAATACATCAGTTAATTTTAATCCCTAATAAATGACTAGTTATAGATGTAGTGTTACTGCGCTGCTTTAAGAAACAAGTTCACAACTATCCATATTCTAATGCAACTAAATTTGGAATGGAAGTTGTTCAAAGATTGATAACTTATTTGTACATTGATGACATGTTCCTCCCGTTGGAAGTCTCGCATCGCCTGTCTCATTCTCCTTGGTATGGTTTAAATACCTATTGGATTATTCATCTCATTGCCAATTTGTTTTGAGATGGAACCTTAATATGATATCAGAGCCAGAGCCCAACTCTAACCTTAACACCTCCACATAAATTTCATTTAGATAAAATAAAGCATGTGAGCTTTGTAAATGGCCATAGGTAGTTAAATGCATCAGAAGTGACAGTTGAAAGAATGAATTACCATTATAGTATTTATATAAAGCTTTGGTCTCATGAGAGTAAACTGAAGTGATGGAGACATATTCTTTTTATGCTTAGGACCAAATCCAAGAGGCAGATCACCATACATCGGAGCCCATAGCCGAGGAATCTGAAATTCTAGAAATTGATGAAGCTCTTCTATTGGAGGTTTATCTGTTTGATACAGAAAACTTTTAAACTCATGTACCAGAAAAGGTGCATTATAAAACATAATTCCATAAATAATAATACATATTCATTTTCTATAATGATTTTCCGTGTATAGAACAAACATACATGCATAGACTGAGTCAAGAAAACAAAATTCCAACCAAAATTCCAAGAGATTGTAAGGAAAATAAAATTTGAGAAAGAAGAAAAACAATAAATGGCAAGAGAATGGAGAGAAACCAAAGCCACAAGTGCTTACTCACATCTAAGATACAAATCCATCGCATGACTTAAAAATCCACTTCCAGGAACAGAATTCAGTAGTGAAGTAATAGGCACAAAAGACATTGATATGACATTAGGATACTGTGGTATGGTTGAGAGCCACTGTGTATAAGATTGACTAATATTATTAATTCCTCCCCTTCGAACAGAAATGCTCACGATTTCCTGCAAAGAAATTTATATCATGAAGTCCATGTATGTCAGATGCAGGATGACTAAAACTCAGTAGGGGTGGCAAATGGATGGATTGGATGGATTTCATCCTATAAGGTAAAAAAGGTAAAGTAATGAAAATTGTGAGATTCTTGTAACTATAAAAGAACAGGAAAAAAAATACTTACCTCATTCTTGGAGTGACTTATTACAACTGGCCTACCAGCAGGAGGAAAAGGTTTGTGCAGTCCCCACAGCATAGCATGATTGTCCTTGTAAACATGATCACAGTTATATTTAGAAAAGTCAAAATATGTAGATTTCCATTGCGCATTTATGCATGTTTTAGAATGATATGCATGTTGTTTCAGAGTTGCAAGTGAGCTATTTTTTCTAGGACAATCTTTCTTGGTGAGCATTGGGTGTGTTAGTCTACATTGATACCTTCATGCTAGAATATAAGACCATTCTTGAGCCTCCACTCAATAGTTTAAATTTGTGGAAGAGTTAGTCTTTGAAAAAACCAAAGAGTCTAAAATGTAAAGGGTGCAGTGTATGCAACCCTCTGTTGCAGCTAGTTGATGCTACCCATCTTTAAGTGTCTCTTTTCCCCCTAAATATGTTATGGGATAGGATTTTGTCTTTGGCATCTCTTTGTGTTGTGCTTATGTTTTTTTAAGGGAGTTGTTATTTCTATTATGCAGTGAGAGTAGGAAGCGTGATTGCCATCTTGAGTTGTTTAATTTTCCCTCCAGCCAGTAACTCTTTGGGTAGACACCCAATTTTATGGGAGGGTATTTTGGAAATAATTTGTTCTGCATTATTTCTGTTTGATTCAGTGAGTAATATTAAATTTGATTTGGTTAATAAAGTTATGGGTTGTAGTGAGAATTAGCGTAGGTTTTTTTTGGTCCCGTTGCTTAAAGATAGAACTCTGCCAATGCATTCATGCAATTTGTTTGTAAGGACGAGTTTGTAATTAGGCTGAAAATTCAAAGGAAAATCTTCAAATCCATAAGGCGGAACTTCTATTAGAAGGGACCATCATGAAGCAACTATAATCTGGATGAAGAAAAAGGCCATGATAATTTTAGGGATCACCCAAAGGCTATTAAACATAAATTTTTTTAAACTGAGTTTATCATGCATCAGGAGCCCTATATGCAGGGACTGGTCCTAATGCTGTATACGGGGACTGGTCCTCTGGCGTTTTATTTATTTATTTCCTTTCTCTTGTCACAGTATAGGTAATTCTAGATACTTAAAAATTACGGAGTATATTATATGCATGTACCTATCACTTTTGAACAACCAGCAAATTATATTACTTTTTTTTTTTTTTTTAAACAAAACTGTGGAGGGGAACTTCACGGTCCCGGCACCTGGAGCAACATGGGTGGGGTGCCTCCCAAGGAATGTTCTCCACAAGGATTCGAGCCTCTGACCTTGTGATCTTATAGGTTCTCAATATCCTTATGGTCCTAACATGCTTCCACTAGGCCAAACTCATTTGGGTGCAAATTATATTACTTTTCGAAAGCAATTCGATTCGTTTTAAAAATAAGCTATCTAGTTTATCACGTATTCTCGTTTTAGAAAGTTTGGTCTTTTAGATTTTCCTTCTTATTTCAGAAAGTTTGGTTTTTTACATTTTCAATACACAAACATATTTTTTTTCCAATTTTAACATTTCATTCAATCATTTCTCTTACTCCTCATTAATTTTACTTTTATCATCTCTCTCATCTCTCTCATCTCTAAACTACTCCCTCCGGCTCGAATTATAAGCAAATCTAACTACTTTTATGCTTATTAAGGAGGTTAGTTGATTGTATTTAATTTTCTCAAAATGATAAAAAATAAAGGTATTTTAGGAAAGTAATATTGGGAATCAAACAAAAATTAAATAAGATAACAATTTTCTAGAGATGTTTTAGGAAAGTGACACTGGAAATGAAACAAAATTTAATAAAGTTAGTTAACTTTGCTTTATATTTTAAACCAAGAGAAGTATGTTTTTTGTTGCTTATAATTCGAGCTAGAGAAAGTATTATACATTAATTAATGGACACACTTACTAATAAAAGTTAAATATTACAACAATTTTCAATAAAGATTAAATAGGGGTATTTTGGACATATTATACATGATACCTACAATAATTAACACTTTCTTAATTTCTGTGCTCAATCCTAAAAGGCCAAACTTTATGAAAGGGAGGGAGTATTTGTTAATTTTGGTGGTTGTGTTTTGGTGAGCTAATTTTTTTCATCTAATTTATTCAGTGGTGAGATTTTTAAGACTTCCTCTTCACATTCAAAATAAGTACTTTATCCGATCGAATTTAACTGTTACTTTAGAAATTTCACACGGATTAAGAAAGTTATCTGATGCTTCAATTTTCAAGAGAATTATTAGATAACTTTACTATAATATTTTCAAAGTACATTAATTATCACTCATTTCACATATTTCAACACATTAAATACAAGGTTAAAGTTGGAAAAAATTAATTAATACACCCCGAATTCCTAAAACGACAAATAATTTGGAACAAGTTAAAAAAACTAAAATGACAAATAAAGTGGAAAGGAGGGAGTAATATATAACTCATTTCCAAAATAAATTGTAAGAAAGTTAAAAGATAAAAATACTCTTTTCTCATGAAAATTAAATAAATTTTATTAATTAAATATTGACAATCATCTTTTCTCGTCTAAATGTCGAGGTCTCATGTATTTTTTCTTTACTTCAAAATTTTTATATAAAAAAAAATAAAAACAGTTATAATTACGTTAAAAATAAATTGTTAGAAAGTTAATGGATGAAAAACTCTTCTTTTAAAATAAAAATGAAATGAATTTTATTAATTAAATATTAACGACATGCGTTTTGGAAATTCACCTTTTTTTACTAAAATGTCAAGGTCTTGTGTATGTTCCTCTCGACATCAAACCTTTTTCTAAAAATTAAAAATAAAAGCATTAATTTATTTAGAACTACTTAGCTTTGATTCCTCATTTTATGAGGGCACGTAGAATCAGGGGTGACCTTGTCAGAGAGACACTAATTTTTTTTTAAAAAAAATTGTTTGGACAAATCATTTATTCAGGTATTTTAAAATCAATCAAATAAAGATATCATTTTTAAATAGTTGAACGGGGTGTTAATACCTTCCCCGTCTCGTAACCAACTCCCGAGTTGGGAATCTATCTAGTCGAGACCAAGTTTTATCCATTTTAATCAATTATTAATTATTTCTCATTTTGACAACAAAATGTGTTGATGACTCCATATTGGATTGATCGACCCTTACTCATAGGCGAGACTCGAAGGCAATTCAAGACTCCTGCAGTAACACTCTACGATCCTAATCCGTATAACCTGATACTTTTCGAATTTTAAAGTAAAAATGAAATAGAAGGTTTATTAAAAAAAATATTTAGACCTTTCTTTACCTTTAGTTTTCCTGATACTTTGTCAGGATTGACATTAGAACTTTGATCTGGGTTCTCAAAAAATTGTTCATCAGCTAATTGCTTTAGCAATTTTTGCAGTTCAGTTGACTGAATATCTGAACTTTTTGACTGCTTGATGTGAACGACGTCCTTACCTCCCATCTTCACCCCGACAACTACACTAGTACCATAGTTTTTAATGAACCTGAAGAATCATGTTGTTTTGTTAAGAGTGATTCCAGTCCAAACAACATAAAGATTGATTTTTGTTTTTATCAAAGAAAGAAATTAAGGCTTTTCAAACTGGCAAAAATAACCTAAAAGCCATAACTAGAATATTAAATTGGACATCATAACAGTTTAAGGTTATTAATATTATTCTGATTTTAGTAATTTCAAAGAAAGTGATAGGTCAATTGAATCCTGAAATCATAACTACAGGAAAAACAAAAAAAAGGGATATATTCATCTAAGGAAAAAGAATAAAAGTTCTCTGATATTTTAATAACAATGAATTAATGAAATTAATGACAACAATACTTACTCAGCAAGAGCTGCAGGGTTCCAAGAAGAAGGCACTTCTTGTTTCACATTTTCAGACAGGGTTATGTTGGTTCTATCTAATTTGACATTATACAATGTAATGAACCATCCATCATAAGCAAGGCTTTTAGTGTTTGCTTCATCCTTAAGCCAACATTTTCTCATGTCAAACATAGCATTGAACAGGCCAGATGGAATCTTCCCCATCAAAGATAGTTGTTGGTTGAAATGCTCAGACATCTGCAACATTCCAAATTCATTTGAAACTTAGACTTGCACATTTTATCATATTCATTCATAATAACCCAATATTTCCTCTTTGGTGTCACTGTTACATGTTAAACACTACTATTAGCTATAAATGGGACAACAATGGAAAGTTAGAAACAAAGGAAAGGATGAAGGGGAGAATCTTAATAGTCCTCAAAAATCAAAATGTGACAATTTTGGTACTTAGTTAAAAGGAATTTCAATAATTGAAATTCAATTGTAACTAGTAAATAAAGACCAGTTCAAACATGTCAACAAGCTTATGAGCCAAAAATTGAAAAACATCAGATTTTCAAGTGCCAACTAGTAATCCAAATTCAGTTCCCCTCCTTTTTTTTCCCCTAATTTCCCATGTATCCCCTCACCCTTTTAGTGAGACTCATCCCTTAAATTCCTCGAGTACACAATCTTAGGTTCTCCCTTCCCTGTGAAGGCAATTTGCTTACCATTTGGAGGTAATCCTTTATTAAAAATTTAAAAAAAAACTAGTACAAAATTCCATTATGATTTATGGCAATATCATAAGTAAATGTTTTAAATTGAGGCCCACAACCTTAATTGTGACTACAATACACTTCACGACTGCATTGGTCACAGTTTACCACAATTATCTGCGGTAAACACAACTTAACAGCCGCAACAACAATCTAAAACCATGTCCATAATAAATAGATCGCTCCTTCAAAAAAAAAAAAAAAAAAAGATCAAGATTCAAGACCAATCATGAGATAGAGTGCAATAGAAACATGTCCACCCTAGCTGGTGCAATAGTTAGGTGCACAAATTAAATTTTCTTTTCCTATCCGAAGCAATCATTTAGTTAAACATAAGAGGACTTAATAATCACCTGAACAAAGGAGAGCACATCGGACTGAAACCTGGTACGTTCACCTTTGTCACACTTAATAGAAGTTGGGACATCAGGGACAACAACACCAGCAGGGAAGAGAAGGTCCCTGTTATGTTTTGTATCAATCTGTATCAACCTTGACTTGCAAGCAGAGAACCTTAAATCTTTGCAAAGATCATAACCTTGGCCAATCACACTCACTGCTTTCTCTGCTGCTAACTGAGCTTCCAACCCTGCAACACTACTATTCATACCCATTATAGTAGTCGTAGTAGTAGCTACTAGCTAGTGTATGTGTATGTGTGTTTTAATTGTGTTGTGTCAATAAGAGCAAGAACGAGAAGAAGGAAAAAAAGAAGTGACAATAGGAGAAATCTTCGAGTAAGTCGTTGCTCTTGTAATATAAAGTGATGTTGTGATTATAAAGTCTACGTTGACTTGCAAAATCTTTTAAGAGAAATGAAATCAGAAAATTTGTATATATATAAAAGCTTTTGGAATCTACTTAAAATGTGGATTAAGGATATTAGTTAATATATATTGTTAGTGATATTGAAATTTATAATATTTTTAATATATATTTTTTTAAATTATCTTTATAATTATTATTGAAATTCTAAAAAGTATTAATAAATAAAAGTGTTTGTAAAAAAAATAATTAATGACATTGAATATTAGACCAAATACTCATAAAAAGGATTATAATACTCTCACTATCTAATATATATATATATATATATATATATATATATATATATATATATTAACGAAACAAGTACTCCCTCCCTCCCATAAGTATAATAACAAATTAAAAAGTAAAAAAATTAAAGAGACATATATTTGATGGTTTGTGATGCATGGAAACCAATTGTATAGACATGAGAAGACATACTCCATTTCACAGTTTCATAGTAGCCTGGCAAGGGTGTAAGTGGTCTGGTCTGGGACCGCGAGACCAATCAGACCAGATCGGAGCGAACCGAAAATGCGGTCCAAAATGGTCTCAAGGTCCGGTCCGGTCTCAAAATAGGTGGACTGATCTATAATGGTTCGGTCCACGGTCCAGCTAATTTCCAGACCGTAAAGACCGTACCGGACCGATGGTTCAAATATTTAAAAAAAAAAAACATTCACACAGTGACACACAAATACACACACAAAGCAGGGAAGCAAAGTAGCAAAGCAGGGACAATCAGGGAAACAAAGCAAGGACCGGGTCTCTCTCTCTCTCCCTCCGATCTCTCTCCCCGATCTCGCTACCTTTCGTGCCTCTCTCCCTCCGTTCTCTCTCCTCGACGGCTTGTCGCTCTTCCTCCGGTTCTCTCTCTCTCTCCCTGCGCCTCAACCAGTCAGCCACCATCCAGTGCTTGCCGCCGCCGCCGCTCTCGGTCCGGTCCGATCATGCGATTCGATCTCCCTCCTCCTGCCTCCTGCGATTCGATCTCCTGCTCCCTGCGATTCGATGCGATTCGATCTCTTGCTCCCTGTGATTCGATCTCCCTCCTCCTGCTATTCAATTGCCTCTTTCTCTAAGCCGTCATCTCTCCTTCATGCGCCGCCGCCACTGGTTCCTTGCCACCGTCGCTTGATTTTGCCTTGTGTTCAATTAGGTTTTTTTTTTTGTTTAAGTATTGCTGCCTTGATTTATTTTCAGCATTTTAAATTTTAATTTAATGATCTAAATAGACCGGATCGAACCGGATCGTGTTAATTTGATTGGTCTGATTTTCAACATCCGTCAAAGACCGGACTGGATCGGACCGTTACACCCACTAGCCTCGTTCAACCGGTTATCGATTGGCTCATAACCATGATCTTTTGAAATTTTAAGGATACCGAAAACCTCTAAAAGATGCTGAAAATGGATTGCCAGATGATCATTTTTCTTACCTTGCAAGTATAAGTGAACACCTTTTATCGGCCGATTTTAAAAATCAACCTGCATATCCAAGATACTACATTACTAACATTAGTTAATTATTATAGTCCCTAAAAAATAGTTATAGAAACAATTTCATAACTATCGGTATTCTAATGAAACTAAATTTGGAATGGATGGTGTCCAGAGATCAATAACTTATTTGTACATTGATTATCTTACCTGCTCCAACTACTTCGTCATTCAAAAATGACTGTCTTTTAAAAAAAAATAAAAAAATGAAAGTCATGAAATTAAATTATTCATATATGATGTTTTCTTCTTCGCACTCAGAATAAGGAAAATAGTTTGTTTAATCTCTTATAGTATTATTTTTTAACCCTTTATATATATTATATTTATTTTTTTCCTTTTGATTTCTCAAATTTATTTATGTCTGCATTTTAAGTCTAATCGTCTATTTACCATTAACAACCTTTGATTTTTTGTTAAATGAAATAAAATTGATTGAATATTTGAAGAAATTATTATTATGAATTGTTAACAAGTGTTTTTTTTATAAGAAACTAAATATTATTTAAAACATTACAAAATTGTAACCTAGTATTTGAATAAACTCCTTTTTTTTTCTAGTTTCAGGCATAGTTGGTGTTGTGTTCGGAGTATCCGACGTGTCTCAGTCAAAGTTTCTAGGATGAAGACTAAGACTGGTTTTGATATGTAAGATGTTGACAGTCACTCCCCAGTGAAGAAACGTGGCATCCTAGGTCAATATTTTTTGTGTGCGTTGTGTTGAGTTATGTTGAGAATACTTGAGAGTTCAGTGTGAATATATAAGAGTCTTAGGATGACCAAGGTCAGGGTATATTTTTGGCGAGATCAAGGCGGCTAACTTGTAAGTGCTGCGAGAATCTCGAAAGCCGCGACGATCCTAATCAGCCTATCAACTAAGATATGCGATCATGCTGGGAATCATGCATGGTGACAGATGTGACCCGATCAGCTCTAGATAACCTAGATTGGAATAAAGGTTTGGGCAATATGGGCTTGGGCCCTTCTGCTTATGTAGTTGTATCTGGCCCTGACCAACGTTGTTATCTTGTTCGCCTTAGTCAGCATGATCAACTTGATCAACCTAGTTTTGTTACGGTCCATAACAGTTGGATAATATTCTTTTGATATTCATATGTTGTATACAATTTTTCCTCGTAGAGTATTTTTAAATTTTCGGAGGATGGTTTTGCATGCATACTTCCTTGTGTTGAAAACTTTGTAGTAGTTGGATAAGTTACAATTCATGCCCAGTCCAGCGGGAAAATATATCTCTTTTCTTGCCTAATTCATGCCATTTTCAATAACATCCTACAGTATTGAACTCTCAAAACTTGTTCGATAAAATTCAAATTCACTTTGCAATGATTTAGTACCAGTTTACTAACTATTTGAATTCGATGGAGCATGCTCTAAATGGAATGTAATTTTAAATGCACACGTTTAGAGGTTCTTTCTCATGTCATTCAAATCTAAAACCTGTTATTCAATTGTGTTTCGAATTTCCAACTACTATTCATTATTGAAAGCAGTTTTGCCAAAACAAAATCAGATAACTATAAGCTAGTACTAAAAATCAACTTAAATTGCCACTTTCAGGCTATTTTGCCCCAATATGACACACTCATGAATTTGTATTATTTGATTAAATGTTATAAGATATTTACAACTAATAATTAAATTACAAATCAACTTATAAATCAATATACATAATAAATCAATGATATAGGATATTTGAATTATTTGATTAAATGCTATAAGATACTCTCTACCGTCTCGTCTTGTTTATTAGCAAAAATAACTATTGACACAAGTATTAAGAAAAAATAGTTAGATGCATTTAATTTCTCAAATTTATAAAAAGTATACTAGTGTAGTAAACTTGTATTGCGAATGAAACAAAAATTAAATGATTCAACCACTTTATAAGGATATTTTAGGACTGATTGTATTGAGAATAGAAAGTTGATTAATTTTTCCTTATATTTAAGACCATCAATAAGATGTCTTTTTTTTCTTATAAATGAGACGGGAGAGTATTTACAAATTACAACATATTATTAAATTACAAAATCAACTCATAAATCAATATACATAATAAGAAAATGATATAGGACATTTGATAACCAATCGCTAACATGTGTATCACTTTTTTTACTGTGTAAGTTAATTTATATATTAATTTTGTATTTTCATGTATCATTTGTCAAAATTGAATAACTAAATTCCTACTCTCAATATAACATAGATTCTTCTGATATTATAGTCAACAATGAATATTTTGCTTTGATTGAGATTCTGCCACCATCTACGCAGAGCTTTGCTCCAGTGACCATCCAATATCCAGGTTGATCCTCTGGACCCCTAACCATTTCCTTCGTGTCCACAAGGCTCAGCATTTTTGGAGTCCTTGTTGGCACAGGAGGACCACCTTGATACACTGCTGAATTTATATCCACTTTAGTACTTTGCTTCTCGGGCAACTTCAATTCTTTGCTTAGCTTTGAACTCATCAATGCTGAAAAGAATCCCGACTTTCGAGACACGGTCGAAGGTCCATCCCATTCTGATCTGCGGATTTTCGCCGATGCTACTGCCGAGAATCCAAGCCTCAAGAAAAGAACTTTTTTCATTCCAACAAGCTTAACCTCAAACCAGGCCTTTGTCACAATAGCTGCAGACTCATCTATATGGGAGCTGTTGTACTGTACAGGTCCTGTGTAGACATGAGAAAACATGCTCCATTTCACAGGTTCATAGTAGCCTCGTTCAATCGGTTCATCGATAGGCTTGTAACCATGATCTTCTGAAATTTCAAAGGTACCAGGAACCTCTGATAGATGCTGGAGATGGATTGCAAGGTGGTCATTTTTCTTGCCTTCCAAGTATAAGCGAATACCTGTTACCGGCCGGTTTCCAGAGTCAACCTGCATATCCAAAATACTTAAGTTAATTTTGGTCCCTAATAATGTTTAGTTATAGATTTAGTGTTACTGAGCTGCTGGAAGAAACAAGTTTATCGCTATCCGCATTCTAATGCAACTAAATTTGGAATGGAAGTTGTCCTGAGATGGATAGCTTATTTGTACATTGATTATGTGTTCCTCCTAAAATCCTTCATTCAAGTAAAATAAAGTATGCAATCTTTGTAAATGGCCGTAGGATGTTAAATGCATAAGAAGTGGTAAATCTATGGAAGGCTTATAACTTTCTAACTATGGAAGACAGTTGAAAGAATGAAATACCTTCATAGTATTTATATAAAGCTTTGGTCCCATGAGAGTGAACTGAAGTGATGGAGACATATTCTTTTTATGCTTAGGACCAAATCCAAGGGGCAGATCACCGTACATAGGAGCCCATAGCCGAGGAATCTGAAATTCTAGAAATTGATGAAGCTCTTCTATTGGAGGTTTATCTGTTTGATACAGAAAACTTTTAAACTCATGTACCAGAAAAGGTGAATTATAAAAAATAATTCCATAAATAATACTTAATACATATTCATTTTCTATAATGATTTTCCGAGTATAGGACAAACATGAGTCAAGAAAACAAAACTCCAACCAAAATGCCAAGAGATTTTACCAAGGAAAATAAAATTTGAGAAAGAAGAAAAACAATAGAAGGCAAGAGAGCAGAGAGAAACCAAAGCCACAGGTGTTTACTCACATCTAAGATACAAATTCACCGCATGACTTAAAAATCCACTTCCAGGAACAGAATTAAGTAGTGAAGTAATAGGCACAAAAGACATTGATATGACATTAGGAGACTGTGATATGGTTGAGAGCCACTGAGTATAAGATTGACCAATATTAATTCCTCCCCTTCGAACAGAAATGCTCACGATTTCCTGCAAAGAAATTTATATCATGAAGTCCATGTATGTCAGATGCAGGATGGCTATAAGGTACAAAAGGTAAAGTAATGAAAATTGTGACATTCTTGTAAAGAAAAAAAAATTACTAACCCCATTCTTGGAGTGATTTTTTACAACTGGCCTAACAGCAGGAGGAAAAGGTTTGTGCAGTCCCCACGGTGTAGCATGATCGTCCTGTAAACATGACCACAATTATATCTAGAAAAGTCAAAATATGTAGATTTCCTTTGCCGAGTTTCTGCATGTTTTAGAAAGAGATGCATGTTGTTTTTGCGTTGCAAGCGAGCTATTTGTTCTTGGGACAATCTTTCTTGGTGAGCATTGGGTGTGTTACATTACATTGAAACGTTCATGCTAGAGATATAAGACCATTCCTGAGAGGCTGAGCCCCCACTCAATAGCTTAAAGTTGTGAAAGAGTTAAGCTTGACAGTTCATTATAAAAGGCTTTGGTAAAACCAAAGAGTCTAAAGTGTAATGGGTGCAGTGTATTCAACCCTTTGTTGCAGCTTGTTGATGATTCCCATCTTTAAGGGTGCCTATTTTCCCCCTAAATATGTTATGGGATTGGATTTTGTCTTTGGCTGCTCTTTGTGTTCTGCCTATGTTTCTTTAAGGGAGTTGCCATTTCTGTTATGCAGTGAGACTAGGAAGCGTGGTTGCCATCTTGAGTTGTTTTATGTTCCTAATCATTACATCCTAATACTTTTCAAATTTTAAAACAAAAATGAAATGGAAGGTTTTATCATAAAACGTTTAGACCTTTACCTTTAGTTTTCCTGATATTTCAGCATTATTGGCATTAGAACTTCGATTTGAGTCCTCTGAAAATCGTTCATCAGCTAATTGCTTTAGCAATTTCTGCAGTTCAGTTGGCTGAAGATCTGAACTTTTTGACTGCTTGATGTGAACGACGTCTTTACCTCCCATCTTCACCCCGACAACTACATGAGTACCATATTTTTCAATGAACCTGAAGAATCATGTTTTGTTAAGAGTGATTCAAGTCCAAACAACATAAAGATTGATTTTGTTTTTATCAAAGAAAGAAATAATTAATTAAGGCTTTTCAAACTGGCAAAAATAACCTATATGCCTTAATTAGAATATTAAATAGGACATCATAACAGTTTAGGAATATTAATGTTGCTATGATTTTAGTAATTTTAAAGAAAGTGATAGGTCAGTTGAATCCTGAAATCATAATAGACTAAATAGAGTAAATGCACTTCAGTAAAAACAAACGAAAGGGATATGAATACAAACTTTCATTATTGTTTAGAGAGAAAAAAACTTATATATTCATACAAGGAAAAAGAATAAAAGTTCTCCAATATTTTATTAACAAATAAATGAATAACAACAATACTTACTCAGCAAGAGCTGCAGGGTTCCAAGAAGAAGGCACTTCTTGTTTCACACTTTCAGAAAGGGTTATGTTGGTTCTATCTAATTCGACATTATACAATGTAATGAACCATCCATCATAAGCAAGGCTTATAGTGTTTGCTGCATCCTTAGGCCAGCATTTTCTCATGTCAAACATAGCATTGAATAGACCAGATGGAATCTTCCCTGACAATGATAGCTGTTGGTTGAAATGCTCAGACATCTGCAACATTCCAAATTCATTTGAAACTTAGACTTACCCATTTTATCATTTCCATTCATAATAACCCAATGTTTCCTCTTTGGTGTCACTGTTACATTTTAAACACTACTATTAGCCATAAATGGGACAACAAATAGAAAGTTAGAGACAAAGGAAAGGATGCAGGGCAGAATCATAATAGTAACCCATGATTAGTCCTCAAAAGTCAAAATGTGACAATTTTGGTACTTAGTTAAAAGGAATTTCAATAATTGAAATTCAATTGTAACTAGTAAATAAAGATTCAATCATGCAGGCCAGTTCAAACATGTCAATAAGTTTATGAGGCAAGAATTGCAAAAATTAGATATACCATCTGCAGGTAAACCTTTTTTGAAAAGAATTAAAAAACTTAAACAAAATTCAATTCTAGCAATATCATAATTAAATGTTTTAAATTGAGGTTCACAACCTTAATTGTGACTACAATATTGCAGTTTTAGTATTATCACAACCACGCCATGACCGCGCATCGGTCACAGCTTACGACAATTATCTGCTGTAAACACAACTAAACAGCCACAACAACAATCTAAAACCATGTTAGGTGCACTATCCAAAGCAATCATTTAGTCAAACATAGGAGGACTTAGTAATCACCTGAACAAAGGAGAGAACATCGGACCTAAACCTGGTACGTTCACCTTTGTCACACTTAATAGAAGTTGGGACATCAGGGACAACAACACCAGCAGGGAAGAGAAGGTCCCTGTTATGTTTTGTATCAATCTGTATCAACCTTGACTTGCAAACAGAGAACCTTATATCTTTGCAAAGATCATAGCCTTGACCAATCACACTCACTGCTTTCTCTGCTGCTAACTGAGCATCCAACCCTGCAACACTACCATAACTACTATTCATATCCGTCATAGTAATGGTAGTAGCTAGTCTATGTGTGTGTTTTAATTCGTGTTGTGCCAATAAGAGCAAGAACGAGAAGAAGGAGAAAAACAAGAAGTGACCATTGGAGAAATCTTGGGGTAAGTCGTTGCTCTTGTAGTATGAGGGTGTTTCAAAGGGTCGTGTTCTACGCGGGGGGGCACTTTCATTTGCTTTTACCCTTTTGTTTTTAATGTATATATTATTGTTTGGGGTTTGAAGAGTTCTTCTCTTTAGGGAAAAGTGAAATGGACGTTTTTTGGATTCAAAGGTTGGACCATTGAAGTGGGGGACAAGAGAGTGGGAACAAAGGAAGGAAGGAGTGAAGAACAAGAAGGCGGCTCCATTAGACTACGTGCTTTTTATGTATGTATGTCCTCCACGTGTAATAGTATATGTTGGTAGTTACTTAACTAACCATGAGATGAGATGAGAGGAGAGGAGAGTGGAACCGGTCATAGAGTCTACGTTGACTTGCAAAATCTTTTATGAGAAATGAAACCAGAAAGTAACGTTTGGACTCCGGCAAGGATTTAATAAATTCTTTGGAAAGGGTTTCCTGTGAGTGAGTATAACGGAAAAGTGATTGTTTAATTTTAATCACAAACACAAACTTTAGAGGCAAAACTCACGTTTTCTACGGCTCGCAGGATGTTAGTTTTCGGGTGTCTAATGATGGATACGATGCACGTTGGGTTAATCTGGCAGCCATGTTGTGATACTCAAATAAAAGACAATAGACTTCACCGAGAAGATGATGTGGTGAGGGATTATTATTTTAGTTTTGTTCAAAATGAGAGTAAATGATAATAATAATAATAATAATAATAGGCTTATTTATGGTTTTAATCCCTAAAAGTTCAACGTGTTTTAGTTTTAGTCCCTGTAAATTATTTTGACCGGTACTAGTCCTTAATTTTTCAAACATTTTGGTTTTGGTCCCCTCCGTAACAAAAAATCAGTTATTTGATGACATGGTTAACGAAAATTCACACCTGCTTCCACGTGATATGAGATAGCGCCAAATAAGTGATGTGACATGGATATTTCAGGCTCCTGAACTCAAAATTTTGTGTCGGGACTATTTTGCGTATCAGACCATTTTGCGTCACTGGATCTATATCATCCACGTCGATCATATACGCCATATCACATATTTGGCGTCACCTTGGATCACATGGACTGTTGATGTGATGTTCTGCTAGACACGCAAACAAATAATAGATTTTTACTAATGGAGGGGACCAAAAATAAAATGTTTAAAAATTTAAGGACTAGTCCCGGTCAAAATAACTTTTAAGGACTAAACCAAAACACGCTGAACTTTTAAGGACTAAAAACATAATAATAATAATAATAATAATAATAATAATAATAATAATAATAATATCGATTATATTTGAAATGTATTTTTTAACATTGTTCTAAAGTTGTTATTTGTTTCTATTATTTGTTGTAAAATTATGACAAATCGATTTTAAGATTTATTCAAGCATCTAAAAATTATTGGTCAACAATTCCAATAATCTCAACTTGAAGAAAAAATTTGAATGTTATTTGAGAGGAAGAAGTAATAATCAAATAATAATGGAACTTTATTTATAATATAATTCTTTAACATTTGTTTTTGTTCATTACAACACACATTTGTTCATGGTTATGCAAATTAATTATCATCAATAAGTTTAACAATTGTCTTCGTGTTGAATCTTTAAACGCATGACTTTTTAATTTTTTTTGTAATTTTTTATCATCATTCTTGTAAGGCAGATGGAGTATAACATTACACTAGCTAGTAGAACCTTTTAATCTTTTCTAACTTTTTAAGGGTAGAGCTTTGATTTTAATTAAATTTTCGTGTAAAAACATTACACTGATATACCCTTTTATAACTTTATAAGGGAAGATCTTTAATTTCAAGACAGTCTCCATGCATGAACTCCGTAAAAAAGCATTACACTAATGGAACCTGTATAACATCGTAAGGGTCACAACAACTCCTATAATAAGTTACTCACGTGTATTATAAAATTCCCTTTGAATTACATCTTCGTCACACTAACAACACCCCGATATGCCAAATCAATCTTAAAATATAAAACAGCAGCTCATCAAGATGATTGGAATAGAAATAATTATACAGTAGTATATATTGAAAGAAAACTAATAAGCACAAAGGTTAAGTACACCTACGTCATAGCCCCTTCAGAATTGTTT
This sequence comes from Crotalaria pallida, assembly GCA_037953625.1. NCBI lineage: Eukaryota > Viridiplantae > Streptophyta > Magnoliopsida > Fabales > Fabaceae > Crotalaria > Crotalaria pallida. The sequence continues at coordinate 111,231,574 of CM075655.1, forward strand.
TAATTTGATTTACATAAACATTAATTAAATCTAAAGAACAACTCAAATTGAATCCGATTATGTTATAGGTCAGCGAACTTCTTTAATTTACTCTCCACTTGATTTGAAATAATTCCTTGAAGAGCTTTGCCAAGGGTTAATTACAAGAGATATTTTAAAATAGATTTGTTATATATACACCTTAGCTTAAGAACAATGTTTTTTTGGTACATCAAACTGTGGAGAACTTCACAGTCTCAGCACCTGGAGCAACAAGGATGGGGTGTCTTCCCAAAAAATGTTATTCACATGGATTTGAGCTTCTGACCTTATAGTTTTATGGGTCAAGTTAAAGAACAATGTTTAAACAATTGAAAATGTAAAGTATATTTAAAAAATGATATATTCAACGTATTAAAAGTCAATTATATAACTTTCCAACATTAATGTTGTAAAAAGGCACATACTATATGATGAACTATGTAATATGCGAACTTACTATAATTAATTACAATAATTGTTTTTAGGGAAATGTTATAAAGTGGAAATTTGTTGAAAAGTAAAACTTTCTCTGTTCCAAGAAAATGATAATATTTTGATTTTTTTTTAAAAAAAAAGTAAGGAAATATGTTTTTCATATTTTGATTTTTGCCTAACAAAAAAATCAATCATAAATCTAATAATTTAGTGTATCATTTGTTGATTAGTCAATCATACATCATAGTATATACTTATTTTCAAGCATTTTCATTTATTATTGGAATTTCATTTTGAAACATTTTTTTTACATTTTTTTATTTTCCTTTTTGGGATGAAAAAAAATGTAAATTTATATTTTTTTTTCATATTTAATAATCTCAACAAATACTCTTATCTTAAAAATATTCGTAAACAAAATCATTTATTTTAATCAAAGTTAAAAGCAATATGTAAGCAACAAAAGTCAACATTAGAAGTCCTAAAACTATTTTCTTTTGTATTTGAAGTTAAATGCATCATTTTTTAATATTGAATTTTTTTTAATTGATTAAGTATTAATCTAAGAACGGGTAGCAAAATCCAAGTTACATTGAAGTGTATTCATTTTAAATTTTCTTAGTTCATACAAAAATATTTTTATTCTAGTTTTTACATGTAAGATTAGTTTATTTCTATTATATTTTTTAAAAGTATTTAATTAATTTTTTTAAACTATCCTTGTTAAATATGTATTTAATTAATTAATTAAATTCAATTCTTAATAAAATAATAATGTAAATAAAATGAATAAAAGTGTCAAATATGTAATATTTTTTTTTAAATAAGAAATCAACTACACATCTTAGTATATGTTTGGTTTTGCGTTGAGTTAACTCATAATCAATTTTGAAATACTAACACTACTAACAGTTGCTTCTGCTCCAACATGATTTTGAAATCAAAATTAATTTTGTACCTGGCTACCAAACATGTTACTGTTAGTCTTTTTGTTTCCTTTAATTGCTTATCAATACGAAGGAAATGAGTATATCCTTTTTCCTAGTTCACGATGATTGATGATGTCTCCATGTCTCTGGATGCAAAAGTTGTTGGAACTTACAACTGTAAAGACAGCAAATGGGTTGTGTAGGACTAGGTCAGAATTTGCAACTTAATTACTTAATTGACCCCAGTTTTTAAATAAGTGTTTTTTTTATATAAAAAAAATTGATTTATTTAATCACAGTATTTTTTTTAAAAAAATTAATGCAACATTAATTATAATTTGAAAAATGCATGCTAACAAATGTCTTTCGTTAAAAAGTTATATATATTTGAAAAAAAATTGAAAATTATATTTTTTAAAAAAACTAAAAAGTATTCTTTCCCTTATTAGCAAGACATTTATTATTTTTATGACTTTAAATCTACATAACTAATTAGAGAAATAACAAGTGAAAAAATAGGTATAATTATGAGAAAAACGATAGGTGAATTAAGTAAATAGTACAATACTCCATCCGTTTCAGAAAATTAGGTCTTTTAGCCTTTTTTTCTTGTTTCATAATATTAGGCCTTTTACAATTCTAATACATAAACATATTTTTCTTTCCAATTTTAACATTTATTCAATCATTTCATTCTCTCCTCACTAATTCTACTTCTCTCATCTCTCTCATCTCTGAATTATTCCGTCACTGCGAAATAAAATTTTATCGCTAAAGTGGTGAACCAAATAAAAAAGGGACTGATTTAGCGACGGATTATTTGAATTTAGTGACCGTATTAATCCGTCATTAATTAATTAATTATGAAATAGTGACTACGTAGTTCAGTAAATATTAGTGACGGATTTAAGAAATTAGTGACGGTGTTATTTCGTCACTATTTATGAAATTGGTGACCGCATTTTTCGTTCACTAATTAGCGACGAAGCTGTTTTTGTCACAAACAATTGCACTTTTCTGTCACCAATTTGTGGCTTCACGGGAACTAATATCATCATTGTTTTAGTCGCAAAATATATTAGCTACACTTATTTCGTCGATATTCCAGTAATGCACAAATTTATAAAAATCAAATTGAGTAATTAAGATAAAGTTAATATATCATTACAGACAAGATACACATAATCCCCATATTGAACAAGTTATAAGAAAGATACAACAAAATGAAGAAACCCATTATTGAGATTATTATACTGCAGTCTGCACATGATCATAGAACACAACCAAAAAGCTAAGTAAAGTCACTAAATTGTTAATTGGTCACTAAATCGATCACTATTCGTGACCATGTTCAATTCAGTCACTAAACGCGGTCACTAATATGCAGATTTCTAGTAGTGACTAATGCTATATGTAATAATGACATGGTTTTTCGGATAACAGATGTATTCTCCATGATGCAATAGTTAAAGGTTCCAATTATTATGTCCATGCATGGACCAATGACTAAGGGTATGAAATTGTTTTACGCGTCTTAACAATATCCTTTTCATCAATCTGTCAGATTGTCAAAGTATTAACCCATATGAGACGATAATAACTATCACTCGGTCGCTTCTAAAGTTGGTTATTAGGTTATTTCCATTTGCTTCGTCAACTCACATCATCCCACTTTTTGATACTACGGACCATGCTTCACTTTTGAACTCACAACCTTAATTTGCTGTAGATATGAAAATCAAGAAAAAGGTAACGGGAATTTAACACGAGTCCTGAGACTATTGTTTGTTCCATTAAGTTAGTTGGTATTTTCTCTTCTTCTAAAACTTAATTAGTCTTTTGATGCATGCATTCTAAGTTATATTCATTGAATGATTGTCCATTGCCTTCCTGATGATCAAGGACTCTTTAACTATAATTGGTGATATCTGCCTCAATTCAATACACCGGTTTTGAGATCGCCATTTGGCCGGTTCTCAAACTTTGCTCTGTTTCTCTACTTCCTTCTTTCTATAAGGAGACTACTGAGGGGTCACTCTAGGAGCTCAGGGAAAGCGTAGCCATAACAATAAAAAATTGTTAATTGATATTGTATTACCATATTATCTATTATTCAAACTAATCATAATTTGTCATATAAAAAAATAAAGTGAATAAATAATTATTCGTATTACCTGTTAAATTAATATTGATTTGGATTAAAAATACATGACATGATGCATGGTCTCATGCATGGTCCAACACCAACGAATAATTTCTCCATAACAATAGCCCGTTGAAAAAGGAGATGCTTTGCAAAACTGCTTATCTATATTCTTTTATGGCTTAATTAATTCACAAGTCCCTGAAGTTTATGGTACTTTTGTCAAATACCTTTATTCTTATTTTTCTAACCTCTGGCTCCTTGAAGTTATTTCAGACTTTGTCATATACCCCTACTATTAATTCCGGCTAATTTTACTGACATGTAACATATGAATTCTAGTCAGACGCAGGAGGTTAGACACGTGGTGCCAACGAAGCGGAGATCCGTGTTCGTCCGTGTGATATCACACGACACCACATGACCAACCTCTTGCATTTGACTAGGGTTCTGATGCTACATGTCAGCAAAATTGTCCAGAATTGGTAGTAAGGGTATATGACAAACCCAGAAGTAATTTTGGGGAGTCAAACATTGAAAAAAATTAAAAATATCTGGCAAAAGTACCCCAAACTTTAGAGACTTGTTACATAATTAAGTTATCTTTTATATATGTTTATTATGTGAGTTTATGTTATTTCATTACTTTAATTATGAATAGTTAAATTTCTCGGCTAGGGTGAAGGGTGAGAATAATCTCTCCATAATAATAATGTAAATATGGTTTAATTAATTTATATGTTTCTTTTCTTCACGAATGATTTTATTTTTATAGGGTTCAAGCTAAGCTAGATTTATTCATATTAGGGTCTTGTTAGGGCACTTATTAAGGTTACTAAAAGTGAAAAAAATGCAATAAATCAACATTATCTTCTCTTTCAAAAACTCCAAAAGTTACATTTTTCAATACTTATATTCTATATTTGGTTGTTTAAAGGCACTTGTTATCGTTTGCCTTCCTATTACATGGTGATTGTGCCTAAACTAGCTCCAATATGAGAAAAATAATGCAAGCTCCTTGTTAGTTGGCCGAAAGTAGTAATTAACCAATGGCAGAACAATAATGCAAGCTAAGCTCTTTGTTAGTTGGTCTAAAGGAGTCGTAATTAACTCATGGCTCATAAGGAGGTTGTATCCCGACACGGTTGACAAACCCTGATAAAAATAAAATGATTTTACTCTTTTATTTCCCTCATAATAGAGTTAGATAATTGAAATTCTTTTACCAATGATTTTACTCTTTTATTTCCCTCATTTCAATGTAGACAAATCCAATTTGACATTAAAAAGTTGAAAAAAAAAATTAAATGAAATTTCTTTATGAAAAGAAAATAAACACATACATGCAAACATTAAAAGATTTTAAATGATACCGTAATTCAAATTCCTACTAAAAATACCTCAATACAATGTTGCCTTCTTTGCCCCTAGGTGAGAGAGTAATAGTAGATAAACTTAATTATGTTACAAATTCTTGAAATTTAGGGTACTTTTGTCATATATTTTTATTTTTTTCAATGTCTGACTCCCGAAGTTACTCCCTGGTTTGTCATATACCCCCACCACCAATTCTGACCAATTTTGCTGACATGTAACATCATAATCCTAGTTAGAACCAGGAGGTTAGGCACGTGGTGGCACATGGGCGAGATCCTTTTTTTTTTAAAAAAACATTTAAAAACTTGATATTTTATATTTTTGGTTAAAAAAAAGAAATAAAAAGGATTGAAGAAAGAGGACGTCTTCGCTCGTGTGACATCATGCGACATCACATGTCCAACTTCCTGCGTCTGACTAGGATTCCGATGTTACATGTCAAAAAAATTGGCCCGAATTGGTAGTAGGAGTATATGACAAACCCAGAAGCTAAGTAACTTCGGGGAGTCAAGACATTGAGAAAAAAAATAAGGGTATCTGACAAAAGTAACCCAAACTTCAGGGACTTGTGACATAATCAAACCTAGTAAATGTATGAAAACTATATTGAAGAGAGATAGAGAAATGAGTAGTGAAAATAGAATGTAATAAATAAAAATATACTCGAAAAAAGAAGTATATATGAATACCTCGTTTCTAAAATTACATATATAACATATGAAACCAGGTAAAAGACTAAAAATACACAACTTATAGGACAGAAAAAGTATTCAGATTTTTTATTATATTATTCATTACTTGTTTTTGACAAATATTCATTTTATTCAACACATTTAGACTAATAGTGTTTAATAAATCAATAAATATATATTTTAAATAAATTTTAATTTTAATTTTTAATAAATTAAATATTGAGGGATTAAATATTTATTTATAAAATTTAGAGACAAAATTATTATAATAAAAAAATATCAGGAACAAAATAATTACTCCTATCATTTATTTATCTTAATTATCATAAATATAAAATGTAAATGGCGTTGAACATTTTTTTTATATTTAATGGAAGACTTACTTCTTCCGTCACATAAGTTATATTATTTTAGCCATTTCACATATATTAAGAAATAAATAAATGATGTAAGAATTTGCTACATTTTGACTAAATTATCCAAATTAAATATTAGGAGAGAGCATTGATAAATATATGAAGATTATATTGAAAAGAGATAGAGAAATGGATGATGAAAATAAAATATAATAAATAAGGTATACTTGAAAAAAAATATAAATGAGTATTAAATTTCTAAAAAACATACCATGTGAAACAAGGTAAACAAACTAGAACTAAATAATTACTCTTATCATTTATTTCTCTAATCTTAAATATAAATCAAATGTAAATCACGTTGAACGTTTTATTGATATTTAATGTAAGTTTTACTTCCTTCGTCCTATATATAAGTTCTATTCTTTTAGCCATTGCACTTAAATTAAGAAATTAAATAAGTAAATGATGTAATAATTAGATACATTTTGACTATTATCTCTTATAAGAATATATATATTTTTTGACTAAATTATCCTAATTTAGTAATAGGATATAGTAATAATAAATATATGAAGACTATATTGAAAAAAGATAGGAGGTGGGTGGTGAAAATATATGTAATAAATTAAATAAGGGTATGATTGAAAAATAAAGTATATATAAGTATCGGGTTACTAAAAAAAATATAATATAATAAAAAAGGTAAAAAAAGTGAAAAATACATAACTTGTAGGAAAAAAATTGTTCAAATTTTTTATTATAATATTAATTACTTGTTTTTCACAAATATTCATTTTATTCAACACATTTACACTAGTAGTGTTTAAAAATTCATTAAATACATATTTTAATAAATATTAATTTTAATTTTTTAATAAACTGAATATTGAAGAGTTAAATCTTTATTTATAAATTTTCAAGAAAAATAATTATAATAAAAAAATTTATCAGGAACTAAATAATTACTCCTATCATTTATTTCTCTGATCATAAATATAAATTAAATGTAAATGACATTGAATGTTTTATTGATATTTATTGTAACTCTTATTACTTTCTCTGTCGCATAAGTTATATTCCTTTTAGCCATTTCAAATAAATTAAAAAATAAGTTAATGGTATAAGAATTTGATATAAATTTTGACTAAATTGACCCAATTTAATAATAAAAAAGAGAGTAATGACAAATATATAAAGAGTATATTAAAGAGAGATAGAAAAATGAGGTGGTGAAAATATAATGTTGTAAATAGGGTATAGTATGCGTAAAAAAATATAAATGAGTATCAAATTTCTAAAAAAAACATAAAATATGAAATAAAGTATAAAGACTAAAAATACATAACTTGTAGCACAAAAAAAGTATTCAAATTTTTCATAAGTATATGAAGACTATATTGAAAAGAGAAAGAGAGATGGATGGTGAAAATAGAATGTAATAAATAAGAATATAATTGAAAAATGAAGTATATATGAGTATCACATTTCTAAAAGAACATAACATATGAAAAAAGGTAAAAAGGCTAAAAATACATAACTTATAAGACAAAAAAAGTGTTCAAATCTTTTATTATATTATTGATTACTTGTTTTTCACAAATATTCATTTTATTCAACACATTTACACTAGTAGTGTTTAATAAATCATTAAATATATATTTTAAATAAATTTTAATTTTAATATTTTAATAAATTGATTACTCGCTCTGGTCCTATTTATAAGACCTTTTTGGGGTTTTTCACTCCCACCAAGGAGAGTGGATAAATTTGTTAGTGGCATTGGAAATGTGAAAATTTGATGTACTTTTTCAAAACTACCCCTATAATTATTATTGGAACTCTAAAAAGTGTTGACTTTATAGGGGTGTTTGTGGAAAGAAATAATTAAATGCTATTGAAAATTGAAAAGAAATCTTATAAATAGGACCAAAACAAAAACCCCAAAAGGGTCTTATAAATAGGACCAGAGGGAGTATTTGAAGAATTAAATGTTTATTTATAAATTTTCAAGGACAAAATTATTATAATAAAAAAAATATCTGGAACTAAATAATTACTCCTATCATTTATCTCTCTGATCATAAATATTAATTAAATGTAAATGACGTTGGACGTTTTATTGATATTTATTGTAAGTCTTACTTCTTCTTCCCTAACATATGTTATAGCAAAATGTCATATGTACATCCATAATTGACATTTGGATTTACATCTGTTTGTCTTATATGCAGAAATAATATGCTTTTACATATAAGACAAGCATATGTCAATTCTGGATGTACTTATATCATTGTTCTAAGTTATATTCTTTTAGCCATTATTTCACATATATTAAGATATAAGGGGTTTTTTTTTTTGAAATGGAAGATATAAGTTAATGATATAAGAATTTGATATATATTTTCACTAAATTATCCCGATTTAATAATAGGGAAGAAAATGATGATGAATTTATAAAGACTATATTAAAGAGAGATAGAATCAACGTGGGGTTGGTCAAGTGGTAGCTCACTTGGTCCCTTGACCAACTGGTCTCGAGTTCGAGCCTTGGGTATGAAGCAACCGCCGCTTGGAGACCCCTACCGCTTAGTGCGAGCTCAGTTGGGTCGAACCGAATGAGTCGGATTCTGGGTAAACCATATCCAAGTACTGGTTGATTAAAAAAAATAAAAAATAAAAATAAAGAGAGATAGAAAAATGAGATGAAAATATAATGTTATAAATAAAGATATGCTTAAAAAAAATATAAATATGTTTCGATTTTCTAAAAAAACATAACATATAAAATAAAGTATAAAGACTAAAAATACATAACCTTTAGCGCAAAAAAAGTATTCAAAATTTTCATTATATTATTAATTTTTTTTCACAAATATTCATTTTATTCAACACATTTAGACTATTAGTGTTCAATAATTCATTAAATTTATATTTTAAATAAATAGTAACTTAAACTTTTTAATAAATTGAATATTGAGGGATTAAAAATTTATTTATAACTTCTCAGGTACAAAATTATTATAATAAAAAATATCAAGAACTAAATAATTGCTCCTATCATCATTTATTTCTTTGATCATAAATATAAATTAAATGTAAGTGACGTTGAACGCTTTATTGATATTTAATGTAAGTCTTATTGTTTCTGTCGCATATGTTATATTTTTCTAACTATTTCACATAAAATAAGAAATAAGTAATTTATATAAAAATTTGATATGTTTTGACTAATTACCCCAATTTAATAATATGTGAGAAAGTAATAATAAATATATAAAGACTATATTGAAGTGAGATAAAGAAATAAGTGATAAAAATAGAATGTAATAAATAGAGGTATGCTTAAAAAAAGAAGTATAAATGAACATCGGATTTCTAAACAACATAACATATAAAACAATATAAAAAGATTAAAAATATATAACTTATAGAAAAAAAATATTAAAATTTTTCATTATATTATTAATTACCTGTGTTTTCACAAATATGCATTTTATTCAACACATTTAGACTAGTAGTTTTTAATAATTCATTAAATTTATATTTTAAATAAATTTTAATTTTAATTTTTCAATAAATTATATGTTTATTTATAAATTTTTAAGAACTAAATTGGTATTATAAAAATGATCAAAAACTAGATAATTACTCGTATCATTTATTTCTCTGATCTAGATATAACTTAAATGCAAATGACGTTGAACGTTTTATTGATATTTAATGTAAGTCTTACTTTCTCCGTCATATAAGTTAAATTCCCTTGGTTCGAATTTAATTGTCGTTTTTAGAAATTTCATACGGATTAAGAAAATCATTTAATATTTCAATTTTCGAGAGAATCATTAAATAACTTTACTGTAATATCTTTACAGTATATTAATCATCACCCATTTCACATATTTCAACATATTAATTGTAAGGTTAAAGTTAAAAAAAAAATTAATACACAATCGAATTCTTAAAGCAACAAATAATTTGGAACATTTAAAATTTTATAATGACAATTAAAGTGAAACGAAGGGAGTATTATATTAGTCCTTGCAGTTAAATTAAGAAATAAATAAATGATGTAAGAATTTAATATATTTTGATTAAATTACTCCAATTTAATAATACGAGAGTAATAATAAATATATGAAGATTATATATTTAAGAGAAAGAGAGAAATGTGTGGTGAAAATAGAATATATTAAATAAAGATATGTTTAAAAATGAAATATAAATGAATATTGAATTTATAAAAATACTTAATATAAGAAACAAGATGAAAAAAAACAAAAAATACATAACTTAGATAATGCATATCCATTAAACTCCTTGAAGGAAAAAAAAAAAAAAAAGACGTGTTAATTTGACTGCCGGTTGCCGGTAACATGTAATATAAAGGTGGCAGCATAACAGTGTGTAGGATTGGGATTTTGGGAGTGTGTGTTGTGTTGTTGAGGTGGTCGTGTCTGTGTTCATACGTTGGTAGCAGCATGGGGAGGGTTTTTCTTGTTGAATTGGAAGGCAGATCTTACAGATGCAAGGTCTGTGACACCCCTCTTGCTCTCGCTCATCAAGTTCTCTCAAGGGTACTCCCTCTTTCTCTTCCCCTCTCTCTCCCCCTTGTTCTTTGTTATTCATTTTTCATTTTTCATTTGAACTTTTTTGCACATGATTTCACTTTTTTATGCTGCTTGGTTGCTGTTATATGCCTGAACTCTGAAAAAATCAATTTAATTTCTGAAAGATTGAATTTTTGGCCACTTCTTTGAGAATCAATTCAAACCTCGAGTGGCCCATTTTTCTAAAAATGTTTTTAATTGGTAGTAACTGGGTTGCAATCACTTGGAGATTATAATGCATTGTGCTGAGGTTGTGTTCTATTTCATTTAATCATAAATTAGGGTTTTAGTAATTAGCTTATGCTTTTTTGTTTTCATAAAAATAATGTCTCAATTTTGATATCAATATTTGGAGAAGGTTGATTTTGGTCTCGAAATTGATTCAAGGGTACATGATGTTGGATTGCTGGTGTGTGGGGTTTTTCAATGGCTAAATGATGTAAGGTGGTTTTAGGTTGAAATTTTGGCAAATGTTTATTTCATGAGTCCATTGGTGTTTTTGGTTTTTTTAAAAAAAGTGCTTTTAGTTTTCATTCATGATATCAAAAGTATCACCTTGATTTCACTGTGAAATCAGTATTTATTGGTTTCACTGTTCTATATAAATCTTCGAGAAAAGGAAACAGAATGAAAACAATGTGACATTTTTGTAATTATTAATCAAAATCGAAAACGTTTTCTTAAACCAAACAGAACCTAAGTTGTCAAATACAAGTTCAGTAGGGAGGATGACTTGTATGAGTGAGTTTTGTTTCACAAAGATATGTGGAGCTAATGTTTCATGTAGGCAAGGTAAGGATGATAATTCTGATTTTTCTTACAGATGATATATTAAAACTGATAACTCTTATTTGTTGATGCTGGTTTTGTTTTCATATGATGTTCAGTCCTTCAACTGTCGCCAAGGAAGGGCATACCTGTTCAGCAATGTGTAAGTTATTTGCAACTTTTGCTTCGATTCCCCACCCCCGTTTCCCCTTCTTTAAATGGTTATTATCATACTTTATTGTAGATTTATTTTGATTTCTGTTGCAAAGGACAGATTCAATATGTCCCTGATCCTCAATTAAGGTTGGATTTTGATCCTACGGAGTGATTCAAGGGCCTTATAGTGCAACTAATTAGCACCATTTTTTTACCAATCGAGACCTTACCTAGCATCATCTGGCTAACTATTTCCAATATCCTTGTTTTTAATTTGCAAACTCTGATAGGGTGAATATCATGCTTGGGCCTCGGGAGGAAAGAGTGATGCTGTCTGGACTACACACTGTGGAAGACATATTTTGTTGCTGCTGTGGCCAAAGTCTTGGATGGAAATATGTGAGTTTTATCTTTGCACCTCGAGTTTCCATTCTTATCATTCTTTTTGTCACTTTAAATGATAAGCATCATACAGCAAGTTGTAAACAATTTTTTGAACGTCTCTAAAACCCCATTATTACTATGAATCTTAGTTTCTTACCCATAAAACCATATTAAACACATAAACTTACTCCTATTTCGAGTTTCAATCAAGTTTATTGCTAATAGAAGAACAAACCAATAAGAATTGTCTAGTTTCCAAATCTATTTTGAATATTTATAATTTGTTTCTGATCTACAATGAAAAGGTGACATGCATTTATGGTGCTACTCATCTTTTTATCTTAGAGTTAATGTTAAGAGATTGTTTTCTGTCTCAGGAGAAGGTAATTCAAATTGATTCATTCCCATAAAACACTAGATTTCTTTAATACTTTAATGTGATCTGGTATGGAAAGCAATTAGACAACATGTCATGGAAAACGATTGCAATCCCAGAGAATCCTAGTGTGTTTTAAGTTTTAATTGCATTAAGAGAGATCTGTCTTCTAGATTCATTTAGAAGGATTATCTATTGATGCAATTATGCAAACAGTAATGACGTGTATATAAAAGTTCTTGGTTGAGTCTTTGTCTCTATGTTCCTGCCTCAATTTAATTTGATCTTATAACCATACTGCATCACCTTTTCATAAGCCCAAACCAGTTTGAAGTAATAACTACTTTTGATTCCTTCAGGTTGTTGTGCAAGACAAAAATCAAAAATACAAGGAAGGGAAGTTTGTGCTTGAAAGGTATAGTGTAAAACATGGTTTTGACTTTTGATCATGTTAAGCTAAGCCGAAATTTAATTACTACTGATGCATCTTACAGGTGGAGGATAGCTGATGATGCTGTGGAGGACTTAAACTTAGATGCTCATGCTGGTTCAAGTGACACAGACAGCGCCTAGCGAGTTGCTTCTTGTCATTAATTAAAGTATTGTAGCCAGCTAGTATTTTATACCTTTAGTATTTATGAAGACAATTTATATAAGGAACCTCCTAGCTCATTCCCAGCATTAATTGCTCTCGTGAAAGCGCGCTGGATCTTGATTTATATTTTTATGGAGACCATATAATAATTGCCATATGCAGCAGGCTGGAAGAGCAATTTATTGTATGTAAGTTGAAGTTTAAAGTTGACATTGTTGCTTTTACCTGATATCAATATTTTAGAAGACTTATATTGAAAGTTGGATCTGTGTTCTAGCAATGAGTTTGCAACTACAGCTTGCCAATAGTAGAATTCGGCATTCTGTTGCTATGTTTATCCCAGCCAATTTGGTATCAACTTGTTCAGAATGCATTTCTGACCCTGTTATGTAGAATGGTAACCATTTCCCTTTACTAAAACTTGTATGGGAAACTGGAAATGAATGGATTGGCATGGCAATCAAAAACTATGCCAAATGAAATGGTGGGTAAGAAAACACCCCCTAGGCCCCAAAATAATTTCCCCCCTACTATTGGTGCATGTTTGTGATTTGATTTTATTTAGTTAGCTGTTAAATTGCACTTTATACTATTTGCTTCATGGAATTGCATTCCTTAAGCCTGAACTTGAATGCTTGATCAAATGATAGTATGGCTCAACTCTATAGCTTGTTGACCCATACACTTGGGGACAACGATGGTGCCCCTTCTCCTTTTTTGCCCATCATGTCTTGTTTTCGTAAAGAGACCCCGATACTATCTTAAAGCAGAAGGGAGCAACAACGGATAGGAGGACGATCGAGCATATGGAAGCCAAAACCTAAAGAATGGGAATAGTTAGCTAGCGACTCAGTGACCTGATTGTGTTCTCTAAGAGTAGGGGAAGTGCGAATAATCCACGGTTTGTTCTTGAGATGAACGACTAAAGACACCATTGAGTGACAATGATTGGGTAATGGTTCTTGAGAATCACAGTCTACCAAAATAGTTCAAAACATGATCCCATGCCACTGAGTGTGGAATATATGCCCCAAACTCAACCTTATAAAATTGCACCAATTCTACCCTATGTGAGACTTCTCCTTCCATAGCAGCATCAAACCCATGCAATGGAGCATCCCTTAACAATTGGAGGAGCCAAAGAGAATGGGGGTAGTTGAAAAGAAAGCCATGTTACCTAGTAAATGCGTGCCTTAATTTCTATACTTTCCTACGAGATTTAAACATAAGAGAACTCATAAAATAGTGTAACAGTAGGCATACACATTTATTCATGAACAAGAAAAGATCAAGGAAAGATGGATCAGAGCTACAGCTATCTATTATCAGCATCCAAAGGGAGCTAGCTCTAAATCTCTCGTTCTCCTTTTTCTTCCTTCTTCTTCAATTTCCTTTGCTTCCTTTTTCTTCAAACTCCGAAATACACTCTTGAGCTTTACTAGTTTTATGTTATCGGTGAAAGAACTGAAGATGAAAGGAAAACATACAAGGTCATGTACTCACCTCAAGGAGAGGGAGGTTGTCAGGTCACAGGATCAATTGTAGTATTATTTGTTGGTGATTTCTAGCAGCTTCAATGTCTACTCTTTCACTTAGTTGAACTTCCTATAAATGTAATGTGTATGCAAAAACAATTATCTGAATGTATTTCCTGATCTAAAAATGAAAACAAATCAAACACAGGTTTTTATAACTTTAAACACATCTCTGCTTTTCTTATTTAATAGTAGTAAATACTAACATACATATTTTTCCATTCATAAAAAAAAAAAAAAAACCAAAACAAAAGAAAAACAATTTTATGATGACAAAAATATAAAATTAAAATAGTAAATTTTCCTCAAACCAAAGCAACCCATTGCCCTTACACATTTATGGTCTTTCATGCATAGAAGAAGTCGCAAATAGATAGATAACTTTTATGTAAGTAATTTGGACTTCTCTCCCGGAGCTCTAGTTTGTTGTCCTTTAACAGCAGTTGGCTGAATGGCCTTGCATTGCCGGCATGGTGATAGTAAAGACTTGCAAACTTTCTTGCCAAATGAAGCCCTTGCCAGTGTCACACTTCTTTCCTTATTATTGTTAGTTGCATGGTTTCTTCCTTTGCTAACTTGTGTGTGCCCATTTGACATGTTGCTATGTTGATCAATTCCTAGTAGTGTGCTTAATGAACTAGTAGGAGAATTTGGTGGAAATACAGAAACTCCTTCTTTTTGTGCTTTAATCTGACCATTGGAAATAAGCACATCAGTATGTGTGATCTTGATTGGAGTAGTGGAAGCAGCAGACTTATTATTATTTATTAAGTCTGCTACTTCTTTAATATTGGTATCAAATTCAAAATCATTGCTTACCTTGATGTACTTATCACGGTTAGGAACATAAGGTTTTGGTTGTTGTTGCTGGTCTTGAATACAAACAAGGCCAGTAAAAGAGAGTGAGTACTCTGAAATGCTATCACTCGCAACATGTGAGCCCACCTTGTTTCCTTCATGAGTAGTACCCATAATTGATTTATGGCTAAACTAATTGTGTAGTTGGAATTTCGAACACTCATATGTGTCTATATATATATATATATATGCAAAATGTTATACATACATAAGTTGCGGTCACTTTCCAAACACTAGTTTTTGTTTATTTTGGATCCTAATTAATCTAATTGAAGTCCAAAAAGTCACTTTCTTACGCGGTTTGGTAGTGCTTTGTCTTCTTCTTCTTCTTCTTCTTCTTTTTTTTTTTTAAAAAAAAAAAAAATAAATTAACAGATAGTGCTTTGTCTAGTTGAATAGTTGTTTGCTTTTTTTTTTCCTCTCCATTAAAATTGAAATAGGGGCATCGTTATTTCTTAATGATAACTAATGAATTGATCAGAGGAAAGGGTAGCATATATTCTCCTTAGTTTGTCAGTTTTTGGTTGAAATTTGTAAGTTCTAGACTTTAAAAAAAGTTAATTAAATGAACAAAGTTTTGTGACTTCTGTGATGTCCTAGATCGAAGGCACCACATGAGGTGTTTGGGGGTTGTTGCAGCTGACGAGGGTGACCCCGGTCCTACGTATCCCATGAGAGGGGAATCAAGCCACACGTAGTTCTTAGGTTTAGAGAGAGACGTTCCTTAGCCCCTAGGGAAAGGGGGATATATATAGGAGAGAGCTGGTTGCCCTAATGGGCTTGTTTGAGGCCCAAGTAGGGCCAGCCTGTAATGAGCTATGAGTGGATGAGCTGTCCTTGTGGATAAGGAGGGAAGACGTCATCATGTCCTTGGTGTCGGACCTTGGGTGGTGTCGGACCAGGAGGTCGGACCTTGGGTGGTGTCGGACTCGGAGGTCGGACCTTGGGTGGAGCATGAGGTCGGCCCGTGCCTGATGCCAGCTCGGCCGTTGAGCATTGAGCTCGGCCAAGCACACAGGGAGGTCGGACCTTAGTAGGAGGACGAGGTCGGCCTGTGCCTGATGCTAGCTCGGCCGTTGAGCATTGAGCTCGGCCAAGCACACAGGGAGCCTGCTGAAGGGTCCTCAGGTCCTGAGTAAGGGTCACGTGGAGCTCAGCTAGGCCAAGTCCACCACATAAGCCCCCCAGCTCGGTCAAGGCTATTTGAGCCTTGTTCTGAGGTCTTGGTTTAGGTCCTTTTCCCATGTCCACCACGTAAGCAGCCGAGTCCACCACATAAGCCCCCCAACTCGGCGAGACCTTGTGAGTCTCGAGCCGAGCTAGGAGAAAGAAGGCATAGCACTAAGCATCATAGCACTAAGTACCCCCCACATTCTAGGAAGGGTTTGAGTACTAGTCCACAATCATGTGCTCAAGGCTAGCAAAGGATAGCAAGGCGGGTTAGGAGAAGTCGATCCGCCACATAAAGCCCCCCAACTCGAGAAGAGTCGTAGAGACTCTGCGCCGAGTTGAGGTCCTTTCTGCGTTCGTCAGATCAGTGCTGAGTTGGTGATGAGGTAGAAACATGCTTGCAGGCGTGGCCTTCCGCTCGGAAGAGTGTTGCGGATGGTTGATAGTGCTCTTTTGTGCTCGGATGATGAAACTGAAAGAGTATCCCGATCTCGAACCGAGTTCCCGCGGGGGGATCCGCCACAAGCTCGGTGAGGCTTATCTCGAACCGAGTACAAGCTCGGTGAGGTACATCTCGAACCGAGTGCAGGCTCGATGAGGAACATCTCGAACCGAGTGCAAGCTCGGTGAGGCACATCTCATACCGAGTGCAAGCTCAGTGAGGCTCATCTCGAACCGAGTACGAGCTCGGTGAGGTACATCTCGAACCGAGTGCAAGCTCGGTGAGGTACATCTCGAACTGAGTGCAAACTCGGTGAGGAACATCTCGAACCGAGTACGAGCTCGGTGAGGTACATCTCGAACCGAGTACGAGCTCGGTGAAGAACATCTCGAACCGAGTGCAAGCTTGGTGAGGAACATCGGGTAGGTGACCGAGCTTGAGAAAGGCCAGGGGCAAGCATGCAAAGCAAGGAATCGCCGAGCAAGGTCGTGGTGTCTGTGCAAAAGAGCCTAGGAAACGCCAAGCTATAGGCGAACCGACGAGCTTTGTCGAGGCCTGCAGGGGACCTCTATCAAAGCAGAAGGCGGAGAGGAATGCAGAGGTGAAGAAAGTGCAGTCCATAAAATATTGGCCGAGAATGTCTCTCTGACCTAGAGAAGTCAGCAGACGACATCTTTGACACCTTCGGGAATGCTGAGTCAGATTAATATCCTCAACCCCGACCTTCGCCTCAAGGTGTTCAGGGTGGAAGACGACATGCTGGTGGATTACAACAACAACAATGCCGAGGTTGATAACTCGACTGACCACCTGCCTGCCCCCCTTGCCGAGAAGGAGAGAGAGATTTTTGATCGTTGTTTTAGACCCGATGAGGGTTGTGCTCTGCATGCGGTAAGGAGAGCTCGGATCCTGCAGCGTTCGTCGAGGACACTGAACTTCCAACGCAAGTTGTTGCACATAGGATGTGGTTGTCTAAACCTTTGACTTCGGACGACTCCCCCTGACCAGTGCAGTAACTTATAAGTTTTCCTCTGAAAAAAGGTACTGTATATAAGTGAATGCGGTAGGGAACTCGGATGCCATCCTCGGCCCCAGTGTAAAAGAGGTTGCTGAGTGAAGTTATGTGAGAACATTTCACAGCAAGCTGTACTTTACCGGGTGTCCCTTGTACCCTGAGCTTATAAGCCGATCTCAGAAGATGTTCATTGTATATAAGCGCCGTGCAACATTTAGGTGGCTAATGCTAAATGAGAGGATTTGTACGTACGCACTGTCTGTAGCACTAGTACCGACTTGTATGCGTGAATGCATGTAAGTGCTGTGACAGGGGGGACCGTTCTACCACAAAGGTAGGGTCGAGATGATAACCGTATGCGTGAATGCATGAATTGACCGTTCTACCACAAAGGTAGGGTCGAGATGATAACAGCTCGGTGGGAGCATGAATTGACCGTTCTACCACAAAGGTAGGGTCGAGATGATAACAGCTCGGTGGGAGCATGAATTGACCGTTCTACCACAAAGGTAGGGTCGAGGTGATAACAGCTCGGTGGGAACATGAATTAAAGAGAATAATAGCAGGTCGGCAGATCAGATAGAAACATGAATTAGAATAATAGCAGCTCGACAGGTGAGATATAAACGTGGAATAAAGAGAATAATAGTAGCTCGGCCTCCCTTTTCGATAAACCGCGCAATTTGAAATAGAGAATCTCCGAGCTCAGAAATAAGCATGAACTAAGAAATAATATATGCCTTTGGAATTGTTCACCTTCGAGAAGCCGTGGTGGTACTGTGAAAACCAAAGAAGATCCAAGCCGAGATGAAAAGTGGGGCCCATAAGATAATATAGGCAAACATAGCAGTTCGTCCAACGAAGATCCAAGCCGAGATGAGAATAGAGATCGTAAGATGGCTTCGTTCAAAATAGAGATAACCGTAACGCCTCGGCCTTCCTTTTTTCGACCGTCATTCTCCTGAATCTTACATTACATGTAAAATAATAAGTGATCGGCATTAATTTTGACACTTTGCGATAATTCATGATAATTAAATAACAACAATGAAAATTGTTGGCAGGCGAGAATAAAACACCGACATAAGAGCAGGATGATTTGAGCAGGTCATACGCAACAGATATGAAAGCGGCAAATTTAAGATATTGTTCAACCAGATAGCATTGTCCACAAAAAGATGCATGATTTCAAGTATATCACACTCCATAACAGAAGACATTTATAAACATGTCAACAAACCAGATGAAAGCATTTAATTCGTGAAAAACGACAACAGGAGAGGTAACGGAAATCAAATATTATCATACTATCACAACAGAAGAGGCAGAGATTCAAGGACATTTAACAGCAAAAAGATCAGATAAGCAATTTGTGAAACAGCACGACGGGTAGTAACATGTAGAATATCAAATAATAAGCACCGAGTAGAGAAACTATAAGGAAGCAAGTATTAAAAGCATATGTCAGAAGTAGTGCCCCAGGTAAACCAATATCAAGAAGCATGCAAAGCAAACACATAGAAAGGCGATGAGATAATAAAATAATATGGGAACTAGGATTTCTTCCCTGATTCAGGTGAGGAGAGGGATGTCGGGTTGAAGTTTGTCGGACTGAAGCATGTCGGACTGACGAATGTCGGACTGAAGTATTTAGGATTGAAGTATGTCGGATTAGGAGTATGCAGCCCGTCCTTTTCGAATGGGGTTTGTCGAGCTTTGAGGTCCGACCTCCGTTTTCCTTAGTGTGATGTCGAGCGAGAGAAACTAGCAGAATAGTCGCCATACTCGGATTAAGAGATCGGCTCGAGTGTGAAACACTGTGCGAGTCTTCCGAAATTACCTTGAAAATCCAAGGAGAGAAGAGTGAACTCAGATTATGATTTCCGGAATCATGTAAATCTGAGGAGAGAAGAGTAAACTCGGATTATGATTTTCGAAATCATGTAAATCTGAGGAGAGAAGAGTGAACTCGGATTATGATTTCCGAAATCATGTAAATCCGAGGAGAAAAGAATACACTCGGATTATGATTTCCGTAATCATGTAAATCCGAGGAGAGAAGAGTAGTGAGTGGTTTCCGATATTCCAAATGTGCGAGATATAAAAAGGGATGACACTGTCGAAGATCGAACTGGATCGACACGTGTATCTGAAACAGGGAGCCGAACACGAGCTTCACTATGCTCGAAACACGAGCTCAAAGCAGGGAACTCGACTCCGGGATCCTCGACGGCATCACTAGGTTCCAAATATGATAACATTGTTGTCTTGGCGATACTCGGTAAATAATTTTGGTGGTTTGGGCTTGTAAGAGAGAAGCCCGTAAAACCTCCTTCTTCTTCTTCTTCTCCTTTTTTTTAATATATTGGGCCTGCTGGCCTTTTTTTTAGCCCAGAACTCTTTTTTTTCAGATTGGGCCTGTTGGCCCGTTAGGGTTTAAACCCTAATGAAGCATGAGTGTTGCGCTTCACATGGCTGCAGCAAAATGCAGTGGAGGCGGCCAGCACGGGGCAGCAAGAGGGGTCGCCGGCTTCACACAGGCGACGGCATTGACGGCGAATGTCACCGTTTGCGACGGCGGCGAGTACGGGGAATGAAACGGGGATGGCGACGAGAGCGCATAGCACTGGAAGGGCTCAACCGCGAAGATGCGACGGTGGTGGCTGCACTCGATCGCAGTCCTCTGCTGTTCGAGGTCCCTCCTGCCAACTTGCATTCGACTTCCATAACCGCCACTTTTGGGGAAAACATGACGGCGTCGACGGCAAGGGAGTCGCGAAAAGCGGACCCGAAGTCACATCAATAGAGCAGCAAGATCGGCCTCTTCGTTCGCGACTGTCAACGGCGAATCCAGAACCGTGGACCGATGGATTGCGGCAGCGTTCTTCTCTTCTCCTCTTCGCTATTCAAACCTCCCTCTTTGCAATCAGATCTGAGTTACCGCCGCCATCGGGGTCGCGATTGAGAAAACGAACGGAGACCCAAGGTTCCGTAGCCGATTCAGGCCTTGTCATGCGTGACCCAAGGTTTATGGAGGAAGCTAGTTCGTGCAGCTACGAAGACGCAGCAGCTACGAAGATGCAGCAGCGGTTTGTTCTCCGCCATGAGCTTGAACTTGGAGTGCCACGATAGGGTCGGTGACGGTTGATGCGGTGGATCTCTATGAAGCTTTGTTTTGAGGGCTTGAAGAAGAGAACAACCACTGCGATGTTGTGATGATGACGAAGGGCACCAGATCCCGTTAGCTCAGCGATTCACACCGCTGCACCGCCGTATCACCGTCCCGGAACGAGATGCTGCAACGTCGGCTCCTCTTCCCGAACAGTACCCGCGACAACAACCACGGATCGTCTCCCCCTCCATCGCAGTAGCATCCATACGCTGTTTTTTTTTTAATGTGGATGAGAATCGAAATTTATCGTTCCCACAGACGGCGCCAATGTGATGTCCTAGATCGGAGGCACCACATGAGGTGTTTGAGGGTTGTTGCAGCTGACGAGGGTGACCCCGGTCCTACGTATCCCATGAGAGGGGAATCAAGCCACACGTAGTTCTTAGGTTTAGAGAGAGACGTTCCTTAGCCCCTAGGGAGAGGGGGATATATATAGGAGAGAGCTGGTTGCCCTAATGGGCTTGTTTGAGGCCCAAGTAGGGCCAGCCTGTAATGAGCTATGAGTGGATGAGCTGTCCTTGTGGATAAGGAGGGAAGACGTCATCATGTCCTTGGTGTCGGACCTTGGGTGGTGTCGGACCAGGAGGTCGGACCTTGGGTGGTGTCGGACCCGGAGGTCGGACCTTGGGTGGAGCATGAGGTCGGCCCGTGCCTGATGCCAGCTCGGCCGTTGAGCATTGAGCTCGGCCAAGCACACAGGGAGGTCGGACCTTAGTAGGAGGACGGGGTCGGCCCGTGCCTGATGCCAGCTCGGCCGTTGAGCATTGAGCTCGGCCAAGCACACAGGGAGCCTGCGGAAGGGTCCTCAGGTCCTGAGTAAGGGTCACGTGGAGCTCAGCTAGGCCGAGTCCACCACAACTTCCATTCTGATTCATTGAGTTCATTATTCGTAGACTTTATATATCAATATTTTTTTTAAATTGCGTGCAACATCATTTATTTTTTTATAGTAAGTAGCAAATTGAACCAAGTTTTTGCACCAAAAAAATTGAACTAAATTTTTTCAAAATTTAAAAAAAAAAAAAGAAAAGAAGAAAAGGTAAATAGCTACAAATTTCTAGTTAAATAGCTAAAATTTTCAACTATAAACTCATAGTTCTCGATTGACTTCAGAGCTCATAACTCACAATTATAAACTAGTTTTACAAATTACAAAACAAAACCGATATCACGATAGGGGAGAGTAATAGTATATTTTAATCTCCTTTCTTTTCTGATGACATTTTCAAATCTCAATCAGTTTAAATATCACGTAGTATATCTTAAAAGGTTGCGTTTGTTGTGCTTGTGTCCCTTGAATGCTTGCATGAAGCATAAAAAAAAAAATTATACTAATAACCTATAGTTTGGTCAAGAGGCTGGTCCTTCGAGGGTGGAAAGTGTGTGTTGCTAGGTGATTTTGTTATTTCTCTATAGAATTATGAAATTCATGATACGCTTCGCTCTTGTTTTGTCCTTTTTTTTAGAACCAAAATTTGTTGTCTTACACTTTATAGCACTTTATATATCAAAAGAGTGATGAGGATAGGAACAAAAAATATATATATATATAATTAAAAAAAGGAAAATAGCGCAAAGTATGAAACATATAATATTCTTCCCTTCTACCGTGGTTTTAGGTAAACATTATATATAGTTCATCAAAGGTTGTGGCCTTGTGATGGGTGTTTTACAACGCCATGAGGGCCTGCATTGAATTGTGACTTTGATTTTCATTTCATGAAAAAAAAAAAAGAGGGTTTCATTAAACATTTCTTGTTGCATATAATGGGCGGACATTCTTGTAGTTTCTTTCTATTCATTTTTTGTCCTATTTTTTTAGAAGACAAAACTCTCGAATCCGCAATCAATCCTATTACTAATAGGAGCATTTGACAATTGAATCCAATTTTTTCTCATTATTATGTTAAGTAACAAAGTATCATTGGTCCAATATACAATTGTATAACAACAATCCAAAATAGATTGCATACTAAAAATATTCTATAAATTATTCGATGACCGATATTTTTTTTTTAAAAAAAAATTGCAAAGATTTTAACTCACATGTGATACTTTAATTTCATGAAGCGGTACAATCCCAACTAAAGTGGCCCTTCGGAAGCTTGTGAAATGAACCAGTTTTCTAAATTATGCATATTCTATTTCATTTTTTAAAACTGATTGTGCTTATCTTAGTCACGGAATAGAAGTGAACATTCATGTATAACCTCTAAAGAAGATTGAAAATAGATCTAGCGGTCCAATGAAAAGTGAGAATCAATACGTCGCTAGAACGAATTAAGTGATTAAAAGTACAAAGATACGGCTTTTCCATTATAAAATGATGTCACACCAATACACCATAGAAGCCTGGCTAAATAGAAATAGGCATATTACTGAACAATTGAAGTTTCAGATCCGAAAACATATACATAATTGTTCTTTCTTCCCCATCCGACCACCCCCTCCCCTAATATGATTATATATATATGAATTTTTTTTAAGGGAAATTGATGAGTATGCTTATGAGAAATGATGAATGTTATGAGTTGAAAACGTTTTTAGGAAATCATTTGGGAATGAATAGTTTTTGTTGATGAATGTGACTATGAGTATGATAACTCCATCAAAAATGCTTTTAAAGTGGAACATGTGTGAACTCCTAAAATGTTGCACTTGCGCTATTATTGTACAAAGTTAGTAAAATTTTTAAGGGAAAATAAATGGTGCATCGATAATGTAAAAGTTTTACATGATCAATACATCATCCATCATTCATGTATTTATGGTTGTTGACTTTCAAATAAAAATAATAAATGAATGGTGGATGATGCACTAATGATGTAAAAAGCGTTACACGTCAGTGCACATCCATTAATCTCAATTTTTAAAAGTTAATAAAAATAAAAATAAAACATGTTTTTAATGTATCTTTTTTAACAAATTAACTAATTCTAAAAACAACAATTAAACGTATGTTTCTTTAATTAATCAATCATAAAATATAATATGCAATTTCATTTTTTTATTCACAACTTTGATCAGAGGCAATTTACAACATGTTTGGTTTGGAATTATATATAGAATCAATTCTGATCTCAAAATCACGTTGGAGCAGAACCAACTGTTAGTAGCATTGGCATTTCAGAATTAATTATGAATTAACTCACCACAGAATTAAACATACAGTTAATATTTTTGCTAATAGAAATGCAAGGGCTAAACAAAACACACCTAAAACGGGCTTTCTGATGTAGGACTTTAAAGTAATGAGTAGTAGTCTACATACAAACCCCTCTTTTTAGATTCCAAACCCTTTTTTTTCTATGGAGTTCTATCAGAATATTTTTCGATATCTCCGAGTCGAAAAAATGCATTTTTTTCCGAATGTTCGTTTATTAAAAACGGGGTTTTAAAGTCGGAAAATGTTTTTTTTCAACTCGGGGATATCGTAAAATATTCCGATAGAACCCCATCGAAAAAGTGAGATTTCGGGATTAATAATGGACCTAAAGTGTGGAGTTTACAGACTAAAACTCTAAAGTAATTATTGTCCATTGCTAGGGATATAAACAACTGTCTTACAATATAAAATACAATTCTTATCTAATTGTTGGTCTAACTAACAAAATCATAAATTTTCATTAAAACCCTGCACATTTGTAGTATAGAACCTGTAATGGATTATCATTGACTATTGGTGCTTCTTCCCCATTACGTAATTTAAAATGATCCTCAACGGTTATCAGTTGTGGACTATAGCAGCAAGTAAATCCAAAACTCAAATACTCGATGATGGCCATATCCAATGCAAAATACCAATATATTATAGAGGGAAAAAAACAAGCCAGGCACAATATCTACTAAGGTTACTAGACCCAAAAAAAGAACAAATAAAACGAGAGAAAATCCCTCTCTCCACAAATATAACGATGTCTGGAAGTAGGGTTTGAAAAACCCGCAAAAATAACAACTTTCAATCCATGGCACATTTATAGTTGCGTCCTCTTATTACAACTAATCTCAATTACTGTCCAAAAGCCTTCTTAATTAGTTCTAAGCATATGAATGAATAGACTGGAAATGAAGGACTTTCTCACTGCATCAAATAGGACATTCGGGAAAAAAAAAAGAAAAAAACAAGATTAGTTAGGCTATTGATTACTTTCTCAAATATTGATAGAATTCAATCTTGTATAGAAGGATAAATGCAATCACTAGAAAATTTATTTTAATTTTAAACATGTTAAGTGAAATCTCACCAGCTTATTGTCGTCACGCTTCTCATCTTCATGTAAAGAAGGCAATTCCTAAGCCAAACACCAGAATGTTGTTAGTGATGTTTTCATTAAGATAAAAATTTCATTTTCAATCCAATATAATATAATATAATATTATATATATATATATATATATATATGTATATGTTCATCGATCTTACCTATTCCTCATCATCGTCAAAAGGAGGGTTACCAGAATAAATAACAGAAATAAAGGAATCAAAGTTAGGATCGTCTTTCGTTGAGCACTCGAGTCCATCAAAACAAATAGGACATTCCTTACCCCTACAGTAAAAACAAATACACACTATTTAGAAAAATAAAAGCAAAAAATTGATTCAAATTGAGAAGCTGTTTGACACATTCCAATATACATCTTGGTGCTGTGTTGGATACAAAATTGTTTATTATTGTTTCTTTTTCATTTATTGATTGGATTAATGATCCACAAGCATGTATCTGCCAATGTTTTTTTTTTTAATTTTTTTAAGCAATGCATCTGCCAATGTAATTGAATATATATAGTGAATTGTTGAACGGGTTGTGTATCTCTCGAATTCGTCTACTTAATCCAAATTTTACTTTTGCTAAATAAAGAAAAAAGTTTGCTTACTCACCAAAGACTCAGAGAATTCTCTATGCACTCCCCACAGAAGCGATGCAGACATTCCACTATCGCTTTGGTATTTCGCAAAATTCCTACATACATAATATGATAATTAGGAAAACATGTTTAAAATGTATTTGATGCTACGTACATTAGATGCATCAACCAACATGGAATGTTTCCAACAATTAGATAATTTGATATTATATGATGGCACATATAGTTCCTGCTCAGGTTATTGTCACAACACATAAGTGTTTTATTTCAAATTGTAAGTTTAAGATTGAATGTAATTCAATATTACTACATAAATCATGTATTGTTGACATATAGTTATAAATAAGTTGAAATTTTGGGTCTGTGACTTGATTACTTATTGCAACCATTTCCATATACAAGCACAACTTTCACGTCTCGTGCAATATTGGTATATGATAATAAACCAATTTAATGCAACATTTTATATGGATGAAGCCCTTGAAATAATTAATTATAATGGAACTTAGATTTTTCCTAAGTTCCTAACTTCCCTAGCTAGATATTTGCGTTATAATTATGTCAAAGCAAGTGTAGCATGCATGCTGACAACATGGAATCTGGCAACATCCCCTCCCCTCAAACTTAGCTTTACATATAGGGTGTTACTTCGGTACCTTTTGAAAATAAAGAGTTTTGGTATCTTCTCATATTTTTTTAATCAAATCATGACAAGTACAGTATACTACCATGTCAATAAAGCCAACGAAATTTATCCCGAGATATTTTTGGCACTCAATAAAGATCGAAAATTATATGTTAAGATGTTCTCCACCTTTTATATGTTTTTGGTGTTCAAAAATCTGCATTTAATTTAGACGAGAACATATATTCTTGTGTGCTGAAGATTATGTCTCAACTGCAGTAATACAATTTTTTAAGCTGATAAAAAAATATAGTGAAGTGTTCTTATTCTTATTGTTATCTAGCAAGAAGATTGATAATAGTGGCATGATGTTGATCTTGCTTGCCCGAAGATGAATAAAACTTAATATTAAGGTTCATGATTTGGGAGTGATTGAGAATTGATGATTTAGTTAAAAAAATTTGCAAATAAGATCAAATATATTTGATTACAAAATTTTATTATACTTATACGTTTTTTTCACATAATAGTATATTGGAGTTGTTATAATTTGATTGAATAAATATGAGAGGATACGAAAACCCTTTATTTTGAAAGGGTACCGAACTAAAACCCATATATATATATATTACATACTAGGAAAAATATCAAGCATATTGAGGAATGACATTCAGGAAATCAGATACTATCACCTAATAAAAGGCTAAACTGTCACTTTAGTCCCTCACTTTGTAAGGAGCTTTCACTTTAGTCCCTGATTTTTCAACAATTCCTCTTTAGTCCCTCACTTTGAAAAAAAACTACTCACATTAGTCCGTGACAACTTTCTCCATTCATAGACCTTGATATCTTACATATGTTGTCGTTAAATAACCTATACGACGTCTAGTTGTTATCACAAATTCACCAGCTACTGTATTTCCTGCAGTTGTCACAGCTTCAGCAACTGTCTTATCTACAGCTTCTGCAGCTGCCTCTTCAACGGCCTTACTGTCTTAGCCTATTCTTCTTCCAATTTGTGTCTTTTGAATTCAGCATTATGTATGTGTAAAATGTTAATGGTCACGTGTGTATATGTTATTTAACAGTTACGTGTGTAAAACGTTAACGTCTATGAATAGAGAAAGTTGTCAGGGTAAGTAACTTTTTTCAAAGTAAAGGACTAAAGAGGAATTATTGAAAAGTCAGGGACTAAAGTAAAAAATCTTACAAAGTCAAGGAAAAGTTATGTCAATTGCAAGGGCTATATATCAATATCTAGGGATGACAACGGGTGGGGAATGCTCGGGGAGACCTTTCTCATTCCTCATCCTCGGGTCTCATTTGCCCCCCATCCCCATCCACATTCCCCATGTCGGGGGTTGATTAACCATCATCTCCATTTCCCATCACCCCACGGGTCCCCACAGGGAACCTAACTTCAACTTGACATGTTATAAAATTCACAACGTCGAATAGCATTTTTAAACTTGTACACTACAGAAAAATAATCGTTAAAATTCAAGAGATTCAATTTAAAAAAATCGTTAATAATAATAAGAGTGAAGGGACACTTTGGTTCCTCAAATTTTTCGATAGGGACACTTTAGTCCCTCAAGAAATTTAATTCATTTTTAGTCCCCAAAGTTTTCCAAAAGTACCAATTTAGTCCTTGTCCTATTTCCGCTAGCCACTTCGTTGAGGGATTAAATTGTTATTTTTGGAAAACATGAGGGACTGAATTGGTACTTTTGGAAAACATGGAGGACTAAAAATGAATTAAATTTCTTGAGGGACTAAAGTGTCCCTGTCGAAAAACTTAAGGGATCAAAGTGTCCCTTCACTCTAATAATAATTATAATTATAATTATAATAATATATGTGAAGTTACTAAAAAACCTATTTTTTAACTATATAAAGCCTGAATATTTAAGGACATATAACTAAAATTGTTGGGGACGGGGAACCCGCGGGGACGGGGGAACCAATCCCATTCCCCGCCCCAAAATCTGTTCGGGGGAAAAATTCCCCTCATCCCCGCCCCCGCTGGGAAAAAATCCCCAAACGGAGCGTTCCCCGCGGGGATCCCCATCTGTAATCTCTCATTGCCATCCCTATCAATATCAATATATAACAATGAATATGACATTATTTCCGCAATCTCCAAGATATAATAGGTGGATAAATAAGGCCTCCCTCTTTGTTTCTTTCTTCTAAACTCAATCTTAACCGGCATATAAGGCTAAAGAGGATACCACAATTAGAGACATTTTAATCTTTATGCTAATAGAAATGCATGGGCTAGACAAAACACACCTAAAAAGAGCTTATGAATAATGTACGACTTTAAGGTAATTATTGTCCATTGCTAGGGTTATAAACAATTATCTTACAAAATAAAAAGACATTCGTAACTAATTGCTGGTTTACCTTACAAAATCATAAATTTTCATTAAAAAGTTGCACATTTGTAGTATAGAAATATAGATAGTGTTTTGGAACATCAACAGAGAATATGCTATGCGTAATTAAGCAATCTAAGTAGTATATGTTATATGCTCTTGTAAGGGTTCACCCCTAGTGCTTTTTAATTATTATCATTATTAAAATTTGTATTCATAATAATCATTTTCAAAAATTTCAGAAATTTAAATATAAAAAAAAAAGTCAAGGACTAATTTAAAAAAACACCTAAATTCAAGCATCTCTAGTATATATAAATAAAAATTAAGTACCAAGGCATATAGGACACTCAACATCCTTGCGGAAATCTGACAATTCTATAGTCACAAACCTGTAAATAAACACCAATGAGATGCATTAGCAAATCGTATAAATTAATATATTTTAGGATGGCCATCGTCGAATTCAAAAATATCGTGTCCTTGCTCTTTTCTTATAAGAAAAAAATTAATTCCAAAAGAGACCAAAAATACAATGCAAGATGTACTTTCAGAAAAATAAAACATAAAAATATTAGGAACATAGATGACAAAATTGACTGTTTAGGAACATAAATGCAAAATAAAACATAAAAATATTAGGAACATATATAGATGCAGAATATCAGGCAAAATCAGTTACTCCGTTGAATGATGAAATTGACACAAATATTAGAAACATAGATGACGAAATTGACTATTTTCAAAGATAATTGATCAAATTGAAACCTAAAAATAAGATAAATGACCAAAAGAATATTTAAACCATATTTTTATATTGAAAAACTAAATTTTTATTCTTTTAAGTGGTAATAGGGAGCTTATATTTTTCAATATATTTTTTTATTTTTTTTATTTTAAAAATTGAAATTAAAAAAACTCATACAAAAAATACGGTGCTCACGAGGCAAATATGTGACAATGAAAAAATCATTTATTCTTAGAAGGTCTTATAAAATTTGAACAATGAACCCACCAACTATCCCATAAAAACCAGGGTTCAACCATCCAATACAAATATATATATCATTAAAAGAAGCATACAAACTATATATTTTCTTCCCTTCTCTTTTCTCTTTTGGGAGAATTCAAATCTATATAAAAAAAAGTTTAGTTAGTATTATTTCTGAAATTGAAAATGTAAATATTTGATATACATTTTCAAATTTACAACTATAATTATTATAAAAACTCTAAAAGATATTGACAAAATATGGGTATTTATAAAAAAAATAGAATTAAATGTTGTTAGAAATTAAATTGGAATGAAGTCTTATAAACAGAAAAAAAAAAAGTTTCTAAAGTGATCTTATATTAAGAATTGAAGGGAGTAATTTATCCGATTTTATTATAAGTAGCATTTTAAAAGATTTTTATGATAATTTTTATAAGTCATTTTACAAATTTTAGGTAACATTTATTTTTCTTTTTCAAATTTGCCCATATTAATTATCTTTGCTTTTTTTTTAATATTTGATTAGCAAATAACCAATTGAATAAACCAAAAGTATTTAAAAACTATGAAATTAAATTAAAAGTTTGTTAATTCTAATACTATTAGATATGAAATATTCTAATATTAAATAAAGATAAAAAAATATAAAATTGCAGTACTACTCCCTCTATCCTTTAATATAAAACATTATTTTGGTAGAATTGGTGCCCTTTTTATAAGTCGTTTTAGAATATCTAAGTAGTATTAAAGAGTTTATTCTAAATACACCCCTCATAATTGCATAGAGGTGATAGTGTAATAATTACAATAGAGAGAAAAATGAATAGAGTTGTAAAGTTTTAAATAGGGATAACCTTGAAATGACAACATTTTTTTTTTATAAATTTGAGAGTAATAGGAGTAATTACTTTTCTTAATTTGCATGAATTAGATAAAAATGACTTACTAATAAACATTAAATATTACTACAATTTTCAATAAGGATTGATAGGGGCATTTTGGACAAATTATACATAACACTTACAATAATTAACACTTTCTTAATCTGTGTGCCCAGACCTAAAAGGCCTAATGTTTTGAAACGGAAGGAGTATTAAAGAACAAAGTCAGTAATTTTTTTAATATATAAAACCTTTAAATAACCTTAGCCACTTAATTCATTTTATTGATCTTAGTAATTCGGTAAAAAATGATGAGTTGCACAAAGTTAGCGTAAAAAACCATAGCAACACTCTTCCATGAATCTGAATCTGAAAACAAACAAAAATCCAAACAAAATATATCATAAAAATCTTTGTTGGAAGTTCAAAAAACACTCTACTAATAAAAAACAAAAAGCAAAGAAACAACAAATCTAAACTTGGTTGGCTGGAGAAATGTTAAGTAATGATGATTCAGCTAAATTAAACTTACTCTCGTGTTTCCCCAAAGCTGGAAGAATGATTGCTTTGATCAGCAGGTTCAGAGTCTGATAAAATAAAAAATTAAACGACATTGCACATTATATATACAAATTCATATTCTAAAGAAAATTACACTTACTGTCTTCTTCATCTTCTGAAAGCTCATCGTTGCTGTTTCCCTCACTACTAATAACCTCCAACTCCTCCAACCCATCCTCATCCAGAGTCCCATAAGCGAGTTCCTTCTCCACTGCCATTGCTTTGGTTCCTTAACAATGAAATTAACGCTCACAAGAAACAAAAATGAGGAAGAAGCTAAGCAAAAGGTTAAGAGAGGCTATTGATTTTCGTGGCGGTTTTTATACTCGTGCGTGACTAGAAATGAAGTGTTTGCTTAGGCAGTGAATGTTTGCCACGTGGCAAGTGGTGATAGTTTCTTACTGTACTTTGGCGTTTGACAGATGAGCTTGATGACATATACTACCGTCATACCGTGTTTCAAGTGTTAACCTCTGAAAATTAATGGGCGATTCTAGACACATATTCAAAACAAAAATATTCAGAGAATTACAAAATAAATTTACAAATCAGCCTATTCAAAATTATTGTCTCCAATTTTTAATATAAGAAAAAATTACCTAACATTTTATTTCTAATATATTATTTTTAAGATATTCTTAGAAGGTAGTAATTTTATTTAATTTTTGTTCCATTTATAATTCAACTTTCCTAAAATAATTATATTTTTTTATGAATTTGAAAAAATTAAATACAATTAATTAATTTTTTTAATAAATGTAATTTTAATTATTTTTTTATAACAAAAACCGGAATAAGTACTTTCTATGTTGTTATTTATTTTTTAAAAATATTTTTACTAAACATAATGATTATTTTAATTTTTAATAAATTAATTACGATTTTTCTCTAATATTTCCATATTCTCTATGATCATTGCAAAATTATTTTCATTACGTACCTAAATCAATATTTTATTAAATTGAAGCAAATATAAAATATATCATTTATTACACTTTTTAATTTCTAAATAAGACATATAAATAAGAATAATTTAAAAAAAAACAAAAAAATAAGGAAATGATTTGGTCCAAATTAAAATACCCTTAATTGTTTTGGGGAATCTTGGGTCAATGGTGAGTTGGTGACTAGAGTTTTGTTTCCCTTCCTGGCTTATCCATGTCATCTGTCAACGTGACAATAACTCATTATTGTGTAGACACATGACATGCCGACGTGACAATCCGTTAATCATGTCAATAATTAATGGTATTTTACTAACTGCGACAAGGACCAAAACAAAAAAAATTAAATTTTTAAGGACTTTGACCGGTCAAAAATAAAGATAGAGACTAAAACCAAAATTACTTCAAACAAAAAGACACATGACATGCTGACGTGACACTCCGTTAATCACGTCATTAATTAACGATGGATCCCTAACGCAAAGATCAAAACAAAAAAAATTTAAACTTTTAAGGATCAAAACTAGTTAAATAAAAAATAGGAACTAAAACCAAAACTCAATTAATTTTCCAGAAAAAAAAAACTAAAATAAGCCTTAAAGATATTTAAAGATAGTGGAAGTATTAAATACATATAAACACGCTTCTTATTATCAATGGAACTCATGAATGGCCCAATAAAATCATTGAAGAGAATGTTGCTCACGTTGTTTTTTTTTTCTTAACTTCATCTCTTAGGGCTGAGAATAAAAGTTTAAAAAATAGAAAAAAAATATTAAAAACATAAATTTACTAAATTTCAAATCTTAAATGTTTAAGTTTTCAATGCAAAAATGCTTTATAAAACCTCTTATCTTCGACCCTTAAGAAAATCCTTTTGTTTTCCTATCCTTTTATCTTATTTCTTAAAATTAAATAGCTTAATTATTAATTATATATGTTCGATCCTTAAATTTTAAGGTTGTTCTAATATAGACTTTTATTTATTTATTTTTTTTATGTATGGTTGTTTGACTTTATATTATCTTTGGATTTGCCATATATCCTCATGCTAATTTCGATCAAATTTTACTTATATGTCATATTGAAATTAAATCTCAGTCACACACAAAAGGTTAGTCGTATGGTGTCACGTAAACAAAAACAATCTCTCTTTATTACAATCATTTTTTCCTTCTGTTTTAAACTAAAAATCTAGAAATATTTAATTGTTTTTAGTTTTTTAACTTTTATAAAAAAGGATCTTCACCTATATTGCACCATGTGGCTAATCTCTCGCATATAACTAATATTCTTATTTTGGTTTGACATGTCAACAAAATTTGGTTGAGATTGATAAGAAGGATATATGACAAATCCAAAAGTAATTTTGAAAAACAAAAACCTACGACAAAATGATGTCAAAAATTCAAGAATTAAAAACATAATTTAGCCAATAAAAATACGAAGTTTTAATTTCTTTAGTGCAACAACTTTGACGAAAAATTATCTACTATTAAACGCTTGTTCTCAGCCCTCCGCCTTTATCTAAAAATTAAGGCTAAGAAAATATTTATTTATTTATTTAGTTTGGATGTCATGACAGGTGATCCTCCTAATTCTTGAATTCAAGAGGAATAGGTTGATTGAAATTTTGTGATAAAGATAGATGTATGTGTGAAAATTCATGGTGATTAAAAGGATTTAATATTATTTGTTGTATGATAATTTATGCCACCTCATGAACTGTCCATTTTCATACATCAATAAAATAAATGTTGAATTAAATATATACAGTAAAAATTTAATATTTTATGAGCAATGTAGAGAGAATATCATATGAAGTGATACAAATTGTATGATGTAATAGATGTGCTTCGGACTGAAAGTGAGTTTCTTAATGGGCCTGAGTTTAAAAAAAAATTGCCAAGAGTTCCCTGAAACAATTACTATTAAGAATTCTGTAATTTGAAGAAAGAAAAAAAAGTTAATAGTTATACATGTTTTTGAAAGATACTTGTGAAATTAGTTAGATTTCTGAAAAATTTGTGGAATCTCTTAAATTCCAAAAAATTAATTTAGCATCACGTACGTTAGTCCCCCATCCAATTTCGTCAGGAAGGACCTAACAGAATCTTACGTGACACGTTTAATGCTTTGTTGGCCCAATGTCATATCAAACTGCGAAGAAGGTGACACATTTAGGCCAACAAAGCATTTAACATACTACGTAGGATTCTGTTAGGTCCCTCATGGAAGGGCGATCAACGTAATGTCAAATTGATCTTGGGGTTTAAGAGATTCCACAAATCTTGTACGGACCTAATTAATTTCACAGATATCTTTTGGGATCTATATAACTATTAACTCAAAAAAAAATCACAAATTCACTTTACTTCTTTTCTTAAAAAAAAAACATAAAAATATGCAATTTCCAATAATTTTTCGTTATATTATGCTCCTTAATAATTGATATTGGTATAACTTCACTTGTTGCTTCCTCCGCTACATTTTTTTTTTTTTTTGGCTTTTTAAGCTTAGACACATATATTAAAAAAGTATTAATTATTAGAAGTTTTATACTCTTCTGATTTGTTTTGTTTGGTTTTTTAGATTTTTTTCCATTACATATTTTTTGTCCTTTTATAATTTCAATGCATTTAAATATATTTTTCTTTCCAACTTTAACCTTTCATTTAATCATTTCTCTTATCCCTCGTTAATTATACTTTTATCATATCTAAACTACAATACATTAATTAATAGACACACCTACAAATAAAAATTAAATACCACTACAATTTTCACTAAGGATTAAATAGGGGTATTTTAGACAAAGTACACATAAAACTTACAATAATCAACTCTTTCTTAATCTGTGTGCGCAGACCTAAAAGACCAAACAAAATGTAGCGGAAAGAGTATGTGTTTTGTCTAAAATGCTCCTATTTAATTCTTATTGAAAATTGTAATAGTATTATGAATTGTGTCCATTAATTAGTGTATATTAGTTTAAAGATGAGAGAAAAAATAAAAGTAGAATTAATGACGAGTAAAAGAAAAGACAAAATAAAGATAAAAATAAACATAATTATGCATTGAAATTATGAAAGGATAAAAGTTATGAAATTAAAAAAAAAACTCTAAAAGATAGAATGAAGGAAATATATTTTTGTCTTTTACTAATATTTAATATTTCATCTTAAGTGCAGTATCTTTCCTTTCATACTTTATCTCGAATTAAATATTTTTAATGATTAAAAAATAACATTAAATATCTTTAATCTATTAAATATTTAATATTAAAAACCAACGTGCTGTTGGTCTAGTGGCAACTCACTAGGTCCCTTAACCATGAGGTTTCGAGTTCGACACCCATGGGAACGGAGAGGCACGCGTTGGGAGACCCCTGCCCACAAAGTGGAGTTCCGTAGGCCAGGGTCGGGGTGGATTTAGTTGGGTCGTCAAAGTGCGAAAGCCCAGACACCACCTGCGAAAGCATATATATATATATATATATATATATATATATATATATATATATATATAACTAGCTCTTACCCCGTGCAATGCACGAATTATTGATATTTACATTTTTTATATTAAATATTTTAAAGTAAAAACTATTATTGAACAACAATAAAAAATAATCATACAAAAAGACTGAGACTCAAATCAAACCCTATACTTTAAAAAAAAAATTAATTTAAATGAACTTGTTAAGGAATTTTTGTCATTTCTTATTTAATTAATGGATAAATTAACATTTGTTATATGATTATCAAGTTTATTATGATGAATTTAAAGTAAATCAGAATTAAATATTCTGATATTTTTTGTTTGATGGTATTATGAGCAAATTGAATGATAAATTAAAATATCCACTATTTTTTTATGATAAAATATCCATTATTTCATAGGACATGAAGACGACATTGAATTTTTTTATATTTAATATTATATTTGTTTATGTATAGATGAGTATTAAATATTTAAATTGATGTTATTTAGCTGATGGATGAATTAATACGTTTTTAAATACCATTATTTCGTTTATTATGATTAATTAAAGTGAAATCAAAATTAAACTTTCCTATATTTTTTTTGTTTGATGATATTATGACTATATTAAAGGATAAATCAAAGTATTTCATATTTCAAAGGATATGACAATTCAACATCTTTTGAATAAAATAAATCCTTTAATATGAAAAGTCATAATTAAACCAAAATTATACATTCTGATTTTTTTATTTCATGATATTATAAGATATATCTTATATTTATTTGATGGATTGATTTAATATTTTTTATAATTACCATTTTTTTATAAATTTGATTATCATATTTATTATTATTACTCATATTTAAATATTTTGATATTTTCATCGTTTATCTTATCTCAAGTTAATCATAAAATTTGATTCTAAAAAATCTTTATCCTAATTATCTTAATTATCTTGAAATAATTTTTTGAAATATCTTTTGATAAAACTATAATCATTATATTTAATCATATATTCATATTATTTATAATGTTTTAAAAAAATAAATTTATTAATATTAATTTGTTTTACTTTTAAAAAAAATATTGGGATACTCTCAATTTCAATATTGATAAATATTGTTTTGTTTGTTTAAATAGTGGGTTAGGAAAAATTGTCTCAAGTAAAGCTCAAAAAAAGAGCTCAAAATAATAAATAATATAAGTATTTCTTATATTTATTTGATTGATAAATTAATATTTTTTGTACAATTATCTTTTTTTAATATGATTATCACATTTATTAATATTCATATTTAAATATTTTGATTTTTTCTTCGTTTATCTTATCTCAAGTTAATCATAAGATTTGATCCTAAAAAATCTTCTTTATCCTAATCTTCTAATAATTTTGATTTTTTTTTTACTTTTTGAAATGTAACTTTGTGTTTTTTTTAAAGTTTAGCTTTTGGGTTGACGTGTAGGGAATAAAAGTTCTACTATACTACTTATAGTTTAAATAAATAGTTTATATTTTATAATTTTTATTTACATATCCCCAAGGGTATAGTAATACTTATTATATACATTGATAGATTTTATTTATAAGGATATTGAAAAATATTTTTTTGAAGAGAAAAAAATTATTAATTTTTATTAGCTCCCGGATCCGAAAAAGTATATCTATCTCATCCGCACCTCGTATTTTTTTTTCCATTTAAAGAATGATCTTTTTTTCATTAAAAGTAAGTTAAAAGAAATAAAAGACCCACTAAAAAAGGGCATTCCATAATAAATAAACATTGATATGCAAATATATGCCACTAAACGGTGCCTTAATCAGAAAATATGCAAATCTGGAAATAAGAATTAAGAACACTTAATCCAGGTTAAGATCATATGCAAAACCTGTTAATAGGATCTGAAAAAAAAAATGTCGCAACTACAAAGCATCAAAGATATCAAGTATATAAGCAAATCTTTTTATATACAATTGTGGAAAACTCCTCTCTAACCAAAATTTATTACAATAAACAAAATTAATTATAAGAAAATGCTATTATATATATACAATTATTTTCATCTATTACGTTGCAACTCCGACTTTCCTTACGTTACAATTTTGTATTCATGTTGATCTGGTAATAGTTCCTCCTCTTTTGTGTTTTCAATTGACGTCTCATCATTAACACAAAGCAAAGAGAAGAGCTCTTTTGGGTTTTTGCGATGAGGGCAGACACAATGGCAGAGGTAGTGGTTGATGAACAATAAAAAAGAGAGGAGAATGATGAAGGAGGTGGCTTTCATGATTATGGAAGCCATGAGTATGTGAAGACTTGAGAAATCATCATATTTATAGTTTGAAATATGTGATAACTAAAAAGAGTTATAGATAAATAAACTTTTGTTAGATTTTTGGGTTTATCATGGACTTAAGCCTCGTCTTTTTGGGTTTATCTTTTTGAGGATAATGATTATTTTTTTAACAAAATGAGGATAATGATTTCAAATATAGATAATTTATTTAATTTCAAATTATAATGTATTTAATTTCAAATTATAATTTTGATTAGAGATAATGTTATTTACCTACAAACGCTCTGGTGCTTGTATTCCTTAAGCGGACAAACATAGTGCCTCGAAAAGGGATCTTTTTATATAAGTATATAGTAGATTTATTTAATTTTAAATATTAATTTTGAACAGATAATTTATTTATTTTAAATTATAATTTTGATTAAAGACGATATTATCTAGCTATGGTGCGAGTATTCCTTAAGCGAACAAACGTGGTGCCTCGAAAATTTTTCCGACAAACGTGGTGCCTCGAAAAGGGATGTTTTTATATAAGTATAGTAGATATTAAATGTCTTAGTTAAATACTCTATTTAGTATTAATACTACTATATAAAATAGTATAAATATATAAAATAAATATTAAATATTACTTTAATAGTAATATTAAATTTATTTCTTTATTACATGTTAAAATATTAAATATTAAATGTATTTTTTAAGGTAAATATTGAATGCATTTTTTAATACTATTTTGTTACTACTGTTACTGTCCTTATTATAAGGTATACTTAACTAATTTACAAAAATATCAAGGAGGGTGGTTATATTTTTAGAAACTTTAGGAAAATTCTTTAATATTAAAATTTTACCCTCTTAACTTGCATTGAAAATTTCACCAATGTATATTAATTTTCGCATTAATAATCAAAAAGACAAATAAGAAAAAAAGCAATAAATATGTTCTAGACACTACTAGAAAATAAGGTTTTAAAATCGGGCTTTTAAAATCGGTCGTTGTAAAGCCGATTTAACAAAAAAACGCGGTGACAACTTTGTAAATAAAATCTAACTTTTAAAATCCAAAATGTTTTTTCCAGTAGTGAGAAAATACAAAATGGCATATAATTATGAATTTTTTGTCTAAAATATGGCGTATAAATACGATTGGAGGGAGCATTGATTACTCCCTCCATTTCATTTTATATTTACTTTTACACTTTTCACAAATTTATATTATTTATCACTTCAAAAGTTTGAAAGTGTATTAATTAATTTTATGCAACTATATTCTTCTCTTTTGATATTTTCAAAATATGAAAGGTGTGATTATTAATATAGTTTAATTTGAAGATATAATGGTAAAGTTACATATATATATATATATATATTGAAATTTGTAATATTTAAAGATTTTTCTTAATCTGTGTACATTACCTAAAACGACAAATAATATGGAATGGAAGTAGTATTGAATATTATTATGTTTGTTCTTTTTTAAAATTTTAAGTGTCTTTTTAATAAAGGTCATGCTAATTTGTTAAAGTTACTATTATGACAAAAATAAGCATAAGTTCACATTTAATTTTTTCTCGAAAATTTAAAAATGTATTTTTATTCCATTAAAATCTCTAACAAGTACCCTAATATTAACATTTGCCTTTTAACAAACTAAGTTTGTTCTTATTTAAATGTTTTTTTTAAAAGAAAATTAAGATAAATTTATTACTATTGTCCTACTTTGCCAATTAAAATTAATTAAGAGAGATAATGAGTGAAATATGAAGGGCAAATAGTAGGATTTGGATAGGGTACCAAACTACTTCTCTTCGTTCCCGCATTTTTAAAAAGAACCCATACTTGCCCCATGCACACTCACACGGGTAGCAATGTTGACACCCTTACCCATATGGCTATGTCAAATTGATACTTATATATTTTCTCTTATTACTTGTAAATCCAACATAATCCGTCCAAGAATTTATAACATAACAATTTAACATAAACTCCTCTTATAATGGATAAGAATATCCCTTATATACTCTTCATAATTCTTTTAAAAAAATTTGACATTAGAGACATAACAAATTGAATAATTACAAATTCAAACAATTTCTTATTATGCAATGTCGTATTCATTGAAACTAAGATAAAGAATATAATACAATAATGTATTGTAAATGGGATAATGAAGATGAAAATGTTATTTTTATCTTAAAAAAACATAGATGTATACGATGTTAAGCGTTGATATTGAATATGTTACTATATTACCAATTAGAAATGTCTTAAGAATCATGGATTTGATTGATATTACCATAATAACAACATATTTCTGACCTCTTTTATGAAAAATAATTAATGATAATGTAATTAATTGCTCCCTCGCCATCTCTCTACCACTTACTCCATTTAGTCCTTATCACAAGTCACTTTTAACCTAATTACAAAGACCAATAAAATCATTAAGGTTATTTAAGTGTCTCTAACTTTAAAAGAAATGTACAACTTTATACTTTTACCCTTAATTAATTTGATATGGTTGTATTTTACAATTGATAATATAATATTATTAAAACTAATTAACAAACATGATTTAATATATTCATTATACCTAAGTACTCTTGATTTATATAATTAGTTATTCACTAATCAATGATATAAAATTAGACATCCACTTGCCACTCATGCATCTTCTTTTGGATGGCCGCCCATCCGCCACCACTCTATTAGGCGCAATGGAGAATTCAAATATTGGTTAGTATGCATGAAGTAATGGATCTCTTTTGAGTTATCTATCGGTGAAGAAGTAGACACCGGTACAAACGACTTATTTAATGGCACAGATTCAATATGGGTAATGAAAACCAATAGATGATCATGATTTTAGACCGAAAACCTGAGGTTCCGTTCGGGGTGTGGTTGCTAGTTTTGGTTTTTGATTTCGAAATTATAATTTCAAAACAAAACATGTTTGACAAAATTTGAGCTGAAATGACTTTTTACTTATTTTCAGAACAATTTCACTTGTATTATCAAAACAACAAATAATGATTTTATAAATTCAGTTTTGAGTTGCAAACTTATACTACCTCACCTTTTGTGTTACTCAACCACCACCACCATCATCATCACTGCTCCCACTACCACAACTGTTGCGGTCACTGTTACTACCATGATTTCTACCCAACCAACCACTATCATTGTGGTTGCCTAAACCCTAACCACTATCATGACCACCACATTCAGCCTAACCACTATTATTCCTTATGATAACTACCACTAGCATCATAACCACAAACCATCCCAACCGCCACCATATGCTCCTCACATGTTACTATTGTCCCTCCTTGTACCACCATCATCACCACTTAGACCACCACAACCCAAGCACCACTGTAGTGATCACCCCAAACACCATTACCCTCGGATGACCACCACCGCTATCAGACCATCACTACCACCTCAACCACCCTCATCCCTCAATGACACCACCACCATCTCCATGAACACCCCAACTATCACTTGTCATCATCATCACTACCACCACATCTTCACCCCCTATCATGCATGTGTCCCTATCCCAACACAAAAATTACCAACAATCATCGCTCCAACCTCAATTGTTGTCATCAAGAGTTCAAAGACCACCATTGCCTCTTTGATCACTATCCCACGATTAGTACCATCACCACAACCACCCCTATAACAATAACCATCACGTCAAACTAATAATGACAACAATCACTATAACAACGATCACCACCTTCAACTGATAATTACAATAATTACATGGAAGTTGTTATTAAATAGTGAGGTAGTATAAACTATAGAGTGCATATCATGATAGGAACGCTTTCAAAATTATAAGTTTGAAAATAAATTTGAAAATTGAAAACTAAAAAAATTTAAAACCGATATTGTAAAACTGATTTTGGTTTTTTAAAATTATGAAACTTAAAACTAAAAACTACCCCAAACAGGGCCTTTGCTATTAAGGATTTCATAGAATATAACATAATAAATGTAGCTAAATGTAGAACTTATATTTTCCTTGTGTAACTAACTGTGTCTTGTCCAAGAACTTTGGCCATGTTGTTGCCTTTTTTTTATTTATTTTTTGTCCAACCATTTAGACTTATTTATACACATGTTTAATCATACGTCAAAACAATCATTTTACACTCCATCAAATATCCATGATAGGTGTGAGATTATGAATTTTCTTAATCCACTTTTTGATGATTTGACATAATATAGTATAATATCATTTTCATTATCAACTACCTAGCTTAATTAGTATCATTATTTATTATTATTAGTATTAGGAAAATGTTAACAAGTGTCCTTAGGAAACTAGTTAAGCATCTAAATGTAGTTAAATGTTGTTGAAAAATGTGTTTTTCTAGATTATCGAGAGATGAAGTATGGTAGACTAACGATTAAATTTCCTTTTCTAGTAATCTTAACAAATGTCCTTAGGACACTTGTTAGCAAAACCCTAATTATTATTATTATTATTATTATTATTATTATTATTATCATTATTTTTTTTGTGTACACCAACCGGTATCTGGATTTGATTTACCCAGAATCCGATTCATACGGTCCGACCAAACTGAGCCTGCACTAAGCGGTAGGGGTCTCTCAGTGGGGGTTGCTCCATGCCCAAGGCTCGAACTCAAGACCAGTTGGTTAAGGGATCAAGTAAACTACCACTTGACCAACCCCACGTTGGTTATTACCATTATTATTATTATTATTAGAGAAATATATATAACTTTTAATATTATTTAATATAAATAATATCAAATATTAATGAATA
Source organism: Crotalaria pallida (assembly GCA_037953625.1). Taxonomy (NCBI): domain Eukaryota; kingdom Viridiplantae; phylum Streptophyta; class Magnoliopsida; order Fabales; family Fabaceae; genus Crotalaria; species Crotalaria pallida. The sequence goes on from CM075655.1 coordinate 111,274,443, forward strand.
AATTTTAATTTATTAACTAACTTTTTATCAATTAATAGCTGAGACATCGTATGTCTTCCGTGCATCACGCAGTTTAGTTTGCTAAATCTATTAAATCAGTCAAAATATAAACAAAGTCGGTTTTACAATTACTGAAAAATCTAAATCTAAATCTATTAAATTTTTTGTTGTGTATCGTAAGAATCTCGTGCATAGCATATCATGGATAAATTACTAGTATTACTTTGAAAAAATGTCCCAATAATCTCGCTGGGATAACGAGTTCGCGATTTAACAAGAAAAGATGATTTGTTTATCAGAATTCAAAATTGATCTATTTTCTGATTTAGATATTGTCCGAATAGTTTCTAAAGAGGTCTTTGTTTGGCTTGTAGATAAGGGCATTACTTCTATGCAACCAAATTTTGGATGAATGCAAAACAATTTCTTAGTGGATCAATGTTTGTTTGACAAATCAGCTAATCTGAGTTGACATGACAGTAACTTAGAACTTCATTAGCTGATGTGTCAAACAATCATTGCTTCATTTAAGAAATTGTTGTGCAACCATCCAAAATTTGGTTTAATGCTAGAAATATTCTGTAATCAAACTACACATATTTCTCAATATGATAAAAACGTTGCATGCTATCCAAAGCATTCTTTTGGAAGACAATATCAACGAAGATGTGTTGGCCAAATGATTCTGATGATTTCCTTTCTAAGACAATTTTAATATTGGATATCTATTTACGCAATTGGGCGACTGCAATCTTATATATTTCAATAATAAAACCTCTTAAATTGTCGGTTTTCCATTGTTGTTGAAGCAAACTATGAAATGTCATAGAAGCATTGAAAACCAACCACACACACCAATATTTTCTTCAAGATTTTAAGTATGATATATGATACCTTTTTTTTAAAGAGCAATGTTATATCAATCCTCCAAACAAATACATGAGGATAATTTATTACATTGCTCTGCACAATTAGTTAATCATCTTATAATATGTCACCTTTACTCCTATAGTTACATTTTTAACCTAACTATTAATCCTTCTTCCCTATCTTAGCAATGTCGCAAATGAAATAAGCTAAGTGTGGAATAATATAATCCACCTCATGAGCATACAGAACCATGTTAAGGAATACGACAAAGGAACCAATAAATTATTTCTTTTGATGTGCACACTTGTAAGCCGACGCACATTTTACTCAGTATTCATCCTTATCCTTTATCTCCCTCTCCCTTATCCAATTTTCTCCCTCGCTCTCTCTCTCTCTCCACTATCTCTTCAATTGTTGCCAGTCACTACCATACCACGTGATAATAACAAAAACAATATACACGTGGAAACAGGAAAATACTACATCATCCCATCCCACAATAAACAAAGGATCGCATGATGAATAAAACAACAAAACATTGCCTCTTGAGTCAGATATTTTAGTATCACCCTCTACATAAGGAAGGTTACACACAGAACACAATATTTGAGACTCATAATAACCCCATCACCGTGAAAAGAAAAGCAGATTTAAGATATATATCACCATCTCATCGATCACAGAAAAAGAAATAATATATAAAGATGGTTCTGCTAGAGAAGCTGTGGGATGATGTTGTGGCTGGCCCTCAACCTGACCGTGGCCTTGGGAAGCTCAGGAAGATCACCACCTCCCAGCCCTTGAACATCAAAGGTATCTTTAAATATATATATATATATATATATATATATATATATATATATATATAATATTTGCATTTATATTCCAAAATAACTAGCCATCCATAGCAACTGCTATATATATATATATATGCATGTACTATATAGAATGGATTTTTCAATATTTTTACTATATGGTCACATAAATTAAATAGACACTTAAAGAAATTAAATGAAACCTTTTGGAGTTTTCTCTCACTATATAAGAGATTATATATGATGGATGTGACCAGAGAGGGTTTCGGTTCTTAATTTTTTTTTAAAAAAAAAAAAAACAAAAACACAACTTGAATATAGATCATGAGCCAAAATTGTTAAATTTACTCTAATAAAGTCTGAACTCGTCAATATATAGTTCAACCAATGAGATTGATTCAAATAGTGCGATTCTTCCAATTTGAAAACTTAGGAATGAAGCATAAGGCGAAGAAGTGTTAAGTTCGATTTCGTGCAATATTAGTCTCAAAGTTCCTTAGTACTTAGGACACTTATGATAAAAAAGAGTATAGAAAAAAAATCAATATATAGTTCAGATTCGGGTAACTAATATCACATAAAAAAAATAAAACATGTCCGATTCAGTTAAAAACGTGTAGAATGTATAATATGCGAACTTTTATTTTGGCACGATCTGGTGATTGATGTTGCTCTTATTAGCTAGCTTTTGTTGAAGCTAAGCTTGAGGGTTATTGTTTTTGTGTGTGGGTGTACGTAGAAGGAGGAAGCAACATCAAGTACCAGAGGGCGGTGTCGATGCCAGGGACACCAACAACACCGTTGACACCAACGACACCTATGTCGTCGTCGGGGCCAAAAGTAGAGAACGTGTGGAGGAGCGTGTTCCATCCGGGGAGTAACTCTGCCACAAAGAACATCGGTGCTGAGATGTTTGATAAGCCGCTTCCCAACTCTCCCACTGTTTATGACTGGTATGTATATATGTATTCATTTATGCCTTCTTCATTCTGTATGTATAGCGCGTTATGTGTATTGCCTTCCAAGTTCCAAAGCTTGAAGCTCATCACTCATCATCCTAATTTTGGAACGTTGAATTATATATATCCATGTGGTGCCATGCTGGGCAGCCACGTGTAATGAATTTGAGCAACGTGGCATAGCCAACGTGACCTGTCATCTCAGCAATTACAAACAAAGGCATATATGCACAAGGAATCCTTATCCTATGACAAATGTTTTGTTTAGAACGTAGGTGTATTCTTTCTTAAGTTGATTTTATGAAATTAACTGATGTTTTAGGAATGAATTCATTTTATATATATCTTAGGAATGAATTCATTTTATGAAATTAGTTGAGATTTTAGAAATGGATTTCGAATGCTAATCATTCTAGCTAGATGGATTCTTAGAAAAAGAACAAGGTACTTTTGTAATCTCGATACGAATTAGTAGTGGTGGATCTCCATTAGTAGTGGATGGAGTACTACTAAGCATCGAGAATAAGTAATCACTCCATCGAGAATAACTAATCTAAAATGTGATGTTATTTTCATCAAACCTAAGCATAAATATTTAATTTTTTAATGTATTAATTTAAAAAATATATAAAACTTTTAGATTTATTTTATTTTAAAATTAAATTGCCCTTTCGAGTTTACATATATTTATCTTTGGTGTGAAATATAAGAAAAAATTAGTTAACTTTTTTTTTTAATTTTGTTTCATTTCCAAAGTTATTTTTCTAAAAATATTTATAGAAAATATCATTGGCAATTAGGGCGGGCGGGCTTGGCCCGCGCCCGCATTAAGCCCGCAAAAATCATGCCCGCCCTAATTAATTTTTAGGGCCGAAAAATCAAGCCCTGCCCGCCGCCCGTTTTGTTATTATTTATTTTTTTTTCTCTTTTTCCTTTGGTTTTTTACTATATAGTGTAAAAAAAATGCGGGCGGCCCGCCCGCCCGCATGCCCGCCCGCCCTAATTAGACTATTTTCTTGTATTTTGCAGCAAATTTTTTTTTTTAATTTAATAGAGGCCCGCGGGCCGCCCGCACTAGCCCGCAAAAAATTAGGGCGGGCGCGGGCGGGCATAATTTTTGGATTTTGTCCAAATCCTTCGCCCTGCCCGCAAAAAAGTGCGGGCGGGCGGGCGGGGCCCGCGGGCTTTGGCCCTAATTGCCAACGTCTTATCTAATTTTTGTTTTATTTTCAATGTTATTTTTTTATAAATTAAATAAAATCAATTATTCTTCTTAATTAGAGTGATTTTAATTTTTTGTTTAATTATATTGTAAACCGGATGGAGTACAAAAGATTTGTTCATTTTAATGGGTTATTTGGAACTATTGTTTTATATATATATATATATATATATATATATATATATATATATATATATATACATTACAATCATTTGTTATTTATCTTATGTTGATTTTTTCACTAATAAGATGAGTAATGGAGGTGGTAATTCATCGCCGGTCTTTGATTTCTCAATGTGGTACTTTATCATCATTAGAATTATAGAATCATGGCCTTTTTAAAATGATTGGTAAATTGCTGGTTTTTCATCCAATGGCTGTAAATATACAATGTATGTGCTAATACAAATTAAATTGGCTTACATTTTTTTATTTTTTGGCAGGCTCTACAGCGGTGAGACAAGGAGCAAGCATCGTTGAATTAGGAAGAAGGGTAGCCCGTTACCCAGCTGGGTTTCTTGTAAATAGTGTCCTTTCTTGTTGAGCATCTGCTACGTGTTGGTCTCTAAGATTACGCGTCGTTGTTGACTGAGTGAGCTTGTTTCGTTTTTGTCTTCACTCTTCACTATGTATCTAAGTGACATGTCATCTGTAATATATGCTTTGTAATGGCTAGCTTAACTGTTTGAGCATGAGTTGCCCTCAACTTTGGTTATGCTTTGATCTACTATCAAAATAATGTATGTGAATATTTTTCGTTTAGTTTTTTAGCTATCTACCCAACTTCTAATTTAGATCCTCACTAGTTCACATTTACGTTCTTTATCTCCTTAAATCCTCAAATTTCAGGTTTGGAGCGAGTGCAACAAGAAGCTAGGACTTAATTCGCACTAACAAAAACTAAACGATAAATAAGCAAGCATAGTTCTCTAAAAAAAACATGGTAGGGATATATATGTAATTGATGAAGTGTTATGTAATCCTGTTTTATTTAGTTAACCACTAAATACGGAATAGAACATATATGTCATATTATTCTGTTCTGTTTCCTTATGTGTTATGTTACGTTCTCATCTCAACGCTAGGTGTCTCATAATGGAATTTTTTAACGTAGAGCTGGAACATGAAATCTTATGCATGAACAAGCCGGAATATATATAAATAAATAAAATCTGTTCACTGGAGTTAATATAATGAAACCATATCAAGCAGTCACCAATCCTGTCTAATGCATATATCTCACAGAACTAAACTGCATTTCAAAATCCGTTACTGCCGAAAAACCTGTAGATAGGGAGTGTCATAAACATAAATTTAGATGTGATTGTGTATCATCAGCAGCAAATAAAAATGGTACTGATAATTAAAATCATTAAAATGCAGATGAAACATATGTCATTATTACTTTATTTTTATTAGCCTCGTAAGCATAACTTGCTTGGCATAGACATAAATTTAGATGTGATTGTGTATCTACAGCAGCAAAGAAAAATGGAACTGATAATTAAAATAATTAAAATGCAGATGAAATTTATGTCATTTTTACTTTATTAGCCTTGTAAGCATAACTTGCTTTTGCATAACTTCATAAAATAAAACTCCTCGTAGAAGATATTATAAAGTTTAGAGTATGGCTTCTAAGCATATCTATGGGGCGGAAAACGTCCAGGACCACCGGCCAGAGTTTCAAGCGCAACCGGTTTTACAATACAATAACCATTTTTAGAGCAACAACCAGACTTGATGTTTCTTCTAAAGTCATGACAGCCCTGCATCTCCATTGCTAGTCTTCTCTCCAAATCATGCCTCTCTAATCTCCTCTTTAGATTTTGCCTCCTAATTGCACTGCTACTCAATTTCTCTTTGTTGCTAGATCTTTTGCTACTTACTGGCATGGGCATAGCATCCAACCCCATTAACTTGGCTACAACCCCAGGTTTGCACCACACCACACTCTCCCCTGCCAATGTTGAGGGCAAAGGCATAGTCTTATCAAACTTGGACACCAGATCATTCTCTTCCAGTAACCTTTCTCCTAAACTTCTCTCGCTGCAAACTGATCTTCGTGCTTCTATGTTACCGAAAGAAGATCGATACATGGCATCCCTACCGTCTAGCGAAAACCGCGGGTACTGATTCAAGGCATTTCTTGCTGACCTTAAGATGTCAGAGTTGTTCACACATGACATCCTTCCCCTTATTCCACTATACTCATTAAGTTTAGCTTTCTTAGCCATCTCTTCCTCCAATTCTAATTGTAGTATGAGATCTTCAAGTGTTGGTGAATTTTGCTTCGAATTTTCACCTTGTTGCAAGTAAGGGGAACTTACCTTGCTTGTGAAGTCACCTTGGCTGTGGCTGCTGTTGCCAATAGTACTACCATTTTGTTGGTTGAGAGTCGAGGTCGAACCGTTGTTGTTGCAGAAAGTTCTGATTCCTTTCTTCATCTTGGCTCCCAAAGAGTTCTTGAGGAGAAAGAAGGGCATGTCCTTCATTACTATGTAAGTCTAGAGAAAATGATGAGAAGAGGTGCATGGTTCTGAAAATGGGGTATTGAGTTTTCTTTATTACATAGGTGAGAATGCTAGACAAATGCATTGAAACGTGAATAGAATGAATGGGAGCGGTGTGGTGAGGTACTGAATGGAGCATTTTAGTCAAGTGAAATTAGATGAGCCTTAATAGCAGTCACATGATGGATAAGTAAGGCTTTCACAGGTATTTCATTTCTTTGCTGCAAAGTTGTTTGGGGCGTTAATAGCAGGGTATGTATAAAGGGCACCTAAGTAACCATTGTCACTTTAAATTGGTTGAGAGAAATGAAGGTCATTTATTAAAGTTGCGGGGGTAGAATGCAAAAGAAATAATGAGCCCTTCAATCTTTGTACATCTGTTAATACTTAGTACTATATGAAATTCTTGAAGTGTCATTGCAATCATTCAAAACCACAATTATATTAATTAAAGGGTTATATATAAACATAAGAATGTCAACTAGGCAATTGCAAGAATCTTATATTAAATTATACAGTATTAAAACTTTAATACGTGGGTACCCTGATGAAATATATACATAAAGATATTACAACTCCTACAAAATTCCTTTTTGAGTAAAGAATGGAAAATAATGAGAAAAAGAAATTGTGGAGCCCTTCATTCTTTATCCAAAAAAAATTGCAAGCGTTAAATGAAGAATGTAATTGTACATTAAACATGGTTGATTTTGCCATTCAACTAGTGACCCAATGTGTGAAACATGATTGATATATGACCATTTGTTTATGCACAAACATATTGATGGAAGATACTAAGATACTGAGTCACTGGATCACAGTATATTAATGAAGGAGAGCATAGAAAAACATTACAAAAAAGGAGCTTAACTGGCCTAAACCTACCAAACTGACGCAACTGTTAAAAACATTCATAATCTGCGTTAAGTGAAAATTTGTTTGTTAAAGGAATAACAATTTTGTTATAAAAACAAACTAAAGCCTTCATGGTGACATTCAACTACACAAAATGTGTCAAAGATCCCTACATCTGTGGTTCTCATTTCCTATGGACTTTACATATTACAGCTCAGCCGGTGTTTCTGTAATAGGGGGAAAATATTTTTTATAAAAAGTCAAAACAAAAACCACCCGAGATTTTTCACAGTTTTGTATAATTATGCACTTAGGTGACTGTTCTTCATTCAGCTGAGCTCAACTGTGTCTGAGTTCTGCAATTTGCTTTATAAGCCATGACCTGTAAATAACAGAAAAATGGGAGAGAAGATCAGCACTGTAACAAAGATAAGAATGAAATAATTAGGCATTTATGCATTCACACAACCACAGTCAACTTTGAGAGGTTACCAGATAGCCAAGGCAAAGATTATCATGTATTTTCAGTTCAGCCAAAGTTCTTTGTTCGCTTAAAACATGCAACTCATCCTTGTGTGGATCAACTGGTCTTTCACCTCTTATGACATCTGCTTGCGGCTCTTTTATCAAGAATAATTCAACTTTGTCAGCTTGAATTGCATGTTGAAGTGCAACATACTGTAGATATTTAAACAGTTAGAATCAAAAAGAGACATGCAGCATAAAAATCACTTCAGCTGGAATGGGCATAACCTGGCACAGTTGTCGGATTGACAGACTAGGCCTACAGCAAAGATATGGCTGCACCGAACTTGGAATGCTTTGCTCATCCAAAGAGACAACCATGAGATGGATATCCAACTGAAATAACATAGACGAAATCACTGATCATATCATTCTTCCAGTATATGTTTTCAAGCAAAGAATAATAATAAGGACAACTTATGTGCAGTTCCTTAGGTGCTGGTAGCCTATCACAATAGGACAAGTGGAAATTTTTTTCCCAACTCAGCAATGCTAAACTTCAACACCGTTAATTATTTTTTCCACCGTGAAACCCTTTCCCCTTCCCACTTCCAAACCTCATGTCTGTGACTCTGCTTCCTTCTCTCATAAACCTTCATGGCTTCATCGCTCTATTACTCCCTCAAAATCGTGAATCCCCTTCGCCAAAAAAAAAAAAAAAACTTCTTATTCATCATTGGATCTTCAAAATAGCTACCTGTAAGTGCTACCTCACTAAACTCTTAGAAAATGGTAAACTCAATTGGAGCAAAGGTCTTTATCCTGAACCCAAACGGTGACCCAAGAATGGGAGATCTAATTCCATGGAGGAACTCCTAAAAGCAAGATTCTCAGCAATTTTTTTTTTGTTCAGTTTTATTTTCCTTATTTGAACACAATAAAATAATCTATTTATGTCAAGATTGAAGTTGATGCTAATATTGCATTGAAATGGAAATTCTCTCAAGTGTCATGAATCAAAGAACTTTTAATTTTAATATGTGTGGAGGAGACCGGTGGAAGCCCCGGTTAGGAGGGTAGACCAAATGGAGGGTACTACAAGGGCTAAAGGAAGAGGAAGACCAAGAAAAACTATAGGCGAAACAATTGAGAAGGATATGGCAATCAATGCCTTATCCAAAGACATGATTTATGATAGGCCTTTATGGCGTCGTTTGATCCATGTAGCCGACCCCACCTAGTGGGACAAAAGGCTTAGTTGTTGTTGTTGTATGTATTTTTCCATTTGGCGTTGAATTGGCATAATATTGTAACTGTTGGGTTTGAATTTGTGGTTTTTGGGTTACAATGAGTAATCGTGTTTTACCAAGTTACTGTTGATTAAATTTAAGTGGAAATTCTCTCAAGATGTCATGAAAAGGTGGGGAGTTTTTTAAAATATGCAGAGTTGCAGACATAAGGTTTGGAAGTGGGAAGGGGAAAGGATTTCACAATGAAAAAGTAGTCAACGGTGTCAAAGTTTAGCATTGTTGAGTTAGAAAAAATATTTCCACGTGTCCTATTGTAATAGGCTACCAGTACCACCAGCACATAAGGAACTGGGCATAAGTTTTGTCCTAATAATAATAATCAGAAAGAATGATAATTTGTTAAAGAAAAAACGAACATAGCAGACATTTAGATGAACCTAGAACCCCTGATTTAAAAGTTACCTGTTATAGGATCTCCACTCTCAAACAAGTTCAGCAGCTTTAAAAGCCACACATTCCGATAGTCCTATAGTATTCTAACAATCACTACTAGAAAAAATAAATTACCTCCTCATCATTTACTTCCGAGTTACGCAGATGATCAGCCAGTCTGGAGAGGCGACTGTTTCTGGCATTCTTACCATTGACCCGGGTGTGACTGCGGTGGCCATTTTTCCCCCAAGCAAGTGTACTAGACGAACTGATGATATCTCTATTCAACTCAGGAATATTTCCATCACCAGCTCCATCTGCATCAGTAGTGGCAGAATGCTGAGGGAATCGGGTTTCTGCCCCCCTTTTGCCTCTTTTTGGTTTGGTTTCTGTCTCCTCGTCACTAGAAGATGAGTCCTTTTCCCCATTATTACCATTCATATCCTCATCGTCATTGGATACCTGAAGTTCACCTCCATTTCTGATGTTTCTTTTTCTTCTCAGATGTGAAGTTCGATAGTTACCTTGTGATCTCCTCACAAAAGCCACTGCTGTTGCTTTGGCATTCCGTCTCTTGCCCAATGCTTCTGTTTGTCGTTGAAGAGTCCGAGCAAAGGAATCTTGGATCTTCTTAAAAAAGAAAACACCCTTGAATTATTAATAATACAAAATCGAAGTAATATTGGAAAACTAGAAAAAACAAGAAACCATGAAATAAAAAACAGAGCAAAGACAACAAGGAAGAGAACCAGCAGGACGCGAGAAATTGCGCTCTCTCTCTCTCTCTCTCTCTCTATCTATCTCTATCTGTGTGTGTGTGTGTGTATATATATATCCCTCTATATATGTATAAACGTGTGTGTGTGTGGGTGGGTGGCATCAGAAGTTTCTTAAATACATAGTTTGACATATAAACAAAAGGCAAGAGATATTGTATTTTGTTCTCAGTGTAACATGTTCAGTGATCTTTATACGCTAAAACTATTTGTTGCTTCCTTTTTTTATTTCTTTCCTTTTATCATGATGTTCCCTTTGATATGTATGTTTCAGCACCTTTTTCCCGCCCCTACTCAGATCAGAGCCAAAGCGTTTCTCTTCCAAGACAGAAATCCAAATACTTCACTGATAGCTCAAAAAAAAAAATAAAAACCTAAAATTCTTAAAGGGAACAGTTCCGGCAGTTCTATCAGTTGCTTGGTTAACTTAAAATGCAGTTATCGTCGACATTTGTGGAGTACAACCTAACTAACATACAGCTTCTAGAGCTTTCTGCTATAGAAACTAGAAAGCAATGAGTGATAAACAAGAACAACAAGAGCAACATGATGGGTTAAGAATTATATACTTAGCAAGAGGTGAAACTAAGATAAGATGAACATATTAAAAGGGATAAAGATCTGCGACCAGTTGAGCAAGCAACTAACAGTTAGAAAAAGCCAACAAAAGGCTACAGTAGCTTACAAATCATATACTTAATAGGAGACAAAGCTAGACAAGATAACCACGTTTAATGCATTCATCATTTTCTTTCTCCCATTTGTATTGGCTCATCATTGATGTGCTATTTGGTTTCATCTCACTTATTTATTTTCTAATGTTCCCTAATCCTAATGATAGCAACTAAACCAAATTGAAAATGCCTAAGGGTTCTAACACCCAAAAGAAAAAAGATTTATCTCAATAACAATACTTTACTTGCTAGTCTCACAAGAGCAATATTCACAACCATAACCAACCACGTGCTTCCTAATCAAATTCCCTCACAGAACACATTTTTCCTTAAACTTCTAAGACATATCATGAGACATATCAATAAAGCCATAAAACTAAATATATTTAAAAAGAGAGATCTGCAAATCCTAAAAACCTCAGCCACTTTTGAAGAGCTTTTGCTTAAAATCCTTGGATAGAGCATTAATCCTTTTGAATGTTGAACCTGTTAAACTTCTGAAAACAATGTTCAATCATAAACATAACAAGAACTGGGATTTGATCATTTTCCTGATGGATTGTAGTAGCTTTGGCCACTTCTCATTTCTTATTGAAAGGATAACGTAGGCAAAACTAGCACCTACTCTATAACTTCAAACATGATAGAATTAATCTATTCTTGCAGTCCTAGTCCTAAATAATATGTTGGCCAAATAGAAGTACTGGAGATAAAAGTTCAGTAATTCCTTATCATGATAGCATGTGATGCAATAGAAGCCTTCTTAGTTCTAAGCATCCGAATGAACACAAGGGAATGCATACCAGAAGTGATCATTGCACAAGAGGCGACGTGTAGCCAAATAAACAAGATTAGTTAAGCTATCAACTTTCAAGGCATAAACTTTCTTTGCTAGTGCCAGAATTCAATACTGTCATACAATAGGAACAATCACTAAAAAATTTATAAATATCCATATTTTAAACATATCGAGTGAAGTCTCACCAGCTTATTGTGAGTCTTCTCATCTTCATGTAAAGCCAATTCCTAGACCAAAGCCCAGAACCTTGTTAATGATTTTTTCATTCAGATCGAATACACTTTTCAATCCAAGATTCTGTATGTACATGTTACCTCTTCCTCATACTTGTCAATATCAGGATAGAGAGCAGCAATCAGGGTATCAAAGTTAGGGTCGTCTCTCAAAGAGCGTCGGCTAGCACAATGAGTGCGGCAGGCAGGACATTCATTGTTACTGCAGTAAGACCAGTGCAGACTATTTAGAAAAGGAAACGGGGAAATATTTGCAGCAAAGAAACCATGACCATCCTAACTACAAATCTTCTCTCTCAGTCCTGTAAAGATGATAAAACTTTATAAAAAAAAATGTTGTCCCAAATTAAAGTTACGATAATAAATAAAAAGGCTTGGAAATTGCATACTACAGTGCATGATTGGGTAATCAATGAAAGATGCATTAAATTACTTGCTTGATGATTGGTTGACTTGTTAGACGAAGCATTAAAAGTATGATCAATTGTTTCTTTTGATTATTCAAAGTTTAACCATCTTTACGGGACAAAGAGTATAAGACAATAACGTAATGTAGAAGGTGACGGTTTGAGGACAAACCCAAGGCGCATAGATTTGTCTATGCACTCTCTGCAAAAGCGATGCAGGCATTCCATGACAGTTCTTGTTTTTCGAATAATTCCTACATGCATAATATTGTAATTAGGAAAGCAAATTTAAAATGATTATGATGATGCATCCAACATATCTTGTTCAATATCATCAAAAGCCAGTGCATGAACTAACATAATAACAATAAAATCCATACAATCCAAATACTGGGATTCTCTCTCTCTCTCTCTCTCTATATATATATATATATATATATATATGTATATATATATGCTATACATATATACATATATATTTTGCATTTTTTCCTTACTCTGAATTCAATCTTTACAAGCATCAGAGCCTAAAGAGGTCGCCACATCATGGACTCTTTAATATTTATGTGAATGGAAAAGCACGAGCAAGACAACAAACAATTATCTTTTCATTGCTAGAATTATAACAATTATCTTCCCATGTAAAGCTTTCTGAACTAATTGTTAGCCTACCTTACTAAAACCATGCATACGTGCAGTAAAGAATGTTTCTGGAACAGCAATACATTTTAAGAATATGCTATGCATAATTAAATAATCTAGCATCAGCTGTGAATTACACACCTAGGCAGATAGGACATTGAACTTCCTTGCGTACATCTGCCAAGTTTATAACCACATATCTGTAAATAAACACCAATAAGAGGTTTTAGTGAATCATAGAATTTAATATTTTTCAGGAATGGATCATTGTCAAATGACAAATTCTCAAGTCCTTTCTCTAAGTAAATGCATAGCAGTAAAACAGTGCCGGCCCTTGGAACAGATGCGGTCCATTTAACATTAACCGACAATGATAAAATACATATTATTGTTTTTTCAGGTGGAGCAAAGTTCATCATTTATGCTGTATGTTCAAATCCTAAACTGTTATTAATATTACCTATCTAAAATTTTCTATTTTATTTCTACTCAAAATTTCGAAAAGGGACCCAGCAACAATGGGCACAATTGGTAAGGGTGAAGCACATCAACTAAGTTAGCAGGCTCTGTTGGTCCATTACTGGTGGATTGTCTATAAGTTCACTAATTGAGCTTGAAGCCTGCCTGCTCCAATCCCGAGATGGGGCAGTCATACGACCCTTACATTTTAGGTTAACCAAAAAAATCAGAAAGGGAAAACATAGTGCAACTAGATATAATCCTTTCACAGCAACTTAAATCAAGTATCAGGATTCAGGACCAACTAAACAAATGGGTAAATGCAACAACTATCTAACCAACGGCATGGGAACTCATGTCAAATTCAACACACAAACCATCTCTCGTAAGAGGATTCAACAATGAACTCTATCAACCATCCACAGAACTATGGCTCAACCATCCAACATCCAAAAAAGAGGTAAACACATACACAACTCCTCCGCCATAAACTAGCGAAAATCACATTAACACTCTCCACCGGCTCCAATATAACAAAACAAAGCATGCAAACAAAGAATCGAAATCCACATTGAAAATTCAAGCAGCAGCATAATCATTCAAAACAAAACAAAGAAAAAAACGGCAAATCGGAACGCAAACAATAATTCAGCTCAACTTACTCTTTCTTATCCCCGTTGCTCGAAGAATGACTTCGATCAGATTCTAAAAAAAAAATAAAAAATTGATAAGAAACATAACAAATACTAATAGACACTCGTACGAAAATTAACCGAATCAAACGACAGTTACCGAATTCTTCATCTTCTGGAATGTCACTGTTGTTTCCGTCGCTACTGAGCACGTCCTCCTGTGGAGTCTCGTTGGAGCGTTGCTTCTGTGCTGGCATTGCTTTCGTTCCTAACAACAGTAGCGAGAATGAACGGTTATGACACGGCGCAGCCGGCGGAGGGTGCGGTTGCGGAAAGGAATAACACGGTCGGTGGAGGGTGACGCTGACGCTGACGCTTGACCTTGAGAGAGGAAAAAACAAAGAATAGAAGTTGGAAAGAAGGAGAAGCAGAAAGTGCGTGAAGTGAGGTATTGATTTTTGGGACCGGGATCCACTGCTTTCAACACTCGGCTGCGGTTTGTGCGACCTTTAGGCTAAGTTTGGATATCTAACCGCATTAAATTTTAGGGTATTTCTGTCGTGCAATCCAAAATTGGATGGTTGTTATGCAACCTTTTCTTAAATTAATAAGAAGTTGCCACCTATGTTATGTCATTATTTAAAGTAGTTAAAATTAGTTTTTTACAATTTAGTCCAACATAAAAAGTAAATTAAAAATTTAGTCCTTTGTACCTATAGACAAATTATAACTTTTAATTTTAAATTTAGTCACTTGGATTAAGCCTTTTTACACAAGTGACTAATTTTAACTACTTTTAATTTTTTTAAAATTAAAAGTTATAATTTGTCTATAGATACAAATGACTAAATTTTTAATTTATTTTTTATGTTGGGCTAAATTGCAAAAACCTAATTTTAATTAGGTTTAAGAAAAAGTTGCATATCAACCATCCAATTTTGAATTGCATGATATTAACTCCCTAAATTTTATTCAACTTCATTCCGTTTTATTTTATATCATCCATCCAAACAAAACCTTAATTTAACGGTTTCAGGTTTTTTTGTTATAGTTTGTTTTTCTTGAAACAAAAAATAAACAAATCTATGGCTAAGATTAAGTGCTGGCCGCCGGGATGTGAGATGTTTTTGCTGATAGATACAATATTTTTGGTTTATTATACGGTAGTAGCGTTTTATATATAAAAAAAATGTGGCACTTTTTTATTGGTTCACTTAAAAAGGGTTCGAAAACCCTTTATCTAAAAAGATACTAAAGCAAAGCTTTATTAATTGACCGGTTAAGTATGTCAATAACCAATTAACAAAGCAGTTGTTTTTTTAGTTAGTTAGTTGTCATTTTAAAAAGCTAATAAGTAGTTAGTTTAGCTTTCGTATTGTATATAAGCTCATTGGAGATGAGTTTATAAATTATTAAGAGAAACACTTGATTGTTTTCTAATGCAATTAAGATTTCTAATTTACTTTTTCATCATTTTTCTTCAAGTTTTCAATCTCTTTGTTTTTCTCTGAGTTCATATTCTCCATGTTAATGAAAAGTAACTTGGTATCAACGCTCTTAACAATAGGGGTGTAGGCAATCTCGTCTAAAACCGCGAGTTCGTTCGGATCAAATTGGATCAGACCGAAAGATATAATTCGGTCCGGTCTTGTGATCCGGTTCGATCTCGAAATTTCTAGACCATTGCTTTATGGTCCGGTTCACGATCTCATTATTTTTGAGACCGGACAAGATCAGTTACTTAAAAAAAAACATACACATTGTACTGCGGCACGTCAGCACCTTATATATGAGACCCTATATCAATTTTTAATGATTATTAATTACTTCTTTCCACAAATACATATTTATTTAACACTTTTTAGATTTCCAATAATATTAATAGGGTAATTTTGAAAATATATCTCAAATAGTATTCACATTTGACAAGTGAGGTGGTCATATACCAAGTCTTAAGACTTGGGAGTTAGAAGCCTATATTCGATTCCGTGTGTCACCATTTGGTGTATTTAATTTCCCTTCCCCTGTCTCCGTAAATAGAAAAAAACAAAAAAAATTAAATGGATTTTATATATAACGGTTTTGATATACTCAGTCCTTAGGGCTGAGTTTAAGCATTAAATAGTTTTTTCTCTTCACTTATTATAACAACAACATTTATTTGCATTAATTAGGATTAATTAAAAAATATCTTTTTTATTTACTACCTTTAATTCTTTTGATTTAATATTTTTTACAATATCTTTTGTATCATTTTTTCTTTTATCTTTTCTCTTTTAAGTTTTGTTTTTTAAAAAATAAAACTTATACAAAATACAACAACCTGCTACTGAACAAAGGAACCCGATGCATTTATTTGAGGGTAATGTTTGGAGCTGAGCATAAAGATCAAAGACTGACAATGAAGAAATATAGTATTAAACACTTTGCTATATGGAACATAATAGAATATAGGGGTCATGTATTTGTAATTAAATGGGGATGTATGTAATATGTTTGAGCTTTTTTGCTGCACAAGGTTTGACTTGTATTTAAACTATTGCTCAACAACAATAATAATATTTTTTGCTTATAAAAAAACTGAATAAAGGGAGAATGGTGAGGTAAAAAATCATTTTCATTCTTCACCTATGCTTTAATTTTTATGCCTCTATTTATTTGAAACTTTATTTTTAAAATCACAAAAAAAAAATATATCACCTGTGTAGGGAAAACCCTTTGTTCAGTTGTAGGTGTTATTTTTTATAAGTTATATATATATATATATATATATATATAAGCAAAACTTAAAAAAGAAAAGAGGAAAGAGAAAATGATATAAAAGGTAGTATTGTAAAAAATGTCAAATCAGAAAAATTAAAGGTAGTAAATGAAAAAAATATATTTTTAATTAATACTAATAAATGTTGTTGTTGTAACAAATGAAAAGAGGAAATTATTAATACTTAAACCGAGTATATCAAAACCGTATATATAAAGAGTGAGATAGTAATTATCATAACAATAAACGATTTAATTTTTCTTCCCTTGTCCCTGTAAAAAGAAAAAAAAATTCAAATGGATCTTATATATAAAGAGTGAGATAGTAATTTTCAGAACAACAAACGAACCGTCCAACAAAAAAAACAAACGAACACCAACATGGGTTGAGACGAGTGGTAAGCGGCTCGGTCTCGCTTAAGCAAGACTCACCTGACATAGTCAAACACGCGATCCGGTAAACAAAGTCTCGAGTTCGATTCCTTGTGAATGTTGAAAATTTATGTTGGGAGACTCATATGAGTCAAGCACACGATCCGGATTGGATCCGGAGTAATACCAAGAACATAATGAAAAAAAAAAAAAAAACCTTTAGATTGAAAGTCTAAATTATTATTTTTTTATTTTTTTTGGCAGACAAAAGGGAAAATTATTTTCGAAATGTGAAACTCATTTTCGGGAAATGAAATATTTCTAAGATAGTGATTACTCCCTCCGGTCCTATGTATAGGTCACATTCTAGAAAATTTTTTTGGTCCTAATTATAAGTCACTTTATATTTTCTATGCATCATTTATTGATTTTTCTATTTTTTGCCCTTATTAAATACTTCGACTATCTATATATATTTTGTTGTTTATTAATGAATGCGAATTTTCCAAGAAAAATTGTAATGTTAAGGGGATAAAATTGTAATGTTACAATATATTCTCATAGAATTCATAAAACCAATCACTTCCATTTTCCTTGGTATGTGTAATTCGGTTAAGTATGTACTATAATAAGGAGCGGAGGTAGCATTTTGCATATACTTTTTTTTATAGCGTCAGCACATCTACCACTGGGAAAAAAAAAAAGAGTTTGGGGGAGCTCCACCACTGGATGAAGAGTGGATCAACCACCGCTGTCGTGGAAGAACTCCTCCTCCTCCCCTGGCCACGAAGAAGACATAGAGAAGTCGCCGCAGTCCGGTTGCAGTGAGAGAAAATAGAACGACAATAGATGATGGAGGCGTACAAGGAATACGTGGCTGGCTTGCTCGCTGGTGTTGCCACTGTTGCCATCGGTCACCCCTTTGACACCGTCAAGGTTCCATTTTTATTCATTCCTTCTGCTTCTCTTTCTTCTCTCTCTAATGGGTTACTTCATTTGTTTGTTTGTTCCTAAATCTTTGGTTTCTTCTTTGCCATTGGCATTGGCTTGTTGAGAGAATTTGGAAGCAGTGTTTATGGGCAGGTTTTGATTATTGATTATCACTTTTTGGTATACTTTGGTAGAGAGGGACAGAGGGTTAATAATTATGTTGGATTTTGTGGGTACTGCATAACAAGCTTCATTGACCAAGTTCTAGTCTTTCTTAACCAACATTTGCTAGATTTTATTGGTTTTCTTGTTTCTCTCATATTAGTGCTTTACAATTAATTAAACCTTCTCTAATAATTCGAGAATCTGTAAGTAGGGCGGTCCATTGTGCGATGCTCTGACCTAGTGAGGTATGGTTATTGACTTATTGTACATGGCCTTTTCGACGCAAGCGGAATGGCTGTTTTCGTGATTTGATCTCGTGACTTTCAAGTCACAAGCAGCAATGCCGATGTGCCGAGACTCACTCTCATGAGGATATGTAAGTAGTATGTTAAAAAAATAATTGGAGAAAATAATAGGAAACCTGTGAACTTTTATTTTTCCTATCAATCTGTGAAACGAATCAAACGATTCAATAGAAGAAGATCATAAACATTTTCTCGTCTCCTTGATACATACAATGTAGCACATTTGCACTGATTTCCTCTATCAAACTCTTTGCATTTGTGATGGACAAAGTCAATTGGGCTCACCAAGAGGGGTAAGGATAAACTTTCAAATAAGAACATTCACTCAAAGCCTTGAAACAAGCTTAACAAACCCTCTGACTACAAGGAATCAAGCTCTTCTAAATGCATTTATGACGAAAGGGTTTATACATTTTTGTTGGGTTGTAATATAATATTGGTAAATAGGTGGAGCAAAAATGGTGGAGTTTCATGTTATCCAAACAGGATATTGTTATGATTAACTGATGTTTGGACTACGAGAAAGAATCGGAACTCATCACATCATGTATCTGGAAAAGGGATCGGATTTAACTCATACTAATATACTCCGTAATTGTTATGTATATGGTAAATAGATCAGCAGACATCCTTAAATTTATAGTTCCTTTATACTACTTTTAACACTACTCATATATTGTGTTTTGGAAGGGTATAATGAGCTATGAAAAAACGGAGAAATTTGTGGATCAAAACACACAAGCCTACCTTGTTTTTAACAATTGTCTAGATCATGGTTCTCTAGTTGCACTATGGAATGATGTGTTATCACTTGATGCTGTAATGTGCCAAGTAGGGTCTCTCAGGTCACTATACTTGTAATTGTAAATTTAGGTTTAGATGTTAGACTATTTTTATGTTTTATGACAAATACAAGCATTTGTTTTAAGCCCTTCGCTCTCTTCTCTTTCTACAGGAAAAATCCATATTTCTTTCATTTTCTTTTGGTCTACAATCTTCCACAGAACTTATATCTATTTTAAGTTCTTCCTTGTATGTTGATGACTTCAGCATGAAGTTTGTTGTGTTCCATTATAATTAATTATTCTCTACCTTTTGTTTTTATTCATTTATTAGGTGAAGCTGCAAAAGCACAACACAGAAGCACATGGGATTCAGTATAGAAGTGCATTGCATTGCACTGGTAGGATATTGAAGACTGAAGGAGTATGGCTCTTGACCTTTAACTTCCTGGGTATAAAATTAATGGTTTATTCATTCCTAATCCACATAGGAATTATGAAATGATAGATACCTGCTAACTCATATTAGCGCTGGTTTATATGCATGATTCTGTATTGAGCAGGAAGTGTGGTCAATTGTAGTTTATCAAAATATATATAGGTAATGTAGTGGGGTCATTTACTTGATTGATGTTGTTTCATCAAGTAATTTAGACTGAACATTCTATTAATTATAAGAATGCAGCCATCACATCAATTAATAAATGCAATGAACTTATTTGCCCATCTGGTATTTGCGGTCTATTCTGTAGTCTGATTGTAGATGCACAGAAAATGTTGTTTTGCAAGCTGGGTAGTGTTTGCCGTTTGGTGCATGGAATTGCTATCTTCCTAGAGATAAAAGGATGTCATGACTCATGACATACTTGGAGATTATATTTCATGGGAGCAAATGGACATATTTTGTTAATTATTGTAAAAAATATGGCTATGCTTCAACCCTCCAATACTTATTAATATCACTTTTCCTGTAAACTCAGAATTTAAACATGTCCAATTGGCAATTTTCTTTTCTTTGCTTCAATGATGCTTTCCTCTCAATTGAAATTGTTTCACTCTCCCGTGCACCAACATCATGCCTTTTCAATTTTGATTGGTGTGATATAATAAGAAAATGTTGATCCTAAACTCAACCTTTTTAACCTTGAACTTGAAAACTTTTTTGTTTTACGATAAATTCCTCCTTCAGAATTGTAGAAGCAAAAGGTTTAAGGTTGATAATCCCAAAGGCAAATTTTCAGCAGTGGGTTTTAACTTGTAAATATATACTCCCTCCGATCCTATATATAAGACTTTGGTCCTATTTATAAGACCCCATTTAAATTTCTAATAGCATTTAATTACTTCTTTCCACAAACACCCCTACTAACTCAACACTTTTTTTTAGAGTCCCAATAATAATTATAGGGGTAGTTTTGAAAAAGTATATCAAATTTTCACATTTCCAATGCCACCAACAAATTTAACTATCTTCCTTGGTCGAAGTGAAAAATTTCAGAAGAGTCTTATATATAGGATCGGAGCGAGTATTGTATAACTGAAGGTTAGAACGTAAGACTTGGTTAATAGTTGAGGACTATATGTCTTCTTATATTCAATGTTGCTAATATTATTATATACTTAACTGATATGTATTAAAGAATAGTTCTCCTAAAAGCTTAAACTGTTAGATGGACATGCATGTATGATTGTATATCTTTGACATACCGTTTTGTACTAGAGCCCATTCCCTTTACGCATGGTCAATGCATATGTCCATTTTATCTTGATGATAGAATTTAATTTAATTATGAAGAGTGGGGTTGTCAATTGTAGAACTTTGGAGCTATTTGTCCATGAATGATTTTATATCTCCAACAATTTGATATGAGATGTTGTGTCTTTCTTTTTTTATTTTTTATTTGAGATTTTGAGAGAATTGATTTGAGACTTCCAATTGTAATTTTGCAATAACTGTTTCAGATCAAAGGACTTTATAGAGGAGCAACATCATCTTTTGTTGGGATGGCTTTTGAAAGTTCCCTTCTTTTTGGCATTTATTCCCAGACAAAACAGTCCCTTCAGGTGTGCTTGAAAATGACTTACATGAGATTTATGATGAGTGTCGGTTCCCAAACCTCATTTTTTGGATCCCAAACCCCATCGGAATTTTTTCTGACTAAACCCCATTGGAAATTTTTTCCAACACCCCCGAGTTGGAAAAAATGCATTTTTCAATGGGGGCAAGTTGGAAAGAATTCTGATAGGGTTCGGTCGGAAAAAATGGGGTTTGGGAACCAATTCTCTCTTTATTTTGATTTGACATTACTCCGATCAGCAAAAGTCATGAGACAGTACTATTTTTTTTTAATGGTTTTCATGGATGTATCCATTGTTATGTATGTGCTTTAGTTCATGCCTTTTACTTTTGATTCCCTCCACTGATATAGGTTGCTGTACAAAGTGGTGAACCACAACCTCAAGTGATAATACCATCCGCAGCTTTTGGTGGTGCCATTATCAGTTTTGTGTTATGTCCAACGGAGCTGGTGAAGGTAAAATGATCCTAAGGTCTGTATGCTGCAGTGCATTCGGTAGCTCTATTTTCTATAACCATGCCAATTTAAATTTGAACATCTCCAGTGTAGGATGCAGATCCAAGGCACTGACTCTTTGGTTCCCAAATCCAGTAGATACAGCAGTCCCCTTGATTGTGCCCTTAAAACTGTAAAGACTGAAGGAGTAAGGAAACTCTGAAACATTCTTCAGCATCATGATTACTGTGTCATTCTTATAGCTGATAGAATACCTTTCAGGTAACAGGAATTTTTCGCGGAGGTTCTACAACATTGCTTAGAGAATCTGTAGGGAATGCTGTCTTTTTCAGTGTATACGAATACGTACGTTATCACTTGCATTTACGTGTCAAAGCTGCTTCATCCAATTACAGCAACCTGACTGATATTGGAATTGGGATCATTACCGGTGGCCTCGCTGGTGTGTCTGTATGCATCTTGACTCTTGACAACTAAGCATGTTTTTCCAGTTTTGTTTGCTAAATATTCGATCAACCCTATTGAATTTTTTTAAAACTCTTTTTACTGTGGTTCTGCCAAATTGGTCTACCAGTTTTGGTTGGCAGTGTTGCCCCTTGATGTGGCAAAGACTTTAATTCAGACAAACCTTGATAAAAACTGTTCAAGAAATCCTCTTCAGGTCCTGCGTTCGGTAAGCTATCATAAACCTCTCTATATCTATTTCTTTAATTTCCAACAAGTAATGGGAAAAAAAAAGGCACAAAATTGAGAGGCATAAGCATTTTTATTCGTAGATTCACGGGAGGGCTGGATTGAAGGGGTGCTATACAGGTCTAGCTCCTACAGTAACTCGAGCATTCCCCGCTAATGCAGCAGCAATTGTCACCTGGGAGCTAGCAATGAAACTTTTAGGCATCAAGCATGACTGAGGTTTGTTTCTTTCAAGTTTGATATGATGACTTTTTTATTATCAGTCTCATATCAAGTGATTACTGTTGAGAATACAGCAAAGCTCAAATATGTCTTCAGGAAGCCAATGTTACTGTTACACGCGAAATCAAAAGGGGACCAAGAGAAGAGTTCTCTTAAATTTAATAAATTGCATTTTTCCTTGGAAGAGTTTTATGTTTTTCAAATTTTTGTTTTCTACATACAAGGATGGAATTCAGCCTTGTATTTGAAGAGCTGCTTGGTGAGATTAGAGAGCTTGGTCAAAGAATTCAGAGCAAGTGTCTTGTGATTCGTGTATAAGATATTCATTAGTTCAGTTTAACTCTTCCCTTTACATGTCTTTTTTCCCTTCCAATCTTATTCATAGAGCATTTCTAACGTTCGAAGGAAATCATATTGTTGATTCATGAATAAGATATCCATTGTTTCAGTATAACCTGTTATGATCTCTCTTCTATTTGAGTTCAGTATATTACCTTAACACAAGTTAGGACCGAGTCTTTTATCATTTGATGCAGTAAGCCGCTGTTGTCTAAATTTTGGTTGTCTGGGCTCGTTGGCATTGACATTACTTAGAAGGTTTTTTTAAGCTCCCTCTTTCGTGGGAGATTTTAGGCCTAAATTCCTGTAAATAAAAGTTTTTTTTTGGGTGATAGGTTCTTGTAAAAAAAAATGTTGGTTCCTTTATTTGCATTTCTAAAACCTTTGTCATCATCTTTTTACCTGTATGCTTCTGTTAATTGATGATGTGGTTAATGGAAGTAAATATCAATGTCGTGGTTTTGAATATCATGACACATGGTGCTATGTGGCATCATATAGATGATTTTTTATTCAATTTGTTTTTATTAAATATATTATCATAATCTACTAATACTGTAATCATTTATAAATATAGTTTTTTTTAATATATTTTTTATTTAAATTGCAAAAAGAATTCATCCACTTGTGTCTGGTGGTACCACGTCATGGAGGGGAGCCTGATGATTAATTGGCTAAGAGCATGTTTGGATGTGGGCCAAATTCACATTTGCAGCCCCTCAAACGTGAAAGCTAGCTACAAGGGAGGATTTTTTTAACGCGTGTTTGCTTTGAGGCAATGCCAAAACAAACAGACACTAAGAACGTGCCTTACTGTCCCATGTGGAATTTTATTTTATTCTATTTTTTTAGGCATTTTTTAATCCTATTTTCAGGATAGAAGATTAATTTATTGAACATGGTCAACCTTTGTCTCTCAATAGTGTTCTCTTCAAGGATTGCATTTTGATTCTCCATTAAATCGTAGTATGCCTTTATCATTATGCCAACATCCTTGTTAGTTGGGAAATTTATTACGATGTTAAATAAAAAAAACCAAAATCAGCTAACCAACTACTCTTTTATACCAAAATCCTCTTTTTTCCGTTGATGTTAGGAAATCAATTTGGTACTCTTTTCATTCTTAGTTATCTATCCCAATACACAAAAACACGTTTTTAAATGAATGTAATAATTATGTTAATTTTTAATAAATTAATTATGTTATTTTTTAGTATGTCATTTTCTCTTTGGGCATTAATCTTTTTTTTTCCACCAAAGACAATATTGAATTGAGGTATGCATGGAAAAAAGTTAGCAATTATTTCACTTTGGAATTTTAAACGAGACAGATAAATAAAAAAAAAATCTTTGAAGAAGACATATAAATGAAAGAGAAAATAGATGATGCATTGAGGATACAATGATTTTTTTATACCATTAGTGTATAAAAAATAAACAAGTAAGCAATTGAGAAAGTGTTGAAAGATCCATATTGTTTGCCTTGTAATATGTAGTATGATTTAAATACCTGTGTTGGACGAGTTAATTGGTTTTGATATGAAACCTTAAATGGTAAATGGTGTGTTGTATGATTTAAATACCTCTTGGGCACCAAGAAGTTGGTGGAGGGGATTTTTGTATTCCATTTTTCATTATTTTGGCATTATTAAAATAAATTTCCCTGTCCATTCTTAGCAGGTACGAAAACAGCAATATATAGAACATACTTCAGTGAGCGAAAGATGAAGGCAGAGAGTTCAAGTTCTTAAGGAGGGCACATGGAAAACGTGGCAGGCTTGCTCGCTGTCGCTGGTGTTTCCATTGGTTTGGTCACCCCTTTGACACCGTCGAGGTTCTATTTTTATCCATTCTTTCTGCTCTAACTCTCTAATGGGTTACTCCATTTTTCATGGGTGAGGCTCAAAAGCATGAAAATAACAACCATGCATCAGTGCATGGGCAAATAAGACTTCCTATAGCAAGTTGACCAGGTTTTTACTTATTTGTTTTGAAGCCCAAGAAAAATTCAAAATTTGCATAAGAGGATAGTAAGTAAGAAGACCATTTTACCCACATCCACATCAAAGTAAAAAAAGTGATTCTGATCCAGCCAAAACACCGCCACACCTCACCGGTGCAGGAGCCAGAGCCTGCACTACCACCCCTCACCGGCGACCAACCTCACCTGTCCTATCCCGCACCTCATCGGCGCCGGAATCGCCCCTACCCACTACACATATCAATGTATACATCCTCGCCTCACATCCCTGGCCAAGTTATGCAACTTCTACCTTCTTTTCTTAGACCACCACCATCTTTGTTGGATAATAATGGAGTGTTAATATTTGTGGCTTGGGTCTTAACGAAAGTGTGAAAAGGACCAAATGTGTAGACTTTGGGAAAAACAATGGCAAGCTTAGCGAGCCCCATCCCCATTGGACCATCAAAATTAGTTACTTTTTCAACTTATGTTTCTATTTTATAAATAAATTAACTTGCTTTCATCATCATCCAAATCCTGCTCTGGTTATTTCTCTTCACCTTAGTCTTTCTTTTGCTGCGTATATAAAACAGAGACGAAGGAAATCCATTAATTTATGAACTGAATGATACTATGACAGAGAAACAATCAATTTAAGATATAGATCCAGAGGAACAGTGTGGTGGTCAAACGGTGGCGGGGTGGTTATATGGGAGGCTGACTCACTCAATATCCTTGCTGCGCTGAAGCAGAGTGTGGCGATTCTGGATCGGACTTGAAGGAGGGAGGTGCGGTGACGGTGAGTTGGGTTGGGGCTGAAACTGTGGTGAGAGGTTGTGAGAAGGTGATGGTGTGGTGGGGGCGGCGTTAGAAGTAGGACGGTGTCGGTGGTGGCTGTGAGGCTCGACGGGGATGGAGGCGGCGGGTTCGGTGATGGGTGTGAGAAGCGGCGGGTTGGGGAGCACCGTGGGTGAGTTGCGGTGGGAAGGGAAGAGAGGTTGGATCTGCACATGATTACTCAGACCAAGTGAAACTATGTCGTTTCATTAAGGGGTTTTTTGCAAAAAATTTAAACTAGGTACTAGTAGAAAGTAATCACAAATCTCAGCCTTCCATGCCACCTATTTAACAATCAACGCTTCTATTTTGCCCATGCACTGATGCATGGTTGTTATTATCATGTGTTTGAGCCAAACCCATTTTTCATGGGGTTGAGACATTGTTTAGCTTGATGATTTTTTAGTTGAGAGACTTTGGAAGCATTGTGATTATATGAAGGCTTTCATTAGTAGTGATTATTATCACTGTTCTCTAGCTACTTAGGTAGAGAGGGTTGGCATTTAAAATGTGGGGCACTTGTCATTTTCAACTTTGGGAGACCAAGAAAAACAATATATAGATGAAACTATTAGGAAGGATGTTAAATAGTTTTGTATCATGTTCATGGTTGACGGTTGATTTGAGCAGTTGTATGCCAAGGGTTTGAAACTTAATTCTAAACTGAAATTCCAACTAGCTAGGTTATGGAAACGATGTCTTATACCGGAATGGTTGTCTTAAATGATGTGATAATCAAGTCCATATTGCTTTGTCATCAACTTTGCTTTACTAATACAATAAACATTAAAAAAAAAAAAAAAAAACATTCGCACTTATATTAGTAGAATTTGGTTGATGATGCGATGTACTTCCTTCAAAAAGAAAATGATGTGATGTATACTAACTTTGATCGGCCCATCAATTCGACAAAAATAATAACACAAATAAATTTTGAAAAAAAGTGTGAAATGAAAGACAAGCTCTTCAATTAACACGTTATATTACTACTGTATCAAAAGTTGTAGGTGTAATTTATTTACAGGGTGTTACTACCGTGCAATCAAAAATTGAATGGTTGCTATGCAACCCATTGTTAAACCAATAAAATTTTGTCATGTAAGACATGTATGTCACATCATTACTTAAATTAGTCAAAATTAAGTTTTGCAATTTAGTCCAACATGTGGCTGTGGGTTTTGAGAAGTGAAGATGAGTTCTAGGTTTAAGAAATTTTTTTTTATATATATAAAAAATTAAAATTTACAATTTGGCTCTGTTCGGCAAGGGTAGCTAGGAGCTTTTTAGCTAGCTATGAGCTTTTAGATTTAGTCAATAAGCTACTAGCCCCGTTCGGTAAACACAAATTAGAAGGAGCTTATAGCTTTTAAAAAAGGAGCTTGTAGCTTTTAAAAGCTAGCTTTTAGAAAGCTACTTGAAGTAGTTTTCTATAAACTAAACTAGCTTTCAATAATTCATATACCAATTATACCCTTAAACAAAATTTAAAATTATTTTACTACCCTTTAATTAATGATTAATTATAATTTAATAATTTGGTTATAATTAATTAATTTATTAACTACAGAATTAATAAATTAAGAAAAAATGAATTTAATTAATTATAATTTAATAATTTTATATTTTATTAATTAATTAATTAACTATCTATTTAATAAATAAAGAAAAAAATTGGAAAATTTAAAATAACAAAATGTTTCATGTCTTTTTTGGTCATTTAATAACTTTTAGCTACTTCAAAAGCTAGTTTTGCCGAACAACACTATTTTAAATAGTCAGCTAAACAGCTATAAGCTCATAGCTACAAGCTCAAAGCTCCTAGCTAGCTTAACAGCTAGAAGGTAGAAGCTCATAGTTACAAGTTACAAGCTCACAGCTACAAGTTAGTTTTGCTGAACAGACCCTTTGTCTAAAAGTACAAAAGGACTAAATTACAATAATCTAGTTTTTACGTTGGACTAAATTGCAAAACTTAATTTTGACTAATTTAAGTAATGATGTGACATACAGGTCTTAGGTGGCAAGGTTTTATTGGTTTAAGAATGGATTGCATAGCAACCGTTCAATTTTTGATTGCATTTTAGAAATTTCCTTATTTATATCATTTAAATTTCTCATAGGCGTTTAAAAAAAATCTCATAGGCCATAGCCACATCCATCTTGAGATGCACTCAGCATTATTGCCTCATAGGCACCATGGGTTAGGATTAACCAAATTAAATTCTAAAGTAGACATGATATAATACTTTCTTTGGTCTGATTGCTCCTCATCTTATTTATTTTCTGTTTTGTTAAAAAAAAATAATAACTATATTAATCTTTGTTTTTTTTTTCTCTCTTTTGATTATAATTTTTTTCATCACTTACATAAATTAAGTTCGTATTGAATAAGGGCGCACATCGAAAAATTTGATGATCGCATCCTTGAGATAAATAAATATGAACAATTTTTTTTTTCAAACGACACAAATAAATAAAAGCAGATGAAGTATAAGGCACCATCTAAATATATGGGAGTGTTTTATATATGGTCTTTTTCATAAGTAATATTATATTTTTTTACAACGTTTATTTTTTTTTCTTATTTGATGATATAATATACTAATACGAAACAATAAATTTATGAAATTTTTAATAAAAGTTAAATAGATAAAATTGTAGTATTACATTATTTTTTAAATAATATTCTCTCCGGTCCATATTATAAGCACCCTTTTTGTGAGAGAGAAAAGGTGTTTATAATATGGACCGGAGGGAGTAGTATTCAATAAACGTAACTATCATACAATTGGAAGTTCACCAAAAAAAAAAAAAAAAACTATCATACAATTGGCTCATTTATATGGTACTCCTATCTAATCTAGCGATATCCTCCTTCTTTCCTTATTATGCTATTCAGTTTTCATCATTTTGTAT
The DNA here is from genome assembly GCA_037953625.1 of Crotalaria pallida. Classification (NCBI taxonomy): domain Eukaryota; kingdom Viridiplantae; phylum Streptophyta; class Magnoliopsida; order Fabales; family Fabaceae; genus Crotalaria; species Crotalaria pallida. The sequence goes on from CM075655.1 coordinate 111,303,264, forward strand.
TGTCAAATATTGTATATTAGTTTAAGAAACTCAATACTTCTTTGTATTTATTTGTTACGTTAAAACATATTTTATTTATCAAGTCATTTTTTTTATTACTCATTTCTTTATCTTACTTTAAGATAATCTCATCACAATTATTATTACTTTTTTTATAATTACTCCCTCCAGTCCTATTTATAAGATCCTTTTGGAGTTTTTATTTTGGTCTTATTTATAAGACGTCTTTTCAATTTTCAATAGCATTTAATTACTTCTTTCCACTAACACCCCTATAAAATCAACACTTTTTAGAGTTCCAATAATAATTATAAGGGTAGTTTTGAAAAAATATATCAAATTTTCACATTTTCAATGTCACTAACAAATTTATTCACTCTTCTTGGTGGAAATGAAAACCCCAAAATAATCTTATACTAATAGGACCGGAAGGAGTATTAAATAAGGGATATTTTTAGTCAAAATATATTAAATTCTTACATAATTTAATTATTTCTTAATCTGAGTGGTTAACCTTAAATTGCTTAATCATTTGCATGTTCATTTGAACCAACGGCTTAATATAATTGGTAGATGACAAGATGTCAATGGTTTGATTCTTGTTGTTGGTATAGAAAAGACCTTGTTTGGTAAAGACAAAATTTATTTCAGTGATCTCTACGTTTTAAATAAAATTAATTTTCGATTATCTACTGGAAGATACCCTTGATACATAAAAAAAATCACATTACTATTAGACCGACCAAATCAATCTTACAACTTCAAACCGTAAATCCTCCCAATTCATCTTCTTAATTAATACTCCCTTCGGTTTAAGATATATGAAGAAAAAAAAATAGAATGCAGTAGCTTGTATGAGAAAATTGCAGTAAAAAAAATACTTTATCCATTTTAATTTATCTATTCTAATTTAACTGTTGCTTTAATAATTTTCACATATTTCATATTATTTATCATTTTATAAAATAAATAATCATTAACGAATTTTCTTTCCATTTTTATCCCTCATTAATGAAGGTGTGTCAATTTTTTGAGTACTGCATCTAATTAATTAATTTCATATGGGTAATCTTAAATTAGCGGTATTAATTTTTTAAAAAAAATCAACAGTTTTTCCCAAGAGGTATTTTTCTTTTTGAATAAAATTTTCAACAGGCAACCCTTCAACATTGTGGATGGCAATTAAACCCATATCTGCCGGTATATATATGCTTGAACCCGAATGGATTTGGTGGGGAAAACCTCTTTGATTGGGTGTGAGAAAGCTCGAAACCGAAACCCACTTTTAAAAAGATGGGGTGGGTGAGGTCTGAATTTGTAAGTACTCGCTCAACCCCGCTCCCAAGCTCGCCCCTGATATAAATTTTTATTATAATAATAGTTAAATGATGAAGTCAAATTAACATATTATGCTAAAATTATGATTTAATTTTTAAGTTTGTAGATATTTTTAAAATTTAACGTTTATGACTATAAATTATTTAAATTACAATTATTTCATATATGATTTTTGTATAATATAGTGAAAGGAAATTTTAAAAAATAATTGGATGAGTTACCCGCAGGTTTCTTAAAACACGACTGGGATGAGTGTGCATTTTACTTTTTCATGCCCACTCTCTTTAAACCTGTACCCAAATTCACCCCACTGTTAATGGATGTAGGGTTGGTATTGACGAAACCCGCACAAAAATCCGACCCGTTGTCATGCCTAAATATGGAGTATAATATGAAGTGTCAAATAAATAATAAATTTAATTCAAAATATTTTATTTTAAGATTTTTTTTAAGCATTGCATACATTTTAGCACAAGAAGCGATATGTGGTACATTTAATATGTTAAGATAGGAGAAAGGACACCAATAACAAATTGAAGAAGTAAACAACAGGATTATATAATACTTCCAAAAACAGAAACACTCAAGTCTGAAGTAGTTGTTCAAACAAGATGTTAACACTCGGTTAAAATATCCTCATACAGAAGAAGTAGCTGACAATAATTTTTGCATACATAGGGAAAGGATTGACAGAAGATAGAGAACACCCTTTGAGACCATCAGCACTAATTTGAATATGAAAGTTTTATGGAAGATTTTATCTCAATGTATGATATGCTTGCCTCAAATGTTCACCAACAACGAAATCATTCTCCATGATAGTTAGCTGCATTCTTGCGACGTCTCTCATTATGCCCAGCCAAACGCCTTCTACAACTCCTTTTTGATTCATCAAACTCTGATAGTTCATGGAACCTGATAGACAAAGTTTTGAACCGATATTAGTTGTCATGGATAGAAAATTGTCTAGACATTAAGTTGATCTTGTTCCAATCGAGAGCAATACATGGTTCTTGCATTGGTTGATTTAGTTTATACATACAATGGACAGGTTCAAATCTTTCCTTCACCTGAAGAGTTTATGTAACAATAATAACATCAAATTCGCTAATGAATAAAAAAATTAAAAAAAGGACGTTTAATCTTGTGTTGATGATTTTTTTAAAGCAGGGTGGTGTTGTTACTTTTCTCAATTTTTTACCATGTGCATCAAACTGTATTTTTTTCTTTAACTAGTAGTGCAACTTGTACTATTAGCCTTCTTGGAATGAAATTTTTCTTTATAAAAAAAATAAAAAATCTTGTGTTGATGAATGTGTATTACCCTAAATCATGCATCAAAAATAAAAAATGTCAAATATTATCTTATAGTCTGAAAATTATCCTCAATTGCTATATGGTTTAATATGTTAAAATAGAAAAAATTAAGTTAAGCATTTATGTAAAAAAATTTACACCACCAAAGTACTATCATTTATCACTCAAATGTTAATAGTTATCGACTTTTAATTAAAAGTAATAATATACCTGAAAAAAATTGATGAAGTTAACAATGTAAATGCATAACAATTAAACTCATTAAAGCAAACAATAATATTACATACATCCAAATATTCTAAATGTATATAAAAACAGCTCATAAAACAACCAATGGATGCATTGTGTCTTGTCAACCTAGCTAGTCCTAGTGCATCAAAATGGTGACTACTACCACTGTAATCCAAATGATCAATAGTAGAAGTTGGATCCATATTTCCTGCTTTGGTAAACCCCATTCAGATTAAATCTATCCGCTAAGATCTTGATGTCAGATCAGTCCATATCCTAGCACAAATTGCCGGTCTTTTACAATGCAAAATAGTTAAGAATGCTATGGTAATAGTGTTGGCTGTGTTCATATCCATATCTAGTTAATGGCTTAGCTTCCATACCAAGCTACAGTATATATTAAATGTGCAATGCTTAATCAGGGTAGTGTTAAGAATCTTCTCTATATCCAAGATTTTCCATTTTGATAAAGCATCGCAAGTCTCAATCATTAGTTAAGTCTTGTTAATACTCCCTCCAGTCCTATTTATAAGTCACATTCTAGAAGAATTCTTTGGTCCTATTTATAAGTCACTTTGTATTTTCTAGAAGACATTTATTGCTATTTTCTTTTATTTGCCCTTTGTCCATTAATGTGAAGTAATACATTGTGAAATTTTCAATGCAAGTTAAGAGGGTAAAACTGTAATGTTGAAGTATTTTTTTAAAGTTTCAAGAAACCTAATTACCCTCCTTGATCCATGTGATATGGTTAAGTATGCCCTATAAATAGGACAAGAGGGAGTACAACAAAGAAAGGTCCTATCAATAAAGTAAAGTAAGTTTGTTTGCTTGCTTGGTATGTAAAAGTGAAAATCCCAAAGCAAAAATTTGGAGGAAAAAACAAAATAATACTACTTGGAAAAAAATATTGTAAGCAGATCAGGGTGAGCCTTTGGCGCAAGGCGCAAGATAAGCCTAGACGCATGTCTCAATTTCACTCCAACCAATCACACCCTAATAAGGTGCCTCTAAATAAAACTGTGGACTTTTCTCCTTTATTCGATCCAATAGCTAATAAGGCTGCTTTTAAAGTGATGTAATAAAAACAAGTGGCTACCATATTCAATAAAAATATATATATTTTTTTTAACAAGACAACAATATCCAAGAAAAGTATGAAAGAGTTAACTAGCTAGGTTTTCAAAAAGTCTCGGATTAGGGTTTCTGAACCTGCTACATTGCTGGCAAAACCTTTGGTGCTGCCCTCCAATAAGTACGGAAGGAGCTTTTGAATGGTACTCACAAACCTTATGTCTCTGATGATAATGCTTAGCATAACTCAGATCAGAGTCACAAGATTCCACCTGGCATGAACGTGGCACTGCTGAGCTTCCAGCTTTATTGGACCCTTTCTTGCTACTGTAGAGATCTGCCATTGCCCTCTTCCTAGTGCCATATTCTTCATCATCTTCGCCATAACTCTTCTCCCTGGCGACCTCTTCATCTTCCTCTTCCTCTTCTTCTTCCTCCTCATCATCATCATCCTCCTCTTTGTACCTCAAGGTCCTCTTTCCCTCAGACCTGCTTCTTCTGTCCATAAGTTCAGAAAGAAAAAAAGAAAAAGAGAGAGATCCCGGAGAGAACTCAGAGGGTAAGGGTAAATAGGATGAGTTGATGTGGAAGGAGCTAGAGAGAGTAGTGATGAGGACCACACAGACTAGTCAAGGTCTCCATTTCTTTGTTGTCATCTATAGATGCTAAAAGGAACAGTGCAAAGTATAATTCATTGCGTATAATATCTAATTCCAACGTTATTTTAGGTAAAATGATAAAAACAAATAAAAATTTGAAGAGTGTACCATTTTCACGGTCGATCATGATATTTTTTTATAAGCAAATAATTTTATTAACACTAAAATAGGATCAAAATAAGTCTTATTGTACACTTGAACCCCACCTTCTATGAAGGTTTTGAACAAAGATACTCAATCATGTCCTCAATCAAAACCAAAACCAACAAAGAACCGATCATGATATTGTCGAGGCCCTAAGCAAAAACAAGGTGAGAGGCTCTATTTTATATTTAAAAAAAATCTTATTTTATAAAAAAAAATTGCAACATATTCACTAAAATAAAGTTTTCAAAATACAGACAATATTTACAAATGTACGATATTTAAAGTAACCAACAATGCCTTACATAAACTACAAAACATAATAACTAAATATGATTTGTTATTTCAAAGAATAAACAAAATAATAAATCAGGTACGTTTAGTAACGAATTAAACTTATTATGGAAAAAATATAAATAATTGTACCAAAGTTATAAATCCAAAAAAAATAATTATAATTGTATCAAAGTTTTTTTTTAATGTTCATACATTATATTGTGTTAAGATAAATATATCAATCAAAATTTCAAAAATTCTCAGATTAATTTTTAAAAAATCATTTAAAGTGATTCATAAAACAAAAAAACTAATATCCATATATACGTACTCATTAGTTACCAATATCTATATATACTAGTTAATGGAGTATTTCTGTACGTAATTAACAAAAAAAAAATAAAAAAAAAATAAAGAAAATTGACAAAATGTGGAAGACAAGAGTTGAATCATGGACTTGAAGTTTGGAGACCACAAAAATAATCGCAAAGCCAAAGTAAACTTACCAACACGTGATGTTTTGATCTAATACGTATATTAATTATAATGAGTATACAATTTTTTTTTTACTTTTTCTTTTTGAACTCCACCCTTTAATTTACTCATTGGCCCTCACCGCTTCAAACAAGTTGGATAAACTTTTTGGCCTCCACTCATTACTACCGATTTGCATAAGGCGGAAGAATTACCGACTTTTAAGAAGTGGAACAATTAAAGTGTTGAAATCCCAGAAATGCTCCTCCATAAATCCTTCACCTCCCTTCTTTTTATTGTTTTGTACGTGAATGAACGGAACGACAATTTTGGTATTATGACAAATTTTTAATGTTTTCCGCCTGATGAGAGGCCGAATACTTTATTTTATTTACGACTTTGGAAAGGCGGAAGATAATACGATTTGCATAAGGCGAAAAATGTTTTATTTTGTTTCCGCCTTGTTTCAAGCGGGAAGAATCTTCCGACTTGTTTCAGGCGGTGGGGGCCGCCAATGAGTAAAGGATGGGATTCAAAAAGAAAAAGTTTTTTTTAAAAAAAAAAAATTTGGGACCCCTAAATGTCGCGGGCCCTAGGCCTGCACTCCTCAGGCCCAGGTCCAGGCCGACCTTGACCATTTTTTTACCTAAAGTACTACCTCCGTCTCTATATGTAAGATCATTTTAGTATATTTTATGCTCACTAAAAAAATTGGTTAATTTAGTTAATGGTATTAAAATGTGAATATTTGATATGTATTTTCAAAACTACCCGACCCCTATTAATAGTATGAGAAATCTAAAAAGTATTAAATAAATAGGGGTATTTATGAAAAGAAGTAATTAATCGTCATTGAAAATTGGTATAAGGTCTTATAGATAAGGACAAAATAAATGTGTCAAAATAGTCTTATATGTAAAGACGGAAGTATTAGTAAGTATTAAATTTGAATGTTAAATGTAAATATCTAAATAACACTATTATATCTAATTTGTGGATGGGTATGGAAAATATTTTATATATTTACACCAATTTTATAAGAATTTTAAGAAAATGCGTATGAAAGATATTAAATAAAAAAGATTAATGGGTATGCACTGATCGTCAGTCCATCATCCACTATTCATTTGTATTACTTTAATCTAAAAGTCAACGACCATAAAATGATGAATAGTGAATGATGCATTGATGATGTAAAAAACCTTCACACTATCGATGTATTATACATTTTCTAAAAAAACAGAGAGAGTGGAAAAAAATAAATGTTCGCGATTTCATATGTAATAATTTTAGAGTTCTTAGTAAATATTTAAAGTGAATAGCTATTCTTGGGAGTTAATTAATGCAATGAAAAAATTTAAATATTTATACCTTTATTTAAAAAAAAAACTCATTTATTTTAAATTTTTCAATACTAATAGTTGAAGTAGAAAAACAATTTTTTAATAAAAATCTCATATAACGAGCTAAAAAGTACCAGTAATAAATAACCTTCTCTTATGATAGGTATGCACAGTTGAAGAAGACCTAGATAGGGTAGACCATAGATTAAAGGGTTATACAAATATCCTCAACCTCCTTAAAGAACCCAAAAATGGGTATTCCTTCCAAATCAATTTAGGTATTGTTTAAGATTGCATAACGATTTAAAAAAATTTTCTTCCTATTTTAATTTTTAATAGAAATATAAAATATTTTTACTATAATATGTATATTAGACTATATTAATTAATTATCACTTATTTCATATATTTTAAAATATTAAAAATGCAAAGTTAAAGTTGAAATAAAGTTAATTAATGCACCAACAAATTTTTACAGCTACAAATAATTTGAAGTAAATAAAAAAATTTAAAGTGACAAATAAAATAGAATAAAAGAAGTAGAGTATAATACCTTGAAAAATATTACTCCATATTCAAACGAGTGAAAAATGTAAAAATATAATTTTTATTTTGGATTTTTTTTTAATTTTAACCTTTAGAATTGAGAATATTAGGTTAAATTAATGGTTTTATTACTTTTACGTATATTGAAAAACTAAACTTTTATCTTTTAGGGTATAATGGACTTATTTTCTTATGTTATTTTACTCCCTCCTGTCTGAAATATAAGAAATAAACATATTTTTTTGGTTTAAGATAAGAAAAAATAACTAATTTTCTTAAATTTTGTTTTATTCCAATGCTACTTTCTTAAAATATACCTAAAACATTATTATTTCATTTAATTTTTATTTTATTTTCAATACTACTTTCTTAAAACATTTTTTTTATAAACTTATGGTAGTATTCTAAACCGGATAGAGTACTGTTTTTGATTTCCTGTAACCAGAGAGAGTACTGTTTTTTGATTTCTTGTGAGGGTTAGTAAAAAAAATTAGAAAACCTTGTCCCTCTTCTTGCGTTGGACCTTTCAAAGTCAAGGATTTCATTCCGATGTTAACTTTGATGAGTAGTATTCCTTCGACTTAAAATATAAATAATAAAAAATATATATTTTTTGTTTAAAATATAAGTAAAATTAATTAATATTTTAAATTTTATTTTATTCTCAATGCCACTTTTCAAAAACATCTCTAGAAAATTGTTATCTTATTTAATTTTTGTTTTATTGCCAATGTAGTTTTCCTAAAATACTTATATTCTTTTATAAATTTGAGGGAATTAAATACAATCAACTAACTTCTTTAATAAACAAAAATTAATTATTTTTGCTTATAATTCGAGTCGAAAGGAAAGAGTGCGTGGATTAACACTAATCAAGTCAGCCATTTCAAAGGCTTGTGATTTCCTTTTATGGCGGCTAGCTCTTAACATTAATTGCTTTTGATCAATATTGACCAATGTCAAAAAAAAAAAAAAATATTGACCATTGTCTTTCACTCTTTCGTACCTTCCAAATTGGAAAAGGGTGTGATATCAGTATGTTTGGATGTCGGCATTCCGAGAGACAATGAAGATAATTATTCACTCGCTCGGTCTTATAAGTTATCTTAACCATTTTACTATGTATAGGACCCTCTATGGACTTTATGTCAATTAAGAAAGTTGATTAATTTAGAATTAATTGTATTAAAAATAAAAATTTTTGATATGTATTTTCAAAATTAACCCTATTAATAGTATTGAGAAACTAAAAAGTATTAAGTAATGCGAGAGCTTTACTAAAAAACCATGCAAACCCTAGCAGAGAGATGTTCTGAAAGCTCTACGGAAGAGGATGACTTGAAGGACAGAAGTACTAAAAAGGCCAAGCCTAATGAGATGGAGGGACAGATGGATATGATCATAGAGGAGACCATCTCTTCACCAGTCCAGTTGGAAGCCCCCTCAAAGCCATTGTACCGGGAAATAGCGATGAGTATTGATGGTTTCAAACCTACTCCTAGTGAGATGATAAAGATGGTACGAGAAGACCTTTGCCCCATGTTGGACGATGAGGAGAAAGCGTTGGATAACAGTGAAGAGTTTGACTGTAAGCCACGTATAGATGTCTCGCTGGAGGAGTATGAGGAGTGGTGTCGACCTTGGCAGAAGGCCCTCATTGTTAACCTTGTAGGGAAGAAGGTAGCTTTTAGTCTTATGGTGGCTAAACTCCAAAAACTATGGGCATTGAGAGCAGAGATCAAGGTAATGGACCTCAGTGAAGGATTTTTTCTAGTTCGTTTTGCTGATGAGGGTGATTATAACCATGCATTATTTGAGGGTCCTTGGAAACATGTCGATCACTATATTCAGGTCCAGCAGTGGAGACCTTTTTTCAAGCCAGAGAAACACGAAGTGAGGAAAATAGCTGTTTGGGTTCGTATTCCCAGACTACCTATTGAGCTTTCAAATCAAAAGTTCTTATGGCGCGTAGGAAGCCGAATTGGAACGATGTTGCGTATTGACGAGCACACTTCCATCCATTCACGTGCTAAGTTTGCTAGAATTTGCGTTGAAGTTGATTTAAGGAAAAAGTTGGTGCCAAAGATTGAGGCCATGGGGGAGGAGTTTCCACTTGAGTATGAGGGATTGCACATCATTTGTTTTCACTGTGGTCGCTTTGGACATAGGAGGGAGTAGTGTCCAGAAGGGGGTCTTCACCAGTCAAAACCCATGGCTTTGGTCCATTCGGGAATGGTGACTGAGCCGTCAATGGTGGACGCAAGTCAGGAGGTTGAATTGGTGGGGACCACTAGTAACAGCAATCCCGAGGATAGTGGCACGAAGAATCAAAAGGATTTTGTTCCGGTTAAGGAATCTAAGGATTTTGGTCCCTGGATGATTGTGCATAGGCCTCAGTGTCGTAATCAAACCCTGAGGAAACGGTCAGAAAATCCCGCTAATAATGGGGTAGTTACTAACAGATTTAAAGCTCTCCAGAATGAGGTGATTGAGGCTGACCCTCCTAATACCTCAACACGTGACACAAGGGTGGAAGTGGACCCCATCCCTACTCAATCTAAAAGAAGTGGAAAGGTAGGGACACAGAAACAGGCCAAGCCCGTAAATGTCAGGCCCAAGGTAACTTTACCACAGAGGACTCGTGATTCAAAGGTCCAAGTGAATAATGGAAGAGCGAATGAACCTATGCAAGGTGTGGAGATTAATTTGACACACGAACAGAAACTTGCTAGAAAACATAAAGAGGAGACAATTCTTAAAATCATGAGCCAGAAGCAAAACAGTGCTTAGAAAAAATACCTTGAGGGTCGTCAAATTTCTCAAGAGATACTCAATCAGCATGTCTACCAACGTTCTGATGAGGAGCTTGCTCAAATTCAACAGCTCCTGCAAAAGGAGAAGTGGCATGAAGTGCTCCAGGGGGAGCCACCTGACCAGAGTAAAGATGAAGGGAAATTATTGCTCAATGATAAAGAACATGGAAGTTCGGATGTTTTGCAGAAGGGGGCTAATTCAAGCCCGTCAACCTGTTAACCTCTTTGTAGGTACCATCCTTAGTTATCCTTTATTGTTTCCTAATGAATGCAATAGTTTGGAACTGTAGAGGGGCTGGTGGTAAGAACTTTCCTGGTATCATAAGGGACTGTATAAGGTTTCACCATGTTGATTTTGTGGCAATTTTGGAACCTCGTATTAGTGGTCAGCGGGCAGCTGATGTAATTCAAAAGCTGGGATTTTCTCGTCACTTTTGTGTTGATTCTATTGGTTTTTCTGGAGGAATTTGGTGCTTATGGAATGATTCTGTTCTTAATATTCAAGTCATTCAGTCTTCTCCCTATTTCGTTCATATGGCTTGCCAGAATAATTCGTTGAACTGGCTGTTTACAGTTGCTTATGCTAGTCCTCGCGAAGGTTTGAGGAATATTTTGTGGGATGAGATTCGCGGTCTGAGCGTCAATGTGGATAGGGCTTGGTGTGTTGCTGGTGATTTTAATCAAGCCCTCTATGCTCATGAAAAATTAGGTGGAGTTGTGTTTAACTATGCTTCCAGTAAAAAATTCTCTTCGTGCTTGGAGGATTGTAACCTGTCTGATATTGGCTTCAAGGGACCACCATTCACTTGGCATCGGGGGGATCTTCAAGTCAGATTAGATAGAGCAGTGGCTAATGTTCCGTTCAGAGAAACTTTTCCTAACTATTCTTTGATTAATGTACCACTTCCTTTTTCGGATCATACGGCTCTTTGGTTACGTTTCTCTCCTAACTATGTTGCAAGGGTGAATTATTTTAAGTTTCTTTCGCCATGGCTCTCACATCCTGACTTTGTCAATCAGGTTCAGAAATCTTGGTCTTCGTCTGCCCCTTGGAAGAATAATGTTTCTCAGTTTACTGCGAAAATATCGGAGTGGAATAAAGAAGTTTTTGGCAATATCTTCAAAAGGAAACGTCGGCTTCTAAATAGGCTGGATGGCATTCATAAGGGGTTAGCTAATTCGGTGAACCCTTTTCTCTTGGATCTTCGTCGGTCTTTATGGCAGGAATATAACATCATCTTGCAGCAAGAGGAGGAGTACTGGTTTCATCATGCCAGAACTGAGAAGTTGTTGCTTGGGGATCGCAATACTCTTACTTTCACCAATCAGCAGTCAATCGCAGATGTAAAAATCGTGTGGAGGCTATTATGAATGATGAAGATATATGGGTGTTTGATCCTGGTGAAATTCGGAATATGATTCGGTGTTATTTTATGGAATTTTATTCTGATACTGCCCCGAGGCCTTGCGCTCTTAACACTGTTACATTGTTTCCGTCTTTATCAAAGGCTGACATAGCGTCTGTTATGCACGCAGTCACTTTGAATGAGGTGAAGGAGGCTTTATTTTCCATGGGAAATTTTAAAGCTCCCGGTCCTGATGGGCTGCATGCCCTTTTCTTCAAATCTCAATGGAATATTGTTGGATCTACGGTGTTCCAGTTTGTCAAGGACGTGTTTGCAAATCCTGAGAATATCAAAGAGGTTAACCAGAATTTGCTGACTTTGATCCCCAAGACAGGTACGCCTACAAAGATAGCGGATTTTCGACCAATCTCCCTTTGTAATGTTATTTATAAAGTGGTTACTAAGGTTTTAACGAATAGAATTCGTCCCCTCATGCTTCATCTTATTTCAGAAACGCAAAGTAGTTTTGTTCCAGGTCGACAAGGGATTGACAATATTATCATTCTCCAAGAAATTATCCACTCCTTCAAATCAATGAAGGGTAGGAAGTGTTTTATGACAATAAAGATTGACCTTGCAAAAGCTTATGACCGCCTTAAGTGGAGTTTTGTGGAGGATACTCTTGTTCGTATTGGGTTTGAACAGAGGTTTGTGAAGTTAATTATGTCATGCATTTCTAGCTCGTTGATGTGTGTTTCCTGGAATGGGGAGCGGACTGATATGTTTAATCCATCTAGGGGATTGAGGCAAGGCGACCCCCTGTCGCCCTATCTCTTTGTCCTTTGCATGGATCGCCTGGCTCACTTAATCCAAGACGTTGTTCAATCACAAGATTGGAAGCCGTTTACTGTTGGTAGGAATGGGCCAAGAATCTCGCAGTTAATGTTTGCGGATGATGTTATTCTTGTATCTGAAGCATCGGTTGAACAACCTCATAGGATTGTTGCGGTTTTGGATAAATTCTGTGAGGCCTCGGGTCATATGATCAACTTGTCTAAATCTTCGGTGGTTTTCTCTAAGAATACTAATGATACTGTGGCTGCTTCTGTTAGTCAGGTTCTGGGAATTTCAGTTGCCAATGATTTTGGGGCCTACCATGGTGTTCCTATTAAAGCTTCTCGGTGTCATGCTTCTGATTTCTCATTTCTTATTGACAAAGTAAAGAAAAAACTTTCGGGATGGAAAAGAAACACTCTTTCTTTTGCTGGGAGGGTAACATTGGCACAATCTAGCATAATGAGTATTCCTAGCTATATAATGCAGTCCGTTATGATTCCTATGTCAGTCTGCGATGAGGTGGAGCGCTTATGTCGTAATTTTATCTGGGGGAGTTCTAATGAGAAACGATGCTGCCACCTCATCTCCTGGGATAAAATTTGCACTACAAAGAGTGCGGGTGGTCTTGGCTTTCGCAGCTTACGTGTGGTAAATGAGGTTTCATGATGAAGTTAGCTTGACGCTTTATTTCCAATCCGAATTCAATCTGGGCTAGAGCTCTTGCGGCTAAATACAAGGTGTCTGATGTCTTTCAAGTTAGCCAGCCCGTAAATATGCCTGCCACGATGACTTGGCGTGGCATTGCTAAAGCTTGTGTTATGGTCAGTGCAAACTACTTTTGGTTGCTGGGTAATGGGTCTCGGTGTCGTTTCTGGAAGGATCCGTGGATCCCGCACTTGCCAGCGCTGAAGGATATTCCTGGTGTGGTTGTCCCTGCTTGGGGGGAACAGTATACGGTTTCTAGTTTTGTTAGGGATGGCAGCTGGTGGTGGGAATGTTTAAATGATTACTTGCCTTTCCATGTTAAGAGTATTATTGCCAGTATAGTGCCTCCAAATCCTGATGGGGATGAGGATCACGTTCCATGGGCAAAAGAAACAAGTGGAGTTTTTTCTATTTCGTCTGCGGTCAATCTGCTGTTGGAAAGCCAAGGATCTCATGATCGCAGTATGGATGATAAGGTTTTTGAGCTTATCTGGAATTGGCCTGGACCAAGGAGGGTTTGTTCCTTGCTTTGGAAGGTGTGCCATGGGAGGTTGTTAACCAATGTTGAGAGAAAGAAGCGCTGTATGACTCAAGATGACCTTTGCCCGCGGTGTTTGAATGCCCCGGAAACTATTCTACATGTGCTTCGGGACTGTGAGGAGGTTGCTGATATGTGGAATGTGGTTGTGGAAGATAAAGCTTGGCCTGGATTTTTTTCCTACAATTGCAGGAACTGGTTATATTTCAATTTATCTGATACCTCTATTGGTAATGTTGCTGGGGGGTGGGGAACTTTCTTTGGTGTTATGGTTTCCTTGATCTGGAAGGCCCGAAATGATCTCATCTTCAACCAAGTGCGGCTGAAGTGTTCTGATATCCTCCTTCAAACTTTGTCTCAAACCCGGTTTATTGCGGATTCTATTGCTCAGAATAAGACTGGTGCTTTGAGTTATAAGAGAGAAATCTTTATTGCTTGGCCGCCTCCTCCGTATGGTGTGTTGAAGTTGAATGTTGATGGGTCGTTTAGAGGAGATCTTCGTTCTGGGGCGTGCGGTGGACTGTTTCGTGATGCAGCTGGTGTTTTTATCCGGGGTTTCCATTGTAATGTGGGGGCTTGTTCTTCAACCAAGGCGGAGCTATGGGGGCTCTTATGGGGTCTTAGGATTGCTAAAGAGCTCAATGTTACTATGCTGGAGGTGGAGATGGATTCGGTAGTGGCTATTCGGTTAGTGAAAAATCAGTGTGAGAGGACCCATCACTGTTACTCTCTGGTTCGTGACATTCGGGGTCTGTTGCATATGGATTGGTGCGTCACTCTTCACCACATCTACCGGGAAGCTAATAGATGTGCAGATATGTTGGCAAATTGTGGTCATAACAGTGGTTTTAACTGCAATACTTTTGATAGTTGTCCTAGTGATGTCTTTGGTTTACTTTGTGAGGATGTTTATGGTATAGCATTCCCTAGAATGGTGTAATCTCCTTTGTTTGTTTGGGCTTTTGCCCCGTTTATTATAAAAAAAAAAAAAGTATTAAGTAAATAAGGGTGTTTGTGAAAAGAAATATCTGCAATTGATTTTTATTGAAAATTGGCATAGAGCCTTATAAATAGGAACAAAATTAAAAAAAAAAGATAATAATTGTATAACTAACTTATCGAACTAAAGATATTTGACAAAACTTGATATGCAACTAACTGAAATTTGTTAAATAATTAAAAGGCATAATTTGGCCAAAGTACTACATATAATAATTAGGAAAAAAAATAAAGCGCAAAATTGAAAGATTTATTGAAAGTTTTTTATTTTTTAGAAAATTAAATCACATAACCTTTTTGAAAACTAATTTTCAAAATTTATAAACTTAAAAATCTTTAAACTCTTTTTATTTTTTATTCACCAAATAACTCTAATAATTTATTATTTAATCTATATATAAACTACAAACTTTCAAATAAACTATAAATTTTTCTTACTAAACATAATTTATGTCCATGGAGTAGTTGCAAACTCAAGAAGCGAAAATCCATTCGAGTACCTTCCCTGAAAAGAACTCAACATTTTTTTTAATCCATAACTTTTTGAAGGCTTTATAACGTGATCCTTTCGTCAATTATTGGTGTGGGGTGTGGGGTGTATGTAAACCTGAAGAAAAAACAAAAAAAAAAAAAAAAAGGAAAGAAAAGATGGTTTGATTTTCCTAGAGTTCATTTTATGTGTAAATCATTTTTCTTATTTTTATCGGTGGAAATAATAATTTCTCACCATCAATAAGAATCAATGACAAATAATTGTGACAAACAAAATAAATCATATTTTCATGTTGAATCGAAAGATAAGCAAGATTGGAGGACATATTGTTACGTTAAATAAAAACATAAATAAGGTTCAATTCTTATATTTGTGCATTTAACATCTTTAGATTATCGGTTTTGATATACTCAGCCCTTAGAGTTGAGTTTAACCAATAAATAACTTTTCAAAATCATTAAAAATATCTTAATTAATCAATACTCATTTATTATCTTTAATAATATAATATCTTATTTTTATTCTCTCATCAATTTTTATCAAACCCAATTTTTAGTATTTTCATATTACCCACCATCTTATACTGTTACTTTCCGGATACTCATGAGACAGAAACCAGATTTTTATCTTTTTATTTTTGCCTCCTCACACAAAAATAAAGCATAGGCCACAGTTTTAATTTCCGAATCATACATTGGGCACACAGGACTTTTATTAAAACCTTTGTTCCGTAGATATTGACCAATAAAAAATATATATTATGAGTTGCTCTCCGCAATAGGTCTAATTTTTAACAAGATATTGAAGTTAATGCAAATATTTGCAGAAGCCATATTGAAGATGTGCAAATAGAACAATATATTGAGTAACAAGAACTTGCTTGGAAGAATAAAGAAAAAGAAAAATCGTTAAGGCTAAGAAACTAAATTAATTTGGGAATAAAAGATATAAGGTAACTATGATTTTACTTGGAAGAATATGTTATGAAATTGCCGTGTGAACGTAGAAGTGAAAGTGATATAGAGTGAGAGTGAACTGAGAGTGAAAGTAATATAAGATGGTGGTTAATATGGGAATGCTAAAATTGAATTTGGTAAAAATTAATGGGATAATACAAATAAGATATTTTATTATTAAATATAATAAATGAGTATTGATCAGTTAGAATATTTTTAATGATTTTGGAAACTTGTTTATTGCTTAAACTCAGCTCTAAGGGCTAAGTATATTAAAACCGTTAAACTATTAGACCAATAGCTCTTACCAATAAAGATACCTATATACGTATTATTCTATGATAAGATTAGTTATTATACTCATGTATGTGAATATATATCCTGATTTTGAGATACTTAAAAAAAATCAAAACATAAAATAAAACTCAGCAACTGAGTTGGAAAAGAAAATACCGATCGATACGACAGTTCAAATTGTTTTTTTAAACGGTAGATGTTTGGCATTAATTAAAAGAAGTTTGTACAAAACAATCAGCCAAACAAGGTGGCATAGAGTCAAGCCACAATCTACCTGGCCCAATATAAGCATACTTAGCTAGGCGATCTGCCATTACATTATGGGAGTTAGTCTACAAACCCCATTGTTATCCCCCAAACCCCATTTTAATGGGAAAATATCTATTATGCCCTTCAGCATTCCAAAAAAAAAGGAAAGAAACCCCAAATCTCACCACCTTTCCACCTTCTACTTTTTGGCTTTTCCTTGTTGGCTTTTCCATATTTTTCTTGTACCTTGACTGACCCCTTGAATGCTTCAAATCTACTTTTGTTTTTCTTATACTTTCCTTCACTTGGTGAGAAACACTCACCCTCGGATCCTCGCGAGCCACCCAGATCCGTCATGAGTCAAAGAAGCCAAAGCTCCATGGCCTCTGTCATGGCCCCTTCCATGGCCACTATCTGAACACGAGCACCAGACCCATCACCTCTTCTCCTTTCTCTGTTTTCTCGACCACGACGTCCCTCATCGATGACTCTGTCCAACCACCGCAGAAGCCACCACAAGCCACGGTTCTAGATCTGCTTTGTTTCTCCCTTTCGGATCCATTTTTTCTGCGACGGTGGGTTTCTACTCCGCTGCTGATTTCTTTTCCGCTAGCTTCCACTCTGTTTTCCAGCCACCACCGTCCCATTCAGAGGAACCACCAGAACTGTCGCCCAATTCCGATCCGGAATCGGCCTCCTCAGTCAACGGCGGCCTCCTGACGCACTTCCACGAGCCGCCCCGCCCCGCCGCTGCTGCTCCTTTTACTCCTTCCACCAGCCAAAAACAACGGCACCACCAGCTTCACCGCTTTCTTCGAGGAAGCCAGAAAGTTTCCAGTAAGAGCATCCAAGGATGGGTTTGATGGAAGTGGAGGGATGGGCTTTTCATTTGGGAAGAGAGCAAGCATGGGGTTTTCATTTGGGAAGAGAGGCAGGGAAGAGACCAAAGTGGGGTGTGGGGTTTGTGAAAAAAGGAGGGAGTATAATAGAGGTTTAGAAAAAGGATATTATTGGTATTATGAAAAAAAGTGGGGTTTGGAGGATAAATCCGAGGTTTGAGGACTAATTCTCTTACATTATTTACTCTCAGAACATGACTAAAGCTAAAAACCGTGAAATGGTTGGGCATATTGGCACCTTCTTGGATCAGCTCATGGAAATAGGTCCGTTTTGTATGTGAGCTTCAAGACTTTACATAATACCAAAGTGAAACAATCAGACTTTACATGCACATGAGTTAGGCCCAGATCATTTATTTAAATCTTTTAAAATAATTGATTTTAAAAGGATAATTAGTTTTGATTTTAAAAAGTGGCACATATTATACATGATTTTAGTCACTATAAATATTCATGATTTTGAAATTTATTCTTACATTTTTTCTTTATTATATATTCATGTTATATATGTTCTTTTTCTTTTATGGGTAAATTTTTTTTTTAAACTTTTTTATGGGGATAAAAGAAAAATTAAATCCACTGAATGGTAAAGCCCAAGATTGAATCCGGAACTTTCAACTCCCAAACCTTAAAACTTGGTACATGAACATTTCATCATATTTTAGGATGACAATATATGAATGTTGAGCAGTAAAATAAATTGGCAGGGTATTTTGACACCCCACTTTTAAGATGAAAATACGAAAATACCCTTAAATTAAAAGAAACCCACCACAAGCCTTCCGACCCTATCCCACCCCACCCCACGCCCCGCTTTCTTCTTTTTTTCTCTTCTCATTCTTTTTTTTTATTCTCATACCCACATCATATCCTGTGTCGAACTACCCCATCACAATAAGTCGTAGCAACCTACTATTTATCGTGTGTGCATCCCAACTGCGACAATCCCCCTCTACATATTTTCTCTTTTTCAAGGTACAAATGCATGCATTAATGTAATGTACATGATTGACCTCGGATCATCATGATGTTGACCTTTTTTTTTCTTTTGGTGGTGAAAAGGGTCACGACCCTAACCTATTATTATTTTTTTTTTAAAAAAAACTTTAATGCTTTGATAGTGAGATGGGTCAAGACCGTAGCCTTCAATAATATAACCCAGATTCGGGAGGTCAAGATCAACATCAATGGTTACAAAGGTATAAAAGATATATTCATTCAGAGTCATGATAAATCAACCTACAAAATCAACACACAAACAAACCTACACCATAAGAAAATGACATCCGTCACTTGTTAACGAATCAATAATAAGCAAGTGACACATGTCATTTCATTTGTGATGTAGGCCTATTTGTAGGTTAATTTTGTAGGTTGATCAATCATTTTTTGTTCAGAAAAAAAGATTAATTTATTGAAAATCAATGCAATCATTTTAATTTTGTATAATAGAACACATTAATTAGAAATGAGTAATAGATTACAAACCCCCATTAGTATCCCCAAACCCCTTTTTTAAAAGTGTAATTACCATAATGCCTTAATTAAAAAAACGTAGAATACAAACCCCTTTTTTTATTCCCAAACCCCAAAACCCTTTTTCTATCCATAAACCCCAAACCCCTTTTTCATATATCCTATCATAGAAACTTCATCCTCCTTATTCTCTCAAAAAAAAAAAAGAATGTGATAAAACTTGAATAATGGAGTTTTAGGCTACCTTATCTTATTAAGGCCTTGTTCAAGAGTGCTGCAACTTGTTATAGCTATTGTCATCGAGATTTTGTTTGGTACAGATGTGATAAATAAAAGCTTCCATTAATTTTGCATTAACTTTATTTTGTGAAGATTATTGCAAAGTTGCTCTAAGGACCAAAAATTACTAGTAAAACATAGACTATGAAGTTTTAACAGATAGTTTAAATTAAGAGATGGCCAAGGTTTTTTTTAGTTATTTCATATTATGACTGCCATAACAGCTGTGTAAAGCGTCCCCTAGGTTGCTTTCTAAAGACCTTGTGGTCATGAAAATCTTTTACCAAACATAAATTTGAGACTTTTGATGTCGAAAGTCATCAAAGAGCATTCCCAAACTGAGTCTATGCATCATATGGTACGAAAAATAACTGAGTCGTCCTTGTGATTTTTTTTTAGAGAATAAGGAGGATGAAGTTTTTATGATAGGATATATGAAAAAGGAGTTTGAGGTTTATGGATAGAAAAAGGGTTTTGGGGTTTGGGAAAAAAAAAAGGGATTTGTATTCTACGCTTTTTTTAATTAAGGCATTATGATAATTACACTTTTAAAAAAGGGGTTTGGGGATACTAATGGGGGTTTGTAATCTATTACTCATTAGAAATAAACGATGTAATATTAAGGTGTTTTTTTTTTTGTCGAAGGAATATTAAGATGTTACTCCCGCCATTTAATATATAATGTATTTATGTTAATAGAGTTTCCCCTTTTGTTTCATATATATATATATATATATATATATATATATTAGTATTGGCAATTAGGGCCAATGGGCGGGTAAGGGCCGGGCCATTGCGGGCTTTGCATTTTTGCGAGCCGGCATGGGTGGCCCTAATTGAGTTTAGGGCGAAAAATTAGACCCTGCTCGCTGCCCGCCCAATTTTTGTTTTCCTTTTTTTCAAAAAAAAAAAAACGTTGTCGAAAGATTGGTTGAGAAATGTGGAGTCGTGGACGGTACCTTTAAGAAAATTTTGTACTTCAAATCCAGCATTAACATCACTAGTTCGTTATTTAATTCATGATTCTTTTGAATAAGTGTTTAGCAACAATTTTATTGTTGATTCTGATACTACCTTACCTGGAGTGCCTATTTATTTCTCTTTCTGAGTATAACATTGTATACATTGTGGACTGATCATAATTGAGATTGTAATAATGATTTTGGCCAAGGGAATATATTTTTGGTTTGGAGGGATGTATTTTTGGCTTTTGGGCCACTTGGTCCAATTTCCTTTTTTTTTATATAACAATGCCCGTGGGCGGCCCATGGGCGGCCCATGGGCAGCCCTAAAATGCCCGCAAATTTTGCGGGCGGCCCTGCCCAGCCCTAAAAATTTTATGGGCGAAAAATCAAGCCCTGCCCGCAAATTTTGCGGGCGGGCTGGGCGGGCCCGTGGGCGGCGGCCCTAATTGTCAATACTAATATATATACATTAGTTTTTTATAAACTTAATACTATTTTTTCTAATTATACCCTTCTTTATTATAACTTTTTTCACCTCCAATATCTTTCTTTCTTTTCAATAATGACTACACAAGGTATTATAGTCAAAATATCTAAAATTCTTGCGTCATTTAATTAGTTCTTAAAATTTGCGTATAACCTTAAAACACATTATATATTTCTTCGGATCTTATTTGTAAGATTTTTTTGGGATTTTTCACTTTCATCAAGGAATATAGTTAAATTTGTTAATAACATTGGAAATGTAAAAATTTAATATATTTTTTTCAAAATTGCCCTATAATTATCAGAACTCTAAAAATATTAAATAATAAATTTTTTTGTGAAAATAAATAATTAAATGCTATTATAAATTGAAATAAAGGTTTATAAATAAAACCAAAATAAAAGTAAAAAAATACTGTATACAGAGAGAGAGAGCGAGCATTAAAATTGGTTGAAAAGTCGCAACCCGGTCTCAATGTCCCACCCTCAGCTATTATGGCCTAGCTCGAGCCCCGAAGACAAGAGGGAAAGAGAGAGAACTTGTGCTGTATGTGGACTCCATTTTAAGGCTGGATCCCATAGGCCCAGAAGTTTACTGGATCATCATTGAGGCTCCAGATATATCTCTTTGAGATTTAGATTCCTCACCCCACATATTATCCCTACATTCCATTTGAACAGTAAAATGACAAAAATACCCTTTATTTTTTTTAGCACGGGACTCTCGGAATATTTTTAAAGTGTTTTTCCGGGAGATATCTCTCGGAATTTTAGACATTTTTCCGAGAGGTACCTCTCGAAAAATTCAGCAGAAAAGAGACATGGCCACATGGGCAGACACTAGTGTTGCCAAAACAGAAACTTATTGTCTACAATAGCCAAGTGAAATTTTTGTAGCTTATTTTTCATAGAAAACTTATCACTAAAATAGATTTGTCTCTTCCTAACATTATGCGTCTATTGCTTGTTGCATATACACTTGATGATATTTATTTAGTTGCATATATATCACATAGTAGATGGTATTGATTGACAAACACATGGTTCATAATAAACAGTGTGAATCATTAATAAAATCCAAGAAGTTGTTTCTCTTTTGAAGGGATTATTCATACTGAACTATCATCGGGAGCGACTTGAAATCGCCAAGTGGCATACTGGATATATGCATAGTTGATGCCCATAGCCATTTCAAAACCCAAAACTGATGAGTAGTATTGCATAAATTCAGTATATGCCAAACTTGTGCAGATGGTACAACTGCAAATGGTGAAAAGATTTGACCTCTTCATTTTTTTTTCTTTTTTGCTAATTTTTTAAAATTCCGAGAGGTACCTGTTGGAAAATTCTTCACTTTTCCGAGAGGTACCTCTCAGAAAAATATTCCGAGAGTCCCGAGTCAGAAATTTAATGAAAGATAAAAGTGAAATTTCATTGTTTAAATTGGGGTATGGGGATAATAGTTGGGGTGGGAATTCCATTTCTCTATCTCTTTCCCACCATGGTCTAATACAGCTTTACACGGCTTAATTAGTTTTTCAGTAATGATATTTTTACAACCTTTTCTCCTATACTATCATTTAGAGTATATTTTTCTCTTTTTTTCTATCATATCAAATTAGAAATAATATATCTCTCTCTCTCTTTTTTAATTTCTCTCTTCATTACACCTTCTACACATAAATATACAAAATATAGGAGTAACAATTTCCTTAGTTTTTTCTTCATTAGAACACAGCTTAATAGCTTTATATGTACTCAATATTCACACATTATTATTTTACTCCTCTCATTACACAAAAATATATCGGTTAAAAAAAATAATTGCATTAATTTCAAATAAATTAATTTTGTTGTTTATGTTATTTCTCTTTTATGTGGTCATTAATCTTTAATTTTTTCGCTACAAATGTAAATCAATTCAATAATTAACAGAAATAAACATTAAAAATAATAATTATTTCAGTTTTGAACAATTAAATAAGATAAATGAATAAAAGCATCTTTTTTTCCTCCAAATGAGAGAAAAAAAACAAAGGCAATGTCAATTATGTTTCATTTTTGTTGTTGACAATTAGTTACTACATACGAATATTTTTATTGAAATGGTAAAATCTTATGAATAGTAACTGAATTTAAAGGGTTGGTCAAGTGGTAGCTAATTTAGTCATTTAATCAACTAGTCTCGAGTTCGAGCCTTGGGTATGGAGCAACCCTCGCTATGGGAGACCCCTACCGCTTAGTGCGAGCTCAGTCGGGTCAGACCGGATGAGTCAGATTCTGGATAAATTAGATCCGGGTACCGGTTGATAAAAAAAAAAGGATTAAAGACCAACAGTAAGCTAAGGGTGGGAGGGTGATCAAACCACATCCTTGTCTAAATGCAGACACCACCCATTTATCTAAATGGTGAATCACCAAATTACCCATCCTTTCAACAAAAGGGAAACGAGCAGTCGAGCAAATATAAAAGGAATCAGCTAAACTAAATGAGAGAGTTTTTTTTTTTTTGATGAACAAAATTTTATTGAAAAGAGGACAAGAAGTCCACAATCAGGTACAAGAAATAAGGACCAAAAATCCTGTAAATTATGCAGCCCCTGCACTAAATGAGAGAGTTAAAATACAACCAAATTCAAAAAATATCATACTTATTTGTTATTTTTATGAATTGCACCCATTAAAAAAAACATAATTCCAAATATCTTTATACATATTTTTAACTTCTTATTCTTAACACTTTTTTTTTTTGGTTTACTTCTTATTCTTAACCTTTAACAAATCATTGATAATATTTTTCTTTCATCCCACAAACATAATACATTAAAATTTACAAAAACTTTTGTCTAAATCAAAATTATGATGATAATAAAATTTGTATATAATGAATTGTGAGAGATTAATCAATATAAGATGCGTTAATTAAATTACAAGTTTGATAATTAATTGATGTGGTAAAAGAACATTAAAAACATGCCCCTTAAAATTTTGACATTAAAAACATTAGAAACGACGATAGAATAGTTTTTTTTTTTTTTTCTAATTATTATTTAAATTGGTTTAGTTTAAGAATTTAACGTGCACTGTTAGTTGAGTTATCACCGTACCATTCGATAGCTTTTCTCTGCTATAGACTGAATTATGATTAGCCCAACTTTCTCGAATAATACGTATATATTATCCATTAAAGCGTACCACTTTATATGTCATTTTTTATGATTTATTAAAAAAATATAAAAAATGTGGTGAGGCATAAGAACGCGATCTCGTATTAGTCTGAAATAAATTATTTGGAATTAAATTAAATGTGCTCTTGGGACGTCTGTAGTACTGGCCAAAAAGAACGGACAAGAAAATATATTAAATATTTGTAAAAAAAAATTGAATAGTTAAATAAAAGAATATTTCTACCATGCAACCAAATTTTGGATGGTTGCACAACAATCCCTTAAATGAACCAATGATTGTTTGACACGTCAGCTAATGAAGTTCTAAGTTACTGCCATGTCAGCTCAGATTAGCTGGTTTGTCAAACAAACATTGATCCACTAAGAGATTATTTTGCAACCATAAAAAAATTTGGTTGTATAGTAACAGTGCCCTAAATAAAAATAGGCTTATTTATGTTTTTAGTCCCTAAAAGTTCAGCGTGTTTTGGTTTTAGTCCTTAGAAGTTATTTTGACCGAGACTAGTCCTTAAATTTTCAAACATTTTGGTTTTGGTCCCTTCCATTAATAAAAATTCTTTATTTGTTTGTGTGGCTGGCGGAACATCACATCAGCAGTCCACGTGATTTGGGGCGACACCAAATAAGTGGTATGACGTGGATGATACAAATCCACGGACGCAAAATGGTCCGATACGCAAAATGGTCCGATACGCAAAATGGTCTCGTACGCAAAATTTTGAGTTCATGGTCTTGAATCATCCATGTCACATCACCACCTATTTGGCACTACTTCACACTACGTGGCTGCTGATGTGGATTTTCGTTAACCATGTCAGCAAATAACAGATTTTTACTAATGGAAGAGACCAAAACCAAAATGTTTGAAAATTTAAGGACTAGTCCCGGTCAAAATAACTTATAAGGATTAAAATTAAAACACGCTGAACTTTTAGGGACTAAAACCATAAATAAGCCATAAAAATATAATAAACTAATTGTTTTTCAATTACCGCGGAACAACAATGTCTTTTCCGACTTTTTTCTCGTTTCTTCAAACTTAAAAGCTAAGCATAGAATTTGCTTGTTGCTTTCCAACCTCGTCCAGCATTGCTTATTTTATTTGGTACGGTATTGCTGTTCACCCATATTTTTTTATAAAAAAGTGGGAGGGTTATTACCTGCTACTCTATATCAATTATCAAGTGGGAAAATTCTATTGAGCTGTTTGGATAGGGCTTCTATGTTTCTCTTATTGGAATGACAAAACACGATTCAAACTATCATTATCATGATGTGACGAATTATGTGTCTATTTAATACTGAAGTTGGTGGCCTGGTGGGTGCTAACAAGTCAATCCCTACTGCTATATAGTATATGCATATACCACTGCACCAGTGACCTGCACTTATGTTATGGCATATCTTGACTCGTTTGATCCAAAAATCAATAAAATAATTAGTGAAGAGATATTTAGGGATGCTTGCAAGGGAATATAGAAAATCCCTCACAAATTATGTATTTAGTTTCCGTTTCATATGTAGTGTGTTTTAAGGATATACACGAGTTTTAAGAAATTGTTAAATGAGGTAAGAATTTGTTGTATTTTGACTATAATGTCCCTATATAATCATTATTGAAGAGAGAGAAATGTATTGGAAGTGAAAAAGAGAGTGTAATAAATATGAGTGTGTTTATAAAAATAACATTAATTATGTATTAAGTTTATAAAAGAACAAGACTTATGAAACGTGATACAAATGTTAAAACAACATTACGGAGCGAGTACTCATCAGTTAGGATGTTTGTGAGAGTATTTCTCATAAAATAGAAGTTATGAAATTATGAGTTTGCCATATAATTTATCAAGATACGAGTTTGGGAGGGAAAGGATGCAGAAATTAATTATCCTCCATTAATTTTTTAATAATAAAAAAATATATTTGCTACTCTTTTGTAAAAAAAAAAGTTTAAATTTTGAAAAATCAACAAGATTAAAGAGACAAAGATTTATTCTTTTGTCTCCCAAATCAACCAATTGCAGTATTTATTATTTAATGCATCTTAAATTAACTATCCAATCATAGATTAGAGAATAATATAATTTTTTTGTTTTTTATTCACTATTTTAATTTTGATTTGGGACACTAATTTTTTTTTTATTTTTCACTAACTTCTTGGGACTGGGGATCGGAGTAATTAATTACTGTAGTTAAGAATGAGAAAAAATTAAAGCTACTACACTCACAAATCCTAATTAAGTGACGGTAATTAACTAGTGATTTTGATAGGAATGCCTTATGGCTCCATCATCATAATTCATAAATGTTGGAATTTAAATGGAACCTTGTAGTTTAAGGCTTGTGGACCTAGTTTGATTCACTTGCCTTGAAATTCCTAATCGATAAGGGCCCATTGCATGCTGAAGTCACAAGCTTTTTATGCTCTCTGGAAGTTTCTTGTAGGACACATATATCATGCATGCGTCGCAGCTCCATTGCATAATAGAGAGAAAGAAGACCACATACAAATGCAGGGAATGTAAGCATATACCAGTAATTATGAAGGCATGGCTATTAAAAATTACTCTTTTGGTTATTATTATTAAGGATTTTTTTGGATAAATGAAAAATTTTATTGAAAACAGGTATAAGGATGATAATTGTATTTATTAAGGACGATAATTGTATTTATTAAAATTTTAAAAATCCAATTTAACATTATAATTTTATTACCTTAATTTTTATTAAAAAATTTAAAATTCTGTTGTTTCACATTACTAAACAAAAGATAAAAAAACGTAAATATTTTTAAAAATATAATAAAATAATATTTTATAAGTAAAATCAAATTCTTCTGGAATAGAACCGAGGGGAGTAACACAATTACACTAACACATACTCCGTCCGCCTTGAAATATAAGCAATAAAAAACATATCTCTTTTGGTTTTAAATATAAGCAAAAGTAGCCAACTTTCTTAAATTTTATTTCATTCTCAATACCCCTCTCCAAAAACATACCTAGAAAATTGTTATCTTATTTAATTTTTGTTTCATTCCCAATACAACTTTCCTAAAATACCTCTATTCTTTTATAAATTTGAGGAAATTAAATACAATCAACTAACCTCCTTAATAAGCGTAAAATTAGTTGGTTTTACTTATTATTCGAGCAAAAGGAGTACATATTTTATCTTCAAGTATGACGTGCAGACTGGTTGGGTGGGAGCTACTTACCTTTCTTGCCACAATGCCACCATTTGAAAAAAATAAATTCCTCCTTTCATTTTCTTGTTATAATAATAAAGCAAATATTATTCTATTAATATTTTCAAAGTGGAGAATCCCAAATTGATTTCTACCATTTAGTTTTGAGACCAACACCTTGGACACCCCCGCCCTATGTAAGGGAAAGAGGCAAATATTAAAATAGTCTTCATAATAAGGGACATCTCAGTGTGTATATATATATATATATATATATATATATATATATATATTAAATAAGAAGAAGAATAGTCCTTCCCCAACATTCTCAAGGCCCCACGGGATGAAGTTTACTTGAAACTTCCATAAGCATCTGTCCAAACCATAGAGACTTAATTTAAATGCTAGATTCTGTTATTAAAAGACCGTGTATGACCAGTTCCTTACTGGAATTTTCTATTCTTTCTTTTCTGCCTATGGTCCAATTCCCAGGTGTGACTGTTCACAACTCCCTTAAAATTAATGTCCCCTTTGATCAAGTGGTCCATTGTATATTTAACTACTCGATTATATATGCACATAAACTAACAATATAATAGACAAATCTAAAAAAAGCCAATAAAAATTCCATTATTCTCAATTTATTATTATTGTAATATGATAAGATTCAAAACATAATAAGATTCTAATGCATGTTATATATGACGGTGATCTGAACGCAATACATAAAATTAAAGATATGTCAGAAGAGTATTTCAAAAACATTAAAAAGAAATTAAAGAATAAAAAATAATATGGATGCAAGTGGTTAAATGGTAAGTTTCTAACCTCTTTATTTTTCTTTTTGTTATTGATGGCGAATTGGTAATAGAAGTAGCATCACTATTCTAAATTATTACATCATGTATATAAGTTAAGACTTTTGTTTAACTTGGTTCATAGAATTGCTTCTGGGCAACAAAAAAGTGATATGATGTGCATGGCAAAATCTTGGTGAATCTCCTCAAAGTCATACTACTTTGGGGGAATCGGGGTAGCTATACGTGAATTCAAACCTTTTATGGTTATGTAATGCAATCATATGATTTATGAATTATTCCCTTGATTTACAAACTACCCAGGCACGCAGTCAATTGGTTTAATTATTGCTGAGACTTGATATCTCAGAATTCCCATCTTTTTCTCCTCATCAAAATTTCCTGTTAAGTCATCATGACATGAACCGTTAACTTGCCTGCCTTTCCTCTAGTGATTTAATGCTTTTTGGACTCAAATATAATTTTATACAACAAACTCATTCACCTTTGCCCGGAAATTAACAAAAATTCTTTTGGTTTATTATATATATTACAAGACTGTCGTCGTCACCGTCTATGCATAAGTACAAGAGGAACATGATGTACGAGTCCTCAGTACTATGAAAAATGATGCATTATCTACAAAATCAATCTTTATCGTAAAGGAAAAAAAACATGTGTTATAAAATCTTATTTTACCTTTTAATGATTGATTAACAAATAACACATGTTACTTTTTTTTTAATGTAATATAATTTGCATTACTTTTATACAACCAAATTTTGAATGGTTGCACAATTAATTAACTCTTTGATGAATTAATGGTTGTTTGACAAATCATTTAGTGAATACATTATATGAGAGATAAAAAAGACTAAATTGAAATAACGCAATTTCAATATTGGGTCAAAATGCAAAAAAATAATAATTTTGAATTATGAAAAATTGACGCATCAATGACATGAATTTATTGAATGATTTATCAAGTAACCACTAATTTATCAAAATATTGTTATACAAGCATCTAAAATTTAGTTACATGATAAAAATATTCATAATTTAAAGTTTAATTTTGTAAACTAATATACCATTTGCAAAAATCCGTTAACATTTCTTGGACTACCATCAAATTTAATTCCTTGAAGCATAAAATTTGCACTTAGAGATAGTTGAGAAAGCAACAAGAGTAATTTAGGTAACTCACACAGAAGCACGTGACTATTATCATAGGGGATAGTCAAAATTGAACAAGGGCCTTGCAAACAAAGAAAACATAGACGGAGGGGTAGCAAAGTCTTTTCGTATGCAGACATAAAAATCCCAAGCAAAGTGGATGTCCAAATATGTGGCCCGTGAGCATATTTGGTAAGATAAGCTTCTAACTAATTTGTTCACTTCTAACTAAATGACTTATTCTTAATTCGCTAGTAGCGTTGTTCGGAGAGAAAATAATTAAAAAGGAGTTTTTAACTTTGAAGAAGAGAGCTAGTAATTAAAAAAAATGTTAATGAGTGTTTTTATTAGAACATTTTTTTAAGGAAATAAAAGAAGTAAAATATTATTCTAAAAAGTTGTATTTAATATTGCAATTTGCATCCATTATTAGTATTGTGATATTAATTTTAAGGTTTTTTTAACCTTAGTTTTGACTAAGAATAAAAACTAAAAAATGAAAATGATTATTTTAAAGGACTAAATATATATAATTTTTTATATTTTAAATACATAATTTTTCATAAAATATTTCTATTCTTAACTTCAAAGACGATTAAGAAAACCTTTTATTTTATGGGAATTATTTTTATACAACCTAATTTTGAATTATTGTTATGCAATCCATGTTGAATCAATAATACTTTACTTTATTTTTTTTTTTGGTAGACAAAGGGGCAAAACGCCCAAAGAAAGAGAAAAAATTACATCACATAAGAAACTCTAGGTAACGCAGACCTAGAGTAGTCATGAAATAAGAGAGGTTTTAACTCCTGAATAGGTTCTTGCAGAAAGCAGTATCCAAAATCTTTATCCAGGCTGAAATTTGCCAAGTAATCAGCACAGATGTTCCCTTCACGCTTTGTATGCACAAACTTTATGTTCTGGATCTTACGTCGCAAAAGATTGATGTGCGACAGAAGCCCACTATTAGCTTGACCCTGACCAGTGCTTCTCTCTTTATTCAGATGATTTATGATGGAGAGGGAGTCACATTCAACAATCAAGTTGGAGATACCCTTATCAACAACAATGCTTAAACCTTTGAAGAGACCCCACAGTTCAGCATTGTAGGTTGTAGCTATTCCAATTTTATTATAATATCCACTAATCCATTTGCCATTGCTATCTCTGAAGAGCCCTCCACATCCTGCATCACCCGGGTTTCCCTTCGACGCACCATCAGTATTTAGCTTTGTCCATCCTTCCGGGGGGTTAGTCCATTGTATAAAGCGGGTTTCCATTGCTCTTATATTCTGACTTTTCTGATGGGAAAGTAACCCATGAACCTGCGAGAAAATGAAGCTTTTAGAATTGTAGGGCCAACTAAAGTTTATATCATATTTAAAATTGTTACGCCATTGCCAGATAAAATAAATGACACAAATATAGATAATATTCCAGTCTAAAGGTTTGAAACCTCCCTTTCCATATCTCATATTATCGTTGCACCAGGTGAGGAGATCTTTTGAGAAGAAGTCATTGATTTCCGAAGGCTTGATAATGTCCAACCACAGGTAACGAGCTCTAACACAGTCTCGAATGGCATGGATCAGAGTTTCTTCTGGTTCATTGCATTGGTTACAACCGGGAGCTCCCATTCCCCACTTGTGCAAAAGAGAGTTGGTAAGCAAGCGATCATGAGCGACCTTCCAGAACTGGAATTTCCAGCGTTCGGGACACTCCAACTTCCACAAGACTTCCCACGGCAAGAGGGCAGCAATTGGAGGGTCTTGAGTAAGAAGCCTGTAAGCATTTCTAACAGAGAATTCACCATAAACAGATCCAGCCCAAATAATGCAGTCATCCTCCAAATCCTCATGAGGTGCTGGTATGGTTCTTATTTTGTTGAGGATATAATCAGGGACACAATTTTGTAATAGGTTGAAATCCCATTGTCCCCTCCCATTAGTCATGTCCTTAACCAAAGTCATATCCTGCAAAAAATCATTAGAATGTACAGCATAATTATTAAGAGTAATATTGTTTCCAATCCATTTATCATTCCAGAACCAGGTTCCTTTGCCATTTCCTACCCTGTATTATATGTTATCAATGATAATAGGCCATAATTGAACCAATCTCTTCCAAATACTAGAATCATTTCCACTAGCCACTGCAGATTTCAACAAATCACTCCCTCTAGCATACTTCCCTTTCATAACTTGGACCCACAGATCATTCGGCTTGGTTAATATTCCCCAGCCAATTTTCATGATGAAAGCGTTATTCATGTTCTTGGTTCTTCTAAAGCCAAGACCCCCATGAGAGCGAGGGAGACAAATCTTATCCCAACCGAGAGCATGGTACCTCCTTTGATCACGAGAGCTTCCCCAAATAAAATTCTTTTGAGCTTTTTCAATTTCATTACAAACCGATAAAGGCAAAACAGAATGCTGCATAACATGGTTAGATAAAGCACCAATAACATTTTTAGCCAAAACAGTCCTACCCGCAAGGGAAAGACAATTGGCTTTCCAACTAGCCAGCTTACCTTTAAGCTTATCGATAAGGGGTTTATAGTTATCTCTTTTACGTCTACCCCCATTATCAATAGATCCAAGGTATGAACCAAGGTTTTTAACCCATTTAAAACCGCTAAGGTATGCTATATCTGCAGCCACAGAATGATCAGTATTATTGGAAAAAAATATACTAGATTTATTATCATTAATTTTCAAACCTGAGCTGGAACTGAATCTGTCCAGACAATTCATAATTTTGCTATATTGATCCCTTGAAGCTTCTGTGAAAATAAGAAGGTCGTCAGCGAACATAAGATGGGAAATGTTTGGGCCATGTCTACCAGCCCGAATGGGTTTCCAGCTTCCGCTATTGACTTCTTCAGCTATCATGTGAGATAATTTATCCATGCAGATAACAAATAAGAAGGGGGAAAGGGGATCACCCTGTCTAATTCCTCTTGAAGGGAGGAAGGCCTCACTCTTGTTTCCATTCCACAGAATTTTAAAAGAGGAAGTGGAAATGCAAGTATATATCAGTTGAATCATAGCTGCGGGCAAATTAAGCTCCATGAGGCAATTCTTGATAAAATTCCATGAAAGCCTATCATAAGCTTTCTCCAGATCAATTTTAATAGACATGTATCCAGTTTTTCCTTTCATATTTTTCATAGTATGAACCAACTCCTGCGCAATAATGATGTTATCTTGTATGTTTCTGCCAGGGACAAAACCCGCTTGAAAAGGGGATATCCAGGAGTTCATAAAGGGTTTAATGCGATTCGCCAAGATCTTAGTGATGCATTTATAAATAACATTACAAAGAGCAATGGGACGAAACTGAGAAGTATACTGAGGGGCATCAACTTTTGGGATTAAGACCAGCAGGGTAGAATTTATTGACCGAATAGTTTCAGGATGATTCCAGGCTAAATGAATGAAGTCGATAAAGTTCTTTTCAAGCAAGTTCCAGTTGTGTTTAAAAAATATGCTAGGAAGACCATCCTCACCCGGAGCTTTAAGAGAGCCCATGGAGAAGAGAGCCTTCTTGATCTCCTCATAAGAAGCCAGAGAACCAAGATCAGAAACCCCTTCGAAAACCTGAGGATAAGATATGTTGCATTGAAGAACAGGTCTATCAGGGACTTCTTCAGTATACAGTTTAACAAAAAAGTCCTTAACCATCTGGCGTAATCTGTCTTGTTCAAAACACCAGCTACCAGAGTCATCAATAAGAGAAAGGATCTTATTCTTCCTTCTTCTGTTAATAGTGCGCGAGTGATAGTACTTTGTGTTTCTGTCCCCTCCAGCAATCCACTCTTTTCTAGATTTCTGAAACCACAAAGCTTCTTCATGTTTGAGAGTCTCATCCAGTTGTCTTTGTAAGTCCACTCCAAGGTCCTGCAAAAATCTATTTGTTGAATATTGAGAAGATTCCTGGATGCCTTTAATCCTGGCTAGAAGCGTTTTCTTACGCTGAAACACATTACCAAAGACCATTTTGTTCCAAACCCGAATTTTAGGCACAAGATGATCAATGGCTTCAATTAACACAACATCTTTTTTCCAGTTTCTTATCATGAACTCATCAAAATTACTATGATTCAGCCACATGGAATAGAAACGAAACGGTCTTGCTCTAGAGTTGTTATCCGCAGGTTTCAGATTAAGGCACAGGGGATTGTGATCAGAGTGCAAGCGAGGCAGAATTTTAACCACAGCATCAGGAAAGCGAATACGCCAATTGAGATTGCTAAGACCTCTATCCAATCTTTTAAAAACCCGATCATAACCACTTCTAATAGGACCTCTCCAAGTAAAGATATCACCAAAATGCCCAAGGTCAATAAGATTACAGTCACTAATTCTATTAGAGAAGAGTCTACACTTAGCATAGTTAATAGGAGCTCCACCCTTTTTTTCTCTAGAACAAGCAATGTCATTAAAATCCCCAATGAGAGCCCACTCCCCTATCAAGCTCTGTTCAATCTCAGAAATAGAAAGCCAGAGATTACCTCTTTCCTCTTCATGAGGGCTGGCGTATATGGCAGTGAGGAACCATTGATCGAAGTTCTCCTCCTGAATAGAAACGTGAATCAACTGATGTTCAATGCGAATAGGTTGGATAATAAGATCATTTCTGTTCCATAGAACCCAAATCCCACCAGAGTAGCCAATAGCATCACTAATTATGGAATTCCTGAAACCCAATTTCCTTATAATTTGCCTAGCACGTAACCCACTGCATCTAGGTTCTTGGATAATCACTACATCAGGCTTATGAAGAGAAATCATGTCACAGAAGAATCTTCCAAAGTTCCTACCGACCGCACCTCTAACATTCCATGAGATAACTATCATTGAGAATGATTAGATGGTAGTCTAATAAGACTGGGGTTACCTTGATGAACGCCATCATTCTGATTTTTTGGTTGAAGGGAGCTCAAAGACAAAGAGTCCACCAACATCTCTGTGCCGCCACCCTCATCTTCAACTGGGTCTGGTGGTTTTGGAATGGGATTGATGACCGTATTTTTTCCTCTCTGGAGAAGGTCGAAGTCCACACTCTCTTCATTGGGGAGAACCACATAAGTTGCTATATTATCTATTCCACTGTAACCTTGCTTTTGTAAAGTTCTCATCTTGTGCAGAATAACTTGTTCCTTTCCTTTCATAATTCTTTTTTCCTCATCAGACACAACTTTCGGGCTTTTGGAACCAACTTCAACAGAGATAGGCTTAGGATTATTCTCCTTGTAGGATGGTAAATTGGGCCCTTTAGAGGATTGCTTATTTTTTATTTGAGGATTTTTATTCCCTAAAGGGCTTCTCACCTTATTGGGCTTCTTTGATATAAAGGCCTGTTTCTTAATTAAATTGTCTTCTTGAACATGCTTCTCCTTGCTAACTGATTGCATATCCGTGGAAATTCCATTCACAGGTTCCATATCTTCACTAAGGTAGGCAAATCGTGAACCATGCTCACTGATCTGTGAAGAATCTCTTTCCTGCTTCAATTTCGGATTTCCTTTAAAGCGAGACGGTTTCCTTGCAAGCATCCAGGGACCAAAGTGGGAAGTTTCCGGTAAGGATTCCTTTCTCAGGGATTGCTCCTTTATTTCCTCTGATTTGTTGCCCAAATCTTCGCCTCTGATTATTATGTCCTGGGAAGTGACCGTTGTAGATCCGTCTGAATCTTTTCCGTATGCAGATTTTTCCTTATCGGAAGATTCTCCGATCACCTTCTCTGCCCCTAACGCCGCCACACCAGAGATGGTGGTGGTGATTTCTTTTTGGCCCAAACTCTTTTCTGGGCAAACATCAATTCTATGTCCATACTTTCCGCAGTGGAAACAAATCAAATGAAGACCTTCATATTCTAGGCTGACCTCTCTATCAAAAATTTTCACTTTAGGAACAAGCTTTTTCATCAAATTAATTTCAACACAGATCCTGGCAAACCTTCCTTTGGAGTGAATGGAAGTTGTGTGGTCAATTTTAAGCATGTTCCCAATCTTAGCTCCCACCTTCCTCAGGAAACTTGGATTGTAAAACTCCATATCAATGTTTGGGATTCTGACCCAAACAGCAGTTTTTTTAACCAGATGCTCTCTTTGAAGAAATTGGGGGCGCCACCGTTGCACAATCAAGTAGTGATCCGCCACTTTCCAGGGTCCCTCGAATAACGCATGTCTGTAATCTTCTTCAGTTGTGAATTGCACAAGAAAGTACCCTTTTGGCATCTCAATAATCCGGATAGAACCAGCTTTAACCCAACTTCTTTGGAGTTTGTTCTCCAAAATCCTCAAATTAATCCTTTTACCAAGGACATTGACAATAAGGGAGTTTCTCCATGGCTTGCACCACTCTTCATATTCCTCCTTAGAAAATTTGATTTCTGGACATGGATCAAAATCATTATTATTGTCTTCCTCATCAGCTTCTTTGTACCACTTGTTTTCTGGGAGCTCCTCATCATCAATCTCAAAAGCGTCCCAAGACTGGGAGGCACTCGAATCTTTGAGTAGAGTTTCCTTATAAGAGCTATGAATGCCTTTAGAGACCAAAGAGAAATCTTCATCCATCGGGGAAGAAGAAGAATCATCTCCTACTTTAACTTTTTTAGTACTACGCTTCTTAAGGTCGTCTTCTTGGACAGAAGGACCCTCATTCTCACGTTCCTCATGAAAAACCCTAGCAGAGCTCATTTCGATTTTTTCTCGAACCGCTACTTTTTTACTTACTTTACTTTATAACCTAACATATTATTGTCATATCATTGTTTAAAAAAATCAAAATAATTTTTCGCAATTTAGTCCAACGTAAAAATTAGATTATTTCAATTTACTCCTTTGTACTTTTAGATAAATTAAATTATTCCAAAAATTATAATTTATCTAAAAGTACAATGGACTAAATTGAAATAATCCAATTTTTATGTTTGATTAAATTGAAAAAAAATAATTTTGACTTTCTTAAACAATTACATAACAATAATATATTAGAAATCAAAGTATGATTGGTTTAATATAAAATTGCATCACAACAAAAACCAAAATTAGGTTACATATTAAAAATATTCTAATTTTATCTGCATATTCAATCAAATAAACGTAACTCAATATCAAATTGAGAGTGAGATCTATGTCCGCACATTGTTTGGGCTGCATTGTGGTCACCTTTGGATGGGTACAGTTGGCTTGGATTTGATGCATTGGTCCCCTAATCTCTTCTTTCTCTCTCTTCTAACAATCTTTCCCCTTAACGTGCGCGTTGCGTTTCTTTCATGCTTGCTAAATTGGAATCTCTTGTCCGCCGGTAATGGGGTCCTCAGTGATTTATGTGTGGGTATGTAGGACCCACCTCCACTTCCCACTTCAAATTCTACATGTGCCTCTAAAATTGATCAATATCGTATACTCTACCTTACTTTGTTGGGTTGAAAATGAGAAACGAGTAATGAGAGAGTAGTGAGAATTAAGAAAGAGATATTATAAAGAAAAATGAATAAATTTTATAATTGTTTGATATAAGAGTATATGTGAAAAAATAGGAAATAGAAAAAAGTTGAGTAATATAAAAGTGTTTGACAACCAATTTTTCTAATTTGCTTAGCTTTGATTGTTGCCACTTGAGAAATAAACATAGTGCATCACACTTAATAGTTTCTACACTGATACTGGTTTTATCCTAAAACAAAAAAGTTTTACAAACCTAAATTTAAGGAATTAGTTAAGACTTAAGAGTTTAATGCTTATGATTGTTTCTCATTGATGCTCTGTTATTGTTACCGTTGGTTAGGTGGGTTGAATTATTTTTCACTCACTTAAATATAATATTAATACATAAATCACGGCACATGGATGGTGTGACTGATCTGAAATAGTAAAAATAGTGTATCAGACAATATTTCAAGTCCAATGCACCTCTGAACAGTAAATATTACTAATAATTTTTACGTAATAATAACAATTTTGTATGCCTTACCATGGCCCATTTCTTCTTAAAATTTTGTTCCGCATGTTGTACATGTATAGAATCATATTAAAAATTGGATACATAATATATAATAATTAACAAATTATAAACAGGTTATTTTGTAAATTCTTACATCAATAGAGTTTTTTCAAGGATACTTTTCTGAGTAAGACACTTTTTATTTACCTAAGTCAAAAATTATATTTTTAACTAGATGTTTAAGAACCACAAATCATATATATATATATATATATATATATATATCCGCATATGCATGTGTCAACCTCCACTTGCCGTTGATCTCTTGGTGTTGATGAACTGATGAAGTAAAAAACTTTACATTATCAGTGCATAGCCATTAATCTCTTATTTTTATAATGAATGAACAACCTTACATAATACATTAACCAAGATCATGATTTTATTATTTTTAATTACCAGATAACAAGGTTTAACACCGCAATAAGCTGCTGAAGAATAATGATGAGAAATAGGGAGGAGGAGAAGATCCCTTGGGGGACTACAAAATCCATTTGTTCCCCCATATCTGTGCTTTGCTTTATCTTTCTTTTTTATTCTTTTTTCCTTAGAAGCTGAGCTGCCCACCACATGGTTATGTACTACCTCAACTCTCAAGGCTCTCCCCTCCTTCACTCTCTGACACACTCACATTCTATTAACAGTCTATTTTTCTTTAATCCAAGAAAAGCAAGACCAAAAATTATCTTGGTCAATAGGAAAGAACAAGAGCCAGAGCCAAGAGGCTCTTAAATGCAAAGCGTGGTCTTATTATGTTCCAGTCTTTGAGTTGTAAATATCCACATGTTAGCTTTTTGTCCCTTTCGTTTGGATCTTTTATAATCCGTAAAACATTTATACAGTCCTTTGTTATTACTCTGTTCCTTACCAAGTTATACTTTCTTGATTTGTCGCTCCTTTTATAAATCCCAGCCAAAAAGATATAGAATATTTGTTGCCCGATATACTAAGGCTTATGTACTTATTTATTTGCAAATGGTTCTTGTAAATGACAAATTTTATCCTATTTTTATGCAATTGAAGATTTCATAACAAATTTCTTGACCCAACACTATGAGAAAAAGTGTAATCTATGAAATTAAACTAAATTATTTTAGGTTTACTTATGATCCCTGAAAGTTTGGAGTGTTTTGATTTCGGTTTCTTGAAGTTTTTTTTACCTTGACTCATCCTTAATTTGTTTTGAAAATTTGGTTTTAATCTTTACCATTAGGAAAAATTAGTTAATTGCTAATGTGGTTAACGGAATGTCACATCAGCGTACACGTGTGCAAATGTTGCATGTCCCGGTAGGATTACATGGTTGATCCGGACCCGCAGGAGCAAAAGGGCCAAAGCCCAATCCACATTTTGGGTGGTCCATGGCCCTTTTGCTCCTGCGAATCTTGATCATCCACGTCATCGTACCGATTCTATACTTGCATCGTGTATGTTGATGTGACGTTCCATTAGCCACGTCAGTAATTAACGAATTTTTCCTAATAACAAGAACAAAAACCAAATTTTCAAAACAATTAAGGATGAGTTAAGGTCAAAAAAAATTTCAGGGACCAAAAACAAAACACTCCCAACTTTCGGGGGACTAAAACCATAAATAAGCCGTTGTTTTATTAGTATCATTTAGGATTACTCTACTATACTAATTAATACATTACTACTCCCTCCGGTCCTATATATAAGTCACATTTTAGAAGGATTCTTTGGTCTTATTTATAAGTCACTTTATATTTTCTAGGAGACATTTATTGCTAATTTCTCTTATTTGCCCTTTGCCAATTAATGTGAAGTAATGCATTGTGAAATTCTCAATGCAAGTTAAGAAGGTAAAATTGTAATGTTGAAATATTTTTTTTAAAGTTTCAAAAAACCTAACTACCCTTCATGGTCTACTAATTAATAATGAGTAATATGTCATATTAGTTACTGACTTTGTAAGCGTCGGTCAAGTTAGTCCCTGACTTTATCGAAATAGCAATTTAGTCCCTGAGATTTCATTTTAATTCACATACGTCCCTATCTTTATCCCATTTTAAAGCAAATACGTCCCTGTGATAGTGACGGCAGAGACTAACTTGATTGACATTCTCCTATCTCAGAGACTAACTTGCTATTTCGATAAAGTCAGGGACTAATTTGACCGACGCTTACAACATATTACTCAATTAATAATTATAGAGCTAATTGAAAGTGGGATATGCTCCAGTAGATTTCTGCTTTGGGCATTGGGCTCTTAGGGATTCCCTCTATGTAGTTATCTATATGATTCTCCCTCTCCCTCTCTCTCTGCACAAAAGAATGTTACCTAGTGATGGGCGGAACTAGTCTCCTTAATAATAATATATTATATATATATATATATATATATATATATATATATATATATATATATATATAGCTTCTCTTTTCTTTTCTTTTTTTTTTTGAACCACTCAAGATTCATCCCCAATTCTGCTTTACCTCCGTGTCCTATTCTTGGATTTCGAATGTTCTTTATTATATTCCTTTTCATCAATTCCATTATATTAATCATCCAAATTTGATCTTAGACCAAACCCATCACGTGAAACTATATACTACTGAGTGTGTTAAATAT
The DNA here is from genome assembly GCA_037953625.1 of Crotalaria pallida. Taxonomy (NCBI): domain Eukaryota; kingdom Viridiplantae; phylum Streptophyta; class Magnoliopsida; order Fabales; family Fabaceae; genus Crotalaria; species Crotalaria pallida. The sequence goes on from CM075655.1 coordinate 111,342,960, forward strand.
TATTCGACTTAAAGTTAGGTGCTAATGTGCTATTTCAATGACAACGGATAATATAGTTGATAGATTACCGGTATTTGATGTATAATGTGGTACGTATTATTTTTATTATGTTAGGGAAAAAACCTGTCGGCATAAATAAAATTCGCCACACAGATTTGTATGTTTCGAAAGATATGTTTGGTTGTTGGTCAAAAAATATTTATGACGAAAAAAGAAACTCAAATATTGTTTGATAGATATTTTTGGTATTATTCTCGAATGAAAAAAAAATGTTTCACAATTTATCGATGTGTTATAACTATGAAGAGCACAACTTACCTATATAAAACTACAATTGATCAATGTATTAAACCCCTCCTTTCATTTTTTTAAATTTTGTTGAAAATCTCCTTTTTTCATAATTTTTTTTATCCTATAAGAATTTTTTTTATTTATCTAATCTATTTAGAAGTTAAAAAAAATTAATATTTATTTTCTAAGTTTATGTTTTACTTTTTCCATCTATGAAGTACTCCCTTCAATTTATAATATAAGAAAAAAATATTTATTTTGGTCCCAAATAGGATAAAAAAAATTAACTATTTTTTTAATTCTAATACAATTATTCCTATATTATTCTTAGTAATTGGTTATCTCATTCAGTTTTTGTTTTATTCCCAATATAAATTTTCTAAAATAATTATATTTTTTATTAATTTTTAAGAAATTAAATCCACTCAATAAATTTTTTTAATAAATAAAAAATTAATTTTTTTCTTATAATAAAAATAGAAGAGAATGGTATAAAGTAATTAATAATTACAAAATCAGATGAAAAACATAATAAGAAAACAAACAACAAAATTTATTGAAAACGAAAGCAATCAATTATCAAAAAATGTGTTTTTTTTTTTCAATCAACATATAGAATGGTTTTTACTTTGAAATCCTTTAATTTTGAAAGGGTTGGATACCCTTCCCTTTTCATCCAATTATAAAATGCCAACTCATTAAAGTAGCCACGTGTTTAGATCCTATTGAGTTTCTTTTTGTGGAAGCGGGGTGGGTTATTTTCAACATTATTTTTTTATGCAGTGGAATTTGCTAGTGCATAAATCCTGAGGTTAGGTAAGTCATTGGGATTTTGGAGTTTTAGCCATGGTTTTGTGCTTAAACTTTTGGTTTTCCTGATATTTGTCAGTGACAGATCTAAAAATAAATAAGTGGAGAATAATTTGGGGCAACTAATTTAATTTAAAAGTCTTGTAAAAAGATTCGAGGACTTGAATGCAAAATGTATTGTCTAATATGGCAAGACTAGCTAGTCAACTATCCAATGTGGTGATATATGTCTATTTGTCACTATTTAATTGGAACATGTAATAAAGGATACAAAACCCTTCCAAAATTAAGGGCTTTTGAAGTAATCACCTACAAGAATAGTGATTTATTAGTTGAATAATTATGATTAATCATACCCTTTCCCTTTGTGTGAACCTCACTCCCTACCTCTGTTTATCCACACAGACACACACACATACACACTGTCCTGCACTACACATAGCCACAACCAACATTTCAAACCCATCAAGCGCCACTTTCACTTTGTCTCTTTACTCCTTGTTGCAACATTTCATTCGAGACATCGATCATAATGTTAACCAACTGCGACAAAATGGTACACATCCCTCCACCAACAACTAACGAATGGACACAGCAGGTTCTTTCTTTTTTTTTCTCTCTCTCTCTCAATTATTAGACAAATACGTGACCACCCCATTTTTGTTGCTTTCCTTTTGGAAGAGAATATATACACTGTGCTGTTATTTTTACCCTAGAAAAACACCACCTTACACTATTTCTTTTTCTTCATTCATATATTTTTTTTTCCCTTCTTCTTCCTTCTATAGGCTCATGACATAGATGATCACAAAGTCTCGATGGCTTCTGCTTCTTCTTCTTCAACTGGTATTAGGGTTATGGAAAAACCAGGTCAAGAGCTTCTTCAGCAGCAGCAACAAGCTCTCAAGTGCCCTCGTTGTGACTCATCAAACACCAAGTTCTGCTACTACAACAACTACAGCCTCTCTCAACCACGCCACTTCTGCAAAGCTTGCAAACGTTATTGGACAAGAGGTGGTACTCTCAGGAATGTTCCTGTTGGTGGTGGCTGTAGAAAAAACAAGCGTGTCAAGAGACCAAATATTGATACTACTACTTCTTCTTCTCCTTCTCCTTCTTCAAATTCTAACCCTCCTTCTTCACAGCCCCACATCGAAAATAATAATATTGTTTCTTCAACAACAACCTCAAATCATATCAACCCTTTGTTTTATGGGTTACCTAGTAGTAACTCTTGTGATATTATGAGTGCTATTCAATTCCCAAGGTTCAGTAGTTCTGGCTATGATCTTCATCAGCCTCAGATGAATAGCCTTGGATTAGGTTTCTCATCTGATGTTATGTCTGGTGATAATGGTTACAGAAATAATAATGGGTTTATTTCAAGTAACAACAACAACACTCTTCTTTCTACTTACAGTTCCATCTTTGGTTCTTCTTCAACTACTTCTGCACCCTCTGCTTCAGTTATGGCTTCACTGCTACTTCAACAAAAGTTCATGAATGGTGGGGTAGTGAAAGATGGTTCAGGAAGCAACAACAATTACCATGGCTTGGTACCTCTAGAAGGGTTGCAAATGGAAGGTACTAATAATAACGCTGAGATGGGTTCAAAAGAAGTGAAAGCTGAAGCACAGAACAAGATGGAGTGGAATAATATTAGTGGTGGTGGTGGTTCTTGCCAAAACCAGATGGATCAGCAGCATATGGGTTTGTTGTCTGATCCTTCACTTTATTGGAACACAGCAACAGCTATGGGTGCTTGGAGTGACCAACCTAATATAAATCCTTCAGTCAGTTCTCTGATCTAGAAATTAAAGAAGCATCCTCTTTTCAAATCTCATACTCTAGCTCCCCCTTGTTTAAGGTCATTTTCTTAGTAGCACGGTTATATGTACACTCAGGAATGATACTTCTAGCGATACCTTTCAGGTTTATGGCAACAGGATGCGTTAGTCGCTGTGCTGTAAACCTGAAAGGTGTCGCTCCATGGTGTACATGGAAAAACATTTTCATTTTCTTTATGTTTTCTTAAGGCTTCTCTTGTTATTGTTGCGACTTTTTTATTTGTTTTTTTCCTCTTTTGGGTCAAAATCAGGGGGAAAAATGGGATACTTATTATAAGATAAAAGGGAAAGGTATAGTAGAAGATAGAAGTTTGGGATCGGAGTGATCATGTCAGCTGCAAATATATTACTCCTCAGCCTTATTAGTTTTTATGTGGCAAGGTTGAGAATTGGCTATTTTGCGCTGAGAGGAACCTCGGATCCTCTTCTTTCATCATCTCAATGCGGCTGCGCCACCATGGCATGTCGTTCTCTGTTGGAGATTGAAGGAGATACTTTGATTCAATAATTTAAGTTCTCCATAGTTGAGTAAGTTTGGTCTTTCATTAATTTTGTAATGTATATATGCATTGACATGTCCTTTGTCATTTCCTACTTTCTAATGTATTGTTATATCACTTATTAGTTAGATTTGGGTTTGGGCCGGGATTTACTTGGTATATGCTGCTGGAACTAATATTGGTTTCATTTTTGTTAACTTTGTACGTTTGTTTTGAAATTGGGGGATTTATTCAATGCTAGATTATTGGTGGTATAGAAATATGTTGAAGAGAGGGAGATTTACTTGAATGGGTCGTCTAGAATTTTCAATTGTGTGTTAGATGTTATTAAGTTTGAGTATTGTTAAAAGCACATAATCTTTATTCTCTTTAATAATGGCTATTGTGATCATGTTCACTCCGCTTCATATCTAATACTAGTATTTACAGAGTTTCTGTCTCTATGTGTTATTATTCTATTACAAAACTCAATATATAATTAATTTTATTTTTGACAAAACACTCTTATTTATTACACTCTTTTTTTTCATTTCCAATATCTTTATCTCGCTTCAATAATAATTATATAGGGGCATTATAGTCAAAATATTCCAAATTCTTACACTATTTAACCATTTCTTAAAATCCGTGTAAAACCTTTTTAACATTAGTTATGAAATGAAGGGAGTACTATTTTTTTTAGACATTATTAATGTTGTTTTTAAGATTGAATTTCTCATTTTTTGAGTATGAAAGTGTCTTTTATCAATTGGTGCATGAACCCCAACTTGTGTATCAACTCAACTTCTTCTATGATCTAAAATCCCTTTTGTTTTATTAAAAGTACTCATTATATCTGTTGTCCCTAATATATTTTGATTAAAATGAGTCTTGTTAATAAGTGTTTTTAGGACATTTGTTAAGGTTCCTATACTTAGAAAAACAATTATCAATGCACATTACTTCGTGTTTCGAGAATCTTAAAAAATGCATTTTTCAATGGATATTTACTACATTTAGCTTTTTAACAAGTACACCAAGAGCACTTATTAGCATTTGCCTAACAAATTAGATAAACTTAACGTTTTAAATTTTTGGTTCAAGACGTTGTGCATGAGTTTCTACTTTCTATGCTCTGGCCTCCCTCATTCCTAACAATATGCAATCTTTGATCATTTACAATACAATTTTAGAGAAGAAAAAGGGAAATAACGACAAAATTGGAATTTTGTATTTCCACAAGTTTTCTTTGCTAAAATAGAAACTTATCAAAGTTAGGCGTACATACAAATTCAAATTGCATTTGAACTAATATGTGGGCCGGGTTGGTAGCCCGGCTAAAAACTGCTGCTTTCAATGCATAGGAACTCAAGGACAGGAAGTCAGGAACTCATAAGTCATAAGCTGTTCTTCACTCGATACATGTCTTAAGGAATAAGATTTCATATATTTCTTCAAAGCAAATAAATCTAAAAGCTTCTTTGATCCAGGAGACACTTATAAAGGAATAGAACAATAACCATGCTCCAGAAAGATTAATTCATTATCCATAAGGTGATAGGATAAAGAAAAAAGTAAGGGAGGGAGTATTATCAAGAGTAATAGAGTTTTTCTTTTTGAACCCCATTGATTACTCACCGGCCCCCATTTTTTCCGCCTTACACAAGGCGGTAGTGCATTTTTCCGCCTTTTATAAGACGGTGGTGTAAATTATCAGTTTTTTCCGCCTCTTTTTAGGCGGAAAAATGGTAATTTTGCACTTCCGCCTTGTATAAGGCGGAAAAATATGGAAAATTTTACACTACCGCCTTGTCTAAGGCGGAAGAAAATGGGGGCCGGTGAGTAAATAGTGGGGTCCAAAAAGAAAAACCCGAGTAATAAATCACTCACATATGAATGACAATGAAATTCGAATCTTGATCTGAATCATGGGGTAATATGCCAAACACAAATAAATCATCAGCTAGATTTACTTGACAAAAACGTATTGAACAAAGGGATGCAGCGCACACTTTAAAAAAAATAATAATAAAATGCAAATTTATTAAAGGTCTAGCTAAGTATCATAGTGAAAAATTCCCCTCCCCTTCCAAGAAAGAAGGATTGAGAAATCAACACCCCATATCATGTGCTCAAGTTAAACGAGAAAAACACCCTTCATCTACTCTAATTTATTTGTCATTTGAGGAGTTTTAAATAGATTAAAAAAATCATTTAATGTTTTAATTTTCAAGAGAATAATAAGACAACTTTATTATATTATCATCACTACACATTACATTAATTCTCACATATTTCACATATATCAAAATATTTAAAAGTAAGGTTAAAGTTAAAAAAAATTAATTAATGCATCTTGAATTCCTAAAGCAACAAATAATTTAGAGCAAATTAAAAATACTAAAATAAACGACAGATAAATTGAAACATAAAAAATACACGACAAAAAAGATTACAAGGGATAAGAACACCATGCTTTTGCAAATTTCTTTCTTCGTAAAACCAAACAAGAAAACTTGTCAGGAAAAAGTTAACACCTCGGAAGGAGTCTGTGTTTAAAAAAAAAAGGTGTATCGAGTTTTTATTTTAATTTTTATAATTTTTTTAAATCATTTTATTTTGGTTTTAGTCTGGTGTGGTTAACATTTGTATGCAATAATATTTGTCGTATTAATTTGTTTATTGATGTTGTCAATTATAATATTGACACACTTTTGAAAATAAAAAATTCAAAATCAAAATTATATATATATATATACTGAAATCAAAATTTACTATATTTTTAAGTACCAAAAACTTATTTAAGTAAAAAAAATTAACAATTGCCTTAGCCTATAAGCTTGTGTTATCATGAGCGGATTGTCATTCATCTTCTAAATATTAACAAGGAACATAATTTTAATATCTTATTGTATTTAGCAAATTAATCAATTATCAATTCAGTAATTTAATGTATTATTTCATCGATTATCTAATTGCATCCCAAACTATTTTCTCTATAATTATTAAGTATTTTTATTTATGATTGTAACTTCAAGTTAAATAAAACATTGTTCTTTACAAATTTTTATAATTTCCTGTGACGGATGGAGAAATTCACCTCAAAATCCATAGGTCGCAACAGAGTTTGAAACTCCTCCAACAAAGCAGATTCTCATCATGCAAAGTTGCAAACAAGTTCTTCCTCCAATGAAAATTCCAAAGCCAATCAGCAACTGTCCAAAAGCTGATATGTCAATTCATTCTTGAATCTGAGTAATTTCTACTACGTAATTAATCTAATTTTATACCAGGATACAATTATTGCATGGTATACAATCATGTGTCGTGGATAATAAGTGCTAGCATGAGATTATAAAAAAGTGACAGAAGCATGGAACTACTAAGATGTTAGAAAGGTTTTATTTAATAACAAAATAAATTAAATTGAGCAGAGCTGGAAAGTAGTATTTTATTAATAATAAAAAAGCAATGTAATTATAACAATAATTTAATAAGAACAAATGAGAGGAAATGATTAGAAATAGTCTGGGTTGAAGCGTGTGTATGCGTTGTCCTTAGAGAGAAAATGCCTTCCATTGCACAGGGTGAAAATAATAATGTACTCCTCTTCCAAAATCCGACAACCCGAGACCGATCGATAACAGCGAAGGATCTCCCGAACCAATGAACACCAATGCTCTCACTTTTATGTAAAAAGAACTTTGTGTTTATTTATGTGAAAATATAAAAACTGTATTTAAAAGCAAACAAGGAAAGTGCAATTAAAAAAACAAATAATAAAATTATCAAATTATGTAACTATTACAAAAGGTTTTGATTTACTAAATATGACAGTGTTGAGTATATCCAAACCAGTTAACATAATCAAATAAGTGTCCTCAGAGTTTTTCTTCTTTTGAAAGATAAAAACAGAGAAGTGAATACAGCGTTTATCAAGTGGTTTTTTTTCCTCTTATCAGAAATGAATAATAGTTCTAATATATAGATAGAAGGATAAAGACATGAGAGCTGTGCCGAAGTTCATGCAACCACTAACAACTACGAAGTTCGTGCAACAGTAAGCAACTAGCAACGTTAAACAATTTTACTTAGTCAAAAATCTTATCCTTCCTTTTTAACAACTAGCTAACTATTTATTTATTAAAAATAAAAATAAATCATAATAATAAAATATTTTATTTAAATTTTAAATTACTAAAATATAAAATATTTTCCAACATAAGAAATAGTATTTCTTGATCAATCACTTAGTTTATTATCTTAATATTTTCTCGTATTCCTTATGGAACTACCGGTATCTCCAAGAGCACACCCTTAATACCAAGAAGCCCTTGACACTAATCCGGAGCGACCTGCGTGGCAGACTCTCCCAACGAGATGTTTTTATGGCAGACTCTCCCAACGAGATGTTTTTAGTGGGAATTGAACACGGAGCTACTAACACTCGTGTCCCATTTCCAAGATTTTCAGTTGAGGTCTTACACATCTTAATCAAACCTCATTCGTCTATTATCTTAATTCTTGACGCAACACGGATGCGTACATTTATTTTTGCAAGTTAAATCACTTGGTGTAGTTCTTATTGCAAGTTCTTATTGAATATATTTGCAGAGTAAATTTTTTTTACACTTGTATATTCTAATTAAATCCAAACCAATATCACTACAACATTTTTGACTTTCTGCAACGACACAAAACCGTTGCTTAAAGTACAAAAACCGTTGTTGAAAGTTTAGGCAACGATTTTCGAACTGTTCTCTATGTGAGTGTTGCCTATTGTCAATGGCAACGGTTTTTTGTATTTGGCAACAATTTTGTAAAACCGTTGCCCTTTGACTTATAAACAGCAACGGTTTCCTCTTTCATGATATGCAACGGTTTTATTAAAAAAACCGTTGCCCTTTGGCTTATAAACGGCAACAGTTTCTTCTTTCATAATATGAACCGTTACCCTTTGGCTTATAAGCAGCAACGCTTTTATTAATCTATAGGATATGCAACAATGATAAAACCGTTGCCTTATGTTTCAGCAATAGATATAGAACTATTGCCAACTTCACATAGGCAACACTTATTTTACTTTCACTCTATATGCAACAATTTTAATAAAATTAAATGCAGTAGTATATATATATAATGAAATTAAATTATAATCACCATACATACCAAAATGACATAAAATTATATTATTCTATAATCTGAAGAGTACAAAGTTACCAAAAAAAATCTAAAGAGTACACGACCAAATTAAGTACTTGCTAATTAACAACATATTTTTTGCTGAAGTTAAAAAAAAAACTCAAAGCTAAAATAATCCATATATATTCTTGATTGCCAATGACAGGATGGAGTTGATCATCCTTTAGAACTTTTCCTTGGCAAATTAAGCACTGCCGCTCTGATAACACTCCAGTTACAGAAGCAATATGTTCTTTCAGAGCAGTAACCGACATCTGCAAAACAGGGAAACTGTTGGAGGGAGAGCAAAAGTATAGATTCTATTTAATTTGCTAAGTAATGGCAAGATGGCAGCATAATGGTCAAAATAACATAAAATAAATAAATATAGGAAAAAACCAAGATTATATATAAAGAAATAAGAAGTGTAGATTAGAAATTTAAAAAACAAGTGAAAAAGGACGATAAGTAGTTAAGGAATTACCTGTTTATCCACTCTAAGGGTGCAAGTCAGTGAATCCAATGTTTTGATCTTTATCTCAATAGTAGGTTCTGAATGCTGTGAATGAAACATGAAATTATAAAGCTGACATGATTCCAGGATCCTCTACTCCAATTGAAAATATAATGCATGCAAGTAGGGGATTGAAGCATAAACAGTTTAGGAACATGACACAAGTGAATCTGACAAGAAAAAAAGACTAAATGAAAACATGTTATTCCTAAACTTCAGCAACATAATGAAGCATGTTCACAAAGCTATGTACAGTTTTGGCTCGTTTACAGCTTTAGCATTTCCTGTATTGATAATAGCATTAAGAAAAACTTGGCATGTATCTCAGCACAGATGACGCAATGCAACCGACAAAACAAAAAGCACAACCTAGAAAGGATGACATCACATAGTTCAGACTATACTTTCTCACATGCATGGCAAAATTATCTCCCCACCCGCTGCACCATAAGTTTGCAGCAACCCAAAATGCCAAGCCTATATAGGTAGCATCTAATATTAGAATGTTAAGGCCAACACCAAGCAAATAAATCAGCCACACCATATGATGTGAATCCTATTACAACATTCATGTGCAACACTACTGTGTCAGAAAAAAACACAGTAACAGAATGGCAAGTATCTAATCTGTTATCAAAACACAGCAACATCCATCTTGTTATTCACTAAGAGAATTAGTATAAAACTCCAAGTATCTAATCTGTTATCAAAACAACTATGGTAATTGACCTCTACTAGAAAGCAAAATCCAAAAAAAAAACAAAGATATAAAATTACTTACCCACCCTCTAGAGCTGCTACTACCAATCTGTGTATACTTTAATATGGTCCAGACAAAAACATAGTCAAATTGATAGCCTGCACTATAACAATATCCAGATTAATTTGCAATAATTAAACACACCAAGTTTCTAGCGCAATATACAGAATGTTAGTTAGATAGTGAAATAAGAAATATTGCAATAATTAATGCACAATAAACAAAAGAGTTGCTACCACAAGCCGCTTAAATTGTCTAATACTATTAATTCACCTTTCACCATAGTAAATGAACTAAGATAGTGATGAAACTTACAATTTGTGGCAAAGGGGAAGTGCCAAAAACTAAATGTTAGAGTCCTAACTTTTATAGCAGCAATCAAAGCCTAAACTTTTAACCTGCAATAGAAGAAAAAAAATACCAGTAATTCATCACTTCACTCAATACAGTATCAACTTAAATGAATGGAATTGAAACACATAAGGAAAAGTTAAAGTCTATAGTTACCAAGCCCTAATAACTTATAGCATGAGCAAGCAAACAAAAAGGGGGAAAAAGAAGGACAAAAACATTAGCATCAGGACCTTGAGCAAGCATAAAGACCATCTTGAATTTGGACTCTAATCTTTTCCATAGCTTCTCATATTCCTTATTCTTAGCATTCATTACAAATACAAGAAAGTATCAGTATCACCATATAATAGCCGAATGAAACCACCTTAAGAACCAAACATATCATAACTGGAAACAAAAATCTTACATTAAAAACTTACACTACCAAGTAGATTAAGATGATTCTGTTTTCCGTTACCAATTTCCAATTGGTATTGATCCTAAATCTGCTTTTCTATTGGATATTGAACGGACTCAGTTGCAATGCCTCCAACAAAACATAATAAGATAACATGTCTTGTGTAATTTCAAACTTCAAACGCAAAATGTAATAAGTTAAAATCATAAAAATACTCTAAGTTAAGTTTAAAAGCAAACAAGGAAAGTGCAATTAAAAAAACAAATAATAAAATTATCAAATTATGTAACTATTAAAAAAGGTTTTGATTTACTAAATATGACAGTGTTGAGTATATCCAAACCAGTTAACATAATCAAATAAGTGTCCTCAGATTTTAAGTGTAAAATTAACAAAACAAAAATTAAATATATGTGCCTAACTCCTAAGTGCATTGTGCTAGTACTGAAATTCAAAATTCAGACTTCTAATTGTGTATCAGTGTATGCGTATAAGTGTATGAATGCAAAGGCCAACACACTATATATAAATTCTAACAAATTCAACACTGATATTGCCATATTGTGATACATGCAAATTCCAATTCTAACAAAGTCTAAAATCAACACTGATATATCATATATACAAATTCTAACTAAGTAACAAATTCAAGTATTCAACACTAATATTGAAAAATCGTGAGTACACACAACATATATTGATATATTATATATGCATATTCTAATTTCTAATTAGTCTAAAACTCTAAATCAAAAGCCATAGGCCAGCACTGATGAATGAGAATGAAAAGGCCACCACAAGTACATAACAACATGGATAATAGAAAACTAAGAAGAAATAGAGGCCAACATATAAGGCAACACACAAAAAAAAAACAATGGTGAGAATTGAGAAGTTCAGACTTCAAAGGCCCTAAAAAAAGAACAGCATAGAGCAGAGGAGGAGTTTACCTTTAAATGGAGAGTGGCTGCTTCAAGTGTACAGAGGAAAAAGGAGAAGGCGATGGAGACCGGGACAGAGGCGGACAGAGAAGGATTGAAGGGGGTTGCGATGAGGCTGTGACTCGAGCGTGGCTGTGACTAGCTAGCTTCCACGGTTTCTTCAAGCTTTTAGCCGAAATCTGAAATTAAGACAAAGAATTTCATACTATTAGGGAGTGTTGAACGAAACCTAATTACCCAAAATCATAACAATCTCAATTGCAATTTCTCTGCCACGTCGAACCACTAGACTTCAACCCCTCACCGAAATCGTCATTTGAGGATTGTGAAAGGCCTCGAACTGTGAGAGAGAGAGAGAGAGAGAGAGAGAGAGAGAGAGAGAGAATGGCGCCAGTGAGAATGAGTGAGAGAGATCGACAGGAGTGAGAAGTGATGGAAGAGGGTATGCTATGGAGAGAAAGAAAGAGTACCTGATGGAGTGTGCGAATCCTAAGGGGGATGGGTCCGTGTAGTGGCGGCGGCGGCGTGAGCAATGTCTTCGAAGAAGAAGAAGGAGGAGGAGGAGGATTATATTGTGCAGCAGCGCTACTGCGTAGGTACTAGGAAGAAATAAAACTAGGATTGGGGGTTTTAATTTTAACTTAAATAGCATTTTCAGCAACGGTTTTCTTCCGGTAAAAAAAGCAACTGTTTTAGGCAACGGTTTTATTTTTAAAATAAGCAACGATTTTTCTTATCAAGTTTTAGGCAATGGTTTTATTTTAAAAAAAGCAACGGTTTTCTTATAAAGTTTTAGGCAACGGTTCAAAAACGTGGTCCTTTCCATCAACAATTAAAAAACCGTCGCCTATATGGAAGGATATGTTCATATGAAGTAGTTTGCAACAAATATGAATAAAAACCGTTGCTAATTCATATCAGTTGTCTACACACAAAAAACCGTTGCTTATTCCATGTATAGACAACTATTTTTTAACCGTTGAAATTTCAGTGTTGCCTAAAGCTAAAAATGTTGTAGTGATACGGTGTGCAATTGTGCATATAGATCTCTCATACCCAACTAACCCAAACAAATCCAACCTACATAATTATGGTTTAGTTTTGTTTATCAAATTGGTTCAATCATTTTTGATAGATCCATCATTGTTGGTTCGTTTCTTCGATTTGGCTTTGGTTGGACCAAACCAATTGATACCCTAATTAGACCAAAACACAAAACAACAAAATAATTTAGTTTTATAATTTGTCAAAATATCTCTTGGGTCTTCAATATTCACTCTTATGTCACACATAGCTATCAACTCTCATTTTATTCTTCATTTGGAGGCAGCTTCACAGCTACCTCTCCCCCTCTCCTATTTTTCACGATCATTCAATAATGATTATGTGCTTCATCATTACAGATGATTGTTTTGCTTTATTAACTCGTATCATCACATTCATGCATTGTTCCTTTACTCAACTCTATTTTTGTTGTCTCATCTCAACCTTACCACAGTTGTTTGGATTATTGAGTCTGTTTAACTTTTCCCATGAATATTCACCCAACTCGACTATGTGTGCTTAATTTTTAATTAGTGTTGTTGATTTGGCACTTAATAACAAAGTTAAATAATGGGCTTGCATGGTTTATTTATTTATTTATTTTTTTTAAAAAAAAGCTAAGAGAGAATTAATTTTTTGCCCCATATTTTTAATTTTGAACCCCACTTTATAGTTTTGCGCCTAAAAATACCTTTACCTCTTTTAAACCCCAAATCCCATTCAGTCGTCGTCAACCCCTATTCCTCTTTCACCGTTACCTTTGTCGAGCTCCAACCACCCTCACATGTCTCCATCACTGTCGCCAGCCACCAACACCATGTCCCCCAACGTCGTTTCCCAAGTCCACCACCATGCAACAAAACCCCACCACCACATGTCATCACACAACTTCCTTTCTCAAACCATCGTTCTTGGAAAGAGCAATAAAGTTGGGTCCTCCTTCATGAAACAACACTTTCCATAGAAAAACACCTTCAAATCCCACTTCATAAAGTTGTGGACAAGGCTAGTCACGACATCCTCCACCGTGCGCCATCCTCTGACTGGGCCGTGGGAACACTACCCTCCACCTGGGCTCCACACGCTACCGCGAATGGTGGTTCTTGGTTAGATACGAGGATTTGGGATTTTAATGAGTTAGGGACATTTTTGGTTTTCTCACGTTCTAATGAGATTCAAAACTGATTTTATTGGGGAAAAATATAAAACTAAAAAAAAAAGACGGTAAGGCTCAAATGCATGGAAAAAGTAACCATGCATTAGTGTATGGGAGATTGGTTGCTTTTGATTTCATCACATGTAGCATAAACATTGAACAGTGGAGATTGGTAAGGAACACCCGCTGTTCCAGTTTAACAAATTAGCGCGAATATGGCAAAACGTGATAAATTAAATACTTTCATCCCCAAATATAAGATCATTTTGACACTTTTATTTTGTCTATATTTATAAGATTATATACCAATTTCCAATGATAATTTTTTTAGACTTAAATACCAAAATGGTCCCTATAATTGTTGCTCATTTTGAAATAGGTCCCTATAAAAAAATTTCTTTGGTTTTGATCCCTGACATTATTTATTGTTTTGGTTTTAGTCTCCCATATTTAAATTGGATGGAAATCACTAACATGGCTTAACGGAGGCCTCATCAGTACAGCCTTATCTCACCTACGTGGTATTGGAAAAGCCCGTGCCTCTCACATGTACCAGATCAGCCATCACTCTTGCAATAGTAACCAGATCAGCTGCAACACCTGTAACCAAACCTGCAACCAAAGCTATACCCAAACTAGGGGTGTTCAGAACCGAACCGGTCCATTGGATAACCGAAAAACCGAAATAAAAAAATCGAAAAAAAATGGACCAATTCGGATGTGTTTTCCGTATTTCTGAAGTTGTATGGCCCATTCTCAAGCCCAATTTGGCCAACCCTAATACTTCGCTATTTCCTCAGTTCCTCTACACCAAACAGCACCTCCTCCCTCTCTCACCAAACAACCGCTCCTCCCTCTCTCATTCGGCCGCCGCTCCTTCCTCAGTTCCTCTAAGCGTCGACCACAGCGACCACAACAAGCGCAAGTCCACAGATCTCGCGAAGCCGCTGAAGGTCGCTCAGATTCCCTACAAGATCCACATCGTCAAGGATCACGACATGAAGGAGCGGCTGTGCCTCGAGGTCGAGAGGCTCGGCCTCAGCGCTGTTATCATGGGGAGCCGACGTTTTGGCGCTGCTGGTGCTACTGTGGTTGCTGTGAAGGACAGCGATGAGGTTTGATGCTGCTGTGGTTTGGTGTTGGTGGTGCTGTGAAGGACCTGATGTGGTTTGGCGCTGCTGGTGCTGTGAAGGACCTGCTGTGGTTGTGCCTTGAAGTTTGTTCAATTTTGTTTAAGTTTGTTGAATTTTGTTTTATAAAATTTCAATTTAGTTCAATTATCTCTTTGTGGCATAGTATTCTTAAAGCAGGTCCTGTATGTTGAGACATGGTGTTGAATTGAATTGAGTTCATCATGGTGTTGTGGTAATTTTTTTTATTAAAAAGAAAAGGAAGGAACTGAACTGGGCCGAACCGAATCCGAATGTATTTTTTTGGATCGGATCAGATTGGATGTCTTAAACAAAATCAACCGAACCGATACATGAACACCCTTAACCCAAACCAGTCACAAGATTATCACCTAGGACGGTAGCGGGCTTTTCCAATACCACGTAGGAGAGATAAGGTTGTGCTGACATATTTCCAATACCACGTTAGGCCATGTCAGCGATTTCCATCCAATTTAAACGTGGGGGACTAAAACCAAAACAATAAATAATGTCAGGGACCAAAATTAAAGAAAAAAATTTATAGGGACCAATTTCAAAATGAGCAACAATTATAGGGACCATTTTAGTATTTAAGCCTTTTTTTTATAAACATTTTTAGTGATCGTTGATTACTTCTTTCCACAAACACTCCTATTTATTTATTACATTTTAGATTCCCAATAATATTAGCAGGGGTAATTTTGAAAATAAATATATCAAATCAAATATCCATATTTCCAATACCATTAACTAAATTAATCATATTTCTTAATGGATGTGAAATCTTCTGTGGGGTCATATATATAATGAAGGAGGGAATAGATCACATCAAAAATTAAATTCGTATTACATCTGTTCCTACATATAAGACCTTTTTGACATTTTTATTTTGTCCTTATTTATAAGAACCTATATCAATTTTCAATGACAATTAATTACTTCTTTCTATAAACACCTCTATTTACATAGTATTTTTGAAAAAGTATACCATATTATATATTGGGAATAAAAGTATTACTCCCTCCGGTTATAAATATGAGCCCCTTTTGAAAACTTTTCTTTGGTCCTTAATATAAGCCTCATTTCCAACTTCCAATGACATTAATTACTTATTTTTCACAAACACCCCTATTTACTCAACACTTTTTAGATTGTCAATAATAATCATAGGGGTATTTTTGAAAAAATATACAAAATATTTACATTTCTAATACCACTAACTATATTAACTAAGTTTCTTAAAGGATGTGAAAATTAGTCAAAGGGGCTTATAATAAGGACCGGAGGGAGTATATAAATAGAGGTGTTTATGAAAAAAATACTTCCTCTGTCTCATTATGTTTGGCCTTTTAGGTCTGAGCACACAGATTAAGAAAATGTTAATTATTGTAAGTATTATGTATAATTTGTACAAAATGCCCCTATTTAATCTTTATTGAAAATTGTAGTAGTATTTAATTTTTATTAGTAAGTGTGTTCATTAATTAATGTATAGTGGTTTAAATATGAGAGAGACGATAAAAGTAAAATTAATGAGGAGTAAGAGAAATGATTGAATAAAAGGTTAAAATTGGAAAAAAAAGAATATGTTTATGTATTGAAATATAAAAGGTCAAACAATATGAAACAGAAAAAAAAGCTAAAAGGTCAAGCATAATGAAACGGAGGGAATAATTAATTCTCATTGAAAATTGGTATAGGTTCTTATAAATACGGATAAAAATAAAAATGTAAAAAAGGTCTTATATGTAGGAATGGATGTAATACAAATTTAATTTATGATGTGATATACTCTCTCCGTCCCTGTATATAAGACCATATTGGAATATTTCACGTTCATTAAGAGATATGATTAATTTAGTTAATGGTATTGAAATGTGAATATTTGATTTGATATATATGTATTTTCAAAACTACCCCTATTAATATTATTGGGAATCTAAAAAGTATTAAATAAATATGAGTATTTATTGAAATAAGTAATTAATGATCATTGAAAATGCTTATAAATTTTTTTAAAAAATAAATCATTGGAAATTGGTATATGATTTTATAAATAGGGACAAAATGAAAGTGTCAAAAGGATCTTGTATTTAAAAACGGAGGTAGTATTTAATTTATGACATTGTCATATTTGCAACAATTTATAAAACTGGAACAACGGTGTTCCTGACCAATCTCGACTATTCACGCTATATGTGATTAAATCAACGACAATCAATGTCCCATGCACTGATGCATGGTTCCTTTTTCCATGTATTTGAGCCTTAACCAAAAAAAGACTAAATTAATGGGCTTGTGTGTTTTATTTTAAAAAACAGACTTAATTAATGGGCTTGCATGGTTTATTATCAACACTTTTTTTTTTGCTAAGCAAAAGAATGAATTATAAGGAGTACAAGGGGTGCTCAACCCATATACAGGAAATGGACTAACGCCATAGATCAAGAGATCGACAACATACAACCCCAAGGGTTGGTACAACACTGACTAAAATCATAAAGATCCTGTGATGTTGTGGCACAGAACCACCGCCATGATCGAATCTAGATTAAGTCCATAACCTGTATAAGATCCGCTCTTGCATTGGAGAAGACAATTTCATTTCGGAGTAGCCAAATTGACCATACCGCTGCAAACCAAAGACTTCTCCAAGCATGCCCCCATTTTTTTCCTTTTTTCATCTCAGCATGACAGATAAAATGCTCTATAACAGACTGTGTTGAGATCATATGAACACCTAACCAACTATAAAGGTTCTGCCAAATATTTCTTACAAAAGAACAACTAACAAAAATATGATCTACAGTTTCAAGAGCTTCATTACAAAAAAGACAAGACAAATTCTCCTCATCAAAAATGATACCTCTTCTAGAAAGTGCATCTTTAGTTGGTATTCTGTTCTGCAGCATCCTCCACACAAACCCGCAGACCTTGGAAGGAGCATATTTGATCCAAGCTTTGCATAACAATCTACTTGAGGCATCCTGCACATTAACTTGTTGTATTTTATACCCTGCTTTCACCTTATAACTTCCTGGTCCAGTCCTCCCCCATTTCCAATTGTCTCTCTCTGAGCGCCTGCAATTAACAGGTTGAAGTACTGCATATAGCTCATTCATTAGATCCTCTTCCCACGCGAACAAGTCCCTCCTCCAAGCGACTTTCCAGCACCACCGCTCCCCCTCTCATCTTCCACAATCTTTCGCCACTACTGCCTTGTTACGGGCTAAACTAAACAACCTAGGAAACTGCTCCTTTAGATCTTTATCTCCTACCCATCTATCTGTCCAGAATTTAGCCTTATCCCCTTCACCTAAATCCATCCACAGCCCCTCCTCAAACCAATCATCCTCATGGTTCCTTTCTCCTTCATTACTCCTTTTTGTAGCTTCCGCCACATCACTCCACCATCTTGAAATTTTTGGAACATCGACCGAATTAGTTATGGAAGCTGGGTTGCCATATTTTGATCTCACTACCTTATTCCACAGAGCTTTCGATTCTTGCAAATATCTCCACTTCCATTTCCCTAAGAGTG
Source organism: Crotalaria pallida (assembly GCA_037953625.1). Classification (NCBI taxonomy): domain Eukaryota; kingdom Viridiplantae; phylum Streptophyta; class Magnoliopsida; order Fabales; family Fabaceae; genus Crotalaria; species Crotalaria pallida. The sequence goes on from CM075655.1 coordinate 111,361,426, forward strand.
CCCTATTGAATTTCTCTAAGTCTTTAACCCCTAACCCTCCCTCCTTCCTAGGTTTGCAGACATCTTTCCAAGCTACCCAAGCAATCCCTCTTCCACCACCAGCCTTCCCCCACAAAAAATTCCTTTACAAACTAACTAATTTTTTGACAACAGATTTAGGTGCCCTATACAAGGAAAAATAATAAACTGGAATGCTAGACAACACGGAGTTTAACAAGACCACTCTTCCCCCAAAAGAAACATATTTTCTTTTCCAGGTTGCTAACCTTTTTGACACGGCCTGTATGACACCTCTCCAAGACTCCTTGAGCCTAGGATTGGCTCCTACCAATGCTCCTAAATAAGTAAAAGGGACACTACCTATTTTACATAACAGAAACAGAGACGCTACATTCAAGAAATCTGGACTCACATTAACACCATAGATAGAGGTTTTTTTTGAAATTTACGTTCAAACCCGAAACCACCTCAAAGCATCTAATAATGCTTTTGAGGCACCAAAGATTGTCATAAGTGGGCTTGCACACCACCAAAGTATCATCTGCATACTGCAGTCCGGCCACCTCCACCTGTTGCTCAACCACTTTGAAACCTTCGAAGACATTCCTCTATATTGTCGTCCTGATCAGACCAGAAAAACCTTCCACCACCATGAGGAACAGAAAGGGTGCCAAGGGATCACCTTGTCTAATTCCTTTAGACACTTCAAACTCATCCGTTGGGCTTTCATTTACCAAGACTAACATCCTTGTGGACAATAAGCACTCACGAATCCACCTTCTCCACTTCAACGGAAAACCGAACCTCATCTGCATATAGTCTAAGAACTCCCAGCATACCGAATCATACACGCCTTTCGGAAGTCCACCTTCATAAGCATAGCACCGTTTCCTGGCTGTCTTTCACTCTTTGCAGAATGAATTACTTCGTTAATTATGACCGCAGCATCCAGGATGCTTCTTCCTTTCACGAATGCAGTCTGAGCTTTGGAAATTATACTCGTAATCACCTTTTTCAACCTCTCCGCGAGCACCTTAGATAGGATCTTGTAGATTGAGCCAACTAATGAAATTGGTCTAAAATCCTAAATATTTTGAGGGCTTCCAATCTTCGGTATCATCGCTATAAAGGATGAGTTCAGTCCTTTCGGTAACTTCCCTCTGTCACCAAACTCTTGCACAAACCCACACACATCCTCTTTGATTGTTTCCCAAAATTCCTGAAAGAACATGATGGTAAAACCATCCGGCCCTGGACTCTTTTCTCTCGCACAACACCAAACAGCCCTTTTAATCTCTTCTTCCTCAAAGCTTCGAACGAGTGAGTCCTTTTGCAACTAAGAAAGCGTCGCAAATTCCACACCGTCCAGTCTCGGTCTGTCACCCCTTTCTTCCTTAAAACTGTTCTCAAAGAAATCTTTTACTTTGACATTCAACAACTCCTCCTCCTCCACCCACTGATCATTAATTGTAAGTCCCAATATCTGATTCTTCCTTCTTCTGCTATTGATACAAGAGTGGAAGAAAGCAGAATTAGCATCCCCTTGAGATAACCATTTTGCTCCTTGCCTTTTGCACCAACAAGTTTTCTTTTAGGCTTGCAATTTTCCATAATTCAGTCGTTGTATTCCTTCTTTCTTGCAACTGTTCCTCCGACAAGGCCTGGTTCTCACACATTAAATCAAATTCCTGAATTTTTTTATTGAGCAGCCCCATCTGTGTATCCAGGCAGCCAAAAACCTCCTTATTCCACCTTTTGATCTCTCCTTTAAGGACTTTCATCTTCTCCTTTAACATAAAAGCTTTCCACCCCTCAATTTTAGTATCCTTCCAAATTTTGCAAACTAACGGTCTAAAACCCTTGTGAAGAAACCAACAAGAATTTAGCTTGAAAGGTGTTGATACCCTACTATTTGGAGGCCCAACACCATAAGGACCAATACTCAAGGAGGCCCGAAATCACCAAACAAAGACAAAAACGCTAAGAGAAAGCATACCAAACACTAGGAGCTACCCAAGGCGTCACGCTCAGAGCGACGGACGTCAAGGCGTCGCATTCTGACGTCACGACCAATAAGTGGAGCAAGGCGCGCCGATGCCAGGGGATACGACGAGCCCTCCCAGAGCGCCTCAGGTATCACAGAAACTTGAGGGGAAAGTCTTGATAAATGAAAGCGAACAGGAGACAGAGTCTGAGAAGGCGTACATGTGCAAACAAAAGAATCCGATTCCCCAGGCTATGAGGAACGTGCATGAGAAGCCAGAGCATCTTGGCTCACGTCATGCAGCCCCTCGTTTGAGGAAAGATGAGAAAGGAAAGCCTTGCAAAGCTCCCACGGTGAGCAATCAATGGCAAAGCTCAAAGAGGTAAAGGAGACAAAACGGCCTCTGAAGATAACAGCTACAAAGAAGGAAAAAGAGAACAGACCGGTGGACCAAGTGAAGAGAAGGAAAAGACCAATAGGCAAGAGGGATCCTATAAGAGGAAGACCTCTTCCAACGCAGAGGGAGAGAAAAAAGAGGGGGAACAAGGGGAGACAAAAACTCCATCAACTAAGATCCCAAGAGAGTGTAAGAGAGAGGATAGAATAGAAGCTTCGGTAAAAAGCTCAGGTTTCAGAATACAGAGGAGGGTGGGAAAAGCTGAAGGCGCACACCCCCTCACTTGGTGAAAACACCATGAGTGTGAAACTCTCGCTCTTGTATTTGTCTCCCCGAATCCCATTTCAAAGCAATAAAAGCCAAACGCTTCACTAAGCTTACGAACCCATTATCTTTTTCACTAATTATTCATTATCGCACAAAGCGGTCCGAAACAATTGGTGACTTCGCTGGGGAAGCTATGACTTCCAATCACGAAGGAAAAGGGGCTCACGTTGTGCAGCAAGCGCCTACAGGAGACGCTGCCCCAAAGGTGGTACCTGTGATCACCGTCCAGAACCCGACGACCAGTCACGCGAGTCGTGGGACGGGACAAGGCTCGAGGAGGTTGAGTTTCAGCCCAGCCAACCAAGGAAATGACAATACTCGCTCTCCCTCCGACACTCCAGGGAATGACCAAGAGCCTCAAGAAGAAGAACTCGGCAGCGAGAAGGAAACGCTGAGTCACATCAAAATCCCCCACATAGAAGGCGACTCCAACACTCAAGTCGTGATATCGGCCGCGTTACTCAACTCTCTGGTAGCGAACCAAGGTGCACTGTCTGAAATAGTGGCGGAATACAAAGCTCAGTCCACCAAAGCAAAGGAAGAAAAGGAGGCCTTGAGCGCAAGGCTAAGGGAAGAAGAGGAGGCGCGCAGGGAGGCAGAACTGGCAAAGGCAAGAGCGAAATCAGAGGAGGAGTTTCAGCACGAGACAAGTGGAAGAAGAGAAAGCACGGAGGACGCTCTGGTCACACAAGCGGAGCTGAAGCGCATCCTACAGGCACACAAGGAAGGACAAAACATGGTAATAAATCTAAACCCTCCTTTTACCGCTGATGTAGCTGCCTATCGCTACCCGCAAGGGTATGCGCCTCCGACGTTCTGAAAGTTTGATGGAACCGGAAGTGCGCGAGAACACCTGATGACATATGTAGATGATCTTGGAGTATACAGCGCAGACCACTGTCTGAGGCTAAGGGAGTTCTCAAAGTCCCTAGTCGGACGCGCCTTCACTTGGTATTCCAAGTTGCGCCCAGCGTCAATCCGGACTTGGGAGGAAATGACTATAGAGTTTTGTAACAAGTTTCTGGAAGAGGAAGGTGCCATTCATATCATGGACCTTGGTCGTGTAAGGCAACGAGTAGGGGAGAGTTTGACCGCCTTCATCAAAAGGTACAGGGACAGAGCGCTACATTGTAAAGAGACTCTCCCTGAAGCAGACCTAGTTTATGGGTGCATTAAAAGCATCGAAGATGGCTCGCAAATATTCCTCGCACTTAGCAAGATCACTACTTTCTCTGAGTTACTCGGAAGAGCAATGGATGTTACCGAGGCCATGAAGAAACAAGGAAAAAGAACCAAAGACCAGATCGCCTTTGACGTGAACGCCGTGGATGATAAGAGGAGGAAAAGTTACAGGGCCATGCCGCCTCCCAGGAACTATGAAAGAAAGGAGCCCCCACCAAAGCTCCCGATCTCTAAGGAACTTACTTACCAGTTGGTGGAGGAATGGCTGAAGGAGGGTATCCTCACCAAAAGGGAAACAAGACCCCCTTTGACACGTGAGGAGTACGATAACCCAGAATATTGCATTTTACATAGACAAAAGAGTCATGGCACCATGGACTGCTATATCATCAGAGGCGTGTTCCAGAAGCAGTACGCAGCCGGAAAGATATTGCTGCCAGAGGGCGAGGGCGAAAAAAAGCCTAGGCGACCATCCTTTGCCTAGACACAATGTTAATGTCATCCTCTCCCACGGCGACGACTTGTTGGAGGAGATTGAAGAAGAAGAACTGGTAGAGAATGAGCTGAGAAGGGGACTCGTAAAGACTAGAGGGTTCAGAGCTCTATTTGACCAACTGAGGCTGGGAGCTGATGTCAGAGAGGAAGCAGCACACGCTCTAGCTGATGTGATAGTCAGGAAAGGAGGGAACACCAGTGCCGCCTACGCACCAGCAACCAGGGTAGCGAGGGCACACGCCTCGGCAGTAATGTTCAGGGAGCCGCAGCGAGCACACCCCGGCTTCTGCCACAACAGACCATTGTTTGTGGAGGCAACTGTCGAAGGCATACATGTCTGGCGCGCCCTCGTAGACAACGGATCAGGGGTAAACATCATCCCAACCCATATATTCGTGAAGCTGGGAGTTGCCAAAGAAAGGATCAAGAAAGCAGAAGCAACACTGGGAACCTTCAACGGAGGAACAGTCACGGCAAGGGCATACGTAGTGCTCAACTTGGAGGTAGGGCCCATAAAAACCCTGAACACTTTCCACATTGTCGATGGAGAGCCTAGCTATCATATCTTGCCGGGACGCCCTTGGATTCATCTGCATGGGTGTGTTCCTTCCACATTACACCAATGTGTGAAATCAATGTATAGAGGGCAGGACATTGAGATCCCAGCAACAAAGGCGCCGTTCGACGCCTCGGAATTACACTTAATCGATGCCACGGTGTTTGATGAGCTGGCTCCCCCTGGGACCAACAAGATTGGAAGAGAGCCCAAGATCCCAATCAGGGGAAAGGAGAAAGTGAAGGAATCAGAGAAGAGGCAATTGGTGTTCAAGAGACTTCGCTTTCCAGAAGAAGAAGAAAACACGCAGCAGCGAGTGACCAAGCCAAGATACAAACTGAAAAAACAACGCCTTCCCGGAGGAGGGGCCAGGTGGGCCATCCTCTAGGAATTCGCGGGGCCAGTCAAGCCGAAACTAAGCGACTTGGCTAGCCCCACACTCATGGGCGTCGTAAGAGGGGAAGCATGGTTTGCTTCAGCGGAGGAGGTTATGCACGCCCAGCAAAATGGGAATGAAGCCAATGGTCCAGAAGGTTTGGAAGAAGTCAATGTAGGGGGAGAAGGCGAGCACAAGCCCCTCTTCATTGCCTCTTCACTCACCCCGTCTGAAAAGGCGGACTTGATCGCCTTGCTGAAGGAGTTCAGAGAAGTGTACGCCTAGAGCTACGAAGAAATGCCAGGTCTTAGCCCGAAGCTAGTCACTCATAACTTGGCTGTCAAAGCTGATGCGGTACCTGTAAAGCAGCACCCCAGAAAGTTTAGCCCTGAGATCGAGAAAGCAATCAAAGACAAAGTGAAGAAATGACTAGAAGCGCGCTTCATTAAGCCTATACAACACCCTGTTTGGTTGGCCAACATAGTCCCTATGAAGAAAACGAGTGGCCAGATCAGGTGTTGTGTGGATTTCAGAGATTTGAACAAGGCATGCCCCAAGGATGATTTCCCGTTACCACACATAGACTGCATGGTGGATGCAACTGCAATGCATGAGCGCTTTTCCTTCATGGACGGTTTTAGCGGCTATAATCAAATAAGGATAGCAGAAGGCGATGAAAAGAAAACCGCTTTCAGGACCCCAGTAGGAAATTTCTACTACTTGGTGATGTCGTTCGGTCTCAAAAACGCCGGGGCGACATACCAAAGAGCAATGACAGCGATCTTTCATGACATGATGCACGACATAGTAGAAGACTATGTTGATGACATAGTGGTCAAGTCAAGGAAGAAGGAGCAACACTTGGCATATCTAAGAGCTGTCTTCTCCAGATGCAAGAAATACAAACTCAGAATGAACCCGCTTAAATGTTAATTCGGGGTCTCTTCCGGTGAATTCCTGGGGTTTAGAGTCCATAAGGAAGGCGTCTCGGCAGATGAAAGGAAAGTCAAAGCAGTCAGAGAAATGAAGGCGCCCCGCAACAAGAAAGAGTTGCAACAAATGATGGGGAAACTGGGTTATATCCGAAGATTCATACCAGCCATGGGGGAATTGTTAGGCCCTATGAGGAAACTTCTGAAGGGTAAGGAAATTTTCAAGTGGGAAAAAGAGCATCAAGACGCCTTCGATAATGTAAGAAGGGCTTTGGCGACGCCGCCAGTGATGATCCCGCCTCAGAAGGGGGTGCCGCTCAGGGTATATTTGGCCGTTACCCAAACGGCGATCAACGGACTTTTCGCACAAGAAGTTGAAGGTTCAGAGCGCCCCATAGCTTACTGGAGCAGGATGTTAAAAGAGGTAGAGTCCAGATATCCTAGTCAAGAAAAACAATGCCTCGCTCTAGTGTACGCCGCCCAGAAGTATCGTCACTACTTTCAGGCACACGCCATTCACGTGATGACTAAATCTGAAGGGATCAGATACTTGTTGCAAGGCGCTGTTCTGACAGGACGAATAAGCAAGTGGGCACTCACGCTGACAGAATACGAAATAATCATGATGACGCCCACGACGCTCAAAAGCCAGGCCTTGGCCGATCTGATGGCCATTTGCGCAAATCAAGAAGAAGAAGAGGGAGCAGTAGAGCCTGTCAACGTGTGTGAGGAGCCCGAAGTATGGACTTTGATGTTTGACGGTTCGCCCTCAGCACCCAAGGGTGGAGCGGGAGTCACTCAAACAAACGGAAAGGGAGAGGAGCTAGCCTTCGCCTTCCAATTGGAGTTTCAGTGCACTAACAACGAAGCAGAGTATGAGGCTCTTCTCCTAGGACTCGACGTGGCTGAGGAAATCGGAGTCCAAAGGCTCATTGTCAAAGGGGATTCCAACCTGGTGGTAAAACAGCTGAATGGAGAATATGGAGTGAAAGAAATGTCTTTGGCGCTATGCAGAGAAAAGGCACATCAAGCGTTGGAAAAGTTTAAGTTAGAATCTCTCGAGCATGTGCCACGGGCCGAGAACAGGAAAGCTGACGCCCTGGCAACTCTGGGGAGCAAAGCAGGCATAGCGGAAGGCGAACACCTGGTACGTTTCAGGAAGGCGTACCAACCCAAGATTCAAAGGGATGCGCAAAGAGAACAAGCGAGGAAAGATTGGAGGGTCCCGATCATGTGGGAACTCCACAACAAAGCACTAACAAAGGCGTCCAGAGACTTCTGCCTTCTAAAGGGGGCATTGTATAAAAGAAGTGCGGAGGGGCTACTCATGAAATGCGTCGCGGAGGAAGAAGGGGAATAGAAGATGGTAAGCCTCCACGACAGCATATGCGGACAGGTTGGTCCTAGCCTGTACAGGAGAATGCAAAGGTTGGGAGTATACTGGCCGGACATGAAGGCGCGTTGCGATTCATCTCAGAAGGCGTGCAGTCAATGCCAGGAAGTCAAAGAAGAGTTGGAGGTCCATTTAGTGGATGAAGATTGGGCTAGACCAATTCAAACATACTTAGAAAGCGGTGCCTTGCCGGAGAATCACATGGAAGCGGAGAGGATCAGGAAGAAGTCAGAATATTATTTCATCGAGAAAGGCGAGTTATTCAAAAGAGGTTTCACTGGAGAAGCTCTCAGATGTATCGGGAGAGAAGAAAGAAACAAAGTCATGGAGGAGGTCCACGGAGGATCTTGTGGAAGACACCAAGGGGGTAGATCGCTCTGGAGCGAACTGTTGAAAATCGGCAATTATTGGCCAAATATGAAAGGCGACGCCCTCGATTTCGTGCGAAAGTGTGAACAATGTCAGAGGCATGATAACAGAATCCATGCACCCTCTCTCTCCATGAAAGGCCTCAGCTCGCCCTACCCTTTCCACACGTGGTCAATGGACTTTATTGGTCCAATCGACCCGCCTTCTAAAGGGAAGAGATGGATCCTGGGGGCAACAGAACACTCCACCAAGTGGGTCGAAGCGGCAGCGTTCAAGAAAGGCGATGCTGACGCCACCGCACAATTTATCAAAGAGCACATCATTTGTCGTTTTGGGCTACCCAGGAGGATAGTGTCTGACAATGGCACCCACTTCATCAACAAGAAGGTGGAACAAGTGTTGGAGGAATATGGGATCACGCATCACAGATCCACCCCCTACTACCCGCAGTCTAACGGCCAAGCTGAATCCACAAACAAAACATTGATCAAAATCTTGGCCAAGACAGTGGAGGATGCGCCTACGACCTAGAGCGAGTACTTTCCGCTTGCTCTTTGGGCGTATCGCGTGACTAAGCACAGCGCAACAAAAGCAACGCCTTTTTCCCTAGTGTATGGAGCGGAGGCGACACTGCCAGCAGAAGTGGCAATCCCCTCAGCAAGGATGATCGCCCAGAATGAATGAGGGCCGGAAGAACGGATACTGTCCTTGGAAGGCGCCAGAGACAAAGCGCACGAGGAATTGCTCAAACACCAAAGACGCATAATGTTGTCATACGAGAAGATGGTGAGGCCAAGGATGTTTGCCGAGGGCGAGCTCGTGCTAAAGGCGACGGACGCGGTCATGAGGAACCTGCACTCTAGCAAATGGATTCCAAAATGGGAAGGACCCTACATTGTGCAAGAGGCACATCCTAATGGGTATTGTTTCTTACTTGAACCAGACACTCAAAGGAAAATAGGGCCTTTAAATTTCAAGTATGTTAACAAATATTATGCCTAGCTCACTGTATGATATAATGAAAGAACAGTAGTCTTTGCTTTCTGTTGAAATCTAGGGAGTAGCTCATTTTGTATGTCCCTAACTAATGAATGAAAACCTGGAGACATTCCCTCATGAACTATCTCTTTTAAAAATGTGTTAATATAAAGCATGCATGTTGAAAGTGAACACAATCTAAACAGATAGCTAACGGGAGGATACACATACAGTGGCTTAAAAAAGAAGAAAAAAAAAAGCAACAACGCTCTCAAAGTAAAGAGCCAAAATGCCAAACGCGAGGTCCAACACTAAAAAAAAAGAGAGAGAGGGGGGAAAAGGTGAACCCACATGGAAGACTGGAAACAAAGTGTTGGGCCGTACCGCGGGCACAAGCGCCTTATCGCGGTACCCAGATAGACCTCCTGAAAAAATTTCTGGGACAGACGCGGGCGAAGTACGCCATATCGCGAGACTAGAAAAGGTTCTGGGAAACAAGGGCGCTAGTCTTAAACGCGGGCGGAAAAATCTGTAAAAGAGGTTGGCTAACGCAAGATCCAAGGAGATTCGTTAGTTTATAAAGCCCAAAGCGGCAAAATCTTCAAAGCGTGCCCAACGTGCACCTTGAAGAAAAATGTGGCACCGATGACATGAGGGGCCACTGTTCAAAAGAAAATGTGCCCAATGTGCACCCTGAAGAAAAATTTGGCACCGATGACATGAGGGGCCACTGTTCAAAAGAAAATGTGCCCAATGTGCACCCTGAAGAAAAATTTGGCACCGATGAAATGAGGGGCCACTGTTCAAAAAAATGTGTGCCCAATGAGCACCTTGAGGAAAATTTAACACCAACGACATGAGGGGCCGCTGTCCCAAAGACGAGAGAAAAGAATAAGTGTACGCTGCCAAATTACGCAAAACATTGAAGGCGTGCTGGAAGAATAACAAATATAAGCAGTACCGGATAAACGCATAGACATCATGCAAGCTACAAGAATGTAAAAAGACGAGATCAACACAAGCATACAAGGGTCAAAAGCATCAGACCTGTGTACAAACGCAGGAAACAAAGCAAACGAAATACCAAAGAAGAATTAAAATGATCGTTGTCAAAACGACGACAAACGCCCGAAGCGGAGCCTAAAGCTCGAAGAGCAAGCAAAAGAAGCCATTACAAGCAGTTACAACCACAACATCAAGGTTCGACAAATGAATCCCAAAACATAAGTCCAAGGCAGCAAGTCATAACATGGCAACAACTGTCAAACATTAAATAAGGCATTCAGGCTGATGAGTCTGCAAGCTTCTTCATGAGAGCGCTCCTGGGCAACCAGATCATTGAGTTCTTTGTCAACATTCTCCAAGTCAGCGGTCACCTGTGCGAGTTGGGCTGAAAGCTCCTTTGAACGAACGGCCAAGGTGGTGCGACGCTCCTGCAAGGTGCGCTTGGTTTCGGCCAAGCCAGTAGCATCAAAAGGAGGGCACAGCTTCTCCAATCTGGCAATCGTCTCATCAAGCCAAACACCGGAGTAGTTCTGAATCCTCAAAGAGTGAAGGCAATCCAGAAGTTCGACCTTATCTTCCCACGGTAACGCATCAATATCAACAGAGCTCACTAAGCCCAGCATTTGTACCATGGTACGTGCAACAGACTCTCTGAAAAAGCGTGGGAATGAAGCACTCGGCGGCACCAAATCAGAATGAGCAAGGAGAAATGACTCGATCATGGATTGCTCCTCCGCATCAAGAGAACCACGTGACTTAGCAGAAAACGCAGCTGCAAGACAACAAAAGAAAACAACAAAAAGCAAACATAGCAGAGATAAATAAGAAAAGCATAAGCATTCACAAATTTAATGAAACGTGAACACATAGCGAAGGAAACCCAACTTGATGAATGATTAAAAGAACACTCACAAACCGAAGAGGAAGCCGGGGACGCCGCAACCTGAGCAACTTTGACAGGGGCAAGTCGAACGGAGGGAATTTCGCTAACAGGGCGTCCCTCAGAAGAAGTCACAGCATCTTTTGAAATTTCAGCCACGTTAGCAGAGCCTGGGGTAAAGACGGTGTCGCCCTCGCTAACAACATGTTCTTTGGGGGCAACATCAACTTGGCTTTCCTTGGGGGCAGGGGTGTCCATCACCTCAACATCCAAGCTATCAAAAACAGTATCGACAGGAATGCCCTCACCTATGACAATACCAGAAACATTTGCAACAGCAGCACTTGTAGCAATATTTGAAGAAACATCAGCAGGAACATCCTTGGAAGCAACGGGAAGGCTCTTTGGGACCTCGATAGGGGGCAAAGGAAAATCGCCAACAGCAACGATTTCCAGTCCAGAACCAACATTACCGGCAGGTTCGGAAGCAACGTCAAAATGAACAGAAACACCGACGGCGACAGCCTCCAAAGCGAAAACAGCTGACAAAGGTTGTACACACAAAGGACTGCTAATCCGACCAAAAGGCACATGAGTGGCAAAACCGGTGGGTGCAGCGCCTCCACTAGCGGTTGGTTAGCGGCGGAAGTCCGAAGCATCCACGCGATCAAAAGTTGGAATTGTTGGAGAGCCGGCAGAGACGCTAAGGGGAGTCGAGAAGCTCTCAAAAGCCTGAGGCGAAGGCGAAGCCGAACCACATCCACCAGAACCACCTGCAGCGAAGCAAACAAATAGAATAATGAAAAATGAAAATGTGCATTAGTATTGAAAACTCGAAAAACACGACTATGGTAAAGGGTAGAAAGGCCGAAAGGAAAGAAAAGAGCCACGGCGAAGGAGAAAATGGGAAGCAAGAGGCGGAACCTAAGGGGTGTTCCTCGTCAGCAGCGTCGCTCTCACCCTCGAAGGAATCATCATCTCCTTTTGAAGTGTCATAATAAACCAAGAGAGCGTCGTCCGACCGAGCTTCATTGTCGCTCTCAGCTTCAACCAAATCAACACTGGTAGGAGAAGCAGGGGCAGGAGGAGTATTGTGAAGCTGCAAGCGAGAAGACCGTCGAGAAGGCACGGCTGGAACAACCTTCTTCCCTTTCTGAGAGGGTGCAACATTCTTACCTCCGCCCTGAGAAGAAGATTTAGGAGCAGAAGGAGCTGGAGAGGAAGTTTGTTTCTTACCTCGTTTTGATACCACAACAGCAGAAGGCGAGGATGCAGTGGCTTTGCGCTTGCGCACGGAAGAAACCGCTTCAGCTGAAACAAGCAAAGGAAAGTGTGAAAACAAAGCCAAATGGAGGAAACAGTAATCAAAAGGCAAGCAAGACCAGTAAAGAGATTACCTTTTCCTTTCTTCACAGAAGTGGAGTAATAAGGGTCATTGTGTACGACGGACAGAAGAGCAGGGATGGTACGCTTCGGAGTGGACTCAAAACTCTGAAGATGTTGCAAAATATCCTTATGGGATGCCACCCAACTACGAAGAACGCCTCCGACATGAAGGGGAGGGATGTAAACCAGAGGAGCACTTGAAGCATCAGGATCAGCGTTAAAAAGAACAGAAGGAATGGTTTCATGCAGGGAAACCTGATCAAGCAAAAGAACACACGGAGGTTGGTCGCGCCCGAATTGCCTTGCAACACGATTAGGGCGATACACAAAAGGCCACAAGGTCCCTCCATTGGCACTCTTATTATCCAAAGGAACGAAGCCAGGAAGGCAGCGGGCTGTCAGAATCAGTTTCCAGAGGTCATACATGCCCTCAGTATAATTCTGGACATTGTTTCTGGAGGTAAGACGCTCCTCGATATACAAAGGATGCAAAGGGTCACATCCCTTCCAAATATGGTCCAAATAGGGGCGAAAGATGAACTGCTCTTCTAAATCGATGACAGCAACCAAGGGCTCTCTGGGACAACCCTTAGTCCAACACTAGGCGCGTGGCTCGAGTTCGGAGGTGTCATCAGAGGGGGCCAGCCTAACCGGACCGTACTCCGGAAAGCGCTCAAACAAGAAGTATTGCAAGAAAGCCAAATCGACAAAAGAATTGATAGGAAAACAACCATGAGAAATCTGCATTTGTTCAGAAACTTGGTCAAGGCGAGCATACAAGCCACCCAAATAGAATGAAGAAAGGGGAAGGCGCGTTCCCTCAGCCAAAAGACAAGCTAGCAGGAAAACACAAGGACTGACGGACTCCCATGGAGGACCCGGAAACACATACCTGCTTAACCAGAAAGCAACGAAAGCAGCACGACGAAGCCTTTGATCCTTCACAGGGCCAGGATGAAATTTGCGGTCATGAAGATCACCGTAAAAATACCGAACCCAGCTGGCGAAAGTATACTTGAGCGAAGAGCGCTGGTTTGCTTTCTGTTCTTTCGGAACCAAATTCCCTGTACCTCTGACTTTCTGAGAAGAAGAACCCTCAGCGAGCGAAGCACGCCTCTATTGGAGCAACTCATGGGAATGTTTGGCGCTAGCAATAGAAGTCGCCTTCAATTCCAGAGCCAAATCAGAAAGGCTCTCATCCACTTTTGTTATGTTGAGATCAACGCTCCCAAAAGAAGGAAGCTTCAAAAGTACGATCACGTCCTCCAGTGTGGGAGTGAACTCACCCCAGGACGTCAGAAAAGTATGTGTAGAAGAACACCAACGCTGAATCAAAGCGAACAAATCATCTGGCTTACGATTAGCGCCAATGCGAGGGGACACCTTGATCGCCTCCGCTATTCCAACCTTCCTGAGAACTTCCACAAAGGGAGGGTCACTAACGAACACCTGATTGATCCAATCCTGCCAACCGGTGGTTCCGCCAATACGAACGCTGAAGTTCAGGTCCACCCAAGGAAACTCAGCACGGCGAAGGCGAGAATGGAGCAGCGAAGGACCCAGTTCACGGTGGTCCTTGTGGTAAGAAGGAGAGGAAATGAGCTTAGCAGCGTCATCAGGAATCACCATCGCTTTAGAAGGAGGACCATTGAGCAAGTCACCGGACTCGGGGAATGGGCCAAAAGGAAGCGTCGCCTTCACCCCCGTCGTCCAGCGGCGGTGACCAGGGTTTATGGGGTAAGAACGAGGGCAAGGGAGACTCTGCATGAAGCAATAAGTGATGGGGTTTGGGAGAGAAATTTCTTCCTCAGTTTCCTCAAAAGAGACATCATCTTCAACCTCAACAGCGGGAGTAGATTTCGACTTCCCCATGATTGAAGCAGGCAGAGACAAGGAAAGAGGTTCAAGGTAGGAAGGAACCTAAACGAATAAAGAAGCTCTAGAAGAAGTTCTTTGCAGTTGGAAAGAAATAAGGAGGTAGAAGGAGTTCTGAAAGGATGAACGAAAGGGAGTGGTTGAGAAAAAAGAGGAACTGAAGAGTTGAGGGGAGGGAATTTTGAACTGCAGAGAGAAGTGGGGGAGCGTGCGGAGAGTACCCCTCAACTGGCACGTGGAATAACAAGTAAGGAAAGAGGAACAGGTGACAGAACAACGAAAACAGGGTTTGCACTAAAAAGGAAAATCCATTCCTTTTCACTACAAAAGGAGTAATTGTTGATACCCTACTATTTGGAGGCCCAACACCATAAGGCCCAATACTCAAGGAGGCCCGAAATCACCAAACAAAGACAAAAACGCCAAGAGAAAGCATACCAAACACTAGGAGCTACCCAAGGCGTCACGCTCAGAGCGACGGACGTCAAGGCGTCGCATTCTGACGTCACGACCAATAAGTGGAGCAAGGCGCGCCGATGTCAGGGGATACGACGAGCCCTCCCAGAGCGCCTCAGGTATCACGGAAACTTGAGGGGAAAGTCTTGATAAATGAAAGCGAACAGGAGACAGAGTCTGAGAAGGCGTACATGTGCAAACAAAAGAATCTGATTCCCCAGGCTATGAGGAACGTGCATGAGAAGCCAGAGCATCTTGGCTCACGTCATGCAGCCCCTCGTTTGAGGAAAGACGAGAAAGGAAAGCCTTGCAAAGCTCCCACAGTGAGCAATCAATGGCAAAGCTCAAAGAGGTAAAGGAGACAAAACGGCCTCTGAAGATAACAGCTACAAAGAAGGAAAAAGAGAACAGACCGGTGGACCAAGTGAAGAGAAGGAAAAGACCAATAGGCAAGAGGGATCCTATAAGAGGAAGACCTCTTCCAACGCAGAGGGAGAGAAAAAAGAGGGGGAACAAGGGGAGACAAAAACTCCATCAACTGAGATCCCAAGAGAGTGTAAGAGAGAGGATAGAATAGAAGCTTCGGTAAAAAGCTCAGGTTTCAGAATACAGAGGAGGGTGGGAAAAGCTGAAGGCGCACACCCCCTCACTTGGTGAAAACACCATGAGGGTGAAACTCTCGCTCTTGTATTTGTCTCCCCGAATCCCATTTCAAAGCAATAAAAGCCAAACGCTTCACTAAGCTTACGAACCCATTATTTTTTTCACTAATTATTCATTATCGCACAAAGCGGTCCGAAACCTTTAATTTTCTTGTACCTGAGGATAACAGGAAGTCCACCTTCACAAGCATAGCACCGTTTCCTGGCTGTCTTTCACTCTTTGCAGAATGAATTACTTCGTTAATTATGACCGCAGCATCCAGGATGCTCCTTCCTTTCACGAATGCAGTCTGAGCTTTGGAAATTATACCCGTAATCACCCTTTTCAACCTCTCCGCGAGCACCAACACTTGTTAATTAATTTCACTTTTGACTTAATCATGAATAGCTACAGAGTCGTTCGAATGTTTTCAACCAACACAATCAAATATAATAATGCAAAACCAGTAATAAATTGCTATTGAAAGCGAGGGTTTATTCTATAATATTATTTTTCCTCAAGTACTAGGCCTAGTAAACGTGTATCATCGAAAAAAAAAAGTAAACGTGTTAGTCCTTGACGGTTGTCACACCCACCAAATACCATTAACGACATTTTGGTTAAACATTATTTTATTTCATATGCAACAGTGATCATCCACCAAAATCATTCTCCACGTAAACCAAATAGAAAGATGACAACTAGCTCCAAACCAGCACGAGCAATTGTGTGGTTACCAGAGGACAGATTTCGTCAGAAGCATAACCTTTTTTCCTCTAGCTGACAATAAAAAAGGGGGGCAAAAAGTATGCATGCGTGTATGAAGCAATGTAAATTATGTTGGTATCATATAGTCAAACTTAGAAGCCTTAGCTTCGACCACAAGGAACAGCAACACAATGCAACAAGCAAGAGATTGTCTGGGCATGGTTAAATTCAATTCAAATCTAAGCTGAAATGTGCGTGTAGGAGGGAATAATATGCCTTCTTCTTCAGGGTAAAGAAAAGGAAAGAATAATTTCCCCCACACATGCGCACTCTCTATTTTTCATTTGTATTTTATAGGATTCATGCCTTCACTTGTGTAAGTTAATGAATACAGAAGATCCCAACTTCACTAATACAGTTGTGGAAGAGCACATGTGATACAAATTAAGGTTTTTTTTTTTATTAAAAAAGTTATATATAAATGGCTTAAATATGTTTTTAGTTATTGTAAATTAAGAGATTTTCTTTATTTTAGTCTGGGTAAAAAATTAATTTTGATTAAAGTCCCTGGCTCCCTGCAACCTTATTTATTTTGACTTTATTTTGGTTTATACCTTTAATTTAGCTAGTTGGTATTGTGTTTTTATATGTTTTAGATTTGGTTCTTATATTGTATTGATATTTTGGATTTGATTTAATTTATAATTATTTTATTTAATATTTTTATAATGAATAATTATATCTCCTTTAATTGCTAAATATCCCTAAGATTTCTCTAATATGTTGATATTTTGAATTTGCTAAAATGTATTTCATTTTTGGATTTGGCCACACAATCACATCTGTAAGCAACAAATAAACTCTCACCAACAACAAGAATTAAATCAAAATAAATGAATTTATAGATTTTTGAACCAAAATTATTTTCTTGCATGGAGGAAATTCAAAAACTCTAAAAAATTGTTAAGTAATAAGTAAGAATATTTGTAGAAAATAAATAATTAATGTCATTAAAAACGAAAATATAGCTTATAAACACCCCAAAAAAAAAATCTCAAATGAGGTTGTCAAAGAGTATATAATATCTACGTGTTTATTTGTACTATAGTCTGGCAGTGAATTTTATGTGAGCTTTTCAGGTTATTGAAACAAGAAACGGGTTGAGTTATTTTACTGTTGAATCTATAGCTTTTGGGCCTGAATACCGGAGGAATATGTGGCTAATTTGCCAAGCGATCGTCTCGATCTCCAAGGATTGCATCACATGGGTGGGTCATTTTCATGATTTGAAGAAGAAAATTAGGCTTCGTTCATAGTAATGCCTCTTATTAAGTTAGAAAATGATAACCAATGCAGAAATTTGCCAAATTGTAAATGTTTTAAATTGATGACAGCCCGGTTATGAGATGCAGATTGGTTGAGTATTTGTTACTCTATCCTAAAAGTTTAGTTCAAATTTTATCATCAATTGCCTGTAAGATGTAATGAAAAGGATATAAGAATACATTACATTATGTGATTTATTCAATTAACAATTTCAAGTTTGGGGGGGACCTTAGTAACATAAAATTAAAGTGCAAGCTTTTTTGGTGTACACCAAGGATATCCCCAGCGACAGGCGAAGACTAATCCCCTCCGAGGCGTAGAGATCACTGAAGTGGGTTTTGCCTCTACCAACAAAGCCTTTTCCATGCCGAAGACTAATCCCCTCCGAGGCGTAGAGATCACCGAAGTGGGTTTTGCCTCTACCAACAAAGCCTTTTCCATGCCGAAGACTAATCCCCTCCGAGGCGTAGAGATCACCGAAGTGGGTTTTGCCTCTACCAACAAAGTCTTTTCCATGCCCACGGCAGGGATCGAACCTCTGACATAATGCTTAAGGAACTCAACTATGTACCAACTGTGCTGGGCTTTGTTGGTATTAAAGTGCAAGCTATGTTTTAATTTTATCAAGTCAATTATTCAGTGAAAATGACTCTTTCATGGGCGGCCAAACACGCACTGAGTGGCGGACCTCTGGCTGACCTTATATTTTTTTTAGCATATCATCAATTTCCTAGTCGATCAGTAATTTATATTTATGGTTTTTTTTTAATTTGTGATAATAACAAGCTATGGATTTGCCAAAATTCATTATTTATTTTTTGTTTAATTAAAAATTGTGATTCTCGCATTTGTTTATGAAATGAACCCATACCAATTTAGAAGAACTAAATTTAAGGAGATCAACCCAAAGTCTCCAGGCCAAGGGCTAAGTCCTATGTAGCTTGTAAGTTGTAACTCCAGAGAAAAGTGTGTTCAAATCTCTTAAGTGCGACTCGGACTCAAATTTGCAAGAAATATATAAATGAAAAAACAAAATCAAATGCATGTTAATAATTTTGGTGAAAATTACCTTTATTACGAGATAGATAATTATTATATGTCACTTCCACAATTTATGCATATGCATGTCACTTCCAATCTTCCATGCTTGGTTACCTTATCTTAGAATATGCTAGTCGAAAGAAATAGTTCAGTTACCTTAGTAGGGTAGCATCGTGATGAAATTTGCATTTTTCCTCCTCATAGCGAGCTCAAAGAAACATATCCCCTTTTTAGCTGAGATATCCCAAGCAAAACTTAAGCTACCCGGTAGTGTTACCGAACAAACTCTTAATAAGCAAAAGAAAATATCTAATGTTACGAGCTGACAGAAAAATAATAAACTTAGCAATAGTGTTTGACAAAGTGACATATTTCAATAGCATACAAGCTTATAATCTCGTATTTGATAAGCTACATAAGATAGATTGTAGTTTATATATATATATATATATACTAAGTTAGTTTGGAGTTTGTTTAATTTTACATTTATCAACTAGATTAACATTAACTAATAATATAATCTTACCAAATTCTTATCTGAAAAACACTAATCTTACCAAATAATATCAATTTAGTCTGTTAACTTATCAACTCTCAACTTTCAGGTAGCTTATAAGTTTTTAGGTAAATAGCTTACAAATTTTCAGCTAACTTATCAATTAGTTGTGCCAAAGAAAACCTAAGAATATAAAAGACAATTAGATATATAGTCGTACACCCACAAAAAACTACTCCTTCCGTTTCATATGTAGTGTGTTTTAAGGTTATGCACGAGTTTTAAGAAATGGTTAAATGATGTAAGAATTTGTTGTATTTTGACTATAATGCCCCTATATAATCATTATTGAAGAGAGATAAATGTATTGTAAGTGAAAAAGAGAGTGTAATAAATAGAAGTGTATTTGGATAAATAACATTAATTATGTATTGGATTTATAAAAGAACAAGACTTATGAAACATAATACAAATGTTAAAACAATATACTTATGAAAATGAGGGAGTACTTCTATTTAGTCATAAAGCCCTTTAATTAGCTAGCTTAGTTAATTAAGATATGAGATATGAAATGTGAGTGTTCGGGTTTAATATTAAAAATCCTTAATTTTATTTTCAACCATTTTCCGTTTCCTCCTTTCCTCTCCTTCTGTAAAATTTCTTGTGAGCCTCTTTGCCCTTGTTGCTAAGTCACTACTGCTAAGAATATTTTTTAGACATTTTTTTTTTTAAGGGAGGGAGAAGAAAATGCAATTCTCAATATTTGAACCTGAGTGAGCTAACACTTTATCTTTCAAAGTTCTATCGCTCAAAGTTACAAGAAATATTAACAACAAATATATGGGACATACTCCCTCAATTTCTATATGTAAGTCTTTTAAGATTATGGTACACAGATTAAAAAATATAATTAAGATGTCCAAATCCTACGATATTTTGGGCTTTTTTTTACAATCCTATTTTGACAACTCTAATTACTGATGCATTATTATTTTAATCATCAATAACAAAGTTATGGTGACAAATTATTTCTTAGTCACTATATTATGAATAATACCATTGATAAATTACTTATGAAGGTCTTATTTATGGTTTTGGTCCCTAAAAGTTCAGTGTGTTTTGGTTTTAGTCCCTAAAAGATATTTTGACTGTGACTGGTCCTTAATTTTTCAAACATTTTGGTTTTGGTCTCGTCTGTTAGAAAAAATCAATTATTTGTTGACGTGGTTAACGGAAAACCACACAATAGCTACGTGGTGTGAGATGACGCCAAATATCTATTGTGACATAAATGATTCAGTTCCATAAACGCAAAATTTTTGCGTATGAGACCATTTTGTGTCCATGGATCTGTTTCATTCACGTCATGTCACTGATTTGTCGTCTCCTCACACTACGTGACTCCTGATATGGTGTTCCGCTAGCCACATCAACAAATAACAGTTTTTTCATAATGGAGTGGATCAAAACCAAAATGTTTGAAAAATTAAGGATCAGTTCCGGTCAAAATAACTTATAAGGACTAAAACCAAAACACGCTGAACTTTTAGGAACCAAAAACATAAATAAGCCTTACTTAAGTCAATATACTTTTCTCAATAAAAGATAGGTTATATATAGTTATGAAGTATCACTTAAACTTAGTCATTATTATGAGTAATATTAGTATCTGTTTGACACGTGGTATTGAAATTGCAGTTTGGAATTGTAATTCCAATTCCAATTCTGTCAAAAATGGAATTGAGTTGGAATGGTGATTCAATGTTTGTATTGTATAAAGAATTAGGATGTAGAATTGGAATTCCAAATTCAATTTTTAAGTTCATTGTTTGTACCTCATGTTGCCACCATTTGTGTACATCGTTGCAGCAACCTTTTGTGTGTGTGTCACGTTTGTGTCATGGAGATATTGGGCCGGTTTGTTACGAGGAATCATATATATTTTAGAGATGGTGGATAATGGAGATGAGGGAAAAAAAAGGATCATGAAGATGAAGAGATTCCTAAATTGAAGAAAAGGGAAGATGAAACATTGATGTGGATTAGAGGTGGCAAAAAAGCCCGACCGATCGGGCTGACCCACACAAGCCTAATAATTAGGTGAGTTTAAACATTCAAAATATGACCCAAATATAACTTGGGCCCAGAAGCTTTCGGGCTTCGGACCGACCCTCTAATATTACCTAAAAACTTAGCATATGTTCGAGTTAAAAAGGTGATCCAATATTGGGTTGAGCTAAATGATTTTTGACCCAAATTACATCTGCACCTTTGCTTGATCATAGCCCGAGCTCAACTGGGTAGCCCAAATTGGCATATCTACGAGAGATCGATGGAGAGATATTATATTTTGTTTTTAAACACATTATACTCAATTCTATAAAATATGAAATTATAATTTTGAGACTTGGGGGTAGAAATTGAGTTTTTATACTTTTAATTATAATCCAATTCCATGAAATTGAGTTTGGAATTGTGATTCCAATTTCAAGTCCACAACCAAATACCAAAATTCCAATTTCAAATCCCGTTTCCAAGCTTAATTTCATATGCTAAATATATACTTGGTGGCAAATTTCATTTTGAACACTAAATTTTGGACACAAAAAAATCACTTATCTTGGAGTGAGTGATCAAAGGCAAACACCTCACCCAATTTGATGGATCAAGCTAGCAAACGTAGAAAACTCGGTGATGATATAAGAGCATCTATATAAGCCATCTTTTGAAAAAAAAATTTCCCTTAATATAAAGTTTTATTTTCAATTGCATTAATTATTTCTTTTTACACAAACAGCCCTATTTATTTAAAACTTTTTAGATTCTCATTATAGGGGTATTATTGAAAAAGTGTACCAAATATTTACATTTCCAATACAACTAAAAATATTAACTAATTTTCTTAAAGGTTGAGAAAATTAGTCAAAGGAGCTTATAATAAACATAGGAGGCATTACTTCTTTTCGATGTTTAATAAAAAAAATCTTAATTTTATAGTATGTATTAAGGAAGTTAGTTGAATGTATTTAATTTTTTCAAATAGACTATTTTAAAAAACTTGTATTGAGATTAAGACAAAAATTAAATGATACAACAACTTTATATGAAAATTTTGGGAAAGATTGTTAAAAACGATGGAAACCGAGGGAACAGTCTTAACAATCTACTAGAGGGGGGTGAATAGTAGTTGGAAGCAATAATACCAATTTTTCGTGATGTATTAAAATCGGTCGGATAAATCTAGTTGTTCAGAGTAGAAATCCCGACTTTGAGCCGAGCAGTTCTTGATAACCAGTTTCTAGACTGAGCACTGATTATCCGAGCTGCACACTCAAAGGATCAGGTTTGCAGCAGAAAATACTAGCACTGTCCGAGCGTTAAGTTAGAGCTAAAGCAGTTCGATCAAATTCTCAGAATGTAAATGAATGCAGTAAAGAAAATGAGACACCGAGATTTATTCTGGTTCACTCACCAACATGGTGAGCTACGTCCAGTCCCCCTTAACAACCTTTAAGGAGCTTTTAATAAAATCAAATAGATAGAGATTACACGGGATCAATTAAACCCACCAAGAGAGTACCAAACTCTTGGCTTCTACCTACTGATACAAAATGTCGAGCACAGCGTCGGACTTTCACAGTCTTGAAACCTTCAAGACACCTTGAAACCTTCAAGGATTTTCACCAAAGAACCTCCTTGGATTTTTGCTCAGGAACCTCCTAAGACTTCAATCGCCAAGAACCTCTTGAACGAACTTGGAAACCTTCCAAGATTTTCACCGTGCTTGAGAACAACTCAAGACTTGAAGAAATGGTTGAGAGAAAATGAAGGCTCCAACCAGAAACTCAAGTGTATAAGATTCTGAAGGTTTAATGAACAGATGAGTTTTCGGTTAAGTGTTTGAGAAAGGCTTTTGAGAATGTAGAGAACCGATTTGAGGCTTGGTTTATGAGCATGAAAGATTTGCACTCACACTCTCAAGGTTCTCCTTTCTGCGGTTTGAGCACTTGTAAAACAGAGAATGAATATGAAAGTTTTTGGCTTTTGCTCTCTGTTCTTCTTTTTCTTTCTCTATGTGATCGTGTGTTGTTCTCATCTTTTTGGAGAGGCTAAGGTTCTCCTTTTATAGTGGAGTAACCACGTATGAGGTAGGAAAGAAAGGAAAGATTATTTTGGAATATGCCTTGATGCTCCCAACGGATATACCAGAACATTTTCTGCCATTTTTCTGCAAGTTCTGCTTTGTCTGTTCTTTATCAGACCAGTCCAAAGTTGTCCCTTTCTAATTTTGAAATTTGAAGCTTGATGACAGTTGGGAGCCGTTGAGATGAGGACAAAACTGCCAGCCACGCATAGTACTGGTACGTAATTAATGAGGTGCATGCGGGTTGTACTTGCTGAAGGTTGAAGATGACGAACAGTGTTGCCGAGCTTGATATCGGTTCGAGCTTGACATCTGTTCGAGCCTGGAAACTTGAAAGGTACTATCTGATTTCCCCTTGCTGAGCTGATCTCTCGGTCAACTATCTGATAAACCCTTGCTGAGTTGATCTCTCGGCCAACTAATAGACTCTGAGCGATGACTCGGATTGATCACTTCCGAGTGCGTCTGAGTTTAAGATGATTAATTCCGACTTCATTTACAACGGTCCGATCCACTTATCCTTCCGAGCTAGATGTCGAGAGCACCGAGCGCTTCTTCGGAATTTTGACTTCTTTGTTATTTTGATCGGATTCAATTTGTTTCCGTCGGTGGCCGAGATCAGAGATACTTCACGCTGAACTTGTTCATTTGTCATTCATTTGTCGTCATCAAAATCTTTGATTCAACAAAGATTATATTGGAAATAGAAAGTTAGTTGAATTTTGTTTATATTTGTGACCACTAATAAAGTACTCCCTCCAATGCTATATGTAAGACCCTTTTAGGGAAAAAAATTGGTCATATTTATAAGACCATATATATTCCAATTTTCAATAATATTTAATTACTTCTTTCCAAAAATTCTTCTATTAAGTCAATACCTTTTAGAATCCTAATAACAATTATAGGTGTAGTTTTGAAAAAAAATATTAAATATTTACATTTTCAATACCACTAATAACCTTAATCAACTTTATTGGTGGACGTTAATTTCCCCAAAAGAGTCCTATATATAGAATCGGAAAGAGTAGTTTTTATTCTTATATTTGAGATCAGAGGGAGTGTTATCTATGCTTAAAACTAGAGCTGTCAAAATGGGCCGGGCCGATGCGGGTCGGGCCAAAAAACCCGGGGTAAATGCGGGCTTGGGCTCCTTAATCTTACTCCAAAATTCAACCCGGGCTTATTAGCCCGGACCAACCGGGCCTTATAAAACCCGGGCTAGGGCCGGGTTTACCCGGCCGGGTTTAGGCCCAGTCTATGCTAATATATATATAAAACCTAAACTAAAAAGTCTAAAACTAACCTACCTAAATGAGTCTGATACTCATACAAAGAAAGGAACAAACATAAGCAGCCGCATGTATTGCTCAGGTAATAAATAGTGTGTGCCGCTGCTGCTATTTGTTAATTGAACAAACAATCTATTACCTGAGGTTAATTGAACTTGGGTGGCCTCCACAGAACAATTTATTCCAAGTTCAGCATATGATCTGGGTTTATGTGATTGTTAATTGATATTGCAAGCTATTATCAATTATCAAGTATCAATGTTGTTTATATTGAGTTTTTTTAGTTACAAAATTTAGTTTTTTTAGTTCCAAAATTTTAAATTTTGGAAGAAATAAAAATGATATAAGTGTTTTTTGCATTTAATTTTAAAAAAAAAATTGAAAAAAATTATGCGGGCCGGCCCGCACAAGCCCGCAACCCGGTATAGTGCGGGTTTGGGCTGTATGATATGGTATTCAATTTGTAGCCGGCCTTTTTAGCCCGGGCCCGTTATGGCCCGCATCCGGGCCGGGCCGGGCCATTTTGACTGCTCTACTTAAAACTTACTTTTGATTTTTCACGTCATTAATATTTTTAGCATAATCTTTTAATTGACTCAACATTGCAATCCTAGCACACACTTTATATATTAAAAGGGATCTCACATATCAATCGCTTTTTTGTTTTTAGCCAATGAATGAGGTTTTCTTTTCACTAATAACATATATGCTTCAATTCTACTAGCATATATACTACTATAAGCACATTTGAGATCATTAATAAAGTGTGTTTTTCTTATATTTGAGATTGAAGAAAGTATCATCTAATTTATGCTTAAAATTTATTTTTTGTTTTTCATGTCATTATTTTTTTTTAACATACTCTGTTAATTAACTCAACATTACATTTCTAACATACACTTTATATATATATATATGTGTATGTATATATGCCGGAAAGGATTTCATATATCAATCACTTTTTATCTTTTAGCCTATGAATAAGATTTTTATTTTTATTTTTTTGCTAAACGTATACGCTTCTACTAGCGTATGTGCTTCTATAGATATACTTTTTCTTTATACTTGAATGCAATTTTTTTTTTTAAAATACATATTGTCTAAGCATAGTAGCAATGGAGGTGTTATAAGACGGGTGAGGAGTGGGTCCACCACTAATCCATTCAAATTGCAGCCTAATAATACATTTTCTCAATGAGCAAGGTGAGAAAATTAAAGAGGCCCACGAATACATATATAGTTATATACATCAAAGTCATAATGGATTAGATATTGGTGGTAAAGCCAGACAATACAGGATTGTTCCTACATGCATGTGTCACTAACAGCTTTATATAAATAATGCTATGTAAAGGGGTTAACTGTTAAAATGTGTGCAAAGAGATGGAGAAAGTTCCCCACTCCATTTTATTATTGTGACCACGAATCTAAGTAAACAACTTTTGTTACTCTACTCCAATTACGTTAAGCTGATGTCGACTGTAGACCTAAACAACCACGAGCGATTGGTGACTTCACTCATCCTCATACACACCGCACAAAAATGATTCGGGGCAGATTATTGATACAGGTTGTTGCCATGCATTTTGAACCCTATGCTCGCATGATGAGATTTCCTATATAGAAAAAAATAATTAAAAAAAAAAATTAAATATGATTTTAGTTCCGATAATGTATGTGATTTTGAAATGTATAAAAAAAAATGGTTTTGATCCCTACAATTATTTTGGTTTTGATTTTGGTACCTAATGTTAATTTTGAAAAAAAAATGCTAAGATTGCATGACAAAAGACATGTGGCAACATGAAATTATTATTTAGTCATGAACCATGTGATCCAGAACTTATCTTAATCATTCATAGTTTTTTTAAGTTAAAAAATTTAAAAAATAAGTAATAGATGGTGGTGATTTATCCGGGATGATTGGTCTCGAATCACCTAATATTTCCTCATGTGGCAACATTCACTGCAATAGAGACCTAAATCCAAAAAAAAAAAAAAACCTAATTTTGAGGGATTAAAAAAAACAACATAATTTTGAGAGACTAAAAACAAAATCTCATTTTTGAGGGATTGAAATCGAAAAAATTTAATTTTGAGAGATTAAAACAAAAAATTCATCTCCTTTCATTCTCATTCTATCGATATAGACCTCTTGCGTCGTCCCTAGTAAGGTAATTTAATTGCATTATTACCTTATATGACAGTTTGAGTAGCGGGAATGAAACCCACGAATGACGATGGACCTGGTTAGAGAGATTATTCATGGTGGACACCAAACATCAAAGACGTTGGCAATGTGACTAAAAAGATTATTGGTGTAGATGTTATAGTAAATCTAAGATGTTTGTTATGCGATTATGTGTTTCTAGTGGCTTTACGGCTTGGAAATATAATTTGCAATCTTCGGTAAGTAGCAAAGAATGGAGTACAAGAGTTGTCGTGCAAACAAAAAAAAATTGGCGAAAGAGAAAATATGAAGAAAGTGATATTTTTTAAATTTTAATTTTAGTTTAAAAAATAGAATGTTGATTTTAGTCCCTTAAATTATTTTGATTTTAATCACTCGAAAATGTGATTTTGCTTTTAGCCCCTCGAAATTATGTTTTCTTGATTTTAATCCATGTAGTCACATGTTGTTGTTGTGATACTACTTATGTCTGTTAGTCCATGTCATCATTTTTCATCTAAAATTAAGGTCAAGGACCAAAACCAAAACGACATAAAAATTTTGGAAAAAAAAAAAAACAGTTTGCAAGAACAAGTTTCAAAATCACATATATTTATAGAAACTAAAATCATATTTAGGAAAAAAAACTTTTGACATGATCATCAGACTTTATATTATAATTTCAAGGCTTAAATATGTTTTCAGTTCTTAAAGGTTGGAGTCGTTTTGTAATAGGCCCTCGTTTTTTTCTATTATTATTATTCAATTTTTGGTTCCCTGAAACTACCTCTGGTTTGTCATATACCTCTACTTCTAATTTCGGTCAAATTTTGCTGACGTGTCTCATCAGAATCCTAGTCATACCCTGGAGATTTGTCACGAAGTCACAATTATTTTTGCCAAATGTTATAAAAGCAACAATTATTCAAATTTTTAAATAATGAAAATACAAATTAATTACTTCTTTATATTAAGAAACATGTGTGAGGCACATGCTGCTAACTAGTTATCTAATTTGTTTTCATAAGTTTTTCAAAGAATATTTCCAAATCCTCCTACATGTCAAAAGTAGCTTCATGAATGTTTAGACCTAAAGTGAAGAAGAGGATGAAGAACCCTTTTTTTCCCTAAAAACCATGGTATAGATCTCTCCACTTTAATTAGCAGGGTAAGGACTAATCTCCTCAAGGCTTTTAGTTACTCCTCCCAACAATTGCTTTTTCAAGGATTGGATTAATCCATTTGTAACTTTTTTTTTCTAAGCAAAAGAATGGAATTTATAGAAGCACAAGGGGTGCTTAACCCAAATACAATTGATGGACTACGTCCAGAAAACACAAATCACAAGGCTGAAATAATACATTCCCGAGGGACATTGCACCATTGCACAAAATCATAAAGATCTTGAGATTTAAAAACACAAAACCACCTCCATGATCTGATTCGGATTAAGTCCATAATCTATATAAGGCTAAACTTCGTGCCGGAGAACACAACCTCATTACGCAGTAACCACAAAGACCAAACTACAACAAACCAACAGCACCTCCAGGCTTCACCTTGATTTCTAGCTCTTAATTCTCACATTTGAATGTGTATTGAAGTGCTCTATAATAGTATCAGATTGTGCCACCTAAACACTCAGCCATCTATAAACAGATCTCCACACGTTCTTAACAAAAAGACACGATGTAAACAAGTGATCAGATTGTGTCACCTAAACACCCAGCCATCTATAAACAGATCTCCACACGTTCTTAACAAAAAGACACGATGTAAACAAGTGATCAATGGACTCAAAATGATTTTTACAGAAGCAACAAAGCAAATTGTCATTATTAAAGACTACTCCCTTTCTCTGCAGGAGATCTTTGGTTGGAATTCTATATCCAAGCAATCTCCAAACAAAACCTCAAACTTTGGAAGGAACACAGCTTATCCAACACCTGTTCAACATGCTACCCCTCTCATTCAGCTCCGTCCTCATCTGCGCCTCATAAGCCTCCTTCACTGTAAAAATTTCATCCCTTGACTCCCCCATTTCCATTTATCCTCTATCCCCTCTGAGCAAACTTGGTTCTGAATTTTTCCATAAAGATCGTGAACCTCTTCCTCTTCCCAAGAATAAAGTGTCCTTCTCCAAGGTATTTGCCAAATCCAGCTAACACCCCTCCTAAACCCAAGATCCTTCACAAATGCATCTTTGTTGACTGCAATCTGAAACAGCCAGGGAAACACATCCTATAGAGGCAAATCACTCGCCCATTTATCAGTCCAGAAACTAATCTCAGAATCATTACCCAACTCTTTCCACAGACCATTGTCAAACCAGTCAGCCGCCTGAACGGATGAGGACTTTGCTACATCCTTCCACCAACGTGAGCAATCCCTACCAATTGAAGCATCATTTAACAAGACTGGATTGGAGTACTTTGATCTCACCACTTTGTTCTAGAGGGCTTCTTTATCATGAATATACCTCCATTTCCTCTTTGCTAAGAGAGCACTGTTAAACTTAAACAAATCCTTAACACCCAAACCCCCACACTCTTTTGTTTTGAAAACCTCATCCCAAGACACCTAAGTAATGCCACTCTCACCGCTAGACCTACCCCACAAAAAAGACCTTTGCAACTTAACAAGAGAAGAAATTACCTTTTCAGGAGCCCTATACAGAGAAAAAAATAAACAGGAATACTACTCAAAACAGCTTTTAGAAGCACAACCCTCCCCCAAAAGAGATATATTTCCTTTTCCACCCAGCCAAACGCCTAGATATAGACCTAATTACATCACACCAAGAGGACACCAGCCTAGAGTTTGCACCTACCAAAAGACCTAAATACTTAAAAGGCCAAGACTCAATTTTACAAAGCCGAAAATTAGACGCAGACTCCAAAAAAACAGACTCAACCTTAATACCTAGGATAGAGCTTTTCTTGAAATTTACCTTGAGGCCCGAGACCAATTCAAAGCATCTTAAAATGCTCTTGATACACCACAAATTCTCATGTCGGTTTACAAACCACCAAAGTATCATCGACATACTGAAGACTTGTTATCTCCACTTGATCTGCTCCCACCTTGAACCCTTCAAACATCCTTTTTTGCACTGCACTTTCTATCAAGCTTGTAAATCTCTGAGCAGCAAGAAGGAAAGGCGCTAACGGGTCCCCTTGTGTAATCCCCTTCGATACCTTGAACTCACTTGTTGGGCTGCCATTTACCAAAACTGAAATTGCACTTGATTTAAGACATTCCATAATCCACTCCCTCCATCTCCTCGGGAAGCCAAACCGATCTTGCATATAATCCAGATACTCCCAACATACGGAGGCGTAGGCCTACAGAAAATCCACCTTCAACAAAAGAGTTCCTCCTGCTGAAGAGGAAGACCTAGCACTATGAATTACTTCGTTCAACACGACCACTGTGTCTAGAATGTTCCTTTCCTTAATGAAGGCAGATTGAGAGGAAGAAATCAAACTAGGGATCACCATCTTTATCCTTTCCGCCAACACCTTGGATAAAATTTTATATAACGAGCCCACAAGGGAGATTGGACGATACTCATTGATACTCACAGGATTTGAAACTTTGGGGACCATAGCAATGAAGGACGAGTTCAAACCTGCTAGAAGTTTACTATTCTCATAAAATTCCCAAAGGAACCCACAAATATCATCTTTAATCACCTCCCAGAATTCTTGAAAGAAAGTAAAATTATATTCATCTGGACCCGGACTCTTATCTTTTGCACAATTCCATATCGCATTCTTGATCTCAACTTCACTGAATCTAATTACTAACAAATCCCTTTGCGTTTGAGACAGCCTTGAAAAAGGCACACCATCCAACCTTGGCCTCACCACCTCTTCTTCTCTAAAGCTTTCTTCAAAAAACCTCCTAATTCCTTCCATCATCGATTGCTCCTTCTCCAGCCAAACCCCATCAATACTGATACCCAACATTTGATTGACCCTCATCCTACTATTGATGCATGAGTGAAAGAAAGATGTATTTGTGTCCCCACTTTTCAGCCACCTGCTTCTAGACTTCTGGACAACTAAATTTTCTTTCAAGCTCGCCGTCTTCCATAATTCTGCTAAAGTCACTTTCCTATCAAAGAGTTGCTCCATTGTTAGCATCTGATCCTCCCCAAGAAGATCAAACTCTAAATTTTTTGTGTTCAATTCCCCCAATTTCAAATCCAAGCAACCAAATCTCTCCTTATTCCACTTCTTGATCTCAGCCTTCAGCAGCTTCAACTTCCCTTTTACCACAAAAGCTCTCCATCCCCGCACATCCAACCTTTCCCAAACAAAACTGACCATCGGTCTGAACTCGTGGTGATGAAACCAGCAATTATTGAGTCTGAAAGGTCTTGGGCCAGTGACAGGTTTTTGGTATTTAAGAAGAATGAGGCAGTGGCCCGAGAAATCCCAAGGATTTCCCATTGGGATGCTGTTGGCCAACAAGACAACCATTCAGCCGAAACCATAATCTTATCAATTATACTCATGGCAACTCCTCCAGCTTGACAATATGTGAACCGTCCCCCAATGAGGGGGAGATCAATTAGCTCCATTTCATCAATCCAGGAGTTGAACAGAGACATACCTCTTGATTCAGCTATCAAGGCATTCCCTTTTCTTTCTGAACAATCCCTTGTGGTGTTGAAATCACCTAAAACACACCATAACTGAGAAGAGCTACAACATTTTAAAAAACAGTATCTCTGCCCAAAGTCTTCTCTTATCTAACAAGTTGCAAGGAGAATATATATTGACCACTACACATCGTTTCTGGCCCACATACCAAACACCTTGAATAACAACAAAGCCCTCACCTTGAACCACACTCTCCATCAAGAACTTATTTTTATTCCAGATACATAAGGTACCACCTGATCTTCCCTGAGATGCTCCATAAGCCCAATCAAAGCTCTCACTCCCCCATAACATCGAGCACAAAGCGACCTTTACCACCTCCGACTTAGTTTCCTGAACTCCTATAAAATCTACTTCATACTTCATAATCAAATCCTTTACCATCCTCCGTTTTACCCTCCCCCCTAGACCCCTCACATTAATAGAGAGGCAATTCATTTTTTACCAGACTTTTCCCCACGGTTGGATCTCAACGGCCCAACCAAATCTTTGTTCTTCAGTTCTCATATTTTCTTTACAACCTCTGCCTCGTCACCATCATACGAAACTCCTAGCCTCTTTCCAACTTCCCACAATTTACTTGCAACTTGCCCTCCGTTTCTCACCAGCAGTTTATTCACACAATTGACATTGGAATCAGAGATAGAATTGCTTGTCGTAGGGTCAATAGGTTTCAGGCTCGAACTCACCTTTTCCTCCCCTTGTTCCAAGCCTACTGAATGCACAAATTTCACTCTTCTCTTATATGGCACCAAATCTAGCTTCAACTGCCGAGATGCTTTCTTCCTTTTTTTCTGATTGGCCACAAGTCTTGGCAGCTTCGGGCAAAGGGATCTCACCACTACTACTCGCCTTTTCTCCTTCTGGGTTGCACACGAATTCGATTTATATTTTGCTTTCGCATTATCATTTGTTTGAGCCACCACCTTCTTAACTCCAGAGGTGTCTCCTTTATCAAACACTGAGTTCTTGAAAGTGACTTTTCTCCCTCTTCTTTTTTGACCCTTTTCACCCACTGTTTCAAAGATGCCCAGACTCGACTCTGCTAGATCTGAGAATCTAGAAGGATCCTTTGGCTTTTCCGCCTTTAGCACCTCCTTAGCTAATGGGCTTTGTTTAATCTTCAGGCCTACTTTTTTTGTTTGAATAATAATTCCTTTTTGGGCCTTACAGCCTTCCGTTCTCAAAGTCTCATCTTCAACTTCCCCTATTGAAACTTCATGTAGTTTTTCTTTCTCCTTTTTCTTTTGCCTATGAGTCTTTTTGGGCCTTAACCCACTTAACTTCAAATCTACCTCTATTACCTCTGAAGCCTTCTTCGATGTCAACTTCACTTTTCAGTCGTATATTGCAGACCATGTCAACTTTAGCCCTTTTGTCCTTCCTGGCTTTTGCAGACCTGCTCATTGTCTCTCTGTCACTGGATAAATCAAGTGTCTGTTGGATTGTTTTTTGCCCTATCAGAAAGCAATTTGAAAGAATCCCCCGTCAACGAAGCCACATCCTCCTCAACTCCTTCCTCCGCCATATCAACAGCCCGACGTTGTGGCCTTGTGGGGCTTTCTGCCAAACTTCCTCTTCTAGTTTTTCCGAGACCCAGCCCGCACTACCTTCTGAGGAAACTCCTTGACTCTCGTCTTCATCGACTTCTCAGCCAAGAGTTTCCAGAGGATCTTCCATCACCCTAACTTCAACAAGTAGCCCATGCACTTTCACCTGTACAACATCATATATCTTAGCTTTGTAAGATGTAGCTAGGAGAAAGCTTTCAATATCTAATCTTTCTCTTGTCAAGGTCTTTTTTTCCAACTCCAATAATGTCCCCCACTTGTTTGCAATCAATCTAAAAAATGCCTCGTCCCATGCTTGTGGCGGCACACCAAAGCATCTTATCCAAACGAATCTCTCTTTGGCGAGGTCTTTTGGAGTCCATCTCCGAACATCACTAAACACCGAAGAGAACCATTCTTCCTCACTCCTCAACAACTCTTTTACTTCTTCAGTGTTCTGCCCTTCTAAGAGCACCGGCTTACCTCCCATGGGCGTAGACTTTATAGTAAAGAACCCTTCTTTTTGTAAAAGCTCCCACATATATTTTACATTTTCCAATTTTCTAACCTCACCCACGTAGCAGGCACTAAGTCTTTCCAGAGTTTCCTTCTTGCATTTGTAAACCATCCCTACCAAGTGTGGAGTTATTGGATTACTCACAATACCTCCTCTCCTCAGAAGTGCTCTTCTCCAATGATCTTGTGGCCTCTCCCCCTTATCCTCTACCCCAAATGACAATCGGGTACCACCTTTTCTGTCTATTGACCTTGCTTCGATCCTTCCTCGCATCTCTTCCTTGGAGTTCGCACCTTCTCTAACATTTTGTTGCTGGTTTCTTTCAAATTTTGGAGGGTTCACCTTGACCTTATAACTCCCTATCCACACGCTACCTAGAGCTCTTTCCAGTTCTCTTCTATCTCTCACATTTTTAAACCTCACACACCCAAACCTCTCCCCCCCTCTTATCCCTATTGTTGGGGATGATCACATCCCCCACACTACCCCAGTAGGAAAAGGCTTTCCACATTTATCCCCCGCCATGAGTATCCGGGAAGTTTGTGAAGAAGAAGGTGGTGCAATCAGATTCTCAGATTTTGAAGTAACCTTTTGGCTGGTAAACCACCCTAGGATCTTTGCCTTTTCTCCTTATTCGATACTCTCTCCCTCTCTCCCTCTCTCTCTCTCTAAGTAACATTCACGTGTAATCCATTTGTAATTAGTAGCTAAAATAATTAATTGAAATCAGTGTAATATTATTTCAAATTCCATTTTGGATAATTTTTGGATTCATGTTAAAGTTACTTATTAAAGTATAAAAATTTAATTTATTTTAATCCATTTAATCTTTGCTTAGACATTGTTTTAATTTCTTTATTCAAGAGAAGGCTCTTAAAACTTTGGGAGAAAGGAATATGTCAATATGAATAGTTGGTGCCTTGGTGGAGCAAACTTCAAATGCATAAAACCTTGGGTAGGAATTTTATTTTTTGGTCAATGCGGTGACATTGAAAAAAAATGTAAAATAATTTAATAATATTATTTAATAGAAAAAATAAAAATTAATTTGAATTTTTCATTCAAAATATACATATGATTATTAAAAAATGATATTATTGTTATAAAATATAATATTGTATGTATAAGTAAGTCATAGTTAGACACGCAACCCGAGTCGGATTCGGATGTACTTAGGTAGTACCTAGGGAACCGGGTGAAAAAAAAGGTGGGTGGCTCATTACACTCACATTGAGGGTTAGGAAGTTATACGAACACAAGTAAATAAGTCATTTTCAGGATTAGACATAATTGTCCCGTCATAAAATAATAATTTTAGAGTTTATAGTTATAGTTCAGTTTTGAAAGAGTCTGATATAAAGTTTTAATATCTGAATTTTTTATAAGACTTTTTTATTTTTGAAAATATGATAAAGACTCAACTTAAACTTTTGTGAAATTCTTTTTTTTAAAGGTTTTCTCTTTTAACTCTAAATCACTTATTTATATTTCATCGCCATCATCATCATCATAATAATAATAATAAAAATAAAAATTAAGATTAAGATTCTTAATTTTTTAGCCTATTCTTAAATGTGTTATTATATTTTAAGATTTTGAATTTGTCGGAGAAAATGTTAATTAAATTATAATATGTTGAACTTTGTTATGCACTTTATAATTTTAAATAGGTATCATTATGTAATTTTAATTAATATAATATTAACTTATATACAAATTTAAATTTTGAATATTATTTTAATGCAAATATAAATATTAAAATATAAAAAATTGAACTTATAAACATTGTTTGAATGCAAATTTTATATTTTAGTAATAAAAAATTGAATTTATGAATAAAAATTGAATACAAAAGTGAAACTGAGTCTTAAAAGTAAAATGATGATGTTGTGTGAGTCTGATGATTTTGATAAGTTTTAATTGTTGTTGTGGAAAATATGAATAATTTGCGGTGGAGTCTTATTGGTCCTGATAGATAGCTCAGTTAATATAGTCGTTGCGGAACATAAAGTGTGAATATACGGGTTCGATCGAATGGGGTCTTAATAATTTGTAGTGGATTCTTATTGGTCCCCATATGTAGCTTAGTTAATACAGTTGTGGAACATAAAGTGTGAATATCTGGGTTCGATCCGGTGGGATCTTGTTGTAGAATGACAATGTAATGCTAATGTATGTATTAGAATTTTTTAAATTTGATATTAATTAAAACTCTATTGTGAATGTTCTTATTATTATCAACATTGCACCAAGACTCATCATCAATTTTAAAAAATAAAAATAACAAAAATCTTTAAACCAAATGTAAAATTCAAAAGTACACTATTTAATTTATTTGGGAGTAATTAAGGGTTATTTTTTATGACAAATTAAATATGATGATTTTTATTAAGAGCATTCACAACGTGTTCTTAGCCCCATTCGTGGATCCCTTAGAACATGTATTTACACGTTTCGGGATGGATGAGTTCGTAAAGAAAATTAAGTTCATCCTCTCAAAACTCATTCGTAAGGTTAAACTTGAGGCTAATGACGAACGAAAATTCAGTGTACATGAGAGAGAAATTGTTTTAAAAAAATAATGAGAAAGAAAAATTAGTGCACTGCAAGCATGATTTTTGAAAATAAAAAAAAATAAAAAAAGTCGTGCTTCAATCCACAACTATAAAAAAAAGAAAAAAAAAAGAAAAAGAGGTGAAATGGTGGACCACGAGAACGATTTTTTGAAAATGAAAAAGAAAAATCCAAAGTCATGCATAGGAGTCACGAATTCTTTAAATATCTAAAAAGAATTCAGAAGTAAATTTCGAAGTGATTAAAATGTAATTTTGAGAGTGCGAGACACAAAAATATAACCATTGTGAGTGTTTAGTGCATAAGACACAAAAAAGTAGCAGTTGCAATAATATAAATAGCAGTTTATGAGAAAAACAAATAGCCGTTAGAATGAAACAATTTAAATATATAATGTTTAAATGTATATTGTAAAATATAAGAATGTGGTTAGATAATTGGATCCATTTAAAAATAAAAATTAGATTTGAAGATAGAATATATATAAAAGAAATTAGAATTTTTAATTTTTGAGAAATTGCGAACAATTATATGATAATGCATGTTATCCACTTAAAATCAAATTTTGGGTTTGGAGATTGATGTGGTGCTCTAAAAATTATTGAAGATGGAGCGAAATTCGCTGACCTGCCTAACACAAGTCTTCCTCGCCTAAGATGATATACAATTAATTTTGGCTTAATTGTGTTTTTTTCCTCAATTTATTTGATTTGGAAAATTTAATCCCCCTTCTATTTATTTGGCGAATTAGATCCCTCAATTTTTAATATTCGATCAATTTGGTCCTTCCATTCAAATTAACAACGACGCGGCCAACATGACCCACATGAAACATGTGTCACACCCACAACGTTCTACATGGATTTTTTCATTAAATTTTATTTAAAAAATAAAATTGAAAATAAATTTTTTTAATGTAATTAAACCTATAATTTTTTTCCACCTAAGGAAATAATATAATTAAACAAGAGGAAAATGTTTTTCCTCCACTATTTGATGGGATGGAAGTGGTATAAGGAAGAGAGCCGGAGGTAAGAGATGATCGGTGATATGATGAAAAAAGATGAAATATATATATAATATAAGGAAGATGAACAGTAAAATGAAGTCTATGAAAACAAAAGTGTGAAAATATCATTATTATTCCCTCCCCTCTTCCTTGTGCTTCTGCTTGTTTTCATCTACTGGTTCTCGGTAGGGGAAGGGAGATCTGTCCCTCCCATTCCTTTGAAAAAGTGTATAAGTTTGTTTTCCCACTTTATTTGGGTTTTGTCTTGCCTTTATGCAAGTTGTTTTGTTTTGTGTGTTTCCAGTGAAATGATGCTTCTGGATAATTTCTAGTTTCCAGATCTGATGGTCATCCTCTTTGCTCCAATAATTGGAAGAATACTCGTCGAAACAGATCTCCCTTTACTGACTGTTGATTTGGCTACCGTCCAACTACTCTCTTGTTTTAGTTCTGAGATTCCTTGTCGCCGAACTGAGCTTAGTCCTAGCATCAATGAGATTGTTATCTTGGAATTAAAGGCTATTGAATCTCCTGTTAGAGTCTGGTTTTGGTCCATGTCCACATGAAAAAGTTTGTTGTTGTGGTGTATTTTGCTTTCCCTTTAACTATTATCAGTGTGAAATATCTTGTAGTTGTAATTATTGTCATGTTTGTCATTACTTATACTGTTTCTGATCTATGAATAAAATACATGTTTCTCTCTAAAAAAAATATCATTATTTTATATAAAAATAAATACCTTTCCAAAAACAGAATCTGTAAATTATCTACGATTCGAGTTAGATAAAACCACTTAACAAAAAAAAAAAAAAAACCGCTGTAAATAATAAAATATCATGTACCAAGTATTTTGAAAACTCGAAACTCAATACCTCTAGTCAAGCAAGAATACAGTAACTCAAACCAAACGGAATTAGCCCATAGAAATGGACTTGTGGCAGGTGTAGCAATTAAGTTGAAGATCTAAAAATACATTAAAATATTAAATAATTTAGACGATTTCTACTAAGAATCATTGTTGAAGATATACAATTAATCCATAATATGTTTTTTTTAAAAAAAATTATCTTGAAAAGAAAAATGATTAAATAAAAATAAGTAATAAGTCTCTGAGGTTAAGAAGTTGGGATTCGATCTTTAGATACTATGTTTAGTGATTATTATTTGTGATTTTAATTTATTATCGATCTTTTATGTCGGTTAAAATTTTTGTAAAGAAATAAAAAATAAGACTAGAGGAGGCTAGCACAGGTTGCTACTTAAGCAAATGGTTGGGGGTTCGATCCCCACCTCTTGCAAATGTAAGAAGCATTTGCTGAGAGGCTAACCCCCGAAATGACCCAACAATGTCAAAAGGATTAGTCACCAGTTGCGCGGGTGAATACCTTGAGAAAAAAAAATAAAAATATTAAGTAAATGATTATTAATTTATTAGAATATTTGAAAGCATATTAAAAATAAATATTTCAATAAGTTGCTTTATTAACGTGACTGAAACCATGTGACTCATTGAGAAGGAGCCTCGAGGGTAGTATATGGAGAAAACAACTTATATGTTCAAGTCTAAGAATTAATATTACATATATATATATATATATATATATATATATATATATATATATATATATATTTCTAAAAGTAATATATATATATATATATATATATATATATATATGTCTCAAGTTGAAGGTATTTAAGGATAGATAGTCATTAGCATTTGAAAAATAAATGATAATCATTGGTACATATGAATATGAATGATAGATGATAGATGCTCTAACTTTCCATACACTCAATGAAAAATATTCCAAGATTCTACTACTGAGCCATTTAGCATGTGATGATTTTAAAAGAGTACTTATTATATATATATATATATATATATATATATATATATATATATTCAGTTGGTTTATACTTTTTTATCAATTACATTTAATTGAAAAATTATAAAATACTATTTCATACATTTCAAATTTTTTGGCCTTTTTAGGTTTGGGCACATATATTAAGAAAATATTGATTATCGTAAGTTTTATATGCGTTTGTCGAAAATGCTCATATTTAATTCTTATTGAAAATTGTAATAGTATTTAATTTTTATTAAGAAGTGTATCTATTATTTAATGTATATTTGTAGAAAGAAGGAAAAGTAGAATTAATGATGAGTAAATGAAATAATTGAATGAAAGGTTAATTTTATTATTATTTTTTTAAAAAAACATAGTTATGCATTGAAATTGTAAAAAGACAAAAATTATGAAATAGAAAATAAAAAAAAATATAAAGGTCAAAAGATATGGAATGAAAGAAGTACCACTAAGACCAACGTGGGGTTGGTCAAGTGGTAGCTCACTTGGTCCCTTAACCAACTGGTCTCAAGTTCGAGCCTTGGGTATGGAGCAACCCCCGCTGGGAGACCCCTACCGCTTAGTGCCACCTCAGTTAGGTTAGACCGGATGAGTCGGATTCTGTGTAAACCAGATCCGGGTATCGATTGGTGTACACCGAAATAAGTACCACTAACAAAGGTTTCTTTATTCAAATCAGAATTTGATTAATTATTATATTATTCAATATTTAATTCATTATCATTTAATAAATTATTAAATGTAGTTAATAAAAGTTGTAAAGAATCAACAAAGAGCTATTTAATTATATAGGATTTTGGTGGATCCTCAAGTATTGTACAAAGCTGAAGGTCAAAGTTTGATCCTAAAAACAACACATGTTGAGATGGACAATCACAAATCTCAAAAATGATTAATTTTATGCTCATAAGATGAATGTACTCTTAGTTAACCAAAAAAAATTTAAAGTTGTGAAGAGACAATAATTGATCAAGTGTGTCAAATTGACAGTAATCTTATGAACAATTATTAGGTGGTCCGGGATAACATGATCCAGGATAATCATCATCATTCATTATTTAATTTTTAAATTTTTTAATTAAAAAAATAAACTATCAACGGTTAAGATGTGCCTAGACCACATGGTTCAGGACTAACTAATAATTTTCCGTAATCTTAATCATACAAACAACAAGAAGAAGCTTTATTTTCATTAGGTTAGACCAATTACATGAATCAAATGACGATATAATATTCTATTGTTATATCATAAATCATGTTCATCCGTTTAAATTTTTTTTTAAAAAAATAATTATTTCGTTTATGATTTTTATGAACAATCCTCTATTTATAACAATTGGAATAATCTCTATTTGTTAAACTCTCTTTTTCAAAAAATAATCTTGAACATATTTGTCTTATAAAAAAAATCTTACATATATTTCTTAACATTTTTTTTATACTCCCCTCCTCTTATCACCTCAATAAGCACCATCATTTACATTTCGATAAAATGGGTAATTGAGACTATAATAATATTTTTTTTTTCACATCAGCTCATTAAACACTTGCATTTAACATATAGTTTATTTATATGGTTGGAGTGAGCTTGCACGGTTGCACTCCTGCACCCTTCTTTTTTTCCAATAAGCATCACGGTATTATTACGAGCAAGTATAAAGGGTACCCAAATTTATATACAAATTGGTTAAATAGGAAAAAAAAAATTGATGCATATTCTGGACTCGTACATTGATCCCAGAAAGATACATGCCTACTACCATAAGGCAATAACATACATATAGTTTTTAAGCTTTAACCATGTCTATGAAAAGTTAGAGATGGAAAAAAAAACCATGTGAACAGTGGGTCAGTTTATGATCAGAAAGTTGGTGGAAACCATGCAGGGCACATGTGCCTTTTGATTTGCAATTGACAACGTCAAAGGACAAAAACAAATAACGTAGTTTTGCATGCATCAAAGCTATGAACACAAAGAATTGACACTCACACACATATAGTGATATAGGTAGCTTCGTTCATAGCTCATTAGCTTGGGAGCTAAAAGCAAAAATTTAACCGCACACAATTGTGTTGCGAATAAAACAAATGGCTCTTAAAGTGAAAGAACAATTGGATCCTCCGTCACCCCCCACATGCTCCATATTGGACCATCTTTTCCATCAACTTTTTATACGAGAACATCACATCATTTATTCATGCTTTTAATATAAGTCACCTTAATTCTAGTCAATTAGCAATTCTACTTTACTTTTTAGACTTCGGTTTAACACTATCCAACTAACAAAATCAAAACTAGACTGCTTTGAACAAGATACTTAGCAGAAAGAACTCAAAAGGACAGTAAAAAAAAACATAAAAATGAACACACCATTAAAACTTTACCTTATACAATTTAATAATTTTATATATTATTATGAAATTATACGGTAAAGTTTCCAAGCCTAACCCAACCCAGAAAATCCATGACACTAGAAATAAAAACGGCTACGATTGCTTATTATTATTCTCAATTTAATTACATTGGATACCACATCATGACATTCCCTACCTTTCCAATGTTTACACAACATCAACTACATAGCCTGCAAAGATAATAAACCCTGTTACTAATTATACATAGATATGCAAAATCAATCTACAAATAGGTCTATATTACAAGAAGATGTATGTGTCACTTGTTAACCGATCAATAATACGCAAGTGACTCATATCATTTTCTTTGCGATGTAAATCTATTTGTAAGTTCATTTTGTAATTCTATCTAATATATTTTTTTTACTATGGTACTAGAAAGAGATAAAACAAATGGTGCTGATAACAAGCCGACTGAAACAACTGCTGAGAACTATATATGTCTTCCAATTCCATCTCAGAATAATTTCAGGGTGCAACAGCTGAAAAGGATCACTGATCAGGAGAGCCATACCCTGGAAGATTAGGAAAGTGATTAGGGATCATAGAAGCACCACTACCTCCGGTATTGCTCTGATTCTGAGTGATACCACCGGTGGAAGTGATGGTACCTATGAAGCCTTGAGTCCAGCTTTCAGAGAGAGGAGCAGCACTGCTATTAGCCACAGTTGATGGTATATTATTATTAAAACCTTGTTCAGGACGAAGCAGAGACCCTACCACCCTGTTGTTACCAATCTGATAGAATTGAGAGGGACGCATTTGGAGAGAGTGGTGGGGCTGTGAGCCAAGAGAAGCAGCAGTATTGATGAAGCCAGATAAAAGAGCAGAATTCGAAGAAGGCACAACTTCACCAACACGACCAACATTCAGAGACTGATTCATAGGCTGGGGTGGTGGGTTCAGGGTATGAACAGCAGCAAAAGAAGACAGATACCCACCACCAATACCACCACCACCACCACCATGATAATATGGAACTGTTGACTGAACCATCCTAGGTGGAGTTGGTATCATCAAATTTGTCTGCAGTTGAACCACTTCCTGAGTCGCAGGCAGTGGTCGCGGTTGTGGTTGTGGTTGCAGCTGCAGTGGTGGTTCTGATCTGGGTCGCAGTTGCGGCCCAGAAGAACTCACAGTGGAACCTGAAGAGCTACCTCTGGGGCGCTTCCCCCTGCGGGAATTCCCACCAATAGGTATGTTCCTCAGGGTTCCACCTTGAGTCCAGTACCTCTTGCAGGCTTTGCAGAAGAATCGAGGCTGCGACAGGCTATAGTTGTTGTAATAGCAGAACTTGGTGTTCAGAGACTGACAGCGAGGACATTGCTGCGGCTGCAGCGGCTGTTGTTGTGGTGGTGGAGGTGGAGGTGGAGGCCTAGGTGGCTGACCACCTCCCCTACCCTGTGCAGCAACAGCTACTTGCTCCATGTCACTATCACTCTATTGATTCTGAATCTTATGGTGTGTGTTGTTGTTGTTGTTCTTGTGTGGGGTTGACTAGTTGTATTTATAATCAAGATTTTGCAAATGTTTGAGATTTGAGAGGATTCTGAATAATAGTTCTACGTGTCTGTAAAATACCTCGGAGAATCTTGTACACTGAACAAAACCACTGCAAACATTACCTTGTGCATGTATTTGACCACACCAACCCAAAAGAAACCAAAAAAAACATTAAAACATTCTTTCAGATTTCAATTATTCATTAACACCATATCTGCAGCAAAGTATTGCTATTAATGAATTAACAAAGATATCATTAACTCATAGTAGGATTTAAGATTTTAACTATTGAATAATGTACAACTGAGAAAGACAATAAAGGAGAAAAATTTCCTTTTTTCTAATTTTTTTTTTTTAAGCTTTTGGTGATGGAGAATTAAGGTGCAACGTGTACAAAATCCAAAAAAGAACAGTTTCAATCTGGGGGTAGGGGTGGGGGAGAGAAAGATAGTTGTTTTAAGGGGGAAACTTGGTTTATGGGTTTGGTGAGAGGGATGTCATATTATGGTAACAAAATAAATGGAGTATAGTCCTTTCTCTCAACAACCCAGCAGAGGAAATACAAATGGCACAGTAATAATGCACTGAAAAAGTGCTGAGTTATTTTTTTTCTTTTTTTTTTTTCAGCTTTAAATTTAATTCAGCCTAATGAATGAAAAGTGTATATAGTATCTAAATTCATTTAGTATGTGATAATTCATTTATCACTTACCATATAATTACAAAACTTTATTTTTTTTATTTTTTATTTTTTTACACTGCAAAAAATACAAAGAAGTATGAAATATGAACAGAGGTATGTTGTATAATTGTGTTGTATGTGATATCCAGGAATACACAGCACCTGAAACTTGTGTTGGCAGAGTTGATTTTTCTATATCAGTTCTGACACAGAATAAAGTGACAGCCAATAAGAAAAGAAAAAACAGGAAGAAGACAAGAGACTTAATTAGATTGCAGGGGAAGGACCACAAGCAAGGGCTGCTGAGGGAGATAGCGGTAGAGGCAAGCCAACAACTTGAAGGTTGAAGATGATCGATGACTTAATTAGTGGGTATGTCAAAGTTTCACAATTTTCTTTCTACCTCTCTTTCTTGCTTCTTCGTTGCTGTTTCCAATCCATGGTAGTACCACACAGTCATTCTCCTATCCATGACTAGTTTTCGGATTGGTGGTATAAAAAGCTAGATTATTTTAAGAATGGATTATTGTTTTAATCTATTATCATAGAATCGAATTTCTATTTGACATTTGATAAAAAGTAAATTTAATTTTATTCTAAGACACAATCAAGATAAAATCCAATACCATTTTTTTATTAATCTTGTGTTAATTTTGTGATAACTTAATAACTTTTCTTTTTGTCTTTTATCGTAGGTATGGATTCTTTTTGCAGTGTCCACATTAATTCATGCGACATATCAAGTTGTGAACTGTATAACAAATTCTTAAAAATTGTTATTCCTTTGGTTTGAAATTAAATATAAGAAAAAATAAATATACTTCTCTCAATTTCAAATATAAAAAAATAAGTAATTTTTTTAAATTTTTTTCATTCTCAATATTACTTTACTAAAAATAAATATAAGAAATCGAATTTCTATTTGATATTTGATAAAAAGTAAATTTAATTTTATTCTCAAACACAATCGAGATAAAATCCAATACCAATTTTTATTTATTTTTTGTTATTTACATATTAATTTTGTGATAACTTTATGACCCCCTTTTTGTTTGTCTTTGATCGTAGGTGATATCTTGGATTCTTTTTGCATGTTCAAATTAATTAATTCATCCGGTATCGTAAGTCGTGAATGGTATAACAAATTCTTAAAAATTGTTATTTTCTCTGGTTTGAAATATAAGAAAAAAACATACTTTTTTAATTTAAAATATAAGAAAAAGTAAGTAGTTTTCTTAAATTTTTTCATTTTCAATGTTATTTTACTAAAATATCTAAAGAAAATTATTACTCCTATCTAATTTAATTTTTGTTTGATTATCAATATTATTTTTCTAAAATACCTCTATTTTTTATATATTTAATAAAATTAAATAATCAACTAACATTCTTAAACGTGAAATCAATTATTTTTTTCTTATATTTTAAACGACCTCGCATTATTTCAACAATTTTTTTTACTTTATAACAAAGAGAATCGATATTATAGACTTCATTCGCCCCATTGTCTTGGTACAAAAATGCAAAAAAAAAAAAATCTCAAATTAAAGTAAAAGTGAAATATAGAAAATATTAAAGTTTGTATATTATATTTTTGATGGAATAAGGAAAAACACATTTGATTACCAAAAGAAAAAAAAATATGATAATCCATTAATTTTTAATGTCCTATTGCTACCTTCAATTTTCTAAACGTTTATGAAAGATTAGTGTAACATGAATTAATTATGATGATATGAAAATTTGTATAATGACAATTTGTAATTAACAAGGAATCACGTAT
The DNA here is from genome assembly GCA_037953625.1 of Crotalaria pallida. Taxonomy (NCBI): domain Eukaryota; kingdom Viridiplantae; phylum Streptophyta; class Magnoliopsida; order Fabales; family Fabaceae; genus Crotalaria; species Crotalaria pallida. Next base: position 111,406,410 of record CM075655.1, read on the forward strand.
CATGTTAAACGCTGATAAAAAAAAATGTATCATGTTAAATAAATATTCTCTTTTTTTATTATAATATTCTCTTATTTTTATTGACTTGTTTAATTTTTATCAAAATAATGGTACATTACTTTAAATCCAAAAAATATTGTGAAATTATCATGTGAGGTTAAAAAATTTAACACTTTTTTTTTTTTACATCAACCGATACTCGGATCTGATTTACCTAAAATCTTATTCATCCGGTCAGACCCAACTGTACTCGCACTAAGCGTTAGAGGTCTCCGAGCGAGATTACTCAATACCCAAAGCTCGAACTCGTTAACACTTTTTTATTGAGATAGAGTTGTTTTTATCCAAAACCTTTTGTATTTTGTGTTATAGCATAATCAATTATGAATTAGCCATCGTCGCATTGGGCACCACCCTTACCAAATATCGAACCCGACTTGTTGGTATGAAAATACCCACACCGTTTGACCCATCTTGAATTCCTATAATAGTTTATTAATTTGAACTGTATTTGGGATTTGAGTTATAGATTTTTAAATAATTTTTCATGTAACTAATTTAACTTGATATCTTGAGAGGGCACAGCTTAGTTGAAAAAATTGGAGTAAAGTTCTAAATTGTTTTCTTGAATTAAAAGGTTTATTTATGTTTTTAGTCCCTAAATTTTGGTGCTCTTTTGAAATTGATCATTGAACTTTTTTCGATGTTTTGGGTGCCTAAACTTTGCTCAAATATTGGAAATAGTCCTCTGATCACTTAAGCGATGATATGACCGACGACATGTCACGTCAATTTCGTCACATCGGCAAGTGACATGTTATGTAGCGCCACGTGGCATCACATGATTTTTTATTAAAAAATCAATTCTTTTAAAAATTATTAAAAGATTCAATTTTCTTTTAAAAAATATTATTTTAATTATTTTTAATTTAAAAAATTCACGTGGCATCATCTGACACATTACCTAACAATGTGGCGAAGGTAGCGTGACATGTCATCAATCATATAAATACTTAAGTAATGAAAGGACCATTTTCAAAATTTGACCAAAGTTCAAAGACCCAAAGCATCGAAAAAAAGTTTAAGGATCAATTAAAAAAAACATCTAAGTTTAAGAACTAAAAACATAAATAAACCTTTTTTATATATACCACTTTTTTTTTATAATTTATGTATACCACTTTAGTTCTATGAGATTAACAACTAATCAATTCATACTCCAAAATTCAAGATGTGAGATACATCAATCTTCACACATAAGAAAATATTTTTATAAGAATTATTTACATGTCTCATGTTCTAAATATTTATATATTAATTTGTATAAATCAATCCTTGAAATACAAACAATTACATTACACAATTACATTAACAATTATGTAATGCTGCGACACTGTATTCTTCAAGAGAAAACCTAATATGAAAATTGCATAGTTTCAATATTTTCATTTCAAAAACATTTGTTAACCATTAATCTGGTTTATAGTAATATAATGATAATGATGTCACTTGTTAAGCAATAGATAACTTGATTGATAAGTTGGTGCTTGAGGAGTTTGATTCTCATACTTACTGACATTTGAAATGTAAAAAAATTTATCCAAAACGTAAAAGTAAGATACTATATGTTTAAATCCATGCCATTTCCATATTAATTATGCTAATTTTTCGATCAAATAAAAAACAAGTAAGATATTATGTTTGAACCATGTCTATAAACACAGGAGGTGTCTACATGATGAAATCGAAGTCAAACTGCAATTCAAAACAAAAAATAGAAGGTGTCTACGTGATGAATCGAAGTCAGACTGCAATTCAAAACAAAAAAGTCTGATGTGCAGTGTTGTTTCACACAATTGTGGGGTCTTTGAATCAAGATGATGTAACTCAATAAAATTTGATGCAAGGCGAATGTGATCAAATAAATAACACGACATCAAATAAATACTACGATAAGATCATAGTACATGCACAAAATGTATTGCGAATATCGAATCTTGCTCAGTCGTCAATTTGCATATGGGTGTGGCAAGCCATACATATATATGATGTTTTGATCAGTATATGAGATAAAATGCAACACTTTGGTCAATGCAACACATGAATGATGAAAGGGTGGAGAGTTGTAGAAGATGAGAGTGACGAAAGGTGGGCAGATATGAACAAATTTTTGTAATCGATCGAACAAAGGGATAAAAAAATGATAGGAGCTGACCATGATGAAAAGGAAGAACAAATAATAGAATGTGTTTATGTATTTTCGAGTGGCTCACAAACCCACAACATTCCTCTCTCTCTTTATTGTGCGTAGATGTGATACAACATATGTTTTATATTTTAAAAAATTTTGTTGGTACTTTGGTTGGTGCTATTGCTTTCACAAGAATGTAATGGGCAATGTATTAGGTGATAAATTCAAAGTACATGTTGCAGCTGTAGAAGTATCGTGGGAGTGGGTTGGCATTAGAATGTGTTTAGATTTATTTCTTGATATTGTACTATGAACCATGTATATTGGGATTGGGTGTATATCTTATACTCCTAATTTTCCAGTTTTTTCAATAAATTTTTGTCTTGTAAAAAAACAACTTGATTGTTCATATGTTCAGGTCATTGTATTTGGTGAATAAAATTATTTTCCTTTGCTACTCGCTAAATGTGTGAATAATTTTTATATGTTATCCTTTAAGAACATGTACAAAAATTATATATATGTTAGGGGTTAACTCGTACTGGATAAAATTTTTGATTGAACAGAAGATTAACATATGTTAAAATTTGCTACCTCTAAATGTGTGTGAACAAATTATTCATACATTAGGTTGTCAATGTGATGCATCATAAATATTCGCACTCTACCCTCCTAACATAGAAAGGATAAAACATTATATATATATATATATATATATATATATATATATATATATATATATTGAGCGTCAAAAACAAATTTGGAGGGAACTAGTTTTTGAACCCTCCGTTTTTGTATTAGACCCCAGCTTTTTAAAAAACCTCAAAATACCCCTATTTTTTTTCTCTTTTATAAACTTTAAAAAAAAATTTAAAAAAAAACTTCATTCAAAATGTATGTCATAATAAGCTCAGGTATAAGCATAAGGCTTAATTATGTCACAATTCTCTGAAGTTTGGGGTACTTCTGTCAGATACCCTTATTTTTTTTCAATGTCTGACTCCCCGAAGTTACTTTTGGGTTTGTCATATACCCCTATTACCAATTCTGGTCAATTTTGTTGACAAGTAACATCGGAATCCTGATCAGACGTAGGAGGTTAAACACATGGTGTTCCGTAGGCGAAGATCCTTTTTTCAAAAAATTTAAAAAAACTAAAAAACTTAAAATTTTTATATGGCTTATTTATGGTTTTAGTCCCTAAAAGTTCAGCATGTTTTGGTTTTAGTCCTTAGAAGTTTTTTTGACCGGGACTAATCGTTAAATTTTCAAACATTTTGGTTTTGATCTCTTCCATTAGTAAAAGTTCGTTATTTGTTTGTGTGTTTAGCGGAACATCGCATCAGCAGTCCATGTGATATGGGATGACACCAAATAAGTGATATGACGTGGATGATAAAAATCCACGGACGCAAAATGGTCCAATACGCAAAATGGTCCCGTACGCAAAATTTTGAGTTCATGACCTTGAATCATCCATATCACATCACCTATTTGATGCTACCTCACACCACGTGGTTGCTAATGTGGATTTTCGTTAACCATGTCAGCAAATAACAAATTTTTACTAATGGAAGGGATCAAAACCAAAATGTTTGAAAATTTAAGGACTAGTCCCGATCAAAATAACTTCTAAGGACTAAAATCAAAACACGCTGAACTTTTAGGGACTAAAACCATAAATAAGCCTTTTTATATTTTTAGTTAAATAAAAAAAGAAAAAAAGAATTGAAGAGAGAAGTCGTCTTCGCCAGTGTGACATCACGCGGCACCACATGACCAATCTCTTGCATCTGATTAGGATTTTGATGTTACATGTAATCAAAATTGGCCAGAATTGGTAGTAGGGGTATATGACAAACCCAGAAGTAACTTCGGGGAGTCAGACATTGGAAAAAAAAGTATAAGGATATCTGGTAAAATCACCCCAAACTTCAGGGACTTGTGACATAATTAAGCCTAAGCATAATAAAAAGTGTATGTAAGTTAACCCCAAGCTTAGTGGATAGTAAGAAGGGCGAGGAGTCAGCTGGAATTTTAGAGAATGAGTGGGGAATTAGGGAAAAAAAAGAGAATATTTTAGAGTTTTTGGGAAAATGGGGTCCAAAACTAAAAAAGAGTTCAAGAAAGTTTACAATTTCAAGGGTAAAAAAACTAGGGGCAGGATTTTTGTAACATCTCTGATTTTAATTCCAAGCATAATTAGAGTAAATCTAAGTTAGAATTAATGGAAGTAACCATAGAAAATGGTGTATATGAGCTAAAAAGGATGTCTTAGAGCTAGAAACACTTAATATATGAAAATCAAGCAAAGTAATCGATTACTTTGGAGAAGTAATCGATTATCATCATTCTGTGAAGGAAGTAATCGATTACTTTTGGAGAAGTAATCGATTAGTTGCATTTTGTGAGGAACCAAATATTGAAGGAATTAAGAAGGTAATCGATTACTTGGTGAGGTAATCGATTACCACCTCGTCAGACCTAAAAAAATTAAGTGACTTGGAAGCCACACAAATGAGGTTTCTCAAGGAAGCCAATCAATAATCACCACACATTGCCAAGCTTCTAGGGGAAGCTTCCAACAACAACCACTCATTCTTTCCCTTTCATAAAACTAAAACAAAACTTATTCATTCCTTCATCAGCTTTATTTCTTCTTCTCTCTTCTCTCGAGACCAAGAGCTCAAGAGCCCCAAGAGCTCGTCACTCATCATCACCATTAGACCCAAGATCCATAACACCAAGCATCATCATCATCCTCACGCCACTCCCACCACCACCAAGTTCCAAGAACACAACACAACACAACGCATACTCATATTCTTCATTCTCTCATTTCTTTCAAGAGCCAACAACACAAGAGCTCATCATCCCCATCAAGATCATTAAGCCGTAAACACTAAATCAAGCTCAAGAGCCTCATAGCCATCATCTTCATCACACGCATGTCACCCCCATCCCCACTATGTTCACTTTGTTTCTCTCACTAGAACCATAGTCATGGAGCTCATTTCTCACTCATGCCCTCTCTTCCTCCAGAGCCATTGAAGGAGAAACCACTTCCTCCATCTCATTCTCCATTTGACAAGCTTCCTGCTCATCTCATAGTTGCATTTCTAAGGTTACAAGGTAAGGCAAGAAAGTTCAAGCTCTAAGAGGTCATAAAGCTAAGGAAAAGCTAGAGTTCTTGGAAGGTTCCATCTCTCTATCTTCATTGAGGTAAGGATGTGGTATTAACTTGATTTAGGGAATGAGTTCTAGGATGTTTATAGTGGTAGCTAAAGGTATAGGAGTATATATGATAATAAACCTTAGGGTAGTTAATATTGATAAAAATAGAATGTTTGTAAATAAAGAAGAAAGCCACTTTAATACTTATGAATATATGTTATATATGATGATGTTTGTGATGCTGTATGATTGTTATGTGAATGATAAATTGATGGATGTTATGGTAGTAGTATAAGTAATGACTTAGGGTTTAGAGGTGAATATGATATACCTATAAGTTTAGTAAGTTTTAGGAAGTGAATAGATCAATAGAAGAATCAAGGGAGATTAGAACTAGGAACTTAAGCTCAGTGAGATAAATTGAGGTTAGTTCGCATAACTTAAGCATAATTGAATCAACTAATGTAGAATTGATGGAGTTAAGATTGGTTGAGGTTAGTTTAGAGAAACTAAGCATGAATCGGGTTCCAAACTATAAATAGGAAGATGTAAGGGAATTAAGGAAAACTATAATATAGAGATGATTGTGTTTGTAAGATTGTGGTGAATGCATGTCTTGTTTGCTAATATTTAAATGAAACAAAGTGAAATTATTAATAAGCATGAAAGTATAATAAGTTACAACTTAAAAAGAAATAAAGAAGAGAAACTAATTGTGAGAAAATAAAGAGAGTAGGGCTATGATGGCCTAATAAATTATGGTGCTAAATAATGATCCGGTTTGGTGACACGCCCCATTAGATGCAAACGTCCTGTTATGTGACAAAGGTCCCAATAGGTGCAAACGTCCTGTTAAGTGCAAACGTCCCATCAGGTGCTCCCATTAGGTGAAAACGTTCCCGTTAAGTGTAAAGTGTCACCATGGATCATTATGCGCAATTAAAATATGATAAGTAAAAAAGTATGTAAAAGATATGAATGTTAAGAATGGTAAAAGAAAATGAAAGGTCCTAACGGGTATGAAACGTCCTAATAGGGGGAAACCAATGGAAAAAGGAAAGTAAGTAAAAGAAAAAATAAAGAGAAGTAATTGAGGATGAAAACGTGAAAATGAAAGTGTTTGTTGTGTTGTTAATGTTTTGATTATAGTTATGATAAGCTTAGTTTATTACTATCACTTTTTAGAAGTTATTTCCTAGGTTCTGTGTAATGTTACCTTTCTTGCTGTTTTTATTACAGCTACAGGGGCGGAGCTTGCACTAGTATTGGCCGAGCAGGAGTACACTCCACCCCGTGGAGTGTAAGTAGTTAGTCGAGTGACCATGTTTTGGTCTTGGGTTTTAACATGAAAACTTTATGTATGTATATTATTTTTGGGAAATCAAACCAATCCAAAAACTTGTAAATATTTTAAATTATGTTATTTGGTTGTTTTGTTATTATGGAAATATTTTGCTTACAGGTTCTTCAGGAAAACTATGATTTTGGAAAGTTAATAAAACAAAGTAAACTCCGTCTAATTTTATGGAGAATTTCTATAAGTAATTAATGTAACCAAGAATTTTTGATAAGCAATCAAGTTTTAAAAAGAAATTTTTAAGTAACTAAATCAATATTGGGTAATTGGTGTATTAATTAAGGTAGGGTGTCACAATTTTGGCATCCGACAGTCAAACATGCATACCTCGTTATATATATATATATATATATATATATATATATATATATATATATATATATAATTATCCTTGTGTCGTGACTGTGTTGATGATTTGTTCAAAAATTTCGTTCATCAACACATTCACGACCTAATTTTTTTTAAAAAAACTTCTCTCACAATATATTATCGCACATGACTTTTGTATGAAATGAATAAATCTTTAAATCATTTATTTTGCATTCTATATGATTTTTAGTCCATGGGTTATGAAGTATATTGATTTGCAATTTTTTTTATTCTTATATCAGGATTGTGATTGTGATTGTGTTGATCGCCTAAACTTTTGAGCAAATCATCAACACAGTCACGACTCAAGCTTTTTTTTTTAACTTCTCTCACAACACATTACCACACATGACTTTTGTATGAAATAGATTAATCTTTAAATCTTTTATCTTGCATTCCAAATAAGTTTTAGTTTGAGTTGTTAGAAATATTGATTTCCAAGTTTTTTTTTCTAATTTTCCAAGATATTGATAACCAAAATATATGAACAAATCATCAATACAATCACGATCCAAAGATTTTTTTTTTATATATATATATATATATATATATATATATAATTATAATGGGGTGTGCATGACCATTTGGGGTTCCAAAATCCCAACCCAAAAAGTGGAAATCTAGGGAAATTGCTTTTTGGCCCCATCGTAGATATTTTGGCCCCCATTTTTATTTTTCAAGGACAAAAATACCCCAAGTTTTTAATCTTTCCGGTTCTACAAACTTGGAAAGGTAATTTTGGTACTACAAAGACGAAATACATTTATTTCATATTTCCGGTTTTGCTATAACGTAATATGGTTTCTGGCTTTATGGAACCGAAAAATTTAATAAATTTCGTCTCTGTAGAGACGGAACTATCTATTAGACGGAACTATCGGTACACCATAGCTTGGTAGTGACAAAAATCTCACTACAACTCTTAATAACACCTTGTTCAAATGCATGTGCTACAGCGTGGCCAAGTGCTTCCTCGGAACCATAATAAGCTGCAGTGTCAAAGTGCCCGTAGCCAACTTGGATGGCTTCGGTGAATGGAGAGAAAAGCTCTTCATATGGTCGAAAAGGAGGAATAGATAGTTCGGTCTCTACAGAGACGGAATTTATTAAATTTTCCCGTTCCAGAAAAGCCGGAAACCATATTCCGTTTTAGCAAAATCGGAAATATGAAATAAATGTATTTCGTCTTTATAGTACCGAAATTACCTTTCCGAGTTTGTAGAAACGGAAAGATTAAAACGCAGAATATTTTTGTCCTTGGAAAATAAAAATGGGGCCAAAAAGTCTACAATGGGAGTTATAGATTCCAAACCCCTTAAAATATTCCTAAACCCCAAATTTAATATGGAAATTATTAAATTATCTTAATTAAAAAAAATTTTAAATCACAAATCCCTAAAAATATCTATGAGCCCCATCCCAAAACCCGGAGTTCCATTGAGTCAACTAGCTCTTGAGTTGGTCCCTACAAACCTGTCCGAGTCAACTCGCTGAGTCAACCTAGTCGGTGTGTTCATCCTGTCTTATGGCACTGTTGAAAAAGGAGGAGGATATTTTATGGCTCGACAGAGGAAATCCATTGATAATAATTCTTCGTCCTGTCTTCATCCTTTCCAAATTGAAGCTGGCATCAAGCTCCAACCCAACCAGCGAAGGCCGCCATGGAGGTCGTGGTTGTGATTGTGACCGTCGCGAGCAGGCCCATCACCGCCAATCGCCACCGCCACCACCACTCCACTGTCAACACTGTTCGCAGTGTTGGCCTTGGTACCTCTCGCTCGAGTGTGATTGTCCTTTACACAATAATGCCTTTGATATGTTTTACTTTCTTCGTGAGTGAGCGATGGCCTTGGAACCTCTTGCGCCGCTGTTCACAGTAGTCACCATCGCCGCCAGTTGATTTCGCCGCCACCGCTAGCCGTTGTTCTCGCCGTGGCAATTATTGGGACGGTGACCCTTCTATTTTTTTCTTTGACGGAACATTTGGGAAGAGAGAAGAGAAGAGAGAAGAAAAAAAGGAATTTTTATTTTAAAATGATATAGGGGCAATTTAGTGATTTTTATATTAAATTTGGGGTTTGGGGATATTTTATGGGGTTTGGAATCTATAAATCCTACAATGGGGGCAAAAAGCAATTTCCGTAATCTAGAACCATTAAAGCTTGAGCCCAACCCGCTTGGCCCAATATTTCTCTCCGGCAGCATCGTTTTCCACTTTTGCTCCTGTCAATCATCTTCATCTTCATCGCTTCGCTTCTCTCCCCTCACATTCATTCCATAGTATTAGTACCTTCAACTCTCCCTCCCTCCCTCTCTCGGTTCTCCGGTGAGTTTCTCCTCCTATCCCATTCCATTACTCTCTCTCTCTCTCTCTGTTATCGTTATCTCCGTCGTCTTACCCTGCCTGCTTCTTAAATTTCCTTACACTTCGACTTAGTTTTCAATTTAGATTCATTTATTTTACTGTGATTTAGCAACATAAGTTCACGCTGTTCCGTTAATTTTATTTCATGTCTGGAATTGTAAAAAAGAAAAGAAAAAAACAATCTTTATTCAGCCGTACCCAATCCGTATCGCTTTTTTTATCTGGTACGTGCTACGTATTGGATACGGATACGGATACGGATACGGCAGGCAAAGTAAGATACTGTTCAACATAGGTTGTGGAAATAATGGAGGGGGCTTAGTAAACTTTCAAAGTGTAATGCTTTCAGACTTGTTTGTATTTATTGAACATTTCAGTACTCATGAAGGTTGTAAACATGATATGCAGCTGCTTTATTTTACTATACAATGACGAAGAAGAAGAAGAAGAGTTCTAAAACGGCACCAAGTCAGTTGCGGGAGGACGCCGGTGTTGTTGAAGAGGAAAAACCCTCTTCGGCTTCTAAGAAACCAGGTAGTGAGATCGATGAGATATTTGCTGCAAAAAAGAGGAAGAAACCCGAATCGAAAAAGAAGGGGAAAAGTGACGATGTAACTAAGAGCGCGGGTAAGACAAAGACGATGATGAAGAAGAAGAAGAATAAGAAACCTCGAGGGTCAGATGATGGTGGGTATTTAGATGCGCCTTCTCGATCAAGGAAAAAAACAGCGGATGGACTTACCATCTACACCGAAGAGGAGTTGGGTCTTGATAAAGCGGATGTTGGAGGTACCGCACTCTGTCCATTTGATTGTTCTTGTTGCTTTTGATGGTAGCTGCATAACGTTTTGTGCACTCAATTCTTGCTCTAGTGAATGACCGTGTTGTAACTGTCAATTACAGTATTGGATTCATAAGCTTGTGGCTTATGGTATGACCAAACATGGCTTGAGTTATCTAATGCTGAGGTTGAATTATTTAGATCTATATATGATTCCTTAGATTATTTCAGATAGAATTTTGTAGTGGTTTCACATTGGCTGTTTTAGTGTCTGTCCCTCCTTTGTATCAAAGAATTGAGCATGCATAATGTACCTGCCAGTGGTTTGTGCAATATTTTTCGAAACAGGGAAAATGCTTTGGCATGCTTAAAGTAGGTATTGTAAAACCATTTTCCCTTATCAAACATGGTGTACCAACTCTAGAATTCTTGCATTGAAAGTTTGGAAACCCCCCTTTAATGTGATAAAACCTCTGCGAAATCAAACAAAATGAATATTTTTATGTTGCACACCGCATTGAGATAAAGCACAAGCTTGCAGTTTAGCCAACAGAATTGAAGCAGGATATTCATGTGTTCCTTCTGATTTATTCCAAACCAGTGTCCCTGAGGTGTTGGGGGTCTTTTGTCCATCATCAATATTATGCTGATTCAAATCTCGATTGTGCATACCTGGCACCTGCATCTGTGTGTGATGAAGGTGGAGCCATGGATGCAATTCGTCCAACGATTCTTTTTTTGTGTAACTTTTAACAAGTAAATGCGTCCAAACTGAAGGAAATATAATATTACTAGTTAAGTATGCATCTAAGTAATTGAAAAGGATAAAAGTGATGTGAGAATGCTATGAGAACCTGGGATCTAACACTGCCTAAGGTAAGTTAAATAAGATTTTAGTCCCTATAGTTCTTATCTATTTTTGTTTTAGTCCATGTAATTTTTTCTTTGGATATTAATCCCTACATTTTTACTCATTTGAATTTTGATCCCTACCATTAAAACATGTGTCCCTGTATTTTTTATATTATTATTTTTTTTTGCTAATTTGGGTCCTAGCTCCTATAGTTACTCTATTCATTTAAGGTATTCCTCTCTATTGTTTCATGAAGGAATGCTCCTGTAGTTTCTGCTTATTAAAATCTTGGTCCCTAAAGGTTATCTTTACTCAAAAAATAAAAGATGCATTATACCTTACCATCCTTTCTCCCACTATTTGCATCAAAATTTTAGTTTCTGAAATTGCAAATACTATCATAATAGTCTCGCCTAATGAAGCTAACATTATTCCCTGAAATTGGGAAGAAAACCTGTTCAAAATAGTCCGAAAACAGAACCAATTTGAATGGAATATATAAGCTGTACGCGTTAGCGTCATATAACAATTGGAATTCAAGTGGCAAATGGTCGGCACTTGCATGGAGCATGGAGAAGTTAAAGGACCAGCCAGCCAAATGATGAGATTGAGGAGTAAGTAATCAAACTAAGTAAATTTGTACTGAAACAAAAGAGTAAAGCAAACTTGGCAAATCGTTTATATGTAATGCAGCTGTGAGTGAGTCCACCATTTGCAATTGCAGGTGAAGAACCTTATAGGCGATTGAATGGAATCAGCTCGATGCTGATAAATTTTTTTTGTAAAATTCATCATTTATCACAATACCAGTACGTTGTCACCTTTACTATTTATATTGAACTCTCTTCAACAGTCAAAACGTTCGAAGTAGTAACATTACGTTCCCATATAATTGACATGCCTTTTTACTTTATACATAAAAGAAGTATACGATAATTTATTTTCATATCTTACTCGCCACTAAAAACTATCTCCAAATTATTCAGATCTTTTAGAAGTAAAAGCAAGCACCATAGCAGGATTCTAATTGCAACCACCTTTCCCTAATAGCCCTTCCTCTGATCATCATAAACCTTTCCAGCTCTTTTCCTCAGTTAAATAACATCATCATCCATGTTCACACCCCTCCCATCCTTGTCATTATCATCATCTTTCCCAACCACATTCTCTTTAATCTTTTGAGTTGTATCCTTGGCAGCACCCCATGCTCCTTGCAGTGTCTCCTTCGCCTTATCTCCTACATTCTTCACAGTCTCCGCTGTCTTCTCTGTTGCCCAAGCTGCAGCATCCTCTGTTGTCTCTTTCGCCCCATATGCCATCTCGGCTGCCCTATTAGCACCTTCCTTTGCTTGATCAGCCACTGTCCCTGCAGCATCCTTGGTATCCTCCTTCGTGTCGTGTGCGTAGTCCTTGGCCCTCTTTCATTTCGTGTGCTCTATCTTTGGCTTCGTCCACGGCTTCTCTCATTGTTTCTTTGGCTCTCTCCGAACCATCATGGCCTTTGTTCTCTTCTTCACGATTTGCATTTGTAGAAGAACCATACCAGTTTTTGAACTGAAATATCAAAAACCGTTCTACACTTCTTATCAAAAGAAAAAAAGAAGTAAAGAACCATTTTATACAGTTGAGATTTAACGTAGAATAAATCATTTCAATCCCTTGAAATTATAAGCAATTAAGAATCAATCTGATAGGCTGAAAGAGAAGGTTCAGGGAATGGGGAGAATGACACAATGCTAAAGAGATAAAGCGAGAAGAAAAAGATTACTAAAAAAAACAAACTTTCTTTCTTCAGGCTGCTCAAAACATAAGAGGTAGCTTAAATACATAGAAAACCCTAAAAACCATGATAAAGACGTACTGGGGCAAGCCCAAATAAAACTACAATAGTTCATAAAATAAAAGCCTAACTCATATAATATAATCTTTCCACCATACTGCCCTCTTCTTCAATCTGGGCATTCCATCATTGCCTTCCTCTTCAAAGGGACCCTTGTCCTCAAGGGTGGAATCAATAAGGAGCTGGTCAGTGGTGTGGGCTGAAGAACCCGGCCCAATGGAAATAGATGAAGGTGTAGTATTGGATGGCAACCCTAGAAGAGGAGCCGTTGGAGCCTTGGGAGTTGTAACATGGGTAGGAACCCACGTGTTGGTGTCTTCGAGAACTAGCTGGCTATCACGTGAAAGTAAATGTGCTTTAGTACTTGGTGTTGAGAACTCTTCAGAAACATCAGAAGCATTGGTACTTAGCATGTGGACTTTCTCATTTTTCTCTCTACCATTCATCTCTCTTTTTCTTTGCAAGCCTTTCTCTCCATTGTCTTCCGAACCATCTTTAGTCTCTATTCCCTTGAAGCTTCGAACTTCCTTCTTTCGCTGGAGAGCAACACGCAGATCGCGGGGCTCAGCTTGGTGCGCATGTCCCGGTGGTGCCGTCGGTGAGGATGGTGAAGCACGTTCACTCTCTGTGGTACTCACGGCTACGGTTGTGGAGGCCGAGAGAGGTAGCGGCTCAAACGCCTCGCTTGGGTTGCCAAAGAAGCGACGGAGGAGACTAACATGAAAAACCGAGTGGATGCGAGCGGAGGCTGGTAGATCTAAGCGGTAAGCCACTGGACCCACGCGTTCCAGAACCTTGTATGGCCCAAAGTATCGCCGTGAGAGCTTCTGTGAGGGGCAGTGGTGAAGTGAAGACTGGCGGTGGGGTTGCAGCTTCAACAAAACCCAGTCTCCAATATCAAAGGTAATATCAGACCTCTTTGCATCTGTCTGTGCTTTCATTCTTTGCTTGGCTCTGTTTAAATGAAATTTGAGATCTGCCAATAAGCTCTGTCTATGCTGTAGTGTAGAGTCCAGATCTGGGATAGAGGAAGTGCCTGGAAGGTAGTCTTTGATTGACGGTGGCGAACGACCGTAGAGTGCTATAAAGGGGGACATGCCAATGGAGGAGTGATGCGAGGTGTTGAACCAGAACTCAGCTAAGTAAAGAAACCTAAACCAAGTGTGTGGGTTCTCACTAGTGAAGCATCGAAGGTATGTTTCTAGACACCTATTTACTACCTCTGTCTGACCATCTGTTTCTGGGTGATAAGAAGAGCTGAACTTTAACTGTGTTCCCTGCAGACGAAACATTTCTTTCCAGAAGTGACTAAGAAAAACTCTGTCCCTGTCGGAAATGATGGAACGAGGAACACCATGCAGGCGAACTATATCAGTGACAAACCTTGCCGCCAGTTGCTCAGCCAAAAATTTGGAAGGAAGGGCAATGAAGTGGGAATACTTCGTGAGACGGTCCACAGTAACCCATACAACAGTGTGACCGAATGATGAAGGTAAACCCACTATAAAATCCATAGAGATATCTTGCCATACCTTTGCTAGAGTAGGAAGTGGTTGTAACATGCCTTGTTTTTTTTGGGAGGTACTTGCTGGTTTGACAGACACGACAAGAGGAGACAAAGGCCTTGGCTTGGGTGTATAATCCTGGCCAATAACAACAAGAAGCAAGCCTTGCAAGGGTCGGCTTGAGGCCGGAGTGACCTGCAACCGGGGAAGAGTGAAACTGTGAGAGGATGGAAGCACGCAGATCTGGCAGATCAGGTATAAACAACCTGTTTTTGTAGTATAGTACCCCATTTGAGAACTGAAAAAATTCTTTCATCTGATCATTTGTTTCAGTGCGTTGTATGAGCGCACGACCCTCGTCTGTGGTGTAGTAGCTGATAAGAGTATCCAACACATCTGGAAGAGGGGAGGAAATTGCTGCAAGGAGAGGTGTGTTGTCTGAATAGTAACGAGACAGAGCATCTGCAACTCGGTTAGTTTTTCCAGCTCTATAAATTATTTCATAGCTGAACCCAATTAACTTTGTAGCCCATTTCTGTTGTTCTGGTGTATGGTAAGTTTGGGTCATTAAGTGCTTGAGACTTTGCTGGTCAGTTAGTATTTTGAAATGTCTCCCTAATAAGTATTGTCTCCATTTCTTGACAGCCTCCATCACAACAAACATTTCCCTAACATAAGCGGAGGCCGCTTGCATCCGGGGTGATAATTTCTTGCTGAAGTATGCTAGGGGATGTCCATCTTGAGAAAGTACTGCACCGATTGCCAAGCCTGAAGCATCAGTTTCCACTGCAAAAATTTTGGTAAAATCTGGTAGTTTGAGGACAGGAGCTGATATCATTGCTTGTTGTAATGTTGTAAAGGCCTTCTGAGCCACCTCGGACCATGTAAAATTATCGGATTTCAGCAGGTCGGTGAGAGGAGAGGCTATAGCAGCATAATCTTTGACAAACTTGCGATAAAAACCAGTAAGGCCTAAAAAACTGCGGAGTTGTGTGAGGGAACGGGGGGTTGGCCAGTCAGCCATAGCTTGGATCTTTTCTGGATCTGGTTTGACAACCCCTGCTGAAATAATATGTCCTAGATAGCTAACAGAAGTGACACCAAAAATACACTTAGAAAGTTTAGCATAAAATTGGTTAGATGCTAATAAGGACAACACAACTTTAAGATGCTGCAAATGATCATCTAGGGTACAGCTAAAAATTAAAATATCATCGAAAAAAACTAAAACAAACCGACGAAGGTGAGGTCGAAGCATGTCATTCATTGCTGCCTGAAAAGAAGAGGGTGCATTAGTAAGTCCGAATGGCATAACCAAGAACTCATAATGTCCATCAAAAGTGCGGAATGCAGTTTTATGTGTGTCTTCCGGGTGAACCCGAATTTGATGATAACCAGAACGCAAATCGATTTTTGAAAAAATAGTGGCATTTCCTAATTCATCCAATAATTCATCTATTGTAGGCATTGGAAACCGATCTTTAATTGTAATTGCATTTAATGCACGGTAATCCACACAGAAACGCCACGTGCCGTCTTTTTTTTGAACTAATAAAACTGGTGAAGAAAAAGGATTTGTGCTAGGAGTAACTATTCCTTCTCTTATCATCTCTTTCAGCATTGTTGTCATGGTTTCTTTTTGGGAATGTGGGTATCGGTAAGGCTTAGCATTAATAGGTGGGGAGTTGGGTATGAGTGGAATGTGATGGTCATGTGGCCTTTGGGGGGGTAAACCAGTGGGTTTGTCAAAAACAGTAGGAAATGTGTCTAAAATAGATTGAATTTGGGGAGGGGGCTTGGGTGGGTCTTGGGGTGTGGAAATTGGGCTGGGTTGCTGTAATGTGAGAAAAGTAATGGTATGTAAGGAGGCAATGGCATCAGTATGAATTAAACGTGAGAGTTGGTGAAAAGAAGAAGGGGTAATGGGAAATTGATTACCAACAAGAGTAATGGTGTTGTCCCCAATGCTGAATTGCATGGATGGGATTGCAAAATCTGAAATAATGGGCCCAAGTGACCTTAACCAATCAATACCCAAAACAACATCAGCACCTTTAATAGGAAGTAAGTAAAAAGGGATGTGAAACATGTGGTCTTGCAAGACAATAGGGGTATTATCACATAGGCCACTGCAGAAAATGTGGGCACCATTTCCTACCATGACAGGAAATTTGGGGGTCTCAGTAACAGGCAATTGTAAATGATTGGCTACCCTAGGCTGAATAACATTGTGAGAGCTGCCAGTATCAATTAAAACTATAACAGGGTAACCAAAAATTGTACCACGAAACTTAAGGGTTTTAGGGGATAAATTACCCTCTAAAGCCTGATCTGAGAGTTGGAAATGCATGATATCATGATCATGGGTGGTAGGGGGCGTGGAAGAGGCCACTTCAGCAAACTCTTGGGCCTCCAAAGTGATGAATTCATCTTGCATTGATGGGTTTGGGTTGGGGTCATCAGTAAGTAAGAGTAGAAACTGTTTGGGCTTACACTTATGGCCAGCAATAAATTTTTCATCACAATTATAACACAACCCTTGTGCCCTCCGCTCTTGCATTTGGGCGGTAGTTAATTTACGTATTGGTAGGATAGTGCGGGGTGGAAGGGTAGGTTGTTGTGTAGGAGGGGTGGTGGAGGAGGAAAACGGGTGAATTTGGGTTTAGAGTCTTTAATCTTGGCCTCTACGAGTTTAGCTAGGCCCACCGCTTGTGAGAGAGAATTTGGCTTGGTAATAGATAACTCGCGGCGAATGTCGGGATTAAGACCGGATAAAAAACAGTTCAGCAAATTATCTGGACTTAAACCTGTGATTCTGTTGGATAACTTCTCAAACGCCACTTGATAATCCATGACGGATCCGGTTTGGAGAAGTTTAAACAGCTCCGCTTGGTGATTCTCATAGGAAGATGGGCCAAATCGACTTTCTAAGGCAGTAGTAAAATTATGCCAATCTGAAAGTTGGTGGGTTTGATACATCCATTTGTACCAGCTCAAAGCATCCCCTTTCATATAAAATGCTGTCATATTAAGTCTTTGGTCCAGAGGAACTTGGTAAAATTGAAAATATTGTTCAGCTTGAAAAATCCAATCCATAGGTTTTGTACCATCAAAGGGTAATAATTGGAGTTTAGGGGTGCGTGCAGTGGGGGGTTGGTTGGAGTGAGGATGAGTGAATGTAGGGGTAGGGTAGGGGAAGTGTGTATTCTGAGGGGTATAAAGATGGGGTGGGAAGAGATTTCCCACGAAGGGAGGTGTGGCTGGGAAGGTATGGGATATAAAATTAGTGTGGGGTAAGTTATATACTGGTATTGTGGAAGTTGAGGTGTTGGAGAATGGGTTATGGGTTATATTAAATGGAATTGTGGGGGTAGGAGTTGTAGAGATGGGAAAGGATACTGTGGTGGAGGGGTTAGGATTAGAGGGTGGGGTAGGTGGTGGTGTTTGAAGTAAGGGAGGGGGACGTTGAGCAATAGGGTTAGGGTTTAATGAAGAGGACAAATAAGGATTAGGGGTAAAAGGGGAATGGACAATACCTTCAGTGAGTAAGGGATTAGAGTGTGTGGCAGCTCCTTCTTGAGGTGTTATCATAGCTAGCTGGGTTTGTAAATGTAAGGCAGCTATCTGGTCCATGTAGTGCTGCACTGCTAAGTGTCTGGTGTCAACAGTATGCTGCAGCCTTGAATATCTGTTGTCCAGTAGGTGCTGTTGGTTTTCTAGTTGAGTTTGCATTTGACCAAGCTGGGCTGTAAGTTGTTGCACAGCCAAGACGGTGCTGCTTTGGGGGTTTGTGGATGCTGGTGTTTCTAACTCTGGTGGTGTGGGAGGATTGAGGTGTGCCATGAAAGCACCAAATGATAGGCTGAAAGAGAAGGTTCAGGGAATGGGGAGAATGACACAATGCTAAAGAGATAAAACGAGAAGAAAACGATTACTAAAAAAAAACAAACTTTCTTTCTTCAGGCTGCTCAAAACATAAGAGGTAGCTTAAATACATAGAAAACCCTAAAAACCATGATAAAGACGTACTGGGGCAAGCCCAAATAAAACTACAATAGTTCATAAAATAAAAGCCTAACTCATGTAATATAATCTTTCCACCATACGGGCCTCTTCTTCAATCTGGGCATTCCATCACAATCACATTGATAACAAAGTTTTAAAATATCATTTAAATCTTAAAGATGTAAATATATAAAGCAGTCCTGAGATTATGGAAAAAGATGTATGTGCTACAAAGGGTATCACTCACTGTCACAAACGCAAGTGATTGCCAAAAAAAAATTTAATTGAAAATTCAACACATTTTGACCAATCGTTATTTTTTTGGGGATAAAGAGTGACATACTTTGTCACAGGTGATATGAGTATATGACCCATGAGATTCTAATGCTACGTAATAGTAAAACTTGCATTGAGACGTTCCCAATGGACATCAACAATATCCGTCACTGGAAAGTGCAATAATCCATTATTAGTTTATGAAATATAACACTATAACAGCTCTTTATTTGATTTTCCGTAAATAAGGTCAAAGTGATGCTAATTGATTAAAGAGCTTTACCCCTATAATTGACTGTCTGATCTTAACTCAGATTGATTGATTAAAGTATAATGTAACAGTCTAATATAACATTGAATACCAAAATATGTTATATTACATCCAATATAAAAGATTAGTCTAGTATGATTATAAAAAAAAAAAAAAAATTAAAAAAAAAAATAGTCTAATAAGTAATAAACATACGTACATCTGAATAGTTTGAAGAATTGACCAAGACGAGTCTGGAGGGTTTCTGAGAAGATCTGAGGAAGAGTGAATGGACTTCAGGAAAAGACTTGGGGAAGAGGGAAAAGAGGGCGTTTCTGGTTATGAACATGGCTGCCATACTTTCTCTTCCAGCTCCTTTTGGGTTACTTGGTTCGGTTACTATGTTTTTAGTTCAATTTTGGTGAACTTTTGCAGTTTAAGCATGCATGCATGCATGAAGGGTTTATCATCATTCATTTTTCCATGTGCAACTGCATGTTCGAAAGTGAAAGTGGCAAACAAGTTGTTTGACACGTGGGACGCAGTTTGCCACGTGTTCCATACCCACGCTCGTCATTGTTTTCTTTTATAAAGCCTTTTGCTTAATCCAAGGTGGTGGAGCTTTCTCCGTCTCACAGGTGGAAACGGTGGCGGGAAACCTTGACATCATGTACTATCAATATTATTGGAGTGCTAATATTTTCTATTTTTTGGTACCTCTCAATTATGTGAGACTAATTTTTTTGTATAGATCTTCCAATGTGATTGTCTCCATATGCATAAAACTACAGTAAAATTAACAGGTGTGATATGACAGATATATGAGACTTACAACTGTGAAAGATAGATGGGCAGTGGTTGGTGTTGTGGCTACTAGTGCGTGGTTTGGGCTAGCGAAGGTTGATGCAGCGGTTCACGGCTGGAACTGTTATAATGATGATAACAATAATTATTTGTTGATAGCTATCTGTTTAATTATAGCCGCCTACCACAAATATAGTTTTATTAACCTCAACCGATGTGGATTTAACCAAAAGTGCTAATTTTGCACGACCCTTAATACTAAACCATTGCCCATTAATAGCAAATGGGTGTTTTGCAAACTAACTTATCAAATGATAAAACACTGCCTACTGGAAACTACAAATTATGTAATTGTACAGTTTCTGTTACATATCCTGAATGCCAACTTGGAATATAAGCTTGCCATTTTTCTAAGTCAAATTTCGCACACCTTTAAATGGAATGACATCTGGACATTTGATTTGGTCCATTTCATTTTTGAAAAAAAAAAATCATCTATTGAAAATTAACTAGAGAACATGTAAAGCGTATTCAAAGATTGGTACAAAATAAGAAACTACAAGACTATATGTTAATTAAGAAATAGATAAAAAAAATTCAAAAAATAGCCAAAAAATTCAAGCTTACGTCCAACAAGATAGTAAAAAAAGTGGTCATGTTAGTCGCACAATCGAATGAGATGTGATAACTGATAAGCATACGTAGAGATAACAACAATAATGGATAAAAATTCAAACCAGGCAAAACTCCAATTCAATTTAAACTCTCAAAAACAACATCAAGAAATACTTCAATAAACTCAATGTATTTAAATATCAAAAGCATATATTTAAAATCATAACCATCCGCATGGAACGAGACTACCAAAAACTAGGATGAAGTTAAAAACTTCATGTCTATATCTGAAAGAAGCCTAGGCAGTGACAGATGGCTTGGTAGCACTGGAAAGTCTGGATCTCTTCTTTGCCAAACTCTCACTGCGGCGGTCCCTCTGCTCCTTCAGCCTGGAAGCAAGGAGTTTCTGATACTCAGCAGCATCTGATTTTGCCTTAGCAATTCTCTTCTTCTTATCTGCAATTCTTGCCCTCTTCCTTTGGAGTGTCAAAGGAGTGACCAGGCGTTGTATCTTTGGAGCTTTGCTCACCTTTTTCCCTGCAACCAAAAACATCAGCTACTCAGACTAGAATTCATTTTGTATATGTCCAATTTAGTTGGACATCCCTCAATTCGAATCACGCATTATGCCCTAAAGTTCTCGACCATTTGAATAGATCCTCTATAGTATCAACTCCAAAATACATGATCAATATGCATGACTTGATTTCTTGTTTGGAAAAGTAGGGAACAGAAAATTGCCTCTCATAAACTATGTTAAAATGATAAGTTTACCAAGTAATGAGGTAAAGCAGAAGTATTATTAAAGATAGTTATTTGCTTCTATTGAAGATAGAAAATTGCACAACCACGGAGGTAGCAAAATAAGAGCAGTGAGCTCTGATTGATGGCAACCACAGTAGCAAAAATTCATCTAAGCTCTGTGATTGAAACCACCATCGAACAATCGAAGAAATGGGTTACTTCACTGGTTATTCATTGCCCAAAAAAATTCTCCCTCAGCCTCACTCATCTTAGTGGCATCATAAAGAGAATTATAGATAATTTATGGCAATGGGCAATAGATACTTACCATTCTTGGTTGTGAAGGTACGACGGTATGTGTTAACATACTTCCTCACATCATCCTCCTTGGACAGGTTGAACAGCTTGCGGATTTTGGATGCCCTCTTTGGACCCCTCATCCTTGGCTTCTCAATGTCGGTCAAGCCAGGTAAATCATTATCACCCTTCTTCACAATTACCAAGTTCAAAACAGAGAGGTCAGGGCTGACAATGCAACCACGAACAGACTTTCTCCTGCGCTCTCCGTTACGCCTTCCATAACCACGGAAGCAAGGTGTTCCTGCTCAGGTGAATAATATAAATAACATTTAACAGAGTCTTCAAACAAACTTTGTATGAGGATACCGACTCCAGAAAACAAATAAACTTCCAGAGAAAGCCAAATTTGGTTGCAAATAGAGACTGGCATCAAACCAAAACAACTGTTTACAAGCATTTTGCATTTGTTAAAAAAACAACTTGACTTCTGCATGTTATTTAAGAAAGAACCATGACACAAAAAAGGAATAGTATTCAAAGACTCAAAGTCAATCAAATGTAGATTGTGGCAGTTGGAGCAATGATATGCACAGCCAACAACAAACACAAATTATAATCTGTTACACCAAAAAAATAAATAAAAGATAAAAACATTCCAGCATTATGATAATCTAACCTCTGTGAAGCAAGAGGCGGACACGGCCAGGGGTCAGCACTCCCTGCTTCATGGGGAACCCTTGTTTGTCACAACCTCCAGTAATTTTGAAGACATATCCTTTAAATTCCTGTTAATAGCATAATTATAAAGGTTAGAATAGATCGCTTACAACCATAACTATATGCTCCTCAAAAAAATGTAACAGTAATTGAAAGTTTCCCTCCAACCAGCATACCTCGCCTAAAGCATCACCAAGTACCTCCTGTGAGATCCTCTTGTCCCAAAATGCCCGACTGCAATTTCAAGTAGAATAACATTACAACAAAAACAACAACCATGCTACTTTCCTCTTGTTGCAGTCAACAACATGAATCAAATAATGCCATAAATTTCTATCATATGTCATATAGCTAACCATATTTAGGCTTAAATCCTACTTATTTGCTTCCCTTAATTTTTTTCTTGGTCTCTGATGATCCCTTTAAACTATTAAGATGCACTCCATCTAAGATCCTCCACGTGTCATTTGCACACATGCTCAAACAACCTAAGGCGAAATTCTACCATAGTAAAAAAAAAAAAAAAAGGAAAAGCAAGAAATAATTACAGCTTCAGATCATCATCGATTTCCAGCTTCTTCTGGCATCCAGTGGTTGGGTTTGCAATGTTGAACTGCATAATAAGTCGAACATGTTTTAGAATAAATACAATAACATGAATCAATGAATCAATCAAAGCAAATGAGAAATTAGGGTTTGGAAACAAGACCTTCATTCTGCAATCTCGTCCCTATCCAGCCGCAGCGAACTCTGTGTGCGTTCGAAACTTAGAACATGCGGCTACTTATTGAAACAGAAAAGAACTAGGGTTTCGAACACTGCGGGCATTTTATAGAGTGAGTACTCTACTTCACTGTTTTGGGCCCCCAAATGGGCTGGACTATCTCAAACCCGCACAAATAACTTGGACCAAATGGGCTTTTGCCACTCAACCCGTGAGGTTTTTTTTTTTTTGCCCTTATTTAATCATGAAAAAAATTAAAATATCCTCAGCATTAAATTAAATAGTTTTTGATTTTGAGATGTCGGAAATTATAAAAAATACACTTTTGATACATCCATGTCGGGAATATGTTTCAACTCAACAGTGTCGGACACTTTCGACTCTCCTTACACTTCGGACACTGAAAAGTCGGAAGTGAAATTCCATAAAAACATGATTGATATTCGTGAATCCATAAATATACTTAGTGATTTTAATCTTATTATCTACGTTGATACATTCAAACCAAATGCAGTTTTGAGTTCAGTGTCTCGTGTTGCATTTGCTAAATACCTACATGGTTAAGTAATTATGACCCATGATAGTGAATTTGTGCGTGAGCAGAAACATACTTTGAATAATAGAAAAAAAAAGAGAGAATAAGCATTATAGCTAAATTTTACACAAAATCGAAACTTGAATGGCCATCACAATTAGGCATGGCAACGGGTCGGATTTGGGACGGGTTTTGATAATACCAATTCTGCAAGCATCAAGAGCGAGGCGGATTCGGGTGCGGGTTTAAGGATAGCGGGTGTGAAAAATTGAAACTCAAAGTCATACCCGTCGGGTTTGGGGAAACCAGCGGGTAACCCATCCGATTATTTTTTAAAATGATTTTTTATGTATTAAACAAAAATCACATATAAAATACATTATAATTCAAGTAATATATATTAATAAACGTCAAATTTTAAAAACATCTAAAAACTTAAGAATTAAATCATGGTTTTAGCTAAATATGTTAGTTTTACTTTACCATTTAACTATAAGTATAATGAAAAATATTTAAATTTTATATCAGAGCGGGGGCGGGGCGGGTATTTAAAATACCAGACCCGCCTCACCCCAAGTTTTTAAAGCGGGTTTCGGTTTCGGGTTTATCCAAACCCAATTAGAGCGAGTTTTCTCCACCAAAATCGAATCAGTTTCAAGTGGGTATCCGTGGGTGTGGATTTTATGTCATCACTAATCACAGTGAAAATTATGCTTATCTTTTTGTTCATTGTGTTCATCGTTCACCACCGCATTGTAGACTCGTAGCTCACAAACTGCTCAACAAGCCCAAAACATGGCCCATTCACAAGTTGTAAAGAAATTGGTTAATCCTTATTTGTGAAATTTTTACTTCCCACTCTCTAGTATTGGAAGTACAATAATTTGCATTTTCAACATTGATAAGTCGTAACATATTTTCGACATGGATGTGTTGGAAGTATATTTTTCAAATTCCCGACATCCTAAAATCGGAAACTATTTAATATTAAGGGCATTTTGATCTTTTCACGAATACATGGGGGCCAAAAATTCGGGGCAAGAAATTAAAACTCTCCCACATAGCCAAACACACCCTACTAATTTTTAAATTTTCCATATGGTATGTTTCTTTTTTAAAAAAAAAAAAACCTTCCTTAAAAAAAACAAATATTTTCTCTTCTCTTTCTCAAAACTTCACCTCCCTGTCACATATCTTTCGTACTTATCATTCAAATCATGCTACTACCTTAAATCCCCATAACTCAAGGTATCTGCATGGTGTTATTCATGATGACTTTTTTATTGTCAGGTCGAGGTTGTGAGATATATCACACCACTTAGGAAAAAAAAAGTTTGGGTCATGATGTATACCTTACTACGAAAACTTTAATTTTTAAAAAATTGCACTTCCATCACAAATGATGACCATATTATGAGTTAGTGTTAGTCTAAATTATATATTTGTGATATGGGCATGACTTGTGATAGAGACTTTGTTGTTAGGTATACCTCACTATGTGGGAAAAAAAACACTTGGATCGTGAGGGATTAGGGAATACCTCACTACCTGGAAAAAAAACAAAAAACAAAAAAAATCTCTGTATTGTGAGGTATATTTTTCTACTTTTTTTAAAAAAAAAAAAAAGTCTAGAGTCCAAAAGCAAACCTCATTACCAAAACTTTGTTTTTTTTCAAAACTTTAACTTTTAAAAATTTCACTTTCATCAAAAATTATAACCACGTTATGAGCTAATATTAATCTAGATTGTGTGGTCATGATATGTAATACCCACAATTTTCTCAATTATTTTCTTTTTGTTGAAAAATGAAATAGAAATGTGTTTATTTGATTTATTGGATGAAATATAATTTCCATAATTTAATTGAGTTAGTATTTAGATTTAATTTATTAAATTGTGAATTTTATGTTTTTATTTAATAAAAACCGTGGGAGTATATTTATTTTATTTAAATTAGATTTTTGTTTTGTACTTCCTTTAAAGTAGAAAAGGAAAATTTTATTCCTCCTCTCATTAGTGTGCCACGGCCAAGCTCTGGAGGGAGGAAGAAAAATTTTAAGATTACCCTATAAGTTAAAGTGGGGAGATGTATTTAGAGCCAAAATTCAAATTCAAAAGTGCCTTAATTATTTTGCCTTCTCCATAAAACACCTTTAGACAAAGCATTAATTACTCACTTAATTATGTCTCCCACTAAGTTAACCCATCATAAAACCTAACCTATCAAAATTTGCAAATAAACCCCCTATGACTCTTCGCATGTTTGAACCCCCTCTTTTAAGCCATAGACCCCAACTTAAACCAACCCTTATAAATACCCTTCATACCCCAAAGACCCATCATTATGCTCTTAAGTTCTCACACACACACACACACACACACAGAGAGAGAGAGAGAGAGAGAGAGAGAGAGAGAGAGAGAGAGAGAGAGAGAGAGAGAGAGAGAGAGAGAGAGAGAGAGAGAGAGAGAGAGAGAGAGAGAGAGAGAGAGAGAGAGAGAGAGAGAGAGAGAGAGAGAGAGAGAGAGAGAGAGAGAGAGAGAGAGAGAGAGAGAGAGAGAGAGAGAGAGAGAGAGAGAGAGAGAGAGAGAGAGAGAGAGAGAGAGGAAATTCAATTTTGCTCATTTTCATTCTTCCACTTAGGTAATGATTCCCTAGCTTTTTTCTTTCTCTTTTTCTTCTTATTTTTTGGTTTTTCTTCAAGCTTCAAAGAATGATTTTTAGAGAGAGAGAAGAAATTCAATTTTGCTCATTTTCATTCTTCCACTCAGGTAATGATTCCCTAGCTTTTTTTCTTTCTCTTTTTCTTCTTATTTTTTGGTTTTTCTTCAAGCTTCAAAGAATGATTTTTTTTGTTTAATGACCTCGAGCTCTTGCATGTTAAATCTTCTTGTTCCTTATAATTTTCTATACTTTTTTATGCTTGGATTGAAGTTTGAAATCAAGAAAATGGACATGCACCATGATTTGAAGCTCATGGTTTTGGCCCCTTTTTGTTCAAATAATTTTTTATCTTTGATTTGTGTTGGGAATACTTGAAATATGAGTTGATTTAGTGTTGTTCATGAGCTATATGTATTTGATTTGCAAAAAAAAATTCTTATTTCCCTCATGCATGTCACGGCCTAGGGTTTGAAAGGGGAAAATGATTTTGTCCTTAAATGCATGTAATTGATTGTTTGATCCTTGTTGTTTATTTGATGTATTTTTTGGTTCTTACATGAAAATGCATGATTAAATGAATTTTTGCCTTGAAGTGTTTATATTAGGGCTATACGGTTTTGACTAAGAAAAATGCATGTGATAGTTGAATCAAAATTTGTGCTCTATATCTATGTGTGTATTCGGCCAAGCATGAGAAAATGTGTAAAGGATTTTGTTTGATAAGAATTTATGTGCCTTTGTTCATGTATGTATGTGTATTCGGCCAAGAGTAGAAGAGGAATGGATTGATTTTGTTTCATGAAAATAAAAGTTGTGTTTAAGTACTTGAAATGAATTATGTTGATTTAAGTGTTGGATTTGTGATTCTTAGGTGTATTTTCTTTGCTATATTCGGCCATGCATTGTAAGTGTGCTTGGGTAATTTTGTTTCATGAAAATAGGTTTGCATGTTGAAGCTTTAGAATGGTTAAGTTGATTTAAAGTGTATGAACTCATGATGTTTGGTTTATTTTCCTTGAACAATTCAGCCCATTTTTATGTAAGTAGGTAAATATGAAAATGAAATTGTTTTGGAAGTGGTCATGTGTTGTATATGTGATTTGACGATGATTAATTGATTATATGCTTAAGTTATAATTAGTTGAAAAAGTGATGTTTCGATGCTCTAGAAAATGTTAGAAAAATTTATAAACGTTGCTTTGCCTTGAGGTGCAATTCGGCCAAAGTATGTTTAGGAGGATAGGAATTTATTTTGTGGAATGCTAATTGTTATTTGAAACATGTATGAGTTACATGAAAAATAAAAGCTAAGTATTTGGTGTGGTAATGGTTGATTTTTATGATTAGTTTAAGTATTAAGTTGATTGGTTCAAAGTGTTGCTCAATTTGTGGATTAATATGTATGCTTGTTTAAATCTCTTGAATGATGGAGGAATTTATGCTACTTGATTAGGTGTGAGTTGATTTGTTAAAGTGTTGTTTGTCATTTGCATGTTAGTTGATGTTTGGAAAATGTTCGGGTAAGTAACTAGCTTTGAAATTAATTGATTTTAAGTTAGTTTGATTTGATTTATTTGAAATTGTTGGCTTTGTTTGGTGGCTGCCCTTGTTTTATTTTTATTAATAAAGTTTGAATTATAAAAGTGTTAAAGTGTTTGTTTTGTGCTAAAGCATGGTTTGAAGCAAAAAGTACTTTTACGTTGTTTTAAGATCTTTCTAAAAGTGATTTTTGGGACTAAACCCTTGCTGTCCAGAATTAATTGATTTGTTCTTCAACTTTAAAAACGTGTTCAAGTAATTTAAAATACAAATTTTAAGTGGTATTTGATTTAGGAAAAAGCCGGAAGTGAAAACGACGAATTTTTCGGTGTTTTCGGAGTTGAGTAGGGTGCTGTCCAAAGCGGACCAGCAGCCCAATACTCGCTTTTAGAATTTATTTGTGGATTAATTTAATGTATTTTAAAGTATTTGAGTTGTTGCTTTACTTTGGAACGATTTGAGAAAAAGAATTGTGTTTTCGTTTTACCGGAAAGGACTTATTTTAAGTTTTGAAGTTTAGTGCAAATGTTAACAAACGAATATGTTATTTAGAATTTTATATTAATACGTTATGTTTAATTTGAGGAACTAAAAGTATTTCTCTCGATCGTGACCGTGGGAATCAAAGCTTCGTGGATCCTCGAAGCGCTTATGTTTTCAATCAAGGTGAGAATGATGGCTTGTTTGGAATGTATGCTGTTGGAAACCAACAAGCGGCCTAACAATTTAGTAGAGGGGGGTGAATAGTAAATTGAAATAACGATACTAATTTTTCGAATGTAATTGATAATAACAAATTACGCGCTTAGTGTTTTAAAACAAAAATAATTTTCTGTCCAAAAATGAATGAACTACTCGATTAGTTGATGGACTACTCGAGTAGTGCATGTAAATTCAGACGTGAACTGAGTTTTCAAAATAAGGATTTCTCTAACATGAAACCAAGAACAGAAGCGGATGATTTGCTAACTTAAGGTTCTGAAGAAAGATTAAATAACAGAAATAAACTAAAGCAATAAAAGATAGACACAGAGAATTATTATACTGGTTCACTCTCTACCCACTTGAGAGCTACGTCCAGTCCCCCCTAAACCTTAGGGAGTGTCTACTAATAATCAATTAAATTGGATACAAACAGGATTAATTAGTGAACCTCACTCAATCTAATCCTAACCCTTCAAGAGTGTACCAAACTCTTGAACTTTACCCCAATTTCAATTGATTCTCTGTTGAAGAACCTCTTCAACCTTCCACAAAGAGAGCTTCTTGAAACCTTCAAGAACACCTTCTCCCTTTAGCAATAGAGCCTCTTGAAACCTTCAAGTGCTCCTTCCTTTCTTCAATGGAGTAATCAGATCACAGCGAAGCGGCTCCAACCAATCTCAATTGACAATGAAAAAGAAAGCTAGAATACTAGACAGAGATTGATTCTTAGAAAGGGATTGGATCAAAGGTTCTTTTTGGGTGAAAGGTTTGAAAACGTTTTTGCTCAAGATCCGTCTCGCTCTTGTTGAAGAGGTAATCATTATATTGAGTTTTCAAATCGCCAGAATCAGGGAGGAGCCTTAGAAAACTAATTAGGAAAGATTCTCCCTTGATTGCCTCTTCAACAACCATATTAGAATTAAAATACTGACAGATCTTATACGTACTACTCGAGTAGTTGAAGCACTACTCGAGTAGTGAGAAAATTTGTGGACTTACTGTTTCTCAAACTACTCGATTAGTGAAGTAACTAATCGATTAGTTGAGAACTAATCGATTAGTCAACAGACTACTTGAGTAGTTGAGGAGACAGTAAGTAGACTAATTTTCATCAATGCAGACTACTCGAGTAGTGCACCAACTACTCGAGTAGTTACTGCTACTTTTATAAAAATTAAAGACCAGAAATGATTTTCCAAAGCACCTAGTCCCTTTCTAAGCTTTTTCACTATTTTAGCTCAACTAGTATTCATGCCAACTAACTCATAATCGCTTGAGTAAAAACCTAAGTCTACCACCCACACTCAACATAAATATAAAATATTACAAGGGAGCGGGAAATGGAAAACTTCTAAATGGTTGTTGTTGCTTTGTCTTCATCAAAGACAACTTGTTGATTTATTTGTCTTCATCAAAACCTTTTTGATTCTACAATCTCCTCCTTTTTGATGATGACAAATCCTTGATAATATCAACCTTGTTGTTTTGGCATAAACTCCCCCTGACTTTATGCAACAGCAGAAACCTGCACAACATAAACAACAACACCATTTCTCCCCCTTTTGGCATGATAAAAAAGGAGCCTAAATTAAGAGCAATATGCCAAAGGAAGAACACAATAACACTTTGTTGGATTATGAGCAATGATAACACTTGTTGATTTATAGCCCGAAAAGAAAACTTTTCTCCCCCTAAAACAAATATACTTATGAAGAGGCAATTTAAAAAAAACATTTAAGCACATAACCCTTCAAAAGTACTTGAAAAAAAATTTAAGTTTTGCTTGAGGGTACCCAAATTGTTTTGGGCTTATCGGGATTTTCATCTTTCACAATCCAAACATAATAACCGTTAGGCACACCATGAGATTTAATTCTACAAATATTTGAGGTGTGTCCATGAATGCCACAATAAAAGCAAGTTGGCTTTTTAGAATAATTAACATTTGAAAAAGAACCAACTTTTCTAAAATTCTTTTTATTGGCATTCATGTATCCTAAGCCGGTTTTATTTGTATTGTTCCTTTGATTTTCAAGAAGTTGATTTAATCTTTGATCACTTCTTGATAAAGTTGCAATAGTGTTTTTCAAATTTGTAACTTCATGTTCATGACTTTTGCAACTTTCACAAGGAGGGATTTCTTGAATTTTCAAAGAATCAATACTTTGTTGTAGTGCTTCATTTTTACTATTTAGCTCATCAATGCATTTTTCTAAATTCAAGACTTGCTCTTTATATTTCAAAATAGTTCTTTTTCCTTTATCATTTAATTTAGCAAGTTTCTTGAATTCTTTATGCATTTCAACATAAGCATTATATAATTCTTCATATTCATGAGACTCAGATTCGGAATCAGAATTTACCTCGGTTCCTTGCTTACTTGAAGTGAAACTTGATGATGCGCCTTCATCAAATCTACTCACCAAGCAAAGATTGACTTCTTCCTCATCACTTGATGTGCTTGAGCTTGTCTCTTTGTTTTCATCCGGTGCATCCCACACTATGTAGGCTCTTTTGCCCTTTTTCTTTTCATCTTTATGTCTCTTAAGATACTCAGGACAATGAGGTCTTATGTGACCTCTCTTACCATATTCATGACATTTAATTTTATCTTTTGAAGAACAATTTCTATGGTAGGAGTCCTTAGGTTCCTTTATTCTTTTTAAATCATTTCTATTTTTAAAACATTTACGGAACCTCTTTGCTAGTTTTTGAAAACTTTCATCATCTAAACTAGATTCGGAGTCATTACTAGAGCTAGAGGAATCATCACATACCTTAGTTGATTTTGTGGTGGTCTTTAGTGCGATTCCCTTCTTTTTCTTATCCAACTCCTCATGCAAAGTTAGACGGCCTAGCTCCATCTCATGCTCTTGAAGCTTTCCAAAGAGGGTTGCAAGATCTAAGGTGTCTAAATCCTTTGACTCCATGATAGCTGTGACCTTGGGTTGCCATTCCCTGCTTAAACATCTCAATACTTTGTTAATAACTTCAGAATTAAGAAATGTTTTACCAAGCGCAATGAGATGATTTATGATATGAGTAAATCGCTTTTGCATGTCATTAACTGACTCATTAGGGAGCATGCGAAATAACTCATATTCATGCATTAATGTATTTAATCTAGCCCTTCTAACCTCGCTTGTCCCTTCATGAGTAAGTTGTAGAACGTCCCACATTTGTTTCGCATTTTTACAATGTGAAACTCTGAAGAACTCATCATAAGACAAGGCGGACGTGATGATGTTTTTAGCTTTCAAATCATAGGAAACTTTCTTTTTGGAGGAAACTTGCCCTAGGAATTTCTACAACTTCATCATTTATTTTTCTTTTAGGTATATAGGGACCATTTTCAATTGCATTCCAAACATCAATATCAATCGCTTCAATGAATATTTTCATTCTGACTTTCCAAAAAGCATATCCTTCACCATTAAACAGTGGAGGACGGTTTATTGAAGAGCCTTCCCCTCCAAAAGGATTGTTAGAGCCCATGGTTTCCTTAAGGATCTTTTCGAAAAAGTTTTTACACTCGATCTTTCGACCGAGCTCTGATACCACTTGTTGGAAACCAAAAAGCGGCCTAACAATTTAGTATAGGGGGGGTGAATAGTAAATTGAAGTAACGATACTAATTTTTCGAATGTAATTGATAATAACAAATTACGCGCTTACTGTTTTAAAACAAAAATAATTTTCGGTCCAAAAATGAATGAACTACTCGATTAGTTGATGGACTACTCGAGTAGTGCGTGTAAATTCAGACAGTGAACTGAGTTTTCAAAATAAGGATTTCGCTAACACGAAACCAAGAACAGAAGCGGATGATTTGCTAACTTAAGGTTCTGAAGAAAGATTAAATAACAGAAATAAACTAAAGCAATAAAAGATAGACACAGAGAATTATTATACTGGTTCACTCTCTACCCACTTGAGAGCTACGTCCAGTCCCCCCTAAACCTTAGGGAGTGTCTACTAATAATCAATTAAATTGGATACAAACAGGATTAATTAGTGAACCTCACTCAATCTAATCCTAACCCTTCAAGAGTGTACCAAACTCTTGAACTTTACCTCAATTTCAATTGATTCTCTGTTGAAGAACCTCTTCAACCTTCCACAAAGAGAGCTTCTTGAAACCTTCAAGAACACCTTCTCCCTTTAGCAATAGAGCCTCTTGAAACCTTCAAGTGCTCCTTCCTTTCTTCAATGGAGTAATCAGATCACAGCGAAGCGGCTCCAACCAATCTCAATTGACAATGAAAAAGAAAGCTAGAATACTAGACAAAGATTGATTCTTAGAAAGGGATTGAATTAAAGGTTCTTTTTGGGTGCAAGGTTTGAAAACGTTTTTGCTCAAGATCCATCTCGCTCTTGTTGAAGAGGTAATCATTATATTGAGTTTTCAAATCGCCAGAATCAGGGAGGAGCCTTAGAAAACTAATTAGGAAAGATTCTCCCTTGATTGCCTCTTCAACAACCATATTAGAATCAAAATACTGACAGATCTGATACGTACTACTCGAGTAGTTGAAGCACTACTCGAGTAGTGAGAAAATTTGTGGACTTACTGTTTCTCAAACTACTCGATTAGTAAAGTAACTAATCGATTAGTTGAGAACTAATCGATTAGTCAACAGACTACTTGAGTAGTTGAGGAGACAGTAAGTAGACTAATTTTCATCAATGCAGACTACTCGAGTAGTGCACCAACTACTCGAGTAGTTACTGCTACTTTTATAAAAATTAAAGACCAGAAATGATTTTCCAAAGCACCTAGTCCCTTTCTAAGCTTTTTCACTATTTTAGCTCAACTAGTATTCATGCCAACTAACTCATAATCGCTTGAGTAAAAACCTAAGTCTACCACCCACACTCAACATAAATATAAAATATTACAAGGGAGCGGGAAATGGAAAACTTCTAAATGGTTGTTGTTGCTTTGTCTTCATCAAGGACAACTTGTTGATTTATTTGTCTTCATCAAAACCTTTTTGATTCTACATATGCCATGATTAGATGATTTTAGTTTCGATTGTTTAAATCGGAACCGTGTTCAGACAAAGGTCAAGTAGTGTGAGGGCAATTGGTCTATTTGATTGTTTGACTCCTCGCACGAAATGTTAAGATCACTATTATACTTATGTGTTGCTATTTGTTTGGTTTATGTGAACATGAGAATGTGAATATATTATGCCTGCTCATGCATGATGTTTATCCTGTTTTATTTAGCATGAAGCATGATCATGAAATTGAAAGGCTTAATTATGCCACAAGCCCCTGAAGTTTGGGGTAATTTTGTCGGATACCCTTGTTCTTTTTTACTCAATGTCTGACTCCCCAAAGTTCTTCTGGGTTTGTCATATACCCCTACTACCAATTTTGGCCAATTTTGCAGACATGTAACATCGAAATCTCGATCAGACGCAGAAGGTTAAGCACCTGATAACCCGTGTGCGAAAATCCTTTATTTTTAATTTAAAAAACTAAAAAACTTAATATTTTTATATTTTTAGTTAAGTAAAAAAATTAAAAAAAAAAGAATTGAAGAGAGAGGTTACTTCGCCCGTTTGACATCACACGGTACCACATGACCAACCTCCTACGCCTGACTAGGATTCTGATGTTACATGTCATCAAAATTGGTCAGAATTGGTAGTAGAGGTATATGACAAACCCATAAGTAATTTCAAGGAGTCAAACATTAAAAAATAAAGTATAAGGGTATCTGACAAAAGTACCTCAAACTTCAGGGACTTGTGACATAATTAAGCCAAATTGAAAGTATACGTGATGAATTGATGGACAGAGTTTGAGAAATTAATTATTTAACGGAAAAATCGTGAATTAAAGTGAAATTGTACAGGAAAGAATTTTGGAAGTAATAAGTTGTTGTGGACATTATGGAATATGGAAGTGGATCTCTCTGATGTGCACCAAGATGAATTCTTGTGCTTTCCAGGTTGAGTTTGTGCTGGCCACGTAAGTTGTGCCCCGTGGTTCCGAGCCTCTGGTGCGTTAAGTAAATGTTTATGAAAAAAAAGGGTGTTGTGAAAGATTGCTTATTAAAGGTCAAGGATCACCGAAGGGATGTACAAGGGTGACTCATCCACAATTAGGTTAATAAATCTTAATAAAACATTTAAAAGATAAAGAATAATGCGGTGAGATGAGCGTGAAGTAGTGGAGAGGAAGATACCTTGTCTATCTGTGGATATTCAGGTGTGTGATTGTGATAGGGGAGGGTGATGACTGTGACTCGTCCAGAAACTTAGAGTACTTTTCTAGGCGGAACTAGTCTATAAGTGATCGGGGATTAATACCCAAGGGATCGTAGCATGTTCTGCACCGCGAACTAGAAAAGTACTGTCGCCCCCTTGATCAATTTCGAAACGGAGAGAGGGAACCTGAACGAGGCGGGCAGTCCGATTGGTTTTTTGGTCCTGCGATATCGCATTAAAATGAAATATTGATTTTTGACAAATAAAGTTATGATGGCTGACCCTGAGTGGTTGCAGCACTGTTGGTTTTCTCGGTTGTTCGACCTGCGTGGGTTAAGGTTCCTGTACATCTCGTTTGCTTCAGACTAGGCTTGGGAGGATGTGGAAGAAATGTAAACGTGTGTGCTAACTTGATAATTTTCCTAGTGATGTTTTATTTTCCCCGACATCATTGGTGATGCGAATCTCAATAAGACTTAATAAAATACATTAAGAAGGTTAATTGTCTATGAGGACAAAAGTGTGATGATGTGATGGTGGCAGTGAAATTATGATAAGTTATGATGATGCGAGATCAATGAATTATTTAACTGACGATGATGATGATCATGCATTCATTCATATCCATGTGCATCTGTGTCGTTATTTATTTTCTGCTTTGAGATATGTTGGTGGTACTTCTATTTGTCGACGTGTCATGCGTCCAGAAAAGCTTATTTTTCTCCTGTCTCGTTGTTTCTCTTCGTTCTTCGTGGATGACGCAACAGGCAGATGGTGTATCTAATCGAGATCCAAATGTGGCCCCTAGCAGGGGGAGTGTGGGAAACTACCCGTGATGGATGGATCTGGAGAGGCCCGAATCGGTTGGAGATCAGAGACCCTGAGCATCGGATGAGAGGAGCAAGGATCGACTTGCACATTGCTAGCATCACCTTGAGAGACTACATGGATAGTGGACCTCGGACTTACCATGCACATCATGCGGAGCCCGCACCAACTGCTGTGATAGAGCTAGAGGAGGACGGGGAGATAGAACCTGAAGATGAGGAGGAGGAGCCTGCAGCGGAGCCGAACAAGGAGTATGTTCTGGAGGAGGGTTTCGATTCTGATTCGGATCTAAAGAGTGGATCGTAGGGTGTCTCGTGGGTGTTGCTGTTTAGGTGCTTTGTTTTGTTTTAGTCTTGGGTCTTGTCTGACTGAGGAATGCCATACTCTGGATAACTAATGATGTAACTACTTTGATCTTTTGATGTATATTGGGACTAGGTGCCCACAACTCTTTTATTATGCTTTAGTAACTATTTCAGAACTGATGTAATTATGTGGTACTCATGGATTTTATCAGGCGATGTTAAAAATGCAAAGTAAGTATTGTGGATGTGTGGTGTGTTTTTGTAACAACTCGATTTTGTGAATGGCGATGATAATTCTTTTGCAACAAATCAAACAACGTTATCTTTTGTAAATGATTAATAATAATGGATCCTTGGAAAAAAAACAAATAAAATGAATCAAGCAAATTGCGTAGGCATAAATGTTAAAAAAAAAAATCAACCCTTATTTTTACTAATATTTAATAAATAAATGGAATGTTTTTGATAAACAAAATCGGAGTGTTACATGATATGATCATGATTTATGATGCAAGAGCAATTTTTTAAAAATTAATATTGCAGCAGTGAGGTTTGTAAAAAATTTCAATATTGAGATATATCTCACGACTCAAGCTTTTTTTTTTTTTCCCATGTAGTGAGGTATGCCTCACGACTTGGTTTTGATTTAATTTTATTTTAAAAAAAAGGAATTTCATATCTTACATTTGTTTATGCGGATATTTTTTTTGTTTTGGCTAAACTACGTATTCAGTCGCTTACTTTATTTTTCAATTTCAAATTGATCCTTTACGTTTTTTTGGTATTATATTGATCCCTCACATTTCTTTTCATTATCAATTTGATCACTCACGTTTCTGTTCGTTATCAATACATATCATCAGAATAAAAACAATAGTATGTGATATTCTCAAAATAAAATGAACCAGTAAGAAAGTAGAGAAAAACAAACAAATGAAGGAAACCCTCATTTGTCAATCAATATAAAATTAGACGGTATGTATATTTCACATGATTGCGATAAGACATGCATGCTTGCACAAAAAGTCACACTGAAACTTAATTTCAATTAGGGAAATTATAATCTCAAATATAAGAAAAAGCTAACTATTTTTACATTATTAAATATTATCATTCCTAAAACATTATTCATTAGTACTAAAATAATCCTTGAAAATTTTCCTTGCAAGACAATTTGGTCCTTAGAAAAATTAAGTTAAATAGATTATTCAAATTTTCCAAATCATTATCCCCAATTAAGATATTATAATTCGAAATTAAATAGATTATTCAAGTTTTTCAAATCACTATCCCCAATCAAGATATTAGTGAATGTGAAATCATTATCCTCAATCAAGATATTAATATTTGAAATTAAATAGATTATTTAAATTTTATAAATTAGTATCTCTAACCAAGATATTATTTGCATGTAAAAATATTATCTCCAACCATGATATCATTTGCACGTGAATTGAAATCAATATCCCCAATCATGATATTACAATTTTAAATTAAATAAATTATTCAAGTTTTCCAAATCATTTCTAACCAAGATATTATCTGCACGTAAAGTCATCATCTTCAACTAAGATATTAAAAATCACACACAGTGTGGAGTCAAAGACAGTTATAATATAATTTATTAATCCATTATGAAGGATTGATTTGGACAAGAGTGTAAGTCATTCCAACCTGTGTGAAAGATAAAAAATTTAATGATTAGAGCTCGAGCAAATTAAGATCTTAGGCTGGCAGTTGGAGTGGGTTGCATTAAAAAGAAAAATCAAATTTTTAATAAATGAAAATAATAAGAAAAAATAGGAATAATTGTTTGGGTCTTCGTCCTTTGTTTTATCTTTCAAATTATAGTTAAAATGTGCCTTATAAATAGATAATGTTTATTAGCAATAGAAGGTGATATTCAATAATCTTCTACAATCGTATAGTACTATATAGGCTTATTTAAATATTTTAGTCTTTGAACTTAGGTGTTCTTTTGGTATTGGTCCTTAAACTTTTTTAGATGTTTTGGGTCCCTGAACTTTGTTTAATTTTTAGAAATGGTCATTTCATCATTTAAGTGATGATATAGCCGACGACATGTCACGTCACTTTCACAATATCGACGGGTGACATGTTATGTAGAGCCAGAGGACATTACATGATTTTTTTATTAAAAAATAATTTTTTAAAAATTTATTAAAAGAATCGATTTTCTTTAAAAAAATACAATTTTTAATTATTTTTAATAAATTTGAATTTTTTTTAATTTAAAAAATTCACATGGCACTATTTGGCACGTAACCTATCGATGTGGCCAAGATGACGTGGCATATCTTCAATCATATCGAAAGGACCATTTCCAATATTTGAGCAAAGTTTATTAACTCAAAGTATAAAAAATTTAAAGATCAATTTCAAAAAAGCACCTAAATTCAAGGATTAAAAACTTAAATAAATCTACTATGTATTTCTAGAAGCAAAGTGACATTGAAATAAAAAACTAGCAAGACCCAATGACAATCAAACTATACTATGAACTCGCTAGCCAACTTGCCTCGCAATCTGGGAAATTATTTTGTCACCCCATGATCTACTAATGTCATCCCAATATTACAATTTATTCCTTTTGTGCCTTTTTTTTTTAAAAAAAAAAACTAATTTTACACGGGTCGTAGGGGTTGCTCACGACCTACGGTCGTAATACTCCCTTGCGACCCAATCAAAAACTAAATTTTTGAACGAGTCGTAAGGAGGTGTAACGACCTTAGGTCGTAAGGGTTGCTCTTACGACCTAAGGTCGTAACACCCCCTTACGACCCAATCAAAAACTGAATTTTTGAACGGGTCGTAAGAAGGTGTTACGACCTACAAGTCGTAGGGGTTGCTTACGACCTACAGGTCGTAGCACCCCCTTACGACCTGTTCAAAAACTCAATTTTTGATTGGGTCGTAAGGGGGTGTTACGACCTTAGGTCGTAAGAGCAACCCTTACGACCTAAGGTCGTTACACCTCCTTACGACTCGTTCAAAAATTTAGTTTTTGATTGGGTCGCAAGGGAGTATTACGACCGTAGGTCGTGAGCAACCCCTACGACCCGTATAAAAATAATTTTTTTTAAAGGATACTAAAGGAATAAATTAAAGTATTGGTGGGGGATTAGTAGATCATGGGGTGACAAAATAATTTCCCCGCAATCTGAGCAAGCCGCAAGCTAAAGAGTGGAGCAGAACAAACCCAAATTTTCATGGCCCAAGGTATGACCTGTCCAGTTTGCCTCAAACGGGTAATGAGTCGAGTTGTCTTGCGAACTAAACCACGTTTTGACACCTTTATCTAAGACAAGTCTTTCAAATAAGTAAATTTTCTCTTATTTTGATGGGGCAAAATTTGTTCTGTAAATATGTCTAGAGGTACGTAGTACTCATTTTGTGTTATGTTTGGATCACTGTTGGCAACATATGTTTGCTACAATAATCACGTTTTAGCATAAGTAACTATATTTAATTTTTGAGTTTCAAATGTACATTGGCCCATTTTCATCTACTTTTCAAACACACACTTGTTTAATTATAATATACTCCTTCCGGTCTTTCTTATATATATATATATATATATATATATATATATATATATATATATAAATTCCCAATAATAATCATAAGAATATTTTTGAAAAAATATACCTAATACGTATTTAAATTTTCAATACCATTGGCAATATTAACTAAGTTTCTTAAAGATGTGAAAATTAGTTAAAGAAACTAATAATAAAAACCGAAGGGAGTAAAATTTCTTATTTTTTTTTTATCAATTTTTAAATAAACCTATAAGTAGGAATGAGTAATCCACAATTATATATGACACACAAATTACAAAGGACAACATCTTACTTCGATAAGGTGTCTGAGAGTTATGTGGGTTACAATAATAAAAAGGGGCGAGAAAAGTTCAACTTTGTTGTTTTTTTTTTACACAATCTACATTTTTTTATTAACGAGTTAGTTGTCATGTTTATTTAGGAAATACGTTCGAGTATAGTTTTGGAGTGAAAGGTGTAAAAGGAGAGTTTTTCTTATGTTGATATCACCGACAAGAAGAGTTTGATATGATGTTTTTTCTATATGATTTTTTATTAATTGATAAAGTAAGTATTTCATTTCTCCACTTTCCATCCATACTAAAATCCCAAAAGCATCGCTCACACTCTTTATCCAAAGTCTCTCATTGCAAAAAGATAAACACAAATACGTTTTAAAAAACTCACTTTATATCATAGTAATAAAAATCAAATAACAATATTTTAGTAAAATTGTAAATTTAAATATTTTATAAATAATTGCATATTTTTATAGTGTTAAATATACTATTATAATAATAAGTTTGGTAATTTTTCCCAAATAATTTTATGATTTTTATAAGTATTATAATAATACTATTATTAAGCTTAAATAAATTTTTAATCCCTGAAAACTAGGTAATTTTTTGTTTTAGTCGCTATAATTCTTTTTGTTGGTTTTGATTATTATATGTTTCAAAATTTTGGTTTTAGTTTTTGAAGATGAAGTGTTAATGACGCAAATGATCATGTTAGCAATATTAACAACACATGTCATATTTGGGGTTCATCCATGTCATCAATATGAACTAAAACCAAAATTTTGCATACTTTAAGCAAAAAAAAAAAAAAAAAAAACTAACGAAAAACTTTCAGAAATTAAAATAAAAAATCACTAAATTTTCAGGGACCAAAAACATATTTAAACTTTTTTGCTCGTAAAGCTAATAGCTACTTCATTTGTTTAAATACTCATAATTAATATATATATATATATATATATATATATATATATTACTAATGCTTTATATCATTACAACTTGAAACTTTTATGAGAAAGAATTTGTATTAACTAATTTTGCTAACAATTAACACCTAAAAGTATCATAAGTCATATTACATCCGTACACATAATAATCACACTTATCAATTACGATAATAATTTCAATCATCTTTTAGGATGATGTTACATGAAGAATGACTCTCGCTCAATGCAACACCCTCAAAATAATCCCTCGAGTAATTAGATAAGTAAATTACGATTACTCAAAAATAGTATGGATTTGTTAAAGTATTAGAATTATAGGAAATAAATTTTCTCTTTTTCCTCTTAAATTCTAAAGGGTCGGGTGCGCGATCACAAACCTTTGGACCTCGGAAAATAAAGTATACATTGATTGATCATTGGATTCAACATTCGTAAACGTTAATGAATTAAAACTTAGATTCTTTGAAACAAAGACTGAGATAGCATACTCTTGACATTAAATACTTAGTATAGTTTTGTAATTAAAATTAATAGTGAAACTATCTTTCGTCATTTCGGAGATATTATTCTTTATTTGGAAATAGCATAACCGAATCCTTGTGAAAATATTATAAGAGTAAGCGGAAAAAGATCCACAGCAGCTACAGATCGGGTCCTTGACCCACACTACCTGTACTTAGCACATACCTAAGGGTCATCATCCCTCCACTGGCTCGTCTCCGCTCCTTGCCTCGGCAGGATCCTCCGATCCTCCACCTCATCCGACGGGGATGGTACCCTACCAATGGACAAGGGGTCAGGAGATGGTGCAACCCTGACCGGGCTCGTCGGATCAGGTGTAGGAGTATCCACCCGGACAACTCGAGAGGAAAAAGGGTGAGAGCGGTAAACAGATCGAAAACGAAAGCCATGATAAGCACGGGCAGGTCGAGCAGGAGATGGTCCATGGTAAGTATAAAATGGAGGTACGTGCATAGTATAGATAATGGGAATCCTGAATCTACGAGGACGAACATGGACCAGTGGGTTAGGGTAATAGAAGGTCAATTCCACCTCACCCTCGTACACTGCTTTGTGGTCCTCATAGACCCACACTCCACTAGGGAGAGGGCAGATCTCGATGCAGGCGAGATAGCGAGACATCACATACAAGGGCATGGGATAAGCAGAACGTACACATAATCGAAAGAGAATAAAGATTTGTAAATTACATGCATATAAGTCAAATCTGTCATCACAAATATAGTACACATGTAAACTATTACACATAATCCATTGACAGGCAATAATGCACATGACATGCCCAAACATCAAGTTATCATTTAATCCTCAATTAATTAACTATGAGTGACATGATGCACACTCAAGACCTAGTTTCTATAAAACTATTTCCACTCTCGGACGTCCATCCTCAAACTCTGGTGTACGATTCCTATACTATGTATTTTTCGTAGTATAGTTCAATACATTCCCCGAATGTATTACGAACAAGCTTGGTAATGATACAAAACGTCGCATCTCCGGCAAACGTCACGCGTTCCAAACGTAATAATCACATCATCAGTATCTACCTGTACTGGTCACGTCTTTAACTCATAAACGTGTTATTTTAGCGAGTCGTTATTTGGCACTCCCAAAAGCCCTCCTCATGTTACATAAACATGAAATCGATTCTATCATCCAATCATCATGTATGGATGCATCAAAGTTAATTCACTTGATTGGTATTTGATTTATTTAATAATATTCATCATTATCATTAAAAATCAAAGTACATCTCATGATTTAATCTCAAGAAAATCATAAAATATTAAATCAAATATCTTTATGAAATATTCACTGCCATTAATTAGGTTAAGGTATAATTCAAAGAATTAAAATTAAAAATGGTAATTTTTAAGCATTTTCAGTCTTTACAATCGATTGTCAGTTCTAACAATCGATTGTCACGTGTAATTTTCAAATTCTGCATCAGACATGAACTGATAATCAATTGTCACATCGTGATAATCAATTGTCATATCAGCAGATGCACTAAAACTGAGGTTTTCACATACCATTTTCAATTCCACTTTAAATTAACCAAAACCAAGCATTCACATAACGTTATTATCATAAAATAGACATGCTCAACCACAGAAATCATCAAGTTTCATAGAGATTTCAATTACATGTCCAATTATGCATAAAAACCATTAAAACAACAACTCATGATATCAAATCATTATATACTCAATTATTTCATGAATTCAGCATCAATTAAGTTCACATGCATCAAATCAAACTTGCTCCAACAAGTTTTATAGCTCAGATTGGCCTCAATGCCAAAGTCCTATTTCGAACTAAGCCCTTAAGAACCTTTTGGTGGTTCTCTACATAAAATTAATCGCTTTAAACTCAATCTAGTATACGAATAGCTTTCCCCTTACCTCACAGATGTGATAGAACAGAAACTTACAAGAGATTGCTCCAAAACTCTCAGA
This sequence comes from Crotalaria pallida, assembly GCA_037953625.1. Taxonomy (NCBI): domain Eukaryota; kingdom Viridiplantae; phylum Streptophyta; class Magnoliopsida; order Fabales; family Fabaceae; genus Crotalaria; species Crotalaria pallida. Next base: position 111,449,368 of record CM075655.1, read on the forward strand.
CCCTTAAAGAGCAGCACATGCAGAACAATTTTGAACAGGGGTTCAAAACCAGAGATTTTGACAAATTAAACATGCATAAGAATTAGGGAAAATGATTAGGCTTTATTCTCTGCAACATGCACAAGAGAATGGAACAAGTTGGAAATCAAGAGGATTCATGAGCTTACCACAATCAAGGCTTAAAGTAAGCTCCAGACCTCAGTTTTTTGTTTTCTGCAAAATTGTAACTCCAACTTTGAGGATTCGATTCTCCTAGCGCGCGCACACACACACACACACTCTTAGCTCATGACTTTGTTATCTTTGTAAAGCTCTGGATGTGAGCTTCACAATGGTGTATAATTTGTGTATTATGGTTCAGAATCAAAGGAGAATTTGAGAGGCGAAAATAAGAACCCTAACAGCACGAAATTTTCCAGAAATTGGCAAAATGGACTTTAATTCATCATCAATTGAGTTTATATAGCCAAATAATCAATGGCTCATGTAGGTCGACACGCGTCCAAGGACGTGTCCATGGTTAATTTCGTGTCGAGGCATGGAGTTTTGGATTGATTACTCATCAAAACACACTAACACTGGTTCTGTTGCACTATGACAATCGATTGTCACGACTAAAATTTTCAAAAATTCATATTTTATTTCATTTCCCCCCAAAACCTTTCTAATATTACTTTTAGGTCCTAAAACAAGGACTAATATGCAAAACTTATATTTTCACCCAAAAATATATGCAAATATATTTTTCACCTATTTTCCTTATCAAATGCATAAATAATACACATAATTAATCAAATATTAAAATAAAAGTAATTAATTATAAATTAACTTTATAATTAACTTTTATTAATCAAGGATTAAAAATTTGGGATGTTACACTCAACCCTCTAGGCTGCTACATAAATACATAACCTCCAAATATAGCCTGCAAGCTAAACGAGATTTCTTTTTTTTTTTTTCCTAAAGCCTAAAGTCTTAGTCAAACCCAACCCTAAAATTCTTCATCAGTAAATTTGGCATTTGATAATTGATATCATTCTTTTGCCACCATTTGCTTTGTGAACTAGGACACCAAGTTATTAGTTTGTTTGATTTTACATTGGGAGTTTGAGAGTTTAGACTATTTTGTTGATAATGATAATAGATTTGAAGTTATCATATTATGACTTGAAGATATTTTAAATTAGCTTAATGGAATTGCAATGGGCTTAAAGCAAGGATTAGAAAAAATTATGTTGTTTTTGTTCTAAATTGCAAGGTTAAAGTATCTTGTAAGGTCATTAAATTGAAATATATGATAACACCAATAGAGAACACCAAAGTTTAAAATAAATCTCATCTTTTATATATATATATATATATATATATATATATATATATATATATATATGCACAAGTGTCAAGACTAAATATTACAGTGTCTATGTGATCAAGTTAGATTCTTTGTGTAATTTTTGTAAAATACATTTCGCTGTGCACAAAATCCAAAAAAAAAACATAGAGTACGTCATACGTTTATAGCAAGAAAGTGATTATTATTATTTAGTAAAATAATAATAATAATTAAGTTGGCTTACTCATTGAATTTGAACATTATTATATGTAAAAGCATTAAGAAAATTCTCATTATCACTCCTTTTGCAGGTAGCACGCATTAGTGAAATTAGGAAAGAGATTAAATATATTGAACCCTATTGCATAAGGAATACCAACGTGATAAAATTGTTTGAATTTAGACATTTCGAAAAGTATGTCTATAAGTTTATTGAATTTTGTAAAACAATAATACATATAAAATAAAAAATAAAAACTATATAAATAAATACACATAAAATCGAGGGAATAGTACATTAGTAATTTAAAAAAATGTACCAAATTTTACCATTCAAATGAGGGTTAAAAGTGAATAACACGAACTAATTTACATGATCAAATAGAGTAGAATCTTACATTGTGCCCGACAATATTTACAAGAGAAACTTAAATTAAGAATGGAAGAGTATTTTCTGAAAGATCATAGTCAACTTGCTATTAATTTAACCATCAATATTATTGTTTTAGCACTTTAATTAACTTCAAATTGTTTTAAAATCAATTATTATGTTCATTGTTCTTACTATATTTTCATTTTAATATTTTTCTTATAATCAAATTGTATTAACGGGGACTAACAGGGGTACTCAATTCATTTTCTTTATAATATTAAATTAAATAATACAATGTACTTATTTAAATTAATACACTGATTTCATTATCATATATATTCTTATTTTAGGTTTAAAATATAAAAAATTAAATACTTAAATTAAAATTTTAAAAAAATTAACAAGGAAAACATTATGTGTGAACATCAACCATAATTTAAATTTTTAATATATTTTGAATTTTTTTTATATTATAATGTTAGATAAATATCGAAATTTGGTTATAAATTTAAATTTTGTGATACTTTAATTTCATACTACTCTTCTTATATACTCTTTTTGTCTCAATATATTGGTAAAAATTGAAAAATCAAAGGAAATAATAATTATTGCAACTCATTAATACAAATAGGAACTATATAAATTTGTATGATTATTCTCTTTCACTATTAACGAATTACGTGTTTTTTTTTTAATAATTTAGTGTCTTTCCTTACTTACTAATTAAATAATAAACATACTATTTTTAAGAAATTTGATTTATTATTTTAACTTCAGTTTGGGATAAAAAAATTTAATGTTTTTTTTTTTACCAAAATAATGGGATTGGGGGAATATCAGTTAATTTTTTTAATCCAAATATCAATTGTTTTTTTTTTGTAGAAGAAAAAATCTATTACCACAAGCAAAGAATAATACACACTAAAAGCCATCAAGAGAATCTTGCCACCTTCTAGGAAGGGTTCAAAACCTCAAGATGCCTAAATCTAATTTAATATCAATTGTTATTGTTGGTCAAATTATTTGATATTATTATTTTTATTGTGTATTCATTTTATTCAAAATTTATGTTAGATTATTTCCTTATTTAACATAATATTATAAATTCCCTCATTTGATTTAATAAATTAAATATTTTATTTATTTATTTTTTATTATTCACGGTTACATTTCAAAATTTTGATATTTAATTTAAAATAATCGATACATTAAATTACTTATTTAATACTTCTTTATTTAATATCAATTTTTAAATTCTGAGAAGAATTGAATACATCAAATTTTGATTACATTTTAATTTTATCATGATTTAATAATATTTTTATTATATAAAAAATACAAAAAATTTATATTAAGTTTTTGTTGGACACGTGGTATTTCTCATAAGGTAAGAATACTTTTTTTTATTTATAAATCTTCTATTTAAAAAAACTTTTCACAAGCATTTTAAATTGAGATGATGTTCTGATAGTTAAATTATTGTGTGATTCAGAACCAATAATTTTGGACACACTTCAAATGCTAATAATATATTAATTATTTTTTAAATTATATGTATTTATTAGAGAATTAATTGTTTAGATTTGTCTAAAATCATAGTTGGTCTTGACCAATTCTAATAAATTATAAATAGGGGTTGTTTATTACTCATCAATTTGGCATTATGAAGTAACTACATGCCATATATATAATTTTGTGCATTAATTAAAGGATACATTAATTTTAATCTCAGTCTAAAAAATGTACGATAATTAGTCAAAAAATAAAAAGAATATTGGGAAAATAAATCGCTACTTTTCAAAGTATTAAAAAATTATTTTTTTAATACAAAATTGCCAATTTTAGTTCATTATCCTCATTCCCAATAGTCGATGTTTAAAAAATCATTGATTAAATTAAGGTAAATTTTATCTTAGTAATTATATATCATTGACCTTTGACCATTTGCACTACCACATCTTTCTTGTTTCCGTCTAAAACCCCACCATCATTTCTCAGTCTTTCAGCACACCATGTAACCACTGCATCTTACAAAATAATGATAATAAGCTCAACAGTTTTATTTTAACTTTTTTTCTTAGCTGTCACTAATTTTTTTCATCTTATCCATCTCTTCATAACTGAATTTTTGGAGTTACTGTCTAGGTACCAGGCAAACACATGGGTATGTTACAGCTTCATATTATGCCTTTGGCACCTTACACATATATCTTCCGCAAGTGACAATTTTATTCTTATACTAACGCTGGCTTCAACCGCAATTTAAAATTATCATCTTTCATTCCTATTTTCTTTTGTATCGTCCTATGGGCGACTTTGCTTTTAGAGTTTGAACCTATGATTTTTCATGTGTTTTCCTTTCTTATTTTTGTCGCGATGCATTTCCAACTCAGATTCAGATGTCAGAAAACGTATATTAGCTGTCACCATCTCAACCCCACCACTACACTGTACTCTTTTCTTTCACATCATTTGTTCATTAGTAAATGCGTTATTAATGCACCTTGTTTTTAACATCATATATGATATCATACACTTTTATCTATCGATTTCTCACTCACTTTTTATCCATAAAATATGTGAAAAAACACTAAACATTGTATTGTTGTCTAACTTTGGATCTCAACAAAATTTTCTCTTTGTTTCTCTTATTTTCTCACTCTCTCAATTTCTTTGAACACGATTGCGTGTATTAGATTCCATACATTGTTACTCCTTCATCTCTAAATAAAAAAACCTCGGGCACTCCTCCCTCACTCATTCACAAAATGGGCAAACTTCGAGCACCATTTCCCATACCAACAACCACCACAACTCCATACGTAAGCCACCCACAACAAAACGTCGATCGTCCTCAAAACGCTCAACTTGTCGATGACAGTAATGCACTCCACCACCTTACAACTCCCTCTACCCAACAGATGTGCCTTCCACCACCACCTTACTTTGTACCGTATGATCAAAACTCAATGTCTCCATGTATGAATCAACCACCTCTTGGTGGGTATCCCATGAATTCAGTTATAGGTGAACAACGTAGTGTTAGTATCATCCCACATTATCAACCTCAATGTTTTCCCCAGTCAAGTAGAGAAGACAAGGAGATGAGGGAAGCATTCATGGCTAAGATTGCGAGGCACAAAAGGAAGCTAGCAAGACAAAGGAAAGGTAATTATGCTCCTGATGAGGGGCCTTCGTTAGTACCGGATGAGACCATAAGGGGACAAATCTACCAAAAAGAAGAAATCGACCTTGTTTTCTATGCTCCAGATGGAAAGGTGATTGATTCAATCCTCATAACATTTCTGGAAAATTAAAGAGAAATATCATTTTTTTTATGAGATTAGGAAAAGTAGCATAAACAACATGAAATTATAAAAATTGAACATGAAGGACCAATTATTATTTGCATAAAAGCATCAATAGGCTATATCAGGAATAATTAATCAATCATTAATTATTTTTCCGTTAATGCTCTTTCATGTTTTCTTAAATTTTATGTTAAATTTTTTCTTTTGATTTAAGTCTTTGATTTTCTTTTTCAATGTTTGAGTGCAGGTCCTCAAAGAAATTTTTACAAAGAAGTTGAGAAGTAGTGACGTTGGCTCCGTTGGTCGTATTGTTATCCCAAAGGTGAGTTTTTCACCTTTATCAATGTAGCAGCTGGAGGTGCTTTTGTTCCTTTGTATTAAAGCTAACTTTCTTTACCTATGTTGATATTTTGTTCACTTTGTTTTTTTTTTCATTCCATAAATTATGATATAATTGAGCATATGTGGTCATTTTAATCATTTCATCTATGTCTAATGATGACACAATCAAGTTTTTTTTTAATTTTTTTAATTTTTTTTTAATAAATGATGACTCAATGGTACATTGTGATCCAAGCTGCACAATAACCAATGACTGAGATTTTAGAAGGGAAAAAAATAAAGGAAAAGGAGGTTTACTTTTTGTTTCTAGTAACTTTGTATAATTATTCCTTCCGGTCTTATTTATAAAAAAAAAATCACATTGATGGTCTTAAACGCAAAAATCAACCAATTTTCTATTCCCAGTACAACCATTCTTAAAAGGCTTAATTATGACAGAAGTCCCTGAAGTTTGAGGTACTTTTGCCAAATACCCTTATTCTTATTTTTTCAATGTCTGACTCCCCGAAGTTACTTCTAGGGTCTGTCATATACCCCTACTATCAATTCTGACCAATTCTAGGGTTTAATTTTGCTTTAAATTAAAAAACTAAAAAACTTAATATTTTTATATTTTTAGTTAAATAAAAAAAATAAAAGAAAGGATTGAAGAGATAGGTCGTCTTCGCCCGTGTGACATCACGTGGCACCACATGACCAACCTCGTGTGCCTGACCAGGATTCTGATATTACATGTCAGCAAAATTGGCTAGAATTGGTAGTAGGGGTATATGACAAACCCAGAAGTAACTTCAAGGAGTCAGACATTGAAAAAATAAGAACAAGGGTATCTGACAAAAGTACCCCAAACTTCAGGGACTTGTCACATAATTAAGCCTTCTTAAAATATCCCTACAACTACAAAGTGGTTGTAACATTTAATTTGTGTTTAATTCCCAATGCAAGTTTTTTAAAGTAGTCAATTTTTCTATGAAATTGAGAAAATTAAATGCACTCAACTAACTTTTTTAAAGTAGTCAATGTTTGGTTTATTATTATTATTATTATTATTATTATTATTATTATTATTATTTTTGATATGCAGTGAGTTTTAATTTCAGTTTCTATATTTTTTTTAGTTTTGATTCTTTTATTTTTCAAAATTTAGGTTTTAGTTTTTAATGATGTTGTGGCTAATATCAACATGTAACATGTGTCATATTAAATGATGATGTGATCAATTATGATGTTGACATGTCATCGACATGGACTAAAATCATAATTTCAAAAAATAAAATGACCAAAATAATATATATATATATATATATATATATATATATATATATAAGGATGGAAACTAAAACTCCCTATATTTTTTGGGACTGAAAACATATTTAAATTTTCAATAAAAAAAAGTTATATGAACAATTAACAACTCCCCTACTTTATTCATGAATTAAATAGCAAAGCCAATCAGAAGTTTTTCAAAATAGGTTTTTTAAATAATTATGTGAAAGAAAACTTGATTGATATTCAATAATTTTATTTGTCCCGTTCAACCCTCTAGCTGTCAAAGAGTACTATAGGAAATTTTATCGGTAAACATGATGTTCACATATTATGATAAAATAGAGGGAGTCTGAAGAAATGCTTCCAAGCCTGAGTGACAAGGATGGAATCTATATTTCAGTTAAAGATCTACATTATGCTGATTTACAATGGACTTTTAGATTCAAGTAAGTAAATGAATTCTGCGTGATTTATAATTTTTTATTAAGTCTTTTTTTATATATATTTCAAGATGTTGAGTTTGGACTTTAAATTGTACAGGTATTGGTCTAATAACAAAAGTTACCGAATGTATGTTCTTGAAAATACAGGTAAAACCCCACTTTTTATTTCTATACATCAAAATACCGCTTTAATTAGTTCTCATTACTTTTGCAATTTATCAGTGATGTTTTTACTCAATGCCACAGGGAACTTTGTTAACCAGCATAACTTACGAGTGGGAGATTATATGACCCTTTTCCAGGATGAATTTAAAAATCTGGTGAGTTTTATTGCTTTGTTAGCTATTATTGTAGTTTGTTCAATGAATTTATATTAACTTATCTTTCTATTGTAAGTATGACGACTTGCTCACAAAATTTTCTACAATTCACTGCATCTTGCTAAGATTGTCCTATTATTTTCAATCATGTTCAAAAGATGAGAAAATAAATGGTGCATTCACGGTGTAAAAGTTTTTTTATGTTATTAGTGGATCATCCATCGTCCATCATTCATAAGTTTATAGTCGTTGACTTTTAGATAAAAGTAATACAAATGAATGGTGTATAATGGATTGACGATGGTGTATAGAACTTTACATCGTCTGTGCACACCCATTAATCTATCAAAAGATATGTTATCTAGTATAAATTAGGCTTAATTATGTCACAAGTCCCTGAAGTTTGGGGTACTTTTGCCAGATACCCTTATTCTTTTTTTTTTTCGATGTTTGACTCCCCGAAGTTACTTCTGAGTTTGTAATATACCCCTACTACCAATTTTGGTCAACTTTGCTGACATGTAACATCGGAATCCTGGTCAGACGGTCAGGAGGTTAGGCACCTGATACCCCGTGGGTGAAGATCCTTTTTTTGTAAATTAAAAAACTAAAAAACTTAATATTTTTATATTTTTAGTTAAATAAAAAAAGAAAAGAAATGATTGAAGAGAGAGATCGTCTTCCCCCGTGTGACACGCAGCACCACATGACCAATTTCCTGCATATTAGGATTCTGATGTTACATGTCAGGGGTATATGACAAACCCAGAAGTAACTTCAGGGAGTCAGACATTGAGAAAAAAAGAATAAGGGTACGTGACAAAAATATCCCAAACTTCAGAGACTTGTGACATAATTAAGCTTATAAATTATATGCACAATTAATTAATACGATAAAAGAAACAATATAATTTTTTTTTTAAAAAACGCATGCAATAATTATCTATGTTTCATCTATGCAAGCATTGTTGCTTTATATATAGTTTGAGTCTTTGAGGGAGGTTCCGTAGTAATTTGATGAAAGATTGCCAAGAAAAAACAAATGGATAAAGCACATCCTACATAGCCTTTTTCAAGAAAAACATACAAGAGAGTGCTTTACTCAATTCAACTCTTGAACTTCTCTCTTTATCATTTTTTTAATAATATAAAATTTTATTAAAGAAAACGCCAAGGGTGCCTAAACCCTTTAAAAGAAAATAAAGAAGCAAATATAAAAAAGAACATAAACCTCTCTCTACCATTATAATCTCTTCCAATTTCACCATAGGACAAGTCTTTGTTGGGCACTCTTATTTATGTTATGTTGTTCATTGGATAATTGTACCTACCTATTAAAAATGCTACTCTTATTGTTCATTAGGTTATATATGATTAGCATGGTATTATTTGTTCCTGCGTATAAGACAAACAGATGTACATCCAGATATCAATTATAAATGTACATGTAATATTATTGATATGATTACTCGTTTATTTATAAAATTATATAGTTTATCAACATTTCCTTTGTCTTTTTTTTTTTTGTTTGAGACTCGCACATGCAACCTCTTGCTTTCATTCAATGTTATGATGACTTCAATTCAATAGCTAGCTCTTTTGTACTTATTTGTTATAAGAAAACATGTTTTTTGTTTCCTTTCATTTTCTAGCTGTATTGTCTTTATTGTCATCCTTTTTCTTAAGTTAACATTGTAATCTCATCACTCTTTATCTTAACAAATTTTTGTTGACACCATTCCAATCTCATACTACTCTATATTTATTCTACCTGAAAATATGATATATCTCAATTCCCATCCATACTTATATTAATTGTAGACTTTGTATGTAGGGTCTCAAAAGCATATTCAAAAAAATATTTTTCTTAATTTTCGGTCTTCTTTTTGTTTTTTGTTTGGCAATCTTTTCCCTAAATTTAATTTTCACCACAAATTGTAAAATGTATGTTGTGATATACTTGTCTTAAATCCTTTTTGGTTCTTACTATATTAATAACAATTTCTATGCGAGAAAGCAGTATGTGTTGGCTAAAAAAGAAGAACATCCTGAAGAACATGACCACTCATCATCATCATCAAACATGGAAGGGTTGCAAGCAGATGGTGCACCCAATTCTAGCTACACAGAGCTGCAAGCACCAGATAGTAGTGCACAAAATAGTAGCTACATAGAAGGGCTACAAGCAACGGATGGTGCACAGAATAGTAGCTACATAGAAGGGTTGCAAGCAGATGGTGCACATAATAGTAACGACATAGAAGGGCTGCAAGCAGATGGTGCACAAAATAGTAGCTACATAGAAGGGCTGCAAGCAGATGATGGTGCACAGAATTGTAGCTACAATATGGATACACCTTCCTATGCAAACCAAGCTACAGATGAAGAAGAACAAGCATCCTTGGCTTTATTATTAAATGAGTTTGGCCAATATGGGGAGGGAGAAGCTGCTGCTAACAACATTTTGACCATCTGCAATGGTGGAGGTTCTTCAGCTTGATTATCTTAGTAATAATGATAAAGGGGAGCATCAAGACCAGTAGTTGAACAAGCAAACAAACATAACCGCAACATGCATCATCATATGATAATAAGTACAATGGCTTCAGTAATCCATGTTTTTGTTAGGAAACTTGGTAATATTGTCAAAGTTCATTAGTTTAATTAATTATCTTGTTTGTTTTATTACTTTCCAGATTTGAAAACTTAGCCTATGTATTGAAAGATTAATTATGGTTTGTAATATCGATATTTATGCTCATGTATGTTTAAGATCTTTTTTTTATAAGATGTTTAAGATCTTTTTAATATGTAAAAGGGAAGAATATAAAAATAAAATGGTGTGTTTTCATTTAAATTTTGTGTATCATCACCATCGTCATTATAATAGCTTGTATGGAATTATGCTAGAGAGTAGTAAACTAACCTTCATTGTTATAATAGTTTTGAGTATCATCATCATTGTTCGTTATATATATATATATATATATATATATATATATATATATATATATATATATATATATATAGTAATAAGTAAGATTCCATTTACTAGATTTTATCTAGAATGGTTTTTTTTCTATGACTTAGGTAGGTAATAATCAATATATATCAACAAAAGAATGCATCTAACATAATTTTTTTTCAAAATAAATAAGAACACCCTTTATACTAATTTTATATGATAGAAAATATTCAAAATAGGCAACACGACTAACATTCTATCATTTCATTTCATTTGTAAGATTGATGTTGGATCGCTTGATTCTTAGCCTATACCTAAGATAAACAAATTAAACATAAGTGAGTCTCATGATAAGTGAGAAAACCCCACATTATAACACATATATTGAAACATTCACATCACACGCAATAAAATGCCTTAAAAAATTATCAAATCATTCGCACACATAGGCTCTCATTGGAATGGGAGGATAATAATGCATTTCATTTATTTTTTATTTTCCAAATTGTCATATCATAATGTCTTATGACATAATATATGTTATGCAAGTTGATTACTTTTATTTCAATCTCTTGGGACATCTACGAGTTGTTTACTACAGTCTAGTGGTGCAAAGGTATTTGATTTTCACTTCGGGATGGTCACAACATCATCGTCATCATCGCTCCTTACTTTGTGAGAGTGGTTTAATTTACTAGAGTTTATCTCTCCAAATGTTGGCATTTATATACATTGGAGATGCCTCACCTCTCTAATTGATTAAAGAAGATAATGTTTCCCATTCGCTTATCAAGCCATTCAAATGAGACCATGTTTTCAATTAAATCACAATATCACGCATTTAAATTCAATATCATTCACATACATCTACATGTAACAACATATCACATACTTATTCATTTTCTGTCATCAATTTTAGCCGATCAATAACAATAGTGAATTGAATTCAAGTACACTTGTATTCAACTATTGATTTTACAAGTTCATTCACATTATGTATATAAGTTACTAGTGACGGACCTACACAGTAGGTAGTGTGGGCAATTGCCTTCACTATTTTTTTTAATATACTTATATATATATATATATATATATATAAATATTACATTCTTCTATTATAAATGTTACGTTATTTATTTTTATTAAAACAATCATTTTTGACAAGATTAGTTACTATTATTAGTGACTTAAAAATGTAAATGCTTCATACTTTTTTTAAATTATCCTTACAATTATTATTGGAACTCTAAAAAGTGTTTAGTAAATTATAAAGATATTTATGCCATTGAAAATTGGAAAGGAACTTACATTAAAGACCTAAAAATTTCCAAAGGAAACTTACATTTAGGACTAGAGGGAACATATATATGTTTCCAGGTTTAAAATAAAAGTTTAATCGACTTTGAATTTTTAATTTTTTTAAAGTCTAAGCCTTGAAGTCCATAAGTTGGTGATTGATGGCCGTGATAAAATTGTCTCGTTAAATTGTAGGCTAGGGCCAAAGAAACTTCAAGATGAAAAAATAAACAGTGAAAAAAAAAGTTCAATATTCATACCGCAAGTAAACAATATTGTAGACAACTTTTAAAAAAGTTTGCATGATTTTTTTTTATTTTGAAATTTCAATATTATAATACAAGATCTTATCATTAAAATTTGGTATATGGTTTACCTTTCATAATGGGGTTAAGTACCCATAGTAATGAATATTTATGTTTACAAAAATATATGTCATATTTTTAATATCATTAATTAATGTTTATCGATCGCCCTCACATTCAAAAATTTATGGGTCCGTCCCTGTAAGTTACAATCAGCATGAGGGAATTACAATATATATATATATATATATATATATATATATAAATATAATCAAAATATTGAAAGTGCAATAAGCTGTATATATGTGTATATGACAACATTTCAGGAAATCATTTAAAATTAGTCACTAATATACAAGTCAAATTAAGATTCATTATTCAAGGGTTAGACAAAATTGATGTTTTTTAATACTATACATATATATACACACTTTAGGTCTCGAGCTTTCTAATAAGATATAAACTACTAAATTTAGATATTTCTAACTCAACTAATGCCTTAATTAATTCGGATGTTCACATTCACAATTTAAGAGAAAGTACATACTTTTGAAGAGGAACTTGGATAGTGAGATTGACTATTTTTCCATAAAGCAGTTCACAGCCTCGAAGAACACGTCGAAGCAATAATGACTTGGGATCATATATGATCTGGAACAATGATATGGTCACACGATTCATATTGGTCCTTAATTCAGATCCGACCTCATAACCACCTTGAAAATAAACCTTGCTTAATTATAAGTAAACCTGAAAAGTAAGCTTGTCGTTAATAAAAGTCTTAATTATTATATTTTTGGTCCTTTATCTTATTTTTAAAATTCAACTTGGTCATTAATCTTTTATTTATTTATTTTGGTCATTTCTTTATTTATTTTCAAAAAAATTAAATTTAGTCATTTCGTCATAGTATTGTTAGCTTTATTAAAATATTCACACACATTATCGAAAATTGAAAAATGTTGCCAGAATCTAGAAAACTTTAGGCCACCACTGGACGAAAGTTATAAACAGTGGTGTTGCTTCGCCAATGGTGGAGCAAGTTTGCTCGTGATGGTGATTAATCGATATGGATAAAGATGACAATGTGATAGAGATAAGAACAAAGATGACAGTCGGATCCCTATCTATGGAATATATGTTAAGCTCTATCGATGAAACGATAATGAATGTAAATATTTCGGGTAAAATTAATATTAATATGGCAAAAAGACCAAATTGTTTTTTTTTAAAATTAAATGACCAAAATAAGTAAAAAAAATTAAAAACCAAATTAATATTTTTTAAAGAACCAAATTAAATCTTAAAAATAAGATTAAAAAAGTGTAATCAATAACAACCTCGATTTATTTATTAAGAGACCTGTCCAATCCATCCATAGTTGGATCTGGATAGTAGTGTTATTCACACCCTTTAAAACTACAGAGAATTTTAACACCCTATATCAGAATTTATGCACCCCACTTTAGGGGTAAAAATACAAAAATAACCTTATATTAAAAAAAAACCCTTCACCCCTTCCAACCCTATCCCACATTCCCACCGTACCCCTTTTCTTATGTTCTCTTCTCACTACACCAAAAAGAGTTTTAAAAGCATGTATTTTAAAGCATTTGTGTCTGAAATGCTGTAAAATATCGTTAGAGATAACTGGATTACATTTTTAAGCAAATGCTGTATAAAGCCTTAAAAAAATTGCATTACTTAATTTAAAGCGCTCCTTTGAAGAAATGCTTTTGATTGACTTTAGCGGAATTTTAATTCACAGCGCTGCTTTAAAGAAGTGCTTTTGAATGAATGGTACAAAATTTTCTGCCCTCGCGCGCTAAAACCCTTGACTCAATGGTGCATAATTTACTGCAGTAAAGAAATGCTTTTGAATGAATGGTGCAAACATAAATGGATAGCCTCACTCTTCCCTCTTCACTCGACAACCTCCTCACAGCGCCAGCCACGCCACCATCCACGATCAACCGCTCCACCTTCCACGCTCAACCGCGTCCCAGCCTCACAGCCAACGATCTATCGAACCACACCGCAAGCCCCTTCTCATCGCCTCTCCCCTGCATAGAAACCACCGGCCAAACCCACCACCACCTCTCTTCTCCTCTGTAACCATAGAAACCGACGACCCACGAGTGAACCATTTTTAAAAACACGTTCTCAACCTTGGCCTAATCTCTGCGATTCTCCTTCATCGCCGGCTCTCCGCGATTCTCCCTCGCCACCGCGTTTCTCCCTCACCGCCTCCGCTCAGCTATTCTCCCTCGCCATCGCGTCGTCAAGGTTTGATCTCTCATCTTCGTTCTCAACCTCTCTTCTCCTCTGTAACCTTTTTTTTTTGAACAGGTTTACTGCTTCTTAAGATTAAGGTTTGGTCTAATTGCAATAGTTTCTTGTTGGGTTTTGATTTTTTTGCATAAGGTACCTGTTCCTCCTTCGATTACTTCGTGGGTCTTTGTGCTCTAGTTCATTTTCTGTTGAATCTTGTTTTTTATTTTTTTGGGTAATAGTATAAACAAATTGTCCACAGCCTCTTGAACAAGGTGTTTTTAATTTATTTATATTTTAATATAATGCTTTTCATGATTCAATTGCATTTGTATATAAGACTGAAAGGTTTAAAAGCCTTATAAGTTAGGTATATGTTATAGTATAAACATTCATAGTCTTTAGAGTTTTTAATTGAAACTTTAATGCAGAAAACTGTTCAGGATTGTTCTCTGATTATTTCATTGGGTGAGTTGCAGAATTTGATTTAATCTCTGTCCTTTGAATCCACTTGTGTGAAACCTTATAATTAATCAGTGACACTACATAAGTGTTCCATGTTTCCTTGTTTGATTTTGGTTGACTTGTTATTTTTCCATGATATCTTAATACTTTTTTGGCAATTATTTAGTTACTAGCTTCTCTGCTATAGTTAAGCATGTAAATATACCTCCCAAAGGTTGTGTTTGTTATGATTCTATTTCTGCCTTTGATAAAATCTCATCTTGTCAATTTTGATTTTGGTGGCATGTTTCTGAGTTCTGTAGTTGTTTTCTTATCAATTTAATTATTCATGCCTTTCATAATAGGATAATGATTGTCTCTTGTCTTGTGTGTGTAAATCTGAGCTATTTGAAAAATGCTTGACTGGTTCCTGTTGATATCTGTCTGATGATGGCCAACCCTTTTAGTTATATATAAAAATTGAGAAGACTAATATTCATTAAAAGTTTGTATCCTATAGACTACATTTGAGGAGTCTGATATATTTTTTTTCTCAATATCTGCTGCCCTGATATTCTATTTAAAAAAAAAAAAGTTAAATCCAGAAACATCCTTGTGTGTTCTATTTTATTTTATTATCTTTCTTGCTCATTCTAGTTTAGTTTTATCTAGTCTGCACTGCTCGTTCATACTATAGTTATGTCCTTTTCTTGTCTAGGGTGGGGGACCATATTATCTCATAAGTCGTGCCCTTGGTCCAGAAGTTGGAGTTAGCATTGGTCTATGCTTTTTCCTTGGGAATGCAGTCGCTGGAGCACTGTAAGTGCATAAAATGATTCTTACGCCATCACTCCCTCTCACCTTAGACTCTCTTACGAAGTTGTCTGGCTCAGATCTTCCATTGATGTTCGCCTCCACGCTTGGTTCATCAAGCTCTTCCCTAATTGGCGAGGTTCCTTCCTTCTTTTTCTCCCGCTTCCTGTTTGTTTTTTTTAAACCTTAATTTCACTCAATTAGGGTTGCCTTGCTGCTTTCAATTATGATTAGGTTGTCAATTGTTACTTCCTTGAACTTTACCTCATAATAATTGTGGCCGTGTAAGAGATATAGATCCCGAGGATAGAAGGATCTAATTTTGTTTGATGAAAATTACTCAAGTCCGTGCCTGAGAATACGTGTTCTCTCAAATTTAGTTTCTGCGAAGTGAAAAATTACAATTTGGTATACTTAAGAATCGATTGACAATCAAATAGTCCCTGCTAGCGGCTAATGTGTCCTTAAAAATTTGGTTGTTTGGCAAAGTATGAATTTGACCGACATTTGAGAACCAAATTAAGGTTTTTTTTCTTTCGTTCTTTGAGACTAATTGAGGGTGGTGTTTTTTGTTCGGGATGAATTTCGGTATTGATTGACTGCATTATGATTTTGTATATATCCAAGTTCATACACAGGTATATCAGAACTGGTCTACATACAAACTATACCCTTGTGAAGTTTTACTAATTTGTTCTACTTTCCATTTTCTTTTCGTCACATTGTTGAATACAGATTGAATTATGACATGCATATAGGGTGGGTGACCAGTTTAATTATTATAGGTAAGTTTAATACAGATTGAATTATGATTGTAATATAGGGTGGGTGAGCAAGGATTGATCAATTAGTATCACTGTTTATTCAGTATAGGGAGAATAACTAGGGAAAAGGCTTCTTCTAAAGTAGAAAGGGACTTATAAAATAGGACCCAAAAAAGTTTCCAAAAGGGCTTATATTAAGAATCGGAGGGAGTATTTTATTTAGAACTGTCAATCGCGGAAGGGATATCATCTCACCACTCACTATGATGTCTTACCTTGCTGGAACATATGTTATGGATGTTCTGAGCTTGAACATAATTTGCTTCCGTGAGGATAACATGTAGCTAGAAAAAAAGATCATTCTTTTCTATTGTGTTGTGTGTGTTTCTGATATGGACAAATGAAAGTAGCAAACTTTTCATTTGCAAAAGATGATAAGCATGTGAGTAAACAATGTTAGGATTTTCCTGTTCTTAGTCTTTGGCCTCCTTAAAATACATGCTTTTAAAACTCCTTTTTGGTTTAGTGGGATCTCTTCTCCCTTCAACCGCCCATCGAGCCACCGTCGCCCACCACAAGTAGCCACCAAGCCACTGTCCTCGCCCTCCACAACGCACCACATAGAGAACACAAGGAGAGAGAGCCACTAAGCCATCGCCCCACCCCACGCCACCACCACCGCGCGCCATCGCCCCACCTACCCGGCTACCCCTCGCAACCCTTACCCCTTCCCACTGCCATCGCCACCTCACTCCACGCCAACGCCAACGCCAATGCCAATGCCACCCACGCCACCCCTTCCCACCCTTCACGACCCTGGTCATGAACAACCTCACGACTTTGGTCGTGAATCAACAAGCAACGAAGCATATAGCAGGGACTAGGGGTGAGCGTGGGACAAGTTTGACGTGACTGTCACCCGACCCGTAAATATTAATAGGGTCAATTTTTAAACTCGTACCTGTTCCTGAACCCGAAAACACTACAAGAATTTTTTGGAACAGCTATGAAATTTTGCTAGGAAAACTTGTCGTAGCACTATAGCAAATTAGCTACAGATTAGATACGAAATTAATTTTCGTAGTTATTTTTTGATTGTATAAAAACCACTTATCACGAGGAAAACAACTATGAAACAACTACATCTTAGCTAAGAAATATTGCTAACATTATAAAATTCCGTAGCTGATGATTTTGCTAGGAAATATTCCGTAGCTAATTTTAAGATTTTTATATTTTATTATACTAGTAAGTATTCTCGTGCGGTCGCACGGGCATTAGGTTGGCTATCAAATTAGCATTCATTCATATTTCAGAATATAATAAGCTATTAAAACGCATAAATTATGGAATAAGAAAATAACAACCAACTTCAAACCAACAACATTTTTTAAATATTCCCCAAGAGTTATGAATCCACAGTACTGCAACAAAATCTTCTGGCATTACAAAAAACGTAATAAAATCACATTCAAATAACTTGCATCCTTTCATCCATTTGCATAAGTTTTTTATCATATGTAATTTAGAAATTATTCAATGCACGCAGACATTAGAAAACTTTTTATTGAATTTAGAAAAAAATTAGAAAACTTGTTATCATGTATAATATGTAATTTTAATTTGAATTTGCTGAATGTGCACAAATATAAAAAAACTAAAAGTGCAAGTAAGTTTTACATATTGAAAGTACCCTATATATATTGAACAAAAATGGTACTTCACTCTTTACTTAAACATTTAAAGATATAAGTATAACAAAAACCTAATATGTAACTTTAGTCCTAAAAATTTCAAATACATCAATACTTATTATGATTTTAGTCCTAAAAATTATAACTTTAATGCATAATTAATAGTCTTTCTACTCTAGTTACTGGTTGTACAAATGTTGTCAATTGCTCATAGTCTAAATATTACTTTTAGTAAACTTCAAGAGCTTTAATGCAATTTGTGAATTGAGTTAAAAATTCCAAAAACAAAACATCACTCCAGTGAATTCAGATTCAGAGTTCAAAAATGCATAAATCTAACAAAGTCTTAGGATAAGATATTTGTAAAAGTATCATCGATGCATTAACCAAATAACAATGATCAAGGCTTAAGTAATGCGAAAGCAATCGAAACCAGACGATCACTAAGCTTTACTTCATATAATATAGCAAGCTCGGACATTCTCACGGTAATGTAAAATACACAAGCAAAACAAAAAGGTGAATACAAATATAAAAATCGCAAGCATTTATCAAAAGATATCTAGAACTTCTTCAACACTTCCATAGCAGCATCTAAGATACCCAGATTGAGCCAACCAATATGTTTGCCCTGCCCTTAATTCACAACCATTTCGTTAAAACCAACAACCCTTCACCCATGTCAATCTGCCTCAGGTCTTCTCATTCTCTTGGTCTCTAGTTTTTTCTACAATGATTGGCTTCCATTGTTTCATACATATGAGAATAAATAAAAATGACATAGGATATGTAATAGTGCATTCCTTGCCCAAACACAGGGTCATTCCATATACTGATATACCTGCTTGAAAAATACATAATCATAACTTGGGTCAATATCTCCAACCCTACTATCATCAAAATTCTAACCTGCTATATACATAACCATGTATAGATTAAAAACATACCTAAAATGAGCATAATTGTAATAAAGGAGAATAGTGACATAAAAAAGACCAAAACTATGAGTACTCTGTTTCATCATTTTCTGGATCGAGATCAAAATATAAGAAGATACGATTTAGATGCATTCTATATACTTCTCCAATACTATTTTCATAAAACTGAATAACTAAAGCACGCATATCTTAAATCATTAGCTACTTACATTTTCTTTTTAGAAGAAGGTAAAGAACCCCATATTTTCACAAAGGCTTTGGAATCATTAACCATAGGAGAAGAGCAATTAAACCTATAAAGAGCAAGTTTGATCATAAATTATTTATTCTTGAGACAAATAGTGCTAAGAAAATACTGTAGTTTATAAGAACGGGTGTCAAAAAACATATAGCTGAATTATAACTTTTGTAACTTGAAAACATTACGAGAACCATGAAACAATACCAATCACCCTCTATGTCCATTGATTTCTCATTCAGCCTCGAGTTCAACAACTTTATCTATATAAGGTTTCTTTTCCTGAATCATTGATCCCATATCAAGCCATTCAATTTATCCGATCAGGTAGAGGTTTATCAAATTCAAGTTGATCTAGGATCAATTGTGTAGCCTAGAGATAAAAAGAATGGCCTTCAATGCGATCTGCCACGTCAACTTAAAAGGTCAAAGATCCTACCTATTTAAATGAATCATGAATGCTAGCACTAACTGCACAAGATAAGATAACAACAATTAAAAATAGTTAGGCACAACAAAATTGGGTGGAGAAACAACTTACATTTTGGATTCTAGGAATATCGACCGGTTGAATTCCGGCTAATCCTTAAGAAAGTAGACTGCAAACAAAATCAACAGATTTATTTCTACCATCTCCATTAAAAAATAAAAAAAAATCTACTTAAATAAAACTGGATAAAAAAATATTTACTTGTTACCACACAATAACAGTAAACCCAGGACTTGAGGACTAATACTATAATGCCTATCTCGCTTTGACTAACTTCATATTCAGCAGTAACCAACTTTGATGACATTAATAGTTGACATAGTTGTTCAAGACATACACTGATTCTGCAAGACATACACTGATTTTGTTTTTACCAATGCAGTTTAACAAATAATTAGTTCAACAAGTGAAGCTTCTTTATCTGACTATTTGTTGCACGGGACAAATATCAAACAAATAGAAAAAAGGTAAAAAATTCTACCATTGACCTGACTGAATACTGAAACAGACCAAGAGCAGAATTTACTAAAAGAATAAAATACTAAGATCTGCGAATAGCAAATTTCCCAAATATATTGCAAAATTCCTCAGGGAACAATTTGTGCAAGAGTTTTTGTGATCCAAATAAGCATGTGCAACAAATATGGAATTTATCTATCTAAAAGAGGGGTATATCCATACAGAGTGGTCATTTTTGTTTCGATCTACCAAAACTTTTATCAAAATAGCCGCAGACTACCAAAGAAATCTCCATATGGCTGCTTGCTCAAGTTCAACCACTTGCCTATGACCCTCATCAACCAAAACTTCTCTAGATATCACTTCCTGACCAAGAAAGACATATCCAAGATAAATTTCAGAACTTTGGTGATACTGCTAAAACAATGTGGCAGATACATAAATAAAAGATAGACATTTAAATCATTCCCCCCCAAAAAAAAAAGATAGACATTTAAAGACATCTTGAACTTCTGCTTTGGTAGAAAAGTGCAGTTGTGCATTGCAAGGGAGTTCAGATATTCAAATTCTTTGTCCTAATAATATAATATTGAAAGCATTGGAGAATAATGTTTTTTAATTTAAAAATAAGTAGCAATTTTTAATAAATTTGACAATTCAACCAAATACTATACAGATATACTGTTAACAACATAGAGGATTAGCCTAATGCTTTAGTGTTATAATTAGCGGGCACCAATCAACAAAAAAAAAAAACATAACATATTATATTATAAAATTACTCTAAATGATAACCGAATTCGAGTATATAAATAAAGACATGAGATATGGCGGAGTTATACCTTAAATTTGGTGTTTCATATGCTGCAAGACAAATAGAGAGTGTGCTACATATGCTTAGAGCAGACAACTTATTTGAGATTCAAAACCCTAAGCATAACACATTAAAGAGACAAAACAGAAAAACAACAAACTCTACTAACATAAAAAAGTGAAACCTAGAATTAAAACATGTCAATTAAACACCATGGAATTATAAATTAACCTCACACTCAAAGGGAGAAGCATTTAGATATAATTGAGATTGATATGCTACCCTAAGCTTCTTTAGTAAAAATAGATAGCATTGAACTAACATGCTACCAACAAATCTAAATGCTGGTTTAATCATCTGCACAACAACAACAATAGGATAGCAACCTCAATAGCAACAGCAGAAACAAACACCAGCAGAAGTAGTAACAACCAGCAAGTTAACAACCAGCAAAACTATAATAACATTATGAAGCTCTTGAACTATAACGTGGAACAAAAAAGGGGTCTCACTTCATCGTTTTCTAAAGACTAATATGTAAAGACTAAAGAGAATACCAAAAATTAAAATTGTAAAAGTAAGAGCAAGGAAACTCACCTTGAAGAACCAACATGAAGGAGCTCAATCTGCAAACCCAAAAAAACAATATTCTCATGAGCTTTCCTAATAAAAAACACATCATCAGCATCGTCAAACACCAAAAAAGCAATGAATTCAATTTTGTTTACCATTAAATTTCATCATGTTCACCGGCATGTCTTATAACTAATTCTTTAAAAAAAAATTACACTATTCTGTCAGGACTTTTGTCAAACACTTGGTGGCTAGAAAAAATAAACTTGCTTAGTAGCAAGTAAAACTTTAAAAATTGCACGATTCTCTCAAGACTTTTGACAAACACTTGATGGCTAGAAACAATAAACTGGTTTGATATCAAATAAAACCAAAAAAAATTACACTATTCTCTCATGGCAATTCATTGGCATGGTAAAAAAATCGTGGAGGTAAAAGATAGGATTATTGAAAACAGAAGAACACTCACCTTGAAACCCAAGATTCACCATTGTAGCTTCACAACTGCCC
This sequence comes from Crotalaria pallida, assembly GCA_037953625.1. NCBI lineage: Eukaryota > Viridiplantae > Streptophyta > Magnoliopsida > Fabales > Fabaceae > Crotalaria > Crotalaria pallida. The sequence goes on from CM075655.1 coordinate 111,471,552, forward strand.
CAAATGTAGCCACAGCCCACAACCTCCATTCACAACAACCGTGACTCTCCTCCGTCGCCCTCGCTCCTCGGCACCACCATCTCTCTCTCTATCATGTATCCTGCATAAATCACAAAAGGCAAAAAGTGTGTTAGGTGGTTGCAGTTGAAGAGTTTTAAAATTGGAAAATGAAAGAGAGAAAGAAAAAGAGAAAGAAAGATGATAGCATGAGAAAGAGAGAAAGATGGAGATCTGAAATGAATGAGGGAGAAAGAGAGGGAGAAGAAGAAGAGTCGAGAATAAGTGAAAGAGAAAGAAAGATCATAGCATGAGAAAGAGAGAAAGATGGAGATCTGAAATGAATGAGGGAGAAAAAGAGGGAGAGAAGAAGAGTCGAGAATGCAAAATGGGAATTAGAAAGAAGGAAGAGTAAATGAGAAACGCACGCTTGCTTTGGAAATTATTACTTTAGAAATTATTAATCAATTAAGTAAGTAATTAAGATTAACCACATTTAGAAACTGCTAATTAGGCGGGATTAAGAGTGATTAGGCGGTAATCTAAAAATGGTATCAGATTCTCCAATTTTATACTCCCTCCGTTTCACAATGTTTGGCCTTTTTGGTCTGGACACACAGATTAAGAAAGTGTTAATTATTGTAAGTATTATGTATAGTTTGTCTAAAATGCCCCTATTTAATCCTTATTGAAAATTGTAATAGTATTTAATTTTTATTAGTAAGCGTGTCCATTAATTAATGTATAGTGGTTTAGAGATGAGAGAGATGATAAAAGTAGAATTAATGAGGAGTAAGAGAAATGATTGAATGAAAAGTTAATATTGGAAAAAAAAATATGTTTGTGTATTGAAAATGTAAAAGGCCAAACATTGTGAAACGGACGGAGTATTACGTAGATTTCCCTAATATTTCACACCTCTCCCGCAGATATTTTCACTCTCCCGCGGCACTTCTCAACACTTAGGCTTTGTTTGGTTGGACGAAAGAAAATGAGAAGAGAGAAATAGGGAAGAGAGATTATGGTGAGAAAATGGGTAGATTTTGTGGTTGTTTGGTATGAGAGAAAATGTGAAGAAATAGGGAAGAGAGAAAAGTTGAGTTTTCCTTCCTTTTGTTTGGTTGGAGAGAAAAATGGAAGAAGAGAAAACAATAAATATGTCAAAAAACAAATATACCCTTGTGTTACTTAATAAAAATGAATATATTTTTTTCCTTGTGATGCTTAAAAATAAAGTATATGTTTTCCTTTTCATATGTATACATCAAACATAACCAAAATATTTTTCCTTATTTCAATTATTTACTGCATAATTAAATTTTGATTCCAAATTATTAAAAAAATTACTTTGTTTCAAGTACAATTATTACGTTTTTTTTGCTGTCAAAAATATAAAATATGAAGAAAAACTGTAAGTCAATTACATTGCAACACTCATGGATAATGAAGAAGGCTCAAGAGAGAGGTTTATGACTTGCTTTACGTACAAATAAAATCCTAGGAATTGTTAATTTAAGATTTTCAGGAAGAACTGTGTGCAAGATATATATTTAGTACGTACAAATATAACTTGTATTTTAAAAAAATAAAATATATATTTAGTACCAATTTTAATTAAAAAAAATAAAGCAAAATGTTAAAAAAATAAAAACTTTTGTACTAATAAAATAAAAAGAGAACCCAATCAATGGCAATTTGGTACTTTATACTCTCTCTCATGTTTTCTCTCCATAATCTCTTCATAAAAGGAGAGAAAATTTTTTTGGGTGGACCCTGCCTGTTTTTCTCTCCTCCCCCATTTTCTTTCCTAAAACAGACAAAGGAAAACTCCATTTTCTCTCCATTCTCTCTCTCCCCAAAATCCCTCCTCCCAAAATCACTAGTTGCAAACAAAGTGTAAGCAAATTCTCTTTTCATTCCCTCCTCAGTAACCTTCCTTACCCGCTCTCTTTTCATTCGCAAATTCTCATTCCTTCACCACCACCTCCCTCCTTCCTCCTCGATTTCACTCACTCCCTTGCTCATCGTGGAACCCTAAATCCCTCACTCTCAATCTTGCCTCCAGTTCACTCTCCCTCGCTCATCGTAGAAGCTTCCTTTTTCCTTTCTCTGAGCAATCGTTCTTGAACAATCACCGGCGTTCACCGTTCCGAAGTTTCGCCGTGACTCACCGTCATTCATCATTCATTGTTCTGGTGAGTAGAAAATGAACTTAAGAACTTTAATCGTCACTCTGTTTTGTTATTCTTTCAATTTGGAATTCTAATTCATTTTTTCACTTGCTATTTGTCGCTGTTTTCATTTCACCGCAACTCACCGCCGTTCACCGTCGCCCACCATTCGCTGTTCCGATGAGTAGAAATTAAACTTTCACTATAGTTTGTATTTCAGTTCCCAACAACTGTGCTTTTTATTGTTGATTTTCAGTTAGTCATATTTCTCTGGTACTTCTTCTCTTCTCTTGATATAATCTAACACTTACTTTTTTGGGGATAAAAGATTGGTTCATACACACAATTATTTTCATTTAATCCATGAGTGTTGCTTCTTATTTTTAAGAGCTACCATTGAATTGAACTTGTGTTGTGTTTTACATGATAACATGTATTTTAGGGAGAGGTGTTGAAATACTATATATATACCTTCTATCTGTTTGAGCAATTAAGAACTTTGAAGAATTACTTTCTATTTTACTAGAGAATGGAAGACAGTTAGAATACATTAATACAGTGCAAAGTGGTTTTGTTTGGTTGAGGCCATCAATACAAAAGTTGTTAGAGCAAGTAGTTATATAAGGAAGCAGATACCACAGCTCCATGTCTCCCCACAAGTTATGGCTAATGTTTGGTTTTCATTCAATTTTGTTAACAGTCGCAATGGTGTCTTTGTTTGTTTGTTTTTTTTTTTTTTTAAAATGTAATTAAGTGTCATATCTTGTTTTTTTAATGCATCTAAACTACTTGACGAAATGCCCAAACCAGTGCTTATGTGTGATTTGCCTTTTTTTTTTTTAATGACATAGAACTACAAAATTAGAATTGCTTATAAAATTTGTGATCTCTAGAGTTTCAAAAACAATGGTCAAATTTGTGATCTTACTGCTATGGATGTGATTTAATCGCTAATGTGAATCTTATACATAGTTGTTAAAGGTGCAATTGTATTGGTATAATCTAAAGTGAATGGAAAATACCTAATGGGATTACACAAACAGATATGTGTATTACAATTGGATTATATCAAGTTGGGTTTGTGAAGTTAGAAATGTTAATTACTTAATAGAGTTATACTGATTGATATTTTCTGTTTTGTTAGTCACCTTCAGAGAAGGTGCAGTCCCTTTAGTATGCAAATCTCTTCAACTGGTATATAGCACTTTCGGCAAGAATTTGGTTAGACTACAACGAGAATTTGGTTCAATTTATTCTTTTAGCAGTGCGGGATAGAAAATTAAATTGGACTGCTAGTTGTTTAGGATTTTATAGCCAAAGAATTCATTGTATCATGTTAACTTGCTTTCTGTTTCGTGTCCGGTTGCATTGTTCTTTCTTACTTGATATTGGACAGTTTTTAGCTATGTAACTTCGCACATTTGGTTCTCCATTAGTCATATTTTAAGACAGCTCTAGAAAGTTCTTAGTAAATGAGTATGAGTATTGATTCCCATGTAAAATTGTATAAGCATAGCAAATTGCTTCACACATAAATTGCAAAAGGTCTGTCTGTTACTCTTTTGGTCTCTCTGTAATGGATTTCTACATATTTCAAATTATATATGTATCATAATTTATGCAAAGGTTGTTCTCTCAATTTATAAAAGTTTTTCGTGTGTTATGTACTGTAGTTTATATGGTTATCAATATCTTAGTTATAATCAATTCCTTTCATTGGTTTTCAATGTTTCTCATATGGAAGAGATCTAACTTTTGGGTCCATGAGGATCTAGAGAAGCCTTTCATTTAATGGGAAGGTGTTAGAGATGCTTATAAATTCAGTGAGAAGAGCAGGGAATCATACATGGACAATGTGTGGAACTCTGGATACTTGAACCATCGAAAAGTGTGTTATTTGTTGGACCCTCTACACTCATTTCCAGTTTTCTTAAAGAACAAAGGGTGTTTCCCTGTTACAAATTTTAAGTTATAATTTCAAGTTTGGTATTGTATGTCTTCCTGATAAACTATGGGAATAAATCAAAGTTAGTTTCCATTTTATGTTAATGGAATTGATAGCAGCCTATTTATCTCTGTCCCTAAGCTGTTTTCCTCTCAAACCCACGGTTTTGTTTGCATAAGTAACATAGGAATGGATGTATCACATGGCTCTCTTGGGCAATATGACATCCCTTTATTATTTTCTGAACCACATATATGATCATGTTTAGTTTGATTGTTTTAGTTGTCTTCATGTGTTGTGAGTGTTTGCCTCTATGCTTAATGCCAAACATGCAGGTTGTTAGCTCTCGACACTTGCCTCTGATTTCAAAATATAGGGGGGTTTGTTGTGTGCGTACTTGATCTCACCTACTGCTATGATATGAATTGTTCTGTTTTGTAATGTCATGTTTCGGGTGCACTAGGAATGATTAGGTGGAGGGTGGGGGAATTCCAAACCATTTGTATTTTAAACTATGTTGTACATATTCTTGGTGAGTACACTGCTATAATAACATTGATTATAGCTGTCAAATTGCTAGCGAATATTTTGTTACCTGTGATGCATCAGCTACGAAACAGATGCAAGTTTGCAACCAAATGAAAAAACACTAGCTACAGAATAGCTATCATTGCAAGATACTATAAGTTTCGATGTTAAAAAAATGCTAAATTTATATTCAAGATTTAACTTACTATTACAAAAAATAATTAAACTAGGGAAATATTGTTTACAAAATGTCATTTATATAATATCGTACAACAATGATAAGAAAATATGATTTTTGATTGTAAAGTTAAGTAATAAAGTGTCATTTAATAAATAAATAAAAAGTAATTAAATTGCTAAGTTAGAAATGAAGCCATTTAATATATAATGTATTGTATAAATTTATAATATAAAAATAAAATAAAAATATGTTTACATCATTAATATATATAAAAAAAATGTTTACATATATCGGGTTAGGTCGGGTGACATTGAGTCAAACCCGAACCCGGTGTCGGATAACATTCTTTGGACCGAACCTCTCTCCTTTTTACACATGAAACCGGGTCCAACTTGACCCGAAACAACCGGGTCCGGTTTGGGTCCTGCACAACCCTAGGAGGGATGCAGACAACAGCGGCAAGGACAGCTGCCACAACAACGACACCTCTTTCTTTTCCTTCCTATTTTTTTTTTAAATAATTTTGGATTCGGGTTTGAGAAGGGTCACAACCACGAGTCGGGAACTTACCTCATGACCCACCCCACTATGTAAGTCTTGGTCTTGACCCTTTTCACGACCCTGGGTCGTGATCGTCATCACAACTCAAACTTAAGGTTATGGTCGTGACCCAATTTCACGACCGAAACCATAAAATTCAAAAAATAAAAAATAAAAAAAAAGGAAAACATTCACAATAAAAAGGGAAGGGGTGGGGTAAGGGTGGGGTTGGGTGGTGGTGGGCAACGGTGGTGTGCGACGGTGGTGGTGGTGACGTTGGGAATGAGTGGGGTGGGAATGATAAGTGGTGGGGTGGGGTGGGGTGAGGATGGGAAGTTGAAAGAGAAGAAGAATAAGAATGTGACAATATTTTTGGAATTTTGAAAAAATGTGGGGTGTATAAATTTTTTGGTGGGGTGGCAAAATTCTTTCTCTGAAACTATTCCACGCGAAAACAGGTAAACCATTACCATTAAAAAATTACCACCTATTTTCCCTATTTTGAATATCATTTTCTAAAGCCCAAAAAATTTAGGCTTTAATTATATTTTTAGTTTTTTATTTTATTTTTAAGATTCAGTTTGGTTTTTAATTTTTTTTTTGGACTTATTTTGATCCCTTAATTTTTTTTTTGAAAACATTCAATTTGGTCCTTTTGTTATAATATGTTAGTTTTGTGGAAATATTCACATAATCCATTATCGAAAACTAGAAATGTTGTCAAATTCTAGAAAAATTCTAGGCCACCACCCGACGAATGCTGGGAATAGTGACAAACTGGCTCGCGATGGTGGTTAATTGTTATGGACAGAAATGACAATGTGATAAAGATATGAACGGAAACGGCAATCGAAGCTCATTATTCGGTGGAATCGTAAAAATATATGTCAAACTCTATAGATAAAATGATAATGAACATACCGTATAAACCGTAAAACTAACATTTTCATGACAAAAGAAACGAATTGAAATTTTTAAACAAAACTAAAGGACCACAAAATAAGTAAAAAAAACCAAAGACCAAAGTGTATCTAAAAATAATATAAAAGACAAAAATGTATTTAAACCAAAAATTTAAGCTTTCCAACAATTTTAACTAGTGGGAGCATGGGTGTAAATAACACCAACTTTCACTGGTGCATAGCATAATAATCAGTCACCAATCACCCAATTCTCCGAATGTCATCTTTTCAAGCTTGAGAGGATAATCCTCAGTCACTCCCTCCCTCCCTCACTCCTTCCATCCATTTCCATGGCTGCATCTTGTGCAACTCTCAATTCCCTCTCTTCTCTCTCCCTCCTCCACACCCCTCCCCGCTTCTCTCTCTTCCCCACACCCCACAAACTCACCTTCCCCAAAACCCCATTCTCTCTCTCCACCACCACCGCTGTCAAATCCAAACCCTCCAACGAAAACGACACCTTCTTCTTCGACACCGAAAACCCCGAACAACAAGACCTCCCCTTCGACCCCCCAACCGCTCCAGAAGGCTACATCCCCCCTCCTTCCTTCGACGACGGCCCCTTAGAGACCGAGGACGAAATCGCCGCCGCGTACGAGGAGCTCTACGGCCCCGTTTACAGCGGCGTGAGCGTGCTCGGCAATGACATATACGTGATGGACGCGAAGGCGAAGAAGGAGACAGGGTTCGGGAAGGCGAAGAAGGAGAAGATAAGGGATGGGTTTGAGGAGAGAGTGGTTCAGGTGAGGAGGGTGACCAAGGTTGTTAAAGGAGGGAAGCAAATGAGGTTTAGAGCTGTTGTGGTTGTTGGTGATAAGAAAGGCCAAGTTGGTGTTGGAGTTGGGAAGGCTAAGGAAGTTGTTGCTGCTGTTCAGAAATCTGCTGTTAATGCTAGGAGGAATATTATCAATGTCCCTATGACTAAGTACAACACTTTCCCCCATCGGTACGAATTCCTAATTTCCACCCTCTCTTTTGGATATGATTAAAAATGATGATTGTGAATTAGATTATTATTATTATTATTATTATTATTATTATTATTTAATTGTAGAGGTCTTAGTTTAAATTTCGAGGTGGAGTAGGTATATTTGTATGTGAATGTGAGAAATGTGTCGAATCTAGTTGTTGAAATTGTGAATGTGGTTTTGAAATGCAGTTGATGTGGCTGCAACTGTGATTGCAGTTAAGGTGGGTACCAAAATTGCAATATTGTGGTCGCAATTGAAGTTGTGGACTGTGATTGTGAATTTTGAGTTTTATTTTTAATCATAGAGGTATTGGTTTAATGAGTACCAAGAGTTTTCTGTTTGCTAGGATGGGTGTTGTTGGACTAGTTTGGAATATGTGGTTTGATTACTGGAGTTGAGACTCGAGACTGAAAGTTGATGATGTTTGAACTGATTGTGTCATCAAATATGAAATAATTTTTGTTTGGGCAATTTCATGATTTTTTTTTGTCCTAGTAATGTGAAGTAGTTCTAACCACAAGTTAGGAGTTTCACTAGATTCTTGCAAAAAAAAAAAAAAAAAGAAAATACCATACTTCTGTCTTCTAAATGCTATTTGAATTTCAATCCAGTTCAAAAGCATGAGGCCTGAAATTTGTTAGAGTGGCATGGGAGTTGTAACACAAGCTCAATGATTACTAGTCATAGTATAGTTTACAAATGTTGTGGTAGTATTTCAAAATTGATGCTGATATTTCTTATGCCTTCTGCATATCAATCAAAATCCAATGTTTATCACCAAAGGGAAAAAAGAAGAAAGCAAGAAAAGTTGTTAGTTCTTACGTTCTAGAATTTCTATGTTATGTAGCATTCTGGAGTCAGGTTATATTGTATTAGTAAATTGTGAATGCTCTTGACCTGAGCTGGTATTAGTGATTATTATAGTATAAATAGCTGTATAAGGTCAGTGTTCTACTGTTCTGTATTACAAATTTACAGTTAATCAGAATCTCTTTACTAAATTTACTTTCTTCTATTCCATCTCTATTCCTCCTCTCCCCTTTCCGACTTATCTCTAAAATTTCTACAGATACCAATAACGATGCCCTTGATGGTGGTATAATAGGCATTCATTTGTATGGTGTTTACCAATATTTAGGTGGCCTCAGTTTAGGGTGATTGATAAAAGAGATGTTAGATGCATGTGCCAAGTTGCTGAAGTTCCTTCGACCTGAGTTTTTAGTTGGGAAAAATCTGATAGATGACATTGCTATAGTATGGGAGCCACACACTTGATTTATCCTTTGATGTTTACCATGTAACCTTTAAATCTGTTCATAATGCACCTCTGTATCTGAACTTCTTCTGCCAAACTGTGTATATAGAAGTTATCAGGGTCCTTGATTGAAAATTAGATCTCATTTTGCAGTATAATGAAGCATTCTTGAGACTTGATTCTAAGTATATATTGGTTACTTTGTGACCTTGAACACATATCACCAAAACACAAAGCTAATTTTTCTTGAGCACAATGGAAGCCAAACCAATCATATTAGGTTGTGTGTCTCAAGCTGTTATTTGGATGCTTCACTGCGTTGGAATTGTATGTTTGACATGTCACTGCGATTCTGCTTGTCAACAGGGGTGTTCAAAAAAACCGGTTCGATACCAACTTTAAAAAAAAAAAAAAAAACGGTTTTATTTTATGAAGTCCAGATCCAGTCCATTTTTAAATGGACCGGATAAAACCAATTTTATTTTATGATATCCAGTCCGGTCCAAATACCAAGTTTCTCAGTTTCCTCACTCGCAGTCGAAGACTACGTTTCTCACTCAGTTTCCACAAAGTCAGACTCTCACTCGCAATCGCAAATCTCCGTCCCTCTCACTCGCGAAATTGCAAATCGCAAATCGCAAAAGCATCTTTTCTAGTTCTCCGTGTGTATTCTCTTCGAGGTAATATTTTACTTCCCCAATTTACAAACCCTAATTTGTTAAATTTCCTCATTTGTTAAATCTGAGCCCTAATCTCTTCAATTTTTGTTAAGTGAATTGAAATGGGTAACTGCTTGATTCGTTATTAGTATTCAGTTCAGTGTTTGTTTAGGTTTATAAAATATAATGTGATTCTATAAATGTGATTTGGAAAAAGGTGATTTTTTTTCCTGTGATGTGGAAAAGTGTGACTTAGAATTAGAAAAAGTTGGAGTTCATGTAACAGAGTCTGATGTGTGTAGTCCTGTTCAGTATGTATCTTCACCTATTAAATGTACACGATATGTAGTGTCTATAGTATTTTTTTATGTAGTGATAGACATATTATTTAAACCATATTTTGTTTGTTAAAAGAATGGTTTAAAGGTTTTACAGTATATATTTAAGTCTGAAGGAGTGGATGGAAAGTGAAAGACAAAGGTACATATTATTTGATCTGCGTTAAATGCTTTAAAATATTCATGATTTTGAATTAAATTTGTTATGTTTCTGATTTACCTCTGTAATGCATCATTTTTCCATAACCGATTATTCTGGATGCTTCTTTGTTCCCTCGATGACATCATTATAATTTTCTACCTTGCCTATTGATAAAAAATTTCTTACTACTTGAAGGGCCTTCTGTAAATTTCTTATTATTTTTCTTCTGTAAATGCTGATTTAATTTAGAAATTCTGTTAATGCTTCTTTTACCTTGAAGTTTTGTTCTTTCATTTTATTAGTTCTGTGGAAAGTTGTGTTTTGCTTCCTTCAAGATAAAAAAAGTGAATTCAAATGGGCCATGACTGCTTTGTCTTGCATCGTGTTCATTACTGTAGAATTTCTTGATTCCTTATTATCAGTTTGTTTAGTTTTATAAGAAAAATAAAATGTGATTCTGAAAAAATTTACTACTTTATTAAGAAGCTGAAAAGTGCAACTTTTGAAAAACGATGAATTCAATTTGATTAGGTTCATAGGAAAAGTGATTATGCAAATGCGATTCTGGAAAAAGTGATTTTTTGAGAAGCTGAAAAGTGTAGTTTAGTGTTTCATGCTGCTTCTCTCCGTTTTGTAACATATTCTCCGTTTTGTATATTATGTCAGTGTCTATTAATGTAGAGAAAGATGTATTTGTTATATTCTTAAATAGTAGTACTTTAGAACACTCTAATTTATACTTTTGTTTCTTTCTTATTATCACCTTTTTTTCATGTGGTGTTGTGCATGTGAAGATATTTTAAGAATATCAGTAAAGTTGGAATGGAATTCTTAGGTTTTAGCAACATTGAACATGGTTTTTGGTGACATGCTCTTTGATATCAGAAAGAGAAAACAAAAAACTGTAATAGTACTTTGATTTTGTATTTTATACTGGGTATCTGACTTAATTGGCTTCTGCCCTTTCACACATAGGAATGCAAAAGTAGACAGACACATGCATATGGTTTGTTCATCAACTGCTTGGTAACTTAGTACCAGAATGGCTAAGTTGTCCAGAATTGAAATTCATCTGCTATTAGTTTACTTCTGATGTTAGAATTTGTAAATGTGATTTATGTCTCGTAAATAGTACAAGTCCCTGGCATAAAATAAAAATTATATTGACAGTGGCTTATGTTAGTGAATGCAATGTTAATAAATTTAATATGGAAGTTTGTGATATGCCTAATGTATTATTTCAGAAATCTGAGTTATGCTCTGTATATATACTTTTTGTGTTAATTGACAGCTCTGTTGTTGAAAAATATGGTTTTATAAACCAGTTTATTATGGAAAAAACGTATTTTTTAAACTGGATTTTTGGGAAAAAAAATGTTTTTTTTTTTTTTTTGAAAAAATCCATTTAAAAAACCAGATTTTTGAAAAAACTATTTAAAAACCGGTTTTTCCTAAAACCGGTTTGCGCGATGAACCGGTTTTGAACTGGTTCATAACCGATCCAGATTCAAATTTAGAACTAGTTTGGTTATATATCCAAACCAATTATTATGGTTTACTGAAATTTGGACAAGTTTTAACCATAAACTGGTCCATGAACACCCCTACTTGTCAATTGTTAAAATACTGTGTGAACATGTAATTATTATTTGCTTTGCACCATTTTATTGGCCTCTACTTTTGCATTTTGAGAGTTGAAGTGGCTACTTTTCCTTTTCATCCCCACACCCCTTCAAAGAGAATATCGACGAGCATGGTTCTGCCTATTGGAGTTGGCTACCACCTTTAAATTACTGAACGGAGCATGCATTGCCTACTATCAGTCTTCTGCTGTCATAAATTGTGTTGCATACATATTCTGTTCCTTTCATGAAAGCTAAATGGACGGATGTAGCTCTTGCTGTTGAAAGAGTATTTTATTGAGTCCAGTCCTGGATTACCAATAGTGGTCTAAGGAACTCAGCACTATGGTCACCTGAGCCATAGTAACTTGTGTCATCTCATGTCTGATTATAGAACCTTCATTTCAGAATGTCAATGACTATGACTTTCTCCAACTCAGATTGGTCGGCCTAACATTCTATGAGGCTAGCATGATATTTACATAGGATTATAGGAATTAGGTGTTACAAATCATATACAAATCGCTCTGATTCCAGATAGCAGCTACTAATTTTGTCATGTTAATTTATTTTGCAGATCTGATGGAGATTATGGAGCTGCAAAGGTGATGCTGAGGCCTGCTTCTCCTGGTACTGGAGTTATTGCAGGTGGGGCTGTGAGAATTGTTCTTGAAATGGCAGGCGTTGAGAATGCTTTAGGAAAGCAACTAGGAAGTAACAACGCACTCAACAATGCCAGAGCAACTGTTGTTGCAGTGCAGAAAATGAGACAGTTCCGTGAGGTTGCTGAGCAGCGTGGGATCCCCATGGAAGAACTATGGAAGTAATGAAATTTGCAAAGCCTGTTTGTTTTATTTTTTTTCCTTTCTTTTTTGAGGTGCAAAGCCTATGTGATTTTTATACCTCAATCTTTACGATTTAGAACTGGTTCCTTAGTTCCTCCCTTGATATGAATTAAAACAGCGAGTCCACGTTTGTTGTAAGTTTATGGAAGTAACAATTTCTTCAAAAAGTTACTTGTTTCATTTTTATCAAAATTTAAGATATTCTTCACCTGCCTGTTTTATTTGTATCTATGGTTGTTTAATCTTAGAGCAATGATGTCTGAGCTTACAAAATCAACATACAAATAGATTTATATCGTAAGAAAATGACAAGTGTGACTTGTTAACCAATCAATAGTTAATAAGTGACACTTGTAATTTTTTATTTTATTTTATAGGTTTATTTGTAAGCCTATAAATCATTTTTGTTAATCTTATGCTTACCTTTCAGCATGGTTTTGTTTAGTGAAGTTAAGAATAGCTCAAAATGACGACTTTGGTTAAATGAGTCATTGAATGAAAAAATTGAACAACTTAGAGTTGATTTCAAAAAAGTAGAATGAAAACACAAGCATAGAATCTAAGTTGTCCAATATTCATCCAACAGTGTCGGTGAATCATTTAATTTCCCATTGTGCACTCTTTTCCTTTTTCGCTTACTTTCCAACATATATGTAAAAGGGGTCAGTAAGTAACTAGGAGGTCAAAAAATGAACTCCCTTATTTTTTATTTTTCAAAAACAAAGGATTGGAGTCACATGCATTCGAGGGTTATGAAGTTAACATGTTCTCCTTTGAGTATAAAGAAGCACAGGACCACATGAGTCAAAGGTCAATTATAGTATCTTAAAATTTGAAATTCAGTTACTATTACAAGACCCTGGCTTTCGATTAATAGCAAATGCATGGGAGTTGTGCGTTTGAACTAAAAACCTTGACATCAAAAAGACTCTCTCTCTATTTAGCATTTAACAGTCACCAAAAGAAGAATAGAAAAGGGAGGAGAAAGAAACGGACACTAGCCCGAAATCACGTTGAATCACAAATGCACAACCACAACTCCACAAGAAAACCAATACCCTTCATTCCAAACTGAATCCTTTTTTATCCCTAAAAACTAATAACCACCTCCACATACACCTACCTCTTCATTCACCTATATCCTCTTAGCTCTTCCCCTCCTCTACAAGGAAGGGCAAGGATAAAGGCAAATTCAAGAAGGGGTGCCTTTCCCTTTTTCCTCTTACATTAATTTCCTCACAACCTTGCTCAGAAATATCACAATGAACTTCAAGCCTTTGCTTGTTTTCCTCCTGGTGGCCTTGGCCATGGTGGCTGAAGCTTCACAGATTCATGACTTAAGCTTTCAAGATCTCTCTACCATCGGAGATCTCATCGGAGCTGACAATGAGATGATGCTAGATTCGGAGGCCAGCCGTCGCTCGCTCTGGGGACGACGATACAGGTACATATCCTATAGATCTCTTAGGGCCAACCAAATCCCATGTGGTCAACGTGGACGATCCTACTACGATTGTAACCGGAGGGGTAGGGCTAACCCTTACAACCGTGGTTGCACTGCCATTACACGTTGTGCCAGAAGACTTAATTATTAAATCAACAAACGAAGCTGAGGAGGAAGATCATATATATTATGACAATATATATTTATATATATAGAGTACTTACGTACATGCATGGCTGGTTTTTGTTCTTTCAACGATGAGTACGTTGATGATATTCTTGAATAACATAATTACTATATGCCAATGTTGAAACAACATACATATAAATGAGGTGATTTTATTTTAATTTATTCATTCAAGTATTGCTTCGTTAATTGCGAGTTTTGTGGGATGCTAGTGTGGTATGTAGCAATTTGATCTATATATTCTTGTTTGTATGTATATGTAATCTTGGATGATAATTCTTTCTCATCTTTTTATTATATAAAATAAATATATGGAGGAAATAGAAATTTCCCCAAGTTTTCCCCTATATTCGTTTATTAATCATACCCTTTCATATATAATCAAGAATACAAAAATTGTGTAGAGCAAGTTTATATATAAAAAAACACTAGTAAGTGACTACCACAAACCAACAAAAAAAAAAAAAAAAAACTAGCAAGTGAAAGAAAGAGCCCGGCCCATAATGATAATGACTATTTTACAATTTTAACTCTCACACTTCATTTATATCTTAATTTTTCTTTTTACCTTTTTATATTTCAGATTTCATACCATCAATCAATTCTTTTTCTTCAATTTTTGTTTTACTTGAGTTTGCTTAACCTAAAAAAAAAATCCAAAAATAGCTAAATTTTATAGAGAAAAATATATTTAAAAGATATAAAGTTTTACATTTTTATTTTTTCAATAAAACATGTTTAGATTATGCTTATCCTTAGCCATTTTTAAGAAAATCCTATTATTATTAGGTTCTTATTAACAAAGGTTACTAGAAGTATTAAAACAATCATAAATTAGTATTAATTATTTGTTCAAAAATTCCCAAAATCAAATCTTTTTATAACAATATAGTACTCATTTTAATTTCTTAACAAATATATATCCTTAGTACACTTTTTAGCATTTACTAGTATTTTTTGTTTTTATAAACACTTTGACAGCAGAGGAGATAAGGAGTAACCAAGTGAGCTACTGGTTTTTCAAAATCATCATCAGCATGAATCCAATCTAAAATTGCGTGGTACCTTCCTATGATTGGCAATTAGTGTCCATGTGGGGAGAAATGGTGGTTGTCCTCTTTGGATTTTGATTACACTGGGACAAAACACACGGATTAAAATAAATAGCTGACTTTAAAAAAAAAAAAAATTATCAATTTTTATTTAAATTATTTCTTTATTTATAAATTTTGTCGGGGTCTAAGACCAAAAATAAATCTCAACTTAACATATCATAGAGTAAAGACTTTCTTACATCAAATAACAAAATTTGAATTGACACTATTCAAGATGGTGGCCGGAGACAGCTGCTGCATTTTATATGGGGATAACTTAGAAACAACCAAACATCTCTTCTTTACATATTCTTTCTTATATCAAATTTGGAGTAAATGCTACAGATGGTTTTGAATACAAACAGTTATTCATGAGGATGGTAAAATAAACATACAAGGTCATATGGGATTGTTGAAAGGGGACAAAAAGTTTAAAAAGACATGGACAACCACTACTAAAAATATGCGAATTTTTTGCGGAATTTTCTGCAAATATAGACTAATTATTCGCGGGAAATTGATTTCCTGTGGATTTTTGTGCGACTAATAACTCCCACGTAATACCTTCGTGGGTAATTATTTACTGAAGGATTATAAGCCGCATGAAATTACTTGCGCATTTTGTTACGCATTTCTATTGAAAATCCGCAATATATTTGTGATGAATTTATCAATTTTACGTGGAAAATTCATGCCATTTTTTTAGGATTCGTATAAAATTTCGCAGCACTCAAATCCGCAAGAAAATCCGCATGAAATTAATTCGTGGGAAACTCTGCAGCAAAATTATCCACGATTCAATTTGCTGAATAATCGGCAAGAAATTAATCCGTAGGAAAGTCCGCAGGAAAATTATTTACAGGAAAATCTGCAAGAAATTAATTCGTAGGAAATACCGCAGAACAAAAAATCAAATCCACAAGAAAATCCCAATATAGTGAATTTCATATATTTGAAGGAAAATACGCAAGAATATATTATATGCAAAAAAAAATGGCAAGAATTACTATTCGCAAAAAAAAATTATTCCACATGAAAATCCCTAATAAATTAAATTCGCAAAAATAATCACCTATATTACGTACCATTTTTGCTCCATAAAAATTCTATTTTAGCTAAATATTCACAAAATTAACCATAATGATTCAAAAGTGAACTAACTCATTCAAGTCTAACAAATTCTAAAAAAAAAATACTAAAGTATCAAAATATTATAACTAATAAAGTCGTCATAAAACATCATATGTCACCTAAAAGATATATATTATTTCTCCTACTCATCCCCTAAAACATTATCTCCATCTTCATCCTCATCTTCATTTTCATAATCATATTCTTCATTTTTTTCATCGTCATTTTCGTAGCTTTGTCAAGAAGAAGAAGAAGAAGAGGCAGCAAATCCCAAGTGTTGCATCAATTGTTGTAATTGATGTTTGGTTTCCTTAAGTTCCTTTTTCATCTCTAGTTTCTCTTGATGCAATTTTGCAATGACTCATCTAAGGCATGAACTTGACACCTGACGGCATCAACATCTTTTGGAGGAGTTGAAAATTGCATTGACCTTTTTGAAGATTGAACTAGCTAGAATCCTCCTTACAGAGCCAAGTCCAAAGATTCTTCCATTCTTTCCACCAACTGCATCTACCCATATATCAATATCACAGGGCATAACATTTGTTTGTTGACTGCTACCATCTCCATTATCCTCCCCCAATGGTGACAAGTTTTGAGAAGAAAACTCTGACTTTTTATGTTGAAATTTTTCCTGCACCACATGTTTGTATAAGAGTGAACCACATGAACATAACCTTTAAGGGAAATTATAAATATAAAAGTTATCATGTTTATGAATTGACATTATAATAATGTTTTAATAACTAAGATACTTGAAGTAACTATAACAACACCATGACATTATAGGCAAACCCAAAATCAACATATATAACAATCACTTAATCATGTACAACATGTTTATAATCTATCAATCTAATTACTAATAATATACTTGAAATAACTATAAAAACTCCGGGACATTATAAGCAAACCAAATTCAGCAGATATAAGAACCACCTAATCATGTGCAACATATTTAGAATCTATCAATTTATTCACACAAATCTAAGAAATACATCACTGATATCATTCACAATATCAGTACACACAACACCCATCATCCACCTATACCTCTTTATCAACATATATTTCCCGATAGACCATTGTTTACAATACTATTGCAAAAGTAACTATAACAATGACATCACATTAAAAACATACAAAAATTAGCATATGTAGCAGTCACTTAACATGAACAACTTGTTTATAATCCTCTTTTTCATTCTAACCATAGAGAAGTTCTTCAATTTTCATATTTAAAGTGTGCACATGTTGAGCACATAACTAATAACATAGCAGAATAAGAGAAACTAGAACAAGACTACCGACATTGTGGTTTGTAGTTCTTTGGGCAATCTGGATTTCTAGAAATAAATGTTATTTTGAAGGAGTAAGGCCTGACCTGAAAAATGTGGTGGAACAGATTAGTTTGCAATTCTGGTTAATTACAAAATCAAGGAATTCAGGTGTAGTTTACAATTATGCAGACTGGTTGCTAAACCCCCTGGATTGCTTATCACAAATGGCAAAAGCATGCATATGTTCCCTGAGAAGTAATACAATGGGCTTCTACTTCTCAACGGTGTAAAGTAGCTTAAGGGTGAGGGTACTGAATTGATACAGGGATGTGGGTAGGTACTTTGGGTCCAAAACATAATTAAAACAGGTTGTTTGAATAATGCAGGTGTAATAGAGTAGAAGTCTGTATAGAGGGAGGCTAACATTGCTGGTGTTTGTGGTTGTCTTTATATACTACTTAAATGTTTCCCTTTTGTACTCTTTGGAGTATTTCTTATGCTCCTTTTTTATCAATAAATTTGTTTTTTGCTGATTTAAAAAAATTGACACTTTCCGGCCCCTAACATATCTTAGGGCATCCACAGTAGAGTCTGCAGAGAATCTTAAGTTCAGATTTTATTTCAGACTCTTTTCAGACTATGCTAATCTTCAAAATCTGGTCGAGAGTTTTAAGTTGAGTTTGTAAACAACATACTCAACTCAAGACTCTGTGGGACCCTTTTTTTTTGTCTTTTTCTTCCTTTTTTACTTTATAATGCCCTAATAAAATAATAATAATAATAATAAATAAATAAATTAATAATAATAATAACAATAAATTAATAATAAATAATAATAATTACAAATAATTATAATAATATTTTTTTTTAAAAAAATATTTTTTAAATATATACTTTTTCTCTTTTATTCTTAAATATATTGTATTGTTATGGAAATAAATAAATAAATAAAAATATTCCTCCGGTCTTATTTATAAGCAAAAAAAAGACACTTCACTAATGGTTTTAAATATAAGCAAAAATTAACTAACTTTCTATTCCCAATACAATCGCACACAACATTATCAATTGCAAGTGGATTTAATGGAGCATTTCTAGCAACATTTTTGGAGGACAAGAAGGAAGCGTTAATTAATTTATAAGAATTTGAATTATATTGTATTTTTTATGTTCTTTATAATTTTTAGTAGGTACCATTAATTATTTCAATATTAATTTTTATTTAATTTTAATATTAAAATATTATTTGGGATTATTTTTATAAATTCTACTTAATTAATATTATTGAAATTGTATTAAAAAACATTATTGAAACAAAATTCTATATAAAAGTACATAATGATAATGTTGATGCATGTTTGGTGAGTCTGGAATTAAGACTATGTTGTAATGGAAGATATAAAAAATCTGAAGTTGAGTCTGATAGCTAAATGATGATGTAATGCTTATGTGTCAGAGTCTAATAAATCTTAAGTTAAGACTTTGACGTGGATGCCCTTAGGTGGGTGATTGAGAAGAACTAACTTTAGCCAGTTGATGAAAACAACTCAATTATCATGCTCACATTAACCCTTTTTTTTTCAACACATTTTTTGCTATTTGTTTTAGGCTTACTCATGGTTTTGGTCCTTAAAAGTTCAAAGTGTTTTGGTTTTAGTCCCTATAAGTTATTTTGACTGTGACTAATCCTTAATTATTCAAACATTTTGGTTTTGGTCCCCTCCATTAGAAAAAAATCGGTTATTTACTGACATGATTAACGAAAACTCACACCAACAGTCACGTGGTATGAGATAGCGCCAAATAGATAATGTAACATAGATGTTCAAACCCATAAACTCAAAATTTTGCGTATGGGACCATTTTGCATGTTGGACCATTTTGCGTTCGTGGATCTTTGTATCCACGTCATATTACCTATTTGTTGTCGCCTCACATCACATGGACTACTGATGTGGTGTTCCGCTAACCACACAAACAAATAATAGATTTTTCCTGACGGAGGAGACCAAAACCAAAATGTTTGAAAAATTAAGAACTAATCCAGGTCAAAATAACTTTTAGGGACTAAAATCAAAAAAGTTGAACTTTTAGCACTAAAAACATAAATAAGCCTTTGTTTTATGGGTGTTACTACCATGCAATCAAAAATTGAATGGTTGTTATGCAACCCATTGTTAAACCAATAAAACCTTGTCATCTAAAACATGTATGCCACATCATTACTTAAATTAGTTAAAATTAAGTTTTGCAATTTAGTCCAACATAAAAACTAAATTATTGTAATTTAGTCCTTTTGTACTTTTAGAGAAATTGATGAGATGGTGGTGGATCTGGCTAATACGGAGAAGAGAGATGAGCGAAGGAAGCAGGGAAGGAAAGGGAATGGCAGGTGGCGGCGGTGGCGGTGGCGGTGGCGGTGGGTTTTGAGAAGTGAAGATGAGTTCTGGGTTTAAGAAATTTTTTATATATATATAAAAAAATTAAAATTTATAATTTGCCTAAAAGTACAAAAGGACTAAATTACAATAATTTGGTTTTTATGTTACACTAAATTGCAAAACTTAATTTTGACTAATTTAAGTAATGATGTGATATACATGTTTTAGGTGACAAGATTTTATTGGTTTAAGAATGGATTGCATAGCAACCATTCAATTTTTATTGCATTTTAGAAATTTCCTTTTTATTACATTCTATTATACTTCCTTTCAAATCAAGTGATCAATCATGTTTATTACTTTCTCTTTCTTTCTTTTCTATTTCTCTTTTTCTTATGGGTAATTATTTTGCCACCCCAAGGTCTATTATTGCCACCCCAATTATTTAAATTATCTTTATTATGCCCTTTAAAATAAATAGGATTTTACACGGGTCGTAAGGGGTACTTACGACCTTCAGGTCGTAGCACCCCTTTACAACTCGTACAAAAACAAAGTTTTTGAACGGGTCGTAAAAGGGTGTCACGACCCGCAGGTCGTAGCACACCCTTACGGCCCGTCAAAAAAATTCTGTTCAGGTCGCAACATGGGGTTACGACTTTCGTTTTTTATTTGGAGCAGAACTTTAGTGTTGGAAACTGATACTTTAATTTAATTAGCAAGAAAGAGCCACTAATACCTGCAACTGCAAAACAAAATAACAAAAGGGCAAAGCATATGAATGTGGCAAGGCGACGATTGACAAGAAGCATGTCAAAAAGATCATGTTTTATGTCTTGTGATGAAGTGTTGGTAGTATTAGCTAAAGGCAAACAGAATGTTAATATTTGATAGCAATGAACCCCAAACCAAAGACACAGGTAGGCAGTATCAACATGTAACCTTTGAGTAGTAAACTTATTTGCGTTAACCCCTTTCTTGACCCCAACACGAAAAAAAAGTCGTAATCCCATGTTACGACCGGAACAGAATTTTTTTGATGGGCCGTAAGGGTGTGCTACGACCTGCGGATCGTGACACCCTTTTACGACCTGTTCAAAAACAAAGTTTTTGAATGGGTCGTAAAGGGGTGCTACGACCGGTGTAAAATCCTTTTTTTTTAAATGACATAATAAGTATAATTTAAACAATTGGGGTGGCAATAATAGACCTTGGAGTGGCAAAATAATTACCCTTCCTTATACCTTTCGATACTTCTATAAATGTTAAAGACAAACGTTATTCTTTCTAGACTTGCACATGATACTTAACATTTATCAAAGTTTACACCAATGATGAATAAATTTCAGTACTCAAATCAAACTAACAAGGGTGGGCAACGTTTAGCATGGTGCCGGAAGTCAATGGCACACACATGGTGCCCTTATAAAAAAACGTTGGATTTGGGGTACATATTTTTAATGGCTCAGATCGTGTACTCTCCTTACTCCAACCGGTTCCTGTGAAATTTGTGGTTTGGGATTATTTATTTTTGTTCTCCTGTTAGTATTTTTCTATCCCGTTCACGTTTCTCCGTTATTTGTTTGTTCCCTTGTGGCATGGTACTTTTTATGAAAGTTGGTGGGACTGACGCAGTTTATTTTTTATGCCAGTCAAAGTTGGTACGTTTAGTATTACGTCCTAACTTGTTATTTTAGTATTACAAGCTCGAATTATAAGCAACAAAAAACATATTTATCTTAGTTTAAAATATAAGCAAATTTAACTGACTTTATTAAATTTTGTTTCATTCCCAATGTCACTTTCCTACAACATCTCTAGAAAATTGTAATCTTAATTAATTTTTGTTTCATTCCCAATAATACTTTACTAAAATACCTCTATTTTTTATAAATTTGAGAAAATTAAATACAATCAACTAACCTCCTTAATAAACGTAAAAGTGGTTGAATTTGCTTATAATTCGAGCCGAAGGGAGTAAGTTGTTATTTTTATGGCACCGCATTAATAATTTGGTAAATGATTTTCTAAATCCAGAAATTTACTGCTTTATGGGACGATGGATTTTGTAAATGCAGAATTTTGTAATCATCCAAATTAATTAACTTTGTACTCCCTTCAACTCGAATTATAAACAATAAAAAAATATATTTTTCTTGGTTTAAAATATAAGCAAAATTAACTAACTTTATTAAATTTTGTTTCATTCCCAATGTCACTTTTCTAAAAACATCTCTAGAAAATTGTAATCTTAATTAATTATTGTTTCATTCTCAATACTACTTTCCTAAAATACCTCTATTTTTTATAAATTTGAGAAAATTAAATAGAATCAACTAACATCCTTAATAAACGTAAATGTGGTTAGATTTTCTTATAATTCGAGCCGGAGGGAATAGGTATTAACAATAAATAACATGGTGATTTAATTCTAATAATAAATAGCATTAACATTAACGTTTTTTATTAGGCAATTAAATTTCCTTTGACAAATGGAAAATTTTTTTGATTTGTATTACTCGCTCCGTTTCATATCTATTGTGTTATAAAGGTTATGCACGAGTTTTAAGAAATTGTTAAATGATGTCAGGATTTGTTGTATTTTGACTATAATGTCCCTATATAGTAATTATTGAAGAGAGAGAAATGTATTGGAAGTGAAAAAGAAAGTGTAATAAATAGGGGCATGTTTGGAAAAATAACATTAATTATGTATTGGGTTTAAAAAACAATGAGAGTTATAAGACCCTTTTAGGATTTTTATTTTGGTCCTATTTATAAGACCTCTTTTCAATTTTCAATAACATTTAATTACTTCTTTCCATTAACACCCCATAAAATCAACAATTTTTAGAGTTCCAGTGATAATTATAGGGATAATTTTGAAAAAGTATATCAAATTTTTACATTTCCAATGCCACTAACAAATTTATCAACTCTCCTTAATGATAGTAAAAAACCCCAAAAAAGTCTAATAAATAGGATCGAAGGGAATAGTATATAGCAAAGGTAGTAAGTTTAGTATTCCTATTAAAATATAGGACTGTCATAAATTAGGGGTAAATGTAGTACAGTAGTTAAGGTGAAAACTAGTATCTAGTGATATTACTATTAATTTAGTGTAAAATATTAGTCATCTATTGTTTACTATAGTGTAGTAGTATTTTATTTTTTTTATCATCAGTGTAGTAGTACTTTTTATATTTATTACTCTCTCCGGTCCTATTTATAGTACCTTTTTGGGGTTTTTCACTTCCACCAAGAAAAGTGGATAAACTTGTCAGTGGCATTGTAAATGTGAAAATTTGATATACTTTTTCAAAACTACCCCTATAATTATTATTGGAACTTTAAAAAGTGTTGATTTTAGAGGGGTGTTTGTGGAAAAAAGTAATTAAATGCTATTGAAAATTGAAAATAAGTCTTATTAATAGGACCAAAACAAAAACCCCAAAAGGGTTTTATAAATAGGATATGAGGGACTACTAATGGCAGTTTCATGTTTGAATGCAATAAGCCTTTTTTGTGTATTACTCCCTCTGTCCCTAAATATAAAGCTTCTTTGGGGGATTTCACGTCCATTAAGAAAGTAGAATAATTTAGTTAATTGTATTGGAAATTTGATATGTAATTTCAAAATTAACCCTATTAATATTATTGGTAATCTAAAAAGTGTTAAATAAATAGGGGTGATTGTAGAAAAAAAGTAATTAATGATCATTGAAAATTGATATGAAGCTTTATAAATAAGGACAAAATAAAAATGTGAAGAGGGCTTTATATCTAGTATATGAGGTAATAATATTTGTCGGTTGCAATATTGAATTGGATAGTAGACGTTGACAGCTCATGGAACCGGAAAACGGGCATAAGTTTTTAACATAAAGTAACATAATTATTGTTACTGTTTTTGCTATTTTGTGTGAAGGTCCTTTAAAACTGGTGCCAATGGGTATGAAACCGGCACCATGGTGTCCCTTTGACTTTGGGCACCATGCCAAAAGGTGACTTATTTTCATATTACAATTGTCATAAAAAGGTATTGTCTTAAAACTCAATTGTAAACACCAAAGAGTTGGGCATCATTTGCTTTATTAAAAAAAAATAAATAAATAAATGGTTCATATTCTTTTAGTCGAGAGTTATTTATAATTTTTGTTGTTGTGGAAAAGTTTTATTTTAGCATTTCGATCCTCGTCTTTAATCTTCATCCCTTATGATCACTTCAATTCAGTAACCAAAGTTGTTCGTCCACCATCACCCCTACCTATTGTCCATCTTGCACCACCATGAACCACTCCTCAATCCATCAACATTCTCTCAAAAACGGACCTTTTAAGGAGCAGGTGTGAGCACCTCCAAGTTTATATGAGTATATGAGATACAAATATCTTTGACAGAATATGGAATTAGTTCAAAGGAATGTTGCTCATATTGATCAGATCAATTATTGGATGAGGGTTTCTAGTAAGCACAAAGATTTGTAAGACATGCAACGTGGGATGACACATTGGATCACAACTCTCTAAACCGCCTAAACCACCTACTTGGAGCAGGAAGGCAAAACTCAAAAGGCATATTCTCACTACAGTTGGCACACGAAGATTGGAGAATTCATAAGGTAGGATATTGGGCAACTGGCGTGATGACCCTCACGCTATAAATAGAGGATGAGATCATTTGGCCAAAGCATAGGTTTAGATGGGTATTGTACTCCTTGATTAGGTTCTAAGTACACAATCATGTTATTCTTTGAAATATGAGATTCCGGGCTACATCATTGTATAGTCTGGATCTTTACGTCCAAAGCAATTCGAAGGTGTCCATTCATTTCATGATTATCATTACTTTAGGGATATTCAAAAAATAAGTTAAGATTACTTAAAGGATTTGGATACTCAGTTTTTTCAACCATGAATCACTTAAATCGCTCTAAATTTGAATCACTAAAATATCCAAAAATTAAAATTTGTGAGTTAAATAATGTTGAATTAGAAAATCCAATTCCAAATCCAAATCTTGAATGAGAAACTACCAGTGAAGAAAAGGTGAAGCGAGATTTCCTCCTCCAAATTACACAAGACATAATTGCAATTGTTATTTTCATCAAGAATTCCTCTGCACTGTAATAATAAAGATCTAGCCTGGATCTTGTCGAGAGTTACCTTCCATATGCACGCTGAAACTTTTAATGGAACTAATAATTTAAACTAAAATGCTTTATAGAATACATCTTCATTTGTTGCTCCCTGTGGTTGCATCCTTATGTAAGCGGATTTGAATTGAACGCCCCTGTATGTGGGTTCATATTACCATTGCCATGCATGCAGCTTCTTCATTATTTTGCTTAGGCCCTAGAGCTCCAATTTTGTTTTGTAGGTTCTGCAATAGGTTTTTCTCTCATTCAAAAAGTTGTCATTCGCCAAGAGAATTGCCATTCATTCCCACCTGTTGTTATTCCAAAAGCCCATTTGCTGAATGCTTGCTTCTTTGCTCAGAAAAATAGTGTATGATCTTGTATAATCTGCATAGAGGTTGTCACGATTTTTTATTCTCTAATTAACACTTTGGGTTTATAAATATGGTATGCAGTTATAATTGATACCACAACGTCTAGTTTAAATTAATGAAATATTCATAATCATATATGACTATATGACCATAGTTATATAGCTACATGCATCAAGGCTTCTTTTTTTTCTTCACCATTGTCCCTCGATTGTGTAAATGGAATGTATGTAACTGAAATCACATCTGCAGTTCATAAAATTGGCGTCATCAATGTAACTTCAAGTGCCTTATCAATCACAAGATTTCAGTCCTCAATAAAAAGCTCATCAGTTGACAAAGCTACAAGACATAAAATACTAATACTATACCTAAGGTCAATATTTAATTGCAGCACAATTTCCTCATTCCTACCAAAAACTTTACGTATAAAAAAAATTGACTTCATGCAAAAACTAAATTCTCTCAAGGTTTTGTTATTCTAAGTAGAATTGACACATTGTGTTGAACTGTTGATTCTCCTTCGTTCAACGGTTTATAACAGGGGGGGTTAGATTTCAGAATGAGAAAAAAGGAAAATTATTAGATAGTGATTTTTTAATTTATAAAATAAAAATAAATAAATAACAGATGATGGTGATTTTTCTAAGTAAAAAAACTAAAATAACAAATAAAATAAAAGTACAAATTATGCTTGCTTTATTCCCTTTTGCACCCCATTACCCCCTCTTCCTTTTTATTGGTTTTTTTTTTATTTTATTCTTTCATGTCCGAATGCTTACGAATCAGTTAAGTGGTTATCTCGATCATTTCAATGATCTTTTTGTGATTTTTATTTTAGTCATATTTATAAAATTTTATTTCAATTTTTAATAATATTTAATTATTTCTTATCATAAATATTCTTATTAACTTTACACTTTTTAGAGTCCCAATAATAAATATAAGTATATTTATAAAAAAAAATATCAAATTTTCACATTTTCAATGTTACAATCAAATTTAATCACATTTTCTGGTGAAAGAAAAAAAATCTCATAAAAAAGATTTTATAAATAGGACCGATAAGAGTATCATTTAACAAATTGATTAAAAAAATTGTGTAACATACAAAAGAAAATAATAATAATAATTCTAAATTTAAATAAACCACACGGGGCATGGTTGCAATGTTAATTAAGAGAGATCTTGCTAACAATTGCCCTTAGGTTACTTTAAGAGAAAAAACAATCATAAGTTAACATTTATTCTTTTTTCGAGAATATCAAAAAATGCATTTTCCAATACTTTTTATCTACTTTAAGTTGCTAATTAAGTGCCCTTAGCATTTGCCTTAAGATAGAGTTTAAATTTGACTCTTCTAAATGTTACTCATTCTGTCTCTAATTATAAGTCATTTAACTAATTCCACCAAATTAAGAAAAATAATTATTACTCTCAAATTTTAGCATAAAATATATTGTTATTTCAAAATTACCTCTATTTAAAACTTTATTCATTTATCTTTTTATTGTAATTGTTACCATATCACTCCTTTTATGAGGGGTGCATTTAAAATAAACTCTTTAATGCTACCTACATATTCCAAAATGACTTGTAAAATGGACAAAAAAATTTACTAAAATATAGTGCTTTATAACAAGAGACGAAAGAACTAAGAAGTACTCCCTCCGTCCCTTATTATAGGACTTATTAAAAAAATTTACGTCCAGCAAGATTGATAAATTTTATACTAAAATTATTGGTATGTTGTTCCAAAAATAACATTTTACCAATTATTATAACATAATAAATAGTTTGACTTTTCAATGCTTACTTTAACTCTTACTTTACCTGCATCACCTACAACATTAAAATTACAAATTTTTGAATTTTTCAACACAATTTTATTTATGTTTTCTCACTAAAACTTAAAGTATTACGATTAAATGTTAAAGGTAATTTTGAAAAAAATTAGAAAAGAGTCTTATATTTAGAATTAAAATATTTTTATTTAAAGGGGTTCTATAATACAGGACGGAGGGAGTTATATTTAATCATCGAGTTCATGAAAAATACGTAAAAACAAAAAACAAGTTTGATATGAGAATGTGAATCTTCCAGGGCTCAGGGTGGTGGAAGTGGTCCTTCATCACCATCGCCTTCAACTTAATTTTAATTTGTCGTTTTTTGCTTTTAAGATTTAATTAATAATTATGTTAAAGTTTTCTATATAATAATAATAATAATAATATAATAGCAGTGGTGAAGTGGAGAGGAGTGAGACAAATTTGTACTGAGCTATATGCCTTTCAAGGAATGAATGGAAGAATCTTTGTTTCAATTCTATCTGAATATATTATTTTTATCTATTCTAATTTATTGAATTATTGCTTCAATTTTTTAGAGAAGTATTATATAATTTTATTATAATATTTTCATGCTATGTTAATTATCATTCATTTCACATATTTCGATATGTTAAATACAAAGTTAAAGGTAAAAAAATTAATTAATACACCTCAAATTTTTAATGAGACGAATAATTTGTAATAAGTTAAAAAAAACTTAAAGTTGTATTCTTAATGGAAAAAAATAATTCAGAACAAGTTAAAAAAAACAAAATAACAAATAAAATCAAAAGAAGGAAGGAGTACAAATTATGCTTAATTTATTCCCTTTTATTCCCTTGCACCCCCTCATCCCCTCTTCCTTTTTATTGGCTTTATTTTATTTTTTAATTCTTTCATGTCCGAATGCTTAGGAATCAGTTAAATGGTTATCTCATTTCAATGATCCTTTTGTGATTTTTATTTTAGTCATATTTATAAAATTTTATTTTAATTTTTAATAATATTTGATTATTTTTTACCATAAATATCTCTATTAACTTTACATTTTTTAGAGACTCAATAATAAATATAAGAATATTTTAAAAAAATATCAAATTTTCACATTTTCAATGTTATAATCAAATTTAATCACATTTTCTGGTGAAAGAAAAAAAATCTCATAAAAAAGATTTTATAAATAGGACCGATAAGAGTATCATTTAACAAATTGATTAAAAAAATTGTGTAACATACAAAAGAAAATAATAATAATAATAATTCTAAATTTAAATATACCACACAGGGTACTAGTTAGCATGGTTGCAATGTTAATTAAGAGAGAGGTCTTGCTAACAATTGCCCTTAGATTACTTTAAGAGGAAAAACAATCATAAGTTAACATTTATTCTTCTTTCGAAAATCTCAAAAAATGCATTTTTCAATACTTTTTATCTACTTTAAGTTGCTTATCAAGTGCTCTTAGCATTTGCCTTAAGATAAAGTTTAAATTTGACACTTCTAAATGTTATTCATTTTCTCCCTAATTATAAGTCACTTTTAACTAATTCCACCATATTAAGAAAAATAATTATTACTCTCAAATTTTATCAAAAAATATATTGTCCTTTCAAAATTACCTCTATTTAAAACTTTAAAATTTTATTCATTTATCTTTTTATTGTAATTGTAACCCTATCACCCCTATGGTATTATGAGGGGTGCATTTAGAATAAACTCTTTAATACTACCTACATATTCCAAATCGATTTGTAAAAATGGACAAAAAGAGACGAAAGAATACTCCCTTCGTCCCTTATTATAGGACCCTATTAAAAAATTTTACGTCAAGCAAAATTGATAAATTTTATACTAAAATTGGTATGTTGTTCCAAAAATAACCTTTTACCAATTATTATTAGAACATAATAAATTGTTTGACTTTTCAATACTTCCTTTAACTCTTACTTTACCTGCACCACCTACAACATTAAGACTACAAAATTTTCAACTTTCCAATACAATTTTATTTATGTTTTCTCACTAAAACTTAAAGTATTATGATTAAATGTCAAGAGTAATTCTGAAAAAAAATTAGAAGAGAATCTTATATTTAGGACTAAAATTTTTTATTCAAAGGGGTTCTATAACAAGGGACGGAGGGAGTACTATTTAATCATCCAGTTCATGAAAAATACATCAAACAAAAAACAAGTTTGATATGAGAATGTGAATCTTAATTACTGTAACTTATGTATGTTCACCATTAAATAGGTCAATTACAAGGAGCCAAGGAGACTAGCTTATGGTGTTGGGATTAATAGGAATTTAAAGAGAGTGAGTTTCTACTCATAAATATAGCTTCCTCTGAGTGGCCTTGTTCTTTTAATGCAGTTCCTGCAGTGTAGCTATGAATTTAACAGGGGTTTACTTTCATTCCCTACATTGTCAAGTCCGTTCATAAATGCTGAATTTGAATTCCGTGATCCAATTCAGTTGCCTTAGCTTGAGGGCATTAATAATTAGCAACATTAATAATAATAATGAATGTTATAGGAAAGTGCAGTCCTTGCAGAGATGGTAGGGAAGGGGAGAAGAAAGAAACTGGTATGTGAAGGGGAAAAAAAAAACAAAAAAGGTGTTAGTGTCTGGGCTACTGAAAAAAAAAGTAGAAGAATGGGCAATTAAGGAAGGAATCTTGACCCTTTTGTTGCTTATCTGAGAGTGAGGGGGGAAGAGGTGCAGGACTGCAGGCAACTATATATGCATTCTATGTTCCTGTAATGTGAATGCATCCACTGGTTTTAATGTACTACTCCTCATACTTTGCGCCCGTGTTCCCAAGCAACATAGAGTCACACTATCTAGCTAACACCAGCAACCGCAAGATAGATCCATAATATGGTTTCCTTGGAGTAATCTATATATAGTGCTCTTAAACAAATTGACTATGAATTCTCGAACATATTGGATCTTCATTGGGTGACTCCGAACTTCATTTTGGATCTTTTTTTGCAGTTTGTTGGGGGATGTCCTATCCCTAAAGCTAGGAAATTTTGGCGTCTTATTTGGATGGTTGTGGTTTGGTCTATTTGGTTAATGAAAAATGATGCGATTTTTAATGATAAGGGGATAGCTTTTATACAGGTTATGGACTTGATTCAAAGATGGATTAGTGCAAGGGTTAAAAATCATGTTTTTGATTTCTCTTTTTGGTGTATTGGCCCTATCTCTTGTATTTCTCTTTTTGCACGTAGTGCTTTAGCTTAGTTCTATCGTTTAAGTTCATGTTTGTATATGGGTGAGTACCCCTTATGCTCCTTATATATAAAAGTTTCGCCTTTTCCAAAAAAACAATTCTCGATCATATTCAAGATTTTAAATTCTTGTCCACGACCACAATGCAAATAGTGAAATTAAAATTAAACTTCAAATTTTGGTAATGTCCAAAATCGCCAACGTTTAAGATATTAAAAATGACTTGTAATTTTATTTTATTTTATTCCATTTTTTTTTAACAGCTAAGAAAAGAAATTTATTAACAAAACAACACCCGAGCATCACAGTACAAAACAAGGGTCCCACCGAGCAAAGAAAAGATATTAAAAATGACTTGTAATTTTATTTTATTTTATTCCATTACTTTAACCTCTTTTGCTCTTTTTATTTCAACCTCAAGTTTTATATTTATTACGTCTTTTCTCACCCTCTTTTCCTCGAACAATTATTAGGTGGTTCAGAACCATTTTATCTTGTTCTAAATTATTTTTTTCATTAAGAATATAACTTTAAATTCTTTTTAACTTATTATAAATTATCTGTCTCTTTAAAAATTGAAGGTGTATTAATTAATTTTTGTCACCTTTAACTTTGTATTTAACATATTGAAATATGTGAAATGAATGAACATATTATGAGAATATTATAATAAAATTATATTCCGTATAATACTTCTCTAAAAAATTGAAGCGATAATTCAATAAATTAGAATAGATAAAAATAATATATTCAGATAGAATGAAACAAAGATTCTTCCATTCATTCCTTGAAAGGCATATAGCTCAGTACAAATTTGTCTCACTCCTCTCCACTTCACCGCTGCTATTATATTATTATTATTATTATTATTATTATTATTATTATATAGAAAACTTTAACATAATTATTAATTAAATCTTAAAAGCAAAAAACGACAAATTAAAATTAAGTTGAAGGCGATGGTGATGAAGGACCACTTCCACCACCCTGAGCCCTGGAAGAAGTTGTAGGGAAGAGATTGAGCAAGCGAGGTTCAGCATCCCTAGGAGTGGGTGGAGCTGAAGTAGAAGCAGCAGCGGTAGTAGTAGGGTTCAAGAAATACCCTCTCTCTTGCATAGCTCTCCCTTCAGCAGGAACAACATTAAAAACAGTAGCAGGACTACTGGGATTCACATTGTGATTCACAATCGGGTACACTTGGTACCCAGCACCAGCAACAGCAGCAGAGGGAACTCCATATTGAACAAACGGATCAGAAATGAGAGGAGTAACAGGGCTGAGGTTAAGAGCAGGAAAGTTGAGGTAGGTAGGTGATATAGTCTCAGCACGAGGAGGCGGCATCATTGGAGGAGGGAATGATGGCATCAGAGGATTCATGTTGTAGTTTCTGCGCTGGTACAGCCTGATCCCCTGGCTATCTGGTTTTGCTTGCATGAACATGTGACCGTTGTTGTTGTTGTTGCTGGTGTTGAACGGTGTTGCCATGTTGTAAATGTTGTGGTTGGTGGTGGTGGTGGTGGGGGTGATGGTGAATGATGTTGGCATGTTGCGATTGTTGCCGTTGGTGGGGGTGGGGGTGATGGTGAATGATGTTGGCATGTTGGGAATGGTGTTGGTGTTGGTGTTGGGGGTGAAGGATGTTGTGATGTTGGGAATGGTGTTGGTGTTGGTGATGGGGGTGGTGGGGGTGGGGATGATAGAGGGGATCAAGCTTTCGGAGATCGCTTTCGCGGTGTCGTCGCAGCCGGTTAGCATTTGGACAACCTGACAGAATGATGAAGAGGTAGCCTGGACAAAGGTTGTCGGGTAAATTGTGTAGGGTTCGGAACTGGGAGCGGATGTTGGAGTTGTTGGTGACAAGGGTGGCAAGAGTGAAGTGTGGACAGCCCCATCATCGTCGTTGCTGTCGCAGCTGTTGAGAGGAGATGATGGAACAATGGCTCCTTGTTGTTGCTGATTCTCTCTTGGGGACATGGGATCCATTGGGAGGGAGGGAGGGAGAGTGAATGAATGGGATAAGAGTATAAGACTTTGATACTTTGTGTTTTGGTTTAGTGAGAATTGATATGGATATGTACATGTATATATAGTTGGGCCCCTTTCACTCTTCACTCTCTGATGATATTTGAGGAATATCCCTACGCGCTTTGTACAGTCAGTGTGTAGATGCTGTCATTAGTAGAGCAAGAAATTCATTCAATGAAATTTTTAATTGTTTAATTACCATAAACATATTTGAGAAAATCTTAATTGTTTTATTTATTTCATTTAATGAATTTGTAATGACTCTTGTTTCCTTTTTAATAAAAACATTAATTGTTATGCCAACCGGGTAAAAGGCTGGTAAACAACTGGATTTTCCCCAAGCCAGAATTCAAAGATTGTATTTACTTTCGTATGTATTAAAAATATTTGTTCAAAGATACCATACCAAATTCGATTATTTTTTTTTATTTTGACAATTCTTGTTCAAACCCCCTGAGTTGCAGTTTTATGATTTCGATTATCTCTTTGACTCTAAAGTGAATAATTCCTAATTACACCAAAAAAATTATTGAGTGTTACAATGATCTATTTGGACAAAAAAATTCAACAATATAAAAAATATAACTTAATCATATCTCCATGTTAATTTTTTCTTTCCTTTTTTTCCTTTCAAATATAAAAATAAAAGTAATTTTTTTATTAATTGCTATAATGATGTATTTGGACTATTCATATGCCTGTCAACTATCATTTTGTATTATTTTTTTCTCATTAGCATCACACACAAATATTATTATCATGTTATAGTGTGTGTATAAAGTAAGAATATAGATATATTTTTTAATAAATCTATACCTTAAATGATAATTCAAAATTTTATATTTGAATACAACAAACCTAATTTCTTAGTCAATAGTCTTATCTCTTTAATTTGCTGATTGCTGAATCTAGAAAGGGGTTGGAAAACAATCTATGTAATTTTATTTACCTACTATGTTCACATTTTTAAAAAAATCTTAATACACTAATAGTATTATTTATTACTTTTTAAATAAAAACTTTAATTTCAATCTATGTAATTTTATTTACCTACTATGTTCAAATTTTAAAAAAAATCATAATACACTAATATATATTTACTTTTTAAATAAAACTTTAATTTCAATAAGCCTCATCACACAATTGCTATTTTTGTAAGAATATTTCTAGTATGCAGCCTAATTTTGGGTTGTTGCTATGAAATCTTATGTTGGATTGATGATATTTTGTCACCTAATATATAATTGCTACCTAACATGCAATTTTGACTTTCTTAAACAATGATAAGGCAATAAAATGTTAAGTGGTAAAATATCATTGGTCCAACATAAAATTGGATAACAACAACCCAAAATGAGGTTTCATGAAAATAATACTTTTTTTTAAAGCATGATACGTATCATTAAATTTCGTTGCTCGTGTATATGAAAAAGACATTGTCTAAACATATGTATATTCATTTCATTTTGGATTATTGGTTTTTGACCGGAGGTAGAGTATTGATTTTTGAGTGAAGGCCAATTTCATCCCTCAAGTTTTTCGACTGGGACACTTTAGTCCTTCAAGAATTATAATTCACTTTTAGTCTCTAAAGAATTTAAAAAATACCACTTTAGTCCTTGTTTTCATTCCATTAATTACTGTCACTGTTTCCAGAAGCACCAGGGACATATACTGGGAGGCCATTAGCACCTGGGAATGAAATGTTACAGTTTATGCCAACAGTGACAGTAGTTAACGGAATGAAAACATTGACTAAAATGGTATTTTTTAAATTCTTTAATTTAAGAACTAAAAGTGAATTATAATTCTTGAGGGACTAAAGTATCCCAGTCGAAAAACTTGAGGAACCAAATTGGGTCTTCACTCTTGATTTTTTAGTGATGCACTTAACACAAAATCAATAATTTGACTATCTCTTAAAAGAAACACATAGATGACTTTATGACAACACATAGATGACTGCATTGACATATGAAGAAGAAAATTTGGAGGGATACCTCTTGGAATTCTTAAAAATTTCGAGAGGTATTTTTCGGAAAAACATTTCAAAGAAAAAATAATAATTTTTCGAGAATTGTGTGTCGGAAATTTTTTTTTCGACACTGGTTTGTCAGAAACGTTACAAACGGTGCGAAAAAAAAATGAAAGTATCAAATTGACGAAACAAACTTTAAACACTTGAATGAATTTGTAGGGAGATAAAAGATGGTAGGTGTAGATATATTTTTAGTATCTTTTTGAAATAAGCACATGGAATAGGGTTAGTGTATAGGTTTAGCATGGGAGGAAGATGAAAGGGTTAGGGTTGCTTTGGAGGAAATAGATGAGGTGTGGGGATAGTTTTCGGGATTCAAAATCTAACTTTTTTTTAAATAAATGATATTATTGTCATTTCACACATTAAAATGAGGTGTGGGGATACTTTGGGGGTTAGAATTCTAAAATAATTAATAACATGTTCTAAAATACTTTGGTGTGGGGATACTTGGGGTGAGAATTCTAAAATACTTTGGGATATTAATTGTTATAATGTTGCATTAGGGCCCAAAATCAACAACAAATATATATTATTCATTAAATTTGCCTATTAAAAAAATAACTTATTCATTTCATGCATGTATGAGTTGTTTTATAGTTAGAATTCATTTGATAAATATACAAACATGTACTCCCTCCGTTCCTATTTAACTGTTTATTTTTGGAGAAGTTTTTTGTTTCTTTTTATCTGTACTTTTGATTATTTTAAGGTATAATAAATTTTACTTTTCATGTCTACCCCTGTTTAATTGGGTATTGGTTTTCGTAAGTAGTGGAAGATAAGTAATGATTATAGAAAGAGAAATGGTATAGTGGAAAAAAACATAATTAATGTATTGGAAATCTAAGTAATGATTGTATTTCTTAAAGGGTGTGTTTTGTTTGAAATGAAACAGATAAATAGAAACAGAGGGAGTATTTTATTATGACTATAGCATACATTCTATTCTTATTTTGTTTGAAAATGTTTTTTTGTGCTTTTAATTTGTATATGATTGATTTTAAGGCCTTGAACATTGAAGGATTCGAGAAATTCTTCATGGAATAAAACTGGAAGATTTTAAAAATATGAAGATGCAAAAATAGAGTTCTAAGATGGTTCATGGCCACCTCGTGGTATGTATCATGGGTATGGATCTTATAATAGCACACTACACTCACACGAAGAGTGGGCAAGCCATGGCATATTGCATCATGTCCATGGGTCGTGACCTACACCATATTTATGGGTCTATCTTGCTATTTTGAGCCAAATACTTGAAATAATACAGAAAACACAAAATGATGAACATGAAAACCCTATAATTATTCAACACATACAAAAATAAGCTAAAAACAAATTTTCAAGATGGCAATAACTCTTTGATTAACATAATTTGGAGATGATATTATTTCTTCTTCATTCATTTATGGGTTTTGCAATATCGTCTCTTATCTTTATTTTTATTTTTGGTGTGTATCACGTCCATAACTATGTAGTTCCCGTTTTTAGAGATCAACATTAGCTCACGAAAGTATTGACTATATTTTGATTAAGTTTTGGTGTACTTTTGTTTGTGATTGTTTAAAGCTTCGTCATTGCATGTCCTCATATACTAAGGGGAAAAATGAAATGTGAAATCTTGGTTCCACCATTACACTCACGATATTAATCCAGGAATTTTTTGAAAATTATTTTGAAACATTTTTTAAATAAATGGGGAATTGTTGTAAAATATATATTTATTTATTTCAAAAATTTTATTATCGTTTTATTCTAAGGTCTCCAATGTGCCAATTTTGTCAAAAATGATATAATGATGTGCTTTTATTTTATAAAATGACATTGTCTCTAATTCTTAATTTCTCCAATCAATTATCATTTTGTGGCTTTATTGCTAACGTGCATTCACATATTTGATGTGAAAAAATAACAAGCCTTTTATATACTTAACCATTACTTATTTTATTGGAATCAATGTAATAATTAAATTTATTAAGAAAAATTGTTTTTGCAATGAACTTTAATTTTTTTTGTTTTCTTTTTTCATCAAAAAGTAACAATCAATTCATTGTTTTGAACATAAGTTGAGTGTGTGTGTCTATATATATATATATGTTCGTGTAGTATATAGATATGCTCTTTTTTGTTGAAATAGATAGATATACTTTTGAGATAAGCTTATGAAGAAAAAGTGAGCATATTTTAAATCATATTTTCTTCTTTCATTTTGTGATTGATTATGGGTTGCGTTAGAAACAATTTTACTCCCAATTCATGTAATAATGGAGTGAGGAAGAAAAAGAGAGGAAGGGGAGTAATTTACTTGATAATGGAGTATGGGGGTGATGAGTGAGGAAGAGGGTTTTCTCTGCTCAAGTTGTCTTCATGTATGTTCAACAACTCGAACTGGTGGAGGTGATGAGAGTGGTGAAACTGATAATGGGTGATGGGGGTGATTTCGTGGGTGGAGGAAGAGGAGAGAAGAAACCAATGGGAATGAGAAGAAGTTGTAATGAAGGAGGAGCGAGGGAATAAACTGTATGAAATATTTTGAATGGAGGGATAGATAGTGATACGTTTATCACAGAAGGGTATATTTGGCATTTTGGAAAAAAATATTTTTTTGTCTCATTCTCTCTTTTTCGTCTCATCATTCTGATCATTGATAATATAAAATGGGGGCTAAAAATTCAAAAAAAGTTTTCTTCCATAGATGTTTTCAAACCAAACCAAGGAGTCCATAACTATACTTATTTACATCAAGCAAAGATGCAATTTCCCTCCAAATAGATAAAAGAATTATTGGATTTTGATTTTTTTATACTCCCAAACTATTTTTCAAACCCCAACTCCGTATTTATTTTTCTAAATTACTTTTAAGTTAATTTTTTTTTTCTAGTTTTAACTTCGTTTGTTATGAAAATAGTGTACGAGCTTTAAAATTGTAACATATATGATATACTAACATCTTGAAATACCAAATTTTTGATTTAATATACTACTCTCTATGGTCCTAATTATAAGACCTTTCTGGAGTAAAAAATTTCATCCTGAATATAAGATCATTTTCCATATTTTTTCAAGAATGCCCCTTTATGAGAATATGATTTTTATCGAGAAGAGAATTTCACATATACTTTTTTGTTTTTCCATGCAATGAAAAATGTAAGAGACAAATAATTTAAAAGATACTTCAATCAAATAAGAGAAACAATTATGTCAAACAATAATCAAAAGGGTATTTAAAAACAAGTGTACCAAAATCTATTAATTTTTAGCGCAAATGTAAAATTTCCCCAAAAAATATTATATTAAGGACGGGAGAGAATACCTCTCTAAATTTGAAAAATAAATAAATAAATAAATAACATGTATTTTTGGGAGAGCACATGACCCATATGTACTAGGCCTGCAACGATGGCGTCGGTGTGGTGGTGTGTGCTTCTTTGTATTCTCTTTTTTTTTTTTTTGGGTCTATTTTGTGTTCTACTCCCTCCGTTCCATATTATCTGTCACTTTAGCATTTTTAACTTGTTCCAAATTATTTGTCGCTTTAGGAATTCGAGGATGTATTAATTGATTTCTTCCACCTTTAACCTTGCATTTAATGTGTTGAAATATGTGAAATGAGTGATAATTAATGTACTTTGAGGGTATTATAGTAAAGTTATTTAATAATTCTCTTGAAAATTGAAATATTAAATGACTTTCTTAATCTGTGTGAAATTGCTAAAGTGACAGTTAAATTGGAACGGAGAGAGTATGAGACAAAACCTTTGCGTGGGCCTGCCCTAACATTTGTTAGGTCCTAGGTTAAAAAAGTGGATAGGGTCCTTAATTTAATAAAATACTACTAATTAGAGAATTGTAGTGTATTTATTCTCATTCCAAAACAACAATAATCATATTTAATGTATATTTGAAACAATTAGAATTATTAATCATTAGTTTAATTGATGAGTCATTAAAAAGAAATTAAAGATATCAAAAAAGTTGATTAGTTGTATTGGAAATGTCAACATTTGATACTCCCTTCATCCCATTATCTTGGTAAAAAAATGCAAAAAAATTTGTCCCATATTAAAGTAAAAACATAAATGAAAAATCTTAAAGATTGTATATTGTATCAATGATTGATAAGTAAATAAGGAAAACATATTTAAAGATTTTTTTTGAGACAATATTTCAATATGTATTAATTGTAATTATATGAAAATTTGTATAATATCAATTTGTAATTAATGAACGAATCATGCATTATATTAAACAGATACTCTCTTATTTTCATTTACTTGTTTGACTTTTACCAAGATAATGGGACGGAGGGAGTATGTTTTTTCAAAACTATTCCTATAATTATTCTTGGGATTCTAAAGAGTGTTTAATATATAAATAAGAATGTTCGCTTAAAGCATAAAATAACGAGGCCCGGCTTAGTTAGGACAAGGGTAATAGGGTCACCCGCCCTAGGCCCAAAAATTTTAGGTGCCCAATTTATATTTTTTTTAACGAAGCGTAATATTATAACATTTATATACTAACAGCTATAATTAACATAATTTGTCATATAGTTTAGTGATTTTTACATAGCATGTCACTCATATTTTGTGGAGTAATTAGTCATTTTAGTCCCTGAGAGTGTGACTACCGGTCATTTTAATCCTCCAGAGATCATAAATACACGTTTAGTCCCTGAGAGTGTCTCATGTCCGTCATTTTAGTCCCTCCGTCAACTGTGGTCAAGTAACAAAGTTAATTTTTTCGTCATTCATTTTGGTCCCCGAAACATGCATATATAATTCATTTTGGTCCTTTTTAAATTGACAATTAATTCAATTTAATCCCTGAAAAATGTATACATAATTCAATTTGGTCCTTTTTAAATTGTCATTTAATTCAATTTAATCCCTCATTTTTTTATTCCAACCATTTCATTTTGTTTTGTCTTTTAGGCTTTTTCTCTTAGTGTATTTCATATTGTGTGGCCTTTTACAATTCCAATGCATAAACAAATTTTTCTTTCAAACTCTAACCCTTATTTCAATCATTTCTCTTACTCATCATTGATTACATTTTTATCTTCTCTCTCATCTCTAAACTACTATACATTAATTAAACTAAATATTACTACAATTTTAAATAAGGATTAAATATGAGCATTTTAGACAAAATACACATAAAACTACACTTTCTTAATATATGTGTTCAGGCCTAAAAGGCCAAACAAAATAAAACGGAGGGAGTAGAAAACAAACAACTCAACATTATGGGATATAACCTTAAAACCTGTATGTATGCAATATTTAAGTCAGCACATGTTCACAAAACTTATCTAAAAAATAATTATGTACAAAATATCTCTAATTTAGTATTCATTTCTTCATTTTGATGCCTCAAATATCTCTTGAAAATTAGTAAAAGATTAGTTTTGTGAATAGGTGCTGCTCAAATATTATATACATACAAGTTTTAATGTTATACTCCCCCCGTCACTAAATATAAGACCCTTTTGATACTTATATTTTGTCCCTATTTATAAATTATAATACATTTTACCAATTTTCAATGAGCATTAATTACTTTTTTTCCAAAAATAACCATATTTATTTAACACTTTTTAGATTCTCAATAATATTAATAGGAGTAATTTCAAAAATACATATTAAAAGTTCACATTTCCAATACAATTAACTTAATTATTTAATTTCTTAATGGACGTGAAATCTTCCAAAAGGGTCTTATAAATAGAGACGGATGGAGTATCACATAATGTTGAGTTGTTTGTTTTCTAAAAAAATGAGGGATTAAATTGAATTAATTGACAATTTAGAAAGGACCAAATTGAATTATATATGGATGTTTCAGGGATTAAATTGAATTAACTGACAATTTAAAAAGGACCAAATTGAATTATATATGCATGTTTCGGGGACCAATATTAATTATGCATGCATGTTTCAGGGACCAAAATGAATGGCGAGAAAATTAACTCTGTTACCTAACCCCAGTTGACGGAGGGACTAAAATGATTGACGTGAAACTCTCTCAGTGACTAAACGTGTATTTATGATCTCTGAGGGACTAAAATGACCAATTGTCACACTCTCAGATACCAAAATGATTAATTACTCATATTTTGTGTATAAGACGAGGGGATCAAGTTTATCCTCTTAATTATAATCCCTTTTTTTCAAAAGGATTTTCTTTGAAAAATTTGTTTAAAATGAATTTATTAATATTGTTAATATAATTGGAAATGAATATTTGATTTTTTTTTCCTTTCAAAATTCATAATTGGTATGAAACCATATAAATAAGACACAAAAAAGGTTCATAAATTGTTTTCAACGGCTAGTTTGACCTTCTTATCCTCAACCCTCAACAAATCCTTAAAATTATTCTCCCTTCACCCCACAAAGATAGTAAAATTTTGGAAAAATTTAATTTCTTGATATATTCAATTTATTTTTAATGACTCGCCAATTGAACTAATGATTAATAATTATAATTGTTTCAAATATACATTGAATGTGATTATTATTGTTTTGGAATTGGACATAAATACATTACTTTTTCTAATTAATATTTTTATTAAATTAAGGGGCCCATATCTATTTTTCGTCCTAGGACCTGAAAAAAAAATTATAAATTAGAAAAAATAAAATTCTCAAAAGAATCTTATATAAAGGACCAGAAGGAGCATTATTTTATAGTGGTAAAAAAAGCAATTTAGAACTTGGAAATAATAGAAAAGAAGGCTCAAGCCAACCGTTGAAAATAATCTATGAACTTTTTCTGGGTTTATTTATAACGTTTCGTACCAATTATGAATTTTGAAAGAAAAATTTACCAAATATTCATTTCCAATTACCTCATACTCAAAATATGAGTGACATGATATGTGAAAGCCACTGAGCTACATGACGAATTATCGTATTTATAGTTATTAGTATATAAATATAATACTCCCTCCGGTCCTATATATAGGACACATTCTAGAAAGTTTTCTTGGTCCTAATTATAAGTCACTTTATATTTTTTATGCGTCATTTATTGATTTTTCTATTTTTTGCCCTTATTAAATGATTTGACTATCTATGTGTTTTTTGTTGTTCATTAATGAGTGTGAATTTTCCAAGAAAAGTCGAGGGGTTAAGATTGTAATGTTACGATATATTCTCATAGAATTCATAAAACCAACCACTTTCCTTGATATGTGTAATTCGGTTAAGTATGCCTTATAATAAGGACCGGAGGGAGTAACTAGCAATGGTTGCCATGGCGGTGAAAGACTTGGGATTTGGGAGTGTGCTCCTTCCAAGTCTCATGTTCGAAACCTACTGGTGGAATCAAACATTGCTGACCCCCGCAAGTGCGCAGTGGGATTAGTCCCCCCAGGATTAGTAAGCCCACTGGGCTAGATTACCTGAGTTACATATATATATATATATATATATATATATATATATAATATTATTACGCTTCTTAAAAAAAATTGGGCCCATGACGAGGGACTCTATTGCCCTTGCCCTGGGTTGGGCCTACATTTGTGCCATATGTTTTACTATGAGCGTATGTTGATTTTTTTTTTATGAGTTTTAATTTTTAATTTTCATGGTGTAATTTTTGGCTTTTCTTTTTCGAAAAAGATCAAAATATTCTTCGTATGATATAATTTTCGACTTTGGAGTGTCGAAAACAAAAAAAAAAATACATTTTAATATATTCTTGTCGAAAACATATTCCGACTCACTAATGTTGAAAATACAAACTTTTACACTTTTGACATTGGTCAGAAGTGAATATTTTGAGCGAGATTTTTTTTTTTTTGGATAGCTGCTTGAGCAACAGCTTATGTAATTGTCCTGCAACGCAAGCTTGGAGATTGGAGATTGATATTGTTGTTGATGTAACCGTGAAGTGGAAGGGTTGCTACTAGAAAATAAATTCAATACGGCCCAGCTTCATGGTTGGGCTAGTGGGTTGTTGCTGTTGCTGCTTGTTAATTATATGATGGAAATTGCTTTTCGGCCCCATGATTTATTTTTTAACCTTATTTCAAATTTTTATGGACCAAAATATTTTTAAGTGTGTTAACATTTTCGGTTCTATGAAACCGGAAAAGTCTTTTCGATTTTACTGAACCGGAAGTAATTTAAAAATTATTCCGGTTTTGCTGAACCGAAAATTGGATTCCAACTTTATAATACCGAAAATATAGATTTGTAATAGTACAGAACCGAAAATATTGCATAATGTAATAGTGTTTACAAAAATTTCTACATTCTGTAGTTCAGAACCAATTAAATAGGTAGAGAATAAAAGTTTCCACGTCTTCTA
Source organism: Crotalaria pallida (assembly GCA_037953625.1). NCBI lineage: Eukaryota > Viridiplantae > Streptophyta > Magnoliopsida > Fabales > Fabaceae > Crotalaria > Crotalaria pallida. The sequence continues at coordinate 111,514,186 of CM075655.1, forward strand.
TAGCTCTCTTTCCAACTTTTTTTCACCTTCTTTACTCAAATTAAATATAGAGCATGATTGTACAAAAACATTTCCGGTTCTGTAGTACCGGAAATATATATTTCCGAAACTACAGAATATATATTTCCGGTACTACAGAACCGGAAATATATATTTCCGATACTATAAAGTCGGAATCATATTTTTGGTTTAGCAAAACCGTAATAGTGTTTAAATTGATTCCGGTTCAGCAAAATCGGAAAGACTTTTTCGGTTTTATAAAACCGGAAATGTTAATACTATTAAGGATATTTTGATTCATGAAAATTTGAAATGAGAGACAAAAAATCAGTCATGAGGCCAAAAAGCAATTTCCTTATCTGATAAGGTGGTGTAGTCTGGGTCCCTAGTGCAAAAGGCTCTGCTCCAACCCGTACTCATTTTCTCTCTCACACACAAGCCAAAAGCTCAAAGGCACCAGTACAATCTTTTCTTTAAGCTTCCATCCCTGTCTATAGCTATGAAAAGGAGATAAGGGTTAAAGAGGAGTTTTGGTTTTTGTTTATTGTGATGGATCTAAATTAAAGGTGGTACATAAGACAAACGAATTTAGTGAGGATGGCATGCATGGATCAAATGAAATTAAAGCAAAGTGACAAACTCAAATCCAATAAAAGATGCATATAAAAACAACCGTATGTATTGCTAGTCAGTCGGCTTCAACTCTTTTTCTAGCTCAAAATTTTCACTTCCAACTCACTGATGTCGGATATTTAAAACTTTTTACTTTCGACATTAATAAGTTGGAACACATTTTTCGATAAAATGTGTTAGAAGAGTATTTTTTTTATTTTGAACATCCTGAAATCGGAAATTATATAATATGAACGGTATTTTGGTTTTTTTCAAAAAACTCGAGACCAAATATTACATCATAAAGGTCAAAAATTAAAATTACAAATTTAATTAACATGTACTATAACCTTTTGATGTATGTGTAGTTTTTTACACATGTATCAATATTAATGTACGGGGATCAAAAATATTGATATTTCAATAAATTAACGTATATTTAAATTTGTACGTTATTTTGTTAGTATACGAAGTATATTGTATGAAAATTGTATGGGGTAGAGAAGAAAACTTACTTGGATAATTGTACTTGGAAAAGATAATCTACATTAACAACAATAATAATTATGTACTTGAAACGTGTTCTCCAACACTGTCCTTAAGTCGTTATTCGCCCTCACTATTTGCTGCAGGGTTATGGCAAATCGACTCTAGGATTTATCCAAGCACCCAGAAATTATCAGCCAGCAATTCTGATAATCTCACCTTCAAGAAAGAATCTGAATGATTTAGAGAGGAATTTCTATATAAGAATCTATATATCACATTCATGCCAAGGGATTCTATTTATAACATATTTCTTCAATAATTGTGTCTATTCATAAACAAAGAAATGTGTCTTTTCATGAATGAAAAGACACGTCTATCTACTCATGAGCAAATGCTTCTCTTCATCGATGAATCAATATAATAATTCACATTTTCACATGACAGTTTTGCAAACTATCACCAACAATCCCCCACTTAGTTTGTAAAACTATACAATCCTCTCACATCCATATAGTATCATGCATAAGAAAAGGTGGCAATGTGCTTTTAACCTTTCCATAGGATAAACACTTCAAAGTTATAACATAATTAATGGTAGCGATGTGCTTTTAACCATAATCATTCTCCGCTACAACCGGAAATATCACCCACATGATTCTATAATACTTCAAGATTAATTCACAAAAAAAATATTCAGCACGTAAATGGCCATGTGCTACCATCTAGTATTCATGAACATTTCCAAAAAATCAACCCAAAAAACTTTTGCATAGTAGAAGCGGCACCACTCACTTATGTTCATATAGGTGAAGTTCATTTAAGGTCTTAGCCTTCATTTAACTTCATTAAGAGTTTAATACTCACCCTCCTCATACTTTTCGTATTTCACACTAGACTTAGAATGGTAAATTTCTCTAGTGCCAAAGTTGCTTATCAATAACTTGTTGTTACCCATTGAACTCTTGGACTAGAGGTCTTCTAGAGAAGAGTTGGGTTTCTATTATTGGCGACTTTTATTAAAGGGTTTCAATCCCATTCCCATTGATGATTTTCCATCACCAATTTCTTTTTTAGAGATCAATCAAATCGTTCTTAATTTGACACATTAATTTGTAATTATATCATCACAAATCAATCTTTAGACAAATTCATGTCTCAACAATCATGTCTAGACTTTTGGTATACCTTATTCAATCCTCTAGACATAGTACCTTCACTGTCACCATGTAAAGACACAATTGACATCAGTTGTGGCCACAACAATATTTCTTATAACATGTCTTCCAACCATTTTACCTCTTTACATGCCTCTACTAAATCAACATACTCAAATTCCAAAGTGGAAAGATTTATATGTCCATTTCTTTGAATCTCAAGAAACTAATTATCCGTCAAGGATTAATATCCATTCAGGCATAAGTTTATTGTCACTTGCACTAGTTATTCCAACTAGCATTTATGTATCATTTCGGCATCGCTTGAAAAATCCTAGAAATCTTCCAATTTCTTTTCAATGATCAATCCCTGATCAATTATTTACCTTGCAAGAATTCAAAACAAAAGAAATATATGTTCTAGTACAATGCATAACCTACATAAGAGTATCAATGACACTAGCACTCGATTTGAGCAAAGTTCCAACTAGAAATTCTCTTTAATATGTACAAAACAACATAGCGAGTAAACCCCCACTACATTTAACATCATAGTGAGTAAACCCCCACTATCTTTGCTCACTTTAATCCCTAAAATAATTTATATCTCGTTAAGAACTTTCATCTTAAATTCGAAGATAGAAACTTTTTAGTTCCATTTAACAAGTGCAATAAATATAACAGTGATAATAAACATCATTAACATCATTTATAAATTTAATGAGGGAACATGCAAAAGAAAACAATGCATATTAACCATGACTATTTTACATGATACTAGCACTTGTCCCAAATTTAATCATGTCATCAACATACAAGCAAATAATTTCAATATACACTTAACTATATTATTTTGCTTATAACATGAGACAAAACTTTCGTGTCAACTTTTCATATTATTGCTTAAGTGATTAAAAAATCTCATATGATATAATTCTAATTTGAATAACATCATATCTTAATATACACTTAAGTTCCAATAATAAATAACAACTTTAATAACTCATCATAGAAATTCTTTAATATAGAAAAACATGATCAAAAGAGTATCATTTCATTTTGAAAATTCTCTCCCAAATCCCCCACAATTTTCAAAATAAATTTTCATTTCTAATACTTAAAAAAAATCATCATCATTAGAAAAAAAAATAACAATATCACATTCTATACAATATGACATTCTGGGATGCGATTGTTTCCGCGAAGTATTCCTTACCAATTTATTCCAATTATCCGACTCCAAACAAACTTGGCTTTACTTTTATTTTCATTTTTTTATAACTATTACAAAATTTCTTTCATGGCAATCATCATGCCACCTTACAGAGGGAAACAATTGTTCATCAAAACAAGTTTAAAATCTCATTTGGTTCAATCACTACTCCGTAGTACATGGCCCATAATGCTACCAAAGTATATATTCCCTTGCAGTTGCTTTAAATCAAAGGAAATCATGTCCAATTTTCATGACACTACTCAAATAATGATCACCACTATTTACAAGACCATTGATTTAAAATCTAAACTAATAGTTCATCCGCAATTTGTTTTCACAATGAAGAAAACTTTCATTTATGTCATGCAAGAATCAGAAATGTGTACTTTTCACCATTGTCATGAATACAAAAATAAAGTTGATTTCTCCAACTGGTGAGAAGAAAGTGCATCATCTTTTGACATCATTTTCAAACCTTTGTGATTCTTTCAAACATATATTCTTCAGAGAACTTCCATATCTTCTCTCCCCCGTAATAACGACTTAAGATTGTATGAAAATTGTATGGGATAGAGAAGAAAACTTACTTGGATAATTGTACTTGGAAAAGATAATCTAAATTAACAACAATAATAATTATGTACTTGAAACGTGTTCTCCAACACTGTCCTTAAGTCGTTATTCGCCCCCACTATTTGCTGCAGGGTTATGGCAAATCGACTCTAGGATTTATCCAAGCACCCAGAAATTATCAGCCAGCAATTCTGATAATCTCACCTTCAAGAAAGAATCTGAATGATTTAGAGAGGAATTTCTATATAAGAATCTATATATCACATTCATGCCAAGGGATTCTATTTATAACATATTTCTTCAATAGTTGTGTCTATTCATGAATAAAGAAATGTGTCTTTTCATTCGTCTGTCTACTCATGAACAAATGCTTCTCTTCATCGATGAATCAATATAACAATTCACATTTTCACATGTCAGTTTTGCAAACTATCACCAACAGTATAAAACTAGAAAGAAAATATCCGTTGAATGGTATTTTGAAGAAAAAAAAAGGTCATAAAGTAATTTGGGGTTTAAAAAAAGGGCAAAATCCGAATCTTTTGTGCTTGTTAGGAAACTAATGGATCAGACAAAAACATAATAGAGTGAGATTTCTATCACCCCACCTATAACTAGGATACCCCACTTTTTTCGGTATTTTCAATTTTATCTTTTTTTTTTTCTTATTTTAACATTAGAGTCGTGAGGTACACCTCACTGACAAAAAAAGCTCCGCACGATCAAAACTAAGATTTATTCACGACCCAATTGTTGGTTTTCGTTTTCAGTTTCTTCAAGGAGTGTCCTCTTCCTGATGAGAAGCAAAGGCCGGATCTTAGTAAGAGGTTGGGTCTGAAGAATGTATAAACAAGTCAAGTTTTGGTTTCAGAACAGAAAAACCCAAATGAATGTGAATTTGAATAGAAAGTATTATTGCACTTGTATGTAGTTTGATGCAATTTCGATATATATTGCACCAATTGAATTCCCTTTTCATGAATTCAGACTCAGCTGGAATGCGATAAAAACATAATGCTTAGACAGGAAAATGAGAAGCTTAGAGCGTAGAACAATATGATAAAAGAAGCTTTGTCAAACCCAACATGCAACAATTGTGGTAGTCCAGCCATTCCTAGCCAAATTTCATTTGGATGGTGAGAAGGAGGTTCTAAACCATGAGGAATACGCGAGGTTGTTTTCTCCGAAACCTGCTGGTTACGCAACTGAATCTATAAGAGAAACTGGTGAATGAATAAATCTTAGTTTTGGTCGTGAGGTGGGGTTCTTTCAGTAGTGAGGAGGTATACCTCACGACCAAAATTTTTCTTTCGATAGTGAGATATATCTTACGACCTCGATGTTATTTAAAAAAAATACTAAAATTGGAAATAATAAAAAAGTGAGGTATCCTTAATCACAAGTGGGGTGGTAAAAGCCTCACCCAACATAATATGTCCAAACAAAAAAGGGATCATTAGTTCATATCATTTGGCATAATTGGGCTTTACCGAGCCCATAATCAAATATACGTCCAGGATTGATTTTCCCGCAATCATTATTTGGTAAACAATCCTTCAAGAATCCAACGGTTAATGAGAAACGAGATCGAATGGCTGATGGGGAGGAGAGAATTTAAAAAAGGATTTTCTTAATCTTAACTTTTGTTTGGAATGTGAGATTTTAGAAAAAAAGATTTTGGAGAGAGAGAGAGAATGAGAAGAAAAGTTAGTTTTATCTTGTTTGGTTTAGGGAAGAAAAGGGGAAGAAAAAAAAATTTGTGAAACCCACATCAAATTATTTTCTTTCCACAAATGGAGAAATTATGGAGAAAGACCATAAAGTGAAGCATTAATGAAAAATCTACTTATTTTTTTCTCTTTTTCTCTATTACCAAACAATGAAAAAATTACTCCCTCCGGTCCTATTTATAAGGGTTTTTTGGGGTTTTTCACTCCCATCAAGGAGAGTAGATAAATTTGTTAGTTGTATTGGAAATGTGAAAATTTAATATACTTTTTTAAAATTATCCCTATAATTATCATTGAAACTCTAAAAAGTGTTGACTTTATAGGGGTGTTAGTGGAAAAAAGTAATTAAATATTATTAAAAATTTGAAAGGGATCTTATAAATAGGACTAAAATAAAACCCCCAAAAGAATATTATAAATAGGATGGGAGAGAGTATCAATTTTCTTATCATTCTCTTTCTCTCTTATTTCTATCTTCTCGGCAAATAAACATAGTGTTAGGATCCAATGGATTAATTTTCCAAGATTTTTTTCTACTTTTTTAATTTACTTCTTATTCGTAACTTTAAGAGGTGATATTAAGCAAGCTGAATAAAAATGTTTCTAAAAAAAGTAATCAAATGTTATCGAAAATTAGAATAAAATCTTACAAATAGTATCAATTTTTTTTTAAACGAGTGTCATACTCCCTCCGTCCAACAAGGATGGTAAAATGAGTAGATTTTTTTGTTCCAAACTACAATTAAAATAATTAATGAAAAATTTAGAGATTGTAAACTTTGAATTTTTATTAGTTGATTCATGCAAATGCATTAAATTAGTTGTTTGACAATTGATTAGTGTATTAAATAAATTATTAAATGTATGTCTCCTTAATTTTTTGACTTTTGATTTTTTAAACTATCCTTGTAGGACGGAGGGAGTATATATACGGAAGAGAATACTAGCAACTAACCTAAGAGTACTCCCTCCGGCCGGTCTTATTTATAAGACCATTTTGGAGTTTTTTACTCCCACCAAGGAAAGTGAATAAATTTGTTAGTGACATTGGAAACGTGAAAATTTGATATATTTTTTCAAAACCACCCCTATAATTATTACTGGAACTCTAAAAAGTGTTAACTTTATATGAGTGTTAGTAAAAAAGAATTAATTAAATGCTATTGAAAATTGAAAAGAGTCTTATAAATATGACCAAAATAAAAACTTCAAAAGAATTTTATAAATAGGACCGGAGAGAGTAGTATTTTTAAAAAAAAATAAAAAATAGGAGGATTACCGAATTTATAGATAGTCGTGATTTTCTTCAATCATACGTCAAGCATTTATAACTGGCACTAATACGAATGTAACGATTCCTGAATGAGATTAATCTTTTCCTTCGTGGTTCGTGCATATGAAGTTGCGGTCTTGCCTTTGACTTGGTTTTTCTAGCGTATGAGTTGGAATCTGAGATGCAAATGGATATACTTCATCCGACCCTGTTTTTAAGATTTTTTTGGATTTTTATTTTGGTCTTATTTATAAGTCTTTTTTTTTTCAATTTTTAATAATATTTAATTAATTATTTTCATTAATACTCATATAAAGTCAATAATTTTTAGAGTTCCAATAATAATTATAGGGGTAGTTTTGAAAAAGTATATAAAAATTTCACATTTCCAATGTCACTAACAAATTTATCCACTTTCCTTGGTGGGAGTGAAAAACCCCAGAAAGGTCTTATAAATAGGACCGGAGGGAGTAATACGGAGTACTCCCTCCGTCCCTTATTATAATTAAGATCCTTTTGAAAGATTTTACGTCCATTAAAAAAGTCAATTAATTTAGTTAATTGTATTGGAAATATGAACTTTTGATATGTATTTTCAAAATTTCACTCTTAATATTGTTGGGAATTAAGGTGGCCGAGTTTTTTTTTGGATAAGAACTCGTTAGTACAATTAACAAAACAAGGGCAATTAAGGTGGCCGATAACACTAATCGTAAATGTCATTTTGGTTTTGGAAAGAACTCTTAAATAAGATTTTTTTTTTTAAAGAAGAAAGACAATTAAAACGAAACAAAGACAATATATATATATATATATATATATATATATATATATATATATATATTGAAAAAACTGTGGAGGAGAACTTTACAGTCCCGGCATCTGGAGCAACATGGGTGGGATGCCTCCCCGAGGGATGTTCTCCACAAGGATTCGAACCTCTGACCTTATGATCTTATGGGTTCTCAATATCCGGCCTTATGCTCCTAGCATGCTTCACTCATTTGGATAAGACAATATTTTTTAAATTAAAAAAAAATTAAAACTTCGAACCTTACAAGAATCTTATATTAAAAGGGAAACTTTGAATTGAAAAAAAAAATAACTCATTTAGTTTTCTCATGTATATTTACTTTGTTTCAACCTTTTAATATTCTCAATGTTTAGAATTGAAATTAAGCAAACTCATTAAAAAAAACATTGAAAGAATGATCTAATTAAAGGATCAGAACTAACAATATAATATCAATCATAATGAGACATCACAAGTGTAATGGTTAAAATTTACTTGAATCCTTCGTCAGGGACGGATAATAATATTTGTTCATTATTCAACTCTAAATGTTTATTGTGTTAAGTTTTTGGATCTAAATTCGTCTCTAAACGTGAAGAAATATGAACATGTTTGAATATAATTAAGATGTGACAAGAAAATATAATGATAGGACGGATGAGATTGACCTGATGAGTCAAGAATGATAAGCTTAAAATTATTAATGTCTTGTAATTTTTGTAATAGCTAGAAATCTAGTTCTTATTCAACAGAGAATACATTTTTCTTTCTTTCGTTTTTGCATAAATCAAAAGTTTTCATCTGTTTATTAAAATATCAATTACATAAGTAGATTGATAGTTAAATGTACAATATGAGTTTCAAGATCCGACAGGGGTGTGCATGTGACAATTTAGATGGGTTAGATTTGTTTTTCACCTTACTATCCTAAATGATTAATGGAATCATTTTTTAAACCTAAACCTGTTATAATGAATGACTATAACCGGATCTTATTATATCCCTTCGAGTAGAGACAGGTTTTCGGGTTAGATCGGGTTATGCTCAATCAATTCCATATAGAAGAACATGTTGATTAGGAAAAATTATTAGTTAATTATGGATCATGTGATCCAGGCACATTTCAACCGTTGATAGTTTATTTTTTAATTAAAAAAATTTAAAAATTAAATAATGAAGGGAGGTGATTATCCTGGACATTAATCCCGGACCACCTAATAATTGTCCGTTGATTAGGGTCATTTTGATTAATGTATATAAAAACATACAAGTGTTATAACTCCAATGATAATTTTCTTTTTCCCAAAATATAATATTGTTTCAAAATCAAAGTTATGATAATGAATAATATATAATAAGGTTTGAAAATTGTATATTATAATTTGTGATTATTTATTGATCAATAAAGATAAATTAAATTACTACTTGATAATTAATTAATTTGTTAGATAAAGTATTAAATATATATATATATATATTTTATTTCTCAAAAAGTTATCATCTTTGTGAAATAGAAAGAGTAATAAAAGACACAATTGTACATTCAATATTAATAAAAAGAAAATAGGTGATACACTGATAATGTAAAGCTTTTTTTCAATGTGAGTTCATCGTGCACTATTCAATTCTTTATGGTTGTTAACTTTTAATTAAAAGTAATACAAATAAATGATGAATCATCGACTGATAACATTAAAAAAATTTATACCTTCAACAAACATCCATTACTCTCTAAAAAAATACAAACTTTTAAAATTTTAACATATTAAGTAAACGGTAACACTTTCTATTTTCTGTTGCCAATAGTAATATTATCTATTAAGATGTCTTTACATTTGATTTTGGTGTTGCTAATAAGTGTTTTTAGGATTTGTTAAACTTTTTATATTAAAAAAAACAAATGTGCATTCACAAGTCTTTATTTATTATATTTAACTTTTTAATAAATGAACCAATAACATTAGTTAGTATTTCAAAATTTTTTTTTATATACTACGACAAAAGTCGAAACAATCCGAGACAAATTAGGGTCAACTATTGCCGTTATATGTAAAGAATCAAAGCTCCGTCTAATTTGCTCCCTCCTTAAAGTGGAGCATGTGATGCTCCCCCTGAAAAATATATTTTGTTAAAATGCTCTCCCATATTATAATCGTTGGATGATGTTTAAAAATCATCAATGGACCAGATTAATTCATGGATAACTGAAGAACAGGTAAAAGAGCATATTTGCATCAAGCCTTACGTCTTATCCAAGGCGTAGGTGTTAAAGTTATATACAAAAACTACGTCTTGGTTGAGACATAAGTGCTAAAAATTAACATTTACGTCTTGGTTGAGACGTAGGGGTTTAAAAAAATTAATATCTACGTCAAAACTTAGACGCATGTGTTAAAAATATATACAAAAAATACGTCTTGGTAGAGACGTAAGAGCTAAAAATTAATACTTACGTCTTAGTTGAGACGTAGGGGTTTAAAAAATTAATCCCTACGTCAAAGCTTAGACGTGAGTGTTAAAATTATATACAAAAGCTATGTCTTGGTTGAGACGTAAAGGCTAAAAATTAATACTTACGTCTTGGTTGAGGCGTAGAGGTGTAAAAAAAATTAATATATACGTCAAAGCTTAGACGTAGGAGTTTAAACATAGGGTGTTTAAAAAACGTACGTCTCAGGTGGGACAGGACGTAGGGTGTTAAAAAAAAAAATTAATCCATATGTCTTAGTTGAAACGTAGGGTATTAATTAAATTGGACCAAGTTGCAACTAACATCATACATTTCAGCTAAGACGTATAATAGTTTTATTTACCGATGAAAAATCAGCAATTACCAATTTTGACATAGGAAAAACATTTTAACAAAAACTTAAGGGGGAACAAATTAGAACGAATCAAGAATAAAAGGTCTTTGGAAATTGGAGACATGGAGTAGTTGACTTTACAGCGAGTTGTTATGACGGTAGAGTGAGGCAGTTAGCAAGTGTTATTAGTATTTTTTGTATAAAAAAAAAAAAAAAAATCTCTGCCCTATCTTTTAGTACTTAGCCAGTCAGCCGTAACATGACAATAGTACTCTTTAAAAAAATACATCTCCGACTTATAATATAAATAAATTTAACTATTTTCACACTGATTAGTTGAATGTATTTAATTTTTTCAAATTTATAAAAAATAGAGGTATTTTAGGAAAGTAGTATTGGGAATGAAACAAAAATAAAATGAGAAAACAATTTTCTAGGTATATTTTAAGAAAGTTGCATTAGAAATGAAATAAAATTTAAGAAAATTAATTAATTTTGCTTATATTTTAAACCAAATGAAATTTGTTTTCTGTTGCTTATATTTCAAGTCGGATGAAGTGTTGTTTATCTTATACCATTTTTTAAGTGTAAAGTAGTGTAAGGAGAGAAAAGATTTTTTTGTAAAAAAATGTGAGCGATGACATGATCGAATGGAAGAGAGAGATAGGAAGAAAGGAAGTATATAAGGAAAAAGAGTGTGAATATCATTATCTAAAAAAAATCAACAAGGTCCAACACAGTTGGTAGATCGATAGCTAAGTTTCTTAACCATGATGTTAGGGGTTCGATCCCTGCCGTGGGCATGAAAAAAGTTTTGTTGGTAAAAGCAAAATTCATTTCGGTGATCTCTACGCCTCAAAGGGGTCGGGATTAGTCTTCAGCTATCAGCTGGAGGATACTCTTGGTGCACACAAAAAATCATTACCTAAAAAAATAATAAAAAACTCATTAGTAAGATACTTCAAAAACAATCGTTAACAAAATCATATTAAGAATACTACAAAATTCACTTTGTTATATTTCTAGTTTGCAACTTTTTTCCCCACCTTGCAAAGTAGGTCAACTAAGGTACATGTTTTTATGAGTTTTTTTAACCTTAAGTTGCAAATAAAAATTTAAAATTGATTAAGTTTTATTTAAAAAAAACAGCATTGAAAAAATTAAAAAAAAAATCTGTAATTTTTTTAATAAAAAATGTTATTTTTAAATTCTTATCTTCAACGCTTATCAAATATAAATACTAGGAGTAATATGATATTTAATTTTTGTTTTTATTGAAGATAAACGGTTAGTGAAAATAGAGAAATAGAGAAAAAGCTCTTTTAAATTGTAATCATAGGAGGGTTTCGACACTCGTTAAAAAAGTCTTAAAATATAACCAACACATCAAAAATTATGTTTTTTAAAATTTTTTTTTGGATAAATATAATCTTTAAATTCTTAATGCATTTGAATAGACCATTCTCTAATATTCAATCTGTCCCATATAATTTTTAGTTATTGTATATAAATTAAGAAATGAGTAAATGATATAAGAATTTTATATATTTTAACTATATTACTCTCATTTAATAATTAGATAAAGTAATAATAAATATGTGAAAACTATATCAAAGAGAGATAAAAAAAATAAGTGGTGAAAAAAATATGATAAATAAGAATATGCTCGAAAATAAATACATAAGTATTGAAATTCTAAAAATACATGATATATAAAATAAGATAAAATAATTAATTAAAAATACATAAATTATTAAATGAAGAAATCTAGCATAAAATTTTTATTTGAAGTTTATTCAACATCAATCTATCTAAAAACATTCATTAACATTCGCCTCAAAATAATATAGATTACTATGAGAGTCAAAGTAAATCATGCATACTCATCCGTTATAAGATTTCAGTATGATGCAAAAATGAAAATGACTTAAGTGCATGAAAATAAGAAGCATGTGTTGATTCATGTGAGGGTTTTAACCATTAATTTTGAAAATCAATAGTTAAAACTCTCACATGCATAATAGTAAGTACTTATTATTTTCATGCATTTGAGTCATGCCCAACAAAAGTATCCATCACATATCCATTTTTCATATTAAAAATACTCGTGTCCAGGCGTGTAGCAACGAAGGACGGATCCGCGCAAGCCATGGTAAAAGAATATATATATATGAAAATCATTTTACATTTCTATCCCCTTGTATTTATATTTTGTTATATTTTCTTACATTATCTAAACATTTGGATTTGTAATGTCAACAAAATTAATACTCCCTCCGTTTTATATTATAAGCAAATATAACAATATTTGCGCTTAACAAGAAATGGTAGTTATGTGTAGTTAATATTCTCAATTTTATAAAAAAGTAAGATATGTTACCTAAAATACCCCTAATGTGTAGTTAATGTTCTCAATTCTTGAGAATTGTGTACATATTAAATGAGGGTAATTTTGAAATGAAAATTTTTTGTTTGATTAAGGTAGTTGAATTTGCTTATATTTTAAAACAAGATAATGATGTTTTTTTTGCTTATATTTTAAAACGGAGGGAGTACTAGCTATATACTAAACATTTTGAGATGTTATGAACTTGCTTCTGGCTTAAAGATTAATTATCACAAAAGCATGTTGGTGGGAATAAGGTGTAATTCACATGATGTGTTGTCTAGTGCAGCTATCCTCAATTGCAGAATTGGAAGTATCCCTTTTAAATATTTGGGCATTCCTCTTGGTGCATGTCCGAGTAGAGTCTCCACTTGGAATCATGTTGTTGAGGTCTTACAAAATAAACTTTCTTGTTGGAAAAGTAAGCATATCTCCTTCGGTGGTCGTGTCTCTCTTCTTAAATCGGTACTCTCTTCTATTCCCCTATATTTTTTTTTTCTTTTTTTATTGCTCCAAAATCTGTTATAAATACAATAAATAAGATACGGAGGAGATTTTTGTGGGGGGCCAGGATCACGTTAAAGTGAGTTGGGTTAGTTGGAAGGTGATATGTAAAAAAAAAAGGAAGGGGGCTTGGGTGTGAAGGATTTGGAATTATTTAATAGGGCATTAATAGGAAAATGGAGGTGGAGATTATTGGGTGAAGAGGAGGCTTTATGGAAGAGGGTAGTGGTAGCTAAAAACGGAGAGGAGGTCATTAGCAATTGCATAAGGAGTGGTAAAGAATCATTTAAAAGAGGGTCGGGGTGGTGGAAAGGGTTAGGAGATACAGAGAAAAATGATGGGAGAGGTTGTGAAAATTGGGTTGTGAAGGGTATTAAAAGAGAATTAGGAGATGGGAAGGAAGTACTGTTTTGGGAAGACAAGTGGGTGGGGAACATAGCTTTGAAGGAGAGATTTCCTAGATTATATAGGTTGGCTGAAGATAAGAAAGCTGTAGTGAGGAATATAGGGGAATGGAGGGAGGGACACTGGGAGTGGTCGGTTAAATGGAGAAGGGGCTATTTCAATGTTGAATGACATATTAGTTGGAGTTAGAGCTGTTATGGATTCAAAAGATCATTGGTCGTGGATTCACGATAAATATGGTTCATACTCTGTCAAATCTGCATATAACATCTTGCAACAGGATAATTCTGGAAGTACAGAGGCCGAGGAGATTTATAAGGAATTCTGGAGCAACAATGCACCTGCAAGAATGTCTACTTTGGCATGGAAAGTTTTGAAGAATGGCAGCATAGCAACAAGACTGAATTTGAAAAAAAAAGAAATAATATCAGTCAGGGTGAGGATGGTTCATGTGTTCTTTGCAGAAAGGAAGAGGAATTTACAGATTACTTGCTTTTCGACTGTCCTGTTAGTTATTTGATATGGCAGCGTTGTTATTCTTGGTTCGGAGTTCAAACTGTGCTACCTATATCTAGAATGCATCATTTTCAGCAGCACGTGGGACTTCTGAATCAGTCTCTGAAAGTAAAGGCAGCATGCAGCATGGATTAATTTATGGATAGTGATTGTCTGGAGCATATGGATTAACAGAAATAATAAAATTATTTTTGAAGGAGAACATTTGAATGTTGAAGGAATTGTCGAGAATATAAGTATTAAATTTTGGCTTATTATCAAAGAGGATATACATGGCAACTGTTACTCATATGGGGATTGGTGTTTAAATCATCAGAATTGCTTGGCACTGTTGGAGAGATCATAGCAGCATAAGAAATTATTAGCTTGCTGGGGTAGTTTATTTTGTTCATGAATTTCATATGATTGTATGCTATGACAGTGTTGTTTTGCAGGGGTATTTGATGTATACTTTGTATTGTCTGCTTTTGAGTATTTCTTATACTCTTTTTGTTATTAATAAATTTTCTTTGCTGATAAAAAAAATACTAGCTATATACTACTATTGATAATAATTTTGTATTTGCGAGTATGTGTTGGGAATTTATAGTACCAACGAACGGATATAATATCTGTATGGGAATAACTTTTTAGAGTTTTGCTAATAAGTATTTTTAAGGGTGAGTATCCCTTATACTCATTAATTTTCCATTGTGGTGTAATAATTCTTTATCTTGCACTGCCTCTTGTTGCTCTTAATCCTTTGATGTAGTCCAATGTTGTATATCGGTGAGTATCCCTTATACTCATTATATAAAACAGTTTTGCTTTCATAAAAAAAAAAGTATTTTTAAGGTTATTAATAGTGAAAAAAATTATAAATCCACATTTATTTTTTTAAAAAAATTAAAAGTATATATTTTTCAATACTTTTTTATTCTATTAAAATATCTAATCAACAATAAGTATAAGGAAATTTCTAAAATGCAATCAAAAATTGAATGGTTGCTATGTAATCCATTCTTAAACCAATAAAATCTTGCCACCTAAGACATGTATGCCACATCATTACTTAAATTAGTCAAAATTAAGTTTTGCAATTTAGTCCAACATAAAAACTAGATTATTGTAATTTAGTCCTTTTGTACTTTTAGACAAATTATAAATTTTAAATTTTTTTTTATATAAAAAAAAATTTCTTAAACCCAGAACTCATCTTCATTTATCAAAACACACCGCCGCCACCATCGCCGCCGGCGCCACTGCCACCACCATCGGTGGCGCCGGCGCAGGCGGCGATGGCGATGGCGGTGAGTTTTGAGAAGTGAAGATGAGTTCTGGGTTTAAGATTTTTTTTTATATAAAAAAATAAATTATAATTTGTCTAAAAGTACAAAATGACTAAATTACAATAATCTAGTTTTTATGTTGGACTAAATTGCAAAACTTAATTTTGACTAATTTAAGTAATGATGTGGCATACATGTCTTAGATGACAAAGTTTTATTGGTTTAACAATGGGTTGCATAGCAACCATTCAATTTTTGATTGCATGGTAGTAACACCCTAAGTATAATTGTCGGTATTTACCTAATTTTTATTAGCAGCTGTAGCATCTGTGTGCAATTGCCATGCCCATTATTGCTTAATTGGACCATACCCATGGGAACATGGTTTTAATTAAGAAGAAAAAACATCAAAGGGAAATATTCGTCTACAAGTAACTACTAAATAAGATTTTATTAGACTGAAAACAAAAAAACACATGACAAATCAGACATGCAAGCAAATTAATTAAACAAACACCACAAGGAACATTTCTTATACAAATAAACTATTAAGAGAAACAATAATGTTACATATATATACATCCATAATTGATATTTGGATATACATCTGTTTATCTTATATGCCGAATTAAACAAGACAAACATGATAAACATATATACATCCAAATATCAATTCTGAATCTACATATAACAGTTCTCTAAAAGAAACAATCATCTATTAGCTAGCGTCACTCTTTATTCTATGACAATAATCAAACTCTTGAGTAACTACATGACTTCAACTTTAGGGGTATCAACATACCCTAATCACCGGAAACCCTAGAAAACAGAAACACATGACGTTGCCCAATATAAGTATATAGTGATATATTATTTTCAGATTATTTTAATGATGAGGGCATTTGGGCTCAAATGCAAGAGGTCCAGCAGTGTAAAGCAGGAAAGGGAACTTCTGGAAGGACACGTAAGGCTTCTCGGGCCTGAGGATAGCACCAGTGACACCACCATGAAGATTAGAGGGCTTTAGGCCATTGGGTGCACTCACCAAAACCACGTTGCACTTGTGAACTCCATAGGTGGTGATGGTCTTAGGTGCTTCAAGGAAGAAGTAGCCATTCTTGTCCGTCTTGGCTGTTTGGACCAATTTGTATTTGGTGTTGTTGCATTGGAGCTTCACAACGGCACCTGCAACCAATTTGAAGAAAACATAATGGTTAGTTGTCGTTTACCATGCATCAAGGGTAGATGAACCATAGTTGTCGTTTCATGGGTTCAAAATGTCCTCACAACGAGAAAATAAAGGAAAATGTTAACAAAGTATCCAAAAAAGTTAAAAGCAGTAAAAAGTTATTTTAATTTTTTTAAAAAAAAATATGAGAAAAAAACTAAAACTTGTAAATTTTATTTATTTATTTATTTTTTAAGAATCTGAATAAATGTACTTGTTAACAAATTAAATTCCAACAATACATAATTGCACCTCAAATCCGAGACAATAATGTAATTACCACTCCGTATTTTTGAAAAATAAAATAAAAAAAATACTGTACTAAGAGACTTCACTTTTCTCTTTCTTATCTTTTCTTGTTTTCACCTAAATTTTTTCGGTAATAATAATAGGCATCGGAAATAAATAATGTTCTTGTTAGAAAAATAACATGTGTGAATGTGGTTATGAATTTTTTACTAAACGTATCTATTAGCAAGATTCACGATACTGTAACATGAATTTTAATTTTTTTTTGTAAGGGAAACATGAATTTTTGTAATAAGGTAATTGTATTTTTTTTTTTTTTAAAAAAAAGAGAAGTTGGTATTGAAATCAATGCTATTTTTTTTAAACATAGGGTACGAATCCTATTATTAAAATTTAAAAATTGCATTCCTCGAGGAAACTTAGGCTTGAGCTATCGAGATTAATCTCATATTTAAAATATGTGGAGACAGATTGTGCATTACCTTTTCAAGAAAAAATTGTAGATCTATGTACATAAGCAAGCGCAAAATATTTGGGGGAGTAAAACGGTAAAAAAAAAAACAAAGATAAAAGTGGAATGAAGTTAATATATAGTTTATGTAGCTTTTCAGTAGACTGAGATTTGTAATAAACAGTTAAATTGAAAAAAGTATTTTGATTGAACAACATGCATCCATGATCCATCAATAATATATACTAAGGTAAAGTTTCTAATAATAATGGGTGGTGAGAAATCTGAAGGAGAGTGGTTGAGAGAGTTAATTAATTACCAAGAACCGGTGTGGCTCCCAAGAGAGTATCAACCCCAGCATACTTGCAGGGCTTGACATAAACAACACCTTGAACAGCTACAAAGGTTCTAGGTAAGTGATGCACCGCCGGTGGTGATGGGTGACCACGTGGCGGTGGTGTAGGAGGGTAATGATGGTGGGTAGGAGGCTTAGATGGTGCTTGTGTAGGAGGGTGGTGGTGGTGGGTAGGAGCTGGTGACGTGGGAGTGGGAGTGGGAGGAGAGTGAGCAGGAGCAAAAGCTGGTGGGTGGTGGTGGGTAGGGGGCTGAGATGGGGTATGTATGGGAGGAGTTTGGTGGTGGGTAGGAGGCTTAGATGGAGCTTGTGTAGGAGGTTGGTGGTGGTGGATAGGAGGTGGTGACGTAGGAGTAGGAGGAGAGTGAGAAGGAGGAAAAGCTGGCGGGTGGTGGTGGCGGTGATGTGGTGGGTGGAGAGGGGAATGGGTTGGGGGATGATAATGTGGGGAAGGAGTGTGAGAGGGTGAAGAAGTGGGTGGAAGAGTGAGAATCTCTTCACCAAACACAGTGAAGAAGGTGTGTAAGAGAATGAGCAGGACCAATGCCATTGCTTCAAGGAGAGAGTGGAGAAAGCAACTTTGCTATAGAGAATGTGAGTGAGAAGAAAGTAGTGAATGTTGGCAGTGTTGGAGGGGTATTTATGGCGGTTGATGCCCATATTCGATCATTGTGGTTTTAGTTCGTATGTAAAGAAAATTCAGGTTTATTTTGTTCAGGTAAAGTAATCCTACTTCGAACATCCAAGCCAGGTACGACTAGCCCGACGCCTGCCCGGGCTGGCATTTTGTTTTCCCTTCCTTTTTTTAAAATATTTTTCGAAAAACATGTTTTATGATTTTAATATCTTAGTATATTTAGGACCAATTTACATACATTTATTACTTTATAGACGATCTGGAATCTAAAAAATAAGTTTGATGATCTTAATATTCAATAATTTTGGGTATCAACTTACATACATTTTTATTTCACACCTTAATCTATGGGAAAGTGCTTCCCGTGATTGCGCTTCCTAGGATTTACTATACTATATTCCCTTTAGTCCTATTTATAGGACACACTTAACCATATCACACATATCAAGGAAGGTAGTTAGGTTTCTTGAAACCTTAAAAAAATATTTCAACATTACAATCTTAACCTCTTAACTTGCATTGGGAATTTCACAATGTATTACTTCACATTAATGAGCAAAGGACAAATAAGAGAAAATAGCAATAAATGCCTCCTAGAAAATACAAAGTGACTTATAAATAGAACCAAAGAATCCTTCTAGAATGTGACTTATAAATAGGACCGGAGGGAGTATCTTTTCTCTCTTGCTTAAGTGAAAATGCATTTTTTTCCCTTGATAATTGGTATTTAAACCTTTGTAATGTTAAATTCATTTCCATTTTTTTAAAGATACTAATCACTCAAGCACGCCTTGATCACCACGCCAGTTTTACGTGTGTATAACACAACTACTACAATCCATCACCCTATATACAACTATTGTGCGTTAATGTTGAATATGTTATTGAGAATGGCAATTAAACTTACTCATGTGGATATTGGCTCGAACCCTTCATAATTTTGGTAGGAAAAATTTGCTCGGGTTTGGAGAAATCCGAACCCGAAATCCACGTTAAGAAGTGGGACGATTATTGGATTGTAAGTATCCACCCCTGCTCTTAAACCATTCATGATATAAACATTAAATAATATTCATTACAATAATAATATAATGGTTTGTGTTTAATTTTCCTTAACAATTTTTGCTAAAATCATGATTTAAATTTTAAGTCTTGATATATTTTTAAAATGTTTAACTTTTATTATTATATATTATTTGAATTATAATGTATTTTACTTACTATTTGTGTTTAATACAATGAATGATAATTCTAAAAAATATAATTAAAAGTAATTGAACTGGTTAATCGCGATTTGCCCCAAACATAACGTGAATGAGTTTTGGTTTCACTTTTTCATACTCGCTCCTGAACCATCATCGCTCTTAATATATGAAAAATTGGGATCAGAGAAATCGACCCCAAACAAGACCCATTACCATGCCTGTATGTTATTATTGTGTTATATCAGATACTCCTGGAGTAGAATATGTTATTGTGTTGCCAATTAATGGATACGTTAAAAATAAGAGATTATGTAAACATCGTCATATTAGCCTATTAATTTAAATCAATTATAAAATAAAAATTCAAAATAATACGAGTCAAATTGGATATCATAGAATCCATGGTTGTATTCATATTAATTATTTTCATTGGTGAATAGTCGGAATTTAATTGATAAATCTCATCCTGGTAGATAGTTTTTGCGAGTACTCAATTAATTGGTGGAGGCCGAATCGCCATCGCAAAGCCCATGCATCTTTTAGACCCATGGTGCTCTTAATGGGGCTGAGGAGATATAAGCAGTGGTTTACAAACCTCAATCTTTAGGTCCCAAACCTTTTTTTTCGATGGAGTTCTATCGGAATATTTTTCGACGCATCTGAGTCGAAAAATGCATTTTTCCGACTTTAAAAATGATTTTTTTTAATAAAAAAGTATTCGAAAAATGCATTTTCCGACTCAGAGATTTCGAAAAATATTCAAACAAAACCCCATTAAAAAAAAGATTTGGAGACTAAAAACGGAATTTGGGGACTAACATCCTCAAAAGACCAAGCCAATGAGAAGGTAAAGCCCAAATAGGAGCATCAAGAAGATCCAAAGGCAGTCGCCATTTCGAATAAACCCCACCACGTGGCAATATAGGGATAAGGCAGATTCATTTAATTACTCGGCATTAAACCTTCTAAATTTATTGTTCACTATTTCTCATCCTTAATAATACTATTTCGATTACTCCCTCTGTTTCACTTTAAGTGTCTTTTTGGACTTTTGCACATAGATTAAGAAAGTGTTGATTATGATGATTATTGTAAGTTTTATGTGTATTTTATCAAAAATGTCCCTATTTAATATTTTATTTTGTCAATGCATCATTACTAATATTACAAATTTCAAAACTAAAACAACATTAAATGTAAGGGTAAATAAGGAAAAACAGTATTAAATGTTGCCTAGATTTTGTAGAAAGACACTTATTTCGAAACAAAATTTTGATGTTAAAAAGACACTTAAAGTGAAACGGAGGAAGTATTTGTTATTGTTCTAGATCGAAACACATGAAAACATGGTTTTGATTACTAATAAAATAGGAATGATGAAAAATATTTGTCAACAACAAACTTCTAATTAAGATTTTAACCAACGTGGGGTTGGTCAAGTGGTAGCTCACTTGGTCCCTTAACCAACTGGTCTCGAGTTCGAGCCTTGGGTATGGAGCAACCCCCGCTGGAAGACCCCTACCGCTTAGTGCGAGCTCAGTTGGGTCGGATCGGATGAGTCGGATTCTGGGTAAACCAGATTCGGGTACCGGTTGGTATACACAAAAAAAAAAGATTTTAGACCGAAAAGAGAAAAATAATAGACAAATTAGAATCGAAAGCAAAATGAAGAAAAGTCATAAAGGAACAATTTTTAATATTAAATAAATTATTGAGAGAACCATTTGTAACGGTCACACTTAATTATATGATAATTGTTCAAGCTTTAAAGTAATTGCATGACTATAACTTTAGGGGAATCTTTAATTCCCTAAAATACACAATGTAGAGATGTATAAGTATAATATTTTATTTTTAGATATTATTTAAATGATAAAGGCATTTGGGCTCAAAAGCATACGTTTAGTAGCGTAGAGGTTGAGATGGAGCATATGTAGGAGGGTTATGATGGTGGTGGTGGTGGTGGTGGGTAGGAGGCTTAACTGGGGCATGTTCAGGAGCTTTATGAAGGTCGTTGAAAGATTGAGATGGAGCATGTGCAGGAGCCTTATGATGGTGATGGTGGGCCTTACGAAGGTCGTTGAAAGATTGAGATGGAGCATGTGTTGGAGCCTTATGATGGTGGTGGTGGGTAGGAGGCTTAGCTGGGGCATGTTCAGAAGCCTTATGAAGGTCGTTGAAAAATTGAGATGGAGCATGTGCAGGAGCCTTATGATGGTGATGGTGGGCCTTACGAAGGTTGTTGAAAGATTGAGATGGAGCATGTGTAGGAGCCTTATGATGGTGGTGGTGGGTAGGAGGCTTAGCTGGGGCATGTTTAGGAGCCTTATGAAGGTCGTTAAAAGATTGAGATGGAGCATGTGCAGGAGCCTTATGATGGTGATGGTGGGCCTTACGAAGGTCGTTGAAAGATTGAGATGGAGCATGTGCAGGAGCCTTATGATGGTGATGGTGGGCCTTACGAAGGTCGTTGAAAGATTGAGATGGAGCATGTGCAGGAGCCTTATGATGGTGATGGTGGGCCTTACGAAGGTCGTTGAAAGATTGAGATGGAGCATGTGTTGGAGCCTTATGATGGTGGTGGTGGGTAGGAGGCTTAGCTGGGGCATGTTCAGAAGCCTTATGAAGGTCGTATAAAAATTGAGATGGAGCATGTGCAGGAGCCTTATGATGGTGATGGTGGGCCTTACGAAGGTTGTTGAAAGATTGAGATGGAGCATGTGTAGGAGCCTTATGATGGTGGTGGTGGGTAGGAGGCTTAGCTGGGGCATGCTCAAAAGCCTTATGAAGGTCGTTGAAAAATTTAGATGGAGCATGTGCAGGAGCATTATGATGGTGATGGTGGTGGTGGATAGGAGGCTTAGCTGGGGCATGTTCGAGAGCCTTATGAAGGTCGGTGAAAGATTGAGATAGAGCATGTGCAGGAGGGTTATGGTGGTGGTGGGTAGGAGGCTCAGTTGGGGCATGCGTAGGAGCCTTATGGTGGTGGTGAAGCGAGGAAGGGATATAATGAGGGATAGCAGAAAGAGTGTCAATCTCTTCAGCAAACACAGTGAAAGAGGTGAGTAGGAGAAAGAGTAGGACTATTGCCATTGCTCTAAGGAGAAGAAGGCAAAGCTACTTAGCTATAGAGAGAAGGAAGTAGTAGATGTTAACATTATGTGATTGTGTGAGGGGTTATTTATAGGAGAAATTATTAGTTGGTGATGACCCAATCAATCGTTTTGGTCCAATTCAATAACAACCTAACATGCATAAAATATAATAACCGCCAATTCAATTTTATTTTTATTTTTATTTTTCTATCCACCAAATTGATATTGGTGTGAACATGAAGTCCTAACCAATAATTAATTTCTCTATTATTTATTACTTTTCATGCCGAGATTTTATGCTTTTTTTTATATATAAAATCAATTCTAACTACCAACATGGGTTGGTCAAGTGGTAGCTCACTTGGTACATTAACCAATTCGTTTCGAGTTCGAGTCTTGGGTATAAAGCAACCCCCGTTGGGAGACCCCTACCGCTTAGTGCGAGCTCAGTTGGGTCGGACCGGATGAGTCGGATTTTGGGTAAACCGGATTCGGGTATCGGTTGGTGTAAAAAAAAATTCTATTCTAACTTAAATATGTTTTTAGTACAAGTATGATAGTCGTTGTTTTAGTTTAGTCCTTAGCTTATAAAAAATAAATCGTGGTTCAAAAGTTGTTTGTTAATTTGAGAAATGAATTTGGATGATAAATTTGAGACAAAAAGAAAGAAAAAGATCTTAATTAAAAACTTACAAAACTGAACTAATTAATTTCTTTCTCTAAACATTTTCATTTTTTTTTAAAAGTTAAAGATCAATGTTCTTATATTTATTTTAATTTTTCTTTATCTTTTAAAAAAAATATTATGTCTCTCCCTCATCAATTTATATATCTTAATTTCTTTAAAGAACAATTTAAAAAATTTATCGTATTATAATATTCCTCATTTTTTACTTTACTATTTTAATATATTTTTTCAAAGATTCTACCACTTTTCTCACTTTTTTTATTTATTATAATCTTTACTTTATAAAAAATTATTATATAAGATTTTGAAATAAATTCTTAGTCAAACACTTTCCGGTCTCATAATTAATTTCTTTTTGAGTGAAGTACTACTTTGTTCCCTCATGTTTTTTAGATGGGACATTTTAGTCCTTCAAAATGTAGAAATTCACTTTTAGTCCCATAAGATTTTTTTTATGAGACACTTAAGTCCGCAGTTGAGGCAATTGGCGGAGTGGACAGAGAGACTCAAGTGTCCCATAAAAAATTCTTCAGGGATTAAAAGTGAATTTTCACATTTTGAATGAGTAAAGTGTCCCATCGAAAAAACATGAGGTACCAAAGTGGAACTTCACTCTTTCTTTTCTCTCAAAAGATATTCAATCTATTTTATTATTATTTTTTTAAAAATTAAATACTAAAATATTTATGTTCATTTTATCTTTTTTTTTCAACTCCTTCTCCATTCCTCTCACTCTATTATCTATTTATCCTATTTATTTTAAGAAAAAAAATCACTCTATGATAGAAAAATAAAAATCTTAACTATATGTTGTCAAAATCCAAATAAAAAAAACAATTTAAATTAATATTTATTAATAATTTTTTTAATATTCATAAATAAATAAAAATTATTTAATTTTGTTTTAACACTTATTTAAATTTTTAGTTTTTGAATTTAACTGTTTTTTTTTAATGTTTTGGGTCTCTCAAATTTGCTCAAACATTTAATGTGACATTGCATTTTTAAATACTTGTTTTGTATATTTGACATGGCTGACGTGACATTTTGTCAGCCATGTTATCTACTCTTCTAACAAAAATATTATAACATCAACGACTAAATATAACTTTTAAACCGTTAAGGAATTTTCAGGAATTTTTTTAATTAAAAAAAGATAAAGACTAAAAACCAAAATTTGCTCATTTTTTCAGAAATTTTATACTTAATTAAGCATTTTAGTTAATATATTCCTTTTCAATTTTTCTTCTTTTTTTCAACACCATTAAATTTCATCGCTATTTTATTCATCTATCCTGTTAACTTTGTAAGATAATATATATATATATATATATATATATATATATATATATATATATATATATATAACATGTAATTGATTTTTTCAATAGAATAATTTTTTACCTCTCTTATTTAATATTTTTTTTTAAAAATAAACGTTATAATATTCATTTTTTTTTGGATTAATTATAATATTCATTTTAAATTGGCTTTAAATATGTCTTCATCTATTGAACTTTTGGATCGTTTTGTCACACACTCATTCATTTTTTCAGAGTTAGGATCCTCAAAGTTCACTCCGATTTATTATAAACCACTTCTTCCAATTTCGACCAAATTTTATTGATGTCTCACCGAATCCTAGTCAGAAACTACATGTGGTGACACGTGGGGTGTTGCCAAATGCATGGTTTTTTTTTTTTAATTTATAAAAAATTTAATCTAGATCAGATAGGGATATATGGCAAAATGACCATAAACTACAAGAACGAAAAAAATTGAATGAAGCTTTTATTGGCTACTACGTGTGCATTTCATAGTACAAAACAATCTAAAGTCGATAACCACCTCCATTGACGTGAAAAAACCCTTGGTTTTAAGACCAAATACACCCCTCAAAGCTTCTTGTGCAACATGTAGTGTGACAACAAAATAACAACATACATGCCATTCGATTAACCCTTGATTCACTTCCCTAATTAGCCATTGTGTTAGCCTCCTTGTTAGTTTTCATGCATTTATGAACAAATTCTACATCCTTCATGTTACTTAACAGATTTTTCATTTTATTCCTTAAAAACCGTACGTAGCTCCCTTAGGTTTTCCCCTTCATGCATCACCCAAGTCAAAGCAATTTTTTCAACTTGGACTTTATGACTAGTTCCTTTTCCATAGGTTGTTACTCATGATCGCTTTATATATTAACCATACGATTTGTTGGTTGATAACATTTTCTTCGTTTAAGCTATTGTTATGTAAATTTAAGTTGAAAATTCAACAACCATAGGTTTTTTTTATGTCAATGGGGTGATTGTTGGCTTTAATTTAGATTGTTTTGTATTACGAAATGTATATGTAGTGGTTTGTAAAGGCTTCATTAAGTTTTTCATCATTGTAGTTTGGATCGGAGTCATTTTGTTGTATACCATTGTCTGTATTAAATAGTAAATAAAAATTCACGTGGCAACACGTATCGTCACGTATTGTGTGTGGCTAGCATTGGCAATTTGGGCGGGCGGGCATGGGCGCATGGCCGCGAATGCCCGCCCACCCATTAAATTTTTTTGGGCGAAAAATTCATGCTATGCCCGCCGATAGGGCGGGCTGGGCGGGCTTGTGTGCGACCCATTTAAATTAAAAAAAAATAAAAAATGAAAAGAGACCCACAACAACTATCAAATGTGACTGGATTTTGATTCTTGAGTTAGGAATTTAGGATCTTGAAATGTGATTGGAGCTGGAGGACGACGGAAGACTGAATGTGTATGACTGTGTTTGAGACTTTGTTTAGGAGTAGGTTAGTTTTTTTACTTTTTGGGTTTGCTTTAGGCCTTTTGGGTCATTTATGTTTTTTTTTTTTTAAAAAAAAATTGGCTAGTAGGGTTATTTTTTTACTATTGTGTTTGATTTTTTTTAAAAAATTAAATATTGGGCGACCCGTGGACGGCCCGCTGCCCGCCCGAGAATGCCCGCAAAAAAATGGACAGGGCGGGCGGGCATTTTTTTAAAAAAATTGGGCACAAAATCAAAGTCATGCCCGTAAAAAATGGAAGGCAAGCGGGCGGACCCCATGGACATCGGCCCAAATTACCAATGCTATGCGTGGCTGTCTAGGATTTCAATAAAACATGTATGCAAAGTTTGCTCGGAATTGGAAACAGGGATATACAACAAGCCCGAAGTAACATTTAGAAGTAAGACATTAAAAGAAAAAAGAATAAGAGTTTGTGATAAAACGACACCAAAATTTAATTTGCTAAGGACTGGAAACATATTTAACCCTTTTAAATTTTTGATATCTTTTTTACAACACATTTCTCTCACTTTTTTATTTACTTTATATATATATATATATATATATATATATATATATATATATATATAAGAGAAGAAAGAAAAAAAAATCTTATTAATTGAACACTTACCAAATACTTAAACCAATTTATTAATGGCAAAACCGTTTATTTCATTCCTTATCTTATTTATTGGTTTCAATATTGACCCTCATGTTTTTTTTCTCACTTTAGTCCCTTAACTAGGTTGTTTGTCTTAATTTAGTCTCTAACATTAACTTTTAACATAATTCATTATAATATTGTCTTAAATTGATTAAAGTAATTTTTTTCTAATATAATATTTTGCTTTTAAAGGAATTTTTAGTGGTATATTATAAAAACTAACATTAGTTAGGGAACAAAAATTGAGACGAACAACCAAATTAAGGGAGCAAAATGAAACTAAAAAAATGAAGGACCATTTCCAAACAATTAAATAAAATAAGGAACCAAATAAATAGTTTTCCCTTTATTTATTTGTCAAAATATATTTTATCTTTTCTTTTATAATTCATTTTTTTTCAAATATATATTTTATTATGATTATTTTAAGTTATTTTCTCTTTTACATCACTATTTCTCCCACTACTCTATTATTCATGGTTATTTAAGGTTTTTATTCCCGCACATAGGATTAATATTGTACTGTATTTAATCGCTGAATTTTTTTTCCAGGTTTTGGTCTTTAAAATGTTCAAAGTTTTGGAATCTGTTCATTCGGCAGCACTACTACCACTTCACCCACCAAATAAATAGTACCATAAAAATATGAAACAATATGATAATTTTGGAAAATACGATAAAAATACATAAAATACCAAAAATTACTAAAAATAAAAAATCAATTTTAAATAATATTTATTAATAAAAAATAATATTTTTTTAATTCATTAATAAATAAATGTTTGTTTAAGTTTTTTTTATTTTTTTATAAATGCTTATTTAAGCTTTTAGTCTTGAACTTAGTTGCTATTTTGAAATTGATCATTGAACTTTTTATTTTTCATGTTTTGGCCCCCTCAAATTTGCTCAAGCAGATTGTCTTTTTATCACTTAAGTGATGATATGGCTGACGACATATCATGTCACCTTCACCACGTCGATAGGTAACGTGCCATTTGAATTTTTTTAAATTAAAAAAATCGAAGTTTATTAAAACTAATTAAAAATAACATTTTTTAAAGAAAATCAGTTAACCTTTTATTTATTTTTTAAATAATTACTTTTTTTATAAAAAAAATCATGTGGTGTCACGTGACACCACATAGCAGATCATCTGCCAATGTTACGAATGCGACATAATATGTTGTGAACTATATCATCACTTAAATAATGAAATGATTATTTTCAAATATTTGAGTAAAGTTCAGAAGTCCAAAACGTGAAAAGGAAAAAAAAAATTCAACAATCAATTGCAAAAAAAATAGGTTTATTTAGGTTTTTAATCCATGAACTTAGGTGGGCTTTTGAAATTAGGCCTTTATATTAGTCCTTAAACTTTCACCTCTTTTTAAATAAGTCCTTCCGTCAACTTCCGTCAGTTAAATGCTGACGTGGTTGACGTGTGTCACCACACCAATAATGTCCTGACACGCTTGGCACATCATTTTTTACAAATTTTGGATTATTCAGGTTTTTATTCTCTGAACTTATAAGGTCTTTTGAAATTAGTCTTTTTCGTTTTTTTTGTTCTCAGCCCTTAAACTTTGACATTTGTTGACCTTTATTGAAATAAGTCTTTCCGCCAATTTTCGTCAATTAAATGTTGACGTGATTGATGGGGTACCACATCACACCAATCGTGCCCTGACACGTGACATATATATTAGTTTTTTTAAATTTCAAATTATTTTTTTAATTCGTATTTATTATTTAATTAAAAAAATTATAATTAAAAAAAAACACATCCTATTTAAGAGTGAGGAACTCTAATTCCAACTTACTCAGTCTCCACAACCTTCATCTATCTGTTTGCAAAGAACATGACAAAGAAAGAGGATGAAATGTGATTGTATTTCTTTTAAGTGGTTTTGTTCTAAAAAAATCGGTTAAGCGATACAAATAGAGAAGGAAAAAGCCAAGTGCTATGATAATAGAATAAGGATGAGGATGAAGTGTGTTTGTATTTCTTTGACTGCTTCTACAATTTGGGAACAATCTCAACTTTTTTTCCTTTATTGATTTTTTCCACCCCTTGTCTTCTAATGGAATGCAATTTTTTTGCTTTTCTTTGTTAAAAATCATTTAAATTTGAGAGAGTAAAATATAAACATGTTATATTGATTCTTGAATCAAATTGTTGATTTTGAGATTAAATCTTTGTTATTTGGTCTTGAATCATACAACACATCGTAAGTGAAGTTTTAATTATTATTTTTTTTTATATTATAGATACGGGAAGGTTGTGAAGGCTTGGTAAGTTGGAATCATGGGGAATAAGGATTCCTCACTCTTAAATAGGATGTGTTTTTTTTATTATAATTTGTTAAATTCAATAATAAATACGAATTAAAAAAATAAAATAAAAAAATTCGAAATTTAAAAAAAACTAATATATACGCCACGTGTCAGAGCCCGATTGGTATGATGTGGTACCCCGTCAATCACGTCAACATTTAATTGACGAAAATTGATGGAAAGACTTATTTCAATAAAGGCAGGTCAACAAATGTCAAAGTTTAAGGACTGAGGGAATAAAAAAAGAAAAAAGACTAACTTCAAAAGACCTTATAATTTTAGGGACTAAAAACCCGAATAAGCCAAAAATTTTAAAAAATGATGTGCCAAGTATCAGGACAAGATTGGTGTGACGTGGCACCTGTTAACCACGTTAGCATTTAATTGACGGAAGTTGATGGAAGGACTTATTTCAACAAAGTTGAAAGTTTAATGACCGATGATACCAACAAAAAAAAAAGAAAAATGACTAATTTCAAAAAACCACTTAAGTTCAGTGACTAAATATTTAAATTAAAAAAAAACGAACAAACAAACAAACAAAGAACATATTATAACTAGGCTTATTTATGGTTTTGATCCCTAAAAAATTAGCGTTTTTGGTTTTAGTCCGTAAAAATTATTTTGACCGAAACTAATCCTTAATGTTTCAAATATTTTGGTTTTGGTCCATACCATTATAAAAAATCTGTTATTTGCCGATGTGATTAACGAAATATCACATCATCAGCCACATGGTGTAAGGTGGTGCTAACTAGGAGGTGTGACATTGATATTTCATGCCTATGAATGCAAAGTTTTGCGTATGAGACCGTTTTATGTATGAGACCATTTTGCGTCCATAGACATGTATTATCAAGGTCATACCACCTATGTGACTCCACCTCATACCACGTAACACTTTTGATATGGTGTTCTGCTAGCCACATCGGCAAATAACATATTTTTACTAATGGTACGAACCAAAACCAAAATATTTGAAAAATTAAAGACTAATCCCGACCAATATAATTTTTAGGGACTAAAATCAAAATACGCTGAACTTTCAGGGAAAAAAAAGTAGATAAGCCTATAACTATGATTCATACTTAGTAATATTAGACCTTGCAAAACCAGACCAAAATGTTCAGCCTAAACCAACAGACCATTTTCCTTCCATATCTACTTCTATCTAATCTCATATTTATTACCCTAAATGCCGATAAAGATTATCTTCCAATAATTCTCAATTCTCTATATGTTGCATCAACTAAATGACCACTAGCCAACAGGACAGAGAGTATGCATTTGCTTACTAGCAAGCTATAGTAATGGCGGTATCCTCTCGGAGACAGGAGAGTCATGTTTTGATTTTCATCAATTGATGCTAGCGGCCATTGGCATGCTGCTTGGTACTAGAATGATCCAAAAACCTCTTCAGTTTCTCAGAAATCCTCGTGGCTCCATTGACTGATTCCTCTACCTGAACAATATATAACAATTCCAACGAGTCATGCAAGCAAAAATCCATAGGGCTTATGGTGCGAAGAACTATTGGATCTTGCTAATTAAGTAAAAATATTAAAATTGAATTAATGGAAAATTTCAGTGTAGTGATTTTGTAGAATTAAAAAACTCTATCTTTTGATTTCCATTTTTTTGGGGTCTTGCTAACAATTAGAGCACTTGTTAAGATTATTACATATAGAAAAAAAATCTCAAGTTCACATTCTTTATTCTGTCGTGAATATAAAAAATTACACTTTTCAATAACTTTTATCTATATTTGCTTTAATTAGTATTTTCCTTTTATTACTCTTTCTTTTCTTTTGATTTCTTAACACTGGTTATATTTGCCGAAGTTATTGTATATATGTTCATGCATCAACCGTCGATGCATTTCCCAAGATCTCGGCCATTCATTTTGAATTTTTTTTGAAGAATTCTTTTAACTACCCCAAGTCTAACTAAAAGATCAATAAAATAACAGCGTATTACAATAATCCCCACTAAACTCATTAAGTATGATCTAAGATTTGGACCATAAAATAATCTCTTTTAGGATTTAAAGCTCACCTGACAGAGTATTGTATGAAGAACTGTATCTCCAACAACTGTATAACTAGCATTGACAATATCTGATCCTTCTTCTTGAAGAACACGAATGGTCTCATTGAACACGAACTGACAGCCCAACCCGGTTTTTAGGACAACCTCTATCGCTGAACCCAATTGTTGAATCTCAATTTGTGGAGAATTCAACCCCAAAGCTATTCCTCCATTAAAGTTACTAGCATTTGGCCTTTCAATTTGTAGTAAGTTGTTCCTTCTCTCCTTCAATTTCTCCACGTTAATTTGTAACTTTTTTATGTAGTTTGTGGCTTCACCTATCTGATCCGGCAGTGAAATGGCGGCCTCCTGCACAAGATTCAAACAAAAAAAAGAGTACAAATGTTGTGTTTCAATGCTTGTTAATTAGGCCAAAAGATGGAGAGTGAGATGAGAGAATGAAAATTAACACACGTGGTAATTGTTCAAATGTGTATCTAAGTTATCCTATTTTTTTAGCAATATACTCCCTCTCTGTTACTATTTATCTGTCATATTTCAAATAAAACACATTTTTTAATAGAGTTAATCATTACTCAATTTTTTCCCACTATACCCTTTATCTTTCTGTAATCATTAATTTTTCTCCATTGCTAAAATAAACCAAGACATATTAAATAGGGGCAAACATAGAAAATAACATTTATTGTACTCTTGAAATCCTCAATACGACACATAAAAAAACAAAAATTCTCAAAATACGACAGATAAAAAGAAACAAAAAAATCTCTCAGTACTAATTATTACTCCCTCTGGTACTATTTGTAGGGCATACTTAACCATATCACAGAGACTAAGGAGAGTAGTTAGGTTTCTTGAAACTTTAAAAAAATACTTCAACATTACAATCTTACCCTCTTAACTTGCATTGGGAATTTCACAATGTATTACTTCACATTAATGGGCAAAGGGCAAATAAGAGAAAATAGCAATAAATGTCTCCTAGAAAATACAAAGTGACTTATAAATAGGATCAAAAAATCCTTCTAGAATGTGACTTATAAATAGGACCGGAGGGAGTAAAAAAATTTAGTTAAGGAGAGTTAAGTCCATGCTCACCCTCCCTTGCCTCCGCCTCTGATCTGAAATCGCAATCACAATTTAGGCCATAATATTGAGGTTTTGATTGCCTCAGCATCAGCAACAGCATCGCATTCGCTGCTGCCATAATTGTGACCATATCGGCCACAATTTTCCACTATTGCAATAATAATTGTGGCCGTATTGAAAACAATTTTCAACTGTTCTAGCTAGTAAATGCAACGTAACGGCAATCTCTATCACAATTTAAAAATTAAAACCCTAAATATAAGCAAACTAAGGGAAGGGGGTTGAGATAAAGAATAAGGGAAAAAACCCTCGAGTGTTGATGAGGCAGAAGTGAGTTAAGCTGGGAGTAGAGAGCCTTCATTTGAATCCTTCTATTCCTCTCTATGAATTTTCTATCAGCTTTTGATGAACTAGGGTTGTTCTCCATTAATATCCCAAGAAGCCAAGGCTGAAGTTGTATGTAGCTTAACCTGATCAGCAGCAACAGAAAACACTCATTTTATAAAAAGAAAGAAAACAACTAACGTAACTTCTCAGATAATGGTTGTCAGTTACTAGCTACTTGCAATGGCGGTGTCGTCTTTTATAAAAGCAAGATGCTATAGTACTGACAATCTTGTTGTTTAAACATCTGTATTTGACATTTATACAAGATACTACTTTTTTAGATAAAAACTGGTGGGTCCTGCAATTTCTCTTTCTTATACAGGAGCCACCAATTTTATTTTTACCTGAAAAGGCAAGTATCAACCCCAGATGTTAAATACGGAGCTTAGATAAACATTTTCCATAATACTGATAAAAGTTCAGAGATTTGAGATGTGGTGGGGACTATATCTAGACGTCCTTGGACTATATTTAGTGTTGTCGTCTTTGACTGTTTCGATCTATTCAAGAAGAAACATGACAGCTCGATCTAAATGGTAAATGCGTATCAGTTGTCACAATCTTTGGAAAAGTTGAGTATGGTATATATATCATCAAAATTATCAATTATACTGTTTTGTTTTGCTTTGCTTATATATAGTTGTGTGTTCGTGTGCTTATGTGAAAACACTGACTATGTATATAATTAATTGGCTAAATTACTCATTTAGTCCCTTACCTTATTTTTTAATTTCAAATTGGTCCCTTATCTTTTTTTTGGTTTCATATTGGTCCCTTATGTTTCTTTTCACTGTCAATTTGGTCCCAGAATCACTATTCATCCTACGTGTCAAAATTATATTGGTCCACGTATATATTGTTGGAGAGAGAAAGTGACACGTGTCGATAGCATATTGGTCCACATAGGATGAACAGTGATTCTGTGACCAAATTGACAGCGAAAAGAAACATAAGGGACCAATATGAAACCAAAAAAGGTAAGGGACCAATTTGAAATTGAAAAATAAGGTAAAGGACCAAATGAGTAGTTTAGCCTAATTAATTTGTCTACGTATGGCAATATTACTTCACTGTCAATATAATAATTTCAAGATTTTAGCCATTAATTAAATAATTTGTCTAAATTTTAAAATATTGAATTAAATTTTGTTTTTAGGAAATGATGATAATAAAATGAGAGAAATTAAATGAAAAGGAGAAAACAGAGAGAATCTTATTCCGGAAGCCATCTGTCAATGAGAAAAAGGAATTCATGTATGTCTTCCTTTAAGCCAAGCAGAATAAGGTTGAACACTTGAATTACAATCACAATAGTGGAGCATTGCCCTATGCAAAAAACGAGTTCTAAATGTAGAAGTCTCAACACTATATTACAATAGTGAAGCCATCTGTCAATGAGAAAAAAGGAATTCATGTATGTCTTCCTTTAAGCCAAGCAGAATAAGGTTGAATACTTGAATTACAATCACAATATTCTAAATGTAGAAGTCTCAACACTATATGAATTCTCAACTCTATCTGTGATTTTTGTCGTTTTCGAAGGATTTGTAAGCTGAAACCTAAAGTACACACCATATTGCTGGCATCAATGAAAAGAATAGTCCTTTATAAAGTGGCTTTGGGGTCTTTGTACTAGAACCACATATTTTCTATGTGCAATGGAAAATGATTATTTCTGAAATTGGATCATATGGGTATGAAGAGGACGAGAAACAAACACGTGTCCTGGTGTCAAAAAGTTCTCAGAGCTAGGCCCTGCTAAATAATTGCCTTTGTTAAATACAGTAGTAACTTGTCTCTGATTCTTTGAGTGTTGCATGCAATGAAAATAGGAGGACATTGGGAAATCTAACGTTTACTGAGCGTGTTCTCTTCCCCTCCTCTCATTTTTTTTTTTTAATGAACAAAAGGGTCAAAAAGCCCAAACAAACAGAAAAGATACAATCACATGCCTCTACTATGACTAGTAGCTGAAATATCAGCTAAAAGAGTTAGATAAACAAAAACTGGAGCAACTTTAAACATTTCCACATCCAGAGCAACATTATGGCCATACTTAGAGAATATGTCAGCTGGGTGGGCCAAAATTCAACTCAGCATTCACGTAACAGCCCTTTTATTTCTCTGAACAAGGGAGCACACGGATGGGACGGACAACAACTAGCAAAAAAAACCAAACGCACTCTTCGAGTCCGCTTCATTGGATACATATGCTACTTGCATTGTATATATGCTCACTTGTTTTATTTTTATTTATTTTTTTAAGAGGTATGCTCACTTTATTAAAATAAAAATTCTTATTTTTTTTTAAAGTACAATAAAACAAAAAGGAAATTAAGGTCTTAAGAACTGAATGCCCATGGCATTAGCAAACAACAAGTTGCTAAGCTTAACAGGAGCATCCTGGAATAACATGAATCTGTTGATATTAGTTATATCAATTTTAGCAAAATAATTAATCAGCACAAAGTTCGCCCTCCTTCAAAATTATTATATTCTTATATAAACTAAGGTTCCGAATTAAATTATTGCACTAAGGTGTTAAAATTATGAATACTGTTATACGTGAAAATAGCTTTAATAGATGAGATTAGTGGGTGTGTACTGATGATGTAACGTCCATCAATGCATCATCTATCATTCATTTGTATTACTTTTATTTGAAAAACAACGACCATACATACATGAACGATAAATGATCTACTGATGACGTAAAAAATCTTTACACCGTCGGTGCATCATCTATTTCCTCTTAACATATATAAAATTCGTAATTTCGTATATCATGATCATGTGGATTTGTGTGCACCACTTTGATATGAGGAATCAAACCTTACGTCATTAGCCTTACGTGAGCGTACGTGATGACTCGGCGTTCTTATCAGTTGATTCAAGGGAATGATTAATGAATCAAGATCTGCTGTCCCCAACCATGTCCCAAACTCTGTACCCAACCAATCACATTTTAGTAAATATAAATTTAATTGAAATGTGATTGGTTTGGTACAGAGTTTGGGACATAGTTGGGGACAGAAGATCTTTGTTCATGATTAATACGCCAGGTTTTGGTTTAGGCGCATGTTACAACCTTTCTTTAACTTAAAGATGACCAGTGACGGTATATATATAACTTTTTCTCATTCTAAATGTAAGTATTTTTATTAAAAACTTATCTTAAACAAATCAGATAGTATTATTAGTAATGTTGTGTTGGAATGTAAATATTTGATTTTTTTTTTAAATTATCCTTATAATTATTATTGGAATCTAAAAAAATTGATTAAATGAAAATATTTATGCTATTAAAAATTAGAAAGGAACTTGCATTAAGAACAAAAAAATGTCTAAAGGAAACTTACATTTAAGATCGAAGGGATAAATATATTTTGAGGTTTGAAATAAAAGTATAATGGGCATTGAGTTTATAATTTTCTTAACATTCAAACTTTGAAGCCCATAAGTTGGTGACCAATAGCTGTGATGAATTGCCTTCTAAAATTGTATGACAAGGTTGAGGAAAGTTCAAGATGGAAAGAATAGACAGTATCATCAGTGTGAAAACAAAGTTTAGTAATCCTACTACAAATAAATAATATCGCAGACAACATTTATAAAAGTTTGCATGAATGTTTCTTTATTTTGCATTGAAATTTTGATATTGTAATACAAGTCTTTATCATATAATTTTGGTTTATGGTTTATCTTTTGTAATAAGGGTTAAGTATCCATAATAATGAATAGTATTTCTGTTTAAAAATATGAAGTTATATTTTTGATATTATTAATTAATATTTGTCGTCCTCGCACGCGTCTGCTCCTGGCCCAACTCGAGCCCATTTCAAAAAGATAGGTTAAGTTATTTTCTTGAATCCAACCCAACCTGATTTTAATCTAATAATACCTAAGCCAAAATTGGTTTATCTTGATATATAAATGTAATAAATTCATAAAACTAAAAAATTTAAAATTAAAACTAAAGTATATTTTATAATATGTATTCAAACCATAAATAGTATCAATGAACAAATAAAAATAAGAATTTAAGTCAATAAGTTTTTGAGAGAATAATATATGCACCGATTTACATTGTCAATATATCGTCCACCATTGATGGGTTAGCAATGGTTGACTTACAAATAAAAGTAATCCGTATGGATGGTAGATGATGCACCGACAGTGTAAAAAACTTTACACTGTCAGTGCACATATATTAAACTCTAAGTTTTTTTATTCATACTTTATTACGAGAAAAATATATATTTTTAAAGAATATGGAAAATTAAAGCAGATTGGGACGAATTGAGTAATAACCCGATCATATGGGGTCTATTTTCACTAACTCATTACTCTTAAAATGAGTTTTGGATCGAGATAAATTGGTGAGATGGATTGGATCTTACCCACCTATACTTTAATTAATAATCAAATTTCGAATCTTGCATAAAGAAAAATCTTTGTCGAAAGAGCTAACTCCATTATATTAGAATGTTGCATGCTCCAACAAAATTATAAGAGTGGACTAAAAGTGCTGGGCTTATTCTATTAGTTTTTTCCCTTTTTTTCTTTTGCACTGATTTCTGTTTCACTTGGGAGAAATATGTATTTGGGACTTGGGAGTTCTCTATTTTACATAGTTGGGAGAAATACGGGGATTTTGGCTCCTTGGCCTAGTCTCAGACTCTACTTTGTACTTGACATTTGTTTTGGTGTACTGAGTATCATTTGTGCTCAGTTTAAATGAATTTTTTCTAACCAAGAAAAAAAAAAAAGTGGAATAAAGCTAGGCCGTTTGCGAGGGACCTATAATAAATAGGTCAAGCTCAAACTTATTAAAAAGTTTTTTGAATTTAAAAGTCTAGGTCTTAGCCTCTTAGGTTAGCTAAATGGCGCATTAAGCATATCATCCATTTATCTATTTTTTTTTAATAAAAATCACTTTTAAGATATTGACAAATGTTTGGGTAAGTTTTTTTTAATATTATTTTTTCAATAATGAAATTAACACAAGTGGGTTTTCAAGTTAACACTGATCATTTTAATTGCAACTAAACACAAACAGATTAGGCTTTACCTAAAAGCTATAATATATATATATATATATATATATATATATATATATATATTATCACATTAGTTTTTATAAGATCACTCCTTTTTTACTTATTCTAAATTTTTTCCAAGCTTATTGTAACGAGTCCAATAAAAGAGTAAAATTTAAAACTCATGTCTTCAATCAATTTGATTTTTGAAAACCAAGTTTTGTTATTGACTTTGCCGATATTTTCAATTTATAATTAGTCTTTGATAGTATTAGAATGTGTTAATTATATATAGAGAATGATATATCTTCTTTTCAAATTAGTTTAAAAATCAACTTTTAGTCAAGTAAAAGTGACATAGCATTCAAGTGATACATGTAGGTTTCATTCATGTATGTTGAAAGATATATACACATGTCACTTTCCCGTGTTTAAAAAAAAAAGGTATACTTTGTCTAACTGATACCTGTAACCGATACAATACTTCTTTGGGTTTGGTTGATCTCACCTTGTACTTAACAGAGAAGTTTCAATACCTACATGCCAAATGTGCATTGGGTGTAGAGCAAAATTTCACGTTCAGAACAGGTATATACCAGTAGAATTTAAGAAGTCACAACTCGCATGTATTTTTCTTCATTCAGATTCATTGCACATGTTTGAATTACAACGTACGTAACTAAAGTAAAGTGAACGGAAGGTGAGGAAGTTAAAAACAGTACAATGTCATTTATGGTGAAAGTGGCATGAATGTGACTTGTTCAAAATGTTCAACTAACACAGACCAAATATTAAATCTTCTGGCATTTTAGCTTAAAACGACAGTATAACATTGTGAAGCAACCGAATGCAGAGGATAACAATATACCAAAAGCAACAACCCATAGCAGTGATGTCACATGCATGTAGACCTACCTGGGCATTAAGTAATGAATACTGAGATCATCAGATAGAAAAAAGAAGATCAACAATAAAATATCTTAATCCAAATCAGCTAAGTATAAAGATCTTTCTACCATATTATCAAAATTATATAAATCCTTTATATTGTTTAAGAACTTGCTTGACCTCAACCCTAAATATTGAAAATAGGAGTTAAAAAGTGATAAAAATATATTTCCCTATGTTCCATTATCTTGGTAAAAAAATGTCAAAAATTTTGTTCCATATTAAAGTAAAAAGATAACTGAAAAATCTTAAAGATTATATATTTTATTGATGATTGATAAGTAAAAAAAAACACATTTAAAAATTTTTTTGGAGACAATATTGCAATATGTATTAATTGTAATGATATGAAAATTTGTGTAATATCAATTTGAAATGAATGAATGAATCATGCATTATATTAAGGTTCTTGCTAACCAGTGTCCTAAGGGCATTAGTTAAGGAATACACTAAGAGAAAACTTACATTAGAAATCTAAGTCCAGTCGTTCTCGATGTTATAAATTCAACATTTTCCAATACAAAACTATTTCTTTCGTTCTCTTAAACAATGCTCTAAGGGCACTCTTTAACATTTTTCTTATACTAAATAAATATTCTCTTATTTTCATTGACTTATTTGACTTTTCTAAATAATAGGATGGACGAAGTATTAGACTAAGTCCATTGCTTTTGCGATTAAAATCTTTAGTTTTTCAATACAACAATACTTTTTATAATCTCTTATCCTTGGCCTCAAGTTAATAAAATTCATTTATTTAAAATCCCTTAACTACCAACATGGGATTGGTCAAGTGGTAGCTCACTTGATCCCTTAATCAACTGGTCTCGAGTTCGAGTCTTGGGTATGGAGCAACACCCGCTGGGAGACCCCTACCGCTTAGTGCGAGTTCAGTTGGGTCGGATCGGACGAGTTGAATTCTGAGTAAATCAGATCCGAGTATCGATCAGTTAAAAAAATAAATAAATAAAAAAATCCCTTAACTCAGTATTTCCTCCTCAAATCACAATGCTATTAGGAGTGATTCCGTGGTAGGCTTCAGAAGATATGGTACTTCAAATTCAATTTCATGACGCAAAACATTAAAGCAGTATCCCAAAAAAAGAAAAACAAAGAACTCTGTCTATGCAGAGTTCATTGCATCATTAAATAAATAGTTAAGCATGACACAAGTAAATGTAGAATCAAAACTTAGGCAATGGAAACCACACCTTATATAACAAATAAAAAACAGGAAACTGTAGCCCAAACGAAAAACTATTCCTGACCTAGTGCCATAACTTAGTTATAATCGGTGTATGCACAACATCCCAATAAAAGAAGCTTTCACCTCAATGTACATGCCTAAAAATCAAATTACTCTCACGTGAATGTTATGAAGGGGACTACAACCAGCGAAACTTAAAAACCAAAACTTTCTTTTTTTTCCAAGTGTTTCAAACCTTCCAAACTTTAATTACAATAGACCTAAAAGCCAGGGCATTTTGAAGAATCAGGAGAATTTTGGTTTAGGCACAGGACCACTATGTTGATGCACAGGACTAAGCTTTTGCATCCAATGAAGAAGCCCTTTTTTATGATCTTGGCACAAAGGGTTTTGCACTAGAGTAAGAGTTCCATCACGGGCAAGCGAAGATTCAAATTGCTCCAACACCTTAACAATCTGCCAAAACTCGGGTCTCTTGTCTGGATTCAGGGACCAGCATTGCTCAATCAAAGCTCCCATGGCAGGTGGACAGTTTACAGGAATAACAGGCCTTAAATTCTGTAGAAGTAAAATAACACATCATAGAAGTATTAGAATTGCATAGACAAAAGTAACGATGTAAACAAAATGGTTTAGCAACTTCGCTTTTCTTCAAATTCAGTTAGCTACCAAAAAAAAATCAGAAAGAAAGAAACAATTCATTATCATGATCTTTCTCACAATCACCGAATATTTGATAATCATAAGAAATCAATAAGCTCCGTTCTTAGCAATTTATCAGCTATGATGCTCCATCACTCAAGGAAGCAGAGAGATATGCAATAATTTCAAGAGCTAATTCAATTTTAATTCAAGGAACCATTTGTACAAATTTATACTGCAATTTATTTCCTTTTTGAACCAGATAGCCAGACAAGCCAAGTGCGGATGAAAATAATATCTATTGAAGCATAGTAGGTACCCAACCAAGGGTATAAAACATAGTGCACCTTGCATTTTACAGTGTTATTAATTTATTATGATTGATTTCCTCAAAACACAAAGCCACGAGAAAGATGCTTCCCTCGCCAACCATAACATAGCTCCAACAAAAATGGATGAGAAAAGTAGATAACAATCATCATGTAAGTAAAAGAAGTGGAGAAAGCTTTGCCAAAAGAAAAATTGCCCTCTCAATTTTCTACATAAAACTTTGAAGGTTCAAGGTATTCCCAGGAGAAAAACAAGGCAAAAATACCTGCTATGCACGAAAATAATGCTCACTTTCATAAAATGCATTCAGATATTGCACAACATATTAGTTAATGGATTATGCATTGTCTAACTGCAAGCCAAGTGAATCGTTTACCAAACACAAGTCCAGCCATTAATACACTTATATGCTTGTCATTCAAAGTGGTCCGAAACTATAGTTGTACGGGGATTGGGTGGAAAAAAAGGGATTGTGCACTTTTTCCTATTATATGAAAATATTCAAATCCAGTGTGCACAAAATCAAACCATGAAAGACTAGGAGAGTTGAGGTACTTTACAAAGGGCACTAGCAATGAAGAACGAGGTTATTAATATTAAAGAGGTCGTGATATTCACATTGAAGATCAATATGACTCAATTCAAAGGAGCATACCTTATTCACCACTGCAAAAGCAGCCTGGATGGGGGTCATATCCTCATATGGAATTGTTCCAGTCAACATTTCCCATAAGATAAGCCCAAAACTGTAAACATCAACCTTTCTCCCATAGGATTTACGTTTGATCATCTCCGGTGCCATCCAGCGGTAGGTACCAGGGTCATCAGCTAATAAGTCACAGTATGCTTCCTCGCAGGCAATGCCAAAATCAGCTATATTAAGGTGAAAATCTTCATTAATAAGGACATTCTCCGGCTTAAGATCTCGATGAATGACACCTTGAGAGTGAATATATTCCATTCCACGAGCAATATCTAGAGCAAAAGCAATTAGCTTTTGCAGAGAAATAGTTTTTTTCTCCAACTTATGCAAATATGCCCTAAAGGAACCTTCTGATAATAATTCTGTGACAACAAAATAAACTGATGGCCTTCTGCAAGCTGCTACGAACTGTGAATAATCAGAACACAACATATGAGAAATGATGAATTAAGTAACACCCTTGTCATTATAGTAAATTCTATCAACAGGATACGAACTGCATAATCAGACCAAAGTAGTACTTATATTTTTACAACTGATTATTTCAACATGACTAAAGGTTCAAGTCCAATTATTAGTACAAAATAATGGATATGTAGAATTGGATTCAACAAGAATGATTGAATATCATAGAGTATTTGCAGCAAGCAAATAAAGCTTGTAAACAGCATACCCAAAAGAAGGGAAAGGATGGGATTTGATTACCTTTATAACATTTGGATGATGGAGGCGAGATAAAAATGTAACTTCTCTAATGTACTGGTTCTCTAAACGAGAAGCCAACATTCCATTTTCGTCATCATCAGGGACCGAGATAATTTTGACAGCAACAGGTTCCTTGTTATACTTACCATAGTAAAGCCGACTATGAGCCCCATGAGCAAACCTATTACCCACAAACAGCTTAGAGAGATCAACGGTCCATTCTTCAGCTGTTTCCACAGCAGTAACCCTTCCTCCACCGTGATCGAAATACTTTGCCCACCCCGATTCCTTTCGATGCTTAGACTTGTCGCCTAATTTCATCGAAGCAAAGTGTCCAATAGGCAATTTCGGATCCGATACCTTAGTTTCATGAGAATCCTTGTACATTAACCTCCCCATGATTCTCTTATCCTGGTCTTTTTTCCTC
Organism: Crotalaria pallida; assembly: GCA_037953625.1. Taxonomy (NCBI): domain Eukaryota; kingdom Viridiplantae; phylum Streptophyta; class Magnoliopsida; order Fabales; family Fabaceae; genus Crotalaria; species Crotalaria pallida. The sequence goes on from CM075655.1 coordinate 111,557,135, forward strand.
TGTGGACCTGGTGTTGAGAACCTTTTCTGTTCATGTCTGGCTTCCTTAAAGGTTTCAGAAACAAAGGTTTGAGGCAAAGGGGATAAAGATCTCTGCTTGTTGGTTATGAGGTTTTTCTGAGCCTGTGAAGGGGATAAAGGTTTCTGCTGGTTTGTTATAGGAATTTTCTGAACCTGTGAAACCTTGGCAACAGGGTTTTCATTGGAAGGAGCAGCTGCTGCTGCCTCTAGTGGCCTAGTTTTCAGACCCGAATTCCTAATCGGAATCGAACCCAATCCGGAATAATCCAACCGATGACATACCGTGTGAGAGAATTTGGCCCTCCTAATCCAAGAATTGCTATTACCTTCATCCATCTTAATTAATCCCAACAGTTCTTCCAAACAAAATCTTAAAAATTCTAGCAGCTATAAATTATTACTTTGTTGTAAGAAGGCTCAAAACCAAGAGGGTGTCATATGAATTAAACAAAACTTACTCAGACCACCCCATGTGGCATCATGAATCATGAAAAATCAAACTTTTTCCACGGAAACAGACAAATTTCTTCAAACCAATGAAATGAAATAATCTTCGATGATGAAAGATCCAATTCCATCAAGAAACGGAAGCCAAAGACAAAACCTCAATAATGGAAAAAAAAAAAAAAACAATAAACATGCATAGAGTTGTAGAGGTAACAAAAACTTTGGATCAATATTCAATAATGAACACTTGACCTTCCGTAACCTCTGCATACAAATGACACATTGTTTTTTTTTTCTAACCTTCAAAGTCAAATCCCACCTTCCGTAGAAGACTGGAAATTCCACACAGATACCCCAATAAACTAATATGTCGAATAAAATAATAAAATCAGCATAAGCAAATAAAAAAATTACTTTTTTTTTTTTTTACATAGGCAATGAAGAAACAGACATGATTGCTTGCAACCCCATTGACTACTACGCTAATGAACAATCATTATATGAAAGAATAATAAGAAACCCATTAAATAATATTATTGGTAGATTAAAGAAGAAGTCAAGGATACACAGACAAAACAATTAACGTCAGGAAGAAAAATACAAAGGGGAAAAGAAGAAGATGGTCATGGTAGTAGTAAAATAATGATAAAGCAGGAGCCTCAAAAAAGAAGAAAAGGGGTGTGTTATAGTATAAGGCTTTCAGCAAAGGTGGAAAATTTCAAAGCGGCGTGCTAGAAGGGAAGAGAAGGCCAAGGGAGGGATGTTTTGCTTTAATATTGTGGAAAATGCTAACCATTCCATCTTCTTGTCTTATTTGTATTCTGGTCCTATTTTATCACAAATATATATATAAAAAGATTTTTGTGATTTTTTCGTTAAAGAATGAGCGGCATTGAAAATTTGATACTATTTTTAAAAACTATTTCTGTAATAATTATTAGATTCTAGCAAAATATTGAGTTAACAAAGGTGTTTGTAAAGAAAAAAATTAATTAAATGCAATTATATTAGAAATTGAAATGAAATCTTATAATAAATAGCAAAACAAAACTCCAAAAATATCTTATATATAGGATTAGAGACAGTAAATCATATCCTTAAATTATTTTTGGATCTTAGGTATAAATTATTTTGAATTTGCTGTGAAATTATTTATTCGTCTTTTCTCTTATTTATTATTTGTTTATTAATATAAATTTATAAATTTTCGATTTAAATTAAAATAATAAAATTATAATGTTGAAAAATATTTTATATTTTTTTTAAAAAAAAATATATGTACTCTTTCTAATTTTTAGAATGTAATTAAATATAGCTTATATTCCCTTCGTTCCTATTTATCTGTCATATTTCAAACGAAACGCACCCTTTAAGAAATCTAATCATTACTAAGATTTCCAATACATTAATTATGTTTTTTCCCATTATACCCTTTTATCTCTTTATAATCATTAATTTTTCTCCACTACTTACATAAACCAGGACATATTAAATAGGGGCAAACATGAAAAATAGCATTTATTACACTCTTGAAATCCTCAATATAACAGATAAAAAGAAACAAAAAATCTCTCCAAAAAACGACAGATAACAATGAACGAAGTAATAATAACCAAGAGTAACCATTTTTATTTAATAAAATTAAAGGATTTTTCTTAACTAGGCACCTTAATCTAGACTTGTTTTTTGAAAAAATAAAAATATAAAGTTTTATTTCTTCTAAATACACTATTTTTTATAAAACTTAACTACTTTTGAACTTTTATCCTCAACACTACGCAAACCCAATATTAAAAACTAAAAAGTCAACTTTTTATAAAATGACTTAAACAAGTTGGTGTGATCTCGCATTATGAGTCTTGATTTCAGTTTTTTAAATTATTTTTGTCTCTTTACTTTTTAAAATTTTGATTTTAATCTTTATTGATATTGTAATTAATATCGACATGTGATAAGTGTAATAGTATTAATTATTGACCTAATCAATTATGATGTTAATATATCATCAAAGAAGATTATTATAATCAAAATTTTGAAAAATATAAAGAAATATCAAAATCAAAGAAAAAATAGAAAAACTTAAAACAAAACTTATTATGTAAAAACATGTCTAAGCCTTATTTTTAAGATTATACTCTATAGAAAAAAATTATTATTATTATCATTATTTATACTCCCTCGATACGAAAAAGTTAGTAAAAATTTACAAAACTGTTTCTACCAACTCATTCTAAATTTCTAATATAGTAATAAACAAATGTTTTGGAAATTGTAATTTTTTAAGTAATAAATAATGAGAAAATAGTATATGCACTGACAGTGTAAAGATTTTTTACATTGTCATGATATCATCCACAGTTGATGGATTAGCAATGGTTGACTTGTAAGTAAAAGTAATTTATATGGATTGTGGATAATACACCGACAGTGTAAAAAACTTTACACAAACAATGCACATATATTAAACTCAAAAATAATTTTTAATGGTAAATGAATTGTATGACATCAACAAATTTTTGGAAATTGTTAGCAAATGTCTTTTCTTATGGTAGTTGTTTAGAAATTAAACTAGTAGTAGTATATTGTTTAAAAAAAATGTGTTTTTTGGAATTTTTGATCAAGTGATTAATGCTAATTTGTTAGTATTGTTTTACCTTTTATAATAACTTTAACAAATGTCCTTAAAACACTTGTTAACGAGACCATACATTTTTATATGCATTAATTATAATACAATTGGGATTTGTGATTTTGCTCAAGGAAGTATTGGAGTATATCAATGTTCCCTTAATTTCTTTGACTTTTCAAAAATTTACATTTTTTGGACAATAAAGTATTAAAAGAACATTTAAAAAATTATTTTCAAAAAGTTTAGACAAGTTGCTTTTGTGTTCTCGAAATTCAGGCTATATCTCATATCAATATATGCTCACAACCGTTTTACGGGTATTACCTAGATATATTTGGATCCAACTCAGATTGTGTGTCTGATTATGGCATATAAGTATTTCAACATGAGCTTTTTGCATGTCCAAAGAATCGAATTTAAAACCTTGCTTAAGCAAGATCGAATCGCTTACGACTCGTTCTAACCCATATCGATAAGATACTTATTATTTTAAATTTAGTAATGTCATATTTCATTTTCATTTTTAGCAATAGTGATTTTAACGATCTTTAGCTTTTTTTCGTCCTTTGAACGGTGGACTAATTCCCTCCTAATTACTTTGGTTTTAATTCCTAACAAGTGTCACTTTAAGAAATATAAGACATATGACCTTGTACAATACTATATAAGTGTCTAGATTTCCACAAATTTTAAAACAAACCCTTTTGATCTAACCACATTTATCCTTATTTATAAAGGTAATTATGTTCATGCTTAAAATATCTCATTATAATAAGATTAGTTCAATCGATAAAAAAAAATTGAACAATGTTATTTAATACAAAGTTAAATTTCATAACTTTGCACGAATGTCATATATAGTTGCAGTTGACTTTTCTTCACATTGTACAAATCCCATGATTTATGGCACACCAAAGATTTTCATTAGTCAAAATCATTTTCGTGCAACATTCCTATAGGATTTTTTCATACCAAATAGCATTACGCAAAAAAAAATTTCATGTTCAAAATTTGAATTCGAGTTCATGCTTTAAAGAATAAATGCATGTAGCATTAGAACTAACAATATGTTTATAATGATTTTGTTGATTCGACTCATATTTAAAATATTTTGTTTTCTAACTTAAATTTTGTTTAAAATAAAAAAATATAAGGAAGGGTCATAATTTAAAAAGAAAACGAAAGAAAGAAAAGAAAACCTTTTTGCATAAGAGTAGTTGACACCTGGTGTAAAATTTGGTCACTTACACCTTCACATAATTTTTTATATATTATGAAATTTGTCAATCCAACCGTTAAATTATATGTTACTATCATGACGATCATACATACCAAATTTCAGATCATTCGGAGATTCATAGGTATGTAATCTAATAATGCATACTTACTTATATTTTAAATAACGTATTATCTGTTAAAATATAATAGTCGATGAAATATCAAATAATTTTCATATTCTATGAAATTTTGTAGACTTAATCTACTTGATAGTAAGTTAATAACATATAATTTAAATGTTGGATTGATAAATTTCATAATATATAAAAAGTTATGTAAATATGTAAGTGACCAAGTTTTACACCTGGTGTCAACAGATCTTAACTATTTGCCTAAATGTAAAACATTATTATAACATGTATCGCAACATACGACAGGAAATAGTGGCCATTGATGGGTCGAATATAGTCATTATATTTCAAATTTTAAATAGAAAGGAGATAAGGTTTGCTCGGTGGGGTTGAGGGCATTGGAGTTGACAAAAAAACACGATACGACTGAGCAGACTTGAATAAGCATGGCAAAATATCAGTTTGGACAACAATTTTGAAGCACGAATTATATCCATGCTTTTTTAGCACGACCCGCGAAGGCACGAAACACGACTGAGCTTTTGCCGAGTTAACACGACACTACAAGCCAACCCAATTTATTATTATTATTTTTTTGTTATTTGCCGAAGTTGTTTGTTGAAACTGGAAATAAAATGAAATGTTTCATTGATCCACTATACTATACAATGTTTATTTACTTATTTACTAAAACATATATGTCATTTAGTACCTATAACTAGTGCTACTACCAATTATTAGATATTTTTATACGTGTGTATATATATATATATATATATATATATATATATATATATATATTCTTTTAAATGGTTGCCTCGTAGGCACGCAAAAACACGAAACACGCACGGTGCAGGCCTAAAGACCATTTTTGAAGCACGATTTTAAGCCGTATTTTTTAGGCACGAGATAGTAAAAGCCCAAACCCAAACCGGCCGAGCACAAACACGACCAGATTGCACGAATTGTCATCTCTACCAACAGGCATGGATATATATATATATATATATATATATATATATATATATATATATATATATATTAAGGGATGGTTATTCATATCTAAACTGATTAAAAATAGTCTGCGTAAGACAGCGCAGTTGGTGGCTGCAAGGACACCTAGGATTTCCCCCTCCCCCAGGTCATGGGTTCTAGTCCCAGACCTCCCATATAAAAAAAAAAAATAAACTGATTAAAAATAAAATTGAAATAAAAAAATCGAAAATAAATTAAAAGCAAATTTTTTAAAAATTATTTTGGTTTCTTTTGTAAAAAATTGATCTGATTGAATTAGTTTTCGGATTCATTCCTCATATGAAGTCGAGTCAAACAAAATATCATAATTTATCTTCAATAGATTTATTATATTTTAAAATTACATATTTATTTTATGTTATAATTTGTTTATACAAAGTGTTCAAATGAAACATCTATGTAACATATAAATTCATCATAGGCAAATTAAATCATTCATTCTAATTTGGTAAAAAAATTAAAATACATCAACTTAATAGTAAAGAAAACAAGTCATGGAATATAAATATAACATGATACTATACAAGTGTAAAATTACATCAACTCGTTTATGAGCGTCAATTTTTTTATTTTTTTTTTGGTGAACCGAGCGTCAATTTTTCAAACATCCAAACTGCATAATTTTTTCTTTTATATTATTGATTATATATATATATATATATATATATCTATCTTTCGTTTGAATAGGTTGTTTACTGTAGATTAATTCAGTCGTTTATTCAACAAGGTAATCAATTACTTTCGGAAGGTAATCGATTACAATCATTATGTGAGAAGCCCTAAATTTGATTTAAGGGAAGTAATAACTCCTCACGTGCGAAATTATAGAAAGTCCCCTTAAGATCAAACAATTCCATCGAATTTTTGGGGAAGGTAATCGATTATCAGGCTTCTATGAGAAAGCAATTAGTTGAAGAATTAGGGTGGTAATCGATTACCAGTCGTAAAACTTGGAAAAAGAAAAAAAAGACTTGAGACCACACAAAGGTGGCTTCTCCAAGAAGCCAAGGCATAACAACCACACAAGTCAAGCTTCTCAAGGAAGCCACTTAATTTCCACCACTCATTCTTATTCCTCTTCATACTAAAATAACAAACACATACACTCTTATTCATTCATTCATTTCTTCTTCTTCTTCTTCAACTCTCACTTCTCTCTCAAGCTCTAAGAGCCAAGAGCTCCATCATCATCAACACTCATCATCATCTCCATCACAACTCATCAAACCCCAAGATCACCCACACCATTGATAAGCTCAAGAACCTCATCAAGAGCATCAACCTTACACCCAACACCACCCATCCCCACGCCACTCTCACCATCCCTTCCCTTGAGCTTTCTCTCAATATAACCATGGAGGCTCCAGCTTTAAGGGGTTCAAAGGGCAAGGAATAAGAAGCTAGGTTTTTGGGGATTTGCAAACTAAGTGTGAAGGATGCAAGGACAAAGGGAGAACAACTTAGGATTTGAGGTTCTACCTCTCTCCCATCAAGGTAAGAAGGTGGTATTACCCTGATTTAGGGCATGATTTCTAGGATGCTTATAGTGGTAAGAAGGATGCTTATAGTGGGAAATTCCTGTTGGGTGGAAATCTCCTAATGGGTGGAAACTTCCTAGTGGGTGTAAATGTCTGACATGTGCGATAGTCCTAATGAGAAAATGAATAAAAGATGAAAATATAGGAAGAAGCTAAGCGAAATAAAGGAAATGATAAAAGTAGTAAATTGAGACAGGAATAGGAATGTGATCATGTGTTAGAGTACAATATTATTAAGTGTGTTAGGCTTAGTTTATTACTATGACTTTTTAGAAGTTATTTCCTAAGTTCTTTGTAATGCTACCCTTCTTGTCTTTTTTTTATACAGATACGAAGATGGAGCTTGCACTAATGCATGGCCAAGCAGGAGTACACTCCACTCCGTGGCTCCGTGGAGTGTAAGCTAGTAGTTAGTTGGGTGACCATGTTTGGTCGAGGGTTGTAATGTGAAAACTTTAATATGTATATTATTTATGGGAATCAAACCATTTCAAGAAATTGTAAATATTTGTAAACTATGTTATCCGGTGTTTCTGTTATATTATTTTTGTGTTGAAAACATATTTCCAGGGAAAACTATTATATTTTGGAAAGTTATGTAAACAAAGTAAACTCCGTCCAATTTTACGGAGATTTTCATAAGTAACTAAGCGTTTTAAAAAGAAATTTTTAAATAGCCAAATCTAATCGGGGTAATTAGTAGCGCATTAATTAAGGTAGGGTGTTACAAATATCGTTGAGTCAAAGACTCGCACAGTTCGCAGATCTTAGGTGAATTAGTTGGACCACAAAAAATGTGAAGCCCAGACACCACCCGGTTTAAAAAAAAAATTATTGGAGCATAAAATACCTAGTTAAAAAAGTGAAAGTAAACGACATGAGTTGGGACGAGTAGTAAGCTGCTCGGTCTCGCTTAAGCAAGGTCTCAAGTTCGATTCCTTGTGGATGTAAAAAACTCATGTTCGGAAACTCACCTGTCATAGCCAAATACATAACCCGGGTCAGATTCGAATATACCGAAGTAATACTTGGAGAATCGGGTTAAAAAAAAAAAGAAGTGAAAGTGACATATGCTACCTAAAAAATAAATGTCACTCAAAAATACCTTAGTGCATGTAATTTTACAATTTTTAGGTGACATTTTTCTTTTCAAATTTACTTTTTTTTCTTAACGGTCTCTAGTTCTACTATTTGTCATTAACCAATGAAAAACGAATTAGAAATATCAATATTGTTATTTTGATAATAAGATTAAATTAAAAATTTATTAGTTTTAATGCTACTAACCAATAAGGATAAAAATATAAAGTTGTATATTTTTACATGTTGTTTTAACCCCAATCTTAAAGACCGCTGATTAGTTCTTAAAAGTAGATAATTTTGAAAGAAAATTGTACTCATATTTATTAAATATTAAAATTTTGAAAAAAAAAAACACTCTTACTTTGAATGTTTATCTTCGATCCAAGAAAATTATTTTTTTTAAAGGTTTAAATAATTAAGTGACCATAATCAATTTTATTGATGTAATTATGTGGTAAAGTGTCTTATAACAATGATAGGATAAAGTATTATTGGTTAGAATAGTTTCTTATGTAAAAAAAAAACATAAATCATCTCAAAAACATTTTTTTTCATGATAAAATAGGTCTTTTATCATCAATACATCATATATTATTAGTGAGTTTATAATAATTAATTTTAAAAATAAAAATAATGTAAATAAATGATGAATGATGTATCAACGGTATAAGAAACTTTACACTATTAGTGCATTATCAATTATTATTATTATTACTATTTTATTTCTAAAAATTAATTATTAAAAACTAATTAAAACAGCAAAAGACAACTACGTACTACTACTGTACTAGTCTAATACAACAAAAAAAAATATCTACTTGGGAAGGGAGGGGTGGGAAACCATAGAATAAAAAGTCAAAAGAAACGGTGGGAAACACATTTTAGTTTTTCTGTTTTTTTTTTTAATTTAAATGGGGAAAAAATATTCAAACAGTAGTGGAGCATCCAAGTGTCACTTTAGGAGGGAATGAGGCACGGATGAGATAGATATGTTTTTTCTGGTTTTATGATGAGAATTTTTTCTTGTTGCCTATCCGGTTTCCTAAGTATTGTCTAAGTAGATTCGGATCCGATCCGGGTCGTGTGTTTGTCTATGCCAGGTGAGTCTCCAACATAAATTTTCTGCATTCACAAGGACTTGAACTCGAGACCTTGCTTAAGCGAGACCGAGCCGCTTATTACTCGTCCCAACCCATGTTGGTTGTATGATGAGAATTTATTTATGTCATTATCGTATGTTTGACGTTATTAAAAGTCTCGATTTTTTTTTTACATTATAAGTCTCTTAAAAATAATTAAAAAAATATATTGCTAAATAAAAATTTGATTTTAAAATTTATTTAAATGGATAAATAAAAACGATTTTTTAAGAATACTCTTCTAGCTACCATAATAATAATAATAATAAAAAAATCAACCGTCATATTAAAAAATACTTTATAAAACCAATCAACTTTTGAAAGATACCATACGGATCCTGCGTTTTCTTTCCTCTCCCTCTCTCTTTGAGGACTAGGTTCCGTAGCAAAGGTACAAATGCGTACCGGTGGTATGATACCAGTATACCACTAGTAAATGGAATGAAGACAACAGAAAAAGACAAAGACATAGGCTTGGTAATCAACCTATATCACAATCAAATGATACATAACACTTGTTAATTAATTATCAATAAGTAAAATATTATTTTGTGATGCATTTTACTTTCATTATAATATTAGTTAATTAATGTATTTATTTTTTAGTCTATATACATTGTTCTATATGGTATACCCTTTCTTTTCTTGTTGAAAAGAAAAATAACATGAAGTTATTTAATTCTATTTACTAGAACTCTGTCCAATGGGCTGAAAAGAAGAAAAGATTAGCCCAATTTGTGCACGGCCCATATGCTACATTTTCTTCAAGTGTCCCTATATTTTTGGATATAGTTTTTTTTTTTTTACCCCAAAATAGCATGAATAATTATATCATACAATTTTGGATGATTGCAAAATAATTTTTAAATGAACCTATGGTTATTTGACAAGTCAGCAATAATAAATTAACTAGTATTTAGCCCGTGCATTGCACGGGAGTTTGTTTGTTTGCTAATTGTAAATTATTTTATGTTTTTGAATTGAATTAGTATTAACTAATTTGTAAACATAAAATTATTTGATGAAAATCAAATTATTAAGTTTATGAAAACATACTAACAAAATAATATATATATATATATATATATATATATATATGTATTATTCCATTTACATTCAATTGATGTCCCTTTAATTTCTTGCGAGAATCTATTTTCATTGTGAAAAAAAACACTTACAATAATTACATGAACGATTAAAAAGTAAAAGCATTTCTAAAAAGTAAAGTTAGGTAAATGAAAGTATACTCAAAATTGATGATTTGTTTCTTTACTATTAATCACTGAACTTGGGAGATTTCAACCATAAAATAATTATATTTGCATTATTTTAGTAGTACAAATATTTGATAATCATCTTGGGTTTAAAAATTGAATTAATTATTACCAATTATTTATTAAATATAAAATATTTTATTAAAAATCAATTGATTAAATTTGGAAAAACATAGAACTTAATAATAAGTGATGGAGATTGAAGACTCGAAATCAATAAAGTAAAAACAATTGGACTACTATTAAATTGATGGTAAATTATAAGTATTATTTCCTTCAACAAATTTAACATCCACGAGGCAGGGCGAAGAAAAAGAAGTAGTAGTAGCAGTAGTGAAGAGTTCTTCAAAGTGTGAAGACTGTGGGAACCAGGCTAAGAAGGATTGTGCATATATACTCAAGGTGCAGAACTTGCTGTAAGAACAAAGGCTTTGAATGTCAAACCAATATAAGAAGTATATGGACTCCTGTTGATAGAAGGCGCCAGAGAGCGCCATCTCCCACTCTATTAATAACCCAAGAGGATCAAATGTCCCTAAAAGGCACAAGCTCAACCCATATTCAGAAACCGGAAAAGCATTATATGGCAAAAACATTATATTTTTCCGGTTCAGTAAAGTATGGGGATCCCCGCGGGGAACGCCCCGTTCGGGTACCCGAGTTTGGGGATTTTTCTCCAGCGGGGCGGGAATGGGGGGAATTTTCCCTCGAATAGATTTTGGGGCGGGGAATGAGATTGGTTCCCCCGTCCCCGCGGCTTCCCCGTCCCCGATAATTTTACTTATATGCCCTTAAATATTTAGGCTTTATATAGTTAAAAAATAGGTTCTTTAGTAACTTCACATATATTATTATAATTATTATTATTAACGATTTTTTTAAATAGAATCTCTTGAATTTTAACGATTATTTTTCTGTAGTGTATAAGTTTAAAAATGCTATTCGACGTTGTGAATTTTATAACAGGTCAAATTGAAATTAGGTTCCCTGTGGGGACCCGTGGGGTGGTGGGGAATGGGGATGGGGGCTAATCAACCCCCGACATGAGGAATGGGGATGGGGATGAGGGGCAAATGAGACCCGAGGATGGGGAATGAGAAAGGTCTCCTCGAGCGTTCTCCGCCCCGTTGCCATCCCTAGTTAGAAGCATTATGACTCTAGAACCGGAGAAGTATTATATGGCAAAAGCATTATATTTTTCGGTTCAGTAAAGTCGGAAGCAATTTTTTGACTCAGTAGAATCGGAAAAAGGTTTATATAACTTTCGTCTTTGTAGTACCGGAATGACTCTTCTGACTTTGTAGAACCGAAAATAATAATACACAAAAAGACATTTTGATCCATAAAAATTAAAAATGGGGGCAAAAAGTTGAAAGTGGGAGCCGAAAAGCAATTTGCAATATCATACATGAAGAAGCACAACATATACTATTTTGGGCTTTGGCCTTAATCATGGGGACGGATCCAAAAATATAGGAATTAGGAAGGAGGGTCGAATATAAATTTGCCATTATTCAAATCGTGGCTAAACAATGAAATGGAATACTTTTTTCTTAGCCACGATTCACACCGTAGAATACCATTTCAAAGAAAATGTAGCAAACGACCATAAACAAGTCGGTTTCCCATCCCAAGATCCAGCGCTGTTTAATCAGATCCCAAGAAATTATTCATCACGGTGGGGTAATAAAGTAATTAAAGTATGCAATGAACTAAACTACTCATATCGTTAAAAATAGTAATTTAAAAAAGAAAAACTAATTCCTGCGTCATAAAAAAATAGGAAAAATTAGCTGGAAAATTGTTTAAAAACAAAGATGTAATAATAAATAAAAATATTTGGGATTTGGATATAGCAGTGTGATTGAATATTAATGAATAATGCATTAAATTAGTACTTGATAAATGATTGATTAATTTGTTAAAAAAAATTTTAAAAAAAATATATTATTTTTATTTTTAGGTTGGTCTTTTCACACATAACATAACCATGGCCCTATACTCACCAAATAATTAAATTAGAAGTTTAATATTGAAAAATGATGTATTTATTGAAATTAAAGATTTCTTTTTAATATTTTCAATGTTGATTTTTCTTTCTTACATTGATTAAGCATAAAGCAAAGGTTAACAATACCTGATATGCAAAGCAATATATAAAAAATTAGTATATGTTAAAAAGATGTAGAAAACTTACATCATGTATTTATTATTATTTTTTAAATCACATATATCTTACATTAACTCAATCCATTATTTATTATCGATTAAAAACTATTATGGATGACAAAAAATTTTCTAACAAATTGTTAGCTCAACTACATTTTTTTTTTTATTACTAGCTCAACTACATTTTTAAATACTTGAATATGAAACGTCTGATTAAGTTAGAACAATTTACCAGTAATTAATTTACAGATTAGTTGGTAGAACATTAAGGTGCATGCTCATGTATTTTTCCAAATTATTTTTACCCTATCTATATGTATTTGAAAAAAAACAAAGAAAGAAACTGAAAACTAAATAATTTAATTTCTAGCGTTATAATAAATTTCAGATTACACTACTTCAACAGCCGTATAGTGCATATTAGGAAGTTTGTCTAGCAGATCTACTGTTAGCATTGATGCCTTTGGCTTTGGCTTTGGCTTTGGCATGTTCTCTGAATTTCCCATTGCAAGTGAAGTTGTTGAAGTGTTCCTTTCACGTGGACCTAGCCACTTAGCATGCATATACCTATGTTTCCTCCATGGCCCCATGTGCATTTTATTTTCCTTCATGCACCTTTTTGCTGCCATGCACAAGATCTTGATCAGGTTGCTTAATCTATCTACTTTCCCTACAAACACCTCCGGCAGCCTCCGAACGAGGCGGTTATAGTGCTCGCTTGCCCTTGCCATCTCAAATTCTGCTCTGAAGTTTAGTTCTATGATAACCCTAATAACATCTCCTTTCTTTGAGCTTGTGATATCTATCACATCTAGAAAAGTGTGCTCCCCTGCACAGTTTTGATGATAGTTTATTAGCTTTTGATATTAATGTGCTGATTTTTTTCCCTCTCACTTTTATGATTTATATATATATATATATATATATATATATATATATATATATAGTATAAGATTTTAAATTTGAGTCTACCATCATAGTGAGATAAGTTTATCCATTCTTTTGAAGTTAGTACATAGTGATTAGTGAATGAATAAATTTAACAATGATTATTGCAAGTTGCACACCTAATATAATATAAGTCCTACTAACTCATAAAATTTTAACAGGGAGAACAAGTTGCTCTTTAAAATTCAGACTATAATCTTATTGCTTTATCAAGTTTTATTTTATATAAAGTTTAAGCGGAAATTATTTTTTTTCCCAACATTCACCTAACGCCGAATAATAAATTTAATAATATACCTAGTGAACATAGTGTTGAATGTGACACCATCTTATTAGTTTTTTAAAAGCAACTAAGAAAAATGTTAACAAGTACCCTTAAAACACTTGTTAAAAAGCTAAAAGTAATATTTTATTATAAAAAGATGAGATCATTGAGATTTTCGAAAAAATGATTAATGTCCATCTATAATTGTTTTATTTCTTCTAGCAACCTTAACAAGTGTCCTATTAGAAAAACCCCTGCTGGGTAACGTTAATAAGCAAATAAAAAAAAAATAGGATAACGTAGTTAATTATGGCTAGGTTCTGTCTTATCTTATAAGTACTACCCATCCACAAGTTTTAATTTAATTTATTTGCACTTTTTATTTTAATAGAAAAAGCAATTAGAAAAAGAGTTTCAGATGTCAATAAAAGCAAAGAAAAAAAGTGCATCTGTTTGAATTTTTTTTTATAGGCATATCTTGAACTGAAATTGAAATATGGTGCTATTTTCAGTGCAAAATATGCGATTGTTATTCAAAAATCTATCTAAACATTCAAAACTAACGTCAGGATCCTATACCTACATTTGCTATTTTTAAAAAATAAAGGAAAAACATCCTAAGTTTCCATACTTTATATTTTTCTTTTATTTTCTAAAATTGATTGATGTAGAATTCTGATGTTAGTTTAGGATGTTAAAATAACATTTTTATTGTTTTTTACCTGATGGAATGTTCGGTGAGCTTCTCCATTTTGTTTTGCAAACGGCGCTGTCAAAACCGGTATTCTGAAGCCTTCTAGAGACTTCTCTCATGAAGCAGTTTCTACATGAGCTGGCAGCCACCTGTTTACTGCAACTGCACACTGTTCCTGTGCTCTGTATCTCTTGAATTGCTTGTTTTGTGGCATTCCTTATCCTTGATTCCAAGGAACTGGTTCTGTATAGGGTACCCTGCATTATATATTAAAAAAAAAACAATTTGGTCAAAAACTAAAACTTCTAAAATGCTCAAAATTAAGCCAACTAAGCTTTAATCTGGGGATGGAGAAGAGAAAATGGATTAAATCATCAAAGCTATCACATATACCATATGCTAATCTAATCAATTAAGAAGATATTAGAAGCTATGTTGATTAATTTAGGTCAAAATTTGAAATTTCAATGAGACATACATGAGATTATAGAAGCTGCACTAGCAATTTCTTTTAGTCCAGACCAAAGTATTCCAGAAAAAACAATTTTATTCATATCAAAATCAGTTAAGATGATCTTAATCACTCGAATTCGAGATCTTACTTAAATTAAATATTAAATTAGATATCTCTAACCCAAATCTAATCATCTATTTTTTTTAATCGATCGGAAAATCTTGATTTGCAATTTATTTTTCATTGCAACAAATATGAATATTAGTATTATATATCGATGATTATAATGAACAAAACAAAGAAAATAAATTCGTATAATATGGCAATTAATACCTGCAAAAGCTGGTGTTGGTTATCCCAAAAGCTTCGATTAACTTCAATGCTAGCTTCATTAGAATCAGCCCTCTCACCATCATCTTCATCTAACTCCATTTCATTTGGATGGTACTCATCGCTACTTGCACTATTAGCTAATGATGACATCTCACCAATATCATCAAGAAATTCAAACTCAACATCAGCAAAATTCTTGTCATGTTGTTGTTGCTCATCATCATATTTGAGCTTATCACACCCCAAATCCCTTCTGAACCCGGGTAGAATTCTTGTGATGACTCCTCCTCCTCGGGGCATAGATGTTGCACCCATAGATGTTTTATTTAACGAACAACGTGGTCTTTAGTTAACTAAGGTTGTAGCTTAATTTGATTCACACAAGGAACAAAGGGTTGTGGATCATGTAATGTTATAAAGGCTTTTTATACCAAAAGATATGGAACAATCTCAACTCGCCGCGAACATGTGAGGCTAAGTTGTGGATACATAGCTGGGAGGTTGTTATTGGTTGACAGAGATCGAGGGCATTTAAGTATTTTGCTGCATACACCATGGATCCACGTCAGTTGCAATAATTTGATCCAACAACAACTACCCCATGTCCCAACAAATATTAATCTAAACTACTTTAATTTATGTGAGCAGCTGTGATGAATGGATCATGAGATGAGATAAGAGCAGGGACGTCTGCAATAGCTCATAGTATTGTTTAAGCTTATCCTATGGCTGCTGTGGGGCTTACATGTTGCATGATTACATGCTCCTCCCTCTGGTCCTTGGTGATATTCTATGAAATTTTCTTGATTCTAATTATAAATCACTTTATATTTTATATACATCATTTATTACTTTTTTTTCTTTTTGTCTACAATATATTCTCATAAAATTCAGAAAACTAACCAATTTTCTTGGTATATATGTGTAATTCGGTTAAGTATGCTCTGTAATAAGGACCCGAGGAAGTACTTCTTTGAGCGTTAAATACAAGAACTTTCAATTAGTGGGAAATTTAATTTATAAAAAAAATGAATTTATTTTATTAGTGATATTGAAAAATGTAAATATTTAATATATTTTTCAAATTTTTTATATAATTATTATTAAAATTATAAAAAAATGTTGCATTGATAAATTTGTTTTTGAAAAAAATATTTAAATGTTATTGAAAAATATAATATGACCATGCAAATAGAATAAAAGAAAAAGTTCAAAAAAAAATCTTACATTTACGATAAAAAAATTATTCTTTAACTACGCCTATAAAAAAAAACTCATTTTAGTCCTTATCAAAGGTTATATTTTAAAAAAAAAATTGTACTAATTATAAGTTACTTTATATATATTTTTTAAGCATTATTTATTGTTTTTTCTCTTTTTTACCTTTATTAAATGTTTTGACTATTTATGTATTTTGTTTTTATTAATTTATAAATGCTAATTTTTCAAAAAAAATTGAGAAGATAAAATTGTAATATTACAATATATTTTAATAAAATTTATAAAACTAACTACTTTCTTTGATGTGTGTAATTTGGTTAAGTATACCCTATGAAAAGAGAGAGGAGGGAGTAATATTTAAATATTTAATTTTTGGGTCTTGCTAACAAGTGCCCTATGTAAGATCCATGAAGAATGTTTTGATAAATGCCAAAAGGTTTTGAACAAGCTACAAATGTGTTGATCAAGTTCAAGCTCAACAAGCAACAACAAACATCAAGTTATGAAGAGAGAACCAACTCATGAAGACTTAGTTTGGTAGTTTATGTTTTATTGTTTTATCTTTTGCCTCACAAGTCTTTTAGTTTATGAGTTTGGGTAGAGTTTATTAGAGGGTAGTGAATCTCTTTTGATTGCATGATTATATCATATTTTGAGTATTCACTTTGCCTAAAATCAATAGGTGGCTTAAAGGTTTGAAAGAAAAAGTTTAGTTTTTGAGAAAACAAGTTTTAAGTGATTTTTAATGTTAATAATCGATTAGCAGATTTTGATAATTGATTAACAGTGTATTTTGAACTGATAATCGATTAACAAACTTTTGATAATCGATTATCTGCACCTTTACTCGAGTATTTTTGGTCTCACTCGAGTGAAAATTATCTTGCTTTCGGTTTACTCGAGTAACACTCATTTCACTCGAGTAACTTGATCAGATATGGTTTTTTAAATACGTTTTTCACTTCTCAAAAGCCATTCTAAGTGCTCCAACTTTTGGGTATTCTATATAAACCTTTTCCTAATCATTTCTATCAACTAGAATCATTTTGATACACAATTTTACAAAGAATCAAAGCCACACTATTCTCTCTCACTCTCTCAAGATCAAAGCTCTCATTTTTATATTCTTTGATCAAGAACCTTGAATCTCTCATGTTGATCTTTTCATAGCTTTTGAAAGAGATTCATAGGATTGTTATTTTGTTTTCATTTGTGTTGTAATCATTGCAAGAGGCAAACATTCTACAACATTGGAAGCCTTGATTTTGTGAAATCAAGCAAAGTTATTTGGAAGCCTTGGTGAGACATTTCATCAAGCACTTGGAAGCCTTGTTGAAGAACAAGCAATTGGAAGTCTTGTGAGTGAAGCAAGCAATTGGAAGTCTTGTTGTGGGTATCGGCAAGCAAGAGAAGAGGTTAGATTAGATATCAATAGGGTTACAAGGCAAGGGTGTGGTATCTCTTGTAGGCTAGCAAGAAGGAGTCTTGTGAGACATTTACTTGTAATTTGAGAAACTCTAATTCCTCATAGTGAAGAATCTCTCTTGGTTGAAGAGGGGACTGGAGTAGCTTTCAAGTGGATGAAAGTGAACCAGGATAAATCACCGTGTCGTATCTCTAAACTCTCTACTCTTTACAATTCAAGTCTTTAATTGTGTTCTTGATTGAAAACCTAGAAAAAGTGATTTTTCATAATTGATTAAATTGAATCTTTATTGTTCAAATTAATTTGAGGAAAATCATTTTCATAACTAGGTGAATCAATAAGAATATTGGTGTTGATTGTTTCCGCTTAATCTCTGATCATATAATATTTGTTAATTGATTGATTTTCATTGGTTTTAATCGTTTAGATTTGTTTCTTGCGAAAATCTTTCAAAGTTTCTATAACACCTATTCAACCCCCCCCTTCTAGGTGTTCTCCTAGTGTTCCTAGTTGTTTCAACCACC
Source organism: Crotalaria pallida (assembly GCA_037953625.1). Classification (NCBI taxonomy): domain Eukaryota; kingdom Viridiplantae; phylum Streptophyta; class Magnoliopsida; order Fabales; family Fabaceae; genus Crotalaria; species Crotalaria pallida. The sequence continues at coordinate 111,575,683 of CM075655.1, forward strand.
GAGTGTAGTTTTTCAACAATTGGTATCAGAGCTCGGTCGAAAGACACGAGCATAGAGCTTTTTCGTTAAGATCCTTGAGAAACTACAATGGGTTCTACGAATCCTTTTGGTGGTGAAGGTGCTTCAATAAATCGCCCTCCTATGTTTGGTGGAGAGGGTTATGGTTATTGGAAAATTAGGATGAGAATCTTTATAGAAGCTATAGATGTGAACATTTGGGAAGCCATTGAAAATGGTCCTTATATTCCCTCAAAAGATGTAGAAGGTGTGCTTACACTAACTCCCAAAGATAAGTGGATCGATGATGATAAAAGAAAAATTCAATATGATTTAAAAGCAAAAAATATCATCACCTCCGCTTTATCTTATGATGAGTTCTTTAGAGTCTCCCAATGTAAAGATGCCAAAGATATGTGGGACACCTTGCAAGTCACACATGAAGGCACTAGTGAAGTTAGGCGTGCTAGATTGAATTCTTTGATGCATGAATATGAATTGTTTAATATGTTGCCTAATGAATCTATATGTTTTATGCAAAAACATTTTACTCATATTGTTAATCATCTCATTGCTCTTGGTAAAACTTTTGTGAATTGTGAACTTGTTAACAAAGTTTTAAGATGTCTAAGTAGGGAATGACAACCCAAGGTTACCGCAATAGCTGAATCAAAGGACTTGGACACCATGGACTTAGCAACACTTTTCGGAAAGCTACAAGAACATGAAATGGAGCTTGGACGTTTGCATAAGCATGAAGAGTCGGATAAGTACAAAGAGAGAAAAGGAATTGCTCTTAAAGCTCAAAGGTCATATAAAAAGGAAGAGAGTTCCGTTGATGATGATGATGTTGATAATGAAGATTCCGATTCAGACATTGATGAAGAGGAGATGAAGCTTCTACTAAGAAAGTTCAATAAGATTCTAAGGAGAAAAGGAAGGTTGAACAAAGACAAAAGTAAAGAGAAGGATCCCCCACACTACAAGACCAAGACTTCAAAAGAAGGTGTAGTTTGCCATGAATGTGGAAAGCCCGGTCATCTCAAGTACTCATGCTCTAAGTATCTCAAGAAGAAGGAGAAAGAGAAGAAAAATGCAAAACACAAAAGGGCATACATAGTTTGGAATAGTGATGATGAACAAGACAAGAAAAGCACAACTAGTAGTTCTTCGGATGATGAACATGCCGCTTGTCTCAACTTGATAGCTCAAGTACATGAAGAGGAAAGCTCAAATGATGAATCAAGTGAACAAAGTGACGAAAGCGATGTAAGTCTTACTAAATCCGAAATTTCTTCAAATTATAAAATGTTATATAATGCTTATGAAGAAATGCATAAACAATTTAAGAAACTAGCTTTGAAAAACATTGAAAGGAAGAAGCTCATTTTGAAACATCAACAAGAGATTTTAGAACTTCAAAAACAAGTTGATGAGCTTAATCTTCAAAATGAAACTCTTGATCTTTTATATGCTAGTTCTTCTTGTGATTGTGCTAGTAGATTGAATATTGTGGTTGATTGTGAGAATTGCAAGTTGCTTAAAGATGAAAATGCTATTTTGAAAAATAAGCTTGCAAGTTTCTCAAATGGTGATATTAGATTGCGCACATTGTTAAATTTTCAAAGAGAAAATTCAAACAAGTTTGGTTTGGGTTATACTAATGCTAAGAGTAAATCTCATAGAAATGTTGTTGATTTTTCTAAAGTTAATTTTTCAAATGCACCAACATGTTTCTATTGTGGTACTCATGGACATACTTCAAATGTGTGTTATATTAAAGTGCATGGTATACCTAAAGGAAAGTTTGTTTGGGTGAAAAAGGGTGAGAGTCCCTACACTAACAAAAATGGATCCAAAACCATTTGGATACCAAAAAGCAAAGCATGATTGTTTTATAGGTATGATTGAAGAAGCAAATGAAGGTCTATACACATTTGATAAAATTGACATTATTGATCTTCTTCAATTGGTATCAAGAAGAAAATTCTACAAATTGGTGTTATTCTATCCATGCTTTGGTTATATTTCTTCTATTTTGGCTTAGATCTTATTTCAATTGGTATTTGTTTATTTTTTGATAATGCCAAAGGGGGAGAAATATGATGTTTTGAAACAATTGTTTGGAGAAAGGTTGTTTTGTTGTTTTTATGTAGGTTGAGCAAAGTTGTTGAAGATAGGGGGAGAATCAAGCTTACTCAATTGGATTTCAAATGTCAAAAGCATTAATTGAGGGGGAGCAAGAGTCTCACCAAGTGATCAAATGGTTCAAGCATCAACAACTTCAATGAACTTCAAACGATTTCAAAACATGTTTGTCATTTTCAAAAAGGGGGAGATTGTAAGATCCATGAAGAATGTTTTGATAAATGCCAAAAGGTTTTGAACAAGCTACAAATGTGTTGATCAAGTTCAAGCTCAACAAGCAACAACAAACATCAAGTTATGAAGAGAGAACCAACTCATGAAGACTTAGTTTGGTAGTTTATGTTTTATTGTTTTATCTTTTGCCTCACAAGTCTTTTAGTTTATGAGTTTGGGTAGAGTTTATTAGAGGGTAGTGAATCTCTTTTGATTGCATGATTATATCATATTTTGAGTATTCACTTTGCCTAAAATCAATAGGTGGCTTAAAGGTTTGAAAGAAAAGGTTTAGTTTTTGAGAAAACAAGTTTTGAGTGATTTTTAATGTTAATAATCGATTAACAGATTTTGATAATTGATTAACAGTGTATTTTGAACTGATAATCGATTAACAAACTTTTGATAATCGATTATCTGCACCTTTACTCGAGTATTTTTGGTCTCACTCGAGTGAAAATTATCTTGCTTTCGGTTTACTCGAGTAACACTCATTTCACTCGAGTAACTTGATCAGATATGGTTTTTTAAATACGTTTTTCACTTCTCAAAAGCCATTCTAAGTGCTCCAACTTTTGGGTATTCTATATAAACCTTTTCCTAATCATTTCTATCAACTAGAATCATTTTGATACACAATTTTACAAAGAATCAAAGCCGCACTATTCTCTCTCACTCTCTCAAGATCAAAGCTCTCATTTTTATATTCTTTGATCAAGAACCTTGAATCTCTCATGTTGATCTTTTCATAGCTTTTGAAAGAGATTCATAGGATTGTTATTTTGTTTTCATTTGTGTTGTAATCATTGCAAGAGGCAAACATTCTACAACATTGGAAGCCTTGATTTTGTGAAATCAAGCAAAGTTATTTGGAAGCCTTGGTGAGGCATTTCATCAAGCACTTGGAAGCCTTGTTGAAGAACAAGCAATTGGAAGTCTTGTGAGTGAAGCAAGCAATTGGAAGTCTTGTTGTGGGTATCGGCAAGCAAGAGAAGAGGTTAGATTAGATATCAATAGGGTTACAAGGCAAGGGTGTGGTATCTCTTGTAGGCTAGCAAGAAGGAGTCTTGTGAGACATTTACTTGTAATTTGAGAAACTCTAATTCCTCATAGTGAAGAATCTCTCTTGGTTGAAGAGGGGACTGGAGTAGCTTTCAAGTGGATGAAAGTGAACCAGGATAAATCATCGTGTCGTATCTCTAAACTCTCTACTCTTTACAATTCAAGTCTTTAATTGTGTTCTTGATTGAAAACCTAGAAAAAGTGATTTTTCATAATTGATTAAATTGAATCTTTATTGTTCAAATTAATTTGAGGAAAATCATTTTCATAACTAGGTGAATCAATAAGAATATTGGTGTTGATTGTTTCCGCTTAATCTCTGATCATATAATATTTGTTAATTGATTGATTTTCATTGGTTTTAATCGTTTAGATTTGTTTCTTGCGAAAATCTTTCAAAGTTTCTATAACACCTATTCAACCCCCCCTTCTAGGTGTTCTCCTAGTGTTCCTAGTTGTTTCAACCACCGAGTGTAGTTTTTCAACACCCTAAGGTTTCTATACTTAAAAAACAATCATCAAAACACATTACTCCGTGTTTCGAAAACCTTAAAAATGCATTTTTCAACGATTATTAACAAGTGCATCGATTAGCATTTGCCTTAATTTTTTAACGAGTAAACTGTCACTTTAGTCCCTGAATTTGTAATGGACTTTCACTTTAGTCCCTGAAATTAACGAAATTACTTTTAGGTTCCTGACTTTGTAAAAAACCTTTCACGTTAGTCCCTGGTTCTAAGAGTCGTCAACGACGTTAACAGAAATATGACGTGGTTGTTAATTTATTCACTTTAGTCCCTAAAAAACATGTAAATACTTCATTTTAGTCCCTGTGTGCAATACATTAAATAGGGACACTAGAGTACATGGGACCTGAATTGTATGAAGACTCCACTGGGATGGTGGATATATATTCTTTTGGAATGTGTTTGCTTGAATTGGTTACAATTGAGATACCCTACTATAAATGTGACAGTGTTGCCAAGATATACGAAAAGGTCACAACTGGAATTAAGCCTCAATCATTGAGCATAGTCACAGATCAAGAGTTGAAGGCATTCATTGATAAATGCATAAAACAACCAAAGGCAAGAACTTCGGGTATATATTTCCTAATGGATCCTTTCTTTCCTTATGGCTGAAACTAGGTTAAGAGTGTTTGTGTTATTTAAATGTAGGCAGAGGATTCCTCAAAGTGAGAGCTGCTTACCCGTCCCATACACTGGGTAGGAGATTGATCACCTCTCTCACTGATATTCTCATCATCTATTTCACTACAATCCAGACAAATATCATTGTGGTTTACACTTGCTTTAGAACTAGCATTACTGCTTGTGGCATGAGAAGAGTCTGAGACACTAACAGTTCGGCCACGCTAAGGCCCTGACCGCACACTATAGATAGAAGATGTTGGAATGTTTATCATCGATGGTCGCAAATTGCCTAGAATCCTTCACCTAATATCCTCTTCAAAGAGGGGAAAAAAGTGAAAACAATTTAATGAGTTCTAACCAATCAATGTTAGTTCACTAAATAAAATAGCAAATGTGCAGAAAATGCAGTTGCATTACATATGCAGAAAATGTGCAGAAGATGCATACCATATGCCTAATAGCCATATCCAAGGATTTCTTTGAGAGTGTTCTTCCAAAACCAGAGTTGTCTAGAGAAGAAGACTTGCCAGACATATTACTGTGGAGAGAATTTTTGTCATCTAGCTTTGGTGGCGCTAGTTTTCGCATATGTATCCACCATCTTAGTGTAGTCTTCTTCATACAATTCAAGTGTCATGTACTCTAGTGTCTCTATTTAATGTATTGCACACACGGACTAAAATGAAGTATTTATTTGTTTTTCAAGGATTAAAATGAAGTATTTATATGTTTTTCAGGAACTAAAATGAATAAATTAACAGCCATATCATATTCCCGTTAACGTCGTTGACGGCTGTTAAAATCAGGGACTAACGTGAAAGGTTTTTTTTACAATGTCAGAGACCTAAAAACAATTTCGTTAATTTCAAAGATTAAAGTAAAAGTCCATTACAAATTCTGAGACTAAAGTGATAATTTACTCATTTTTTAACTAACGAAAAAGGCAAAAAGCCGAAACAAACGAGAAAAACTACATTCATCTAGCGAGCACAGTACCCGACACGTCTGCTGGCAAAGTCAAATTAAGAACATCAGACATTGTATCAAAGAATATATACATGTAAAGAATTTCAACCACGTTTTCACTTCACCCATTAATCTACTTTTCGTTCATAAATGGGTCATACTACATACCAACACTCCTAATATTTTATTATAAATATAACTACCATCAAATAACCAAAATATTTATTCAAAATATTTTTCTACACATATTCGTATACAGATTTATTAGAATGTGTCAATTTTAAATACAGTTTTTACTCAATATAGTTTTTTCAGAGTAGAGAATAAAAAAAAATTAATTCAAATCATAAAAACTAGTGTATACCAGTGAAAAAGAATACACATAGAATATTTTTGAATTGACTCCATTTGAAAACAAGAAAAAAAAAATTAACCTCGATCAGAAAGCACAAATTAAAAAAAAATAAATCCGAATAAAAAAAACACATACATCTGAAAAGAAAAATACATATGATGTTTTTCAATTGACTACATTTGAAATGAAAAAAAAATTATGCTTTTTTTATTATTGTTTCTCTCTCCTTCTCTGCCATGAACGCATGCTCTAACTAGTACAGATTCATGAGGCAATGAACATATGTCTACACACGTTCATGAGGCAAATAGTTGTTACAGTTAATTTTATGTTCAATCATATTAAATGTATATGACATTATTTATGTATGGGTTACAAATAGTTGGCCAATTAAGTTACAAAAAAATGGAAAATTTAATTGTTGATTATAATTGAGCAAAAATGACCCGATAGTCCATCTAAGACAGCCTAGTTGGTGGCTGCAGGGACACTTAGGATTTCCCCCTCCCCAAGATCATGGGTTCTAGTCTCAGACCTCCCATGTAAACGAAAAAAAACAAAAATGACCCGACAAAATTGGAACTGGATTTTTTTAAAAGAATGCTAGCCTTACCAAGAGCATCACACACCTGCCTTGGAAGGAAAGAGATTTGCATAATGTATGCCAAAAGTACCCCCAACGTCGATTGGGTTAACGTAACTCTACCTACAAACGATAAAGTTTTACTCTTAAAGTGCTTAAAAATTGTCATGCCTTTTCCATGATGTAATTAAAAGTATCCTTCGAGTTTTTCTTGTGGATGAAAGACACTCCCAAATACTTGCCCAAATCATTAGTCCTATGGATGCCGAGAGCACTACTGATCTATCCTCTAAAAGAAAGCTCACATTCTTGGAGAAGAAGACCTAATAAGTTTATCCTTATTCACTTCGCCACTCGAACTAACACAAAAAAAGATCCAAGCATGTCGAGCTACAATGGACCTGCTAAAGACTTGATTCAGCAAAGAGTTAAGTCATCAGCAAAATTGAGATGCGATATCTGCAGACCACCCCCGTGACAACAAAATGAACTTCCAGTACCCATTATCAAAATTGGGACAAGAATTCTATACACAGGACAAACCAATTTCGCGACAAAGAGTGACAAAATTCAATTCTTTTGCTTAGAAAAAATAAAATAAAATAAGAGGAAAGACCCACTTTGGTCCCTATCGATTTTTCACAGTATCAATTTAGTCCCTGATAATTCATAATACCACATTTAGTCCCTCAAAAAAAAAATTTCATACCAATTTGGTCCCTCAACTTTTTTTCATATCAATTTAGTCCTTCAAGATTTTCAGATGTACCAATTTAATCCTTAAAATTGAGGGACCAAGTTGGTGTGGAAGAAAATTTTGAGGGACGAAATTGGTATGGAAAAAAGGTTAAGGACAAAATTGGTATGAATTTATTTTTTAGGGACTAAATGTGGTATTATGAATTGTCAGGGACCAAATTGATATTGTGCAAAATCGACAAGAACCAAAGTGGATCTTCACTCATAAAATAAAATAAAAAATAAAAATTCGCGACAAAAGATCCCCTTGTTGCACATCTCTCCCCAGCTCAAAAGGATCAAGAACCTAACCATTTAACAGTAAAGATATAGTAGAAGAGAAAATACAGTGATGAATGACAGCGATCATATTATACGAAACCCCCACATCCCTCAAAGTATCAACCACGAAATCCCATTTCAACTTGTCATAAGCCTTTTCCATGTCCACCTTGATTGCCATGAAAGCCTTCTTACTTTTCATCTCCCTCATGGAGTGAACGAATCATCTCCTGATTAATAATGACATTATCGCTGCCATGCTGACCTATAACAAAACTACATTGCATTGGACCGATCACATGAATCATGATCCCTCTCAATCTAATCGCAACTAATTTTGTCACTGTTTTATATGAAATGTTGCATAAACTTATGGGACAAAACTTTTTTTAGGATGCTCTCTTCTTCCACCTAGGGAACAAGAGTGATTAGGGTTTGGTTAATATCTCTCTTCCTACTTGGATCATGGGTTTTTATTTTGCCACCCCATACTCTATGGTTGCCACCCCAAATATTAAAATAATACCCATCATGCCCCTTTTAAAAAAACAAAATTTAACAAGGGTCGTAAGGGGACACTACGACCACCAAGTCGTAACACCCCCTTACGACCCTATAAAAAACAAAATTTTAAAAAAGTCGTAAGCAGGTGTCACGACCTGATGGTCGTAGTACCTGCTTACGAGCATATTAAATTTTTTTTAAAATAAGTCGTAAACAGGTATTACGACCACCATGGTCGTAATACCTGCTTACGACCCGCTTGAAAAGTGATTTTTAAATAAGTCGTAAACATGTCCTACGACTTTCAGGTCGTAGCACATGATGACGACCCGTCTGAAAATCTTCTAATAAGGTTTCATCTCTCACTCACAAACCTCCCTCTCTCTCACTGTTACCTTTCTCCGTTTCACTCTCCATCATTCGTCATTATCGATCTCTCTCACTCTAACTCTCACTCTCACTCTCACTCTGTTGGATACCCAAATCTCACTCTCCTCTTCGCAAGTCGCATCGCAGAGCGATCTCCGTCTCTGTCAAATCTGATTCTCTTCAAGGTAATATATTTCTTCCCCAATTTACAAACCCTAATTTGTTAAATCTCATTTTTTGTTTAATCTGAGCCCTAATTTCTTCAATTGGACACTAATTTGTATGACCCATATTGAAAAACGTCATTGATTTGAAAAACATCATGTATTTGCATTCCCTTTTTTTACAATTACTCTGAAAAACGTCATGTATTCTGAAAAACGTCATTGATTTGAATTGCAATTAGTTTACAGCTAAATACTTAACAATTGACATATAGTATTCTCGTTTCTCATTGTTGATTTGAAGAGAATGATTAAAATATTTAACTGTGGTTGTGATTTTAATTTTATGAAGCTGTTGTTGAGTTTCTGAACGGTATTTTTCGAATGTTAGATACAGATAAAGTATGTAATCACTTATTTAATTATCTTGACCAATGCTATATCCTTTTAAGAAGAAAACTTCTTCTGGTTGCTTTCCATGGGCTGTAAACTTTTTCTAATTTGCTCTTTGAAAACTTGATACTTTGTAGGACCGATCCTTACGACCCGCTGAAGTTGATATACTGAATATTACTGCCCCAGAAAGGTGAGCACTTCATTTGGTTGTCCTAAATTGGTTGGTAAAGATTCTGTTTTCATACTTGGATCAAAATTTCTACTAGAGATTGATAGGATTTGATTTAACTGTGATTAAAAGAAAATGGCAGATGTGTAATGTATAAATCCCAAGTGATGGTTTGATAGGGTAATAAGAATTGATATATTATTTTTGGGAATTCAATTAAATTATTTGGTGATTCTCATTGTTCACGTCACGTTGGTGATTCTAACTTTATCCGTCGTAGTACTCTTAGCCAACAGCTCTGCCGTAGTACTCTTTATCTGAATGAAAATTGTACTGTACAGGCAAATTAACAGTAAAGTCTTTCATAAACTTAAAGGGCAAGTCTAACCCCTGATTTTTTAATTATTAAAGTCATTCAAAAGTGTTTCTTGTACAGAAATATGTAAAAATAAATTTCATACTTAAAAGTGGTTGGTTTGATTATTGACACTTCCAATTATATATATTGTTCAATTTGTTCAATAAAACTCAGACACATCTTACTATAGATGCAATATCCTCATACATGATTATTTCCTGATATATGTAAAATCAAATCACTTGGATTAATTTGAGCTTACCATAATATATTGGAAAATTGTGACTATGGAATGGAAATATGCTAGATCAGCGTACAGGTGTATGGAAATAAGCAAAGTTGCAGTGCATCAATTAGTTAAATGGGTGTATGTTGCATACATGTGTAAAAAGGGTTCGACATGATAACCTCTTTTTTATTTTTTTTGGCAAACTTGGTTTAGTTTAGCTCTTGATAATAGAGTAGTCTCTTTCTTAAAAAAAAAAAAGTATAATACTTAAATAAATAAAAATCCTAGACCAAAATTAGTTTTGGTTACACATCTACAAAATTACTTCTGTGTATGAGCTGTATGAGTAAGAAATGATTCATCACAAGATACATTAATCAGGTGTAGCTAATTTCCATGGAAAATGTCCATAACTGGCTAAGGCAGGAAAAGGTTAAACTAATTCATGAGTTTCAACCAATGTTAAACTCTTTGTTCTTGTGATGATTCGCTGCCTTGGTTTTGTTAGACAACTTAATCTTGGTTTTGTTAGACAATTTATACCATTGTGTGCTTGGGTTCGAAGCTAGCACACAATATTTTGCAGACCTATAGTATTGGTTATGTGTTGCTGCTGCTTGTTGTAATTCTTTTATTTTTATTTATTTTTTTTAATAATAATATGTCTCTCATAAATATGGGCATCATAGGTTTTCATTCATGAAATTGTGTTTCTTTCTTGTTTGCCCATTAACATTGGTTGTAGTCTCTGTAAATTTTGGTTCAGTATGGTTCTTATCCCTTACTCTTTGCTTTGTGCCATTTCTTTTTTTTAGTCAATGAGCATCCCTGCCAATTTATCCCTCTTTGTTCTTGTGATGATTTGTTTTTTCTTTTCAGATGGCATCCCGCGATGACTCTCCTCCCCGTCCTCGTGCGAGAAACCGTACCACTGCATCGAATCGGAAGCGTCTTATGGATGAACGTGCTGCAGCACGGGCAGCGGCAGCAGAGGCTGCAGAGGCAGAGGCAGCAGCAGCCGCATATTTAAATGTGGGGGACAACGATCCAGTTGTCAATGAAGCGGAATTAGACGACGACGTTGACGATCCTCAAAACGTGACCCTTTTGACTACTTACAGCGGCCACAGGGCTAAGGAGATATGGAAGGGCAATGTAAGTAATATTTAAGTTAAATGTAATATCCTTTGTAATTTTTTCTTAATTAAATTGCATAACTAATTATTATCTCCTTCTTGCAGGATCCTGGTCCTATGAACCGGTTTCTAAACCAGATTTTTGGTTTGAGGCCATTAGCTCAGTTACCGGAACAAGTTCGTACACTTGTTCTAGGTTTTGGACTTGCGCCTTTGATCGATTCGTCATTTGCAATGACGGATAGGCGCATACTGAGCTCGTTTGTGGAGCGTTTTTACGAAGACACGTGCACCTTCCATCTACCCTGTGGCGAGATCACGGTGACACTGGACGACGTTTCGTCCCTTCTCCATATTCCTGTGACGGGCTACCTCATCCCTTGGGATAAACCGTCGAAGCCTGAGGCGGTGGTTTTGTTGCACGAGGTTCTAGGAGTGTCTACACAAGAGGCCACTAAAGAGGTGGATCGCACCAAAGGTGGTGCGGTTTCTTTCTCGGCATTGACCAGGTGGTTGGATCAGTTCATCGAGGAAGATCGGTACGAGCACGCTGCAAGGTGCTATCTGTTGTACCTTGTTGGGTCGACGCTTTTTATTGACAAGACTGTCAATTCCACTGGAGTTCAGTGGCTGCATGCGTTGGAGGACTTGCATTCTGTGAGTCAATATGCATGGGGTGCGTGCGCATTGGCGTATTTGTACGACCGGTTGGCTGACGCTGCGAAGAAAGGGAAGCTGCAGTGTGCCGGTTTCACCTCACTTCTTCAGGTAACATGTTTTATAATATAACTTATTTTATTTATAAATTTTTTAAGCATTATATTCTAATTATCTTATTAATAACATGTCTCAACTCATTCGCAGGCTTGGATCTTGGAATATTTTCCAGGACTTGGATTTGGCACAACAAAAGATGAATATAATGAGGTACATCCAAGGATCTTCAAGTGGTTGCCCCCCCAAAGCCCTAATGGTGCAGAAGCTACCTTCAGACAACACCTGGAGACCATTACGGCTGATCAGGTTGTGTGGCAACCGTTTCTCAATCATCGGGCAGTCAGGCCATTTGCTGAGATTGCTCTCTTCTCCGGGTACATTAGATGTGGGAAGATCAGACGACCGTACCTTCCGGAGCGAGTGCAGCGGCAATTTGGCTATATCCAGCATATTCCACCTCCACCACACGACCTTCCTTCGTTTGAGGTGATTCAGGAGCGATGGGCTGAGTGGGGCGTTCATGTGGTTGGTGGAATTCCTGCTACCTCTCCCGAGGAGTGCGCTGAGGATTATCTGGACTGGGTGCACACTTACTCTCACCCTTATCTTTATCCTACATCGACTAGGGTGGATCATGATCTTCAAGTTGTTAATGTAAGTTATTTAATAATTTTAATTTATATTTTTAATAATTTCTATTTATTTTTTAGTAATAATTTGTAATTATTTTCGTGTGCAGATCGAATTAATATCAAGAATGCGTTGTATTATGCAACTTGTTGATATAGCAGACCAGGATCAGGCATACATCCCTGATGTACATCATGACATCAGATTGTATGCTAGCACCCCTGCCATGCGTGATGTTCAGGGCTTAATGGTACGTGGGAGAGGGCGCAGAGGTGGTGAATCGACTCATGATGGTGCAGAATCAAGCCAGAGGGGTGGACGGTCACGTCGTGCAAGACGCCAATAGGATTGATTTAGTTTTTAGTTTTGGATATTTTAATGTTATCTTGGAAATCTTAATTAGTTTGTATATGGATGTGACTAGTACTTTTCAAATGCGTTTCATTTATTTTTATGATAAAAACCATTATCATTATTTTGGTAAAAATTGCAAAACATATTTATTACTAATTAAGTAGTTTGTATATGGAATTATAATAATATTACTAATTAGCATTAATAAATTTTATAAGGTAACATTTTTTTAAAAAAATTAATACTAAAATGTTGCTAATATACTCACACCGCAAATAATAAATCTAATGAGAAATTATTTAAAAAAGAGTAAGGGATTAAAAAAAATAAAAAATAGTAAGTGAGTAAAAAAAAATAGTAAGGGAGTATTGATCATCTTCAATTTTTCTTATTCTTCTTATGATCTTTGTGTTTTTCGTCTTCGTCTAGATCTTTGTGTTCTTCTTCTTCGTCTAGATTAATAGGCTCATCTTCTTCAATGTGAGGCTCAGGCAAAAATGGTTTGAACATTTGAAGACGTTCTTGAAAATGAGATTCCCATGCAAGGACTCCCGTACTTGCATTTCTCCACCATCCTACATATATTGGAGGTATTGGTGAACCTTCTTTCCAATGAATCTGCAAGTGAATTGAAGTGAAGTTAGTAATTCGCACAAATTAAAATACTTTATAAACATTATATATTGAATTGAATGTTACCTGTACCCAATGTGTTTTATGCATATTTCCCATCACCCAAATTCTTTTTTCACTTGTTTCCAAAGATGTCCTGTATGGAAAGAACGTTTGACATTCACCTGTTGTTGACGAAATAGTCACTAGCCCAACATTGTACAAATTAGCAACTGCATGTCCCATGTCTGGAACCTCAAACCACTTTGCTTGTGATACAGCACCTAATCCATCAACATATAATGCATTATATGCTTTGTCATAATAGGATTGTCCTAAAATGTCAACATACAGAACTTTGTTATTAATCATCTCCTTTATAACCTCCTGTCGAATCAGCATGTAGTTTTCTTCTGTGCCATATCTATACAATGATAAGACACGGAAGCCACAATTTCCATCAGACTTGACATTAATTATTTTGTGAATGAACTGGTGTAACACATCAGGGAAAGCTGTCAACATTGTTCTCCAAGCATTATATGTTTCTGTAGAACGGTTTCTTTTGGTTGACATGTTTGTTTGAGAACCCTTTGTATTGGATCCTGTAGTTTGAGAAGAATAAATCATCACAGTTGACAAAACATATTAACAAAGAATAAAAAATAACAATTGACAATCACCTGTAGATTGAGACCCTTTTGTTTTTGACCTGGTAGATTGTGAACCCTTTGTTTTAGATTGAGATCCATTAGATGGATAAGCACCTTCCATGACATCATCTTCCCAATGAGATGGTTCACGCTTTGTAGATTTTTCATGTGCTGCCTCCTTCCTACTACCCTTCACACCGCCTTTTGTCTTCACTTTATACTTAGGGGGCTTCATTGAAGTTGTTGTTGGATACACAAACTCATGTAATCTTTGAAAATATCTTTTCTTTTCAAGCACACCCTTATCATCTAATTCTTCTACTTGACGATATATCTCATCCACGTATGGTTTTGGATCAAAATCTGTTGGTGAAAAAGAGGTCTTTATTTTTTCATTAAAAGGCAAGCGTCGCCAATAATCGTGAACTGCATCCAAAGGGATGGGTACTTCCTCTTTATAATATTTTGCAAGTTCACATTCGCATGGTAGACCATGAGTTCTTCTGATTCTGCAATCACAGCATAAGCTTACCCCTTTTGTTTGGCGAAGACTTTCCATGATCTCCCAAATACGTATTAACGCATTGCGAGAGACAAAGTGATGCAACTCCTTGTAGAAATCATTATTTACACGATGATCTACCTTGGTGATACTAGTTTCAAAAGAATCTTTAATATCCGTATGTTGACATACCAGCATGTTCTCCATTGCCTCAAAGCTGGTGCACATATCCCCCTGACTATCTCTCAATAATATCTTGAATGTGGCATGAGCGCTCTCAACCCTGATAAAACAAAAAATAAACATATACAATAAGTTTATCAAAATTATTTTAAATACACATCACTAAAATATACATAAAAAAATGTTTGGGTTTTTTTAACTCACCTATTAGTTGTGGTATTACCAAAATGCATCAATTGGTTTACCCAAACACCCACAAATTTCTCCTTGTTGTGTCGCAGGTAAGTACGTTCCACGTACTCATAAATTATTATTCCGCACAAATCCTTAAATTTTTTCAAATAATCTGTATACTCTTGCAAGTCTCGAGATTCTACGACTGCTTTCCAAGCGTCCATTATAGGTGTCTCATCTTTTGTCTCACAAACCTTCTGCTTCACTCTAAACTGCACGTTCTTTGAGATGTGAAACTTACATAGCAAGTGAGTAGAGGTTGGAAATACCTTCCTGACTGCCAAAATCAAAGCATCTTCTTTATCAGTCACTATGATCTGAGGCATGGCATCATCACTTTCAATCAAGTTGCGAAGCTGCTCTAGAGCCCATGTGAAGTAGGAAGCCTTTTCAGCCTCCATATAACAAAAGGCAACATGGAACGTCTTCTCTGTCGATGTTTGACCTACGATCTCAAGAAGCAGATATCTGTATCTATTTGTTTTGTAGGTACTATCCATAACAAGAACAATACCGAACGAATGTAATAATGTTATTCCACTTGGATGTGCCCAAAAAATGGCCTTGACCACATCACTTTCTTCGTCTTTTACATAATTTGTCACATATCCAGAAGAAGTCAATCTGTGTAATAAATGCTGCATCTGGGTCCTGGGATGTCTGATACTTTTTCTAAATCGTTGACGCTGATTGTACACTTGTCTCAAAGTAGTAGTATTGTTCTTGTTCCGTTCTTTCAAACTAATGAGAATTTCCTTCGGTTTGACCCCTGCTTTTGTCAAGTTATCGATTAACTCCTTTCCCTCTTTGGTTGGCCTACCATAATGACCCTCCAAGCTTTCACATGGTTTGTGATTATGGACGCCACATTTGACCAAAAGCATCCAACCTTTTCCATTACCAAGATCCCAAGCATTAATCCTGAAAGGGCATTCAGACTTGCGAGTACTAGATACACACATAACCTCACCTTTTGTTCTTTTCCTATATTTTCCACTTCTTTCGCAAGCCAAAAACACCCTAGGTCTTCTCTTATACGTCCCTCCACCTGTGTCTGACCGAAATATAACGATCACATGTTTTTGTTCTTTTCCGACAGCTTGAACCCAACGGATAAATTCGTCTCTACTTGCAAAAATCTTATTATGTGAAAAGTCATCACTATAGTCTGCAATAATAATGTTAAATGAAAAGAAAAGTTATATTAGGATTTAAAATAAAAAAATTAAAAATAACATGTTAAAAGGAATTTAAAATAAAAAATATGAAAAAACATGTTTCATTATGAATTTAAAATAAAAAAACAATGTTCCATTAGGAATTTAAAATAAAGAATTAAAAAAAAAGTATTATAGGAATTTAAAATTAACATAAAAGGTTGTATTACAAATTTAGCATAAAAAATTTATATATTAGAACTTTAGAATAAAAAGAAGTTATATTATAAAATTAGAATAAAAATGTAATATTAGAATTTTAATAAAAAAATGTATATTAGATATTTAAAATAAACAAAAATTAATAATAATAATAATAATAAAAATAATAATAAAAAATGGGATTATAAAAAAAATAAAAAAATACAAAAAAAAAAAACAAGTCGTAACACATGGTTACGACCCTTAAAAAAACACGGGTCGTAAGCCTGTGTTACGACTTCAACATAAAGCATTGGTCGTAACACTGGGTTACGACCTGGTAAAAATTTTACAAATTTTTTTTTAAATTAAATAAACAAACAACCCATAATAATTCATCAATTAGGATACAATAAATTATTGAAAACATTAATCCTAACTAAACTCTATGAATGAAATTTGAAAATTACCTTGGAATTCAGGTTCAACAGCAGCCATTAAAACCAACGTTTTTGTATGATGAAGTATAAGACTTGGTAAAAACAATTTTAGGTATGAATTTCAGGTATCAATCGACTTATATAAGAAAAAAAATAAGGATTTAACACGGGTCGTAAGGGGACACTACGACCACCAGGTCGTAACACCCCTTTACGACCCTTCCAAAAACTCAATTTTAATACGGGTCGTAAGTAGGTGTTACGACCTGTTGGTCGTAGCACCTGCTTACGACCCTTTCTAAAATATGTGGTCGTAACCAGGTGCTACGACCAACTGGTCGTAGCACCTGCTTACGACCCGTATTAAAATTGAGTTTTTAGAAGGGTCGTAAGGGGGTGTTACGACCTGGTGATCGTAGTGTCCCCTTACGTCCCGTGTTAAATTTTGTTTTTTTAAAAGGGGCATGATGGGTATTATTTTAATATTTGGGGTGACAACCATAGAATATGGGGTGGCAAAATAAAAACCCTGATCATAGAAAGCTTGCTTAACCAAATCACACAAGGCTAGACCCATTATTAAATTTGCCACTTGTTCTGATAAAACATGGGTTCGAATCCATCTTGCCCGGGCTACTTTTCAACTCCCCATCACAAAAACAGCCCGGTGCACTTCTTCATCAGCATATTATAAAATAGGAGAAGTTGATGGCATTTTTGTCATTTTCATTTTCCCTCCTTCATCCTTGCTTTTCCCTCCAAATTTGTTTGTCCGTGCATCGCACGAGAATAAATATTTATCTTAAGTTATTTTTAGTAAATTTTTATTAGTAAAATTTGGATTACACATAAATATAAAAATTGTCCGCAAACATTCAATTTGCATTTCGATATTATTACAATTTGCACGGGTTATTAATGATCTTTTTAAAAGGAAATAATTTGAATCAAATATTGACATAAAAAATGTATAATGCCTAAATGACCCGTCATATGATAATTAACCAGAAAAAAAACGAATATAATGTTGTAATTTAAGAAATTCTAATACAAATAAGTCATAATATAGGCAATTTGGTATTAAACATTTAAACGGATCATCAATACGAATAATAAATTTTGGGTACAACGGAAGAAACGGATATGTAAGTATTAAAGATGAGCTATAATTTGGTATAATGATTTAGCTTAATACAATCAAATATTTACTCAGCCATGAATTCAAATTTAAAAAAATCCAAAATTTTTTACAATATGTTATAATTTAAATTGTGGAAAATAATGATGCGTTATTTTATACTTTAGACAATATACTTATTTACAATTATGAAGTTCTAATACAAGCAAGTAATTTGAAAGTTCGAATCTTATAAACACGAATTAATTAAAAGTGTGAAAACATGTCTTATATTTTGGGACAGATGTAATAATAATGATGATGATGATGATATATATGATAAAAAAAATATCTACATTTGGACTTGCAAAACGAATTACTAATAAAATGCATTTGGAATGATGAATTAAATAAAACAAAAATCAAAATGAGTTGGATTTTTTTTTAATATAAGAAATTATGTTGTTAATTAAAATTAGAAATTGCATAGTTGATACATTATTAGTTAATTTTTATTAATGAAAAAGTTGGTAGCAGAAACTAGATTCAAAGATTAATATTTATGACTATTCATTTCTAAATACATGTAAATCATTTTTATAAAAAGTTCATATTAACTTATTATTTAAAAATACATATTTCCAAAATCTATAATCAATTTTTTTTAAAAAATAAAATTTAAACCCGTGCAATGCACGGGTAAAATTACTAGTTACTAATAATAGCATCTGACATGCACTTGTGATGATCACGAAGTTCCAAAAAAAACCATGCAAACAAAATGAAGGAATAAGACTATCATCAACATATATATTTTACAAATAATTACTGGCCATCTTCTCCAACTCTCCCGTATTATAGACCCAGTTATTTTCAATATCTTGCAATGCTTCAATGCGGTTCCTCTTCCTTCTCACCGCAAATTCTACCATGGGCGAATCTTGAGTTCTTGTCATCGTATTTCAACCATTTACAAACCTAGGCTTATTATGGAACCAAATAATTTGTTCATAGTGCTTCCAAAGCTTGATGTGAAGCCCTTCTAAGTATTGATTAAAACCTTAAATTATTTATTTGTTTTAAAGTAGCTTCTCAATTTTAATTTTTTAAAAATTGATCCTTCAAGTTTATTTTTATTAACACGGTTTTCCGTCAAATTTTTTGTTTTTCACTTAAAAAATTTATTAAATACTCATGACACAAAACGTGACCAAAAGCCAAAGCAAACCTTTTTTTAGACTACTACTATGCTTTCCTTCTTTTTAGCATTTTTATTTCTTTCCGAGTAGTGATAAATTATTGTGGAAGGTTCCGTTGTCAAAATCATTATTTAATCTTATCATTATCGTGTGGACTTGGGGGTGGAAACGTGAGGAAGTTTGTGAGATTAATTGGAATGATATTCGTAGGTTGAGACTTGAAAGCAAACCTTTTTCTATGCTTTCCTTGTTTTTCTCACGTTTAATTTTTTTCCCCTAATATTAACAATTGCGAATATTGGTTGTCATTTGTCAACATCGTTATCGATCTTGATCTTATGAAACATGAAATCGTGTTGACGTGGGTGGAAACGGGATGAAGTTTGTAAAATCGTCACAATATTCGTGTAGGATGCATGAAATAGTAGGGTTGTTGTTCCAATTTACTATATGTAGATGTAGACATTTTACACCTCATCCATCATGAAGCTTGTGGAGTGTGCTGGTTTTAGTATTATATTTTTGAAAAATTCATTGTGTAAAAAGTAGTATTAACTATTATCTTTTGTCATGGTTTTGCCATGTGTAATAATAATATCTCTCTCAACATGAAATCAACCACTTTAAATATCAATGGTTATAGAAATTTCTTTTGTATTGTTCACGAGTGACGACAAGTAATTTTTAAAATATACTTTAATTTATCCGTTTCTTAATATACTTTTTTAAAATTCTGACACATAGATTAAAAAGTACAATTAATATTATTTTTTGGGTTAAATTTATATATATTTTTCATGTTTTGTCCTTTATCATCATTTTATGATTAATTTTTATTCATTATCTTTATAATAAATAGGGGTACAATTGAAGAAAAAAAATCATAATTAATATTATATTGTTTTTATAAAAAAATTATATTATAATAAAATACTCTGACAAATATAAAGCCTGCTGGACCCACATGTAAATAATAATAATAATAATAATAATAAATAAAAAGAAAAAGAAAACAGTGAATAATAAGCCATATTGTAACTTGAGATCATCAAATTTAATTTTGAGTCAAGCCTAATCCAGTTTCTTACTCCATCCATTCTACCAAGATGGAAAATTTTTGCCCAGAATGAAGATATATATAATAATAAATGAAAATCTTTGTGAATTGCATATTATAATAATCAATAAAAAATGCATTATATTATATTTTTAAAATTTATTTATTTATTAGATATAATAAATTATTAAAAACAATTTTTTTTTATTCATTTTTCAAAAAAATTTAATACATTTCAAACTGAATCTTGAGCTCGTCCATTTTATTCAATTACTGGCCAACCTTTGTAATTGGCCAATTGTCCTTAGATAAGGGAAATATCTGTTGTACTTCAATTCTTCGACTGATTAGTAAATTTTCTTTAAAAAAAAAGAAAAGGTGTTTAAGCATGATCTATCTATTGTATATTACATACTATATCGATCAGTTTGGTTTGCAAGAAAATTTAACCAGCATCACACATATTAAAAATATTGGTTATAATTATAAAAAAAAAAATGGTTATATGCACTTTTTTTTTTGTTTTATAAAAAAAATAAATTGATTACCTAAACTGCCCCTAAAATATAGGGAACATAGCATTGAGAATTCTGTTTGGTGAATCTTAAAAGAAGAAATAAAATTGAATTTCTTAACCACTTTTAATTAATCATACATTGGCAGTTCTATACTTCATTTTCTTTTCAATAATTTTAATTAACCATTAATTCATTGGTAAGATGGATTAAATTCCATCAGCTCTCTCCCTCTTGCTTTTAAAAAATAAATTAAATCACAATCCAGCTGTATAGAATCGCATTTTTTTCTTTGCAAATATATTATTATTTTACGAGGATGTTTCGTATAGATTATGATTGCAAATTTAAAGTTTTTTATTTTTTATAAATAAGCATCATTTTGGTATCTCCAAATGACGACTGTTAGATTATTTTTCAATAAGCTTATTTTGAACAAAGTATATAAAAAACAAAGTTGAACGTTCTACGTGTTTTCTTTGCCGCAACACGTATGCGATAGAGATTTATATTGTCCTCAATTGTGAACTATAAGATCGCCACGTTGGTCACTGATTGTTGCCTTCCTTATCCATTTTCAAAAGTTAAATGAAACTCAAGTAGCTTCATATGCTAGTCAAAAAAACGATTATATATGTATATATTACTAATAATAATATATGGGTCACATTGAATAGCAAATTGCTACTACTTATCTGCTCGCCCTTTTATCCCCATTTAAGAATATACTAATGTGTTATCAGTTGATTGTTTTGTCTCAACGGCAATCATAATTTCTAGTATACTATATCGGACCACTTCAAACATGATATATGGCTGAATATGTATAGATGTTAATCAATGTGAATATGACATCCACATATTAAATATTACTAATATTGTGTCCAATCTTAAACATTGACATGTGTGTGCTAGTTGTCGTTCTGAAGTTAGAGTGCGACTTGTGTGGACAATTTCAGCTAAAAATATTTCTTGTAAAAAATTATGGCACAGCACTTCGCGTAAAATTCAATTGAAATTTTGATTTATAAACATATTGTTACCACAGTATTAAAATATAAGCAAAATTTAATTATTTTTATATAATTAAATATTACTCCAATACTATTATTTGTATAGTAGATGAATGGTCATTTTTTATTAAATTCATAATTTATATTTTTCCAATACTCTTAAAACATGTTTTTTTATTTACTTAAAATTCACATTTTCATTTTTTTTAAGGAAAATATGTAATTCATTCCATAACAAAAAATAGTACAAGTAGATCCAACAGTACAATAACAAAGCACATATTTTTCATACAGTAAAAATTACTAAAAAAACTAGATACTCAGCCATAACAGCAAACTCTTTGTGGATCAGGATCATCATCAACATCCAGCTTCGAACTCTAACAAGAGATTCAACAGCCTTTGTTTCCAAGATAACTATCTCATCAATGCCGGAAGTAAACACTGTAACAGCTCGATTTTCGTAAACCAAAATAGTTACTTAAAATTGCAGAAATTGAGGCCAGATTTTTTTTTTTGTAAAACATTGTTGTGGTAATTGAAAACATTATTGAAATGTCTTAGGGGTTATCAACACCCCTTTTCGAAAGTCAAGTTGTTACTAAAATCTTTTCCTTCATAAAAACATTTGCGTCAAAAGTCAATTATCAAATTCATATATACTTCCTTGCACAAACACACAATTCACAAATTCAAAAACTCCAAGAATGAATTCTTTAAAGAAAATCGACCCACTTTATCCATTTAATTACAAAATACTTTTAATCTTGAGATAAAACCATATTTTTCACACAAATCAAAAATCTTTCAAGGATACCATTTAAAACTTCAAATCATTTTGATAAAAAGAGGATTCGTTTCTTTAGGGATCCTCAAAAATCAACTTCAAGTAAATTCACTTGTCAAAACACTTTAACTAAAAAAAAAAATCTTTATTAAATCCTGAAAATTATTTTTGAATGAAATCGTATTGATGTATTTGAGTCCAGAAAATGCGGGGTGTTACATTCTCCCCAACTTAGAGATTTCTCGTCCCCGAGAAATACGTTGTGGATTGAGCAGCAGGGCACAAAATTCTCGTGTCACTGTGATTCTCTCAGGAACATTCTCCTTTCGCTTTGTGATCGGATTCCTTTTTGCTGGTCTAATTCACTTCGCTGTGTTCCTCGTTTGTTGCCTTCATTAGAGAAGTTGCACTCGTACCGTCGCTTGCGTGTCGAGTCGGGTTAAGTCCAACGGACTAACCGAAGAAGATGCCGCTCCTTTAGCTGATCGTCGTCACATAAAGTCCAACCATAGGTACGGACTTAGGGGAAAATCAAACAAACAAGTTTCAAACATCCCTAAAAGTATGGGATTTCACCTAGAAATCCTCAAATATTTACTATTTTCTATAATTTAGGTTCTTACTAACTCACAATAATCACTCCTCTTTTTAATTCCCTTCCAACTCTTGTATCTTCGTCTATCATTTCTCTAGCTTAAAGGGATTCTATCACTGCTTAGGCTTACTTACTTCCTCAAACAACCTCACTCTTCTCCTTAGGTTCGTCCTAAATATTAATCAAACCTATCACCTTCACCGTCTAAACCCCGGATTAGGGTGTATGGCAATCCTAATCTTCAAACTTTCCTCCTTGTGACTCCCCAACTTCGATCAATCTTATAACTAAATCCTCTGTAGTCCCATATCCTCACTTAACTCAAACTATTTATCTTTCCGTAATCGTTCAAGCCTAAGTTATGTGGGTAACTATGGTATTTCTAATTCTACAATCTTGGACTAATGAGTCTTAAATAGGATTGGTAAGGCTACGGGTTGATAGGGGTTGATGAAGAAAAGGTTCAAATCTTAACAACAAGAACTGTTTTGTTGAAGCAATTCAACAAACAGGGGATTCTAGAATAGCATCCTATCTTTCTCAAAGGTACCGACTACTCTTGGGACAAAGGTACGTCTAGGTTAACAAACTGGGGTTTATCAATCACTAAAGAGACATCAAAGTTAAGAGGGTCTCAGTCTGTTCACTTTCTACTTAGTCTACACCCTCAAACTATAAGATGAATAAGTTCCTTAGACCAACTCGGTCAACCTTAATACCACAAACAAAATCTCACATCCTAAAAGATGCGAACCTAAACTCACGCTCCTATTCTTACACTAGCAAACACACAGAGTCACACAAACAAAGCATGTAAGCCCATGCTTAAGGCCACTAAGGATTACCATAGCTCTGATACCATTCTGTAACAGCCCGATTTTCGTAAACCAAAATAGTTACTTAAAGTTGCAGAAATTGAGGCCAGATTTTTTTTTGTAAAACATTGTTGTGGTAATTGAAAACATTATTGAAATGTCTTAGGGGTTATCAACACCCCTTTTCGAAAGTCAAGTTGTTACTAAAATCTTTTCCTTCATAAAAAATTTGCGTCAAAAGTCAATTATCAAATTCATATATACTTCCTTGCACAAACACACAATTCACAAATTCAAAAACTCCAAGAATGAAATCTTTAAAGAAAATCGACCCACTTTATCCATTTAATTACAAAATACTTTTAATCTTGAGATAAAACCATATTTTTCACACAAATCAAAAATCTTTCAAGGATACCATTTAAAACTTCAAATCATTTTGATAAAAAGAGGATTCGTTTCTTTAGGGATCCTCAAAAATCAACTTCGAGTAAATTCACTTGTCAAAACACTTTAACTAAAAAAAATCTTTATTAAATCCTGAAAATTATTTTTGAATGAAATCGTATTGATGTATTCGAGTCCAGAAAATGCGGGGTGTTACAAACACGGTTCGGCGACAAAGAATCTCAGATATGAGGAGGTAGAGCCACTGGATAGAGGAGAAGACAGAGATCTGGAAGGGAAAAGTTGTCCCGAATATCAGTCTTCTATTTATTGGAGAAGATAGGAAGGTCATCAGATCTGGACAACCAAAAAGCTTTCCCACACTCAAACACACAAAAACAAAACCCAGATGAAACTGGGACAAGAAAAACCACATCACTTGCACAAATGCAAGATTTATTTATTTAACTCAGATATAACTGGGAGAGAAAAAACTCACACACCAACCAAAGGAAGAGGAGGGAGAGGAAAACAGAAAAGGGAGAAGAGAAGAGAAGAGAAGAAGACTGAGTATTTTGTCGCAAAATTCACATTTTCATGAACGGTAACTTAAATAAGGATTCTTATTTTTTTTATATGAAACAAAAAAAAATATTTAACCAATTTTATTTAATAAACTTGTTTTTAGTTATTCTGTTTATTATAAAGATCGGATAGATACTCTTTTGGCCAAACATATATATATATATATATATATATATCTTTCGCCTGTATGATATTTAATAGTACTCCCCCCGGCTCGAATTATAAGCAACAAAAAACATCATTCTCTTCGTTTAAAATATAAGCAAAATCAACTAACTTTATTAAATTTTGTTTCATTCCCAATGCCACTTTCCTGAAACATCTCTAAAAAATTGTAATCTTAATTAATTTTTGTTTCATTCCCAATACTACTTTCTTAAAATACCTCTATTTTTTATAAATCTTAAAAAATTAAATAGAATCAACTAATCACCTTAATAAGCGTAAAAGTGGTTGAATTTGCTTATAATTCGAGCTGGAGTGAGAATTACTTGTGGATTTGAAATGAAAATATGAGTAAAGTTGGTGTAGTTTTGAATCTTAAATTTATCGCAAAGGTTAAGTTACTCACCTGCGAGGTTTTTTGTTTTATACTTACTTTTAGTCTAAAACAGTTGCAGGTTATAATGTTTTGTGAAACCGATTTTTACATATTTATATTGATTAAATTGACACTTTAGTCCTTTACTTTTTTAGGAGGCTTTCATTTTAGTCCTTAATTTTTCAATAATTCCTCTTTAGTTCTTCGCTTTGAAAAAAGCTACTCACGTTAGTCCTTAATAACTTTCTTCGTTCATAGAATTTAACATCTTACACACGTGGCCGTTAAATAACTTATACAACGTCTAGTTGTTGTTTTGTTGCTTCAGATTCATCGGCTGCTATATTTTTTGTCGTTTCAGAGCTTTAGCAGCTGCCTTATTTGCAGTTGTCTTAGTTGCCTCTTCAGCGACTTATTGTCTTAGCCTCTTCTTCCTCCAATTTTTGTCTTTTCAATTAAGCATCATGTGTAAAATGATAACGGTCACGTATGTATATGTTAGTTAATGGTTACGTGTGTAATACGTTAACGTTTATAAGCAGAGAAAGTTGACAGGGACTAACGTGAGTAACTTTTTTCAAAGTGGGAGGGATTAAAGAGAAATTATTGAAAAGTCAGAAATTAAAGTGAAAAATCTTACAAAATGAGGAATTAAAATGACTATTTAGTCCATTTATATTATTGTCCAAGTTTCGATTAGTAGTTGCAAATAAAGTCACTCAAGATAAATAATTTTCAAATACCTTTTTTTTTCAAATACTTTTTTTCCCAAATCTCAACTGCATATACACAACACAACAAAAATAATAAATATTGACGTTCTTATATCCTCAAATAAATAAAAAAAAAAAAAGGCATCTAGGAAGACACGAGCAAAAAGAGAAAAAAGTCTTACCAATTGTGGCAAAGAAAAAGAAAAACAAAAGCTTGACGCAGAAGAAAATGATCAACAATTTAAGAAATTTATTTTGCCATATTTTCATTGCCCCACAAATAAATTTTAGTTTTTTAGTGAAACTACTACAATTAACCAAAATATCATTAACAAAACCAATTCATTAGATTTCCGGCAAACAATAAGAAACAAGGATATATTTTTAATTGATCCAACCATCTAATCCGGATTAGTATCACATATTCATAATCATTGAATGAGCAATTTATACTTAGCCTAAATTCATAAGGAATTGAGATAGTATCATGCTATGGCAATAACAGTATGTATAAGAGAAAATGGATAATGCAATGACGATGTAAAGATTTTTTATATCATCACTACATCATTATTCATTTATGGTCGTTAACTTCTAAATTAAATTAAAGTAATACAAATAAATGGTGGATGATTGACTAATAATGTAAAAATAAAGTAATAAAGTAATACACAATCAATGAATATCCATTAATAGCATAAACACTTCTTATTAGAAAGTTTAAACTTTGAGGATGGGTATAAATGAATCCAACCAAGTCGAGCATATGAACCTAAGACTTGACTTGCTTATATATAAGTAAGAGCTTCACATTCAGAGCAAAAAATTGGACCATTGAACAGTGATTAAAAATAAGTAACAATTAGACTGCAAATTAGAATGACAGTGTATGTATGCTTTTTCGTTCACACACCAACAAAAAATAATTCATTTCTTTGTTTTTTTAGGCTTAATTATGTCATAAGTCCTTAAAGTTTAAGATACTTTTGTTAAATATCTTTATTCTTTTATTTTTAATGTCTGACTACCTGAAGTTACTTCTGGGTTTGTCATATACCCCTGTTATCAATTCTGGTCAATTTTGCTGACATGTAACAACGAAATCTTAGTTAGACGCAGACACAGGACGTTGCTCATGTGGTGCCGCGTGATGTTACATAGGCGAAGACGATCTTTCTCTTCAATTCTTTCTTTTTTTTATTTAACTAAAAATATAAAATATTATGTTTTTTAGTTTTTTAATTAAAAAAAAAATATTCGACCACGGGATACTAGGTGCTTAACCTCCTGCCCCTCTGAACAGGATTTCAATGTTACATGTCAGCAAAATTGACCAGAATTGGTAGTAGGAGTATATGACAAACTCAGGAGTAACTTTGGAAAGTCAAACATAAAAAAAAAAAAGAAGAATACTGACAAAAATGCCCCAAACTTCAAGAACTTGTGACATAATTAAGCCTTTATTTTAACGGGAACATTTTCGATCAATCATCAGTGAGACCCAGATGATTATCATCACGACCTTTGATGAATCATTTATGAGATTCAAGCTGAAAGTGATCTAGTTGGTTGTGTGCTCGAGAGGCCCAAACCAAAATTAGTAAAACAAACAAAAAAAAGATTTAAGTCATTTCAGAAAAAGAGAAAATCATTGCACCAGCCGGGAATCGAACCCGGGTCTGTACCGTGGCAGGGTACTATTCTACCACTAGACCACTGGTGCTTGATGTTTGTGGGTGAGAAATTAATCAGTTTTCACAATCACAGGCTCGTGACGTTCAAAACCCTTCTCATTTCTTCTCATTCCAAAACAACTAAACAAGCTACCATAGTCTAGATGATTCTTTGATGCTTTTCTTTTAGTTTTGGTTCGATGGTTTCTTTTCATAGTACCATTGATTTATTAATTAAAAAGTTTTATTATTTAGATTATAAGTTGTAATAATGATAAATTGTAATATTGACATTGAAGTAAGTAAAAAATGATGACATCTGTCATAATTTTTTGCAACATTCTTGAGATCAAGGATGTTGTTAAGCTAATGAAATGACTATCATAAACAACGACGATAGAGTAGGGTACGTGATGTTTAGATTAATTGTAACTAGATTAAAAATGGATGGAATTTGACATTAAAAACAAAGTTTAAAAAAAAAATCACAAAAAATGAAAAGGAATGCATAAATATAATTTAAAATAGGGAGCATAAAAAAATTTCCATAGAATAATAGGCCAAATGTCATCCTTCAAGTCACATCCTTCTATTTTTATTATAAGTTATATATATATATACTTATATTTAACCAAATTACGTATATAAATAAAAATAGTTATTTTTTTAAAAAAATATTATTATATTACGATTTTAAGCTTTAAGTTTTTTTGGACAGTTTCCAAAAATCAACTTAGTTAGATATTACTCCCTCCGATCCTTATTATAAGCTCCCTTTAAGGATCGAAGGGAGTATCATATAAAATAGATATGAGTAGTGTTGTAAGGTTAAAATTGTGTCATGGGAGGATACAATGAAGCTATTGAATCAGTCCTGGATTTAGAATGTTATATTATTTAATATTATCAATGTAATAAAAATAATGTTAAAGGAAGAAGGAAATTAAAAGTAAAATTGAGACAGTATGATTTTTGTTTTTTATTTTTATAAAAGGGATTAAAATAGTATAACTGAAAGTTATATTTTTTATTTTTTTTAGGAAAATGAATTATATGAGAAAATGATGTACTCCCTATGTCCCCAAATATAAAGTCTCTTCGGGGGATTTCACGTTCATTAAGAAAATGGAATAATTTAGTTACTCATTATATTGGAAATGTGAACTTTTGATATGTCATTTCAAAATTATCCCTATTAATATTATTGAGAATCTAAAAAATGTTAAATAAATAAGGGTGTTTGTGAAAAAAAATAATTAATGATCATTGAAAATTGGTATGAAACTTTATAAATAGGGACAAAATAAAAGTGTCAATAGAGTTCTATGTTTAAGGACGGAGGGAATATATCCTAGAAAAACTTACATTTATTACTCCTACAAGGGAATAGAAGAAGTTATGAATCCGGAAAAAAAAAAAGTATATACATTATTATGAATCTGGTGCTATTTCGCTTCTTTCTTTTGTCTTTTAAAGATTGTGGGGGTTATGTTTGGACTTTGGATCGATGATATTATTGGATAAAGTAAAGTGAAGTGGAATATAATTTAATTGTTTGGATTATTTCAAGGGTAATAAAATGGGATGGTATATAATAGGATAGGATAAAATGATCTATTTCATTCTATAAAAAAAAATTATTTTTGTCCCCTTAAATTGGAATATATTTGATGGAACGTTTTTTTTTTTTCCGCAGTAAAATAACCAATAAAATACTAATAATTATATCTCTTTTCATTTTGTTTAAACAATGTATCTCTTTTAATCTTATTCCACCCGTACCCTACTCAACTTTATCATATTCTATTTTATTTATCATTACATGTTCAAACATAACATGGATGCAATGTTATTTTCACGCTATAAATTAATGGAAGGAATTGAGCGCTCATTTGAGTCAGCATTTTTCTTATTTTTTCTGTCCGCTGTGTGCATGCTTTTAATGAGTGATGTTTTATGAAAAGGGGAAGACAATGAAAGGAAATCTGCATGCAAGGAAGCAATTAATATTGAAAATAAAGCTTCACCAAGAAAAGAAACAAGGATACCATGTATATATACTCCCTTTTTTTTTTTTCTTCCAAATTCCTTGCGGAACTACCGGTATCCTCAATAGCAACCTTAATACAAAAAACCCTTGAGACTAATCCGAAGCGAACTACGTGGCTGACTCTCCTAGGAGGATGTTTTTAGTGGAAATCGAACCGGGGCTACTTGCACCCTTGTCCCATTCCCTAGATTTCAGTTAGGACCTTACATTAACTGAACCCGTTGGTATGTATGTGTGTGTGTGGGGGGGGGGGGGGGGAGGGAGAGATTTGCTAATATGATCCCACTTGAATTTATGAAGGATCATGTTAGCAAAGAGTACCAAAACTTTAAAACAAAAATACCCTTACTATTATATTGAGATAAGTTTATTTTATAGGATTATTTTGGTAAAAATGCATTTAAAAAAAAGCAATTTCTCTCTCTTCCCCAACACATCCCCTAAACCCCAATCGTCCCTGTCATAGAAATTTCTTGGAAGTTACAGGTTACACAAAACATAGAACATGACTTATATACACAAACTCTATCCAATTTATCACTCTTTTCTCTGTAAACAAACATGAAAACAATTTGAAACCAAAATTATTCCATAACACATTATCAAATTCAATATTAGCTTTTTTCCCTTTACAATAAAAGTCATCGTGCCCGCTTCAATAGGAAGTTTTTCATGCAAAGGAAGAAAGAACTAAAAGAATTGGGGTTGGGATTGCTGTCGTGGTGGCTTTTGAAGGTCGCAGTTTGGTGGATCGGGTCGGGTGTGGGTGGTTGCCATGGTTGTGTTGCTGCTGGGTCGAGTGAAGTCGTGGTCGGGTCTCAATTGGGTGGGCAAGTGGCATCTGTGACCGGGTGGGGAGGGACGGGGGTGGTTGACGACAGCGGTGGTGGGGGCCTGAGCAGCGGCGAGAGACAGTGAGATTGAAGGAAGAAGACAGGGGAATCAGATTTTTTTTTTTAAATTTAAGAATGAAAATTATTAAAATACCTATAACTTTAAAACTAAGTCTTTTAAAAACATGAGGACTTTTTTGTCTAATAAAAACTGGTATACTTTGCTAAAATGCTCTAACTAAAAAACTACTTTACGTAAGTCAGTAAATCCATATATATATATATATATATATAATTCTTTTCAAAAATTTTCATTTTCATTAAAGAATATAGTTAATTTTTCAGTGACTTTGAAAATATGAAAATTTGATATATATATATATATATATATATATTTTTTTTTTTCAAAACTACTCATATAATTATAATCATGACTCTAAAAAGTGTTGAATAAATAAAAATATTCATGGAAGTAGGTAACTAAATATTTTTGAAAATTGAAATAAAATCACATAAATAAGACCAAAATAAAAATTAAAAAATATATATATAAAATGGGAGAAAATAATTTGTTAAAATATGCATATGATGTACTAAAATACTAGATAGCTGATCAGTAAAAGTAAAAACCATCTCAATAGCTTTCACTGTGTTTTTTTTTCTTAATTTTTATTTTTATATATCTTGAAAACTATAGTTTAAAAAGGAAATATCAACCCGATTTGATACTCTCGCATGGGAGTTATTTGGTAAATAAAGCTTTAACAATAAAAGTTTAAAAAACAATGCCTTCTCCATTATATCATATGAAATTTATTTTTTGGCTTATTTACGATTTTAGTCTCTGAAAATTGGGAGTGTTTTGATTTTTGTCCCTGTAAATTTTTTTGACATTGACTCATCCTTAATTGTTTTGAAAATTTGTTTTTAGTCACTACCAATAGGAAAATTCATTAGTTGCTTATGTGGTTAACGGAACGCCACATCAACATACACGTGTGCAAATGTTGCATGTCTCCGTAGGATGACGTGGATGATCAGGATTTGTAGGAGCAAAAGGGCCAAAGCCCAATCCACAAACACATTTTGGTTGGGCCTTGGCCCTTTTGCTCATACGGGTCTGGATCATCCACGTCATCCTACCGAGACATGCAACATTTGCACACGTGTATGCTGATGTGGTGTTCCGTTAACCACATCTGATAATTAATGAATTTTTCCTAAAGGCATGGACTAAAGCCAAATTTTCAAAACAATAATTAAGGATGAGTCAAGGTCAAAAAAACTTTCAGGGACCAAAATCAAAACACTCTCAACTTTCAGGGATTAAAATCATAAATAAGTCTTATTTTCTTTATTAAAAAATTAATTAAATTTAACAAATTCCTAAAATAAAAAAACTTAAATTAACCCTTATATACTATTTTCAAGATTTAATACTTTTATTTCAGAGCTCTTCCACAAATAAAATTCTAACAACAAAAAATTGAGAAATGGTGAATTATTCACTATCTCACGTAACATTTATTTTTTTGTAATTGACAAATTAATTAAAATAAACAAATTCCTATAAGAAAGAACCTTAAATCAAGCAAGTAATAAAAATCATTTTATTTATTTATTGCATTACCAAAACCCTTGTGAACATCAAAAGGTGAACATAAAAAAAGATTTCATGTTATTGTATATTTGATATCTTGAATGTACTTAATCATACAAAATATTTTTGTTTTGAATGGTTTTTGGAATCATAATAAGTTAATAACACTCCATACATAATTTGAAAAAAAAAAAACTACTTTACGATTAAGTGATTAACATACAACAAGAAAAGACATTTTCAAACTGTTTATACACAGTTACGATCTAAAACTATAACTCTATTTAAAAAATGTAAATTTAAGAAACAATTACAATACAGGTGCAATTCTGATTTTAAGGGCTAGTTATTTTGCTATTTGTGAGTTTTTTCAAAAGGCAATGATGCACAGCGATGAAAGTTTCGTCAACCCGTTCTTCTAATATGTAGTAGTACTGTATCATAAAATATAGAGTGAAGGGAATTTTGGTCCCTCCAGTTTTTCGATAGGGACACTTTAGTCACTCAGGAAATTTAATTCATTTTTAGTCTTTCATGTTTTCCAAAAGTATCAATTTAGTCCCTCATGTTTTTCAAAAGTATCAATTTAGTCCCTTAACGAAGTGGCTAATGGAAATAGGACAGGGACTAAATTGGTACTTTTGGAAAACTCTGGGGATTAAAAATGAATTAAATTTCTCGAGGGACTAAAGTGTCTCTGTCGAAAAACTTGAGGGACCAAAGTGTCTCTTCACTCTAAAATATATACTCCCTCATATCTCAATTACAAGGGAAAAAAACATTTTATTAATAGTCTTAAATATAATTATTCCTAAAATATTTTTATAAAGTAGTTGAATCATTTAATTTTTGTTTTATTCTCAATACAAGTTTATTAAACTAATCTATTTTTTTTATGAATTTGAGAAAATTAAATGCATCTAACTATTTTTCTTAATACACGTGTCAATATTTATTTTTGCTAATAAACAAGATAGGAGAGAGTACAATACTCCATATTAAGGATATCATTAAAGTTGGAATTTTAATGAAAAATTAAGTATTCATTGCCTTTGTCATTCCAACACATTAACTACCACATTATGACTTCATAATCTTTTTGATAATTTACTCAATTAAAAAAAATATTTTACTATTTAAACAAAATAGATTAATTTAAATTCATTTTTAAGTTAAAATATCAAAATATAAACACATTTGTAAGTTTAATAAAAAAATAATCACAATGCACAATCTTATTTAACAAATTATACAAACACACTCTAATTCATTTTTAAGTTAAAATTTCAGCATTCGCTCATTAAGTAGCAAGTCGACCCTAATTCTAGAGAGAGGGGCTCTCTACACTCTCTAGATTTTCCTGCCTTCATTTTCTTCTATTTGTTTTTTTTTTTTTTTGTTTTTCTTGCTTTATCAAAGAGAGATAACGGTAGAAGGGGAGAAAAGTTAGTCACTCTCTCCCTCCCCTTCATCTTAAGGTTATACGGTTTTCAGTCCCAGTTTTTCTAGGTTTCACTTTTGCCTTTGTGAAAGTTTTGTTATATAAATAAGAGTTATTCTTCAGTTGTTTTAGGTGTTTTTATTTTGGGAAAGTCTATTTTTTTGTTAGCTTCCAGATCCGATAATCATCTTCTTTTTTTAAATAATTGAAAAAATAACAGCAGAGACAACTTTTCACTTGCAGACTTCTGATTTGACTTTTGTCTGGCGGCTCCATTCTCTACAAATTTGAGATTCCTTATTGTCGAAATGTGCTTAGTTCCAGCATTGATGAGATTGTTATCTTGGAGATAAATGCTGTTGAATTTCATGTTAGAGACCGATCTTGGAAGAGGTTGATGACGCATGTCCAGAGGGAAGATGCTACTGGTGCAGAGTACAATGCTTTTCTTAATATTATCTGTGTGAAAACTATATATTTTGTTTGAATAACGTTGGTTTTGCTTGTACTATCTTCTTCTACTTAATGAAATAATATTTTCCCTTAAAAAAAAATTAAAATGTCAGCCAACCCGAGTGAGGCATCAGTGTCTAAAGGGCTAAGCATTGTACAACGTGCACCCTACCCTGTTACGGAGTATGTTTATATTTTAATTTTTGCCCCTAATTCGGTAACTTTTTAACATATAAATGCCCAATTGAAATATTCCCTCTTTCAGTTCATCCTCATCACTTGCGGATCACCCACAAATTAATTTAAAAAATAAAAAAAAAATCACATCACTTCAATTTTATGATCCAGAATTCCAACTCTCAGATTCCAGAAAACCCTAATGTGCCAATCAGAAACAAAAATAAATTAAAAACCCTAGATTGATCCCCATTTTGGAATAAAGGGAACGTTTTACACGGGACCCAGTTTCTGTTTCAGTGTAATATAACCGTATTTCAGTTGATTTCAGCCTAACTCTTCTATTTCTGAAACTCCCGTTTTTTTTTTTCCCCCACTTGATTTTTGGGATATAAAAAAAGATCAAATTTTTATTTTTTGTTTTGGGGTTCCATTGTTGAGTTGGAAGTGAGAGTGGCATTGCTAAAGCAAAGTGCATTCCCATTGGCGAAACTGAAGTGGGTGTTTCTTAAATCAGAGAAAAGAAGAGAGAAAATTTAAAGGGTGATTTAGGAATGAGAGGTGCAGCATATGAGGGAGAGGATTTTGATGAGAATGAGATATAATAGAAAGAGCAATGCCTGGAGGATTGGGGATTCGTTCTGGGAGTTATGGATCTTTGGATAAGCTTCAAACAGCTTCAGCAGCCGCAACAGCACGAAAAGCTTCTAAGATGGTTAAAGAGAAAGAGAAAGAGAGGTTGTTCCTTTGGATCTATAAGTTTGCTGGTCGCAAGAGGGTTGGAATGCTCTTCCTCTGCCTCATCTCTGCTGCAGTCTTCATCTGGGTTTTGTTTATGGCTAAAGGTCCCTCATTTTCTCCCTTTCTCATCCTTTTAGACTGTGCTTGGATTAGTTTAGAAAATAAAAATAGATTATTTGAATAATACTCAATCATATCTATTGTCAATTATTGTTGTAAGTGATTATTATAGTTATAATTGGTCATGGCTTAATTGATTTTAATAGAATGGGTTTTATGCTTGGGTATGTTTAAAATGATTTGTTAAGTTGCGTGAAACAATTAATCCCTTTTATGTAGTAAGCCGTGAAAAGCTGATGAAGGCATTTGTTTAGCTTAATAATGTTTGTTTGATGGTTAGTTCTATATGGTGAAATGAGAAAGAATATAATTCATTTCAAAATAATCAAAATGAAACTTCCAGCTGCTTATAAAATCATGTTTTCATATTTTAATCCAGTCTGCAAAACATGTCAGATTAAACTCGAAAGAACTTTTGTTTCCGGAAGAAAGACTGATTCCGAACGAGATAAATTTTCCCAAACTTATCTCTTATTTTTGTTTTTATGGTTTTGAATATTTGATTGCAATGTGATTGCTACTAGTTCAAAGCATACAGTTTTCTGTTTTTGCTATATACTAGTCTGTCTGGTTGTTGCAATTCCCATAAAAAAGTTTGAGTTTTCAGAACAGTTTCTTATTTTTTTTAACAGTATTTAAATAGGAATGTGGCAATGTGCCAACGCCATTGCTATCTAGTTCCTTTTGGCTCAACTTCTCTTGCTAGCATGTGCTTTAAGTTGTGATTCACATCTATCACTTGATTTCTTTCTACTTTAATTAGGATGTAACATAATGCTTGTGATTTGGCTTGCTTTCAGGTGAAGATTCTCAGGAAGGAAACAGTATGCAAAGCATTGGTGTTAATGATAGCGTGCCTATAGTTGGTTCTCCATCTTTGATCTCCACAGCGGCTAATGCCATGGGCTTGAGTACAGATTTGCCATTACTTCTTCCTCCTCCTCCTCCTCCCCCTAGCTATTTTTTGGGTTACAATCTTCCTCCGGGACATCCGTGTAACAGCTTCGCACTCCCTCCCCCACCAGCTGATAAAAAGCGTACTGGGCCACGGCGTAAGTTTTTGTTGGCTATCTAGATGTGCTGCCTAAGATATCTTATAGGCTGTTTGATATTTACGAATTTGTTATTTCTTTGAATTTTGTAAGTCATGTTGCCAGAGGATCTGGTATATATTTTAGACTACATATTGTATGTGGTTTTTCTCCTGAATTTCTGCCTTGTTTATGTCCCAGCGTGCCCAGTATGTTACCTCCCTGTGGAAGAAGCCATTGCACGGATGCCACAGTTCCCATCGCCTTCGCCAGTTCTTAATAATTTAACATTTATCCACGAAGAAGTTTTAAGTAGGGATGGAGAATTTGGTGGTTCGGAATTTGGTGGATATCCTACTTTGAAGCAGAGAAACGACTCTTTTAATATACAAGAGACAATGAGTGTTCACTGTGGGTACGTTTTGCTTTTCGTTGCATGTTTCCCTTATGTGTGAGGAATGTTCTTCACAGTATTGTCTGTCCGGTAATAAAGCATATCTCTCATGTCAAACCTTTTTACTGATATCAATCCATTATGCATCTTCAATGATGCATGTGTGCATCAATCAGATTTGTAAGAGGAATTAAGCCTGGCCACAACACAGGATTTGACATAGACGAAGCTGACCTTCTTGAAATGGAGCAGTGTAATGGAGTGGTTGTGGCATCTGCCATATTTGGTCTGTATTATGTGATTTCTGCATTTATTTACTTTTTAGGCAAGTAATTGATTATAAATTAAATATCTTGTGCAGGAAATTTTGATGAGATAAATGAGCCCAAACATATTAGTAATTATTCGAGGAAGACTGTATGCTTCCTAATGTTTGTAGATGAAGTAACAGAAAAATATCTGAGAGGTTCTGGCAAGCTGGGAATCAGCAAGAAGATTGGTTTATGGAGAGTTATTGTTGCTCGTAATCTTCCTTACAAAGATGCAAGACGGACAGGAAAGGTCAGAATTATATAATTGTCAAGCACCATCATGACTGTGAAATAGAAATTAGCATATGGGTTGCTAACCATTTTTTTTTATAAGCAATGCTCTTCTTTATGATCTGATCATTGCTTTGGAAAATTAATATTGGTACTTGTGGTTTCATGATGGTTTTATAATTTAACTTGAACTCTTAAAGGAGTTACTATTATCATACTGACGGATCCCCAATACACACAAAGGGGAGGGGGAAAATGCTTAGACCAGTAAACCTCTTAGTATTGGCCAGAACCTGATCTCAGCATTATGATGATTCTTTTCGTTTAAAATATAATTTAGCTTTTATGCATGAACTGAAAAAAAATTAAAATATAGCCTAGACACTGGTGTGTATTGTAGTTCAAAAAGTAGCAGTGTAGTACTTTTATGTACCTTGTGACTTTTACTACCTTTTCCACAGATTCCGAAGCTTCTATTGCATAGGTTGGTTCCGAATGCTCGCTATTCTATATGGATTGATGGAAAGCTTGAGCTTGTTGTGGATCCTTATAGAATTCTTGAAAGGTACATTGCACTACTTCTTTTCAATACTATATATTATTCATTCTATTTGTGAAGGTTATGTAAATATTCTTATTTATGTCCTATCTTTAGTCTGAAACATAGTTTGGCATGTGATTCACTGTTCTGTCTACTTCTGTATGAGATAGACATGATATCAGGCTTGTTTAGGATTGACACTCGTAATATATGTTTCCAAAGTAAATCTTTCCACAGTGGCACTCGAAGGCGTAAGTTTGAAATTTGTCTCTTGCTTTACCAATAGTTATTATTTTTCACGTCGTATTTGTTCATAGACATGGTCCATATTGAATATGTTACACTTCTGAGGATATTTCAGTGTATTATGGTTCATCTGCCAAGATATAAGCAGCAGGCATGGTCCTCATATGGCCCAGTATACCATAGCTTAGCATAGAAAAGCCTGAAGTCCAAGTATGCCATTTCTCTCCCACTCATGGGAACTTCTTAATCTATCTAGGCCACAAAGTCCCTCTATATTGGGTGTAGTTACAAGTTTTAAGGAAGAAAACGACTGAATGGTCTTACCAAAGAGCTTTTTACCTTAAATGGTTGCCAGATCTCCAGCTGCGGATTTCTCCTATTGTATGTTGCAGACCGCTTGCCAATGATACCATAACTCACAGCATAGTAATGAGGATAATAACTTAAATCAGAAATTTATCAAACCCTACTCTGGTCCCACCTTCAATTTATCCCCCATAGACTATGCAAAGATAGAGAGAAATCGTGAAGGTCATGTTGACTTATATGAATCTTGTAAATACAAGCCCGATAGTTTGTTGCTACAGGGCTCTACATTTCAGTAATCTGGGCATAGACATGCCTGATGTACCCACCAATCTGATAGGGACCAGTAGATATGCAGAGAGATTGGCATGCTTTGTTGCATGACCGTTTTGGATAATTTGTAGGTGTTTCTTTTTGTCTGTGAGGATTTCTTATCCTCCTCTAGTAATTTTCTCCCTTCATTTCTAATAGTAATTCCTTTCTTATTAAAATAAATAAATAAAAGGAAAACAACATGAGCTAGCTCCAACTACAATGTCTAAACTAATAATACTAAAATAAGTTAGAAAATATGATAGAAAACGAAGATATCCCAGCAGCAAAAACTCTTTCTCTGCCCTATGGCTTTAGCGCCCTTTCTGTTCCAGCAAATCCCTTGGGGGACTTGAGAGACTCTGACGGTAAAATATTAGTGTGTGTGGGGAGTAGAGAGTAAGAGATAAAACCTGGTTACAAATGAGGCACCACTAGGGTCTAGCCCGTGTGATTTTATACCTGTGGGCCTTTCTGTTTTATGGGCTAACTTGGGCCGATACAAGAACAATAGGAGAGGCCTAAAGGTCTTACAACGATACTCTCGAGTTAGATCACACTGCTTGTTGCCTGGCTCAGTCCTCGATCTTGGGTTGGTGTTTGTTTCCCCTCGGGCGTTCTTGTGAGTTGTTGCGCTAAACCTGTAATTATGAATTAGATTAACTGTTATCATGCGGTGTAGGCATTTCTTCAAGTTGATATTTCACCAACATTTGTACTCATCAGGTGCTGACATAAAGGAAGTTATAAGTTAACACCTTTAATAACTTTCTGGTATGAAGTACCGGAATTTTATCAAACGCTTATCTCAGCTTATATAACTGCCATTTGGAGACTGTTCAACTGAAATGTTGGCAGTTCCAGTTGCATAGGGTTGTTCTTTTGTTGATATTTATTATTGAATATCATTGATTTTGCTAGATCCTTCTTTCCATGTGCTCTATGAGAGTCTTGCTTCCTATTTTTGGTTTCTATTCAAGGTTTAACGATTTGTTACCATATGAACAAGATCCTGATATATATTCTCAATTACTTTCTAGGAAAATCAAGCTTGTGTTTTTACTAGATTTTTTTCCTATGCAGAACTGGAGTATGAACCAGAATGCATTGCCTTAGGCATAATATTTCATACCCGTGCTGATTCTAACTTTTTACAAGTTTTCTTTCATTTGCCACAGTACACATTTTGGCACCTAAGGTACTTCTCTTCGCCTTTATGTAGGTTTTTGTGGAGGACGAATGCAACTTTTGCAATATCTAAGCATTATAGACGCTTTGATGTTTTTGTTGAGGCTGAGGCAAATAAAGCTGCTGCAAAGTATGATAATGCTTCTATTGACTTTCAGATTGAGTTTTACAAGAAGGAGGGA
Source organism: Crotalaria pallida (assembly GCA_037953625.1). Taxonomy (NCBI): domain Eukaryota; kingdom Viridiplantae; phylum Streptophyta; class Magnoliopsida; order Fabales; family Fabaceae; genus Crotalaria; species Crotalaria pallida. The sequence goes on from CM075655.1 coordinate 111,615,343, forward strand.
TTGACCCCTTACACGGAGGCCAAGCTTCCTCTTATAAGTGGTAGGTGAAACTTCATTCCTGAATCTATCTGGGATGGATCCACCTGCTTCAATTTTTTTCCCTCAAACTTCATAGCTAAATTGTGCAGATGTTCCTGAAGGATGTGTAATAGTGCGAGAGCATGTTCCTATTAGCAACCTCTTTACTTGTCTTTGGTTCAATGAAGTTGACCGATTTACTTCAAGGGACCAGATTAGTTTCTCAACTGTCAGGGACAAAGTTTTGTCGAAGGTGGATTTTCACTTTCACATGTTCCTAGATTGTGAAAGGCGCAATTTTGTAATTCAGGTAGCTAATTTATCTTATTTTTATACCTGATTAAAAAAACTTTTGATTCCATCATTTGATTTTGAACATTTCAACAGTTAGGAATGTAGAAAGATACAAAGACACTTAGGCACACACGCACTTTAGAAAGCATTAACTAAAGTAACAATAGAAAGTTTCCATATTTGTCAATCTTTTTTCCATAATGGTGTTTGTTTACCAGTGTACTTGAGTAGAAAGAGATCAAATTCTTTCCCCTACACTGCCTTTCTCTTTGTTTCCACTCGTAGTTATGAACATTCCTCCATTTCACTACTTAAGTACTTAACATTCTTTTTTTTTTTTTTTTTTTTAAGTTGATTTGGGAGGATACTATGACCGGTCCATCATTATTATGTTGCACATGTTTTAGTTCACAATTACATGGCCAAAAAAATAATTATGAAAAGTGTAGTGGAACCATCTTGGTTGAGGTTTTTGCTGAAAACCTTTATTTCAATGGTTCTTGACTTCTTGTATCATTTTCCTGGATGGTACATTATAATTCCAATCTTTTTTGTGATTTCAGAAATACCACAGGGCTATATTGCTGCTCCTCGCTCCACCCCGTGCTCGCATTCATCCGCCCCCGCCATCACCTCCCCTACCTCCATTGCCTGTGCTTGAAACATCGTTACCTGAACAAGTTGTAACTTCTCCACCCATTAGAAAAGGCTCTGGAAGACGTGGAAGAGATAGGAGATCTGGTTCAAGGCGCCACCGTAAAGTTGGTGCTGGAAGTAAAGACATTGAAGCAGGTTAAAGTTTTGTTTAGTTGATTACTTTTTTTTTTGCTTTTTTTAATTCCACCTACGAAAATCATTCATTGCCGATCTGGAGGGAAAATGTGCAGGATAAGTGTTTATTGTTTCCACACAGACGCTCTCATTCTTTTTGCTTGTCCATCTTTATTAAATTTTTGTTGTACATATAGTAAAATTTTCAATATTTATAATATGGGCTGCCACTAAATTCCACACGTGGTAACCCATTTTGTTATTCCATTATCAAAGAAAAAGTGTACTCTTGGTTATATCTCGGTTATATACTTATACTCCGATGAATGATATATACACACAGTCACACACATAATGTTCTTTCTTATTACTAAAGTGACGAAAAGTTATTAAGAATACTCAGCCTACCACTGGTTTGTCTCAGTTTTTGTTGGTGATTAAACCTTTTGGTTATTGTCTCATTGAGCCAGGCATTGAAGTCCATCTATTGTTTATCTTGTGTTTATCATGAGTGCCATTCATGTTTGCATAGAAGTTGGGTTTTCTGAATCAATAACGTTTAATGAACATCAAAATTAGGACAACAATTGATGTCTCTGAGTTTAATACATGTAAAGGGCGATCCAGTGCAGAAGCTCTTGTCTAATGAATTTAATATGCGTGTATACAAAGTGAAGGAAAAGTGGGATCTACAAACAACAAAACTCTTCTTGAATGGACAAAGGTGGATTGGCTCAAGACATGGTATCAAAAACAAGGTTATATTGTAGGTTCATGTTCATGAATAAGTGATTCAATTCCTCATCATCCATGAATGTAGAATAAGAAAAATATCGAAATGCCAAGTTTCAGAAATGGAATAACAATACTTGTAAATGGCAAGGCCAAAGTTGGTTTTGCTCCCTGTCGTTAAATTTTGCCGTTAATACTGACGTGATAAACGGAATTTAAAAAAAAAAATAATTAAATAAATAAATTAAACTTATAAAAAAAATTAAAAAATTAACCCCCCCGCCCCCCAAAAAACGCGTACCCAACCGAACCCACCCTCCCCTCTTCCTCTCTCTCTCCCCCATGAAACCCGTACCCAACCCCACCCCACCCACTCTCCCCTTTTCCTCTCCCTCTACCCCCATGAAACCCCCCACCACCACCCATCCCATCCCCTCTTCCTCTCTCTTTCTCCACCGCCAATCTGCCGCCACCGCCATATATTATTATTTGCTATCAGAATACACCGTTCTCCATCGTCAATTCCATAAATTTAGATTAAGAATACAAATCAATAATGAAAAAGAAATGATAAAATCCCAAAAAAAAAGAATCAATTCCAAATTGGAGATGCACCATGGAGATCCATCGTTTTCCACCGTCAATTCCAGAAATACATCATATAATCCTAAATTGGAGATGCAGAAGCTTGCATGTGTCGATCGGAGCTTTATAAGAGCGTGATTTGTGAGGGAAGAGACATCACTTTGTGAGCTTGCATGTGTCGATTGGAGATGAAGGAAGAGGCCTTGATGAGGGAAGAAGAGAGGGAAGAGGCAAGGAGAGGGAAAACGTGAGTGAGAAAGATGAGGCCGTGAGGCCTTGGTGAGAGGTGAGAGAGACGCGATTTTGCCTTGAGAGAGGGAAGAGCAGTGACATGAGGGAGGGAGAGAGACGCAATTTGTGTTCTTGAGAGAGGGAAGAGCGGTGGCGTGATGGAGGGCGTGAGGGAGAGAGAGAGCCAAGTGGTTGAGGGACAGAGAGAGAGGAAGAGGGGAGGGTGGGTGGGGTGGGGTTGGGTACGGATTTTGGGTTTTTTTTTTTAATTTTTTTTTATAAATTTAATTATTTTTTTTTAAATTCTGTTTGCCACGTTAGCATGAACGGCAAAATTTAACGGCAGAGACCAAAACCAATCTTTTTTTAACTTTTAAGGATTAGGACCGATCAAATAAAAAGATAGGGACTAAAACCAAAACACGATCAACTTTCGGGGACCAAAAGCTGAAATAATTTTTTTTAATTTTTTTTAATTTTTTTATAAATTTAATTATTTTATTATTATTTTTTTAAAATTCTGTTTGCCACGTCAGCATTAACAGCAAAATTTAATGGCAGGGACCAAAACCAAATTTTTTTGAACTTTTAAGGACTAGGACTGGTCAAATAAAAAGATAGGGACTAAAACCAAAACACGGTCAACTTTCGGGGACCAAAAACTTAAATACGTAAAGTCCGTATCCTATGATATTCCCCTAATCCAGTGTAGCTGAAGTTAGGAGTGATATCCACCGAAGAAAAGAAAGAAAGAACCATGACAACAGTGCTAAGAAGTTGTAGTAGTAGAATCCTCTCACTCCATGTTCCTACTCCTTCTTCTTCCATTCCGAAAACTCACACCCTTTCATTTCGTCGTCACCCATTCTCCCACTCTCCCTCAGCTTCCCTCAAAACCCTCTTCATCCCTCCCGGCATTCAACCCGATGACGTCACCGATTCCACAATCCTGCCCGGGTCCAACATCGTGGTGGGGCCCTACGCGGGCGAGGCCAAGATTAAGGAAGTGGAGTTCGTCAAGAGCAGTGCACGGGCCAGGGACTGCCCCGTTGATGACCGACCCGAATTCGCTATTCTCGGCCGCTCCAATGTTGGCAAGTCCTCTCTCATTAATTCGCTTGTTCGCAGAAAAGAGATTGCCCTCACTTCTAAGAAACCAGGTCCGTTATTTTTCATTTCAATTTTACCTCCTTTTTTCAATTCTATCTTATGTAATTCAAGGGTATTTTTGTAATTGAAGGGAAGACGCAGCTTATTAATCATTTCTTAGTCAACAAAAGCTGGTACCTTGTGGATTTGCCTGGCTATGGGTCAGTTACTTACTACTTACTACTTACTACTCACTACTTTTTGTTTTTTAAGTTTTTGTTTTTTTTTTTTTGTTTTTTTTTACATGGTTCTTATTTCACAAGTGAATATGTTACTCCCTAACTTTAGGAATTAATATTAATATATTAGTATAAGAAACTGCAATATGTGAGTCAAATTAGTCCTATTGTGAAGACCAATTTGACCCTAAAACAGTTGATACAAGGAACTAACATGATGGATGAATAAAATTTTAAGGACTAATATGATAATTTCCTTAAATCAAGGATTAATATGGCCCATGTTTATAATTTTAGGGACTAAATTCATAGTTACCTGCTATGCCGTTCATTTAATTACGTGGTTCGTCGTTATTTGTACTGGCTGCAGAATATAGGTATTCATGTTTGTGAAGGGAGGTGAAAATTTGTCTGAATCAATGGAGCTAGACACCCTCCTTGTTAAGTTTCTTGATTTGATTGCCAACAACAATGTTGTATGCTTATTGTTTATTTACATCTCCCATGTTGCAGGATTGCTCTCGGTTTTCTTCAATTATGTTTTGGCCTCTACCTTTTTCCTTTTGTTTTTCTGGATTAGTGGGGACTGGGGATTGAGCATTAGTGATTTCTAGTATAGTGTTACTGTTAACTTGACCAATCAAATGAAGAAATTTTCTTACGTGTTTTGAGTTTTATTCAGCTTTGCGAAAGCCCCTGAAGCTGCTAAAATGGATTGGTCCTCATTCACAAAAGGGTACTTTTTAAACAGAAATACTCTGGTGGCTGTATTGCTTCTCATTGATGCAAGTGTTCCACCTCAAAAGATCGACTTGGATTGTGCAAATTGGCTTGGACGCAATAACGTATGATGTTATTCTTTACGTATTTAGTTCCTAAGTTATTGATTTTAAGGTGCTGAAACAAGTCTAATTAAACTTTTTTGCAATTCAGATACCGATCACTTTTGTTTTCACAAAATGTGACAAAATGAAGGTGACAAAGGGCAAGCGACCTGATGAGAACATTAGGGATTTTCAAGAGATAATCAGAGAAAACTACAAGCAACATCCCCCGTGGATTATGACCAGCAGTGTCACCGGACTTGGAAGGGATGAGCTTCTCTTGCATATCTCTCAGCTAAGGAACTACTGGGATCAGTAGGACAAGAACTAAAATCCTAGCCAGATCTGACTGTCTACAAGAAGAATATGCAGAAGCAAAGTTGAAATTACAGCAAGATGCAACTGTATAGAAGAATTGTGCAGAAAAGCTTTGGGTTTTGAATTGTGTCACTCATGGTATTTCAGATGGATATTTGATCAGGAGATTTGTTCTCCTTGAACAGCACCCTGATATATACTGTAACTTATACGAGAATCAAGCTTCAGTTTAATGGTTTTTATATGCTGGCTGAGTTTTAGAGATCGTGTTTGTGACTATGAGGCTAGAAAGTCACAGGAAATGTTGTATACTTTCAACAATGAAGCTTATGGTTTTGTGCTGGTCTAGATTTTTCTTTTTCTTGCCAGAATATATGTTTCGGCACACCATTTATCTAGCTTTTATTTATGATTTTCTGGAGGAAAAATGTAACTCTGCAATACGTATAGTGATTTTGGATAATGCTCATTTAAAGTATACATATTTCCAAAGCGAGCAAGGGGGTATCTCTAATTAAATTTTAATGGGCTAAAAGATCAATCTACTGTACATTTAATTAAGAGTGAGTATACTCTTAAGATAAACTCTTTTAAGGCTGAGATAAGTAAGCTATTGAAAGTTTTATATTTCTCTTTTATTGGCTTTCAGATTTTTACCGTTATTTTCATGATGGTAATTTGCCCTGCGCAGGAATTGTCCAGAAGCATTAAATCCCTTTCCTCTGCTAGATGAAGAAGTCTAGTCACACAATTCTACTACGACTAAGATGGAATTTTACTTGATAGTAACTATCAAATCTTAATGCTTCTTGGTACACATACAAATCACTTCAGGTTTGCAGTTCTCCTTTTTATTTCGTTTTATTTTTATATTTGGTGTTATAAGGAACTGAAAATTGAATCCATTATAATACCATCTAAACTGAGAAACAATGGAACATAGATTTAGTACTAGTCTGTCCACAGATTCAACTTTTAGGCTGTGACACTGTTTGGAACCCCTCTTCCAGTGACCCCATTTCCTGGGCTTGGTATAAGCAGCTCATATGGTGAAACTCCAACACCACATCTGTTCCTAAGTTTAGGATCAGCATTCCTCTTCTCAATCTCCATCTCAATATTTTTCATTTCCATTGAAAATTGTCTGAATGCATCAATAATCTCAGGGTCTCCCAACCAAGAGGATATGTCTTTTCTTTCGCCCACATATTCCTCATCAGGTGAGTGTGCAGAACCTATGTTAATCACAGCCATGAACCTTGTTGCCTGAAACAAAGTTGGCAGTGATGATTGGAAGTAGCTCTGTGGATCCATGACAAAATCTGAATATTTAGGATCCTCCTCCTTGGGAATTAGTCTTCGCATTAATGGCGGACGGATTGGAACATACCCGCCATAGGAGTATTGACCAAAGTTCAACACAGCATGCTGTGCGGTTACAACCCAGATGATGGTGGTAAGGATAGAGATGAGATCCTCAGGGGTGGAAAGTTTAGGCCACCAGCTAGCATTTTTATGATGAGGATGTCCAAGATTGATAAATTCTTTGTACCACGATTGGAGTTCATAGTCAGAAGAAATCGGATTGATACCTTTGTAATAATGGTTCACATAGGTCCGGACCAACTTCTCTATGCTGGACCATATGAGGAGCCCATCAGCTGCATAAGGATAGTCGTCAATAAGTAATCGAACACCGTGCGGCTGAGATGTATCTGGAACTGCCAAACCTCTACATAAGGATGAAATTATTAGAGATTATGATTATCATATAATAAATACTATGCAAAAAAACTCTCCAAGGTCCTAAGCAACGAATGATATTTGGGGGCTGCATAGACTACACATCATGGAAACAGTTGAGTTTTAAAAAATCTTATTACCTTCTTATCAGATCAGCAGGAAGACTTTCCATATCAAACCGCCACCACTCTTTATAGGCAGCACACGTAACTTGCATACAATATCTTCCAGGAGTGTAGTATGTCTCTATATTACCTTCAGCATTGATGAGCGTCTGACGAGTTATTGCATTTGTCTTGAGTGTGTATCGCATGTGGGGATGCAGGAGCTTGAATATTGGATGCATAACACTCAATTGTCGATGTGCAGCTATTATTAATGGCTCCATGCATGCATGTATTCGTAACCTGTTCGAGTGGCCAATGTCATCATACACATTACTTATGGATATGCATGACAAGATCTCTAATCTTCTGTTTAATTTGTGCTCATTATGCATGATATCTTCTTGCTAAAATGAAATTCCTTTCCTTATAGCTCTTGAATCTACCATATAATCCTCACATTCCAAGGGAGAGTGATAATTTATCATGATGTCATTACTCTATGCAGCCAGTAATCATTGTGTTATATGGGGTGATGACATCACTGATTTTCTAACATGGAAGTATGGGTTAGGATTTTCTCTAATACAGTTATTTATTGTGGAAAAAATTTCATACCAGTGGTGTACAAGTGTATGAACTCCAGCATCATTAGCGCAGACATGGGCTTTGCCAAGTTGCCAGATCCATTTGGAGTTGGCATCCATTGGAGGGGTGAGAACATGCTTGGATGTCGGGAGGACAAGCTGGATGGCAATCGGCTTCAGAGTTCCCATTTTGGTCAGGAAGAAAATTGTTGTTGTTGCATAAGCTTTGCGCTCATCAAGAGCATTAATCCGGTCCAGGAGTGGAAGGTAAAGATCGTGATAGTCCAGTATGAACAACTTATTCTCTTCCAATGCCTAAAATTTGAAATCAGAGAACATGTGACGAATTATCACTTCGATTGACCTTGGCCTATAGGTAAGACTACCAGTTTTTAGTACCTGTTGGATAGACATCCCATCAATGTGGTCTATAATGTGTTCTTCTTTGAGTGCTGACTCTATTGAACCATAGATAGAGGGATCCAATTTGCTCACAGGTGGAAAAACCTATAAGAAAATGTGACAAAATGAAAGGATAGAATAGAATTTGTTAGTTAGTAATGGTCTAGCTATGTAGCTTAGTTACAGATAGTACCAATACCTGTTACATATGTGGTATGTACCTATGTGTACTCGATGCATAATCATACCCAATATGTACACATATAGCTCCCAAATCAACCTGCCTAGCCATGCTTTCTAGAAAAAGAAATAATGTGTTGTCATTGCAATACCTTAAGCCTTTCAATACTCAGAGGGTTTAGCCCAGCAAGCACTTGACGTCCGAATTCATCGTCTTGTAACAAATGTGATTTACCCCCTGAAAATCATTTCAATTCATTTGAATAAGTTGTTGGCCTTATAATGAAACTTACAATATTTGATTGCACATACTTGACAACATTGGTGGATCAAATTTAAAAAAATCTTCTATGGCACCACCCAAATTCTGCAAAATCCATGGCAGTGGTAGCTGGTCTTGAATTGCACCTGGAACTGGCTCTGACTTGGGTTCAGAGTGCCTTGTCTTTTTAATATAGTTATCAATGTTTAAAACCCCTTCACTCCCCATGATATTATCTTTTAATGCAGGTACAAGATTTCGAACAATTGCTATCAATTTTCCATGATTAACCGTTTCTAGCTTTATGTCCTCCCATTCTTCATCCCTAGGGATATATATAGACTTGGATTCATCCAGATGTGACTCTGCCTTCTTATCTGTCCATTTTTGCATATAAAGGTGGAATAAATGTGAGGAGTTAAATTAGTGTTAACAATTACTATTTACTAGTTAAGTAAAGTCACATGAATAATTTATATCTCTTACAATACTTATGAGTTAATAGTTATGAGTGTGGCATTCCTCTAAGGCTCTAACCATTAAATTGAAGTGAATAAAATTTACCGGTCATGGCAGGTGGACGTCCAGTGCGGCAGCGTGTGGGGTGAGGGTTGTGTTTGTCACCCAGGGTTGGTCTTGCATACTCATCTCCCTTGTCAGGATTACCCAAATCATTGTATACATCATAGTCATATATGCTATCAGAATATAACCTGCGTCCCTTGCCATCACCTCTCAGCTGCCTCAGCTCCTTCTCTCTCAGTTCTTTTAATCCAGTTGGTGTCTCACAAGGCAGATAAGTCTGTTGTGTACACCAAAATTCTTTTAAGAATTACAAACTAAATTTTCTATCAGTGATAGAAGATTAGCTTTTTACTCAATATTAATTTAGTTGAAACTGTGAAATTGTGATAAGTGCAAGTCTATTACCTTATGAGAGAATAGATGGTGCACCGATAGCCCATCATCCACCATTGATGTTTTATTGAATATTGACTCTTAACTAAAAGTAAAACATATGAACGGTGGATGATAAACTGACAGTGTAAAAAACATTATAATGCCAGTGCGCTCCTCTTAATCTCCTATCTTATATTCGGACATGACTCCAAGGCACTTGAAATGATTACAAGATTTTCAATTTGTTATGTATTAGAAAAAGTGAATCAATTTTGGTTCTCTATATCCAAAGTTATATGTTAAGTTTAGAGGTTTTTTTTTGGAAATTGCTTTTTGACCCCACTTTAGATTTTTTTACCCCATTTTTATTTTCCAAGGACAAAAATACCCTCAGCGTTTTAATTTTTCCGGTTCTACAAATTCGGAAAGGTAATTTCGGTACTACAAAGACGGAATACATTTATTTCATATTTCCGGTTTTGCTAAAACGGAATATGGTTTCTGGGTTTGTGGAACCGGAAAAATTAATAATTTAAGTCTCTACAAAGACGGAAATTGATGTTGTAGTGAAAATTAAGAGGTGGAGATAAGGACACGTGGCAAAGTGAAGATGAGCCACAACCTTCCGGTTGTCTTGTGTCCACAAAAATCACGTTTTCGTACTTGTACCTACAACTTGTAATATGTCTCAGCAGCATTTGGCATTACTCAAGGTTGTGGTTGAAGAATTATTCCGGTTCTTTCATTATCGGAAGGATTTCGGTTCTGCAGTACCGGAAGGTTCTTAAATTTCTTCCGGTTTAGCTATACCGAAAAGACTTTTTCGGTTTCATAAAATCGAAAATGTTAACACTCTTATACTTTGTTTGGTTTGAGGGATTTTGGGGGAGGAGAGTTTGGGGGAGAAGAAAATGGAGAGAAAATGGAGTTTTCTCTTGTTTGGTTAAGGGGAGAAAATGAGGGAGGAGAGAAAAAATGGTGGGACCCATTCTAAAAACTTTTCTCTCCTAAAGTGAAGAGATTTTGGAGAGAAAAGTTTGAGTGAGTTATTATACATAGAAAAAGACATAATAAACCTAACTCCCTCTTCTAACTCTCATTTTCAAAGAATTTAATTTTATTTTTTTAATAATTTGGAATTAGAATTTTTATTATGTAGTAAATAATCAAAAAGAGAAAAAATATACTAAAGTAAAAAAAAATAATATATGAATTATAATTTTTATTATTTAAAAAACAATTGAAGTAAGAAAAAAATATTTGGCTATATTTGATATTTAGAAAGAAAATATTATTCTTTGTTAGGTAAAATAAGGGTACATTTTCTTTTATCATTAGAGAAAAAACAAGTGCTCTGACACAAATCACAATTCAAAACACACACTTATTTGTGCCTATGTAAAATAAGGGTGTTTTTGACATTTAACCCATTTATTATTTTCTCTCTTCTCACTTTTCTTCCCATTTTCTCTCATACCAAACAACCATAAAATCTATTCATTCTCTATCCATTTTCTCACCATAATCTCTCTTCCTTATTTCTCTCTTCTCATTTTCTCTCTTCCCATTTTCTCTCCGCTTACCAAACAGAGTGTTAAGGATATTTTGGTCCACGAAAATATGAAATGAGAGCCAAAAAGTTTAAAGTGGAGGCCAAAAAGCAATTCTTTTTTTTTTTAAAAAACTTAACCTTAAAATGGACAATCATGCTAATATCTACCCAGATCCATAGATATGGCCCAGGTGAGTAGTAGGGATACATAGTTCCTACATGTTACCTTGTTAATGAAAAAAACTCTTTTATCCGGATGAAGCTTATTTGGTTGGACCCATGACTTGCAGGTGAAATGAACATTATCTTCAATATCTATGCTTTCCAAGAAGAATTCATTGTCATAGTCGTTAATGACACTAACAGCTCCAGGAACCCCGAAATCTGAGTCTACCAAGAATTCCACTTTATAGGTATTGATGCCTTCCTTAGCTCCAATATGATCTTTGGACCACTCCATCACTGTTTCCTTGCTCAACTTTGCCTCCTTACCCCCTTTCATTTTATAATCATAACAAAAGAAGTAAAACATTAACCATAAACTTAGAAAGTGATTTAAATATAGAAAGTGATTTAAATATAGTTACACAGTTCACTCATTTATCAAATCTATAGCATATCAAATTTGCCTTACCGAGTACAAGATTTATCATAAAGAAAATCTTGTAATAAAAAAAAAAAAAAAAGTGATGAACAGCTCGTACCTAAACTGAGCTGTGTACAGGTACCAGTACTAGGTAACCAGCTAGCTATGAATTAAAATAAAATAAATGTGAATGGAGATATTCTTACTAGGATCAAGTTGTGTGCTAACAAGCTGCAGAACAACACCCTTGGAATGGGGTTTTTGCTTGAAAATGGTTAGAAGGTCATTCACCATCTCATTTGGAAACACGTTATTATTATTACCACTTCTCACGGCAACCATTGCTGTCAGCTTCACGCTAGTGGCATTCTCTGAGTTGCCTGCTATCTCCATTGCTTCACCATGACCAGTGAGAGCTGCCATGGATAATGGTGCAATTGGCTTCACCTTCTTCCTCAGCCTAATTTTTTTCCTACTCAATGAAATGGAAGGGCTAAGGCAAAAGGAATGGTGTTCTTGTAACCGGTTCCAATGCATTTTATTATGTAGTAGCAAGGAAGCACGCATGCCCATGAGCATGATACTCTTTGTCCCAGCCATTTTAATCCTAAGGAAAGTGTTTCTTAGTCTTTTCTGGAAAGCAATGAGGAGGATTGGAAAAGGTTTCGGAATTTATGGAGTAGGCATAATCCCAAAATCCTTAGAAACGAGGGGGGGAAAAAATTATCCATAATTCATGGGTCATCCTAATCCAATAGATTTTACATCCATCCAATCCATCCATTTAAAATAATGGATTTAAATGGATGTGATCCATTGGATTACTTTAAAATTGGATGGATTCCATACATCCTAAATATCCAATGAATATCTAAATATCCATCCAAATGATGGATATCCAATCCATCCAAAATATTTTTTTTTTTAAAAAATTACAATTTTTTAAAATTATTTTTTAAGAATAATTTATAGAAAAGTAATTTTAATAAACTGATAAAATAAAAAAATTAATTTAAAATAAATTTTTAAAATTGATATATATATATATATTAATTTTAATGATCAATGTCTTGTCTCTTATGTTATAGTATCATTGCTTTCTGATGTATGGCATCAAATCTTATTGGCTGGCTATCAACCGGATAAAACTATATTGGCTTCAAAACATTTGGTGTATAAATCAAATATCAGAATCAGCATTGCATCAATGGATAATCTATCTTTACAGTAATAAACCATTTCATTGTTAAATGCTTTTTAGCATTCTAGCTTCTTTCGATTCACAGAAAAATTAAGGCTTAATGGACAATGGTTATGCTGCATCTTATTAACAACGATTAATATATTTAATTAATAAAAATAGTTGGATACAGTAGAAAAGACGGAAGATTTCAGAATAAAGTAGAAAAGACGGAAGATTTCCGTGTAAAAAAAAAAGAACAAAAAATTAGTAAATGGACATGAAAAAAAAAGGGCAAAAAAATTATTCTGGATTTAAAATTTAAATTTAAAAAAAAAAAAACAAATGGATCAATGGATGTCCATTCATCCAATTCATTCAAATGAATATGTTAGGATATGGATGGATTTGGATAATTTTAATAGGATGTAATGGATTTAAATAGGTTATTTGGATATTTTCAAAGGGAGCTACTTTTTTGACCCCCTCTCTTAATTTGTTGATCCTCTTTTTTATGTGAAAATTCCATAATAACCTTACTAAAATAATGTAATCCCAAAATACCCCTTTCATATAGAATTTAAACGCACACGCTGGCCCCTCAGCGTGTGTTATAAAATAAAAAAATTTAATAACACACGCTGAGGGGCCAGCGTGCTTAAAAAAAATAAAAAATTTGTATGCACGCTGATCCTTCAGCGTGGGTGTTATGAACTTTACACGCTGCACCTAAGTTTCACGCATAGAATCACAGCAAAGAAAACATAACTATTAAGTAGCAGAATTTGACTTGTAAAAAAGAAATAACTATAAGTAGTAAGTAATGATCCTATTTATGTGTAACTTTATATTGATTGGTTATGTTTAAATCAAATTTGGTACCTAAATTTCTCAGTGTTGTGGCCAAAAGCAGAGGGAAGAGTTGAAGAATTGTGTTCTTGATTGGTATTGAGAAGAAGATATTCAACCCAACCGACATCACCGCTACGTCCAATACTCTTGTTACCATACCCAAATGGATTTGCAGGGCCAGCTTTTTGTTTCTCAATGAGTGGCATAGAGGAAAAAAAAAATGAAATTTACACGCTGCAGGTGCAGCGTGCTTGTAAGTTTCAGAATCTCCTTGCAACGTGGTTGTTGGAAAATAAACTCGCTCTGCAAGGTTGTTGGTTTCAACGCTTTCGCAATTTCCATTCCCACTTTCTAACATAACAACAACAAAAACAAATACGAAAAAATAATTCAACTATTATTCATTTTTTCTCACGGCAAAATAATAAACCGCATGTCTATGATGGCAATGGAGTGGAGTCATATTGTATTGTACTCCTATGCAATTATTGAAACAATAATCTTAAATTAATAATCTTAAGACCTTAGGGGCTTGTTTCTTTGTTGTTTTTATTTTTCATACGTTACAAAAAAAAAATTTAATAGTAATTTGTTGATCCAAATGAAGTTAGACTCATAGTATTATATTTATACAATATTGTTTACATTTTTGTAAAGTCTTAGAAATAAAATTAATATATTTGTTTGATTTAAATTTGTGTATAACTTCCAAAATAAAATAAAATAAAACTTGTGTATTTTTTTCTTAGTTCCCTCATGTCTCATCGTTATATAATTAATTGTTCATTCAGCATCTCTTTATCAATAACTAATACACATTTATAATGATGAATAAAATAATAAAACAAATTAATGTTATATTTGTTTTGTAAAAAAAAATTATAAAAATTATATTATGCAATAATTTTTTTCATAAAAACTTATATTCATAAGCAAAATTTTTAAAACAGTGAAATTGAATGATTAATATTAAACAAGAGCCTAAATATAGCAGTACAAGTTGCAAGTGTGATATGAATTGTTAAAGAAAAGTGGAATTGTCATGCGTGTTGGTAGAATTAACTGCAGGAAGGCTTCAATCATTTAAGATGTTGGATTCAATTTTATAATTCTTGTTCTTGTGTAAAAATAAAACATTGTTAAAATTATTCACATTTGAACGCCTCGATGTAACATCGATAGGAGATTAATCTTATCCATTGGACACTTTAAAAAGCAAACGAACGTGGAATTGGTGATGCCAATGGAACAAAGTTATATTTTATTCAATAATTAAAACTGTAGTCAACAGTCAACACCACTGTAATGATGCTATAGCCCACATGGCGTTTTATAATACCTCAAATTGCAACTTAAACAACGGTTTAGCCAACTCTACAGAAACCACTTGTGAAAAAAATAAATAAAACAAATTAAACTAGTTGAGTTTAATACTTCATCAGTTTAAGACCACTTTACCCACATATCCAATCAAACAATTTGTGATCTCAACTTTTAATCTTTATGTCACTTATTTTAGAAACTGAATCCATTATTTTCTTCAAGCACTTTTTTCTCACCCACCCAATCGCATTTTGATCGTTTGATTCAATTTTCGATCGTTCTCTTTAACTCATGCTCCCTCCCTCTGGTCCCTATTATAAGAAAAATGGTGCATGTATATTTTGATCACAAATATAAAAAAATTAACCAATTTTCTATTCAAGTACAATTATTCCTAAACTGTTTCTAGATAGTAGTGATCTCACTTAATTTTTGTTTCATTCCCAATACAACTTTCCAAAAGTAATCATAATTTTTTTTGTTTTTGAGAAAATTAAATACATTCAACTAACTTTCTTAATAAAAGTGATTAAACAATGCCACTTATATTTAAGAAAATTAAACAATGCCCTTATAAATGCATGGGTCTTAATCAATGTTGTTAAAATCGTACGGGTCATCAAACCAGTGAAGGTACTGGTATAATGGTTTAATCATTTAACTAGTGTATTGCTAATTAAATTGCATATCGGTCATTATTTATATATTTATAAATATTTAAATATATTAAGGTGGAATAATGTTAAAAAAATTAAATAATATAATAAATAATTTATTTCAGAAGCATAGCATTAAAAATGTTGGTGTAATTTTTATTAGAAAATGTATTTATTAATTCATGTATAATTTAAGGATGAAAGAGAATACATAAAAGTATAATCAATAAGAAGTAAAAGATATTATTGAATCAAGGAATAAAATTGGAAGAAAAAGTTAATTATACATTAAAATTGTAAAAGGACAAAAATTATAAAATGAATAAAAAAATGACTTAAATACCAAAAATTAAAAATTAAAGAATCGAAATAATAATAAATAATAAATAATGGAGTAATAACAATAATAGTGTATCTGTTTCCAATGGAGCAATTATTAGGTGGTCCGGGATCACATGGTCCAAGATAATCACCACTATCCATTATTTAATTCCGGGATCACATGGTCCAGGATAATCACCACTATCCATTATTTAATTTTTGAATTTTTTTAATTTAAAAATAAACTATCAACGGTTGAGATGTGTCTGGACCACATGATTCAGGACTAACTAATAATTTTTCGTTTTAGTGGCACTTGCACACTCTCCTCGATCCATGTTGCTACATGTGCGAGAAGGTTGACAAATAAGAACAAGATTTTTATGGAAACGTTATTAAGTGTTTTAAGGATATTTTTTAAGATATCAAAAGAAATACGTAAAATATTATCAAAAATGTCGTATTCAATAAATTTATAAGTTTTATGTATATATTTTCACTTAAATATTGCTTCCTCTAGTCTTATTTATAAGATCATTTTGGAGTTTTTCACTCCCCCAAGGAAAGTGGATAAATTTGTTAGTGGCATAGGAAATGTGAAAATTTGATACTCTAAAAAGTGTTGACTTTTTAGGAGTGTTTGTGAAAAAAAGAATAATCAAATGCTATTGAAAATTGAAAAGGGGTCTTATAAATAGGACAAAAACAAAAACTCCAAAATGGTCTTATAAATAAGACCGGAGGGAATAATTTTTATTAATTGCTTAAATCATACCTCTAAAACATTTATTAACAAAAGCCTATTTTTATTTGCAAGATCGTCGCCTCTAAGGAGGCCAGGACCAGTTCTATGAGTTTGATGTTGTTAATAAATAAAATAACAATCCAAAAGGGAGGCAATGATTACGAATGAGATTATTTATCATAGGATTAAAATCGTTCAAATTCCTTCATCAATTTAATGTTTGAAGATAAGTGGGTATAACCCACGTGATGATATATTAAGTCTTAAGTTTGAGAGTTAGAAAATTCGGATTAGATCTTGGATATCACCATTTGTTGATGGAATTTAAACTTCCCTATCCATATTCCTCTATAAAAAAAACTGCTCCTGGCTATAAAAAAAAAAAAAAAAACTCCGCCTGTAATTAATAAAATAAAACATTTGATCCAAGATTAATGACTCGTCTTGAACTAATTAAGCAACCAAAATTTGGTTAAGCTAAGCTCAAAAAATTCAGTCCCTAACTCAACTTAATAGAAGCCATAGACCATAGTTACCCAAAACCATCATTTAAGCGGTGATTGAACTCTCCCATTTTTCGTCATGTACGCAAATAAACGCCACCAAGATCAGAGTTGCATATGAACAAAAAGTGTTGCAAAGTAGCAGGTTCAATTAGTAGGATTGAACTAAAATCACACAATAAACTCGATAAACAAGAAATATGAAAAGAAACTCAAATGATTCATAATTTTTTATCCCAAATTACATAATGCTAATATTCTTAACATCTCTATAAATCAACTACGGAAGTTTAGCCTACTCTAGAGAAACCATGTGTTTATCAAGTACAACTGATAAAATATACTCAAATAACAAATAAAAAAGACAACGAAACCCTTAAAACAATTATTATTATTATTATTTTTTTGTATCAACAAGGAGTGGAATAAGGTCTTGTTGAGTCCTCAAATATTATATAAGATCAGAAACCAATATTTGATTCCTAAAAATATACTTGTTAAAAGAAGTAATCATGTACCTAAAAAAAAAAATTAGATCACTTAGGAATTAAACAAGCCTTTTCTATGGGTATTGGTCACTTGGAGATTGAGCTTGATTCTTTGGCTACTGTGGACATGGTTAAAGGGTGTTCTAAGCCTAAACATCATTGTTTTGCGATGATTAATGAGATTAAGAAGCTTATGCCTCAGTTTTCTAGCTGCAACATTCGTCTTATATCCAGGAAAGCCAATCGTGGTGCTGATTATTTAGCCAATTTTGGTCATAATGGCTCTTTTGGAGTTTCTTTAATTTCTGATATTCCTCCGGATCTTTTTTATATTATTTGTGATGATGCTTATGGGATTGCATTCCCCATAATATTATGTAGTTGTAGTTTTTCTGGGCTAGTGCCCCGTTGATTATTAAAAAAAAAAAAGGTCATCACATATGACAAAAATAGTTAACATACCAAAAATAATAGGATTTGGTTAACATCATTTCTTAAGGTCGATGACAAGAGATTAAAAAGTAATAAAATTATTTTAAAAATCTAAATCCATTACATTTTAGATGTTATGTATTTATTTTTTTCATTACTAACATACTTTTCTAATTTTCTTATATATCCTCAAGTTAAAAAATTCCAAAATAAAAACAATAGTCATTTCTAATGACGTTTGAGCATTAATTAGAAGTTCATGTGACCAATATAAGTTTTTTTACTTATATTCTCAAATAAGTGTCACTTTATAAGAAAAATCTGATTTTTAAACATTTGTCATTTTAAGAAATCAAGATAATATTAATTACTTATTTTTTCCACTTTCCCCTTACTCAATAAATAAGAATTGTAATAATTCGGAAAAAAAATCCTTTGTTACTATTAAAAAAAATAAGGCAAACTAGATTTATAACTTACTTTAAAAAGACATTTATATACATAAGTGGAGACTAGCACAGATGGTAAGAGATATGTTGTTACTTAAACAAGTTGTTGGGAGTTTGATTTCCGATTCTTGCGAATGTAAGAGGCCTCGCTTGGAAACTACCCCCGAAAGAGCCCAACATGTTGATAGAATTAGTTACTTGTAAGATGCCTCGCTGAGAGACTACCCCCGAAAAGACCTGATACCTAGTTGAGCAGATAGATACCTTAGGAAAAAAAAGACATTTATATAGCAACGAAGTTACTATTCCCTCCCCTCAACAACTTTTTATTTAGTTTAACAATAATACTCATCCAACAAACTAAACACAATTTCGAACATGTCCTTCCGATTATGTTTATATGCATGTTACAAGAAAAACACTCCTTCGCTTGAAAAAAAAAAAAAAAACAAAACACTCCTTATTAAGAAATATATTGATCTGCATTAAATGTTTTTTTATGTGTATTTTTTTATGTGATCATTAATTTTTATTAGCTATTTGCGTAAATTAAGAGAATATTAAAAAAAAAAGTAGGTATGAAAAAAATAATTAGTGCACTATAAAAATTTTAAAGGTATAAATAAATACGAAAAAAATATTTAAAAAAAAACAATAGTAAATAGAAACAAAGGGATGGATTAAACAATTACTCCATAACCATAATGATTAAAAATAAAAGATTTTCTCAACATCAACCCTAAAAGATCGAAGATAAACACTTAAAAGTGAAAGTTTTTTAGAGAAAAACATAACACATAGAAATTTTAGCTTCTTAAATATACAATTTCATGAAACTCATCTACTTTTAGGGGTTAATCATCGACTTTTTTTTAAGAAAAAAAATCCAAAAAAAAAAAAGAAAAAAATATACATAAAATCGTTCCAAAATTCCAATGGATCAATATAAATTAAACCCGTCATACTTCATGGGCTTCCATGTTCATTAATTTGTGGGCCTAGGCCCATCAGTGTGAGCAGCGTTAGTGTGTAGCAGCAACAAACAACTGTTCCTGCGACTAAGAATCAAAAAACCTAGTTCACTGTCTACAACACCTTCACCTTCACCTTCAGCTTCCTTCAATGGCGCATAGAAGGTCCCTCTTCACCGCTTTCACTCGCCAAGCTTCAACCTTTCTCTTAAAAAACCCAACCCCATCATCTCTTCCATCACTTTCCGTCTCTTCTCATTTCCCAAACCCATCATCCTCTCTCCCCATTTTCACCAAACCCCTCTCTTCTTTTGCACAATGGTCCCACTTACGATTCTTCTCTTCCGATAAACAAAGCGATCATCACAGTAACGAAATAGTCGAAGACCATGGTAGTGATGATGATGAAGTAGAAGATGAAGATGATGATGAAGAAGAAGATTATGAAAGTAAAGAGGGTTATGATGATGATGATGAGAATGAGAATGTTTCTGTGGCAAGTAGGAAGAAGGTGTATACGAAAGAAGAGAAGGAAGCTGAAGCTGAAGCTATTGGGTATAAAGTGGTGGGACCCCTTCAGAAGGATGATCGTGTTTTTAAGCCCTATGAGCCTGTTTTCGCTGTTGTTCAGGTTTCCAATTTTTATAAATTTGTTGTTTTTTTTTTGTGTGTGTGCCTATTAATGTTTCAATTTATTTTTGGTGATTGAGTTTTTTTTCTTGTGGTTGTTGGTATAGATTGGATCACACCAATTTAAAGTGAGCAATAGGGACAGCATTTTCACTGAAAGATTGAAGTTTTGCGAAGTTAATGATAAGGTCGGTGATACTTTTTTTTTGCTTACATACATGTGTAGTATCCAACACTCTGTGTACGTGGCTTTTTACGGCAATTGCGGGAAAATGGGATTGTAATTGTGGTCACGATTCGGTTGCAGAGACTAACAAAATTGTAGTATTGCAGCTGCTATTGTGGCTGTGGGCCAAATTTAAAACTTGCTCACTTCTAAAATATTATTTTATCAATTCTAGTCGTGTTTGTATGCTTCCTAGTTGCGTATATCTAGTTGGTTTAATACTTTAATTTCATGGTGACTTGATAATGTACTAAGAGATGTAAGATATAAGGACTGTTAGCAAAAACATTATTTGCCTTTGTTTTAAGATGCTGCTGATGTTATCCCTTGTGTATATAGTTGACCCGTTGGATTGGTTGGGGAAGTAACCCTTTGGGTGGCAGGACTACGAGTGTTGAATAGGATTGTCATTATTGTCCTATTGAATTAGTGTTGGAAATAAAACTTTGTTTAGTGCCAGGAATGAAATCTGTTTTATCTTTTAAGTTTTGTTAAGTTCAACTTTTTACTGTCTTTTTTCCCCAATGCTTTTGCAATGGTAATAGACATGCTGAACTATTGTTGTCATATTCTTCTGAAAATTAGGTTTCTACTTTCCTCCTTTTAAGGGAAATATTCTTAGTAGTGATGCTCGTTTGAATTAGGGCTATTACTCACTTGCATTTTGCAGTATTCTATTTATAATGAGACTTTTGGAATCTCTTCTCTGCCATATTTCGAAACTAGACAAGAATAGAGTGATATTTTGATTTTCATGTCTGTTTAGCAATCTACTAAAATTTCTAAATGTTAGTTCTTATTCAAACAATTTTTGATGTCAAACTTTGTTCAGCACTAATGCACTACAACTGTATGTCAAATACTGGTTCCACTTACCACCCACCTAGCCGGAAAAGGTTTTTGTTGCTGTTTCATAATCGCTCCATACCATTTTGATAATTTTATAAATTACTCCTTTTGTCCTAGTTCTAGATACACTGTTTGGGTAATAGCAGTATGATATGTATCGATATAAACAAAAGATATGCTAGAAAATCATAATAATCAATGGCTTATTTTTCTTTTGTTATACAATTTTTTGAACCGTTTAATTGAACACCCCATTGCACTCTTTGCACATTGCAGCTGATTCTGAACAAAGTTCTATTGGTTGGCTCAGATAGTCAGACAATAGTTGGCAGACCGACTGTGCCATATGCAACTGTTCATGCTGTTGTTGAGGAGCATGTAAGTGTCATTGTTGAACTTTCCAGTTCAGTGAAATTTATGCAAATTTGAGCACAACCAGTTTTTTACTTTTCTTATGATAGGGGTTTGAATCAATTAATGGGATGGGTATAGAATGATCATTCCTCATTCTGTCTTCGGTTGCATACTTTTATGTAGGCTGCAATTGCTTTTCTTTCTGTTTATACATTTGCTGCCTGCAATCATGATGCAATGGAATCAGTATTGCGAGTTTGTGACTAAATGGCATAATTTCCTCTGCTTGAAAATGTAAAAAAAAAATTATACAATACATGCAATTCACATACATGCTTACTAATTTCCTCTAATAATATGATAACCTGTAGACTTCCATTGCATATGTTTTTGGTTTTTGACCAGGGTACTCCATTTAACCTGTAACATTTTGGCTTTTGGTTGTACTTTTTCTAATAGCTTTGATGAAAGTTTCTTGGTTTGTCTGAAATTTGAAGCACTGTATATTTGTTTTCTTTCTTTCTATGCACTTGCATGTGTGCTCATTTTCCATTTATTTCAGGCATTAAACGCCAAATTAATTGTTTTCAAGAAAAAGAGAAGGAAGAATTACCGAAGAACCAATGGGCATCGCCAGGTGTGTTGGAAATCAATTATTAATCAGATGTAATGTCAAAACAATTTTTTAATATTAAATCTGCTTGATGCATGGTTATCATCTCCAGGAATTGACCAAGTTAAGGATAACCGATATTCAAGGAATTGAGAAACCTCAAAATGTCTTGCCTGAAAAGCCTCCAAAAGCTGCTGCTAAGAAGGAAAAGGAAAAGGTTGCAGTTACTGCATAAATAGGACATTGCACCTTGGCTGCTAGCAGTAATTGCTACGTGTTCAATGAGTTTCGGATCTTGGATACTCCGTGCAATGAGCATGATTGTATACCTGATAAAGTCCATTTGCAACTGGAAACTCATGCTAGGGTGAAATTTTTGACCATCTACTTGATAGGCAAGCTTTGTAGGTTTGATCACACAGATATCCCCCTTTGTAATGTTCTATTTAGGTGTTCAATGTTTGAACATAAATAATCCATTGATTCTTAAACAGGTTTCAAGGTCTCAAGAAATTTAATATTCGTTCCTGTAGTTTATTGTTAGTTAAAGGCATATGAACTATATCATGCATTGTACCGTTTTCTCACAGAAATAAAGTATGGAATTAGAATACTTCACAGTTAGAGTTAGAATTGAAATTGAAATCAATTTCTGGATAACATAGTTTGTTACCCTTGTTTGCAAGTAATCTTTTCTGGGGTATGTTTTCTGACTGCATGGGTTGAAGCCCTTCAATATTACTCATAGGATTGCATATATAAATACAAGAGATGTTTCTGATTCAGTAATTATCTTGTAACAGTTGAAGTATTGGTTCCAAATTCAAGTACCTTGTTACTAATATATGTTAAGTTCCATACCTTGTCTTGTTATTCTTATGCTCTAGTATATATGATACTAGATTACTAGTATATGTTTTGCTCTTGTGGGAAGAGACAACAAAAGCTATTTTATCGACGATGAATCTGCTCAGATATCACTTTTTCTAAGGTTGTCAATGAATTTGTTGGTCTGGGGACATCTCTTTAATTGATGGCCACCCCTTTATCCAGAGTTATTAAAAATCATACTTGTCATTACTAGGTCTTTGTCATTGTCCAACACAAGTTTTTAAGTATATCCAACGTATGACTCTGACAATTTGCTATGGATAGAGTCAATGACTGAGCTTTGCAGTTTCCACAATTTTCTATTTCAACTCAAGGTTAAATGGTTGGTTGCCTTTCGAGGTTCAATTTTATATATATATATATATATATATATATATATATATATATATATATATATATATATATATCTTTTTTCTCTGACGTGAGGATACAGATGTAGAAGCAACTTCCGGTTCAGCATATCAACTTGTAAACTATCTTATTCCCTCTTGTACTGATTGTTTTGAGAAAGTAATGCAAAAGGGTGGGAGAAAAACACGTGCCCCCATCCCATGGTTGACCTTGGACTTGATAAGGATGAGCCTTTTCATCAGTGGAATGTGGTCATAACACCATTAAGAGTACTACTATACTCTGCATGTGCCCCCTTTCTCTCCCACACAAACACATGATCATTAGTTTTAGTGCTTTGTAAATCAGCAACAATGCAAGAAATGAGACAGCTGGGTTTTTTCTTAACAGGGCATTGTATATACAACACTTATATTTTTATAATTTTTTCTTTTTTTACATTCTCATTTACACCTTATGTTTCTTTCTTTCTTTTTCTTCTCATCAAATCATACCATCAATCACTTCTTCCTCTTTTCTTCCTATATCTCTCTTCTCTTTATCTCCAAGAGTCCTAAACCTCAAAAAGAGTTGAAGAGGTGAATAATCGTCATGATAATAACATATAATTCAATGGTTGGATTGATAAATTTCATAATATATAAAAAATTATGTGGAAGTGTAAGTGACTAAGTTTTACATCTGATGTGAACAAATCCTAACTCTTTTCTTATATATATAGCTTAAACAAAATATAAAATATTTGAACAAGATCTCTTGTAAAGAATGATAAATATTCAATAATCTCACCTGATTCTGAAAATTGTTCTAACGTTACTCTATTACCTGCCTGTTTTCACGTAAATGTTGAGGAAAAAAAAAGTAACGTGACAAAACTGTCACGCTTTAATTCTCAACATTTCAATGTGGTTTCACTTTCGTCCCTCTGATTTCAAAAATTTCTCTTTAATCCTCGAGATTGTAAAATGTTTCTCACCTAAGTCCCACGTGGGTTGTTTGTAGTCATTCCAATGATGTAATTAAAATATATTTAATAATCTTAAGGATCAAATTGAATTAAATATTTATAAGTTAAAGATTAAATTGAAAGATGAATTAAACGAAATCACATCTAGCGACTAACATGAGTAGCATTTTACAATCTCAGAGACTAAATAAAAATTTTCAAAATCTCAAGGACAAAAGTGAAACTACCCTACATTATAGAGGATCAAAGTGATAGTTTTGCCAACATAGATTAGGTGTTTATACTTTATGTTTAGTAACTTTACCAATTAAATTACTTAAGAACTCAAAAAAAAAAAGTTACTATTAGTATTATTTTAAAACTAGGAGATGCCAAGTAATTGTTTTGGTGTGAGCCATTGCTACTTGGAAGGGAATAAGAAGTTGAATAAAATCTCCTTCCATGGAACAAAGTGGTTCTAAGTGGACTCACTTTCTGTGTCATAAATCAATCTCCTCTAACAACATACAAAGACTTGGCATAATATAAAGCACTTCGCTGCTCCCACTTTCGTTTTAATTATGATTATGCTAGTGAATTATTTGACGCAACAGCTACTCCACTTCTTGCCACTATATAAAACACTTAAAAAAAAAAAAAGGGAAAGTTTGATGTCATCTGATTTACTATTTTTATTGGTTGAGATTGCCATGATATTGCTGCTCCATGTAACCATTATTTTGTTTTCAGTGTGCACTATTTGAAGATATATTTTGATTTATAATTTGATGGTGTACACGGTGGGTTTTGATTAGACTTGTATCAATCCAACATTTTTTGCTGAATCTATTAGGCCAACATGGGGCAGTAAATATCACAAACGTTTTCCAAGTTAATTAATTAATCAAGAAAAAGGGGAAAGATTTATTCCACGTATGACATACATCAAAATTCATTAATTAGTAAAATGGTAGATAATATATATCACTAAGGCATGGTGTAATACTTATATATACACACACACTGACACACATACATGGACGGCAATGTGCAATGCATTACTTGTTTACATAGTCAATTAGTCATATCAATCAAACTCTTAATTCACTTAAAAGACTTAATTCACTTAAAAGAAAAGTCAAACTCTTAATTTAGCCAATACTCAATGCCAGGGGCATGCTAATCAGCTTTAGAAATGAAAAAAAAAAGATTAATTTTAGTAGTTTTTTTTTTAACAGCATTTTAGTAGTTGCTAATTACTATCAGCTAAAACTATAAAGTATATTTCATTCAAACAAAGCCAACATAGTTGGTAGATGACTAGGTTCCTTAATCATGATGTCAGGGGTTGGATCCCTATCGTCAGCATGAAAAAGACTTTATTGATAGAGACAAAACTCACTTCAATGATCTTTACGTCTTGGAATATTATATATATATATATATATATATATATATATGGTGAGAATATTTATGGCATTAATTTTTTTTTTTGCATTAAATTTATAAATAATATACAAATCAATATGCATAACATTTTTAGTGTTAAAAACATTTTACATTTTAAAAGGGTCTAACTAATAGTTATGTTTTGTTGATTAAACATACATAAGAAATACCGATTATTAATAAATATGATAGTATATATTTTCACACAAGTTTTGTAAAAGAATTTCCATGTACTCTCTCTGTCCCATACGGTAAAAAATGACTAAATTTTTTGTCCCAAACTATAGTTAAAATAATTAATGAAAAGTTTAGAAATTGTAAACTTTAAATTATGATTGGTTTATTCATGCAAAATGCATTAAATTAGTTGTTTGATATTTGGTTGATGTGTTAAACAAACCATTAAATACATGTCTCTTTAATTTTTTGACTTTTGAATTTTTTAACCATACTTTGGAACGGAGGGAGTATAAAAAATAATGTATTTATAAAAAATTAAAAAAATTATCTTATATAGGTTACTGCAATAATTGCTTGGTAATGCATGGGCGGCTTATTTATATATTATTTCAACTCCTTGGAACGGATTAAAAAAAGTTGAAGGAAAAAAATTGCAATTCTTGCTAAACTACTCCACCTTGGTTGTGATTATTTTAGAAGCAATTTACATATTTTTGGGTTTTATCAGGGTATATTTTTCATTTAATAGATGAAAAATTAATTTTTTCGACTGGACTATTTATAAAGATTTTTTATTGGATACATCTGCGTAAGAATCGAGACTCGGATCTTTAATTTTACACCGCAAATTTTTAAAAACCTGATAAGCGATCATTATATCAAGGCTTGTTTATGCTTTAATCCTTTGGGAGTATTTTGATTTTGGTTTCTGGAAGTTTTTTTTTTACCTTGACTCATCCTTAATTATTTTGAAAATTTGGTTTTAGTCCCTGCCGTTAGAAAAAATTCGTTAACTGCTGACGTGACTAATGAAACGCCACATTATTGAAATATACGTGTACAAGTATCACGTGGCCCCAGTAGGATAACGTGGATGATCTGGACCAGTAGAAGCAAAAGGTCCAAAGTCCAACCAAATGTGTTTGTGAATTGTGTTTTGGCCCTTTTACTCGTGCGGGTCTAGATCATTACTTGCACACGTGTATGTTGATGTGTCATTCCTTAACCACATTAGTCGTTAACGAATTTTTCCTAACGGCATAGACTAAAACCAAAATTTCAAAATAATTAAGGATCAGTCAAGGACAAAAAAACTTATAGGACTAAAATCAAAACACCTCCAACTTTCAGGAATTAAAGACATAAATAATTCTTATACCAATATATCATGGATTAAGAAGCATTATCCTCTTAATGGTTCAAAAATTTCTCTTGGAATGATTATATTACTAATAGTAGAGGACCAGTTATAACCCTAACTTTATTGTGCAATGGATAAGGATTTTCTTTCTAGACTACGTTAATATTTTGGCATTCCAAGAGTATGAATTATATATATTTTTTTAGGCAGGATTTTTAATAAGGAGAGGAAAATGATGTTGCTACTCGAACTCAGATAATTTTTTTTTGTCTCACAACTCTATAATCTAAATTATTTATTGAGAACAGTATGAATTAGATATTGAATTCGAAATCAGATATTTAAGAAATTTAAACTCCTACTTAAATTAGGACACTTTGATAATAGTAAAAAATTTCGATAACCAATAGATCTCCCATGTTGCCATTTCTTAATGAGAAATGTTATAAGTATCTTTTTACTATTTTAATTTACAAATTCTTTTAATCAAATGCAGATGATATGCGTCACTTATAAAGTATTAATCAATGAAAAAAATTTTTACCTAATGAAGCATGCTATCTTGTGATACATTATTTTCATATGTATAATTAAGCTGACTTGTAAATGATTTAACATTTTCCCATTCAATATCTTAATAACATTTTTCAAATGTAAGTCATAGTGGATGCACTAACTCTAGGAATTTGACACACATGTATTTGCCTCCTAAGAAAGCTCCTAACAATTGAAGTGTCTATATGTCATGATTTCTATGTTATCATTGCGATTAAGGCTACTGTTGTTTACGAAGGCTTTTATGTGTCAAAATTTGGACCCTTCATCGGTGCTCTCAATCACTAGAGTATCTTCTTGACAATAGTTTCTCAACATTGCATTCATCTTGCCTTTTGTTGTTTGGAAAGAGCTTAATAGAGGATTTACTCGGAACACCAATTCACCACTTACCCAAGAACAGCGGACATAAAAATCTATTTCCACTGCGCATGCCAAATCATAGAGATGTTATTAGCATTTTAAGTGTGAGTTACCGGGATAAAACTTGGATAATAATTGATAAGTTCAAGTGTATATAAGTGATAAGATTTATAGATCTATTGCTTTAAAATTTTGTTTATCAAAATGTGATATCAAACTTACTTACATGCTACTTCACTTTAAGTCCATTATTTCAAATCTCCTATTTTATTGGACTTCCCATTTTTAATAAGTGCTATTCGAGTTTTAGGCTTGATTGAGACAAATATTGTTGTGGACAATTGTTTATAGATCATGCATGTGGGATTCCTTGTGATGGACTTGTGTTGATATATACAACCACAATACAAATGTTATAAAACTCTTGAAAAGCTCAAGTGAGGACATATCATGGTTATATACTCGAAATATTTCTGTTCAAATGGAAGTGATCATGGGTTAAGAATTCACATTAAAGGAAGAGATTGTTAAAATTTTAAGTATGAAACAAGTCCACTAATTTACTACTTCACGTAAATAATTTTAAGTAACAAAAATAGATAGTTAGTATGGTCAAATATCTAATACTCACTAATAAAATTCATTCTCAAAATGGGTTTGTTCTATTCTCCTATGTGATCATCAAAGTAATCATTTCACAAATTGATTAAGAGTATAAGTCAAAAGTCATTTATATTAACTTAGGCAATCCTTTCTAATAAGTAAATTTTTTAATAGAGCTGGGACTAATTATTTTAAGGATTTGCTTAACACCAATTTTTTGGGTTGATGATAAGAAGTTAAAAAATGATAAATTTTTTTTTGGAAACTAAGTTTATTATTTTTAATATATTATACACTTAATTTTTCAATGCAACTATACATTTTATATGTTTTCATATAGCTGAAATTAAGAAAATCTCTATTTTAATATGACATCAATATCAGTTACAATGTTAATTGTTAAGTCAATTGCATTAAAAATAGTTTCATATCTAGCGCCCCATCCATGTAAAATATGATTCGAAAGTCATTTATGATACAATATTTTGGTAAGCCTAAGTAGAATAGTTTCATATCCACATTCACCGGTCATACACACAGCCAAAAGTGGCACCAAAACCCACCCATTTTCAGATGTATTTAATCATACTGGTAAACAGGTGCATCCTCAAATAGTTCTGTAAAGAATACTAATGTGGAGCTTTCACTATATTCCTTTGAAATTGCCATCATATTCTACGATCTATATTGCATGCCCCCCCCAAAAAAAATGTTCCTGAAGAAGGAATATGTGAATATTCGACCTCGTACCCTCAGCAATTTCTTGTGTTTTTATGTGCACCTTCATTAGTGCAGAGAGATTGTCCTTGCCACTATGTAATTAATTTAATGTGTCACTGCGAAAGAAGGAAAATAATATGCGGTGTGCATTTGCAATGAGATACACTGCAAATCAATGAGGATGTATAAAATATTTGTTTTGTTTTTTCTTTAATAAACTAAAGTAGTGGAGCAGAAAGTTGCAATTAGTCGTCCAATTTGCTTAAGGTGGCAGTGACATATTTGGATAAATAAATATCACCTAATCACTTTTTTATCACATTACTTTTCACCCCTCAAGCGTAATCAGTTATCTTTTTATAGTTTGGCTAGAAAATCTTGATTCAATTTGGATACTGCAGCCCTCAATGCATTAAAAAAAGAGAGAGAGATGCCCACCATAATCATATGAAGAATGGTCTAAATTATGACCTCACTGAGTAATACCTACCATTTAGACAAACTCAAATTCATATACTTCTTGGCATAGACTTAAGAAGAAAATAAAGCCTTTGATAACACTCGAAGCATTGTTGTTGTTTCCTAATGATGTTCATGTTCTGGCTTTTAGAAGAAACTAGTGAACTTTGGTTCAGTTAGCATTATTCTTCTTGTGGATGATAGCAATGCCATAACAAGAACTTCCTCTGGTGCATTTCTTTTTGACAATAAAACTGCAGGATTTCAATTGAATCAAGCAATTTAGTGTTTTGTTTTTCTGCCTTAATTGTTGAACAAGGAAACTTGAGCACTATAAGAAACTTGTAATATCAGAAGTCCAAAACATTTTCACAAAGTGGTACTTTTAAATGCTAGGCTGTTCAATAAGAAACTTCATATCTCTATAATTTGGTCCCCTGGCAATCATCAAAGGGCCATTGGAATTTAGAATCAGTTCTGGTCTAGGTCATAAGCATAACAAAGTACAAAAAGAACTGTCAACATGGAATCCACCCAACCAAAAGAGTAAAGAAATATTTTAAAAATCACATGGTTTTAGGAAGTGAGAAAGTTGTTAGGAGTTGGTCTCTTTCAACTAGTGGTCTGTTCTAACTTTCCAACTAGACAGTGCCTTAGTGCTTAATACTAATATCCTCTCTTCTTGTTTTACTTAATACATACTGTAGAATCAAATCGATTGGCTCCTAATATCTTCTTTGCTTGTTATTTGTAAAGGAGATTGTTTATGTAGCATATACTAATTGGAAATGGCATATGGAATAATTGATAATTTGTAAAGGAGAATGTTTATTTTTTACTCAATACTAATTGATTGGTTATGCTTATACTGATAGTAATAAAGGTTGAACCACTAATTTGCATCCACAAACATTCCTAACAAATTGTCCCTTTGTCTTTAAGATCATGCAAATGCTACATTTCTATGTAAAACCATCGCACTAAGTTCTGAAGCATCAAGGATATTCTTTGTTTGTTTTGGTTTGTAATGTGACATGTTGCAAAGGATATCCTGGAGAATAAACTTGAGTAAACCTTGCTTAATGGCTAGAAATTGCTAATTATAATTAGCAAATAGCTTTAATCACTAAAGCATATAATGATTGATCGATGGAAATGGCAATAGTGTGACAACTTATGTTCTTGGCTTTAAATTACTTTATGACAAATGTTGTTATAACACTGCTTCAACAAAAATAAGTGAATAGAGATAGCTCCATTTTTTTTTTTTTTAAGTTACACTTTTTGAGGGAATCTATTAACATTTGGCTTTTATTTGGAAAAAGAAGTTTGAGAGACTCCACTGACTGTCAATTATTTACTGCTTCAATCAACAAATATATATAGTAAATGCAAGATATATATATATATATATATATATATATATATATATATATATATATATATATATATCCTTTCTTTTGAACATAATTTTGTTCTCTCGAAATGATTGACATAATTAAGGATTGATAATGCAGTTAGAGTTTTCCCTGTTGTTTTTAATGATTAATAAACACCATCTTATTCATAGAACATAATGAAGACACTGTCCTGCTTTAATATAGCAATCCAATATCTCAATGGTAAGAAGTATGAGATTATTTGATTGTTGTTCCAATGAAATTAAAACAGTTGTGAAACTATGCAAAATATCATATAGATGAAATTTTTCCATGAATGAGGTGAAACTATTTGCATGCACAAGTTCTCCCAAAGTTGATTTTATACAACCAATATGGAATAGCTAGAATTGTTCATTGATTTTTTTTAGATATACTTTTATAAAATGTCTTTAATGATAAAAGATGAAAAGCAAATGAGAGATAAAATTGTGTGTTGTAATATAAAATTGCCAAATTCCATTGAATGAATTAATTAATGAATAGTTGGTGTTATATGTGAGGTGCACAGAAATTATTGGGTTAACCAAAGTTTGAGATATATGTAAGGAGGGCTAACAGGTAATCTCACACTAACTGTATTCTTCTAGTATTTTGTGTCAGATACTGTTTGGTATATTCTTTTTCTGTTGGTTCAAATAGTCATCCCATTCATGACACTAACACAAAGTTCCCACCTTCACAAAGGCCTTAGCATTCACAGAGAGAAGAGGAAAGAGTGTCTCACTTCAATGCTTCCAAACCTTAGTGGTGGTGTGGAGGATGGTAGAACTAGGCCTATCTGAACAAAACCCACTTTTTCCTTCTACTAAAAGCTCTTAGCTAATCCCATTAAACAAAAAAAGGTTCTTAGCTAAGTAGGAGAAGAAAGAAAGATAGTGTTTTTAAGCTAAAAGCAAATTGTGGGAAGTACCCTACTTTCAGTTTGTTAGAGTCATTGAGTCTATGCCTGTTATAGCTTATATGGGTCCAACCATCAAAAAGGTACAAATGGTGCAATCCCTTTGCTCTTCAAATTCACCTTGTTTTTTTAACTCTTTAGAATTTGTTGGGTTAGTTCTTAGTACTTAATAGTTTGATTTTATTTGTGTGAACTCATTCTAATGCTATTTTTTATGGTTTTTGATTGTGTAGGGTTCAATACTGTTCATTTCTATATAACATGATTACATTATAAGTGATTTCATATGAATTCCAAGGTTCAATAAATATGAAGGATTTGCTTTAGGGATTACTCTTTCAATAAAATCCATAAAGTTGTGATTAATAGAAAATTATTACTTCTCATTTTTTATAAAGTTTTGTTTATTAAAACTCAAATTGGTTCCTTTAGATTCTATTTATTTGATGTACATTTAAAGATATTTGATTTATCAAAAGCTTTTCACTAGTTTAATGTCCACCCTAGCTTTTTCTCTTGCTAATGCTTCCCGAACTATTATGTTACAATATAATATAGTCAGCTTGAGTATCTGCAATTCTCATTCTTTCATGATTTCCATTTTCCTTCCATATTGGAAAAAAAAAATTTAGAGAAAGTGTTCACTAGTGATTTTGTTGCAGGTTCAAAAGAAATGGTCTGGAATTAGAAGCTATTAATCCGCTGGCAATCGTGTTTCAAATTTCCTTCTTGCTGTGAATCAAGGAGAAAAAAATATTCCTGTTGAATGGCTAAAGCATTCCTGGTTTCAACTCTAAGACTTTATTGGTACCATATAGATTTCATAGAGCGTTTGGCTTCATTGTAGGGGCAAATCTTCTTTGGCATTTTGACTTCCAAATTTGGAAGTGGAAAGTTTCTTTCCTTTCTGGCTTTTTTACTTATGTTTGAAGATTCATCTGTATTGGGTAAAACTCCTTGGGCAAAAGTTACTTAGGTTCCTTTGGTTAGATTTCTGGTAGAAAATATTTACTTTTTGCTGTCTTCTGTAAAAATAATACCCCTCTGTAGTAATTTCTCCAGGAACTCAATCCTTTCTATAGGGCAAATCTCCTTTGGCATCTTTTACTTATCTTGTTCTACTTCCTTCAATAGCTATAAATTTTCCTTCCAGTAAGCCACCAAAAAAAATCATAAAAAATCATCTGATGGTTGTAGTTCATCAATTTCTGTAGTTGGAAACCTCTCTCAAGGGTTTCTTTCTGTGAAAATTCTAGTCCAAATTGGGCAAATCTCCTTTGGCATTTTGGAGTTATTGATTGACTCCTATTATCCTATAGTCTATAGGGCAAATCTCCTTTGGCATCAGATCTCCAGTTTCAGTGTCAAAATAATCTTTTGGAGATACTGACTATCTGTGACTAAAGTTCTATCAATCAGAAATATTGTGTTATACACAATTTTCTGTTCAAGGATATCAGCATCCCTGTCATAATCATAGTACATACTTGCACTTGGATTTGAGGCTTCAATTGGCTTGAGAAGGTAAGTATTATCTTGAATTCCTTTTTACTGTTAAAGTTCATTTATAGATTATGTTAAAATTTTGTTGATTAAACATCTACTAAGTTGCTCAAGGTTTTCCTAAGTAAGGAACATAGATTAGTAATACGTATAATTTTCATGCATAGCTCTTGCTCAAAGGGGAAAAAAAATTAAACATCTGCATCATAATTACCATGTCATGTCCTCTCTCCTCAAGATATTATTAAGTGCAGATTCATCGCGATTCCCCTACATGGACTAACATCTGTATTAGTCCTTATTGTTATGTTATCACGCTATTTTCTTGTAGTTTAATTCATGTTGCTATCAAAATTCATACCAGGCATATATTATCAATGGATGCACTCACTAGTGATTCAGACTGGGAGACATTCAGTGACAGTGGCAGCAGTGAGGACCAAGAAGAAATTGATTTTCTATATGGTGGTCATGCTCGGAGCATATTATCAAGTTTAGAGGAAAGCATAGGAAAGATTGATGATTTTCTTTCATTTGAGAGAACATTTTTTCATGGAGATGTGGTCTGCTCCCTATCAGACCCATCAGGACAGATGGGCAGGGTTACAAGTGTTCAAGTATTTGTTGATTTGGAAAATGTTCAAGGGAAAGTGTTAAAGAACGTATGCTCCAAGAAACTTTTGAAGATTCGCTCCATTTCAGAAGGTGATTATGTAATTAAGGGGCCATGGCTTGGTCAGGTTAAAAGGGTGGTGGACAATGTGACTGTATTGTTTGATGATGGAACTAAATGTGATATCATCGCATCGGAAAAAGAGAACATTTTACCATTGTTGCGTAATTTTCCTGAAGATTCAGAGTATCCATACTATCCTGGGCAGAGAGTAAAGGTTAAGTCCTCAAGTGCTTCTTTTAAAAGAAATGGGTGGTTATGTGGCACTTGGAGAGAGAATCAAGATGAAGGAACTGTTTGTGCTGTGGAAGCAGGTTTGGTGTATGTTAACTGGAATGCTTCTGTTCTCATGGGTTGCAATTTGAATGTGAATGCTCCCGAATGCTGGCAAGAATCGAAAAACTTGACCGTATTGTCATGTTTTCCACATGCAAACTGGCAGCTTGGTGACTGGTGCATGCTCTCAGTTGCAAACCAAAAGGAACAAATTATTCAAGATGCACCTACAAGTGATTTTAGAATGGAGCATAGTATGGAAAGCGGAAATAAGAGAAGAAACCGTAGCTCTTATATGGGGGATTTGTTTATAATAGGGAAGATAAAGACCAAAGTTGATATTGTGTGGCAAAACGGTGATTATACTTTGGGGTTAGATCCTGAGAATTTACAGCCAGTGAATATTATAAACACTCATGAATTTTGGCCTCATCAGTTTGTGCAGGAAAAAGGCGCTTCTTATGATCCTCTTAAGCATAGCAGTCAAAGATGGGGTGTTGTACAATGTGTGGATGCAAAGGAACATATTGTGAAGGTACAATGGAAAACTGTTTCCATATCCAACCAAGATAGTTTGGCTGGAGAAAAAATGGGGGAAACTGTGAGTGCCTACGAACTTGTAGAACACCCAGAGTACTCCTTTTGTTTCGGTGATATTGTGTTCAAGGCGGCTCAAAAACAGCATGGTAACCAAGCTGAGAAAGATAATTCAAAGTCAGCAACTGACGTGAAAGCGGAGGCTGCTCAAAAAGACAGGAGCCAATCAGGTCATCATTACAAGTTCCCTGGTGACTGTTTCCTTTGCTGTATTGGAAATGTTATTGGTTTCAAAGATGGTGAAGTGGAGGTGAAATGGGCTTCTGGTTTCACAACCAAGGTATTGCTTAAATTTCTGTACTCAATATACCACACTTAATGAGACTGCTAGCAGCTGTATTCTGCGCTGAAGAACTCGCCAAGTTTATGCTTCCACTATCTCAATATCTAGATGAACAGTTTTATAGATAATCACCTAACTTATTAGCTGATTGATCTCAATCCTCTTCTATATGAAATAATGCATAAATTATTTTTGTTTTTCCCGACAGGTTGCACCTTATGAAATTTTTAGGATTGATAAACACGAAGGTTCAACCGCATCCCCCATTCCTTATGAAGCGCAGTTAACTCAAGATATGAATGAACATGGAAGTCCACCTTCTGAAAAGAAGGGAAAGGTGAGGAAAATGTCTTTTCTGTATGTGCATAGTTGTAAATTATAAACTGAA
This sequence comes from Crotalaria pallida, assembly GCA_037953625.1. NCBI lineage: Eukaryota > Viridiplantae > Streptophyta > Magnoliopsida > Fabales > Fabaceae > Crotalaria > Crotalaria pallida. The sequence continues at coordinate 111,651,070 of CM075655.1, forward strand.
TATCACGTTTGATTCTAGGATTCGTCAAGTTGTGATGGTAGTAGTGAGAAGTATCCACTTGAGTGTAGCTCCTTTTCCCTTCCTCGAGCTGCCTTTGAACTTTTATCCAGCATTAAAGCCAGTATAGTCCAAGCACTTGGTGGAACATCACTTTATGGAGCAGTTTCCTCGGCACCTACATTTGAAGAGGTTAATGGATCTGATTTTCTTGATAAGAAAGATTTGCAAACTTCTGACCTCTGCACTGATTCACAACCTATGACTGAGTTGCAATCTACTCAAGAATGTACTTCATATCCGCAAGTTATAAGGATTCATGAGAAGAATGACTATCCATTTTCTTTAGACAGCAGCAGTTCGGACCAGTTTAAGCAGTTTGATATAATAGAAAATTGTTCTGACCACTACTTTTTTGATGAGGGAAAAGGGTTGAAATTATCCCAGGTCAGAAATTGACACATCATACTTAGAGTGACATATAATCACATTGAAATAAATATTAGGCTAATTTTTTCCTTTCCTTTGGATGTAGGTTAAAAGAGGTTGGGTGAAAAAGGTTCAACAAGAATGGAGCATCCTCGAGAAAAATCTTCCCGGTGTGCACATTCTCTTATTTGTTTTAATTCTCTTGAACCTTATTGTTTATAAACTGTGCAGCCTTTATTGCCATGGGTTGGGGAATCAAAGAAAGGTTTTATTGAAAGTGGTATATATTGGATAAGCTTAATTATGTTACGAGTCCCTGAAGTACCCCAAACTTCAGAGACTTTGACATAATTAAGCCTATTGTAAAGCATATCTCCAAGTGCTTATAATGGTGAAAAGTACAGTCTTGGATCAAGCGCTTACCACTAGATGAAAAGTAGTAGCTAGAACTTAACATTCATAATGTAGGTGTCGAGAGAAAGGCTTCACAATGCACACGTGGAGCACGTGTACTCGTGTAGGCTGGCCTATCAAGCACCTTTGATGTGCATCCATACCTTCTATTAAACCGAGATTATGTAGGCATTTTGGATCATTGAAGATTTAACCTGGAAACAAGCTGAAAATAAGTATCATACTGTATTATGCTAAGTAAAGCCATGTGTTGATTACTTTATTTACTTATGAAAAAGGGAAATCTGCAAATTACTGTGTAAATATTCACAGCAATTTCTGCAAATGCACTTACAATAATTATTGAATCAAACAGAAACTATTTTTGTTCGCGTGTTTGAAGAAAGAATGGATCTCATGCGAGCAGCTATTGTTGGTGCTTCTGGAACCCCTTATCACGACGGGTTGTTTTTCTTCGATATATGTTTCCCTCCAGAGTATCCCAATGAACCACCTGTAAGCTTTTAAATGTAGTTTGCAGTGCTTGTTACTTATTTTCATTTTTGATTCATGCATCAGCAAGCTTGTTTATAAGGTCCTCCTCTTTGTTTGAAATGAGAAGTTTGATATTTATTTATATCAGAACAAACTCTCACGTAGTCAAATTCCATGCAGATGGTGCACTACAATTCGGGGGGGCTTCGATTAAATCCTAATTTGTATGAGTCAGGGAAAATCTGTCTCAGCCTCCTGAACACTTGGACAGGTACAGGAAGTGAAGTGTGGAACCCTGGAGCCTCCACAATTCTTCAAGTCCTTCTCTCTCTGCAGGCCCTTGTCCTTAATGACAAGCCTTATTTCAATGAGGCTGGATATGACCAACAAATCGGAAGAGCCGAGGGAGAGAAAAACTCAGTCAGTTATAATGAGAATGCTTTTCTTGTCACAAGCAAATCCATGCTGTATCTATTAAGAAAGCCACCCAAGGTAAAATTACCACTTCTATCATTAGGTTAGATTGAAGCTTCTAGGGTGTGGATCCTTTATGTATCCCCATTCCTAGATTATTGGGTAGAAAATAGTGCAATCTGAACCTTGGAATGTTGATTATGGATGGGAGAAATTCTTGCATAAACTTGGAGTGTCAGGGGTAGAGTGCACTAAGTCAATTAAAACATTATGGTGAACTTTGATACTCCAATTAACTATAATAATTACATTAATTAATGATGTATCTGCTTAGTACACTCAACTTGGGTCCCTTTAAGTTTATACCAGAATTTCTCATGGATAGAAGTGGAATTGTAACTGACAATGATGCCTGATGCAGCATTTTGAGTCACTGGTGGAAGAGCACTTTAGGAGACGCTCTCAACATATACTTCTTGCTTGTAAAGCATATCTCGAAGGAGCTCCCGTTGGATGTGATTTTGGGAAAAATGAGCATGAAAACCAAAAGGGAACTTCTACAGGATTTAAGATTATGCTTGCTAAGCTATTCCCCATGCTTGTAGAGGCATTTTCTGATAAGGGAATTGACTGCAGCCAGTTTATTGATGTATAAAAAAAGTACTAACTTTCTTGCTAAGTTGAAAGCAACCCGTCTAGTTTCCCGTCCAGGATATTCCAACCTTACCATATTTATGTTTACACGTATCTATATAATATCAAATGTAAGCTAGTTCAAACACCAATCTCTTGGTTTTGTCCTTCTGTGGTTTGGTATTGTCGTGTTGAGGATTCATCAACACAGTAGTACCTAGTGGTACGCATATGTATCATCATGTCATGACTTGCAAATTTAAAATAAGAAATGGTTTGAGTTACTTGCTTGATGTGCCTTTTCATCTGTTTGATGATGATAAATAGATTTTTATGACATGTTAAAGAAGCTGAGAGTTTGATGAAGGCTCATTTGGTAGTTGTTGCTGTGAACTTCAGAAAATTGTTGAATAAATAAACAACAATAACCAGGCCTTTGTCCCACTAGGTTAGGTTTTCACTGTGTATTTAAACGAAGCATGCATCGGTAATTCGGTACATTCCTCTAAATTTATTACATGTATTTCAAATAAATTAACAAAAATTATTAGATAAATTTAAAATATAATAAAATGTTATTTCCTCTATTGTTCTCCACAACTTATCTTTAGTCCTACTCATTTCCTCCACTGCATGTTGCACAGACCCCCAATATTAGCTTTACATGTTACTCGAATAATGAAGCCACAATTTTAACCTCCCCTAAAAATAGGGCGTTTGGCCCCTCTTTTGCTCCTGGCTCCTCCTCGGTCAGCATCTCTACCGAACATGGGTTTTCAGACCTTATGATCAGCTCTATGTATATTGCATGATCAGTCGTTGTCTCTTACTCCGTGGTCTTGGTAACCTTTCACCGCACAGACAAAATGCTGTTGTTTCAAAAACACCTTAAGTTGGCTGAAGCAGCATCAATATTTGCTGCAAATAAGAACAATAGAGCTTTATTAGCTTGCGAAGAACACAGACAAAAGAGAAAAGCAAAGTGAGATACTGATTTTGGCAACAAGAACACAGGATAAGACTCACTGAAATGCTGGTGAGTTCAAATGTTAATAACAACCCAAAACCCCTTCGATCTTTTGTTATATGTACCATTTTATATTATTCCTCAGGATACTTTGGTTATGTATCTTGAAACACTATCATTCTCTTCAGAGATTGTTCACAAAAGAATCTCCAATTAATCAGATCTGCTTAGGTTAAAATCTTATCACCAATAATCTAAACAAGAACATGAGCCTTCTCTGAAATGATGGAAACGGAGCTTATCCCGGATTATTATCTCTCTATTTGTTACAACTGAGATGAACTTAAATGCTGAATGACAGTCTTCGCATATCCGAAGATTCTTGACAATCCTGAGAGTCGTTCCATGGCTAGTTTTCATCAGCCCAAATGCTACTGCCAGCTTCTCACTATGGTATCTGAGGGCAAACTCCCTCTCTTCTTCTTCCAACTCATGCATCGCTGATTCAGGAACAGGTGCATAGCCCGCTTCCTTGCACCTCCACATCAGCTCATCCAAATAACAAAAAATTTCATTTGTCTCAGGGTGGGACTTGTCACCCATGCTAAAAAGGTAAGGTTTGTTGTTGATATCTATGGTGCTGTAGCCTACTTGCTTTCTCAGGCCTTTTTCGATCATTAAATTTCTAACCGACTCCACTCTGTCCATCTTCCCTGCCAATGCATACATGTTAGAAAGCAACACATAATGGCCAGGATTCTCTGGTTCTACAGAGATGAGATGCTCAGCAACTTCCACCCCGATATCAAAATTTTTATGCATCTTGCAAGCCCCAAGCATTGCAGTCCATACTGCAGGAACAAGCTCCTCACGACGAAGTTCTTTGATGAACTGGTATGCTTCACTGAGCAACCCAGCCCGACCAAACATATCAACCATACAAACATGGTGCTCCACACCAGGAACCAGACCATACTCTTGTCTCATGGTTGCAAATGCTTGGCGCCCTTCATGTATTAGCCCCGCATGAGCACATGCAGATAAGACAGCAACAAAAGTAACACTGTTAGGAGCTAGCCTGCATGCTTTCATCCGATGGAAAATTTCCAAAGCTTGAACACCATAACCATGCATACCATACCCATTAATCATAGCTGTCCATGCAATAACATTCCCCTCATCCAACGAATCAAAAACCGCATGCGCTCTGCTTACATTACCGCACCGCGAAAACATGTTAATCAACGCGGTAGCAAGAATCACATTCACACGAATCCCATTACTAACAATATACTCATGCACCCAATACCCCAAATCAAGCAACCCAAGCTGAGAGCAGGCAGATAACACGCTAACAAAAGTCGCCGAATCCGGATCAACCCGCAGCTCAAGCATCCTTTTAAACAGAACCACAGCTTCATCAGCAAGCCCATTCTGCTCATAACCCGAAATCATCGAGTTCCAAGCAACAACGCTTCTCTCAGGCATTTCATCAAACACCTTCCGCGCAACATCCAACGCACCCGATTTCGCATAAAACGTGACCATCGCAGCCTGTACAAAAGAATCTGAGCCATACCCATTAACCAAAACATGGGAATGAACAACCCTGCCGATTTTCAGCGCGGAAAGATCGGCGCAGGCCTTGATCACAGAGGTGAAGGTGTAACTAGAAGGCGCGATTTTGGAAGCGAGCATGCGACGATAGAAGAGGAGTGCATCGAGGGAGAAACCCAATTTGGAGGAGGATTTGATGAGGGAGTTGAAGAGGAAGGAATCGGGGTGGAGAACATAGTGGAAGATGCGGCGAGTGTAGGATATGGAACCTGCGGCGCAAGATAGCGTGAGGAGCTTGGTTATGAGGGCGCGGCTGCGGTGGCAACCGGTGATGATGAGGCGAGCGTGGAGTTGTTGGAGGGGTCTCGGATTTGGGCCAGCTCGTACGAGAGCTTGGTATTCTGCAGATTTTGGCGGGGCTTTTTTTGTTTCAAGTTGTTCCATGTAAGAGAGTGGAAATGATTTCTATGTTGTTGAGGGTAAATACAGTGTCTCAAATTAATTATTATTATTATTAATTTTTTTTTGGTAATAACAAATTAATTAATTAATTAACCATCTAATAACATACTAACTACCAACGTATCCTTAACCAACTAGTCTCGAGTTCGAGCCTTGGGTATGAAGCAACCCCCACTGGAGACCCCTACCACTTAGTGCGAACTCAGTTGGGTCGGACTGGATGAGTTGGATTCTGGATAAACTAGATCCGGGTACCGATTGGTGTAAAAAAAAATTTAATACAAAATCATACCAAAAAAACAAGTATATTAAGTGACTTATAAACCACTTATGTCCATCACAAAGGCATGAACACATACAAAATTTCTCTCTCTTCCAATCCCACCCTTTTATGGTTAAAAAAAAAAAAAAAAACTATTTTATATGAGTCAAAAACTATTTTAAATATGTTTATGGTTCGAAATAAATTAATTTTTGTTTATATAGTCAGTGAGACCATTTGAATGAAAAGTAAAGTACTAATACAAATAGTATTGGCTTTTAAATTAACACAAACCTACATATGAATGCTACTGCTAATCAAAATGTCTCAATTACATAAGAACTACTAGCACACTCTTAATAACGTTTAGGGCATTGATATTGATATCTAGTACTACTACATTAACTACTCCAGACCAATAAACCAATACAAGCAAATTGAAGAGGCTAGCTAGTACATATGAGAAGGATGCTAGTCTTGTTACATAGTGAAAAATGCAAAAATAGGCACTAATCAACATGTGTGATCCTTTTATATTTAGTTTTAGGGGAGGAGGTTGAGTACAGAGTAAAGAGAAGAAGATATAAGTACTAAGTATATTATAGCTGCAGCAAAAGCAGCAACAAGAGCACCAGTGACATGGTCACAAAATTTAGGGACTTGTCCACAAATGGGTAGCCAACCAGCATGATCATTGCCTTTCTTGCCCACATGAGCTATTGCCACTGCTGCTGATACACTTGAAGATAGTAACATTGCTACCACCTAATCAAAATAGAGTTTAATTTTGATATGCCGTTAGTGCAGAGATTTTTATATCATCATTGACCAATAACAGATCAGACTATAATAAGTGTGAATTTTTAAGGGAATTACCCCCTCTAAACCTTTTTTTTTTTTTTTGATGTATTACAAGTAATTTGATGTATCCCCCCTCTAAACCTTATTATGTATTTTTAACTAAATGACGTTATTCAAAGAAGATAATAAAATTTATTGATTTTAAAAAAATATTGTAGCATTTTAATTTTATCCTTAATTCTTGTTAGAAAATTCAAAAAAAAAACATTGCAAGTAAAAATTTTTAGTGAAGACAAGTAAGACAAAAAAAATAATAAATGATGCATAAAAATATAGGCTTATTTATGGTTTTGGTCCCTAAAAATTCAACGTGTTTTGGTTTTAGTCCCTTAGTCCCTAGAAGTTATTTTGACCGGGACTAGTCCTTAATTTTTCAAACATTTTGGTTTTGGTCCCCTCCGTTACAAAAAATACATGGTTAACGAAAATTCATACCAACTGTCATGGGGTGCGAGGTAGCACCAAATAGGTGATGTGACATGGATGATTCAGGCCTATGAACTCAAAAATTTGGGTACGAGACCATTTTGCGTATCAGACCATTTTGCGTCCGTGGATTTGTATCATCCACGTTATATCACATATTTGGTTTCACTTTAGACCACGTGGACAGCTGATGTGACGTTCCGCTAACTACACAAATAAATAACAAATTTTTACAGACGGATGAGACCAAAACCAAAATGTTTGAAAAATTAAAGACTATTCACGGTCAAAATAACTTCTAAGAACTAAAACAAAAACACGCTGAACTTTCAGGGACTAAAGACATAAATAAGCCAAAAATATAAAATGCATTACAAAAAGAATCACCAAAATTTTTTAGCATGCATGTAACATGCAATAAAATGAAAACAAGAGGATGTTATATTTATTATAAAAATTTTGCTAACAAATGTCTTAGGAACACTTGTTAAAAATATTAAAATAAAAAAATTATACTAAGCCAAATTATTTATTTTTTCAAGAATTTAAAAAAGTGTATTTTTTCATAACTTTTAATCATATTTAATCTCTAAACAATTGTCATGTTTATCGTTTTCCTTATTATAAATAAAGTCATGCAAGATATATTGGATTGCACAATCAGTTAAGTTTGTCCAAGCTTAATATGATACCCCATGTATGTGGAGAAAGAGAAAAGGTTACAAGAATGCATGGTTGCTTACAAAATCTAAGATTAAAACCAAACGCCAAAGTGAATTTTGGAAACGTGAAAAGAGAAGTACAATCAGGCTGTATCCACTAGCTATGGCTTCTGCTATCACAAAGTACCTGTAGCAATTATATATTCACAAAACATGCAGGGGATAATATAATAAGCAAGCCATCCATTAATGAGAAGTAGTCAAAATAAAATGCTTATAACAACAGAGATATAGAGGTTTTAAGTTTTAACTTCTATATAAGAAAAGGGTAAAAGAGGGCTAAAAATGTCTCACTTGAAAACTGGATCGTTGCTATATTTAGCAGTAAAGGTAAGGTTTAGGACCATAGTAGATTCATGGCTTGTTACCATAACCACCACTGCTGCTATAGTTGCTCCAAAGGCCAGGAACCTTAGGAAATTGGTGAAGACTCTCTTGGTCTTGCTCATGGAGAACAGTGCCCGCCCTGAAATTGAGTCAAGTTGATACTATAAGAAGGAAAATGAGAATTTTGATAAGCATTTAAGCACAGAAAAAGCTGAACAAAATTTGCAGTCAATATGTGTGTCAATATACAGTTTGTATGTGCTGACCAGTAAGCAAGTGTTAGGTAGCCAATATATAACCTCTTAATTAATTTTTTTATTAGGTTTAAATATAAATTGGTACTTATAAATTTAACATTTTCAAAATTAATCTTTATAATTTTTTTTATCCTTGTTTTTTCATTTTGTTTTGATTTTAATCCTCAACGTCAACTACGGTTTAGGATCATACGAACATATATACATATTTTTCCTGTTCGGATAATATTTTGGTTTTTGTTTTTCCTGTTTCGTTTTAGTTTTGATTTCTATCTTATTAGGTAGGTCACTTCAGTATTACTTCACTATTTTTCATCCATAATTGATGACAAAACCAAAATCAAAATAGAATAAAAAAGCAAGAATCAATACCAGAAAAAATAAATTATAGAGATTAATTTGAAAAAATTTACCATTTATAGTAACTAATTTGTTATTTAATCATTTTTATTAGTAATTGATTGAGCCTTTGATTGTTTACCTAGAAGAGAAGTATCAAAACCAAATTGATTACCCAAGAAGAGGGATATGTGTTGGCCAATGAAGTAGTAGTAGCAAAGTCACTTGGGACTAAAGACATGACAAGTGTTTAAAGAGAGTTTTGACCAACGAACTGAATTGGACACAAAGTCTAGAGAGCTGATCAACTACCTCACTAAATTATGACATTGTTTCCACCGCCTTTTGTAAACGGAGGTTAGTGAAGTTAAGGTTTTGGGTACACTGTACTAGTATTATTGTATTAAATTATTTAAGTTTAATTCTTTTTTTTTTCCTTGATAAAATGCTTTTTGTAATTTGTATGTACATAATTGTTTTTTATTTTTACTTCTAAAATTAAATTTGTAGAAATGTTTTTCTTTTTAAAAATCAAAGCATTTTTCCCAAAAATTTGTTTGAAAATGTGAAAATTTGATATATTTTTTCAAAACTACTCCTATAATTATTATTGGAACTCTAAAAAATGTTGACTTAATGAGGGTGTTTGTGGAAAAAAGTAATTAAATACTATTGAAAATTAAAATAGATTCTTTTAAATAAGACCAAAATAAAACCCTCAAAAGGGTCTTATAAATAGGACCGGAGGGAGTATATCTTTGGCAAAAATACTTTTTTATTCCCAACTTATTTATTTGTTCCAAAGTGGTTCTTCAAGTTTTTTTTTTCAAAAAAAAAACAAAGAATAGGTTTCTTGAGTTTATTTTCGTTAGTACAATTGAACCATCCATTAATTTTTTTCATCTTTTTCGTTTTCTATGGAATTTCTTGCCAACTCATTTTTTTAGCGATGTTCCCACCTTTCCTTTTCCTCTATTCCTTTTCTTCCTCCTTTCTACCTTATCGTAAACCTTCTTTCTCTCATGATATCTTCCATTTTTATGATTTTTTTTCATGAACGAGTTGAAGAGAAAGAAAATGTAGGGTTTTATTTTGTTGCTGGGTTGTAGATGAAAATGAAAATTGTCACGAGAGACAATGTACACGATGGGAGAGAAAGGAGAGAGAGAAAGAAAAGAGAAAAGGGGAGAGTAGCAGTCAAGCCAAAAAAATGGCATTAGCCAAAAATCTTGATGTAAAGATGATCAGAAACGAAAAATTTGACGAGTAGATCAAACATGCTAATTGAAATAAACTTAAGAAACCACTATTAAATAAAAAAAATGAAGGATCACTTTCAAAACAAATAAATAATGACCAAAGAAGCAATTTTTGTTTACATTTTTAATTTTTCAATACATAAATAATATTTTTTTAAGAGTAATTTTATATAGACTTACAAAATCAACCCATAACACAAAAAAGTGACATGTATTACTTGTTAAACAATCGATAGTAAGCAAGTGATACATGTCACTTATTTATGATGTAGGTTAATTTGTAAACTAATTTTGTAGGTCTATAACTCATTTTTGTTTTTTTAATTTCCTCTCACGAACCTAAAATTATGGTTAAGATATATATATATATATATATATATATATATATATATATTTAAATTACACATTATATTTTTTGTCTCCCAGAATTTCAATTTGACTAAATTGTCCCTTTGGTCCCTGAATTTACATGGCACTTTCACTTTAGTCCATGAAATTAGCAAAAATGCTCTTAGATCCCTGACTTTATAAAAAGTCATTCACCTTAGTCCTTGTCCCTAACCCCTGTCAACAAACGTTAACGGAGTGATAGCGTGGCTAACTGTGAGCCTTAAACGACGTCATTTTTGCGTCCCCGTGCACTTATAATGGAGTAAACTGTCACGTTAGTCACATCAACTGTATCAGTGTCATGTTCAGTTGCATCAGTCTCATGTTTTGAAACTGCATCAGTGTCATGTTTTGAAGTATGCATATTTTTGAAGTGTGCATATTTTTGAAGCGTTCGACTTCAAAATATGAGACTGATGCAGCTGAATATGACACCGATATAATTGATGGGATTAACGGGACAGTTTACTCCGTTATAAATGTCACGATGACTCAAAAACGACGTCGTTTAAGGCCCCCAGTCAACCACGTCATCACTCCGTCAATAGACGTTGACGGGGATTAGGGGCAGGGACTAATGTGAATGACTGAACCAGAACATAAAAGCATTTTTGTTAATTTTCAGTAACTAAAGTGAAAGTACTTGTAAATTCAAACACGGAAGTGATAGTTTACTGATTTCAATTTCTTATCTTGAAATAAGAAAACTCCAATATAAGTTGGAGTCTGGGCTTAGGAGGAACATCCTTGAACAGACTGAAGTGGAGGGAGGGAGGGAGGGAGGCATGGATGACCGTTGTTCGTTTGATTGACCAGATTTGGTAAAGACGAAGTACACGCAAATTGACGTGGACCCCACCAAAGTGCTAAAAAAAAAAAAGAAAAGAAAAATGCCAGTGTACCCCGAAGTTGAAAACAACAGCGGATTCTGGTTCTGTGGCGACTGGTGAGTGTGGGACTAAACAGCCATGGTGCAAAGCGAGAACCTGAAGACGGAGAAAGCAGAAGACGATGATGGCCCACCACCTGGGTGGCAACAGCCTATCCACACAACACCCCCGCCACTTCCATCGCCGCCTCCATCCGTTGATAGTGAGTCTTACCATTTTACTACTCACTAACTCTCTCTTTTTGATTTTTGTTAAATTGCAATATGTTTCTCCTTTTTGTATATAGAAGACTCAGTTGGGTTTTGGTATAAATTTATGAACTTTTTGAATTAGACATTGGTTTATGATTAGCATCTGCCCAATTAAGGGGATTTCATGAGCTGGGGCTTCTGATTTTTCTGTGATTGAATTTTCAAAGGTGCAAGTTTTTATTTTTATTTTTTTTTATTATTATTATTATTATTATTTTTTGCCAATGTGTGTTGTTCTGAATGGAATATTTAATTATTTTTCTCTCATGGACTCTGATCTTCAATTGAGAGAAACCAACTAATGGTATAGTGTGGATCAAGTGTTATTCAGTTAAAGCACCGCCAAAGTAAGGTTTCACTACTCTTGACCTAATAGCTTCAGGATTCAGGTTAAATTTTGCTTCTAAATTGATGGTAATGGATGGTTAGTACTTTCACTTTGTAGCTTGGAGCTATAGGCTGCACCTTTTTAGGGTGTACAGAAATTGTTTGTATGCTGCTTGTGTGTTTTTTTAGATGTCAATAATGATGTCCTTGATGTGTTGCATTTCTTTTTCATGTTTTAAAATTTGAACATTTTGATAAGTATTGCAAGAGGCATTAACTTCATGACTCTGACTGGGGCACTGTGTTAACAGATATGGGTCAATTGGTTTGTGGTTCCTGCCGCCGTCTGCTTGCACATCCTGGAGGTGCTAAACGTGTCATATGTGCTTGCTGTGGTACCGACAATCTTGTATTAGAACGTTAGTTCTCTTTCTCAACTCTGCATTTTAAGTTTTGTATTTGTATGCATTTGATTGACTGATTTCATGAGCAACTATTTTATTTGTCTAGCCCTCCAGTTATGCATACTCTTCTGTCTGTTTAAACAATCTCATGTTTATTAAAAATTGTATCTTGATTTATGAAGAGAGCATGGGGCCATGGGGATGGGGGGAAGGGATGTATTTCCTAGTTATCATGGTCGGGTTGCAGTCCAAAGTAGGGACGGCAATGGGTCCGGGTGGGTCCGGATACCCCAATACCCGGACCCGCCCCGTTCATGCATTTTTGGATCTGGACCCTCACGGGTACCCGCTGCACAGCGGGTCTTCGGGGTACCCAAACGGGTTCACGTGTACCCATTATTTTTAAGAAAAAACAAACTAATAAGCTGGAGCGGAGGAACAGAGAAGATGAAGACTTGCAGTGGAGGAACAGAGACCAGTGGCGGCGGCGGCTGGAGTGGAGTGACGGAGACCTGCAGCGCCACGGCGGTGGCTGGAGCGGATGGACTAGAAGAATCTGCAGCGGTGGCTGCAATGGAGAGACTCCAGGAATCTGCAGCGGCGACTGCAATGGAGAGACTCCAGGAATCTGCAGCGGTGGCTGCGGACCGTCAAGAGGGAGAGGGTGAACAGAGTGAGAGAGAAGAGAGAGGCCAAACGGAGTGGAGAGAAGAGGGCATACGACCTGGAGTCATGGAGAGAAGAGAGAGGGTGGACAGAGTAGAGAGAGGAGGCAGCCGCACGAGCAAGGAGGGAGTGAAATAGGAAATTAGGTTTTATCTTTTATGAGGGTATTTATATATAAAGGGTATATACGTAATTTTCTGCGGGTTCGGGTACCCACGAGTCCAGGTACCCCATTACCCGAACCCGTCCCGCTCAACCACGCATTTTTGCCAAACCCGTTTTTATTTACCCGCGGGTCCATTTTTTTGACTCGGACCCGTTACGGGTATTACCCGCGTGTCCGAGTCCAATTGCCAAGCCGTCCAAAGGCCAAACACCAATGACCAATCACATTAAGATTTGATGTCCCTTTTGAAGTTTTTGCTTATATAATACTCCCTCCATCCCTTATAAGGCACCCTTTCGATAGATTTCTTGTCCCTTTTTATAAGTCGTTTTAGAATATTTTGATAGCATTAAAGAGTTTATTCCAAATACACCCCTCATAATTTCAAGGGTTGATAGGGTAATAATAACAATAGAGAGAGAAATAAATAAAGTTGTAAAGTTTTAAATGGGGGTAACTTTGGAATGACGACATATTTTTTGATAAATTTGAGAGTAATAATTACTTTTCTTAATCTGTGTGAAATAGGTAAAAGTGACTTATAATAAGGGATAAAGGGAGTATGTGGTATTTTGAAAATTCGCTTTACTTCTTTACTCTGAAATATGCCATTATCTTTTTTTGTGTGGTCATTCCTACCTTGCAGCTCATCAGGTTGGACAAGTTAAGTGTGGGGGTTGTGCAGTATTGCTAATGTACCCATATGGTGCTCCAAGAGTTAGGTGTTGCTCATGCCGATTTGAGACAGAAATTGGGGTATGTAACTGTTTTGATGCAGTAGATCTATTTAGATATATTCCACTGACTCTAATTTTGAATTCAATATAACTTATTTGAAGTTTTGAGCTAACGCGACTTTTTTATGTATCATTGTCTTACTTAATGTGAAATTTTAGTCTTCTAAAGTTTTGACATGGTGTTGGGAAAGGACTACCTAGTTGGTGACTTTGTGGAAAAGCCTGAGCAATTAGTCTCACAGCAATGTTTCTAGGAATTCCTTGGTCAACTATAGGAACAAAAGCCTTTTCCTATTAGGTAGTGGCTACCTTGGTCAAAAACCAAAAAACGGCAGTGTCAATTGATCACCAATGCTCCGTAGTGTCCCCATAAATTTCTCTGAACTTTTGAACATGTCCAATGAAAGTAATAAGGATGGATACACGCATACTATAGAATTTACACAGTGATTGATTTAATGAAAAGAAGGATTATGCACACAAATTCTTCATTAATTGTTGTTGATGAGATGGTGGTTAATTTATTTTGAAATGGCAAATACTGAAGAATATGAATTCCACACAGAAAACCATGACACCCAAATAGATGAATACATTTGTTTGAAGTTTTTAAGTAAACAATAAGTCCGTTCATGGTTTTTTGCAGGATCACAACAGGCGGCCTCCATTATCTGAACAACTAAACAAACCAACTCCTCCCAAAGGGATATAGAGAACAGACTGAAATGTGAAAACAGTGAAACAGCAGCAGGTGGGGTAGCATATCAAAATCAGGGCAAAATATATTTTAATGTAAGCACATAGTGCAGAGACTTTGTGTTGTAAGCACTATATATTTGACGTCTCTTTGTAATTAAAGATTAAAGTAGGAGTGGAAGTTGAACTATGTGTGCAAAAAGGGTCAATGTTGAATGTATCTGGGATTACATTATCATGTGAAATGAACAGAATCACTATCAATGATTACTACTGAATCACAAGACCTTTGTGTATTGTAGTCTTCAATCATCAGGTTGGAAATCCTCATCCGAACCACTTTCGAAGAATGAACCGAGAGTTTTCCTTAAAATGCTGAAAGTTTTATCATCCTGTGCAACAAAAAGTAACGAATAAGAGATGTTTGTGCAATTGTGCCTGACTGAGCAATCTGTGAGATATGACAGAATGTTGCCGAAAATCTAGATACTGCTGCTTAGTATACCTGTTTCTTCTTTTTCAGTGACTCTTCCAGTTGGGCAATCTTTTCTTTGCATGCCTTTTCCTGTTCAGATATTATACTTCTTTCCTTCTTCCCTGAAATTATTAGTGTTAAAAAGAATATATTGTTGAAACTTAAACAAAGCAGTAAATTTGAGCTGCAGTTGTTATATGATAAGGACGGATTAAATCGCTTAGCTTACTCAGTTGTTCATATCTTGTGAACAGCTTTTCCTTTTCCTCTTCAAATTTGGAGATAACATCTGTCAAACTCAACGAACAGATGTAATTAGCCTCTAACCAACAAAGTGTATGTTTAATTGTTTATACACCTAAACAGAATAGACCTAGGAGGATTCTGGACATTTTGGGAGCAAGCTCTCTTAATGTACATCTGCATGTTTGAATGACATGATTCCAGGCAAAAAATCAAGTGTTATTTATTTAAAATCTAGGCTATTTTGTTTCAATCCATGTGTGTTTTCTGCTGTACTTTACTTCAACCCTGATTATTCTGAACCTGAAATATACCCAAAGTCTCTCTGATATGCTAATTTCTGAGCATCTCAAAAGTAAGTATGGTGTCCAAAGGTTGGTGAGATAGGCAGGCGAAGAAAATAGGTAAACTCCTTGTTTCTTTTGGTCATTCTTACATACGCAACACAACTAATGCATCCAACTTGACCAGCTGATCCCATACATCCAACTCACTATAGTATGATTAGTTTCCCTAGTTTCTTTTACAATTTCAGCTTGTTCCTCAAACTGCTACTGCTACTGCTTACCTTTCAATCACTGCATAAAGCCTATCTCAAAGAAAATTGCAATCCCTCTTAGCCTCAGCTAAAACTTTACTATTCTTAAGACCACCCTCTACCCTCTAATCCTGACTCAACAGCATTAATCATTATGCTTTATGCTCGAAGGTTGAAGTATGTGTCGATTGGTTTGATTGACCTTTTGTTAGTTAAGTCATGTTATTTGGCTTATCATATTTACATGCAACTCTATATGCTCCACATGAGTACTTTGGTGTGTGCTAATTCTTGAACTTTATAAATTAATTAAGGTAAAGTTTTCTCAATTCCTAACTTCTTAGTTGTAGGAAAATCGACTCATGCCTAATTGATTATAAAGAATATAATAAATACTCTGAAAAATCATTTTGCTTAGCCATATATCACTTGGTTAAGAGTGGATTTTTCATGGAATCTTGCAAACTTCAGGAATGCAAAAGGAGAACTGCTTTCATAAAACCGTTTTACAATAACAAGTCTAAACCCATAGCACATGATGCTGATTAGTTCACAGATGGTAAATTTACAAAGAGTACCTTTCAAGGCCTGCAGAGAAGTGGCCTTCTCCTTGGTGAATTTCTCATGAAGTGCTTGAAACTTGGCAGTTTCATTCTTCAAGGAACTTTCATACTGCATTCTCACAATCACAAACAAAAATTAAACAAATCTCAGGCAACACATAACTCCCTTACTTACAACTTGTGACACGGTTATCAATATCAAACAAAAACCATTTCACCGCCTACAAACCTCTTTGGAACTCTTTGAAAGCGCCTTAGCAAAATTTTGCCTGAGATTGAAAATTCCTCAGTACAGTGTAACAGAACAAATTAAAAAAGAGTGGCTTAAAATAAACAGAGGCTTAGGATTTTCTAGCATATTGAAAACGGGGGATTTACCTGTCCTTCTCTAATTTGGACCTCAATTCCTCAATCATAGACTTGATCTCAGAGGATACACTACCACAAACAAAATCATAAACAAATCACTCAAGTTCGGTTCCAATTGAGGAAACTCCATTATTCGAATTCAATTTCTATTTTAATTTTGAATTTCACAACTGAATGGAGTAATAAGAAGCATTTTCTATTTTCTATATAAATTACATAAAACGAACAAGAAATTCTGAATCAAAACTAAGATCCTTAGAATTCGAAGCCTCTGACGAGTGAAATAAGTTGAATATATAATAAAACGAGGAAACGAACGTTTCTTCAGGTGAGATTGAAACGAAAACGCGAATACCTTGAAATAGTCTCTTGATTCTTCTTCTGGCCATCTTTCTGAGCCTTGTCTCTGATCAGATTAAGTGCCGACACGATTCCTTTGATGTCACTGCAAAAATTTTCCGTCACGGATTCAAATTGCTTAAGAAATTTTGATAACGGTCCAAACAAACAAAGGAAGTGAGAAATAAGGGGGAAAAAAAAAGGAAGACGAACTCGGAGAGATCGAAATCGAGATCGAAGCTCTCTTTGGCTGATCGGTTCTTCTTGTCGGATTTGGTTCGATCGGGTTCGGATCCTCGCTTCCTGGTGGTAGCAGACATTGCGAGTGGTTTGAATGGAGCTCGGTGAAGAGAAGCTGTGTGAGTTTCAGAGAGAAAATGGAGCGTCTGCGTTTGCGCGCGCTCTAGTGGTTACGTTCCCAATTTTCAAAAAAATTCACTTTCGCATTTTCTATTTATATTTTTTGCAACTATTATTTTTTTTAAAGAGATTGTGTGTATTGATGGTGTAAAAATTTTTACACGATCATTTATTATTTTTACACTATCATTTATTTATATATATATATATATATATATATATATATATATATATTTTGAAAAACATTAAAACCTCAAATATGATTAGCAAAATTTGGATGAAAATAGAATCTCCTTTGTGATAAAAGGCCAACCTACCGGTGAGTCAGGACTTGAACCATGTCCAGGCCAAGAGACCATATGCCATCTTTGCCTTTTGGTTTTTAAATATGATAATTTAACAATATTATAGATTAATGTTTTCATGAATATTTATATCAAAATAATGTATCTTCAGGATCCTTAACTCATTTAGATGTTGACATGTGTCTATATTTTTTATTTGCTTTTTTTAATTCAAAAAAACAAATCAACCAATGCAAGTATACAACACATAAGAACGCAACAAAAAAACATGAGAGCAGTTGTCGTCATTCACTTGCCTCCATCATTTGCAGCCAACCGCCGTCGTCACCCATCACCCGCTTGAAGGTACCATCGTGGTTCTAAAACTTGTCATTATCCCAAATTCATTAACCTTTTTTCCCTCAACTCAATTTTTCATGATTGGCTACCTATTTGCCATAGTCGCTATCCTTTTGCCACCGCCACCATCGTGACCCTTTTGCCATAAATCCCTGAACCCGTTATCCATAATCCCAAAACTCGTTTTCCCTCTCATGATCAAATGTACCAGCCCCCTTCTCTACAGCCACAAGAATAGGAATATCCCCAAATTTATCATAAAAATCTGAACTTAGGGATTAGGGATTGACAAATTCAGAGTCATAAGGTTTGACCATTTTTTCTATTTCATTATTGTGATATGTGTTCATAATCATATAGTCGTTATTCTATTATTTTATTATAGTGCTATTCTGATATTTGTTTTTGAGAGTTCCACCCTTTTTCAAAGAGAATGGAAAAGCGATGCTTATATGGCCATACGAGAATGCTATACTACTAGGAAAATTGATAATTCCTTCTATAAAGTACTTTATTATATGTCAAAAGCATTGTCATAGGTAATCAGGCCCGATCCAGGGCAAGGCAACAAGGGCAACCGCCTTGGGCCCATGATTTTTAGGGACCCTAAAAAAAATTATTTATATACACATATACATATATATATATATATATATATTTAACGTTAGAAACATTAACATAAGTACTTGCCAGCACAGTTGGTCAGCAAGACATATAATTCCCTTGGTAACCATAGGTTGAATTCCACTCCTAACACCTTTTCTTTTTTTACTTATTTATTATATGTTTTCCTTTTTATTTTGTTCAAATTGAATGCACTTTTTAATTTTTTTCTTTCGTTTTTATTATGAGTCATACTTAACTATATTATAAAGATCAATGAGAATAGTTATATTTCTTAAATTTTAAAAAATACTTAAACATTACAATTTTATATCTTAATTTATATTGAAAATTTCACAAATATATTGTTTCACATTAATGAATAGAAAACAAATATGATTAAAAAACCAATAAGTATCTCATAAAAAATACAAAATAACTTATAAATAAAACAAAAATTTCATCTAAAAATTTAAGGGGCCCAAAAAAAAAATTTGCCTCGAGTCTATAATATATCAGGACCAGCCGTGCAAGTAAATTTGATTGTATGAGTTGCACTATTTGGTGTGTTTACTTTTAATCTTTGTTGAGTCACTCTAATGCTCTCTCTTGATGCATTAAGCTTTGAATTTGAAATCGGGCAAGTTAGTAGAGTCTTTGTCTCTATCTACACACATAGAAACATGCACTCACATTTGAATGAAGTTACTAGTGCAGTTAATTAATTTACAATCTAGTGATGCTCATGATATTAATTTGTACGCCAATTTCCTTGACAAGTTCACTTGATGGTAAATAAATCCGATTGAAGTATTCGACATTGTTGTTCATAAAAGTTACCCAGAAATTTTAAATAATTGAAGACAAAAAATTTATTTGGAATAGTAATGATATATATTTGTTGTATTAACCACGTATATTCTATATCTATCTAAAGTAATTCTATTCAGTTGGTTTGATTGGACGGTAAAATTTTTTCTCCCCCAAAGTTTTAGCACAATGATATATTAAGTTTTAAACACTTCAATAATTTTAATATAGTAAAACCCGGTTGATCAAGGTAGAAAAGTAAAAGTTGGATAAAATAAATACTTCATGTTAAGAAGATAAAATATTATTATTTTTTTTTTGCCGACCCATTTTGACAGCTCTACTAACATACGAATCTTCTAACATAAAATTTTTGCATATACAAAATGTTGAATTCAAAATCTTGCTAAAGTGTGACAGAACCGCTTACCACTCTTCACAGCTCATGTTAATCTTATTTTACTATTTTTGACTAACCTTAAATTTATAATACCAGTTCCGATAACTTATTTTGGTTAAAGAATTGAGAGGAAAAAAGAAAAAACCTTACGTCTCTTAAAAAATTTAAATTTAACCTTAAGGAGAGATCAAGTTTAAGAAAACTAAAAACTTAGTCATGATTCTACCCAAAAAAAATAAAAACTTAGTCATGAATCATGATAATCATTATCACACAAAATACGTAGTAAAATAATAAAATAAAGAGTGAAAGACACTTTGGTCCCTCAAGTTTTTCGACAGAGACACTTTAGTCCCTCAAGAAATTTAATTCATTTTTAGTCCTCATGTTTTCCAAAAGTACCAATTTAGTCCCTCATATTTTCCAAAAGTACCAATTTAGTCCCTCAACGAAGTGGCTAACAAAAATAGGACAAGGACTAAATTGGTACTTTTGGAAAATTTTGGAGACTAAAAATGAATTAAATTTTTTGAGGGACCAAAATGTCCCTGTCGAAAAACTTGAGGGACCAAAGTGTCCCTTCACTCTAAAATTAAAATTCCAAATTCCTTAGTTGTGAAGTTTATTGTTCCTTAGAATGTTTGGATGAAGAGAAAAGCATAGCAGTTTATAGCATATAATATTCTTCTCTTCTTCTCTTCTTCTTTCTTCGTCTTCATCTTCTTCTTCTTCTTCTCCCGCGCGCAGACATCATCACCGGATCCATTTCCTACATAACCCGCAAATCAAATCAAAGATCCGAATATCTATCTATCTATCTGATCATCCAATCCCCACACAAACGCAACAATGTCGCTATTTTTCGCTGCTTCTTCATCCTCCTCCGTTCCCGTCAACTTGATCGTCACCAATACTCCCAATCAGAGCCTCGCTCTCACAAACCTCGCCTACTGTTCCTCCAACGATCTCTCCAACTTCGCCGTCCCCGCTCACCCTGACAGACTCCACCTCGCTCAAATCGGCGACTTCGTCTTCTCTCTCAAATATCCTTCCTTCTATTTTTTTTTATCATTTTTCATATATTATTTTTAATTTAATTATCGAGTAGCTTGTTAATTGTTTTTTTATTATTAATTAATTAATTATGATGACAATGCTGATCATGGAAAATATTGTGAACCTTAACTGTTTCGTACGGCTCATGAAAGCGTACGCGATGGCCATATTGCGTTGAATTCAATGCAACGTCGCTGTGTTAAAGTTTCTGCTGCTGATTCCATCCCTGTCACCAGGTTTGTTTATTTGTATTACACTCATTGTGTTTTATTCATGTTATTAGTATTACGGATCCTGAAGTTAGTTAGCGAGAGGGGGTAATTAGAGTAAACCTAGATTTGGATAATGTTAATTTTATTAGTAGGCCACATCATTTTGTTACCTAATTGGCGATTAATTTAGTTTGGTCTTATGGTAGATCGATTTTGTGGAACTTTAAAGAACTCTTTTGAAGTTTCCATAAATTTAAAAGCGCAATCCCTAGGGATTGAATCAGGTACTCACACTTAATGTCCCACGACTTAACCAACAAAGCTGATTAGTGGGGATATCTTGTAATTGAGATGCAATGTGAGATGCGAGGTTAAGTTTATACTCCCTCTGGTCCTATTTATAGGGCATACTTATCCATATCACATGGACCAAGGAAGGTAATTAAGTTTCTTGAAACTTTAAAAAAATACTTGAACATTACAATTTTACCCTCTTATCTTGTATCGGGAATTTCATAATGTATTATTTCACATTAATGGATAAAGGGCAAATAAGAGAAAATAGCAATAAATGCTTCCTAGAAAATGCAAAATGACTTATAAATAGGATCAAAGAATTCTTCTAGAATATGCCCTATAAATAGGACCTGAGGGAGTATTTGGATTGGACCAAAATTGATGTTTTCTTTTTCTCTAAAACTTAAGATATGCAAATAGAAGTTCCAGTGCGTTGAATCCTACTACCTTTGTTCAAGTTAAGCACAATCCTTACTTTGTGTGCGTCTCTTTCACTTAAAAAAAAAATAAGCGAATCATATCTTTTTTTAACTTGAATGGCTATTTTTAATTCTCAAGAATAATAGGAGCCAATCATTCATCTGTCCGAGTATTAGTTTTGACACATTTTAGATTCTTATGATTTGTTATGTTTTTTTAGATTCTTGCCACCTGACAACTTCAACCTGGCACTGCTAACCCTTGAATTGGACTTCCTTAGAAGGGGGAACAGGAGCGAGCAGGTAAGTTGATTTGAAAGAAGTTCATTATGTTATCAGTAATGTTTTTGCCAATTTGACTATTGGACTGTTCCAGCATTAAAATTGTTTATGTTTCCTTTTTCTTGTAGATTGATGCTGTTCAACTGGCTAATCTAATTAGGAACATATTTCTAAACCAGGTAGCGCCTTCAACAAGGCTATTAATGCCTGTTAGTTAGCTAATGCCGGTGGTTTGTTGGTTATTGTTTATTAGTTATTGATTACTTTTTTTTTTAATTAATGAAATGCTTGCCATATGTTTCTGCTTATTAAACTAGGGCGCAGACATTGCTCTATGTTTGCCAGATGTTAATATAATACTAATATTAATTGGTAAGTTTTATATTGAAAACTTTTTGCCTAGATCGTTGGACAAAAGAAAGGAAAATTCATCTGGTTGTTGTGTTGCTTCTTTTTTGTTATTATTTGTATAAAATATTGTCTATCACTTATCGATGGACATGATTTATGGCAGACCACTATGATGTCATTTGATCCATGTAGCCAACCCCACCTAGTGGGAAAAGGCTTGGTTGTTGTTGTTGTTGTAGTGTCTATCACTTCACTTGTCCAAAACAATTACTATATAAATACATGGTAATATAATTAAATAAATCAGTAAGATACAGTGGCTCTAAAATGTTCATGCCAAGGCAACTATCGCTATTTTTATTTGATTTTGTATGATGGTTTTTCCTGTATATTTAGTTCGTAATAAGTAGTGCATGGATCTTCTTAGTTATAATTTTGTTTATTGTTATTTTTCTTCATTCTCATTAGGAGAAAATACTATTTTATTCTGGTAGCATTTCTTCAAGGAAGGGACAGGGGGGCATGATCAGATTACATATAGTTGGGTGAAACATAAACACATTATTCTGTAATGTTCATCAGATTGCCCATGATCTTGTTGTTTTGATGTCTCGTGCATGTTATTATGTATCCTGACCTTCCTCTCTAATCTCACACTCTTTCCGTGACTTCTCAAATTATTTTCCAATTCTTAGGAAGCTTGGGAACATTCTGTGTTCTGGTCCCTCTGTTGCTCATATTATGTTCATTCATTTCTTTTGTTTGATGTACCATATCCATGATCTTATTTTATGCAGGTTATGACAGCAGGGCAGAAAGTGTTATTTGAGTATCACGGAAATAATTATAGCTTTACAGTCAGTCAAGCTGCTGTTGAGGGCCAAGAAAAGTCTAATTCTCCTGAACGAGGGATGGTCTCAGCTGAAACATACATTGTTTTCGAAGCAGCACGTGATAGTGGAATTAAGGTGATTTCCCTATTTGATTCTAACACAAACTGTTTCGCTCTTTTTTTTTAGTTACATTCTCAATTCAGCTTAGCTATCCTTTGATGCTTAGTTTCCCTGATTGTGACTTGATGATTGTTTAGCGAACCCTGATATTAGAATGTTCATTCAAATAATTTTTTTTGGGGAAATATCTTCTGCATATGATAATGTCATGACTTTGCTAAGTAGAATAATTAATTGTTATGAATTATGATAATTTCTTGTGAAGAAAAAAACTACACTTGTTCTTGCATTTTTATTGGTTCATGTTGTGCTTTGCAGATTGTCAATCAGCGAGAGGCTGCCACTAGCAACATTTTTAAGCAGAAAGAGTTTAATCTTGAGTCTCTGGGCATTGGGGGTCTGAGTGCTGAGTTTGCAGATATATTTCGAAGAGCCTTTGCGTCTCGTGTTTTTCCTCCCCATGTTACATCTAAGTAATAAATATGATAAGTGGCTCATTTATTTTGCTGTTTTTATTATAAATCATGTTCTTACTTGGAAGCCTTTGATATTCCAGATTAGGGATCAAACATGTGAAGGGCATGCTGCTTTTTGGACCTCCTGGAACTGGGAAGACCCTTATGGCGCGTCAAATTGGAAAAATTTTGAACGGGAAGGAACCAAAGGTTTAGAAACTACTCATTATAACTGTATAGAAATTTGAATATGAAGTTATAATGTTATGTACATCTACATGAAATTAGTGTGTTTGCAGTTTTTAAAATTCTGTAATGCTGAGAAACTGAAATAAACTGAGAGAGAATGAAAGAGAGATACAAGGGTTGAGAGAATCTAAATCTGAATATTGTTCACGTTGTCCCAAAAATTGAAGTTATAATGTTTTGTATTTTAGACTTTACATAAACTATGTATATAAAAAAGACTTACCATAAACTGTTAGAAGCTAACTGTAACTATCCACATCTAACAAAATCTGTTAGTCTTGACTCAAGCTATTACAGAACTTTTAACTATAACAGTAACTGTAATTGAAACTAACACCTAGGTAAAACATAATGAGTGAAACACAGCTCACTTTACCAAAACACTTAATCAAAATACCCGAATGGCAATCAGCAGCAGTTAATAGAGATAAGACATTCACAGTTTCTTTTCGTTAGATCAAATAGCGATTGCTTCGGAATATGCTTTTCTTGATTAGTTTTACCATTTGGTGCTTCATACATTTTCTTCTGTCTCCTTT
This sequence comes from Crotalaria pallida, assembly GCA_037953625.1. Taxonomy (NCBI): domain Eukaryota; kingdom Viridiplantae; phylum Streptophyta; class Magnoliopsida; order Fabales; family Fabaceae; genus Crotalaria; species Crotalaria pallida. The sequence goes on from CM075655.1 coordinate 111,675,554, forward strand.
TCATTCAGAACTTGGCAAAACATGATTGTTTTCATGTTTTGTGACATAAATGATAATTGTTTCAAATGTTTGCTTTGCCTAAAACTGGCATCTTATAGCCGTTGACAACTTTTTACTTTGAACTTGATTGTGTTATCTTTTGACTGAGCCAGGCTTTATATGACAATATTGAATCCCATTGTCCGTAGTCCACTCATGTTTATTTCTTTGAATGCGACTTGTATGCATCTTATTTGGATGGGTGTCAAATCTCTTCTATACTTACCAGATTTTTGTGTCATTGTTTAAACTTTTTGGTTTGTTTCAGATTCCTTAACTAATTGTCTTGTTTTAGTTACTTTGAACTTGGAATATGGAAAATGTGTAAATTTGCTTTCTGTAATTTGGTATTTGGTAATGATCTGCTGTGATGGTTGATGAATCTTAACTCTTGTTTTCTGTAACCTGTACTAGATTGTAAATGGCCCTGAAGTTTTGAGCAAATTTGTTGGTGAAACTGAAAAGAATGTGAGGGACCTTTTTGCTGATGCTGAACAGGAGCAGAGGACACGAGGTGATGGATATATAAGCATTTCATATACCTGAAGTTAAAATTTCTGATATTTAATTTTATTTTTTGGTTCACTGTCTTTGTAGGTGATGAAAGCGATTTGCATGTTATAATCTTTGATGAAATTGATGCTATTTGTAAGGTATGGGTTTCTCAACTCTAGATCCACATCAACCATCTATTTTTTTTTTTTTAATTACTGTTAATAAGTAATAAGCAACAGTTGAGAGGTAGCCTTACTTGGTCAATATCCATGTGTCTAGAACTATTGTTTTCATGATCTAAACTTTCATTATGGAAAAGTTGTTGTCATTTTGTTCTCTCTGAGCATGTAGATTAGTGTGATCATTGGTAATATGATGACATCAATCTGAGGCTTTGAAAATATTGCATGTAGTTCACCGAGTAATCACTAGAGTTGAATTTGAAAATGCATTGTGATTGGATTGTCTAATATTATCACACCATGTTCCTCTTCTTTGTCTTGTGTAGTCAAGAGGTTCAACACGAGATGGTACTGGAGTTCATGATAGCATTGTAAACCAGCTTCTTACCAAGGTCAGGGAATTTACTAAATGCATTTTTCAATGAAAGTAACACATTTCTATAATAGTCATCAGTAAATCCGAGAGACTATCTGTTTGGTTTGCAGATAGATGGTGTGGAGTCTTTGAATAATGTTTTGCTTATTGGAATGACCAATAGAAAGGACATGCTTGATGAAGCTCTCTTAAGGTCTCTTAAACTGCCCTCCCTGTTCCAGACTTCCAAATATATGCTTCTTATTTTATTTTATGGAAAGTATAAATGTAATCAGTCAACTAAGATATGCTATTGATTAATGTGCAATGAACTGTAAACCAATGTATTGCTGGTCTGATGTGCTATTGAATATAGTAGCTGTTTTTCTGTGATGCATACCTTTTAGTTATTTATCATTGGCTTATGTCTTGTAGACCAGGGCGGTTGGAAGTCCAGGTTGAGATAAGCCTTCCTGATGAAAATGGTAGATTGCAAATTCTGCAAATTCATACAAACAAGATGAAGGAGAATTCCTTTCTAGCTCCTGATGTGAACCTTCAAGAGCTTGGTATGTGTTTTTGAGCTTTATAAATATATTTTGCTCCATAAGCTGAACAAACTATGGTTCTATTTGATGATTAGACAACACTTATTCTCGATTAATGCCTTGCGGCCCGAAGGTTATGGGTTCAAATCCTAGAAACCACCCTCTCTGGAGTCTATTGGTTGGGAATCTCGTGCATTGCCCTAATTTTGTATTACTTATTGTGAAAATTTAGACTTAGCAAAATATGTAACTTCTGATGCCTGGACAATTTTCCGCTTTACCAAAATGTTGAAAAAAATATAGTTATCCAAATCACATTGATAGAACTACGGAGTTCATAGGGTTTATGATGGGTTTGCTTTTTCTTGTCTTGTGCAGCTGCTCGAACCAAAAACTACAGTGGTGCAGAACTTGAAGGTGTTGTGAAAAGTGCTGTTTCATATGCTTTAAATAGACAATTGAGTCTAGAGGATCTCACTAAGCCAGTGGAGGAAGAGAATATTAAGGTTACAATGGATGACTTTTTGAATGCTCTTCATGAAGTTACTCCTGCATTTGGAGCTTCTACCGATGACCTTGAAAGATGCAGGTATGTTGCAAATTGGGATCTAAGTCTGTCTGAAAGTACTGGAGAAACCAACAAATTTGCTTCCTCTTATATTATTATTTATTATTTGATTTATAGACTCCATGGCATGGTTGACTGTGGTGATCGACATAAGCACATATATCAAAGAGCAATGCTACTTGTGGAGCAAGTTAAAGTGAGTAAAGGAAGCCCACTCATTACTTGTCTTCTGGAAGGTTCTAGGGGCAGGTATGTGTTAATTTCATCTTCATTTGACTTTTGTTTGATAGGAATGCTCCTAATTACTTTGTTGTTATAGTGGTAAAACCGCACTTGCAGCGACTGTTGGTATTGACAGTGACTTCCCATATGTCAAGATTGTAAGTTCTCTAATTATTTTGAATATTACTCTCCACAAATCTGCCTTGCTTCTGCTCTTATATTTAATTATGGCTATCTGTGATCTTCTGCAATTGGCTAGGTTTCTGCCGAGACAATGATTGGTCTGCATGAGAGCACTAAATGTGCACAGATTATTAAGGTTTGTCGTAACCAAGATTTTGAGCCTTTCTTTTGAATCTATCGAGTACTGATTGTATATAGTTTCTAAAGACTCAGTTACTGGCCTTTGCAAGTGAGGTTCCACTTCTAAGTCAACTGTCAAGTGTATGCATTAGAATTAAGATTGATATTTTGTTAACTATCTTTTGTGCATCAACAATTACCATGATATAGTTGTCATTGTTGTATTCTCCTTGCTAGTTTGCTGTGCCATGTAAATCCTAAGATCTAATGATTTTGAACAGGTTTTTGAGGATGCATACAGGTCACCATTGAGTGTCATTGTTCTTGATGACATTGAGAGGTAAGATTTTGTGATTATTCTTTTATTATCCTTAACTGTAACGACTCTGTAATGTCACGTTAATATTTTCTTTATACAACATTGTAGGTTATTGGAGTATGTGGCCATTGGTCCCCGGTTTTCAAACTTGATTTCTCAGACACTACTGGTCCTGCTCAAACGGCTTCCTCCAAAGGTTTATGTTTGCCTTTATCCTTTTAAAAGTTTAAAGCAAATGGATGTGAATAGATTTAGATTCAACAGTTTCATATTGCTTTAATATAATTTTTTGTGTCTGAAACCCGATACCTCCATCTTGAAGGAAGTGGGGCAAGTGGGAAGGTGAAGATCTATTGTTATTTAGACTCATTACATTGCTGGGCCAGTCAATTAGCAAAAATCTATCAGCTGATTTCCATATTGTCAAATAACAATTTTATCGTAATGTTTTATGTAATATAACGAAGGCTGGTCTGCTCATCTTCATATTATTGTTGCCCTGAGCGAATATCGAATTCAAAATGACTGTGTTAATTGAAAGCTAGCTTTTCAATCTTGAATTCCTTGGGTATTTGTGTGTTTTTTTTTTTTTGCTTGTTTTAATGTCTGTTTTTTCATGCAATGATGCAAGCTGTATTGCTTCCTTTTCCTGTTGAGAGTTAATCATCTTCACATGGACAACATAACAAATGGAAAAATTGAAATGTTGGTGACAAATGTTTTCATTGATGCTGCCAGTCTTACAGTTACTAACGTGCATTTCAAACCATGTTGTCAGGGGAAAAAGCTCATGGTTATTGGCACAACAAGTGAACTAGGTTTCTTGGACTCGATTGGATTTTGTGATACTTTCTCTGTCACTTACCATGTCCCTACCTTGAACAAAAATGATGCAAAGAAGGTAAACATATTTTGTTCTTAACATAGTGGTAATATATCACTGGTTAATTACATGATATTGACGTGCACAATGAAATGTTCAATTGTTTCATGTTAATGTTGATACTTTTGTGTTCTCTTGCTAAGAAATCAATTGTTTCATCTGTTAAAATGATTGTATCACTAGCTAATGTCAACTGTGAATGAATACTTTAACTTGTTTTTTGACTTCAATTTTTACCATTCATGGATAGTCAAGAACACTAGATTTTAAGTTACTTAATGGTCACCACTTCGCATAGCTTCTTAAATAAGTGACATGCACTTATCTTCTAAACTTGACCAATCAAATAAGATGGGATGATTAAGATCCATTATTTTCATCTCTCACTACATATAGTTCAAACTAGATGTTAAATTTCTCTTTCTCGTTTTTAAATTTCAGGTCCTAGAACAGTTGAATGTTTTTGCTGATGAAGATATTGATTCTGCTGCAGAGGTGTTGGATGATGTAAGTTTAATCACCTTGTTGATGTGTTTCATTCGTTTAATTCTGTTTTATATTTTCTTGACTAATAAAAATATGAACTTCAACAAGTTTATATGAAAGATTTATAATTATGAATTGTTATTGTTGTTGTTGTTGTTACTGGTCCTGTATATAGATTATTAGTAGAATAGCTTATGGGTCTTCCATCTATTGATATTTTCTCTTCTAGTAAATGAGGTTTTGTTCAGTTTGTTTGTAGTTTCTTTTCCACCTCTTACAAAATATAGGGTGTCCAATGTGGTATCTTTTTAGTGTATTACATATGCTTTCGCTGGTTATTGTTACTACTATCATCATCATCTTCATCATTATTATTGTTTTATGTGCATACCATATTCTATCATAAACCTCTGATTGGCAAAGATCATTTATTGCATAGTTTTGATACTTGTTCTAACTTGTCTCTTCTGTGCTCAATTTTTTTTTATTCTCAGATGCCTATAAGGAAGCTATACATGTTGATTGAGATGGCTGCACAAGGGGAGCAAGGCGGATTAGCAGAAGCTATCTATTCTGGTGAAGAGAAGATTAAAATTTCTCATTTCTATGATTGCCTCCAGGATGTCGTTAGAATATAATTTCTTGTTACATTAAGTGCTTTCAAAGTTAGAGTGCCTAGTATCATTCTCATTGTGCTTCAATCTCATTTTTGTATATTTGATTCCTACTTGTTTCTGTTCAGTTTTGCATTTGCATAGGCTGTCCTTTTTCTTGCTGATAGTATTTTCTAGATGCAAAAAATTTGTAGTTCCTGCATGGCTCTGACTTTGAATTTAGCCGTACTCAAACTGCTGGCACAACCTTCTGTTTTTGGTATTCAACGTTATACAAACATCTGATATTAAGTTTTCTCATAATCGCATATATTAATGTTTCGGAATATGACCCTCCTGGGAATCAACAATACCCTGGAACTTTCTTGATGGGATTATCTCATTACAAACTTCACAATTGCAGCCAGTAATAACTAAATAATACTTATAATATTTGCCTGTTCATAATTTAGTTTTTTTTTTTTATAAAATTGTGATTGATTGATGAGGAGTATTGATAGGCAAATTGGAGTGCAATAATCTCACCCATAAACAGGTCATTATGTTTAGGCTAAAATGAATTTTTGGTCTCTTAAGTTTTCCAAATGTTCATTTTAGCCTATAACTAAGAATATCATGGGAGTGTCAACTCTGCACTTGCTCTTTCTTACTGCTCCGGTCTTTAATTATAAGAAAAATAACAAAATTTATAGGAATATTTGAGAAATTATAAGACAAACACTCTAAAGAAATATTTGAGAAATGATTGTATTTAATAATATAAAGTTGATTAACTTTTTTTCTTATGTTTGAGACTACTGATGGAAATGTTTTTTCTTATAATTGAGATTGGAAGGAGAATTAATCAACTCATTTTATCAAATATACTTCAATAATTTTTAACTATTACGGATAAAGTTCAAGTCAATAATATATTCATTGGTATTAGTTTCTCAAAACTCTACACGAGTTGGATTTTCCAGACCATGGAGAAGCTATACATTAGCTTCTAATATGTCTTATTTAGATGAGATACATATGCTTCATACTTCATATACAGGAACATGCCCCTTGACATGCTTCATTCTACAGCATAAAGCACCTCTCCTTCCACGCATCACACTACTTCTTCTGCTTTTCTCTGTTTGAATAGCCAATAGACACAATCAGACAATCAAAATCGTATATGAAACGTGACGGCTATATTTAAACGGTACCACAAATTATTAATTTAAATCTATATACACTGAGTTATCAACATGGTTGAAAATATATATAACACTTACTCGCCAGTTTCCTTGTCCTTCTTTGGCACTGTATCACCCACAAGTGTTGCTGTAAGTCCAGCAGTGCCTGTTAATGCAGCTGCTGCTAACAATAGAAACTGAAGCATAGTTGTTGATGGATTCGTAAAACCTTAATGAATATTATTGTTTGTAACACCTGAGTTTGCTTTGTGCAAACGCTTATTATTGTGTTGAGCTCTTATACCGGCATCTATTATTTATAAGAGTTTTTCTAATTTATGTCCAAGATACGTTAAAAAACTCATATTCGATAAATCTGCACCATGAATTAATTTTATTAATGCATATGAATTTTTAATTGCCTCAATTTTCATTACAAATTTACTTAAGGCTTAATTATGTCACAAATACCTGAAATTTGAGGTATTTTTGCCAGATACCCTTATTTTTTTTTCAATGTTTGACTCCCCGAAGTTATTTCTGGGTTTGTCATATATCTCTACTACCAATTCTAGCCAATTTTGCTGACATGTAACATCGGAATCCTAGTCAGACACAAGAATTCAGGAATGTGATGCCACACGGGCGAAGACAACCTCTCTCTTCAATCTTTTTTGTCTTTTTTTCTTTAATTAAAAATATAAAAATATTAAGTTTTTTAGTATTATGATGTTACATGTCAACAAAATTAGTCAGAATTAGTAGTGGGGGTATATGACAAACCCAGAAGAAATTTCGAGGAGTCAAACATGGAAAAAATAAGAATAAGGGTATTTGACAAAAGTACCCCAAACTTCAGGGACTTGTAACATAATTAAGCCTTTACTAAATATGAGTTTCTTAAAATAATATACCATATAACATAAATTAGAAATACCCTATTATTCAACCTTACTTTTTTTTTTTTAATGCTAAAAGAATTACTAATAGTCTCCAGTTCCACTGCTTGTTATTCTTCTTCTATCCCTTGGTCATTAGTTTCTTTCATATGGATTCTTAATTTATTTCATGTTCTCTAAGAATAGATGTTGTCACATGTAATTGTCGGAAAATATCTCCATTGATAAAGTGATAGGTAAGTGTGAAAATTTAACTATGATTAATATGAAAAATATACTTTCAATCCCTCAATTTAAAGTTTTACTATGTATTTTCATCTCACGATACTTATTTATTTGTTTGTTGCTATTTCCATTCATTCATTTTCATCTTCAACCTTTTCCCTTTGATTACTTTTCTCTCCCTTCTCATTTTCTATTTTTTTTTTCTAAAGGAGAAGTTTATTCTCTACCACAAACATCAGTAAAAATTTCAAGCTTGGCAAGGTTCCAATTGGGTAAGCCAGGTTAGGTTATCTCATCCAACAGCCTTTTTCGGGAAATAATTCAGTGACAAGTCACAATAAATTTGTAATTTGTACCGTTGGATGAAAATTGAATGACTCAGATTTAAATTAGAATTAAAGTACAGTTTAAAATCTAAGTCGTCAAATTTCTATCCAATGGTGGAGAAATGACAAAGTTACCGAAAATCACTGAATACTATCCCGCCTTTTTCTCCTTCTAAAAAATTATTGTTGCTGATGAAATAATATAGCATGTTTGTGGAGTGTTTTAAAAAATAAAAATAATCTAACAGCTTTTTTGTTAGAAAAAAGCTAATATTTGCAAGCCAAAATTGTGAGCTGTTAGATTATCTCTATCAAACTTTTTTTATAAGCAAACAATTTTATTCACCAAATATAAATAGTACCCAGTGAAATTTTGCTCAACACATGCACTTGGCATGTAGGCCATTGATATTAGATTTAAGTCATCCTATGGCTAAAAACTTTTACTGGTTACTTACAAGATTATTTTAATTATTTATTTAAAAAAACCCAAATTTTGCATAAAAGTCCGTGTTATACTTCAGTGTTACTCGTATACTTCATCCTCGCAATTATTTATTGAATGAGTTTGAAGAGAATTTTGCATATGCTGAGCTGAGCCACTCAGCCAATATTGCAACTGGCACAATCTTTGCTTTTTACAGAAAATATTGAGTCTTGGTCATATTGGTAGTTGAAAATTTGAAATTTCATATGAACAATGACATATATAATGAAACTAATGTGTCGGTTGTTTTTATCTTTGAAAAATTTAGGATTTGATGACAATTTCATTCCAAGAGCAAAATGATTAGTATGATACTCCCTCTGGCCTTATATATAAGTTTTTTTAAGACTTTTATTTATTTTTAAAATAAACCTAATTTTGAATTTTTAATAATATTAATTACTTCTTTTTCACAAACATTTTTATTTATTCAATATTTTTTATAATCATAATAATAAGTGTAAATATATTTTAAAAAATATATATCAAATTATTTATATTTTCAATACAGCAATCAGTATTACTTTTTTTTTTAAAAAAAGTGTGATTTTTAATAAAAAGATTTGTACATAAAATAAGAGGGTGTAACCATTTTCTCGAGATTTATCTAGTGACCAAGAATTCATGAATTGATCCTCAACTATTTATTTCTTATAATAAAAATAAATAAAAATTGAGATTAATGAGTATGTATTGATGATGTAAGGTTTTTTACATTACCAGTCCATCATCCACTATTTATTTACGTTACTTTAATCTAAAAACCAACGATCATAAACGAATGAATGATAAGTAATATAAGTAATATAAGTAATATAATGATGATATAAAAAACTTTAGATGCAATTACCCATTTTCTTATAAAAATTATGTGCAACTGTTGCATGATGGGAAAGCAGACGTTGATAAAGTTTGCTAGGCCCTTCCAATTTCCAAATGGGTCAGACTTCGCGGCTCTTCTTCTGATTGTCCATATCCATGTAACAGTACTCCACTTTTTAGGGACCCATGTAAAAACTAAAAAGGTAACTGCATGCAGAGGTGGAATAATAACACTCGTAGATATTTTACATAATTATTTTATGAATTTTGAGGTGACTTTATTTAAATTATATTTACAAATTATATATAATGAGTGAGATATCTTAAAAAAAAAAAAAATTGCGCAAAATTTCTTGTGCGTGGTTTTGATTAATAACATCAGACGTCCATTGCGCATCAAACTTGAATGATATTTTGTTTTATAATGCATAAATTAGAACAAGCTAAGTTTGTGTCATTGTGTGCTTGTTTTTCTGCTCTTTTTTTCTTCCTTCGGTTTACTTTGCTTAGCCCCTAGGTTAAACAAAGAATTCATCACTTATATACCTATGAATTGATTTTTTTTTCTAGAAAAACAACCTACCTATTATTATTATTTGGTCTTTGTTCAACATGTTAAAAGACACTATTATTTTACATTCGTCACACTGTCACCAGGTAAAGTCATAAAAAACATCCTAACTTTGAATAATATAAAATATCATGTCTCTTATCTTGATTTGACACAAAGAAACAAATTTTTTTAATCAACGAGAGGCAATCTGCTTGAGCCACATAAAATTATTATGGGTTACAGAGCTATCATAATAAATATTTAAAGCAGTTATATTCTTATAAACTCGAATTTGAGATATTTGATTAAGTTAGGACAATCCCTTATTAGTTGATATACGTATTTGTTACACGTAGAAACAAAATGCATCGCTAGAATATGTGTTTTCATTTTTTTTTTTAAAAAAAATTCCCATTATTGTCATGAGAAAGCAAGCGTGACATGCACAAATAAAAGGGAAGAAGAAGAAAGTTAGAGAAAGTTGAAGAAAAAGAAATCAACCAATTAGAAAACAAAAAGAAACTGTCCACCTTCCACGCCACTAGCTAGTACCTTCCTTGCTTAGCTACCAAGTGGTAGGTAGAGTTAGTCCTATATAAGGAATATTGTGTGGAATATGGACCTGTTTTGGCTATAACTCAAATTAATTAATTAAGTGATAGCTTGCTAGCTAGGCTTATAAACCAATTATATATATATATATATGGCTGATAGTAATGTTTTGGAGCTCAACATTGGTGTAGGAAAGCTGGCTTCTCAAGGAGGCCAGTCTCTAGTAAGGCCAAGGTGCCCTGCACCTTTTTTGTTGAAGACCTATAATTTGTTGGAAGAAGGAGGGGGAGTACTAGATGTAGATGGTGCATCTGATGAAGAAAATGAAAGCAAAAAAATTGTGTCATGGAATGTAGATGGAACTACTTTTGTTGTGTGGTCTCCAGATGAATTCTCAGATCTAACCCTGCCTAGATATTTCAAGCACAACAACTTCTCTAGCTTCATTCGCCAATTGAATACCTATGTAAGTGTTTTTTTCCCTCTATACTTCAACAAATACTATATATATGAGTTTGCCATCATATAAGTGAAGGTAAATTATATATGTTTTCATTGTGAAGGTTAATTATATCACTTTTTTTTTTTTTTTAATAAGATAATTATATACTTTTCTTGGAATACATGTTCAATTAGAAAATATCATCCATCATTTTTTTTTTGTTTTCCTCCAAAAGAAATTATTTTAAAGGGCAATCCTCCAAAAGAATGTTGGGCAGAAGTTGATGTGAAAATAATGATTAATCAAAGATCAGTTTTAATTTATAGAAGCTTTTGAGTTTTTCTTGTGATTTTTTTCATGGTTTTTATCTCCTCTACCTTCCTTCGTCTATGTTGCTTTCAATCTAGACCCATTTGAGTTATACCATTCGAATGTGTTTTTCTATTCATTTATATATTATCCTTAAATAATGAATAGCAAAACCTTATTTAAATATAAACGAGTGATTGATTCAAATTATCATGTCTTTATTTCTTTCTAAACAATAATTCAAATTCAAGTAAAAAGCCATCTCATAAAGGATCTAATCAAATGTTATGTTTAAGTTTACAAATTTTATTTTTCTTAAAGACTAAGTATCTGATTAAATTAAATCACGTGCACAAAATTAAGAAATTGGTCAAGTCAATAATGCATACCAGATGCGGTCAAATCAGTTACTAATTTTTAACCCAAAGTCAAAATTGACGTAAGGTGCATGCATGCTAGGCTGTATTATTCTAACCGGGAGCACACTAAAATAGAAAATAAAGATAACCTTATTGCAAATGATAACATGCTATGTATTCTGTTTTTCAATATATATATATATATATATATATATATATATATATATATATATATATATATATTGACTTACATTTAACTATATTTATTTTACTTCTAAAAGCACATATAGCAGCCACTTGGTACGTACACAAGTAGTGTATAACGACATAACTTGGAATATTGTTCTTATGATTTTGAAAGTATGATTGTTTTATGAAATCCCTAGTTCATTACTTCAGCCGCAAGAATTCAACCTCAAGAATTCAACAATCACAACTTAGATAAGCTAAATTTCTCGACCTTTTGGTGATGATTTGTAATTAATATATGTTTATCATCATAACTATTTGATATATAAACCCTACATCCCCCATCTTGAAAACACATAAATTATATTAATAAATATTTTAGTCTTTAGGGGGAAAATATTGGTTTTATTAATTGTTGACCACATTACATGATTCGAATGTAACATCTCCATTTTAATTATTGTGCAATTGTATTAACTCTAATTGGTCCACAATGACCATCATGCACTGTATAACCTACCAATGATCAAACTAATATCATTGGAAATATGCAACATTTCTTTCATATATCATTTGTATCAAAAGAAATTAAAATGGAAAATGTAACCCTTTTTTTTTGGGTTAAAAAAGTTTTGATATATTTTTTCTAATAGGTTTGGTTTGGTGTTTTATCTTTTCTGATCTTTCAAACTTACCAAACAGGGATTTAAGAAAATATCATCTAAAAGATGGGAATTCAAGCATGAGAAATTTCAGAGGGGTTGCAAGCATTTGCTAAGTGAAATCACTAGGAAAAAGTGTGAGACAAGCGTGTTTCCTTCATACCTAAAATCTTCTTCAGAGGAAAATGCAATGACTAATTCCATTGAAGAAAACAGTGATCAGCGACTACTTATTGAGGAGAACAAGAACCTAAAGAAGGAGAGATTGGAGCTGCAAATGCAGATAGCAGAATTCAAAGCAATGGAAATGAAATTGCTTGAGTATCTCTCTCAATTTGTGGACAACCACCAAAATAAAGTTAGGAGACTATGCTAGTTGTTTGCCATTAATTAATGAAATATGAAAAGGAGAAGTGAAAAAAAAAAAAGAAGAGGCGTTTGTCATGGAATAATTCTTGTTTTAGTGATCAGCATCTCATCTGAAAAGAATAACACATTTCTTCTTATTCTTCTTTATAAGAGTTCTTTTTAGTTGTTTTCTTAACATGATTTCCTTCTGTTTTTATTTGCCATGAGCCCATGACGATACTATGTAATATCTCAGCTCACATATTCTAGTCACTTATCTCGTAATATTTGTCACTCTATGTATCACTCAATATGATTCAACAAGAAAATACAGTTTGAAATAAACTAATGTAAATATCAAATAGCTTCATATTTTCCTTCGATCAAAGTAAGCAGCATGTATAATGTTCCCTATAGGCTATAATAATAGAAGACATAAGCGAATTCCATTGGTAAATTATGGTCGTGAACTTTCAGAAATAGATAAACTTTGATACTAATTTTGATGATTAATTTTTTACAGATGAATAAACGCAATCGTGCCTAACACAAAAGATGGGAATCTTTACCCGATTAGGCAAAAGCAATAAGAAGGCTTTAGACTGCAGCACCTTTTTTCCCTGATCTAAAGAATTTATTTGATGGAAGCAATTAAAGAAAATGTGGAATTAGTATTTAGTATTAGGCTTTGATGGTTAAACAATGAACTTTGTTTAAGAGGTGGTGTTCTATTTCCAAAATCGTAGATACACTAATTCTATCGATAAATCTGCACCAAACATTTTCACCAATGAGTCAGAAAACAAGCAATTCGGGATCACTCTCAAGGACCAATAAAGTAGCCATTAAACATGGAGCAACAATGTAGCCATGTAGAACATTATAATGTCAACAAACACAACCTCCTAACAGCATGATCAAAACTGACACTTCAATTCCAAATTCCAATACACACTGCCAAAATGGCTTCTAAGATATAACTCCTATTATTTTGATGGAATAATAATAATAACTCTACTCGGATAAAGTCGATTTCAGCTCGCCATTATTTCGCAGCTCCAACACAATATCACAACCACCTATCAGCTCACCTTTGTAGTAGAGTTGAGGAAAGGTAGGCCAGTTGGAGAATACCTTCAATCCCTGTCTAACCTCCTCATCAGTCAATATATCAAAGGATCCGAAACTCACACCCTCCTCTCTAAGGGCATTTACAACCTTGGAACTAAAACCACATTTTGGAAAATCTGGGTTGCCCTTCATGAAGAGCATCACAGGTGAAGAAGCAACTAATTTCTTCAGACGATCTTCAAGAGTCTCTTGTGGAAGAATCCCTTTTTCCTGTAAAATTTTCTTAAGTTCTCCACTTTTTTGCATCTCCAACACAATGTCTGATCCGCCAATAAGCTCCCCTTTGATATATAGTTGAGGATAACTGGACCAGTTTGAATAAACCTTGAGCCCTTGACGGACTTCTTCATCGGTAAAAATGTCAAAACTCTCAAACTGCACATTCTCTTGCTGGAGAATTTCAACTACCTTCCTACTGAAACCACACTTTGGTTCAGCTGGTTTTCCTTTCATAAACAGCATAACCGGGCTCGAATTTATCAACTTTTCCAGCCGAGAGGTTAAGATTTCACTCAATCCGGTTGATTTTGAGATGCCACCCTTGGCATTTCCTGTTTCTGCTGCCTTTGCTTCATCAATGGTATCTACCCCATGATCTTTGAAAACCTCTTTCAGTTCTCCACTCTCATGCATAGCAATTGCTATGTCACACCCACCAAGAAGTTCTCCTTTGCAGTAAAGCTGAGGATACGTGGGCCAGTTAGAAAACTTCTTCAAGCCATCACGAACCTCTTGATCTGACAGGATGTCAAAACTTCCAAACTTGACCTTTTCTTTCTTCAAGATGTCAACAACTTTCTGGCTAAATCCACATTTTGGCTCTTCAGGACTTCCTTTCATGAAAAGCATGACAGGATGAGAATCAATAAGCTGCTGCAATCGCTTATTCAGTGGAACACTAAGCCCTGCTTGAACATGAGCTTTTTCCTTCGAAGAATCATTTCCTTTTGCAAGTTCTTGCACTGTTTCAAGAACAGAAGGTCCTGCAGCCAACCCAAGACTGGCAGGAGAAGCAGCTTGTCCAGGGTTAATCGATCCAGCTACTTTAGCAACCTTATTGGCCAAACTTGATGGATCTGCTCCCTCCAGCGTATCAAAGGTCTTGCCATCCTGTCAGAAAATGACTTTTAATCAGCTTATAAAATAAAGCAGAGAATGTAACAACATATAACTCAATGAATTGTTAAGCTTATTTCAGATAAAAATGTTTATATGCAATTGTTTCCATTACATGGGGAAAGTTTCCCTAGTCCAATGCAGCAAATGATCATGTATGACTATCTTTCTTAAATGGCCGGGAAGATAACCCAAGCACAATAAAGAACGTATGTGGAGTCTCTCTCATACATCACATCACTGAAAAAGTTTAAAGTTAGTGATCACTTACTGACCTTTGTACAGCTAAGATACTTGCACCTAACACTAAATAGAGATCGATTGGAAAATTGACATCACTATAAGTGTTCACTCTATGCAAAAAACAAAACACCGAACTTCTCACAGAACATAGAACCATATTCCATTTCATGCCAACATAAACTATACTCGATTAGGAATAAGTCCATTCGGGCTAACTCATAGTTGGTGAAGAGACAGGTTGAAAATAGTAACCCTTCCCCTAATCCCATGTGTACCGAGCAAAACAACAAAACATCAAACAGACACAAACTACGACAAACTACCGAGTATTGTTCAAACACATTGACCAAGAAATACAGGTCGAAATCCAACATGAGTGACTCATTACCGTAGGGCCCAACCCAAGGCTTCAGGTCATGCCTTATATGCTATAAAATACAGGGGAATACCCCATGTATCCACAATCTTTCACTCCTTACACTTATACAGTGGGTACTTCACTAACTTAGGAGTCTAAGACAGAGCCTTTTGCAGGTGCCTACCACTTTCAACCTGAGATCCACCTTCAACCACCACTCAGATAGGGTCAGGTACATGACCCAGTAATCCAAGTAACTAAAGTAGAATACATTGTCATTGGGTTATGCCGTACCAAAACAAAAATAATTGATTGAAGTACCAATTTCGCCCTCGATGTTTTTTTCAGTGTACCAACTTAGTCCTTGAAAATTTATAAATACCAACTTCAACTTGGTATAAATTTTCAAATTGGTACGCTGAAAAAACATCATGAACGAAGTAGGTAGGTACTTCACTCAAAGTAATTTTATTTTTCATACAAAAAATGTAAAAATGCAGAATTTTTTTGTGAGAAAGTTGGCAGGGAGACATTAGAGTCTCAACACTTGGGCAGTAGGCAAATACACCAATAGCATAAAGTTAATGAATAATGAATTAGTACTACATGTTATGAGAATGAGAGGCATGGCATGAAATGAGGAACATGAATACATACATACATACATACCTTGATGAAGGCAAAGAAAGGGACAGCGGAGACAGAATAAGCCTCAGAAATCTCAGGTTGCTCTTCAGCTTCAACCTGAAAATTCACACAAGTAAAAAACAAGAAAGAAAGTGAGTAATTAGGGATTTAACAAAACCTAATACTATTAAATAAAAAAAAAAGGAAAGAACGAACCCTTAAGAAAAGGGAGTTGGGGAAATCAGTGGATAAGTGAGAGAAGACTTGGTCCATGTGCTTTGAAGCTTCGCACCATGATGCCCAGAAATGAAGGATCACCGGAGTGCCGCCACGAACAAGGTTTTCAAGTTCGCTCTTTGACTTCACGTCTTTCACCGATCCTCCTCCTCCTCCTCCCATTCTTATCACGATTCTATGATTATGATCAAATCAAACAAATCCCAAATAGTATTACTTTAAACCCTAACTATTTCTTCTTCTTCTTCTGTGCTTCTTTTCGTGAGATTCCCGTAATGTCCCCACACACTCACTCACACCGTCACACGTGCCTGCTCCATATTCTCTCTCTCATCGGCCCACTCACTCCTTTTGGCCCATAACATTCCTCTCCAAGACTCCGTTAGTATATTGGGATTACATTTTTATTTTTTATGTGACATTTTCATTTTAATTTTTTTTTGAAATTGACATTTTCATTATTACTTACAATTGTTATTTTCAATTTTCATGGATGGCTGGTAGTATTTTTATTTTTTGAGTAACGTTTTCTTTCTTACTTAAATTCTTATTTTAAGGATGGCATGTGAACAAACATTTTCTTTTTTTTTTTTTATTCCAAGGTATTTTGCGGCCGATAACCGAAGACTAATCCATCCGAAGCGGTTAAGGAATCGAACAAAGTCTTTTTTATATCCACGGCAGGGATCAAACCCCTAATATCATGGTTAAGGAACTCAGCTATTTGCCAACAATGTTGATGGTGAACAAACATTTTCATTGATAAGATTATATAAAAATAACAACAAAGCACACTAGGATTTAAGTAACATTGATAAAAATAAAAAATGTCTTGTGCTTTATTCTTATTGGCAAACTTTTGTTGGTTTAGTCGTATGAAAGTTTTTAAATTTTTTTTTTTAATTCTTTAGTCATATGTAAGTTTGTTCAGTTTTAACTCGAAAAATTCTTACATTTTGTTTGGTTGCCAAAAAAAATGAAAAGAAAAAGTAAGGAAAAGAGGAATAGGGAAGAGAAAATATGATGAAAAATGAGTAAATTTTATAATGGTTTGGTAAGAGAGAAAATACAAGAGACCCCTCTTAGTAGTTTCAATGGTCTAGTAGTATTTTCTTTCATATCAGTTGAGAAGTAAGTCTCTACAATGTCCTATGCATGGCACCAATCCATCAGGATATCTTTCATTTCAATCTGTTAATGTATGTGCTTGTTGACTTCTCCATGGACCATGATTGATCCCTGGTGTTGAAAAAGTTCATGCACATGTTTAAAGGTGGTGTCAGTGCAGAAAATCATCGTGTCAGAGGGATTCACATTCCCAGACTTGAGTTTGTCTAAATATATGTATTCTTTTTCAAGAGTTTTGGTCTCTAGAAACTTGAATTCTTCGCCACTCAGACAACCAACTATCGGTTGTGTTCACTAAATATTTGTATATGTAATAAATTCAGTCACAAGGAATTCAGAATTGGATGTTGTTAAAAGGAAGAAAATGACACAAAAGCTTCTAAAATATGCAAGCAAATGTGAGATGCATCAAACATAATCTCTCCATCATTTATTTTTGAAGTTAAAAGTGCACAATCTCTACTCTCCTTTTTTCTCTTTCTGGCTAAACACTTTGGCTATCTTTTCCGTAGGCACCAAAGGCAGGTACTCAGAAACTCTATACCCTTTCTCTGCCGCAGCTGCAACTGTCTCATTATATTTCTCCGTACAATATACCACCTTGGGCAAAACCACGTCAGCCACCCGAGGGACCAGCGGCAAGCCGATCAGCCTCTGCCATGCCGACACCGCGCACTGCTCCGCCTTAGGCTGGTACCTTGAATACAGCATCCTTGCCGTTGGCTCGTATGTCGAATACACCGTTTTTGCCATCTCGGAGACGGTGGTTCGTGCAGCCACGGGGACGACGCTGCGCACCACCGTGATGGACTCATCCACCTTGCGGATGAGCTCGTCCGGGACGAGGTGGAACTTGTCGTAGACAGGGCCGATGGTGCTCTTGACCGTTTCCTCAAGGGTGAGGATGCCCGACCTGAGAGGGCCGCCGGAGCGTTCCTTGGCATAACCGTAAGCGGCGGTGCCTCGCATTACGGCTTCCATGGTGGCAACTTGCACGAACTGAAGATACTTGAGCTGTTCTTCTTCTTGTTGTTGTTGCACTTTGTTATTCTCAGCCTGCAAACGATGTGAATAATTAAACTTTATGCATAAATAAAATCCAAGTGGTTTTAATTATGGTTGCAACTATGTTATGTTTATATTGCAATTGTAATAAAATAAAATGCAGTCACAATTGCAATTGTAAAGAGTCTTGCAAAAGCAATAATGTAATCACAATTACTATTGCGGATCACAATTTAAAACCCTTATAAAATATTTGAGCAAAAGAACATGGACAAGAATACTCACTTGGGGGTGTGATCCGGAGGACATGATTGGAGGAGAATTGTAATGCGATTTTTTTGGTTATGTGGATTTTGATATTTATAGAAGGAATGGGTTGGGAACTAAGGGTGGTTGTTGGGGACAGGAGATTTGGAACCAACGGTTGAGCTCACAAAGCGATGTCTTAGTTTAGCAATAAAACTGTAATTCTGTAACTGTCTGTTGTTGACGTGTTAAGCAGTGGATTGGCTACTTAAATGTTTAGTTTAGCAGGTGCAATGACCTCATGTGACCACGTCAAATTTCTTATGACTCAAGATTTGTGCAACAATAACATGGGCTAAGTTTTGTCATGTGCATGTTAAGGGAGTCCATGAACTTATAGAGGTAGCCTTTGATCATGCATGAAAAAGTCTCATTCAACGGCTGATCCGCGTAGCTTTTGACTATATAGTCAGCTTTTTAAACTCTATAACTATAGTTGTGTGATGATACCATTTCTATAATTGACAGTTCCCAAACTTTTTTTTCAATTTCAAACCCCATTTTTTTTAGGAGATTCAATCGGAATTTTTTCCGACACCCCTGAATCGAAAAAATGTATTTTCCGACCTTAAACATGCATTTTCCAATGGGGGATCAATCGAAAAAAATACATTTGTTGACTCAGGGGAATTGAAAAAAATTCCGACGGAACCTCGTCAAAAAAATGGGGCTAAAAAAATGGGGTTACGGGTTGCCAAAAAGGGGATTCGAGAACTAATTCTCTATTTCTATAGCTCCGTAAGGAACAGGAATAGTAACTTACATGATAGCATCATTCTAGGGCTTTCTATCAGCCAAGTGCCAACCATACTGATGCAAACCAAATTCAATTTCTGGGGAATCAGGGAGCTACCACTTCTCTACCTAGAAGAAACAAATTGAGAACACAAGGTAAAGCTGTGGAATAATTCTTCATAAAATGCATGAACAAAACAAAGGGCGCTAAAATGCAAACTACAACTTGAGCGAAAAAATCAATGAACTAAAAATGCTAAATTTTATACAAACTTGGTATCAAATGTTTTTCTGTACAATAATGATCAGGTAAGGAGGGAGCAGGAAAAGTAGAAAACTCGTAACAAAAGAGATGCACAAGCTGGCAATGGCATAGCTTATTGCAGCAGGACAATGATGGTTCACTTGACATAAGCAATGGTACAACCATAATTCATTGGATTTTCTGGTTCATAATTTGTAACACGTGTATGATTTCTCAGAATCTCGAGCGCACGCTCCTTAATAGCACCGGTGCCCATCCCATGTATAACAAAGAGAACTGAATATGGCCGACTTGCATTGATTGCCATCTCAAGCTGGATAGAAGCTTCTTCCACCCGCATACCTCTTAGGTCCACTGTATTCTTAGATGTCCGAACCACTGGACCATAAGAAAGCTCCGTCTCCAAATTTCCTGTGCGTTCTCCATTTTGCAGAATCTACAAATATTAAATCAAGATGTTAAAAATTCATATAATTTTGAATGAAACAATTTCCTACCCCTTCTCTTTCAAAAATAGATCTTTGAATTTTAATAGAGTGAAGTCATTAGATAATGTAAGAACAAGATATTGATTTCGAAGTATTACTCTACAAACAGGTTATATAGTGTAAAATAGTTATGCTGATGGAAAAAAACGACATCAGAAATAACGTCTAGGTCCTTTTATTTATTTATTAAAAAAAGAAAATAATGTCTAGGTCTGAAATTACTTAATGCAGTGTAATGTGCAAAATATCCAAGTGATGGACTAATGTGAAATTTCGAATTAAACACATCAAGTTAAGAAGCCTGTTAAAAAGGAGACGATGAATAATTTATACTTATATGAAAACTTCAACGTGCTTAGATCATAGGATGAGCTGAAGTTACAAACAAGATCAACAGCAGGTTTTGACTCTCAGCTAGTTTTTCCAATGTTCTAATATCAATCGAACATTCACATGATAGCAAAGATCTATACTTCTTAACACATACCTGCTTCTGCCGACGTGTAGAAGAACTAGGCACAGCATTCTTTGCACTAGACGGAATAGCTCTGATGCTACTTTTCTTCACACGAGCTTTCACTTTACCATACTGTACCAGGATTGTCTCATCATCCCCAGGCGATTCTACCACCGTGGCCAATTTACCTCCCAATCCCTTCACAAGAACTTGCTCTCCAAACTGTGGAGTATATGAAGCATGATCAGCTTCATTTATGGAAAAACTATCAGCAGGAGTGTGAGCTTTTACAATGGATGCAATCGCAGATTCAGATTCTCTAATAAGTGAATTCAGTTGATCACGACCAGAAATTCTAAGTTGCTTTTCAAACTTCTCTATCACAGTTTCAATTTGAGATTTTGCATCCACTAGCTCTTGTTGGACCTGCTGGGTTTCCTTTGCCATAAGTTCTGTCTCGCGCCTATCAAGGTCTTCTGCCTCCCCTTGGATCTTCGTAATTTATGTAAAAGACAATATGAGAAAGAGAAAAGGCAAAGAAGTGAACAACTCTGAATATGATACTCGTAAGTCTGTGGAAAATGCTCAAGAAATCTTTTTTCTGAACACAATTTTCTTTCTTCAATTGAACAATCTATGTACTTATTTTATAATTGTGAACAAAGTGAACCAGATTAACATATTCTAGCAGTAAAACAAACCCTAAAAAAAATTGAAATACATGGCTGTTGGTTGGCCATCCCCAATGATTGGTCGTGTCTAGTAAGGGTTACAACTTACAAGGCACTAAATGATAATCAACTCACAAACTTTTACAGCATCCTCATCACTCGTCACCCTTTTCTGGTCAAGTTACTAAGCCATTACTTATTAAGGATGTAAATGTCAGATGAACATGACAAGTAACAACATCGATTGCAAAGCTATGTCAACCAAGGAAAAAAAATTAGAGTCAAGAAACAAAGAATCTCTTTTCCAGCTAAACATCTAGATAGTACCTCATGGTATATGTTCATAATTTCAGCACGCATAGATGCAGCCCTTTCAACCTGAGCCTTTAACTTGTTTCTTTCCTCCTGTAATGACTGATAGAGCATTCCTCTCCGCTCTTGCTGCTGCTCTGGCTTTAGCTTCTCAACCCATTCATGTGCACGATCAACAACATTTCTATCAAAGCCAATGGATTGTGCTATACTTAATGCATTTGAATCACCGGTACATCCCCAGAGGACCCTATAAGTCGGTTGTAGTGTTTCGAGTGAAAATTCCATTGCTGCATTGTCAAAACGAGTATCCTTTTCCTTCAGACGACTTAGATCAGCATAATGAGTGGTGACAACAGCTAAGTTAACACGATCTTTCAGGTATTGCAAGATGCTGGCAGAAAGAGCTACACCTTCTGAAGGATCAGTTCCGCTGCCAATTTCATCAAGTAGAACAAGCGATTGTTTTGAGGCCACTTCCAAAATCTTACAGATACGTGAGACATGCCCACTAAAAGTTGAAAGATTTTGTTCAAGGGACTTCAATTTGGAAAAGGGGAAAAAAAAGAGATCAGACAACAAATAAAACAACATGGCAACAACAAAAAGTCTTTATTTGCCCAGAAAAAAGTAAAAAAATTACCTGGTGATCTCCGATATCTGCCAGGATAAGGTCAAACCAAGGAAGTTTTGGACGGTTCTTGGCAGGCAAATGCATTCCCGCCTTTGACATAAGTGATGCGAGGCCCAAAGTTTTCATGGAAGCAGTTTTCCCTCCGGTGTTAGGTCCTGAGATCACCACCACTCTGGTTCCATGCCTAATTTTAAAATCAACTGGCACGGGGAAGTCTGATATGCCTTCTGACATAATTTTAGAAGCCACAGCGCCATTTCCATTACCTAACTCAGTAGCATTTCTGGATCTTATTGCACCATTATTTGAATTTTTATCTAGAGAAGACTCCAGAAGTAATGGATGACGCATACCATCAATATTTACTGTTAAATCATCATCCTCTTCAACAGAATCACAGTTTTCAAAACTACCTAAAGTGAAAATTGGACATACTGCATTCATCCATTGAGCATAAGAAGCTCTTGCAAAAGCAAGATCAACCTCAAGAATTTTATCCAATAAATAATTTATCTCCCATTCTGAATTTGCTATTTCAGATGCAAGCAAACTCAAAATTGCTCTTTCCTCGGCCTTCTCAGAATTTGAAAGGCTGACTTCCATGTTGTTTAGATCTATTGCATCTTTGGGTTCCATAAAGTATGTTGCTCCGGAACTGCTAACATTCAGAACTACACCATCTGGAAGCAAATATCTATGGGAAGCCCTAATACCCACACACATTCTAGATCGACGCTTTGTTATTAATGGTCTGTCAATGCCCCCTGCCTGAAAAATTTGAGATGACACTTCCTTCAACAAAGAATCCAGAATTTCAATGTTCCTCTTTCTTTCTGATCTAATGATCTCCAGTTCTTCACTTGCTCTATCGAGAATAACTGAAAGGTTGGAATCTATGCAAAATTCTATTTTACGCTCCAATCCCACTTGGAAATTACAATTTTGCAGTATTTCGAGAAGTGGTAAGTACCTGATTGAAAATTTTTTGTCAATAAAGTTATTGATTCTGATCTATTATCTTGGAATTCGGGATGGAAGTAGTTATGCTCAAAAGAACAAGTGCCACAGTATCACACCCTATGTCATTACCTTTGAGTTAAACTTTCTTTTTAAGGCCTTATTGGTACATGAGATTCCATTAACATACCATCTAGCTCCAAACTTTGTCAAGAAAAACACAATACCTAGCCAAAATGCATAAAACAAGCTGCTTTTAAACTGAATCAAGCCCGAATGCTGCGAAAAACTATTTTTAAGAATTTCACACAAAAAAAAACTTGCCAATGCGAGTAATGATTGACATACTGAAGAATCTCTCTAAAGCTTCTCAAGCAATTGAATTTTACCTCTTATCCTTCTTACTGTTATTTAGTGGAACAAGTTTTAAGCTTTATAAACTAATAAAAGTAATCCTCCAAATTTTCCAACGCATAACTCTGGAAAAACAATCAATCTGATAGTAGTTATTAACTAAGAGTTTTACTTTTTGAACCCCTTTGTTTACTCACTGGCCCCCATTTTTTCCGCCTTATACAAGGCGGAAGTACATTTTTAGGGTTCAAAAAGTGCATTTTTTCCGCCTTATAAAAGGCGGTAGTGTAAAATTATCATATTTTTTCCGCCTTATACAAAGCGGACGTGCAAAATTACCATTTTTCCGCCTAGAAAGAGGCGGAAAAAACTGATAATTTACACTACCGCCTTGTATAAGGCGGAAAAATGCACTACTGCCTTGTATAAGGCGGAAAAAATGGGGGCCGGTGAGTAAACAACGGGTTCAAAAAGTAAAACTCATTAACTAACACATCTCCCTATCATTATTTATCAAGATTGAATTAAAAAACCAAAATACTAAAATTATTAATACCTTTGTGGATGACTGGAATTGGAAGCCAAGTCATTGAGCTTCTGGAACAATTCCCTCGCAGCTCGAAGCGTGCGGCGAACGGTGCAGAGTTCCCGAATCGTCAGCAACTGACCGGAACCGGCGACGGCGAGAATCTCCGATAAGTCATCGATTCCGGAGAAATCCGGTGGCTGAGGGATTAACCTGGCGGCGGAGGTCTGATCGAGAAGCTTCTGGCTCTCGCGGACGGTTATTCCGATCGGCAACCGGGCGTCGAGAGCTGCGGAGGTGGCGATGGAGGTGGAGGTGAATTTGGAGAGTTGAATGCAGATGGAGGTCCATTCTAAGGTGTCTGGTTGGAGGGAGAGCGAGTTGGAGTTGGAGATGCAGAAGCAGAAGCAAGGTTTGAAGAATAATGGTTTTGGGTTTGGAGGTGAGGGGGGTTTTATCGACAACAAGGTGGTGGTGGTGGTGGCGGTGGTGGTGGTGAGTTGCATCGCCGAGTCTCTCTCCTTTGAAGTTACCGTTATCGTTAATTGGTTATGGATTGGGTTTCTTTACCATTAGCCGCCATCACAATGACACGTGGATGGAGATCACATTCACAGTTGTATGGATTGGGAAATTATTGTATGGTCCCGGATACATCCGCACCGTTGATTTCATTAAATATTTATATTTTTAATTAATTAATAATACATCAAACGATTTGGACGTGGTCGGGACCACACAATAATTCCTCGTGGATGAGACTATCCACGAAACCACATTGGACATGCACATGCACATGAATGACCAAGTTACCCTTGTCAGGTTACACCTTCTATCTTTGCTGTTTTTGCAGATTGTGAAAAACAACCTATTCAGAGGAGGAATCGAGAATGATACCGCATCAATGGGCATCTCCATGTGGAAGCAAATGCACCAATAAATATGCAGGCCTTACCCAAATCCCATGTACGTACCAACCCTTTTCAACACTCTATCTCATTCTCCAATGCAATGTTCTTCTTGTTTATTATTTTCGTAATTTTCTAGGATCTTCAATCTGCCAAATGTTCTTCTAGTCCTTTTCATTGTCCATAACCTGATTTCTTGCAGATTTTGAATGTTTAGATAGATTGGATTAGATGTTTTATAATTATATTTTTCTTATGATAAATTTTGGATGTATTAAATGTAGTAAAGTTTCTTTGAGGTGGGAGATATGAATTAAGGTAACTTTTGTCTCAGGAAGCAATATCCTTGGCTCATCTAAGGTTCTTATAGTATCAATTATGGTAGATTGATCTCTCATTGTGAGCTTATTGTTTGTGGTGTATCTTGTTTCATTTTGGGTCCTAATTCATTGTTTGTGTTTCTTCTTGCACTCAAAAATTCTAACTTGTGTTAATTGTAGGGCGAGTATTCTGCAAAAAAGGTTGCAACTCGGATGGAGAGACATGGGAAGATTGTGAGCTCATTTTTCAGCTTTGTTGATTCTTATGCTTATGAATGCTATGCATATAAACAAACAAAAAAATAATAATCACTCAATGACTCAAACACTAGGCTTTATAAATCTCAGTTTGTTCTGTTTTGCACCGAGACTAGCACAAATAGTCACAGTCTCACAGAGTTACATGCTTCATATGGCTATGTTATTTCTTGCTATTGAAGCAACAAAGAATGAGTAGGCCAAACTATGGCTTTGCATCCGTAGATTGCATAACTAGTTGGTTGATTTATCTCAGTTTTCTTCTTGGTACATTCTGATTAAAAAAAAAATTTAAAAAGGGGAAATGTGATTTTAGGAGTAGGGCTTGATTCTGATGTGCAAATGATAAGAGTGTTTTGGTTAACCAGGTTTGGAGGACTGCAACCACATATGCTACAAGGACCCTGTGCTAAAGGACCAGCAGTGGAGTGCTTATATTGATCGTTCTCCTGGAGCTGTCAGTTACTCGGAGGTATTTTGGAGGACTATTTTCTATTGACCCCCTTACTTTGCCATATTAGTATGCCAACTTGCAACTTATTTTACTGCTTGTCTGATTTATTCTAACAAATTTACTCTCTAGTAGCTTCTTTCTCCTCTCTCAATTGCTTTAATATTTTTTTTTTACCTTAGAGGAAAGGTTTCCATATATTGGGTTGTTATAAGAGAAAAAGTAATTTTATTAGATTTAGTTGTTGCTGATGGTTACATGGAATTGGATATTTGGTTGAAACCGGAGAAAATATTGTTCTGGATACATTTGTTTATACCACTTTGGTAGATTTCGAATAAAAATTTGTTTATGGTGATAATTAATGGTTTACTAGTTGGTGGTTGTCATTGATGTACTGTTATCCTGTTAGTCTTTGATAAGAAAATTCATATGAATTAGTTGCAACTTGCAAGTTACCAGCAGAATTGTTATGATGATTAATAAGGTTTACGGGCTTGTTCGTTTTGCTTTTCAATGATAAACATTGAACTATCAAGAAATGAGTATAACAAGGAGTAAGGAGAGTGATTGTTTAGTGATTGCAGTTATTTGAGATGTAGATATTGATTTAGGTGAGCTATAAGATTTAGGGGAATTCAGGTGGAGGGAGTTTGTAAATTTGGGTAATATCAAAGGCATACACACTAATTTTTTTTAATACTAAATTCAGTTTTCCCTTGTTTTCTTAGCGTTAAATATGAACACCTGAGTTTAACAGAGAATTTCATAGAAATCTGTCAAGTACATATCTAACATTGTTTTTTCATTATGCTTGTGGTACACTTTTTGTTGAATGAAGCATGCTTGCTTTATCCTTGAATTTGTTGCCAATGAGTGAGCTACGGTTGATTATGCTGCTTGAAATGTTTAAATGTGATTACTTAACTAATTGATTATGCCCTCAATCCATTGCAACATGCTTGCTTGTGGCTTATTAATAGATAGAAATCAAATATGGTATAGATATCTTTTCAAATTAATGATAATTAATCCCTTCCTTTACAGGAATGTTTCCATGCTTGTGTATCGGGCTGCGGTTACAAGGTCAGTTATCTGAAATAGGGACATGAAAGGAGCAACATAGTAATTGGGATTGCTAACTTGTGTTGATAGAAACTTCTTAACATCCATATCATGTCTCTTGCCTATATCTAGTTTCTATTGTTCATGCTGCAAATGTCAACTTTCCTCTTTTATTGAATGCATAGAGTTAACAAAAGTCCACATAACTCTGATTGATATATTCATACATTCACTTGTAATAACCCAATTATATGCTTTTTCATACTGCAGTTTGAGGTTAAGACAGATGAAGTTGATAAAGTTCATCCCAACAGACCAACTAAGCCTGAATCTGAACCTGAGCCTGTTCAGAAGCCGAAGACACAACCAGCAGACCCTATTGAACCATCTGATGATATATCTGCCACTTCTGCATAGTGAAAGACAACCTAATTCTACAAAAACCCAAAAAGAATACTTGAGCATTCTTTATTGGTTATATTTTCACAGGAATTCATGTATCCTTTATTTATTTATTTCACAACCTGATTTTAATGAGCATGATTTTGGTCCATTTTTGGGCAACAACATGACTGCTCATGCCTTTTTGTCTTGAGATATTGGAAGCATCAAGCTGGGAATATTGGACAATTAAAAGACTTGGAGTGTAACCCTGGCTTCCATATTTTAATTGAAGAAATTTGTTGAACAAGTTCATCAATCTTCTATCTAATCACTACCTTTATAGATCCTAATTCCTTACCCCAACTAATTGACATATTCTTCATAGTTGCTTTAATAATGATAAACTTATTCAATGTTGATTGTGGTTTCTCTTTTCGTTTCGATAAAAATTAGAGCAAAACAAACAATTACAGCTAAACCGCTGATATGTTTTCTAGAAGATATATTAATGTTCTCCATCAATAATTTTGGCAGTCAACAGTATATACTATATAGTAACTCATTGTTCAAGCCCCAAAAAAGAGCAAAAGAATCCTCTATCCCTTGTTCATTTAATGGTATAAAATCGACTATAACCACCTATTCCTTGGGGTGTGGGGGGATTTTTAAGAAAAGATGTGCCTGCCAATTGTGTAACCACATTGCTTCCTCCATGTTTGTTTCCTTTCAAAGGAGCTCAAAATATGCAAATGCAATTTTTTCCATGTTTCCCATTGCATATTGGCAGGACCAGGAAGCGTCAGATTGTCTGGCCTTTGCAGCTACTTTTGGCGCCGTAAATAATCTCGTACATGAGGATGTACCTCGGTCTTGACCACCATATGCATCTTCTTTGAATCTTCCCATAACAAACCATTCCATTCTCTAGCACAGTCACATGCACCTTCAAATACATCCTGCTCACAAATTACGCAAATTATCAGGCAGACGTAAATAGGGATTCTTAGGACATGAAGTCAAAGATGTTAAGTTGCTTACTCGGGAAGGAAACTCGTCGTAGTAATATGATTCTGTCATCTCAACTCTATTTAGATCTGATTCCCACAACCTAATCTGTCACCAGTACAATACAATGCTACACATCAGAAAATAAGAAATCAAAATTTAGAAGTTATATATATAGAAGGATCCAAAACCTGATCTGTCACATTTTCAGGCACAGATGGCACCCTCTCTGCAACACGAGGATGAGCATTCTGTTGAAGGAAACTAATTATCTGCAAAACAATGTGCCCAGTTATATGCACAACCGATTGAATGACGTGAACATTCTTGAAGACAACTCAAACAATCAGCATTTTCTTAATGTTTAACAAAATTAAAACAAAGATTAAAAGCATGTTTGCTTGGCACTAGAAGGTTTCTTTCTGGGACACTGGTGCATTTAACATAAGGCTTGAAAGCATATTACGGCTATGCAAGAGTTTATAAGTGAAGAACAAAAATAATTAAAAATTGCATTTATTCATTGATGAAGGCTCGTTCAAATAAAAGGGTCAGTGTGCAGAAAGGGCTGAGGAGGTTTGTCACCAAAAATCATGTCTAAAATTAGCTTCCTGGTCTTCCTTCGGCTGAACTACTTATATGAAGCCTTTACAAAACTGAAACGGAGGAAAGTGGAAACAATGTCTAGAGGCTAAATGGGCAAAGCATACAAGATATACCTTCTAGCTATGGTATTAAGTATGTATCACAATTTAAAAGGTGGTGATACTATGAAATAAAATTTCGATTTCTAATACGTACCTGCTCTGCTGTAATGCCATTTTCAAAAGCATTATACAAGCTTTCTTTTGTAATAGCTCCAACAATAAGATTTGGAAGTTGATATTCTACCCTGGTTACATCACAATTATTCACTATCAGATAAGAATAATAAATAAATACATGTTACTGAGACTAGGCAATAATAATTGGATGAAATAGGTAACTCAAGTTTTTCATATGCATTTGAAAACAATATCAGATAGAGTAAGGATATTTCGAAAATATCTTCCAGGAAGAAAAAATACTGATATCCATAAAAACACGTAGCCTATATTTGGCTGAAATTGAAGAGTGTAGCACTCTACAAAGCATTTGGTGGTATACCTAGAGAATAGCCGCAATATCTCACAATGTAATTTTGAGGTCGAGTAAGCATAAACTCTAAAATTTGTTTCCACAACCACAAATCCCTGAAAACAAATGGAATGGCACTTTACATTAATTAATATTCACAACTCTTTAATCGAAAGACTAGTTTCAAAAATAGAAAGGACATATCTTTTGTTACAATCTGTAACAATTAGAAAAGAATCCATTCATTAAAGCCAACCAAAGATTGACATGTTAGAGGTAAGCAAACTGAGGTTGTAAGAGATGATATATTTGACAAAAGATTCACAAACAAAACTCCTGAACAGAGCCATCTCTCTTGGAATATACGGAGACTCCTTACAAAAAACCACATATTGAGAGAAGGCTTTTTTTAAAATTTGTATCGAAACAAGTTCATCATGAAGCAAAGAAGAAACCTCTTTTCTAGATGATGAATCAGCCAAGCTCACTGAAAGATTGGTTGCCAATTTCGTAGGTATAAACCAACTTTCTTTCCTGCCCTGAAAAATTTTCACAAAAAAGTGATGAATAAATATACAGAGTAAAAATCATCAAGAACCTCATCACATTAACTAAAGAAATAAGTTCAGAAATATTATAACCTGTTGAAGTTTGACCAGTCCAAGGTCTGCTAGATCCTTGATTATGTTCCTCTGGAAATCGGTCAATGTGTTTATATTATATGCCTAATGCATTGAAAAATTCAATTGTCAAAGTCACATTGCACAGCAGTTACACCTAAAAGAAGTCTACTTAAAGTTTTAGTAACTTAACAAAAACAGAGCTACAGAGTAAAAAGGTACAAGACAATAAAGATATGGGAATGTCATAATATTAGTTTTTTATGCAACAAGGTTCTCATCAAGGAACAAGAATGTCCTACCTCACCAATGACATGAAAACTAAGCTCCAGCATGAAAGAGACCAAGTCAGCTGCATCAACGCCTCTCTCCTGCACCAAAAGTGGATGAAGAAAAGCATGTAAAAATCATATAGAAAAAACATGAAAACTAAAAAAATAATAATTAGGAGTTACCTCAGAATTAGATATATATTCTCTGATGATGTACCAAAGCTGAGCATTTGTATCCATCAGCTGTAATTCACAAAAAACAAATTCTATATTCAGGAGAATGAATCGCATCAAGTGCAAGTGGCTTATAGATCATTAGATGCATACCAAGAACTGGAAACCACTTTCAGTTAATTTTGGAGTATCTTTGTCTCTGCATTGACACAAAAAACACTGACATCAAATATGAGATACAGTTTGCAACACCTACATACATGTGCAAGCCAATGTTAAAAATGAGAAGTAGCACTGCCCAGTAAACAAAACCTTTGACTGAGGAGTCGTCGTTGGAAAACTTTCATCAAAGATAAGCTAATATTTGAGGGCTTTTCAACAAGACTTGAGCTTATAAGTTGCAATAAGAAACACTACATCACAAAACAAAGTCAAGTTTAGGCTTCATTTTAGCCAAAATTTAAAAACTAGGGGCTGCAGGATAATTATTTTGAATTTTAAAACAATTAATCAAACAGATAATGTTAATAACAAAAATTTAACATAGATGTACGTGCACAGATAAAAAGGAAAATGGAATCAAAAGATCAAACACTGTACCTCCCATTGTTCCAGAGCCCAAGCCTCAAGATCCTCCAAGGTTGGTAGCCTCACAGTAATATTAGAAGGCATTGGTTCCCTTGGCAAAGTTCCACTGCCATATTTAATCACAAGGAAATATTACTAGCTAAAGCAAATCTTGAATTTGTAGTATGACTACACTCTACATCCTAATAATTGCAGTAGATTAATCGATTCCTTAAGATACTCAGAATGGAGGAGGGACGGTTAAATGCTATTCTGCTGATTTAATTTCAAGAGAGACCCCTCCCAATCTATACAGGTTAGTTAACTCATGATATGTAACGTGAATAGTTTTGTGTCACATCGTTTAGACTCTAGATTGAATGTTTCAAATAAGTAATGTCCTACATCCTTATAGCAACAAGAAAACACGATCAGTTAACTATTATCATGAACCAGCAAAGGAACATAACATGATGTGAAACTCACCCATGTACTAAAAGTTTCTGGAGACTTCCCTGATATGTTGGACTAACTTTGTAAGTCTTCTCATTCTTCCTGCAAATTGGTGAAAAATTACTAAAGTAAATGGGACAAGGCAAGGCTTCAAACTGATGATGGTAATGTTCCGGATATGTGGTAAATTTTAAAGCTTGACGTTAGGTCACATAAAGAGATGGAGAATAATATATAATTAAGAGAAATGAGCTATATATTGATATCCGTTCCTCTTCCTTATATGAAAAATTAAAAGAAAAGATCTAAGTAATCAATATTAAGTGCCATATATGCTATGAAGAGATTGATAACTTTACAGAAAGATGTGTTCCAAAAGAAACACTGGGAAAAGCACACAAATATCACGCATGCCTTGGAGAATGTAATGTATGCAAGAGATTCAGCTCAGAAAAGCTTTTATTTTCCCCTGAACACGTGTCACGGATAAAGTAAAATTTTACCACAAAGACCTTTAAACACATTAAAAGATGATAAAAAGAAGTCCATACTCCATAATAAATTCCAACATTTTCCCAAGTGTCATTTGAAATGAAATGAACAGTTTGAACTTTGAAGCATATAGAAGCATAAGTGTCAACATTTTATTTTCATAAACATGAAAAACGGAAGTTTTCAAGAGTGAATCAACAAACAAGAAAAACATTTGTGGCATACCTGTCAACAGCTTCAACAAAAACTCTCAATTGAACCAATCTATCGATGGCTACTCTGTGCTTAGAAAATCCATCCGGAAGCACCCACTCCTCCAATAATTTAGCTGCCACTGGCACATCAATATGCAGCAACTGTAAGACATATTTCTTTGCAAGAGGCGGTAGAGACCTGATATTTTAAGATATAACTATGTTAAAGCCATGAATTATACTCAACAAAGTCATGAACAAATACCATTTACTGAGCCCAATTAACTATAGACATGAATAAATTTTTCCAAAATGATTCCAAATAAATGTACTGAGGTTGATGAAATTTTTTTGCATTACAAAAAACTCAAGCTAAGAACACTAAACACGACGTGAAGGGAGGGTGAAAAATCCAAAATAATGACTGGAACAAAGGTGCAGTTTTCATGCTACTGATAACTAAGATAAAATATTAACCTGAGAATAGCTTCACAGATGAATCCGTTTTCGTATAGCTTGTCAAGCTTCATGGCAGGCATGGAAGCCACCATGTCCATGAAATTCTTGGCGATGATCCTAACCTCTGGCATTCTGATTCTGATACCAGAACCTTTTTCTTCAGGTTTTTTCAATCAGATTCTGATTAGTGGGGTCTTTCCACAGAGCTTAAATAATAAAGCTGACTGAGCAGGAGTCTAACTTCATTAAAATGAAAACCTATAAGAAACTTCACTTCTTTCCGTAATTGTAAAGCATCCACTCACTTTGTAGACTGAAAATGAAGGGAAACTACGACTAATTTAGGATGTGAAAGGACTTTATACAACAAATTAGATGAATCAATAATAAATACACAAAATGTTGATATTTAAATAAAATTAAATACACTATTTTCATTTTTATTGTCACAACTTTGTTTTCTTTAGACAGTATCTTTTAAATTATTCTTTTAATTGTTAAGAAGCTGTTGCCATCCAAACAATTATCCTTTCCTTTCGGTGCTGCATTTCTAGTCCGCGAAATCTACTTGTTGCATTTTTAGTCCTCATCGCACGCGCATTCATTACTCTAAAGTCTAAAGTCATTAAAAGAACTGCCTTTTCTTCTCCAAATATTTTTCCCAACTTCACCCACCCGGTTCCCCTTCCTGACATAAAAATCCCAACTGCAGGGAACTAGGCACTGGTGAAGCTTAACTTGGCTTTTGCACATGGTTTTAACGTAGTTGGGTTTATCGAGGGACCTGGCCAACTAGGTGCTATGTTGACTGCTGAGCTCATGCAAGGGTTGCTGAGACTTAAGACACTGAGTTTTCGCGTTTTTCCAACAGGGTTTGGAACTGTGTTTAAGGTTTAAAAAAAAAATGGTTGAGGATGGTGTTTAGTACCCTCAAGGGCAACCATTTGCACTATTTTCATCTCAACTCAGTATTACACATTTTCCAGCAAATATTAACATGGGCAAAAGATTTGAAATCGAGAAACTTAAAGTAATCACCTTTATAAAAAATTCAGAATAAGTGAAATCACCAAGGCATTACTACTCCAATGAGCATTGATAAATAAACAAAGGGAAATATTAGTATCAAGTGATGAAACCCACTAGTCAGTAACAGTTACACCAAAGAGAGTTCAGTCATTCAGGCATTTTAACAAACAGATTAAGATCATGTTAAAGGAACAGAATAAGTTTCCTCCTTATACCAGGAGGAGAATTATATCCTCAAACCAATAAAATCCTGACACATAGACAAAATTAAAAACTAATTGAAAAACAGATAAAAAGTAAAATAGGAAAAGATTGAAACATTTGACAAAACGCAGAGTAATTAAGAGAGGCAAAATGCAGAGCTTGAAATATCTGATTTGATTAAAATAGAATAACTCCCTCCAAATTGATGCAGTTGCTAAGTGGTACCAAACTATAGAAGGAGTAGGCGATGAGAAAATTCGGAAACGCTTCGATGATTAAAAGGGATTCCAGATTTTTACAATCACAACCAAAACCTATTTGGATGTTGAGAAAACAAAGGAAAAGAAATCAGACCTCCGATTTTCAATTCCTTGGGTTTATTATGGAGCGAGTGAGTGCGCTCTTACACAATTGATGAAGATACTTCAGAACCCCTTGCTCCCGTTGTTTATAAAGGTTTGGTATCCCTTTGTATGAATTATTACTAACATAATAGCAAATGCGTATGGTATGTTGAGTGAGAATTATTTGGTTGAAAAAGTCAATATTTATAATTAAGTCCTCAAGGATCCAAATGCGAAAATTATTGAGGGGTAAAAAAAAAAGTGCAGAACGTGAAAGACTATTATTTTGCAACCATGTTCTTCTTTTCTGGCTAATGTATAGTGTTTAAATTTCACTTTTGTAAATCCTAATTTCAACCCCGAACTTATGGATTTTTAATTTTGTAACCCTCATCTTTTTTTTTCTTAATTATGTCACAAGTCCCTGAAGTTTGGGGTACTTTTGTCAGATTAGAATTCTGCGTGATTAGAATTCTGATGTTACATGTTAGCAAAAATTGATGAATTGGTAATAGGGGTATATGACAAACCCAGAAGTAAGTTCAGGGAGTCAGACATTGAAAAAAAAAGAATAAGGATATCTGCCAAAAGTTTCTCAAACTTCAGGGACGTGTGACATAATTAAGCCTTTTTTTTTATTACTATTTCTTCGTTTTCCTTTTTTATATTTAAAATTCAAGTATCAACACATGCTATGCTAACTAGTAACTGCATAATGCATAATGACCAATAAGGTGAATGCTGCATAAGGTGAAACTAAGAACCAAGAAGAAACACACAAGAAAAAACGTTTGAACTGCACTTTTTTTTTTTCACTCTTCAATAACTTTGAATTTTTGCATTTGAATAATTAAGAACTTAATTGTAAACATTGATCTTTTTAATCAAATAAATTTATTCAACACATCACATATATTTGTTATTATCTAAGTAGTCCACGTAAAGAAAGGGTACCAAACCCTTCATAAAGTAAGGGATTGTGAAAGAAACACATTCCTTTTTATTTGTTTCTTAATTAGTTTTTAATTTTCTCTATGTGTAAAGATTTTATTGGTTTGAGGATATAACTCTCCTCCTGGTATAAGGAGGAAACTTATTATGAAAACCCCATCTTATTAATTTTAATGAATAGATAAAAGTAATAAAATATTGATGTTGAGTAATATCTGCCAAAAATATTTTGTCATGTCATTCAATTATACAACATTGTGTCAGACGAAATAAGTTATCAATATATTAATACAAGGCATGAGGAAAAAAACTCTCGGTAGCGTAAGATCTTAAATTTGATCTTTCATATGTATGTAAAGATACATTATCATGATACATATGGGATAGCATTTTCTTGAATAATTTTGTAGGGTTTTTTTTTTTTTTTTTGAGGAGGGCTTTTAACTCGTTTATATATTTATATATATATATACAAGATTAATCTCTCAACTATCAAAATAAAAAATATCATAAAAAGCTTTAAAAAAAAGTTAAAATAAGCTGATTTATCCTTTATCTTTTAAATGTGATAAAATCAAGTATTGTTTAATATCAAGCAAGCCAATTTCAAGTTTCGATAGAGAAAAACACTCATGGTTTATTGTAAAGGTTAAGGTTTATTGTATACTATGACTAAATGGACTAACGACCCTATCAATTTGAACCTAACAATTCGAGTCTAAGAAAAAACCTTGAGTCATTAATTTAAATTTTTGTTATTTAAACACTTATAATTTAGTTAAAGTTTTAAACATATATGAAGTAATTAGTTATAATAGAAGTATATTGGGCCCATGCGAGATTTAGTGAAAGGCTAAGGTTCAAATTTTAGAATTGTTGTGTTTAAAAGAGTTTATATCTTGATCACTATCATTACTCGATGGTTCGTTTATGCTAGGAAACCTAGTCAAAGTCAAAAAAAGCTATCCATTACATGCTCTATTTCATATGTATTGTTTATATATATATTTTTTTTATTTTACTTCATATATATTGTTCTTTTACAAATTTAATACAAATTATTATTGTTTTTTCAATTATATCATTATTTATCACAATCATTTTTTCAACTTTGATATATTTCTCTATTTTCAATAATAATCATATAAAAATATAATAATTAAAATATCTTAAATTCTTACGTCACTTAACAATTCCTTAAAATTTATACATAATATTAAAATATAATACTTTTAAAATGGATGAAGTAATCATTTTATATCATATAATAAATCAACGTGAAATTATATTACAACCTTCTATCCATTGATTGATTTATTACATGACGTTAAATTATGAGGAAAAAGAAAAGGCTGAAATATTGTAAAGTATCCACTACCCAAACATACATTGCATCCAAATAAGAGTGCCCAAGCCAAATTTTAAAAAAGAATATGTATGTTGCTGCCCAGGATCGAACTGGGGACCTTTAGTGTGTAAGACTAACGTGATAACCACTACACCACAGCAACTCATTATACCTTGTTCGATTAATTTACTAAATAAAACAAGAATTAGTACAGCCTTGTTATCTTTTGCGTTGAACTAGCACAGTCATGTTCCAAGTAAACAGTTTAAAAAAAAAAAAAAAAAAAAAAAAAAAAGGCGAGAATTTTCTACATTGGTCGTTTATATTAACGTGCAGCAATACACTAACTTGTGCAAGCATTGTGGTTTGTTTTTAGGATATGATAATGTCACTTGCAACTTGTTTATGGTCATTGTGTAAATTCTTTAATTATATCAGTGGTGGGGATGACAATGATCCTCTATGGTCTTTGGTTAGTCAGTCTTTGGCACATATAGCACCTTATCATCCCATTATGTTTCTTCATCAACAAAATGGTAATCAATCACTTTTTTAGTTTTATTTACTAAAAAGAAAGTTTTATGTTATCATCAGTTTGGAAAGTATAAGATTGGATATTTTGCATGAGATTTCTTAACTTTGGGTAACTTATGATTACCTTGATGAAAAATTATTTGGTACTCCTCTTTTTAAATAATATCATGCACTTCTTTTAATTTTTGTTCATTAATTTAAAAAAAATAAATTTGCTTTCGATCTCAAATTTCATTCACTTTTACCCTACTGCAGATAATTCAATGCCACCAACGCTATTATACCATACTTGTCGCTGTATCTAAGTTTACCCATGAGAATCATTTCACCAAGATGACAAAAATTTACCAAAAAACGAAATAACATATGTTATCATCTTATAATTACCTTAAGAGAAATATTAAGGATTTATTATTATTTCAACTTTTAATCTCCATTATCAAAATTTTTAATTACTAAATCAATGATACTACCTCTGACTCGAATTATAAGTAAACATAACTAATTTTACGCTTACACTTATTAAAGAGATTAATTGATTATATTTAATTTTCTCAAATTTATAAAAGAAAAGAGGTATTTTAGAAAAATTGCATTTAGAATAAAACAAAAATTAAATAAGATAACAATTTTCTATGGATGATTTAGTAACATTGTAAATAAAATAAAATGTAAAAAAGTTATTTAATTGCTTATATTTTAAAGCAAGAAAAATATGTATTTTTTTCTTATATTTCAAGCCGAAAGAAATCCTATGAAAAGTGATCATTCAAACAAAAATTTAGAAAAACATCAAAGAATCAACCAACCTTCATGTTGTGATTGATGATGGGTGATGGACATGATCTATTCAATCTTCTACAATAAGAATTACGAACTAGTCCTCAGCCCCACATTTTAAACCCAGCCGCCATTTTTTTATAAGATTCACCCTGAATTGATTTTTTTTTTTTTACCCTTTCTTAGAAAATACATTTTTAAAATCGAAAAATGCATTGTTCCAACTCAGAATTGTCGAAAAACATTTCAACAACTCCATCGAAAAAAATATGGGGGCTGTGATCTAAAATGCGGTGATGGGGAACTAGTTCTCATTTTCTATTTATACATGCATAACCAAAAATCATCATATAAAGTAAAGGGACAACTTCTATCGCCCCAAATTTGTTGTACATAAATTGATTCTCTAATAACTAAATTTCTTTACAAGAATATATAGTGAATCAAAAGGTAACATTGACTTCATTTTTTTGTAAAATAGTGTTATTTTGACATGGTATTGCCTCATATCATATATTTTGTCTTTTTTTTTTTTTTGTTTCTATTATCCTTGAGGTTTTAAACAAAAATAAAAATAGCACAGATCGTGTAGTTCTTAATATTCATTCAAGCCTCAAGTTTCAGCTCAGGGTAATTGCCCATTCTTTATGTAAGCCAAAACTTATTAAGTTAAAGGGCTTAAGGTAGATACGTCATAAAAAGATATTTGTCAACATCTAAAATGATGTGTCGGTTGCATAATAAGCCAATATTGAGAAACTATCTTTGCTATTACATTAAATACATCAATCCATTCATTCACTCACTCATAATGAGCATTGTTCCTCAAAATTCACATTTAAATGATAAGAACATAATGTGCATGTCTCTGGTTAATAAAGTAAAAGTAATTCGATCTGTACAAGGGATTTACAAATGAACTAAGCTAGATACAATTAACCATCTCAACTTCCACCACCAACCAACAACAACACAGGTTTGGATAATTCTGGTAGAAGTGGGAAGCAAGCACTTCAACTCTATAGATTATATAAACTAAATTCATCGAATTCAGGTTCAACTTTTATGTCACTGAAAGGGAATGATAACTAGCACAAAACTCGGGTGCATTTCTTTATGTGCTTGTGGTACAAACGTTTGTATTAGAGAAAACAACCACAAGTACCGAAAGAATGAACCTAAATTTTGTCCTAATAACTATCCATCCAAGACAACAGCAACAGCATACATAAAAATGTGCCTGTTGCAACGCCAAATCACTTACCTTATGTGAGAGTCATAGGTATCAAAAAGGGAGTCCGGAACAGTCAAAGGCAACTTATCTATGTACATGAAAAGCCTCCTAAGATTCTCCCTTGTTACTGTTGCCATATCTACTACATCTCTCTTGTCAGTGAATACCCAAAGATCGCCCGAGTTCACTCTCTTGAGACTGTCACGGCAGAATGGGCATGACTGTGATCTTGTTCGCCTGCGAAACACATCAAATTACTTAAACCTGCCTCAAGGTAAGAGACACCAGTGAAAATTTGGCATGCTCAGATGCTGTGGAATAATAAAAGGTAAGGTAACCTTGTGCTGTAAAGCTCTTGCTACACACAGATCTATGGAAGGATCAGTAAGACCCGCTACGCACACGTAGTGGGACTTGCAAGAGACCAATTCCAACATTCGAACATGTGACATCTACGTCACATACTCACATGGTCCCCTTCATAATGTGGGATAATTGCCAAAAACAAACATTATGGGACAGGACTTCAACACTGAAAAAAACAACAAGATATGACTGTCCTAATTCAAA
The DNA here is from genome assembly GCA_037953625.1 of Crotalaria pallida. Lineage (NCBI taxonomy): Eukaryota > Viridiplantae > Streptophyta > Magnoliopsida > Fabales > Fabaceae > Crotalaria > Crotalaria pallida. The sequence continues at coordinate 111,715,189 of CM075655.1, forward strand.
ATTAAAATCAGATCAAAATAGCATGGAGATTTAGATGAATACTCAGCCGAAGGTGCCAACACAAGAAAAATACAAGAATGAATTTTTGACAAACCACAACAATGCAGACCAGTTTCAAGGCATAAATAGATTTATCTTGCTACAGTCATGAATAAGTTAAGCATAATACAGTATAACGAAAACCTATCCGGTAAACAGCCTATTAGCTAATAAGCATTAAGCAATTTAGCTCAAAGACACAGACAGACATTTAATTCATCAAGAACCTGGAGATGGCAAATCTTCCATTATAAGAGGTGTACGACTCAAATGAAATAATCAACAGTCACAACTGTGGTCAAAACTCAACCACATGTTTTTTCTTCCACCATTTAGAAGGTCAATATGAATGCACACCCATCCCAATTAGACAGTTAAACTCTGATCCATTCAACCATTTATTAAATCCGAAAACCAACGGACAACAGCCTGGCATCACAATCATGTAGCTTAATACTTCCAATCGTATTTGCTCCCAATTAAAGCATTAAACTACAAATAAACCCATAATAGCTCCACCATTAAACAACACTACAAATTATCTTCCTGGCCACTACAGTACACAAATTAAAACCTATTTGATATTAGGTTTGTCTAAGATAAGAAGACACTCTTCCTGCACCTTACTCACACCAACCATAGACTTGATATAAGGGTAGAAGGCAATGATCATTACTATACTGCGTCATTCAAAAGCAATAATCTGGATATGCAAGGAAGGACACCACACCTAACTCCCAAATGTCATAACAAGACTCTAGTACTACAATCGGCCTACTTAGGAGACATGCTCGAGTAAGATAACACCCTTCTAGGCTCTAGAAACTACTAAAGCTTGCCCAACTAGTTCCAATCAAATTCTCTCTCGCTCCAATACTCGGTTTATTTCAATTTATTGAATTATTCAATATTCACATTCAAGCAGCAATAACAAAACGGTGACAACTCATACCTTTATATGTATGGTGCCAATGATGATACATCACACCTGCATCCAAGCTCGGGATTCTAACACCAGTTCACTTATAGTAGGACTAATAAATATTATGCTATTTACAACTTCTGTCGTTGAACAAGCCATTTTACTTTACAGGATTATAAAAAATTATGGCCTGAACAAACCCAAAATCCTTGAAAACCAAAGTAGGCACAATGGATTACATTTTACTATTAATGAAGCACTCGGTCACTTGGCGGTAAATGATAATGCATGAAATCAGCAAAATCTAAGCAAAAGCAAACACAGACATAAGAGTTGATTGTTAGAGAAACACTGAATCAAACATGTAGAAGAAACAACCACTCAACTTATTACTACATGATATAAAGAAGTCATAATCATAAAAAAGGGGAGAGAGAAAGTACCACTCTCGGTAACATTTCAGGCACATGCCATGATTGCAGTTGGGCAACACAATCTTACTATTCATCTCCATGCAAATTCCACATTCATCTTCTCTTTCAATGTCTATGTCAGAGCATTGCCTGTAGTCATCATCATCTCTTCTACGATACCTCTCCATGCATACAGCCTTTTGCTTTTTATCCTCTGTATCAGTAACACCTTTTTGAAGTTGCATCAAAGAAGGATAAATGACCGCTGCTCAAAGCAGAAATTCAACATGTTAGCAACTAACAAAAAATAAATGGCAAATTAAAATTTATATTGTATTCAAACAAAAAAGGATGATATACCATAGAATTCCCTAATACTTGCTTTTCTTTCTTGGATAGACATGGTGGTTGTCCCATCCACGTACACCTGCAGCATGAGGCAAATACTTCACCCTGTCCCAGTCTCTCATTTCAGTATGCAGATCCAAAATACAAAACAGCTTACCTTGTAAATTAAGATTCTTAACAGTCCAAGAGCTCCGGCAAGATGACAATCAGTCCATTGCACCAAAAAGAGAAACAGGTGTGCAGCTGGACTGTATGACATTCTCATCTGAAGGCATGCACCATCGTACTCCCTCGGAAAATCTGAGGCCCTGCACATACAATTTGCAAGATGAGTTGATAACTTCTATGTTGATAATTGATAATTTGATACAACAACAAAGAATGACCGATGATAAGGAAAAAGAGAACCCCTCCAAAGATTTATCGTCGCAACCAAATTCGTCTGTAGCTTCTTTAAAGAAATTTCACTAAAGGTAAATCACAAACACAATTAATAACTTCCCACCATTGGAAGACAAAACCACAGATAAAGTACATTGGAATTGGAATGACTAAAACCTGGGACATCATTATACCCATAATGTCAGGGCTCCTGGAAATTAGATAAAGAGCTTCAGGATAAAATACACGAGAAACAAGCGCTTTTGAGGCTTTCAGCCACGCTCCCTACTGAAAGCTAAACAATTTACCAATGGGGTTTTAAGAATCAATGTGAAAGGATCCTTATGTAACAAGCAGGTTAGGTTTAAATAGGAAACAAATATGAAATACAAGCTAGACTGTCACACAAGTACAAGTAAATAACTTCAACACTGAATCTAGGAAATAAAGATAAAGTATTAAGACAAACTCAGCTTAAGTGGACTATTAAGGTTAGGAGGCACCTCAAAAATCATGAAAACATGCAATAATCTATACACAGCCATTTAACTCGAATACACAAGGGAATTCAACTCCTGCCAACAAGTGACAAGGTCTCACACACACAATATTTATTAAGGGGCTATTGACACAGTAAACATCCAGAATTAGAATTGTGATCACACTTCACAGACACACAGTACTACTATAATTGTATCAATCAAAAGGTAAGAAGATGGTGTGAAAGTTATGAGGCTATGAGGTAGGAGTATTAAAATTTCCCCAACCAGAAAGGGAGTTAATAGAGAAAAAGATGAGTGTTGACTGAAGGGTCAACATTTGAAAATTATTTCAACCATGATAATAATACAAGTCACTGACTTGCTTGTCTGTAAAAATTAAATGCACCCTGTTTACTACTAAGAAGGAAAATTCAAGGATGAACATTGACCTGAAAAAAAAAGGCAAAAAAAATATGAAAAAGAAAAAAAATCATGGGAGGGTTTAAACCCTAGAACATCATTTTTTTTTCCATTTAGTAGAAGAGTCTCACTCAGCAATCATCAACCATTTTCCAAAGGTTAATAACAAAAAAAAAAGACCTTTTTTTTTTTACAAAGGAAATATAACATGGGTTGTGCTCACAATTTCTGTATTTTATAGTAAAATTGAACCTTTTAAAAAAAAAAAAAAAGAACAAAACATGAAAGTTTAAAATATAAGATATTTTAGGAAATAAAACAGAACACTCCCTTCTTTTTTTTAACATCAAAACAAAATAAGGAATTTATATAAAAAAAAAAAAAAGAAGGATGATGAAAAAAAGAGAGAAAAGCCGAGAAGAGAGAGAAAGAGAAACTGACAAGGTATTGGCATGTTGGATATCAGCTTCAAGGAGTTTGAGGGAATCCTTGAAGGACTTTCGCATGGGGGAAGAAGCAACATACATCTCTTCGGTTCAACTTCAACCAAAAAAAATAAAAATAAAAAAACAAACTTTATTATTGAGATGGGAGGAGGAAGAAGAAGAATAAAGAGGAAGTGGTTGGGTTGGGTTGGGTTGCTGAAGGGAAAAGTGAGAGAGAGTGGAGAGTGAGAAAAGAGAGAGAGAGAGAAAGAAGGGTGAGAGTGCTTCGTGTTGCTTCTATGCTGTTCTTGAAAGCCAAGACGCTTAGGTTGCCACGACACGTGTACTCATCAACAACATCCACATCCCCCACTACACTACCCCATCCCAGTTTTTTTATAAAGTAATTACTCTCTCCATTTCACTTTAAATGTCTTTTTGGACTTTTGCACATACATTAAGAAAGTGTTGATTATGATGATTATTGTAAGTTTTACATGTATTTTGTCAAAAATACCCTATTTAATATTTTTATTTTGTCAATACATCATTACTAGTATTACAAATTTCAAAACTAAAACAACATTAAATGTAAGGGTAAATAAGGAAAAACAGTATTAAATGTTGCCTAAATTTGGTAGAAAGACACTTATTTTGAAACAAAATTTTGATGTTAAAAAGACACTTAAAGTGAAACGGATGGAGTAATCATAATTGAAAATTGGTATGAAACTTTGTAAATAGGGACAAAATAAAAGTGTCAAGAAGACTTTAAATTAAGTAATATTTTTTTATTACCCCAATGGGTCTTACTAACAAGGTCACTTGTCAATGATTCTAGTGTTTGGAAAAACAATCATAAATACACGTTTGTTTGTGTATCGGGAATAAAAAAACAACATTTTTTCATAAGTTTTTGCTATGTTTAGCTTCTTAACAAATACACTACGGGCAGTTGTTAACATTTCTCATATACTAATATATGTAAAAAAAAATTGATTTTTTTATTTTTATTAAAAAATGTAATTAAATTACTAATAATGTTTAGCATAATTATTACGATGGTTAGATTTTTTAAGTATTACGCTAAGGGTTCAATCTTTATCACGAGTATGGAAAGGCTTGGCAAAGGAAAAATTCACCTATATGATTTTTAAGTCTCAAAGAGGACTAGTTTTCGACTTTCGATTGAAGGATATTATTGATGAACGGTAAAAAGTATTCATTCCCTAAAGTATGATGTTTAAAAAAATTTAAATTTTAAATCAATATTAAAAAAATAAGTATTTGACTTTTAATATTTTAAATATATTATTTTTTAATTAACTTTATGCTTTTTAGATTTTTATATATACTGTATTGTTTTAGGAGTTATGAGTACCGAAACCTTTATTATTATTTTTTTCATCCTTCGTAGATTGTGTTAGATTAATGGGTACATTTGGATTTGATATGCATTATTTGCATGGGTGAGTGAGTCTCTGATCAATATGTATTCATAGGAAATTGAATTGAATTTAAAATATTGCTTAAATAAAATTGAATCACTTTACCACTCCATGTTGATATTTTTTACTCCCTCCTTCTCAATATATAGGTTTTTTTTTAAAAAAAAAAAAATTTACGTCCCTTAAGAAAATTAATTACTCCCTTTGTTTCGAATTATAAGTAAAACCAACTAATTTTACGCTTATTAAGGAGGTTAGTTGATTGTATTTAATTTTCTCAAATTTATAAAAGAATAGAGACATTTTAGGAAAGTTGCATTGAAAATGAAACAAAAATTCAATAAGATAACAATTTCTATGGATGTTTTAGAAAAGTTGCATTGGGAATGAAATAAAATTTAAGAAAGTTGATTAATTTTGCTTACATTTTAAACCAAGAAATGTATGTTTTTTGTTGCTTATATTTCAAGCCGAAGGAAATAATTTAGTTAATTGTATTGAAAATATGAATTTTTATAGTATGTATTTTCAAATTTACCCATATTATTATCGTTGGAAATCTAAAAAATGTTAAATAAATAAATATATTTATGAAAAAATAATTAATACTCATTAAAAATGATATAAATTTAATAAATAGAAATAAAATAAAAATATAAAAAAAAAAATCAGATGTTATATACAGGGTAGCAATATTTATTGTTTGTTTAAACTAATGAGGAGGCATCCATTTACACCGAGTTAAATTACACCAATTTTTACACCGCTCATAACTCTTATTACACCAAGTGAAATTTAATAGAATAAACCATTGGATTGAAAGTTTTTATCTTATGGATCGTCTATGTCAAATTTTATAAAAATCCAAAATCATTTAGTACTTCAATTATATACGTCAAAATTAACGAAATATATGTCTTAAAAATATATGAAAATGGAGCTATTTGAATATATATTCAATGATGTCCAAATTTTCTCGAATTTGACACAAATGATCTAGATAACATATAATTATTATTCAACGGATGGATTAGTGAAATTCACGTTATATAAAAAGTTATAAATTGTGTAAGAATTGATGTAATTTAACTTGGTGTAAACTGATCTCTCCTCTAAACTAATATGCCCCCATATCAAATGATTATGGGAGTAGCAGTGTTACCTTGGTAGGAATGATGAGTTGTCTTTTCTATGGATAAGGCAGTTTGTAATTTTATGGTAATTTATTTTGGTACGTAATTTCCTGGTAGTTTTTTCGGGTACTCAATTTCACGTTAATTATAAATTTATAATATTCCCTCAATCTTTAATTATAAAGTTTTTTTGGACATTTTTATGCATCAATGTTACTCGTATTGAAATTTATATTAAAATTGATATGTTTTTCCAAAAATATCTCTCTATCAATTATTAGAACATAACAAATTTTTTCATTTTTCAATAACTAATTTAATTTCTAGATATTCGATCATCTATATTTAATGTAGTGAATCAATTTCCAAGTCATTTAAAACATTAAACAAGCTCCATACACAAGCTCCATTTCATATTCCAATATACTACGTAGTTTTATTTATTTATTCTCACAAAAACTTAGACCACAATGATTAGATGTAAGGGTAATTTTGGAAAAAATTACAAGAAAGTCTTATATTTAGGACAAAAAATTTTTTACCCAATAGGGCCTTATAATTAGGAAAGGAGAGAGTGCGTATTTTATTTTTTTACTTTCTCGGATTTGAAATATAAAAAAAATGTATTTATCTTAGTTTAAAATGTAAACAAAATTATTTTTTTTTCATTTTTAATGTTACTTTCGTAAAATATCCCTAGAAAATTGTTATCTTTTTTAATTTTTGGTTTATTCTCAATAATAATTTCCTAAAGTATATCTATTTTCTAAAAATTTGAAAAAAAAAATTAAATATAACCAACTAACTTTCTTAATAAACGTGAAATTAGTTTTTTTCTTATATTATAATAAAAAGGAAGGAACAAATGTAAAATTAATTTTGAGATACAAGTAGAAGCTGAATTTAATGTAAGAATTATAAACAAGTATTATTGGAACATATTTTCTCAACAATTAAAATTTAAATATTTTAAAATAAAATTTATTTTTTTAATGTAATATTTTTTACGAGAAAAAATAATTTGTTTTTTACAAGAACATACTTGTATAAAAATTATATCAGCATTGATTTTAGAATAATGCAAAATATATCCGACATCAATTCTAAAATTAATGGGAATATAATTTTTATACAAGAATGTGTCCTCATAAAAAAAATATTTTTCTCACAAAAACTATTACATTTTTTTGTAAAAATTTATTTAATTTTAGGTTGAATTATTAACTTAGTTTCTGATATTTTTTCATGGTACCAATTTAGTTTTTGAAGATTTACAAATACATATTTAGTCCCTTAAGATATTCGGGTATACCAATTTGGTCCCCAAGATTTTCTTACATGTCAACTTGGTTATTCAGGATCAAACTGTTACGTTTGAAAAGCTTGAGGCACCAAATTGATATGTTCGAAAATCTTGAGGAATTAAATATGTATTTTTAAATTTTCAAAGCCTCCAATGAAAAAATAGCAGGGACTAAATTGGTACAGTAAAAAACATCTATAAAAATACACCAAATATACTTTAAATTTGTATCGGTAACAAAGACGTTCGTTGAGAGGGCATAAAAGTCATTTTCTATATTATGCAAAGTATTTTAGTAGATAAATTAATGATCTATTATTATATATAAGAATGTAAGTGTAACGTTGAATGTCAAGCAAGCCTGTGAGTCTCAATTCTAAAATTAAAAATAGTACTAGTATTTGTTTCATCATGACAAAATTCATGGATGATGAGTATAATTTCTAAAAAAAAAAATTATCATTAATTAACTTCTCAATTATTACTTCTTTTAATCACTACTCCCTATTTTAATACATGAAATGATACAAGTGAATAACAATGAATATTGTACAGAAAGATGGATGAGAAAAAATTTGAAAGTGCAACGATTAAAATTGGCATAAGAAAAATTACGAGAACTGACCTCAAAATGACCACTGTTTATAAGGAAACAATATTTTATTTAAGTATTTTGTGAATACTCAATTTCAATAAAGATACCTCTATAGACTTTCATCATATTTTCTTTTAATTATTAAATATTTTTTTATATAATTTAAAACTATTAGTGTAGACCTTAGATTTTTATTTATTATAGTTTAAGAGAGAAATATTGTTTTTTTTTTCATAAAAATGTTGATCGAGTGTTGATATATACTAAAAAATAGGTTGTGCATCAAAAATGTAAAAACTTTTTAGATTATTCGTTTATTGTCATTAATTTTTAATTAAAAATAGAAAAAATAGTATATGCACTTTTTGTCAGGATATCATCCACTGTTGATGGGTTAGCAATATTTGATTTGTAAGTAAAAGTAATTCATATAAATGATGAGTGAAAACTTTACACTATCGATGCACGTATATTAAACTTGCACCAAGTAGAAAAGGAGCGTGAGAAGCTAGTCATGCATAAATCATAATAGAGGTAGTGCATGTTTGGATGCACATTTTGTTTTTTTAAAATTGATTTCGGAAAGCAGAAGCTACTTGTAGTTGCTTCACCTCAAACGTGATTTTGGAGTCCAACGTGATTTTTCACCGTATAACCAAACATGCATGTAAAGTGGCAAATAGGACACGCAAACTGCACTTTTAAGAGAAATATTAAAATTTCACTTTCAAGAAAATAATTATTCCCACCTTTCTGTTTTTCATATACTTCAAAATTAGAAAAATACTAGTGTTGTATTCGTGTCTGATTTTGATACGCGTATAATATTTTTTCGATATTTATCCTAAAGGTAATTAATTAATTTTCATTTAATTTTAATTATTTTTTTAAAAAAATATTTTTACGACATTTTTTATATAGTTCTCGATACTCTCTAATATTTTTTCGATATTTCCCAAATACTTTGACTTTATTTTGATTTTTTTTAATTAGTAATTTTTATGAAAAGGAGATTAAAAGTTTATTAGAGTGAAAACACATTTTCTCATAATCCCTTGTGATGAAGTTGTTATTATTTCTACTAAAATCAACGCAGATAGAGTATTTGAGTGATTTAGAAAGAATTTTTGAAGTGGTCGAAAATAGATTAAAGTATAAGCATGTTTCACTACCAAATGAGAGTTGCCGATTACGTTCAATCCCAACAACTTTACCATAAAAAAAAATTTGTGTTAATGTATCTTAAGTCGTATCGCATCTTAAATTTTCAAAATTTCTCTTATCCTCGTATCCGCCTCGTACTAAGTATCGAGACTCCATAGTTTAAGATTATATAAGTATAAATTATTAGTAGAGTAGAGGTTAGCATAGTTGACAACATGAACTGTTGTACTTAAGTAAGTGGATAAAGAATTGATCTTTAACTTTTGCGAATGTAAGAGGTTTTGTTAAGAGGGTTATCCCAAAAAGTCAGTCAATACTCGAAATGATTAGTCATCTTGCTCGGATGGATAAATATTGTAAAAGACCAAAATAAATATTATATATGGATTAAATATGATTTAATAATGTAAAACTTTTAGTAGATTTTCACTAAAATACCCTCATTAACCATTGAAGAAAGGATAATAATGAATTTATAGATACAAAGAAGAAAAAGTTGATGATAAAAAAATAATATAATAAATATATAAGAGCATAGTGTTTATAAAAAAAAATATAAATGAATATTGAGTTTTTAAAATAATATAACATTTGACAATCCGAGAAAATTGATAAAACAATATAATTAATAAAACGAAATGAGTATTTAGAAAATATTTTTGACCATATTACAATAAGGTGACCATTAATTTATACTAGTAATTATGTATGTACTAATAATGCAAGAATACTGTGGTGGACTCGGCCTGGCCGAGGTCCTTGAACCACCTCGCCGAAGTCCTGAGGACCCTTCAGGAAGCCTTCTGAGCACTTGGCCGAGCTCAATGCTCAACGGCCGAACAGATGCCAGATACAGGCCGACCTCGTGTTCCTGCTAAGATCCGACATCCAGGTCCGACACCTCCCCAGGTCCGACATCTAGGACATGATGACATCCCCTGCCTTATCCACAAGGACAGCTCACTACCTTATCCACAAGGACAGCTCACTACCTTATCCGCTCCTAGCTCAGTACAGGCTGACCCTACTTGGGCCTAAAGCAAGCCCATTAGGGCAACCAGCTCCCCCCTATAAGTAGCTCAGTACTACATGGGGCTCAGGTACGTCCTCTAACCCTAATTGTCATCCTCACACACCAGTGATTATGGTTGCTTCTTGGCTCTTTCCCTTAGCCATCTGAGGACTTCTCCCCAAAACATCACATATCAATCCTAGACGGAGGCTCCTTCGAAGGTCTCTCCTACACCCTTGGAGGTCCTCGCAGTCTAGGACATCACATTGGCGCCGTCTGTGGGAAAAGATAAATTTCAACCCCACCCAGAAGATTCTACTATGTCTGAAGTCCAACCAGATTAGAAAAGGAGGAGGGAGCGTCTTGGGAGAATCCCGCCAGCTGAAGACCTGCGGTCATGCCTTGAGGTTAGCTGGACAGCGAGCTCCCCACCACCCCCCTCCCCACCCACCGTCACCAACGTCGCATCAAAATTCATCCGTACGGCATCCCACCGAACGGGCCACTGTTCAACCCTCAGCCCCCGATGGGTCCCAGCAACAACCAACAAATTTCGTTATACAGGATCTGCTCAGAATTCCGGAAAACTTCCGGGTGGAAACTATCTCTGGAGGTTTTGCTGGTGGCGGCGAAAGGAAGTTGGAAAGGAGAAAGTACGTTCAGCAAGTATTAGCCGTTCGCCACAAGCCTATGGGTAAGAAACCATCCCGGAACATCCCAATTAGTTTCTCTGATGAGGACCTAAGAGATATCATCCCGGATCACAATGACCCAATGGTGATTGCGGCCATGATAGCAAACTTCGAAGTTGCCCGAGTTCTCATCGACCAGGGGAGCTCGGCCGACATTCTTTTTTTTCCACACATTTCAAGCATTGAAACTAAGGCCCGCCGACTTCGTACATTTTGAAGGGCATCTTATCAGCTTCACGGGCGAGGCAATACGCCCCCTTGGAGCCATCCTCCTCCCGGTGACCTTGGGCAAACTGCCTTCGGCCCGAACGGAATTTATCAAGTTCTTGGTAATTGACTATGAATCCCCCTACAATGTGATACTGGGACGAACCTGTCTTCAAGCCTTTGGAGCAGTGGTCTCAACAGTTCACCTAGTAATGAAGTTCGTTGGTTCTGACGACAGCCTTGTCACCGTCAAAGCCGATCAGCCCAGAGCCCGACTCTGCTACAACGCGAGTCTACGGGAAAGTAAGAAAAAGCAAGAAGAACTCTCGGGTCCGACACTAGCTAAAGGAAAGGTCCTTTTGGCCGAGTTGGACGTCAGGGCTGAACAAGATGACCTCAGACCGTCCCCTCAGGGAGAATGGGTGGCAGTTCCCATAGATCCCGCCGACCCCAGCAGAACTGTCAAGGTGGGTGCCGACCTCCCTAAGGGTATACTGGAGGAAATCATCGCACTATTGCGAGCTAATTTGGACCTGTTCGCCTGGACCTCGGCCAATATGCCGACCGGGGATCGACCCGAACTTCATCTATCACAAGCTCAGTGTAGACCCGAAAGCAAGGCCGGTCGCTCAGAAAATGAGGCGGGTCGGAACTGAGAAGGCAAAAGTTATCCAGGAGAAAGTGTCCGAGTTGCTCGAAGCTAGGTTCATAAAAGAAGTCCCATACGCTGAATGGGTTGCAAATACAGTCCTGGTTAAAAAGGCAAACGGTAATTGGAGGATGTGTGTAGACTACACCGACCTCAACAAAGCCTGCCCCAAGGACCAATATCCACTGCCGATTATTGACCAGCTCGTCGATAATTCGGCAGGATACCAGTTGTTATCATTCACTGATGCATATTCGGGATATAACCAGATCCCTATGTATCCCCCGATCAAGACAAGACCACATTTACGACCGGAAAGGCAACTTACTGTTACACCGTCATGCCTTTCGGTCTTAAGAATGCTGGCGCAACCTATCAAAGGATGATGAACAAAGTTTTTGACGGGATCATTGGCACTACCATGGAAGTCTACATAGACGACATGATCACAAAGAGTAAGAAAAGGGAGGACCATGCCAAGGACCTAACCACGGTCCTGGAAAGGGTGAGAGCGCATAGGATGAGGTTGAATCCGGAGAAGTGTACTTTCGGAGTCCCCGCTGGCGCTTTCCTCGGGTTCATGCTCTCCGAGAGAGGAATCGAAGCAAACCCCGACAAATGTCGCGCTATACTAGAGATGAAAAGCCCTGCCGACCTCAGAGGGGTGCAATAATTAACTGGCAGGATGGCGGCCCTATCTAGATTTCTTCCTCAAGCTGCTAAAAAGGCCCTACCCTGGTACCAGCTTTTGAAAAAGGGTACAACTTTTAACTGGGATCAGGACTGTGAAGCCTCTTTCCTTGCTCTTAAAGAATATCTCTCTTCCCCTCCAGTTCTCTCCAGCCCCCGCGAGGGGGAAAACCTCTTTGTTTATCTCTCCGTTGGGGAGTCAGCCCTCAGCTCGGTGTTGGTTCGAGAGGAGGGCCGAAGTGAATTCCCCGTTTATTTCATAAGCCGAGCTCTCCAGGGTCCCGAGCTTCGGTATTCCAAGATTGAGAAATTTGCATTATGTCTCATCCTGGCTGCACGGCGGCTACGACAATATTTTCAGAGCCACCATATTGTCGTACGACCCGCCCAACCCATTAAGCAAGTTCTGCAAAAACCCGACCTCGCGGGGAGAATGATGGCTTGGGCAATCGAACTGTCCGAGTTCGACATCTCCTACGAATCGAGGAAGGCAATCAAGTCACAAGTCTTAGCAGACTTCGTGTCCGAGTTTACAGAGCCCCACCAAAGCTCTAGCTCGGATGTTTAGGTAATATATGTTGACGGCTCAAGCAATCAAAAGGGTGCAGGAGCTGGAGTTATTTTGGAAAACGCGGAAGGCCTCAGCATCGAGTATTCCCTGAAATTCGAATTCCTAACTTCGAATAATCAGGCCGAGTACGAGGCAGTCATTGTTGGCCTCCACATGGCCAAAGAGCTCGGCGCATCCGAAGTTCAAATTATGAGCGATTCCCAGTTGGTGGTTTCCCAAGTTGTGGGGGACTACCAAGCCAAGGAACCCATCCTGCAGAAATATCTCGACAAAGTTAAGTCCCTCGCTCTTGATTTTGTAAAATTTTCCATCACCCATATCCCCCGCAGTTCAAACTCCCGAGCCGATGTGCTTTCCAAGTTGGCAAACACAAAAGGAGGAGGGAATAATAAAAGCCTTATTCAAGAGCAAATTGCAACCCCAAGTGTAGTAATGGCCGGTATCGACGAACTGGATGCACCCGATCAAGGCATACCTCGAACATGGAATACTCCCTGCCGAACTAAAGGACGCAAAGAAACTTAGGAGAAAAGCAACCGAGTATGTTATCATAGATGGAGTCCTCTACAGAAGAGGAATGTCATCTCCACTCCTCCGATGTCTTACCTCCGAGGAAGCTCAAGAAACCTTGAACGAGGTCCATGGAGGATTGGGGAGCCATCACGTCGGAGGAAAATCTCTGGCAAGAAAGATTCTAAGGGCCGGATATTTCTGGCCAACCTTAGTAATGGATTCCATTGACCACGTCCGACGTTGTCCACAGTGCCAATTCTTCAATGATGTTTATCAGAAACCGTCCGAGGAGCTCCACTCTCTAGCCTCCCCCTGGCCTTTTAGCATGTGGGGGATGGACATTGTGGGACAGTTCCCGACGGCTCCAGGCCAACTAAAATTTATCGTGGTGGCCATAGATTACTTCACCAAATGGATCGAAGCTGAGCCCCTAGCAACCATCACCTCGGCAAGGATCCAGAAGTTTTTCATGAAACAAGTCATCTCCCGTTTCGGCCTTCCTCTCACATTGATCACCGACAACGGCAGTCAATTCGCCGCCAACAACTTCCAGATGCTAGCTGACAATCTGGGGATCTCACATCGTTTTTCCTCGGTTGAGCACCCCCAGACTAATGGCCAAGCAGAGGCCGCCAACCGAGCTATCATTGACGGCCTCAAGAAGAGAATCACACAGGCCAAAGGAGCATGGGCCGATCTCCTACCCGAGGTCCTCTGGTCAATCAGGACCACGGTTCAGTCCTCAACCGGAGAGACCCCCTTCAGGCTCACCTATGGTTGCGATGCGGTCATCCCCATCGAACGAAGGATTCATACCTTCCGTATGAGGGATAGACCCGAGGAGGAAAACGAAAATTTGATAAAAGAAAACTTGATACTAGCCTAAGAGATCCGGGATGCCGCCTCTGCCCGGGAAAAGAAAGCGAAGGAAAGACAAGCCAAGCAATATAATAAAGCGGTACAACCCAGGTCTTTCGAGGTCGGCGACCTCGTCCTCAGGAGAGCTGACATCGGTCTTAAAAACCGAAGAGATGGGAAATTCGCTCAAAACTGGGAAGGCCCCTACAGAGTCATTTCAAAAACACACTCTGGGGCATACAGGCTAGAGACTCTCGAAGGCTCCGAGCTCAAAAATTCGTGGAACGTGGCAAAGCTGAGAACCTACTTCAGCTAGGTTTACCTCGGGTGTTATTGGCCGCCCCAGATAGAAGTTTAAGTTTCATCTTCATTTCTGTTAATACGTTACGTTTACTTTTCCTAAGCAATCTACTCATAACCACGCTCAATGAAAAGTACAAACATGCTCATACTCAAGTGCCACAGTTTTATATACGTACGTACTAGCTTCTCATTTAGCACTAGCCCCCTAAATGTTGCATGGCGCTATGCACAGCCAACATCTTCCAGATAAGATCGGCTCATATGCGCAGTGTACAAGGGACACCCGATAAAGAACAGACTGCTGTGAAATGTTTATACATAGCTTCACTCAGCACTCTCTTTTACATTGGGGCCGAGGACACCCACCTCGGGTAAGGTGGGTAGATCCGAGCTCCCTACCGTATGCACTTATATACAGTACCTTTATTCAGAGGAAAACTTATAAGATTACTACACTTACTGAGTCTTCCGATTTATAAAAAATCGTTGGGTACAAGTTTTCCTAAGGTCCGATCAGGTCGAAATACAACAAGTCGACAAAGGACTTGTATTCTCAAAAAGACCTCGGATACAATATGTTTGCAACAAGTTAGAACAAGAACTTGCATAAAAGGTCCCAACAGGCAACAAGTTTTTGCATCCTTTCGAGAAAATTTTCTGCCAGTCGACGAAAAAGCTTGCGTAATTCCAACGTCGGACATAGTGCAAATGCAACAAGTTAGAATAAAAACTTGCATAGATATAATAATATGCAACAAGCTGAAACTCAGAAGAAATTACATAAGAGTAAAATGTTATACACAATAAAGTCAAATACAATTCAACACTGTCAAACATGTTACAAAAAACATTGGCATATCACAAGCTGCCCAGCATAAGGGACTTACGCCGCCTCATCTTCCACATCGGATAGGACAACCGAGTTAGGGTTGAACTCCTCGTCAGGTTTTTCCACCAAAGGGTTCGACAGGTTCTCCTCGGGTTGGTTGAGGTCGACTTCGAGCCCGTCCTGGTCATAGTCGACCATTTTTCCATCCTCCACCCCAAAACCAGCAGAAGCCCCAAGGTACCGTATTCGGATCCCTTGATTCAGGTGCAGAATCTGCTCTACCGAGCTGGTAAAAACTTTACCCGCCGCCCTCTCAAGATTGAAATCCGCTTCGCGTGCGACCACTTTGTGTTTAAGAGCTTGAGCGGCTCTTTTCTTCAGCACTGTTCTCACCTTCTCCACCTCGGCTCGCCCTTCTTGCCGACCAGCCTCTTTTGCATCCGCCGTCGCCTTGGCCAGGGCCTCCTCCTGACTCTTCCGAAGCTCCTCCAGCTGCCGCCGCTGCTCCTCCTTTAACTCGGCCAACTTTTGTTCAGCCGAGTCTTTATTCTCCCTCAACGCCGCCACTTCCGCCACCATGTCAGATCGGGCTTTCTTCCTGGCTGGCGACACGCCTTCCGCAACGTCATCGGCGACATTGGCCAACACATCGAATATGTTCGTTGACCTTCTTAAGTGATAAGCCAACCCTTCCGCCATCTTCTTCCATTCAAACCCCGACATTTTCACAAGCGACTCTTTAACGGAGGGCCTAGTAGTGGGAGCCATTGGCCTTGGGCCATCAGCACCTTGAGTAGACTCAGCACTTAGAGAGGGAGGCTGAGGAGTGGACGAGGTGGTGTTATCCGAGGGCTGAGTAGAGGGGGGTAAGGCGGAGTCGGCTGGCGTCGGCTCGGTCATCCCGGCATCAGTGGACGTGCTCTCCGACTTCTTCCTTTTGCGACTCAGCGCAATCTTCAACGCCTTTGACGACATAGTTGACCAGTATTCCTCTGCAAAAAAGAGACGAAGACAGGTTAAAAAAAAAGTTAACTACCAATTTTTGCTAATACGTCATTGGCGGAACACTTCATAAAAACCCCAATATCAAGTTGGACCTTCCGAACTTGATATTCGTTTTGAAAGTGATGGACTGTGGCAGCCTCGTCTGCATCAAGAGTCGCGCCCGACCACCTTTGGGGAGTGCTGAGGTGGCGGTCGAAGAACTTCGAGGTCCACTCTAGGGGAAACCTCGGACCTGTCTCGTCCCGGAACCAAGGTCGGCCAGCACCCACGAATTTATACTTGAAAAACCTGGGTTTAAAGTGCTTCCAGGATTCCGTAAACATACCGAAAAGCCCACAACGAGCCCGGGCTTTGGCCGATACCCAAAGTCGCCCTGTAACCCCGTCCTTGTTATGGATTAATGGGTTATACATCCAGAGAAAGAGTCGGACCGTGCATACTAACCCTTTGGCCCGGCAGTATTTTTGAAACGCCCTCAAAAACGACCAAGTGTTGGGATGGAGCTGCGAGGGATCTAGGCCGAGCTCTTTCAAAACCCCCATCTCGAGGTCAGTAAACGGCAGGGTAACGCCAAGGTTGTGAATTAAATCGGCGTAGAAAAAGAAGGAGTTGACGTCGGTCTTCGTGCTGATTCGGTCATTCGCTGAACAGGGGAGAACTTCATAAGAAGTACCAGCCGCGTCTCCCGAACAGGGTAAGATAACTCCCTTCACGTCGGAGAGTTTATCCTCGGAATCCAGAGTAGACCGCACTCCCTTTGGCTCCACGTCGACCCACTGATATTGGTCTGCATCGGTGGGCGCAGGATACAGCTCAGGTCGGCTCACGCATCTCCTGGGCGGCATGGTACCTGTGGAAGAACAGGGGAGCTCGATGTCAGTCTTACGGGTTACAAAATAACCCCCCAGAAATTCCCCTCGAAGTCGTCCCGAGGGGCGAGCACCTTCCCTCCACCACAGATACCCACCCCAACCACCCTTTGCTAACCACTCCTCCCCCCGCCAACAATCCCGAAGTCAGGCTACTTCAACGAGATCAACCTCTAAAACCTATCCCTCATAGTCCTCGCCGACCTCCAAGGAGGAGGAAGAAGGACCGTCCTCTTCCTCGTTACCGCTACGGGATAGGGAAGTCACTACAGACGATTCCCTAACCCATCCCCTACTCACAATAAACCCAGTGTATCCCCTCGATCCCTGGAAAACTGAAAGCCACAACCCTCTAATAAATCCTGAAAAACCCCAAACCCAGAAACAGTATGAGCAATCCTTCCCCAAGATTAAAACCCAGTAAGCAAAAAAAAACAAACAAAACAAGGAATAAGAAGAGTCGACAATACCAGAAGGAGAAGGGGAACTGGAAAGTACCTTGGTTATGCTCTAACTGTGAAGAATGAAGGAGGTGGAGAGTAAGCTGGGAACTGTGGGAAGAGAAGGTGAGAGGGGTGCAATTCCAGAAGACAATCTGGAAGAAGAGTGACACGGGTGTAGGTAGAGGAAGACGCAGAGGTTTGGTGGAGAAGAGAAGCAGAAGGAACGGTTTCTGCCAAGATAAGGGAAGAAGGAACCACCTTCCCTCCACTTTCGAAAGATGGGCCAGGCCCAAAAGGCCCAACCCAACAGGCAGCCACACTAATCGGGGCACGTGGCACGCGGCAGAAGTAGTGGACCTCGAGCAACGTCATAATAATGATGGCGCTTCGAAGGTCGTGATTCCTGACACGCATCAGGACCAGTAAAATCAAACGTCATTTCGGTACTGGTGACTTGACAACTGTCACACCTGCTCTGTCATTATGAAAGGATAGCAGAGACAGCTGGATCCAACGCACCATCAACTCATCGTCCGAACTCCCTAGAACCTCGGAGCAAGGCTCAGATAGCCTTGACCGAGCTGGGGGGCTTATGTGGTGAACTCGGCCCTTGTGGGGAGGACCAGGGAAAAAGACATAAACCAGAACCTCGGAACAAGGCTCAGATAGCCTTGACCGAGCTGGGGGGCTTATGTGGTGGACTCGGCCTGGCCGAGGTCCTTGAACCACCTCGCCGAAGTCCTGAGGACCCTTCAGGAAGCCTTCTGAGCACTTGGCCGAGCTCAATGCTCAACGGCCGAACAGATGCCAGATACAGGCCGACCTCGTGTTCCTGCTAAGATCCGACATCCAGGTCCGACACCTCCCCAGGTCCGACATCTAGGACATGATGACATCCCCCTGCCTTATCCACAAGGACAGCTCACTACCTTATCAACAAGGACAGCTCACTACCTTATCCACAAGGACAGCTCACTACCTTATCCGCTCCTAGCTCAGTACAGGCTGACCCTACTTGGGCCTAAAGCAAGCCCATTAGGGCAACAAATCCCCACTATAAGTAGCTCAGTACTACATGGGGCTCAGGTACGTCCTCTAACCCTAATTGCCATCCTCACAAACCAGTGATTAGGGTTGCTTCTTGGCTCTTTCCCTTAGCCATCTGAGGACTTCCCCCCAAAACATCACATATCAACCCTAGATGGAGGCTCCTTCGAAGGTCTCTCCTACACCCTTGGAGGTCCTCGCAGTCTAGGACATCACAAATACTTAAAAAAATAACAACGCCAACTGAGAGGTAGAAAGTCCCGGTCGCATCCCTCATTTCTGTTCTCTTTCTTCTCTAAGCACCCGAAAACATTCTCCTTCTTCGATATTTTGCATTTTTAATGATAAAATTATTACTTTGGTTATTGACATTGGAAAATAGTTTCATTTTCATTTTTGAAATTAAAAAAAAAACATAATTTTGGTTTCTAACATTGTAAAATATTATTTATTTTAGTTTCGCTTGAGTTGTTAGTGGTCATCTAAAAAAATAATGTAATCAAATAAATTTGAGTGAAGTACCACTTTGATCTCTTATGTTTTTTTAGATGAGACACTTTAGTCCTTCAACATTTGAAAATTAACTTTCAATCCCTGAAATTTTTTTAATGGGACACTTAAGTCCTTTAAGATTTTTTATGGGACACTTAAGTTCGCAATTAATGCAGTTGACAGAGTGGACGGAGGGACTTGAGTGTCCCATAAAAAATTCTTTAGGGTCTAAAAGTGAATTTTCACATTTTGAGGGACTAAAGTATTAAACTAAAAAACATGAGAGACCAAAGTGGTACTTAATCAATAAATTTAATAATTTCAGGGATTAAATTAAATTAAATGTTTATAATGTGATAAATTAAACAGCAACAGTACTTTCTAGATATTAACATAAGTTACGTTTCATAATCTCAAGAATTAAATAAAAATATTTGAAATTTCAAAGACAAACATAAAATTACTTAGCAATATCGATTGCTAAAGTACCAGTTTTGTCTAATTTTAATTGTAACGTATTTTTTATATTTTGATGCACATAGGATAAAGCTCATCATCCCTAAGCATATTCAAGGATATGCATAGCTATATGCTGAAGAGGGAAGTGAAAGATGGTAACGCAAGGTTCTTCCAAAGTTACGGTCAAATAATCATCATGTAGTGTTATACTATTAAAATTATTTTATTTTACCAACAAAGCCCAACACAGTTGGCAGATAGCTAGTTTCTTTAAGGTTTGATCCTGTTATGGATAAAGAAAAAAATTTTTTGGTAGAGACAAAACTCATTTCGGTAATCTCTATGCATCGAAGGAGATTGATTAGTCTTCGGCTGGGATACCCTTAATGTACACCTAAAAAAATAAAATAATTTTATTTTAGGCCCTCTTTATGAAAAAACCAACAAAATCAAATAATCTAATTTTTAAAAAATAAAATGAAAACGACCTTAATTCACGGGCACACAATCAAAACTTTACAATACAAAGAGCTTTAGAAAGATTCATAATCTTTAAACCTTTTTGTAATGCACCACAAGGAGGGCATTATTTCTATGTGATAGTAGTGGCTCTGATTCATAAATGCGAAGCTGCAGTTGCAACTGCATCTGGATCTACCATCATTTCTTTCTCAGGCAGTAATTAAGATCTATCATCCATGATAGAAAAGAGGCATCATCTTCAAAAAAATTTTCATTGTTGCTTCTATAAAATACTACTTCCTCCGGTCCTATATATAGGGCATACTTAACCGTATTCCCCGGACCAAAGAAAGTAGTTAGTTTTGTGAATTTTATGAGAATATATTGTAACATTACAATTTTATCCCCTCCACTTTCTTGGAAAGTTCACATTCATTAATGAATAGCAAAAAAAACATAGTTAGTTAAAACATTTAATAAGGGCAAAAAAGAGAAAAAACAATTAATGATGTATGGGAAATATAAAGTGACTTATATATAGGATCAAAGATTTCTTCTAGAAGGTGACCTATATATAGGACCAGAGGGAGTATATGTGAATGATTGAGTACCAGACACAAAGGAAAATTGCTCCCATGATTTTGTTGCCGCAACAGCCAACAATCAACCACTTACCTAGCACCAATTACACTAACAATAAACCACTTATTATTAAGATGGAGTGTTTAATAATTAAATATGATAGACGTGATAATCTAAATAGCTATATACAATAAGACCAATATATTTCGGCCAAAACATTATTACATGAATAAGAATATAATAAAATTTTGGAGGTCCAATTGGTTCTGGCGATTTGCATGGGTATCTATTCACTGGTCTGTGTTACTTGTAAAAGGTGCAAGTTGCACCTTTTATAGTTTCCGTTTTTACCGGTTAACATTCTCCAACCGGCCACCACAGCATTAGTACCTTTCAAAGTGCATCTTGCACCTTTTAAAAAATGGCGAATTCTATGGTAGCACAAAATGAATGGTTACCAGACATGTGAATATGAAAATTGACCTACAATAACCAGTAAAGAGGTGAGAAATTTTTTCATAATTTACGTATGATTTATTTAACATTTTAGTCCTTGAATTTAGATATTTTTTTTTTGAATTGATTCTTAAACTTTTTTCGATGTTTTGGGTCCGTGAACTTTGTTTAATTTTTGGAAATTGTCTTTTTATCACTTAAGTGGTGATATGACCGAGGATATACCACGTCACCTTCGCCATATCGATAGGTAACGTGTCAAAAGACGCCACGTGAATTTTTTAAATTAAAAGAATTCAATTTTTTTAAAAATAATTAAAAATTGTATTTTTTAAAGAAAATCGAATATGTTAATAAATTTTAAAAGAAATTATTTTTTTAATAAAAAAATCATGTAGTGTCCTGTGACTCTACATAACACGTCACTTGTCGATATTGTAAAAGTGACGTGACATGTCGTCGGCTATATCATCACTTAAGTGACGAAATGACTATTTTCAAAAATTAAACAAATTTCAGAGATCCAAAGCATCGAAAAAAAGTTTAAAGACCAATTCTAAAAGACCACCTAAGTTCAGAGACTAAAATGTTAAATAAGCCTTTACATATAAATATCGTTACTTTCAGATATATTTTAAGTTAGGTGCATAATTTTTTTTCTTTTCTTAAGGTCTGGTAGCAATATTTAATTTTAATAAAATATCCCACACTTTCAAATATTTTAAGTTTGTTGTATTTTTTTTCTATAATTTGTAATGTGTTACTTCAGTTTTCTTATAGGAAATTCTATTATGCAAAAGACATATGCTTAATATAGTTCCACTTAATAAATTATTAGGTGCACCAGAATTACTAAAGTCAGAAATGAATTTGGCCGATTATCAAACAAAGTCTTTAGGAATAAGGTTGATATAAAAAACATCGAGGAAAATGTGACTTATATTTTTAGACTCAATTTCATTTTAATAATATTTTTGAAATGTAATTTCAATTATGTTAAATACTTATTATTTCTAAAAATAATCTTAAATATTTATTTATGACATCAAAATTTATAAATATCTAATCAAATATGGATATTTTAAAAAAACATTTAAAAAGAGTGATATGTAAAAAAACATAGAACAATTGAAATTATCATTGCAATCCGTTTTTTTTATAAAAATGGTTATGACATATAGTTTTGAATACAAAACTAAATATTTTAATTGTTAAATATTATTTTAATGAAAATATAATTTTGGAAATTTATAATCAAATATATTCAATATATCCATTTATGTATTTTTTTATATAAAAATACAATATATTTAAGAAAAAATATGAAAGTTATATATTTAAGAATATTATTATTTACTATTTAAAAAATAATATTAATATTTATTTATTATTATCAGTTATTATTATTATTATTTATTTATTTAGTTATTATTATTATTATTATTATTATTAAGATGATGTAAATTGAAAAGAGAGAAAGGTAAAAAAGTAAATATAAGTTGAGTCTCTTATTTTATAAACCCAACTTAAGACTCTTTATCAGATTATTTTGAAGAAAAATAGTAGAGTATGATACAAAATAAGATATTAAAACTTTGTGATTGGCACAACACATCATACAAAATTAATGGGATCAATTTGGCATTATATGACGATGTCATAAGTTGCTTTGTATTAGTATTTGATTACTGAAATTAATTTTTGGGAAAACCTAGTTCTTTTCATCCATATTAAATATTGAAAGAAGATATAACAAAAAAAAAAAAATATTGAAAGAAGAAAACGTCACTAAGATTTGGAGTTTATAGAGAAATTAGTACATCATTCTATCTGAAATATTATCAAAATCCATTGAAAAAGTAACATACAGATTTCTAGCCTAGTATATTTATTTTTGTTTTTGGTTGAGATTCTAGCCTAGTATATTTAGATAAAAATATGGACTATTGCTTGTTTCATACAATATATTTTTAATATTTATATCATACAATCAAATTTTGGATGATTATACAACAATTTTTTTCTGATCAATGATTATTTAATAGGAAAAACCAATTAATGAATTTATGTTATTGTTACATTAACACTAAATCATTACAATATAACTTAAATTAACTGTCTTATTATGCAATAATTAATTCATTAAAAAATTATTTTATAACCATTCGAAATTTAATTGTATAAAAATAGTGTTCAATATTTTTATTCTTAGCTGGTTCTTGAAAATAAAATAATAAGTTGAGAGATAAATAATGCCACTTGTTCAACTTGACAGTATTATATTATAATAATTGTCAATGTAATTGCATACAACTAGCATAGATGAATCATTGAAAGAAAGAATGTTTAGACAAAGTTGGTCAAAGACTCAAAGTAAAAAAAAAATAAAATGTTAACAACCAAATGTAATATATTTATTGCATGGTAGGTACTAGGTATTTTTATAACAATAAATTAAAGGGGTTGCTTAACCTCAGCCCTAAGGGCTGAGGATAAGAGATGAAAAAGTAAAAAAAAATGTCTTGGAAAGCTAACCCATTAACTTTTAAAATCTTAAACATTTATTTTTTCAATGCAAAGATACTTTTCATAGTTTCTTATCCTGAGATTAAGAAAATCCTAAATTAAAAACTAGAAACCTGTAATATAAAAAATGATTGTTTAGTTTTGTGAGTGCCGCCAATCCCGAGTGGGCGTGAAGGGAACGAAGTACCCCCTCCGTTTTCATTTTTAAGAAAAATAACTAATATTACACTTATTTAAGAAGTTAATTGAGTGTATTTAATTTTTTCAAATTTATAAAAAAAATAAATTATTTCAGTATATTTATATTGGAAATGAAACAAAAATTAAATGACTCAAACCACATATGAGAATATTTTAGGAATGATTTTATTGAGAATAAAAAATTAATGAATTTTTATTTATATTAGTGAAGTGTATTTTTTCTTATAAATAAGAGAGGAGGGAGCAGATAGAGAAGGGGAAACTATCTTGAGTTGGTTGACAAAATATCAGGTACTGTACATTGAAAATGAATAAGGTGGTTCCAATTTGCTACATCAATCGCAAAGTGCCATCATCATCATCATTTTTTCGGTGATAATATGCACCTTATCTTTTTGGATAAGAATATATATGAATTGTGTGTTGTCCTTTTCTTTTTATCCTTTATGAGTATTTCATGCATCCACTAACCTCCATGATGAAGGCTTTTTATTGTCTCATCATTTATTATCTTGGCAATTAAGGAAATGCAAATGAAGAGCTAAACTTGTGAAATAAGTATTGTGCTTGTATCTCTTTCCAACTCGAGTTATGATAATTATGTGTGGGTTTACGATAGTATTTCGCAATTAAACTTTATAGAGTGTATATTAACAAATTTAAAATTGTACTGTAAATGGTAAACATACATATATATTGCTCCGTATAACTTTAACTTATATTAATAGTCTTACTCTTTCTTAAACCAATAGCAAAATTATTTTATTAGGTGATGATAAGGGTTTTTCTATTTAAACAACTAAAAATATAAAATACTCCTAAATCTAGAAAATGATATAATCAATATATTAAATTTGTAATTTTTCAATATTTACTTTACTCTTTTAAATTTTTTATCTATTCCTTTTAGAATAATCTATAGCAAAACCATTATTATTATTATTATTATTATTATTATTATTATTATTATTATTATTGGCTACCTGTTCTATTCATTTTGTTTTATCCTTAAAAACTACTTGATCTTTTCCTAAAATAAAATCCATGTATTCTTCTGTGAGTAGAAGTTAGTCAAAAGACAACCGAAAGCAAACCCAAATATCCTTTCTTTATCTTCCATATGTGTAAGTTTCTTTTTAGAGAAAGAAAAAAAAATCAAACAAACCCTAATAAATAAAGAAAATTGCATATAGATCCATGGGCTGGGCTGGGCTGGGCAAATCTTTAGCTTGTACCCAGGGCCTAGTCTGCTTTCGTGAGATACCCATGTCTAATTAAATGTAGAGAGAAGCTTTAAAAATCCTACTTAGTTTTTTATTTCCAATTTTATCTTAAAAAAGTAAACTATTCCTCCTCCATCTATTCCTTTAAGGCTTTAATTTCCCTCTCCCTCAACCTGATAAGTAAGATATATTTTATCACCCAAATTTTAATATCCGGATCATCATGTATATTTCATCACTAAAAAACATGGATCATGAAATATAGCTCATATTAACTAAAAAAATTGGGTCATGAGTATAAAAAAATTGCAATTCCTTTAAGAAGGGTTGGGGTTGCGACCGTAAAAATGAGGATGATGAGGTGGAGGTTCTTCTGTTTGAATGATGATGAGGTGAGGTTGAGGGAGAGGAAGAGGGAATGAGGGGGAAAAAAAGGAGAGGGAGAGAGAAAGATGGAAAAAGGAGGATTTTTTTTAAAGGTAAAATTGGAAATAAAAAATTTGTGTGAGATGCGTAAAGCTATTAATAGGATGTGCAAATAGGCATGGCAACGGGGCGGTGCGGAGGCGGATTATGCACTTCCCACACCCGCCCCCGTCTCAAAAAATTGCCCCCGCCCCCGCCCCCGTCTCCCGTCGGGTATCATAAAAGTCCACCCGCCCCCGTCCCCGTCGGGGGTCGGGTAAAACCGCACCGCCCCCGCCCCCGCTTTTCTTTTAAAAACAACTTTTCTAAAAGAGCTTTTCTTTTATAATATACCAACTTTTTCTTTTAAAAACAACTTTTCTAAAAGAGTATTTTCCACAAGTGATTTTTATTAAGAGTCAAAACATTATTTTTAATATTTTTTTTATTACTATTATTATAAATTATATATAATATATAATATAATATACATATATAGTGTGAGCGGGTCGATTTCGGGGCCGGGTGCGGGGCGGATAATAGAATTACCACACCCACCCCCGCCCCGTGATTGAAAAAGCGGGTTTTCCCCGCCCCCGTCCCGATACCCGATTAGAACGGTTTTTCCCCGCTAATGACGGATCGGGTTCGGGCGGGTGCCCGCGGTTCTGGTTTTTTTTGCCATGCCTATGTGCAAAGCCCCACTCTTAAATGTATAGAATGTGGCATTTATTTAGATTTTGGTTTTTGGTCACAAAACTATACTTGTTGTATATATATGTTAAGCTACACTTGAAATTAAAGTCGTCAATCACCCATCATGCGCCTATCAGATAAATGAGCAGGTTTAGACTTTTTTAAGTTTATTTAATAAATTTTGAACCATATTGGCTCATTTAAAAAGGGCCTAAATTACCAACAAAGCCCAACATAGTTGGTAGATAGCTGAGTTCCTTAAGCATGATGTCAAGGGGTTCAATCCCTATCGTGGGCATGGAAAAAACTTTGTTGGTAGAGACAAAACCACTTCGGTGATCTCTACGCCTCGGAGAGGATTAATTTTCGGCTGTCGGCTGGGGATACCCTTGGTGTACACCCAATTAGTTAAAAGACTAACGTTAACCGATACAAAACTTAAATAGATAAATTTTTGTCTGATTAATATGCTGACTTATTTGGCTTGGTCCAGCCATAGCCCAACTTTAAATAGATCGACCCAAACTCGATCAAACAACCTAAATTACCACCTTTACTCGGATTGGATCTACTTTGCAAATTAGTCTAACATATTTTTGTAAGAAAATGTTGTTTTGGGATTTTGACGTAATCTCCTAATAAGAACATCACATGCGATAACTATTGCACATATTAAGATTTCATTAAAAATTAGTATCAAAATCACATAAAAAAGAACAACCTTATATTTGAGAGACTAAGTGGTGACAATTTTTTTTTTAAATACTAAGGTAGTGGCACCATGAATATGGAAGGACACTATTAACTCTATAAAAAATTTATGATACTGGTAGATCTATTAAAATCAAAGATTAAATTAAAAAAACTCAAAGGCAATATTTAGGAAACAAAATAGTAAAATATGAGTAAATGATCACTTTTATCATTAAGATTACGTCTATGGATCATTTTATCCTTGAAATTAAGGAAATTGTATTTTAGTCACTGAAATTGTATAACATTAATCATGTTAATTAATTTCAGAAACAAGCAGCCATCATCACAGGATAACAGCGTTGCAACATGACCGTTAACTAAACCAAAATGACTTAGTGGAAAAAATTCACTTTGATCCCTTACTTTATAACTCTTTTTTTCATTTTAGTCTATAACATTAAATAAAGGTCACTTAGTCCCTAACTTTGACCGTGATGGTTCTTTAAAAATCATGGTCATTTTTTCATTCTTCTTTATATATTTGTCAATCTTTCATAGTTTGTAAAAAAATAAGTATGAATACCATTCATTCCATTGCAACATAGACACTTGTTTCACTTCATGAATTTTGATCAAGTTTCTATGTTAGAATGCATTTCGTTGTCAAATATGTGGCTTTTGGTGTGTGAGAAATTGTTTGTTGCTTCTAGCTAGTTAGGACACACTGAAAATTAAAAGCATCATGTTTACATCAAAGAAACTTTATGGGGATGGGAGTACCCTTGTGCTCCTTTTTATTTTATTTTAATTTATATTTTGCGTTTGCTGTCAAAAAAAAAAAATCAACGAGAATGTGTAGGGAGATAGTATATCATATTTTAAGATGGAATGCATCTACTTTATGTAATCTTTTTTTTATGATACTTTATGTAATCTATTAGTACATTAATCATGAATATATTGAGAGTTACTATAACATTGTAATATGAGTATAGGTGTTCAACTAACAAAAATAATTTACAGGCTTGACGATGATGTTACTTACTAATTATCTTCATAGAACATGTGAATTTAACATGACCAACACCTCTTTTGTTATTTAAAGAATTTCATAATTTCAAAAATAATATTTTACAATTTTCCCAACTTTACTATGTAAGATGACGTGATCAAAATCTACACACTCGATAATGCAATGCAGTTCAACAAATAAAAGTGAAATAGATTTCTATGTTGAAAGAGAATGATTAATATTTTGATTTATCTTTTCACAAAATTCATTAGTTACTCCGAATATATTCGTGATTATAAAAATCTTAACTATATGAGTTGATGGCCACGCTCTCTCCATTTGTGCATGTTGACGACGATTCACACTAGTGACTAACATGATCGGTATTGTCAAATGGCAAAGAATCAAATATTATTTTCTTAATTTCAGGGAAAAAACGCATGCCATATCAATATTTAAAGAGAAATAAATAGGTAGTTGTGAGTGTAAGAGCATCATTCATCGTTCATGGACTTTTGATCATTGATTTTTAAGTAAAAATAATACAAATGAATAATGAATACTATATTAACCATGTGCAAAACTTTACCCTGCCAATGGATATCGGTTAACCTCATAATGAAAATGATTATTTTTGTCAATAAAATATCATTACTTGTTGTATGCCAAAGTGCCTTAATATTCCAAGTCAGACAAATCCATCTAAAAGAAGGCTGCGAATATTTGGACACAATCTGCGGGCGACAGAATCAAAACCACGATGAGTACCGTAAATAGAAAGCGAACATGATTTTCAACATTTAAGGAAACTGAAACATTGCATGGTGATGACTCAGATCACTCTCATTTTTGGCAATTTGGATAAGATTTAATCATTTTCCAACTACTAACCCAGTCATCATCTAACCACGTGTCCATGACAAGAGGGAAATACTCAGCTCTTTAGATTTATAAGTAAAGATCAAGAAAAAGTAAGAACTTCTCCTAATTTAGTAATTAGAACATTTATAACTTTAAAAAAAAACACTAAAAAAATAAAACATTTATATTATGTTTTTCTTCAAAAACTAATTTTAGTTATAATTCACTTAAAAAAAAGTTTTGTTATAATTATATGCTCTGAAATTGATAAGAATAAATAAAGAATGTAACTATATAGTGCGTGTGTAAATAGCATAACATATATATTTGCTATGCCTTAGTTAAAACAAAGCTAAAATCAGAAGTTCAAAACTAGCAAAATTTTTATTTCTATTATAAGCATGTGTTTTGTTAGGCTCTGTTGGCTATTTATCTATCTAATAATATATTCCATTTCTTTTTTTAATACTTTTATCTGTTAACTTTGCCAATATCTATTACTTTGTTTATTTTTATCGAAGTTGCCACATTAACACAATCTCTCCCTCTATATATATCTATCCATATACCATGGATAATCACTCATTCTACCAATCACTCTCCGTTTTCAAAGGCTATCACCAAATCTCATTCTCTATTCTGCAACTATTTGGATCACTGATTTTGGTAATAATCTTATTTTTCTATATCCATCTCTTCCTCCTTCCCCATATTTTAGAGTGTAACATTTGTTCATGTGCATGATCTATTATTATTGTTGTTCAAAATCCCAAAGATTTAATGTTCTATCTTCAGCTAATTGCTATATTAATATTGGTGCATTTCTTTATGAAAGTGTATTCACTCTTTGGAATAAAAGAGAAGACAAAAAAAAGGGAAGTGATTTTGGAAGCTAACTTGGACTTAGGAGTGAAGATGTTGGGAATTTTCAAGAACAAGTTGGTTGATCCTCCAGAGGAGCTCAATAGTCCAGCTTCTCCTAATTCATCCAGAAACTCTAAGCAGCCTGATGAAATCCTTCAGCATTTTGTATCCACCAATCCTTCCAATGCTTTCTCCATGAGCTTTGGAAATGATGCTTTGCTTGCTTATTCCCCTTCTAACAAGCCCTTCATGCATCATGGGTATGTGCCTCCCCTTTAATTTTGTTATTTGTGAAATTGGATTAGAAACATTATTAGTATAATTGAAAATAATGAAAAAAAAAACCCAATATTCAATTAACTCTTAAGATCACAATTGATTATTTGAAAATAAGTACTTCATCTTTATAAATTTCACGGCAACACATAATGCTGATTTAATGGATTGGATCTAAAAATGAAGGATTGAATAATGAACTATGTGTGTGTCTATGTTCTGTTGAGTTATGTTTTTCTCAAAGAATGAAAACCCATTTGGTTAATTAACTATAAGATTTTAATTGATTATATGAAACTAAGTAGTTTATGTTTTTTTTTTTTAAATTTCTTGGCAACACATGGCATTGACTTAATGGATTGGATCTAAAATTTTGTTGGCATGATTTATGAATAATGTGTATATAACTATATATATGTTTTGTATGAATTATGTTTCTAATTCAAACAATTGTGTCACACATGCATCAGGATGTTTTGTGGTTTAGACAACATATATTGTGCTTTCATGGGTCACCTGAACAATCTAAGCGTGCTGCTCAAGCGTTATGGCTTATCAAAGGGGACCAATGAGGCCATGTTCATCATTGAAGCCTATAGGACACTTCGTGATAGGGGTCCATACCCAGCTGATCAGGTCCTCAAAGAACTTGAAGGCAATTTTGGATTTGTGATCTATGATAACATTAATGCAACTGTTTTTGCTGCATCTGTAAGGCCCTTTCTGAATCTTTCCATGTACATTTTTTTTTGAGAAATAAAGAAAAGGATGTGACATTATAATTTATAAGGTACATAGTGTTATTAACGTGTATTGCTAATGTGTATCCACATGTTGTGTATGCTTGAGCAGGATTGTAATGGACAAGTTGGGCTCTTCTGGGGTATTGCAGCTGATGGTTCTACTGTTATTTCTGATAACTTGGACCTTATTAAAGCAAGTTGTGCTAAATCATTTGCACCATTCCCTACTGGTATGTAATTTTGTTACTTTCTCCATTGAAAAATAAGGATTTCATAATTTTAACTTTATTTAAGATCTTTAAAGGATTCCATAATCCTGGTTTTCTATTTCTCTTTATTATGATGTCATTCATTTGCCTTATAAAGAAAAAATATGTAATTCATGGCTTTTACTTAATCTTAGATATTTGATTTCATTTGTATGGTCCTCTAATGTTCTAGTCAGATTTTGTACCTTTGGTTCAAAACCATCATTTGAGTTATAAATCTCTTTTCTGTCAAATCAAATTAGTTCAATTATAAGATAATTGCAAGATTGACTAGAGGCTAATAGAAATCTAGAAGCATATGATTTATTTGGAATTTAATGATTGAAATTTTTTTGAATGAAAATGCAGGGTGCATGTTTCATACTGGGCATGGTCTGATGAGCTATGAGCATCCAAATATGAAGATGAAGGCAGTGCCAAGGGTTGACAGTGAGGGGTTTATGTGCGGGGCCAACTTCAACGCGGACTCACAATCAAGGAAGTCAATGATGCCACGTGTTGGAAGTGAAGCCAATTGGCCTACTTGGGGTTCCCAAGCCTAATTCATCATCTAAGCAACATTATATTATTATTATTATTACAATAACGTTATTTGGACATTCATAACTAATATTAAAGTCTAACATCTATCATCTTGGTAAAAATGTGGAGAATAGTAAAAAATATAAATTGAAAAATCCACTATTTTTTACGCAAAATGATATGTGTTAAACATAAATATTAGATGTAGATATCCGAATAATATTATTGTATATTTATTTCTTATCACCCTGTTATGTAAAGAGGTATCTGTATCTCCCTGTTTTAGCTCTTTTGGGAATTTTTGTATTGTGCTTTGTTTTTTCCTCCTTTGGATCAATTTTGATGTGTACATATTTACGATCAAAGGTAGCATATGACTTTTGATCATTTGCTACATGAATAAAAGCAAGTTTAAGTTTAAATTGTGATGCGTAATTTTATTTTATTTCTTTGTGTAAAATGTGATGTGTAATTTTGCGTAGTGTTATACAGTGCTGCTGTCGAAGTTTTAACAAGGCAGGTTGGAGGGAAAATCACCCAATGTTACACATAATGTGGATTATAGATTTGTCTAATTGAATAGAATACTTGTGTGAAAAACTGAAAATCGAATGTTGGTGTGGATGTGCAGATGAAGGGTTTTGTAACGTGGTGCAAGGATTGGAATTATACTTCGAGCTGAACATGCTAGCAATAGAAACACTTTCTTTTCTTTTTTTTTTTAATATAAAAAAATTGCTTTTATTTGTTTTATGAGGAGCAAAATATTCAATAAACCAAACTAAGTCTAAGAATTTATGCTAATTGAAGTTCAAGAACAAAATGAAAAGATCTTAAAATCTATGATATTTAACTTGCAAAAAAAAAAAAAGAAAAAAGAAGTTAAGTTAATCAAATACAAAAATGGATTTTCTTAAGTTAAAAAAATAAATAAAAAATATTACATAGATTCAACCATTCACTTTGTATTAGCACCAGCAAAAAAAAAAAAAAAGGACTAAACTATCACTTTACTCCCTCACTTTGTAAGGAGTTTTCATTTTAGTCCCTGATTTTTCAATAATTCCTTTTTAGTCCCTCACTTTGAAAAAAGTTACTTACGTTAGTCCCTGAGAACGTTTTCCGTTTATGGACGTTAACGTCGCCGTTAACTTACAATATCGTATTTCATTTTAGTCCCTAACTTAAAATTTTTAATTCACTTTAGTCCCTCATTATATCACGTTTCATTTTAGTCCCTAACTTAAAAATTTTAATTCACTTTAGTCCCTCCCTATAATAACAATGATGTTTCTTTCGCTTTTCTCTTGTAGTGTGACTACCATAAAAGTATTGACTGTTCTTCTTGTTATTCTGTAAACTAACTTTATAGTTTATATAAGCACTGACTCCAAACTTTGCACCTGAAGGCATCAATTGGAAAGTTTCTTTCGGATGAACACTTCAAAGTACATTATTTCACTATCCATATAACTAGTATGTTTTTACTCTAAACTCTTTAATGTTTTAGTTTTTTTTTATAAGCTCTTTAGTGTTTTAGTTATCTATCCATATGTGAACTAACCGGAATCCTACGGACAACAAGTTAAGATATATGAAGGGTCTTCCATAATACAAAACAGCGCCTCTGTTTGATAGGCTTGTGTTTAACAATGTATTCCATATTCACTTTACACTTATGAAATTTGCACATAGTTTGATTTCAAAACTAAAACATTGTTGTAACAAAAAAAAAAAAACTAAAACATTTTTTGTATTGATAGACAAAACAAGCTCTAGGTGAACGAGTTCGTATCTTGCTATCAAGAGCGGCTCCTTTACCTAGGCATGTAGAGGAATTTTTGAGGTATGACATTTGAATATCAAGCTAAACAAATTGGGGGAGTTTACAATATTTTGGTAATGACTCTTAAACACAGAACTCAATAGAATATTTTTGAATCAAAACTATTGATACCTTCAAATGCGAAGTTTGGAGTCAGTGCTTATATAAACTATAAAGTTAGTTTACAGAATAGCAAAAAAAACATTAAGTCAATACTTTTATGGTAGTCACACTACAAGAGAAAAGCGAAAGAAACATCATTGTTATTATAGGGAGGGACTAAAGTGAATTAAAATTTTTAAGTTAGGGACTAAAATGAAACATGATATAATGAGGGACTAAAGTGAATTAAAATTTTTAAGTTAGGGACTAAAATGAAATACGATATTGTAAGTTAACGGCGACGTTAACGTCCATAAACGGAAAACGTTGCCAGGGACTAACATGAGTAACTTTTTTCAAAGTGAGGGACTAAAAAGGAATTATTGAAAAGTTAGGGACTAAAATGAAAGCTCCTTACAAAGTGAGGGACTAAAGTGACAGTTTAGTCAAAAAAAAAACCATTCACTTTGTATGTGTTTTATGTTTAAAAGTTGTAAATCATTAAAGTGAATAAATAAAACTAATACTTGACACTCCATTTATTTATTTATTTATTTATTATTTTGAAGGATACATTCTTGTCAAATGGACTCCCCTTCATACAATTAAATAAGTCCCATATGGCCATATGTCGTTGCTTTACTTTTAAGTTAAAATTGCACGATATATCTACCTCTATATAGCAAATTAGAGTAAACTATTTTGAGTGAGATAAACTCTTCATCTTCCTTGGAAAGCTGGATAAATTGGTAAAGTTTTCTCATTAAAACACAAATAAGATTCAGATAATTTAGATGATAAATAATTATGAATCAACAGTTGGATACAACGTTACTAAGAACAAATCCTTACTCTTAATAAAGTTCACCTTACTTTTCTGAAGAGACATCATTAGCATAGTTCCAGCATATACTGCTATGATACAAAAAAAATGTGATGTGCACCATCTACAGGGAGACAACGATTAAGCAGTTACAGAAATATATTTTAACAGTGGACTAAAGTTTCCAGTGACAATCAAAATAAGCGAGCTCCCTGAACCACCAGTAAATGCATACACTTTGTTGTCTCTTGCGGCACGTAACCAAAACACCCATTACTCCAAATTGAGTTACAGGACCTGTAATTAAGTCCGAAGAGTGCATTGATGATCATGCAGAGGCATGAAGGTGCAACTTGGGATTTGGTTGATATGATTACACACATTGATCATATAAAACATGACTTGTGGGAAGCAGCAGATCAACGTGGAGAAAAGAAGGCACTGTCGATCAATTCAGACCAAACCGTATGCAGTATCCAAGATTTTTATTTTAATCCATGTCTACAAAAATCTGCAATAAGTGAAGATAAGTCAGAATGTTATCCAAGCTGGAGGGCAAAGGCAAGACACTACATCAAATGTGTTTTGGAAAGTTTGAACAGCGAAAATATAACTGCTCGTAAAACAACCAATTCGTACAACTAACCTCTAAATCAGGAAGGGGTTCATAAGATTTCATCTCTCTAGTGTCGAAAACTGTAATGCCCATAATTCTCTGAATTCCGGGTTTGGTAGCTATGAGATTCTGCATTAGTTATGACATTTCAAACAGTATCAAACAAAAAGGTCTCATTCTAAAGAGCAAGTACAAATGCAATGAATGCACTGCTTTGCCTATCAAAAAAAAAAAAAAAAAAACAAACAAACGCAATGAATGCACTGAATCTCAAGTTGCAACAGGCTTTATTTTCCCCCAAGGGAAGATTTCAATACCACTACAATAGATAACTGACAGTCTGACAGATACATGAGCAAAATTCATCAAGCTCATACCAGGTGGAAATTTGTGGATCCTAAAGCCTCAACATGTGATAAAATCTGTTCAGAGATTGAAAAGTCACAAGTCAAAATTAACTGCAAGCAAAATTCAAGCAGGTAACTCTACTATCCATTGAAAAAACCGTAATAGCATTGTGCATAATGGCAATATCTAAACCTAAAAAACAGAAATTATGATACAGCACAAAGTGTACCAGAAAAAAATAATGGTATAAAATTGACCAATCTAAGGCAGAGATGAATCCAGTCAAATGCATTACCATTGATTGAAGACCATTAATCATAACAACTCTCTCCGCATATGAACCATTTTGAGATAAGCTAACTTCAAATGGGCCCATCTCTCTGTCTGTCTGGTTTCTAAGACTCAGTTTTAGCTGTGCAAACAAGCAACCAACTTCAGCATCCAAATTTTTTTATTTATATTGCTACAATAAACTTGAGAATTAAATGTAAAGCACGATCAGAAACAGTTATCCATATTCACTATGATGGCTAATAGATTCAACCAACAGCTACTAGATAGGATGAAAAATGACCAAAATTAATTACAAGCAACATAATGAGCACACTAGTTAATGGAATTGATTACCGTAAACGGTCTTTGAAGGCTAATGATAGATGGAACATCTACAACTTGTAACTCAATCTCCTTCTTTGTTGTGGGCTGCAAAGAAACAGTTCCAGGCAGTTGAGAATATGCATGAAGTGTGCGTGCCACATGTTTGATGAAAAATACTTGTGTTTGAGAAAACAGAATAATCATAATTCAGAAAAACCAAAGGCACACATTTGGATGGGCCCGTGCATACAGAAAAGGACCCCGGAGACAAGAACTGCAAAGACTTATACTCAGCAGGTTTTGAAGATTATACATGTCATAATTGATTCTTGAATTGAAGTTGAATGGGAAAAAGGAAAAACATTGTGGTAGATTGTGATGAACATTATGCAGAAACAAAGAAGTCTAACCATCAACTTTCTCAATGTTAACTGATAAACAAGGTTACATGAATACATCGGATAACTGATTTATATATCAATTATAATCACTGGAAGGAGAAGAAAACACTTACAGTCCCCAATATATGCTGGGTCTGCAGTCGACCAGGTTCACCCAAATTTGTTCGCCATGTTATCTGGAGTTTGCCAAGAACATTACTTCCCTCAACTTTTGCTTCAGCAGAAGCATCTTGCGTCGATTTCAATTGATAGAGATAGTTGTAAATTCCTCCACCAGATCTAATTAGCACTGGTGGCTTAAATGCCTCTCTGAAAGTTGAATTTACTTTATATGAATGAATAATAATAATAATAATAATAATAATAATAATAATAATAATAATAATAATATTATATTTACGCTAAATGAGCCAAAAATATTAGGTAATAGAATAGTCAAAACATGGTAAATGATGAATTTAAAATGCTTCATCCTAGAAGGTATACATGGCACGACCTTTGATTATCTTTCTCAGAATGATGCCCATCACCTTTAAGTATTGTTGCACTATAATGCTGAGCAGGTTCGAAATCTACTTGGTCCATGAAAAGGTTTGATTTTGTGTGGTTCTCAATACAAGCTTCCAAAAAGGTAGTTTCCTGAGACATATCAGGAGATAACTTGATGTACAAATGTAGGTAGTAGTGGGCACTTCAATTTACAGAGCTGATATAATTTCCATAAAACCATAAATTGGAGATGAAAACATTACATTCTTATTCACCTTAACAAGTGAAGAAATGAAAGCTTCTTCTGGAACAATAAAGGGACCGGGAAGATGCAAGTTAATATGTTGCAGCATAAAGTTAAAGAACTTGAACAATATTTTGATTGGCTATTCAAGATTGGTTTAAAAAGAGAACTGATGATCAATCCAATATTGAACACAAAGCCCCAACAAATGAACACATAAAATACGTTTGTGCAATTTCAGAAGTCTCATATTTCAAATCCTTTACACAGGATTATGCAATAATCAAATCCTATCCAAAAATATTTTATATTTTATGTAAAAGAAAAGTTCTTAATGCCAGATCCATAATGGATTCATAAAAAATAGACCACACAAAAAGTGAAAACAATTTAGAGGCTCATATAAATTGAGGCTTTTTGTATTCATGAGTATTAGTCCATTCCTTCCTCGCTTTATGTAATCATACATTCACAAAAAGCCAAGAGACACTTGCAGTTATGCATAACCCATAGTATCTTAGTAATAATTCAGAAATGCATTGCCTCACAAAAAGAAATACTTTAAATGGATATGAAAGTAGAAATAGTAAGCTCATGCTGTTTTATGATCGACTATAAACCAGATTCATTGCTGATTGCATTTAACACACATTCTTTAGCATACCTTGGTCTACCAAGAAGTTTTTTTCATTTCTTTGAACATTTTTCTACCGATCTTGAGAGCTTTAGATGACCATTTGTTTGAAAAACAAATAAAATGGAAACTTGGTGAAACCATAATGTTACTAAGGAATTTATTGTTGGCAGTTAACAGGTTTTAAATCCTGGAATTTTATCACGCCTTTTCCATTTTAAGGACATGAACAAGCAAAATTGCAAATAATACTAAACCGATAGAACATAAAAAGTTCAAACACCAACAAAAAGATACAACTTCAATTAGCATTTGGCAGTTCCAAATAAGACCAGAGCATGTTTATCTTGGAAAAAATCTCCACTTACAATGGAATAGTAGATTGAAATCATCAACATACCTTGATAACACGGACCTGCAAAAAAAGTTTTCAACAAGCAGACAAGTCATGCAAATGTTGAAAGTACAATTAGAAAACATAAAATTTACTAGAAAACATGATTTCATTCAAATTCAATCAATATCAATATATCATTCACAAGGGAAAAATTAATACCTTTGTCCTAACAGAAAGTGGATTAGCCACGATGAACTTGAAAAACTGAGGAAGATATTTACGCTCACCATCACCATCATTGTACAATGCAGTGCAAACCAGCCTAAGGACAAATGCATGGTCAAATTAATGTAAAAAAAAAAGTAAACAAATGAAGAAAGAAGTAACAAAACATAGCATGCACATACCGACACAAGGAAATTATCGGAGAGCTACAACTTACGTGTGAGGCCCAAGCTCTTTGACATCGTGCTCCACGATAAAATCATAGCGCCCACCAGCACGTATTGACTCGACTGGTGACTTTGACGTATCTAGAAGTAGTATTCTCTGCCTCTCTGTTTGTATTTCAGCCTGCGAGTTACAATTTTAAGAATAATTGACTAGATTAAAATTTCAAGGGAATACAAGCAGAGTCGAGTCAACAACAAGACAATACACCAATGGAGGCTGGCACAGATGAATGGGGTCTGCGTTCCTTAAGCATGTGGTCACGGGTTTGATCCCTGACTCATGCTAATGGAGAGCGCCACCCCTAAAAAGGCCTAATCGATGTGCGCGGATTAGTAACCCAAATACGAGGGTGGATACCATGGGTTCACCAAAAAAAAAAAAAAAAAAAACAACAACAACAACAACAAGACAATTACGAAATACACTTGCAACTAAATTTTTTTGGGTTTAAATTGACACAAGACTAATAATACAGTTGTGCCAACCCTTGTTGCCCAAGTAACAAGGAACTCAGTCCCCTAGATAAAGGTCGGAAGCTCGAGTTTTGTTCCCTTAAGGTTTTCATTTCCTATCTCAACTCTGATTAATCGGAGTCCAAAGTGATATCACAAGTGAGTGAGTGAGTATAGAGAGGGCATTGCATTAGCAAGAGCTTATGAATAATGAATAAAATAAAAGAAAAATAGGTTATGAGGAAATGGAACCTTAATAATGACTTCTCTGACTTCGAAATTGGAACTGTTGTTAATACTAATATAACTGCAGAAGGTCTCTCCCAAATAAATGGCACTGCAATAATATTCGGATTAATATTAATTATATAAAATTGAAAATGAAATTGAAGTTGAAGAGGAGGAGAGAGAGAGAGAGAACCCGAAAGACTGAGGAAGAACGAGGAGGCCGGAGAGGCCCATAGGATCAGAGGAATGATGGAGGAGGAAGCGGTTACGATAATTGGGATCGGAATCGGGAGAAGGAGAAGGAGAATGAGAAGCGAAGAGAGGAGGGAGGTCGAAGGGGAGGGGATGGTCGAAGAGATCCTCGCCGAGGAAGAGATCGGAAGGGTGGAGGCGGAGGGGTGGGTCGACGTTGAAGGAAGGGCGGCAGAGTCTCATAACACGAAACGCAAGTGAATGAGATCCCGCCGTTGCCGTTGCTGTTGTTGCCGTTCCTCCGCTTTGACTCATTGTATTCTTACTTCTTCTTCCTTCTGCGATTGAACGGTGGGTGTTACGGAGCGAGAGCAGTGGTTTCAGTGATTGGAATTCTTCACCACCCCACTCACGTGGACATGGACATCTGGGTGGGTCATCTGCTCTTGGTTATCTGGGTCGGACCGGGTACAACCCACTTTATTATTATTATTATTATTATTATTATTATTATTATTATTATTATGACTTATTTATGCTTTTGGTCCCTAAAAGTTCAGCGTGTTTTGATTTTAGTCCCTATAAATTATTTTGACCGTGATTGGTCCTTAATTTTTCAAACATTTTGGTTTTGATCCACTCCATTATGAAAAAACTGTTATTTGCTGATGTGGCTAGCGGAACATCATATCAGCAGTCACGTAGTGTGAGGAGACGCCAAAAAAAGTGATACGACGTGGATGATAAGGATCCATGGACAAAAAATGGTCTCATACGCAAAATTTTGCGGTTATGGACCTGAATCATCCATGTCAAAATACTTATTTGACGTTATCTCACACTACGTCACTGTTAGTGTGAGTTTCCGTTAACCTCGTCAACAAATAATTGATTTTTTCTAACAAATGGGACCAAAACCAAAATGTTTGAAAAATTAAAGACCAGTCACGGTCAAAATAATTTTTAAAGGCTAAAACCAAAACACGCTGAACTTTTAGAGACCAAAATCATAAATAAACCTATTATTATTATTATTAACTAGTGCCGATTCTTATAATTATCAACTTTACCATATTACATTGATTTATCTTGAGATTTGGTTTTATTATATGACTAAATTGTCACTTTAGTCCCTCACTTTGTAAGGAGCTTTTATTTTAGTCCCTGACTTTTCAATAATTCCTTTTTAGTCCATCACTATGAAAAAAGTTACTCACGTTAGTCTCTAACAACGTTTTCCGTTTATAGACGTTAACGTCGTGGTTAATTTATAATATCGTATTTCATTTTAGTCTCTAACTTAAAAATTTTAATTCACTTTAGTCCCTCAATTCACTTTAGTCCCTCATTATATCATGTTTCATTTTAGTCCCTAACTTAAAATTTTAATTCACTTTAGTCCCTCACTATAATAACAATGATGTTTCTTTCGCTTTTCTCTTGTAGTGTGACTACCATAAAAATATTGGTTGTATGTTCTTTTTGCTATTCTATAAACTAACTTTATAGTTTATATAAGCATTGACTCCAAGCTTTGCATTTGAAGGTATCAATAGTTTTGATTCAAAAATATTCTATTGAGTTTTGTGTTTAAGAGTCATTACCAAAATGTTTTAAACTCCCCCAATTTGTGTAGCTTGATATTCAAACGTCATACCATATCTTTGTGATAATGTAGATCCACTAGTTATCCTAAAAAATTCCTCCACATGCCTAGGCAAAGGAGCAGCTCTTGATAGCAAGATATGAACTCGTTCACCCAGTGCTTGTTTTGTCTGTCAATATAAACAATGTTTTAGTTTTTTTTTTTGTTACAACAATGTTTTAGTTTTGAATGAAATCAAACTATGTGCAAATTTCATAAGTGTAAAGTGGATATGGAATACATTGTTAGACACAAACCTATCAAACAGAGGCGCTGCTTTGTATTATGGAAGACCCTTCATATATCTTAACTTGTTGTTTGTACGATTCCAGTTAGTTCACACATGGATAGATAACTAAAACACTAAAGAGCTTATAAAAAAAAGGCTTAATTGCATAATTGGTCATTTATCTTATTTATTATATTCACTTTTTTTTTTTGTAAACATTTATTATATTCACTTTGGTCCTTTATCTTTTTTTTGCAATTTACTGGTCCTTTATTTTTTTTAAAGATTCAGTTTGGTCCTTCCGTTAAAATAAAGTTAAATGAGAAGGAATATTCCAAGAATATTCCCCCTTCTAGGCTTAATTGCATAATTGGTTCTTTATCTTATTTATTATATTCACTTTGGTCCTTTATCTTAATATTTCAAGAATATTCCCTCTTCTTCTTCCTCTTCCTCTGCTCTCTCCTTACAGCGGCGACAGCCACTATCGGCGCCACCGCCCATGCCACCGTCGCCGTCATTTTTAGAAATTAATCGGAGTTTTTGAAGCATTTTGCACGTGTTTTCACACGTTTTTCAGCAGGTTCAAAGGAGGAGACTATTGTTGATAACCAAGGTTTTAGAAAAGGGACCCTAGAATTCGGATTTTGAGGAAAAAAGAACAAAAAACACGAATTTGTTTGAGGAATAATGAAAATAAAGCTTAAAAACCGTGAAAAATTAAAGAACATTGAAGAAATTTGATGATTTTCGAGGGAAGAGGGTGTGAGCCCATAGTGGCTGCCGCCGCTGTAAGGAGAGCAGAGGAAGAGGAAGAAGAAGAGGGAATATTCTTGGAATATTAAGATAAAGGACCAAAGTGAATCTAATAAATAAGATAAAGGACCCTTATGCAATTAAGCCTAGAAGGGGGAATATTCTTGGAATATTCCTTCTCATTTAACTTTATTTTAATGGAAGGACCAAACTGAATCTTTTAAAAAAAAATAAAGGACCAGTAAATTGCAAGAAAAAGATAAAAGACCAAAGTGAATCTAATAAATAAGATAAAGGACCAATTATGCAATTAAGCCTAAAAAAAAACTAAAACATTAAAGAGTTTAGAGGAAAAACATACTAGTTATATGAATAATGAAATAATGTACTCTTAAGTGCTCATTCGAAAGAAACTTTCATATTGATGCCTTCAGGTGGTTAGTTTACAGAATAACAAAAAGAACAGTCAATATTTTTAAGGTAGTCACACTACAAGAGAAAAGAGAAAGAAACATCATTGTTTGTTATAGTGAGGGACTAAAGTGAATTAAAATTTTTAAGTTAGGGATTAAAATGAAACACGATATAGTGAGGGACTAAAGTGAATTAAAAATTTTAAGTTAGGGACTAAAATGAAATACGATATTATAAATTAACGGCGACGTTAACGTGATATTGTCAGAGACTAATGTGAGTAACTTTTTTCAAAGTGAGGGGCTAAAAAGAAATTATTAAAAATCAGAGGCTAAAATGAAAACTCCTTTGAAAACTAAAGTGACAGTTTAATCTTTATTATATTTACCTCTCTTGAGACTCAATCAAATCACCTAGTATCAAGGTTTGATGACCTCAACCACAATGATAACCATAACAATATGTATAAATGTAAAACTATTTTTAAAAGTAAGTGTATATCCAAAATGAAATATCAATGATAAACCCATCCTTGAATCATTTGATGAGTGTAAATCTCCATGCTGATAAACTGGGGGTGATGCTTTGATGCCCCTTTTCGAGTTTTTGGGAATAATGCTCCCTTATTTATTGTCATCGATTTGTCAGTAAGTGGGAATTACTTTCTTGCAACTTAATTTTGAATTGTTGCTATGCAATTCTATTTTGGATCAATGATACTTTGTCATCTAATATATTATTGTCATGGCATTGTTTAAGAAAGTCAAAATAACATGTTAAGTGGCAAAGTATCATTGATCTAACATAAAATTGCATAGCACCAACCAAAATTAGGTTGCATACTAGAAATACTTTTAGTAAAAACAACGAAGGGTTGAGTTGAAACATATAAAATGTTGAAATGTTAATCTTGTTCTTGCTCCCTTTATCCATCCCAACTCCTCCTCCATCTCTCCTTCGGTGACCATGGTAGAACCCCAAATCCCCACCACACTAACCTCTCACCTCCACCATATTCTCCCTTCAAAACCCAACTCCATTTTCAATTCCCTCAACTCAAAATCCAAAAAACCCATATAACAACTCATTAACGGTAATGGCTCTCTGATGTGGAGTGCGTGACAGTGACTCTCTTTGATGGTTTTTAAGGCCTAAAGGATGCAGGCTGCTCTTAGATGGTGATTTAGACGTTAGTGGTGTAAATTTGCGTTCGTGGTGGTTAAACAAAGAGAGCAGCAATGATGGTGGAGAGCCTAAGGTGAAGAAGCATGTTAAGTAAGGTTGAATTGGATGGAGGTTGAAAATAAGGGTAGAAATGAGTTTTCGTATGTTAAAAATAAAGGGAGCATGGATAACAATTTAAAAAAAAACACAGTTTAGAAGGCAAGTGATAACAAGTTTCCATGTTATCCTTAACATCGTTTCAGAGGAACATCATGTGACTTTATGCAGCCATTGACTTGACAACGATATGAAGGCATCAGACAAACAACCACAAAAATACAAACTACAAAAAATAACTTGCTTTTTCAAGTATAACTTCATTATTGAACCAATATAGCCCACCAAAAAGAAACTGATTTACAAGGTTCTAAT
The DNA here is from genome assembly GCA_037953625.1 of Crotalaria pallida. Classification (NCBI taxonomy): domain Eukaryota; kingdom Viridiplantae; phylum Streptophyta; class Magnoliopsida; order Fabales; family Fabaceae; genus Crotalaria; species Crotalaria pallida. The sequence goes on from CM075655.1 coordinate 111,759,076, forward strand.
GAAGACCAATAAAATGGTAAACTAGTCTATTGATTACGTGGTTTCTGTAATGCATAACCAACTACCCGAATCTTAAGAGAGTTTGGCCACCAACAATAACAAAGGAAACCAACTTGTAAGGCAAATGTACACCTCTTCTCTACTGTAAAATTCCAATCAAAACGTGATCTGCATTCAGATTATACAATCAGAATGCTGCCTACCTTCCCCCTAAGTGAAACTCTTGCTTACAATATAACACTGTAATGAAGAAAACTACACAACTCGAACCCATGTTCCACCGCACATCGGGCAGCCATAAACCCAGCGGCTGATCCACCATATCTCCTTTTCATTCTGATTAGGAGAGGTGGTACCATCTGGTGAAGTAAAAGAAGAAGTCTGTCGCATGCATCTTATGCACTGCACGAAAGAAGAAAACAAAAATCACAAAACAGAAGATGCTGAGTGCAGAGAGATTATAAACTTTGGAGTAGCAAAGGAAGAATAAAAAGTGATCATTTACTGATTAACGAGCATCCACAAAGGAATGTCTGTTCACCAAAATTGATTATGATAGACCTCTAGCATTGACACTGCAGAATAACTACTGTTGTGGAAAACATATTCAAGATGCCTATCAAGTATCAACGTTTAAAAGTAAACATATCTGTATTTCACTAATATGTTCATTCAAACAGTGGTATGAACCAAAAGCATGGCATTTCGGATTACTAGAGAAATTAAAAATTGCAGATCTACAAATTCACATCAAGAAGTGTTGATGCAATAATCATTTAATATTATTATCCACACAAAAACAATAATAATCTTGAATTACTGAGTAGACTCTAGGGTTAAAATATTGGTAGAAGAGTAAAACTTGATACACATCCACATCCCAGCCCCAAGTAGACACGATCAAACTTTTGCAGTGTTTATCATTCAAGAATATAGTTCCATGGATAAGAATTAAAATGTTTATAATAAGTATTATATGTTTCACTAATAAGAAAACCTAATAAAACCTAGTGTATCATTGATTTCAAAATAGCTTTAGAGTAAATAATAGGAAAACACACTTAAATTAGAAATAATTTTCAACACTCAACAGCCTAAAGTGAATTATGCAAATCACCCAAACAACAAACCTTTTCCAAGTTTTCCAAAACAGTAGAGAAGAAAAAGGAAAACACTTCTAAGTTATGCAACCCTTTTAAGTACAAATGGACAGAAAATGATATAAACAAATGAACAAAAATATTTTCAAACCTTGTACCAGACCCCTTCAAGGCCAGTCTTCCACATTGTAGTAATAACATCTCTTCGAGACCCCATTATACCGAGATAAGCTCCCAGGCCCACAGAAGAGTTTAACCCAAAAGCAGCATCTCTTTCAGACATCCTGCGCTTCCTTGGCCATAAGCGATGGGCTCCATTGTAGGCATCACCATGATCCAATGAGCTGAAAAAATGTGGGTCAGAGCTAACTAGTATCGGTTCATCATTCATAAAATCAATATCCTCTGGATCAGACGAAGGTCCTCCAAACATATTCCGTCTATTCCACTCTTCTGCAGGAGGGTGGAGTTCTAGTTCGCGTAGTAGAAGACCAGCAGCATCTGCACCTCTAGGACGAGGCATATTCTGCATATTATCATTTTTGTTTTTGATTAGAGTAGGAGCCATAAACCAAAAGGTTAATCCAATGAAACAAATCATAAGGCACTCAAAAGAAAGAAAAAAGAGAGGGCCTAACAAATATAACTAAATGGATATCAAAATCTTAACTTTCAATCATGAAGAAGCACCTACATAATCTAATAAACTGTGCTGTATCACTGAATCAGAAACAACATTTGGCTGTAAAAGGAATCCTAGGGTATATAAGAATAACTGAGTCACCTACATAATCTAAAAAACACGAGGCAATATCATTAAAATACTAATTATAATTAGATTAATATGTTTCTCAGAAACATTGAATTCCAAAGAAGCAGAAAAACATGAAGTTACCTGCATATGCGGGCCAAGGGATGCTTCGACAACCTCTGGCAGAACAGTGTAGTTTCCATCTATATAATGCAGCCGAATCTGAATGTTGCTGCTGCCAACCTGAGAAATTGGTAATGGATGTTGTAAGCCAGCAGTCCGGCGACAGAGATCGATCAGTACCATAAAAAGCACCTTAACCTGTATTATAAGTGAGAAGAGCACTTAAGTAAAACAACTTTCCACTTAGAAGCAAAACAAAAAAATAAAGAAATAATACGATTACAAAAAGAGAGGATAAGAAATCTACACCAGATAACCACCAAAAAAAATACCAAGGAACCAACAAACAAAATTTAAGATAACAATGGACAATGGAAGCCCAAAGTCTAGGCAGATCCTCCTAAGAAAAAAAATTAACACTTGGGAGCAAAGATATTGGGCCATGTAACAATGTCAGGCCAATCTCTCTGCATATCTAACAAAGAAACACCTCAGCAAAACACCAAAACGAAGACAAAAACAAATATTAGCTTAAAGATTCTAGCATTAGGCTCCAAGGCACAGCAAATACAGCACACAGTCAAAGAATCTTTGTAGTTTTGCAGAAGCCAAAACCTCTAAAATAAATAAGAAACTATTGCAGATCCCTTAGGAGAAACCCAGATCCCAATATCCCAAAAAGCTCATTCCAGAGAAATGAGCCCCATTTTCTGAACTAGAACGGCACATCACACATATTAGCTGACAAAATAGAGAGTTTATGCTTTTGTAACATGTCATTATTGATAATACTATTAAGAAGAATCCAGACAAAAGATTTGACATTTGGGGAAGCTTTGGATTTAAATGTGTTTATCCAAAAGGAATCTTACCCTATTAAGGGGGATTTAATCAGCAACAGAAAATAGGATTTACAAGAAAAGACTCCCTGAGAATCAAAGGAGCAAACCCTATTATCCTTATTGAACAAAAGTTGGACAGATTAAAGCAAAATCAAAAGGGACTCAAACTCAGTAACTTCTCTATGATGCAAATATCAAGAAAGAAAGAAAAAACTTCAAAAGATTAGGTGACGACAAGTGAAACTGATGAACATGGGAATTATGAGAAGGACAACGCTAAAACAGCCTTGGATATGGACGGGCATTTATAAGCCAAGTATCTTCCCAGAACTTGATACAATCCCCATCACCCAAAGTCACACAAGACTAGGTGAGTAGCTTGGTTCACAGATTTGTTGTCCCACCCATTCAGATGCAAACCATATTTGCTTCTACTATCTTTACACCATAAAGAGGAGATTTGAAATGGAAAATCTCAAATCCACTAGCTGTCAAATAAAGACCTACTATATAATCTCAGTGTTGAGATATTATTCAGAAATACAAGATATAGTTTGTAATTAGATTATTTTGCTGTATCTTTATCATTATCTGTCCTAGTATAGCTGATATTACTCCCTTTAAGTTTAGGGATTGATTAGTCATAGTTTGTATATAAATAGTGTACCCAATATTCATCAATATCAAGTCAATGCATATTTTCACATTCAAGTCTCAGTAAGTAAAATAAATTATCACGACTTGGAAAACTTATTCATTCAAATCACAAAAACAGTTGGAGTCTTTGATTAAGTCACCACATTTAATCACTTTATACCTCATCAAACGTATATCCTTGGCCTGCATTTCCAGTACCCACTCTTGAACGTGCAGATGTTTCTTCACCTACTTTTGCCCCAGGTACAAGCTGACCAGCTCGACCTACCTGACCATCATCTGACTTCACTGCTGATGAACCTGGTTTAGAAATCTCATCTACCTTGCCAGGAGCAGGAGCATTAGGTTGAGGCCTTTGTGTATTTGCATCAGCAGTTCTAGATGCAACCCCCGAAAAGCGGGGAAGTTGTGTCCTTCGAAAGAAATAGCAGAAGAGCAAAAGTTGGCACAATCTGTGAAGGAAATGACAGTCCCCGATAAGCCTGACTGCTGGTGTTCCAGGAAATGTTCCTGTATTGATGCTAATAGGCATAAATGACGAAGGGCCACTGATAGGGTTAGGTGCTGGATTAGATGCTCCATCAGTTGTGTTACTAAGCTTGGCAAGAGCCCCTTGTACCCAAGCTATCTGGGTGCTTCCCATAGAGCTGGCACTGCCATTTTGACCTCCTGGAAAACATCGTTTAGTTTGATATGTAAAATAAACCAACAGATAATGCTAATGGTTGATGCATTAAAGCAATTCAAGGTAAGGATAGTCGATCATTTTCTATGACCATTAACATAGAACCACCAAATCAATGCTTTTAAAGAAGATACCAAATGAAAGTAAATTGCAATTCAGAAGTATGGATCAATTCAAATTGTTATTTTTGGGATGAACAGAACGGTAGTAAGGATATGTAAAGGCTCATCCTAAGGATCACCTCCAAAGAATTTTTTTCTCCATCGAAGGGGGGTGTACTCAACAAGGCATGTTACTTGATAGCAAAACAGATATAACAAATATTTATCCCAAAAAACATGAAATTAGTATATAAGTCCAAGTTCCAATACTTTTTAAGAGTTTTCAAACAGGCCCTCATTGTTACGGAAAAAACATCAATGGGATCCTTCAAACTGATTATTTTTCTGTCAAAACTGTATTTGTCTCAAAATTCCCTCATCTTTTTTGTCTCAAATTGGTCCCTTAACCAAATTGTTTTTCTCAAGTTGGTCCATAACGTTAGTTTTTATAGCATGTTCCGTTACAATATTCTGTTAAACTTATTAAAATAAATTTTTTTTTTCTAACGGAATATTCTGTAGTTGTACTATGAAGTTTAGCCGAATATTCTAATGGAATATGCTAAAAACTAACGTTAGGGACCAAATTGATAAAAACAATCAAGTTAAGCGATCAAAATGAGATTAAAAAAAGATGAAGGACCATTTTGAGACAAATAAATAAGATAAGGGACCAAATGAGTTGTTTTGCCCATTTATTTTTACTATGGAACATATTCTTAGTTTTAAAACTATGGGGACTATTTAAAAATTCCTAAAAAGTACAGGGACCTGCAGACTAGCTTAACCTCCAAAAAAATAACAACTAATCAGTGCGCACTGACCCTGACTTGTTGCAGGAGCTGCAGAACTTTGGGTTTGACTGGCAGCTACATTGCGGTTGCTTCCAGTGCCTGAATTCACGGCATGAGTTGCCAACGTGCGGCAGAAACTTGCATAACGTCGCAAACGTGTAATAAAATGTGAAGCCAGATCAAGAACTGAATCAACATAAGCCTGCATAATTTGAAACACAACAAAATTGCATTTTTGTTTTTTATTAAACAAAATAAGGAATGGCTGCTGTCAAGCTGTAACTAAAGCAGACCTGAATAGTAGGAACTAGTGCAGGTTCAACAGCCATTGATTCAGGATCAATGCTGTTTAATGTTTCAGCAGATGCTTGCCATGGCTCAAGCACTAAAGCTGAAGGATTTATCAAAGCAGACTCAATTCCTTTCCCCAGCATATCCAACAACAACCTAGCTTGCATATCCAGAACCATCGCCCTGACCTCTTGGGCATTCGAACCTTCAAGCAGCCTACACTTTATCCTGTCTAGACTCTGCAATGATACAAAACTAAGTTCATGTAGCCTAAAAACCAGTACCATAAACAAACAATTTCACTTGTCTGCCCTAAAAAACAATAATGAACACAAGAATCAATAAGAAAGTCAATATTGTGATGAAGATTATGCTATAATTCTCCCAGCTGAAAGATACATGGAAGGGATGGTGCAAATTTGGTTGAAATGTGGACCTTATCAGATTTTCTAAGAGTATAAAATCAGATTCACACTGAAATCCATATGGCTATAAATATATAATCAAATAATTCAAAATCAAACGAAAGTTTGTGGTATTGGACTGAACTCAACTCAAGTCAAATGTAAACTATGAACAGTTACAATACCAAATTTTGCTTTTTATCATCCACAAATTATTCAGCAAGGACAACCAACAGGTATGGTGCTTATACCTAACTATATCAAAAGTTTCAAGATAAAATACAAAATGGTTAACATCAAGCATTTGCTACTGGGTCCAAAATTCCAATGTTATATCCATGAAAAATTCCACCAAAAGCTTAATATGAAACAATGTACTCTCACACAGCTAAAACGAAAAGAAAAGAAGTTAAAGAAAATATCGGAATGAACTATGAAAGCCAATAACAGGATGTTGAAAAGGTGATAGTTCAACAGAAACATACAGGACCGTACTGTTGCCTGTGCTGAGTGCTAGGAAGAGAATGGAAATCCGCATCCAAAACTGCAATAACGCTGTTAAGTGAAACTGAAACCAGGAAGAAAAAAAAAGATCACTTGTTAATATACAGCACCAACAGTATATTATGCAGATGCTTTGTAACAGTGCATAAATAAAACAGAAGATTATATTCTCCTTTATCTCTTTCTCTGGTACAAACTTGAAGAAAATAGAAATAGTAAGAGGAGTTGATAACAAACTCCTTACCAATACCATCCTCAGCAGCACTCTGGGTGCAGCCCACAGCATCCCACCAATCAACTCCAACCAAAAGGCTCCACCAAAACCTGTTTTCCTAACAGATGTTAGCAAAGTCATGCAAAACAGACAAAAGAAACAAATCGCGACTTCCACTATCTGGCACGAGTGAAAAATTAGAAGCAGCTGTAAATTTATAGGATTATTAAGAAACTGTCAGGATGTCACACACTTAATTGGGGTTTGTGAAATCACCTTTCAGCAATTGCACGCTCCCAAGTTGATGAAGTGGCCTTTACTTGACTAATGGGAATAGCAGGAGGAAGAACCCGAATTATTTTCAATATAGTATGATCCTTACTAGAGTCATGCCATACAGAAGCTGAACAGCAGCTTGTTGAAGAAAATGCAGGAACAGCAATTGCAGATCCAACATTAATCTGATAGTTGACAACAGGTGCAAAATTTGGACCAGAAAAGATGTGGACTCCACCCCGAAGAAAAGCAACGGCAATCTCACCACCATGAGCAGAGTAAACAACTCGAGCAAGTGTCCTAACATCACTTGGAAGATCAAATGGATCAAAATTGAGCCCTTTTAACTTTTCAGAACCAGACGCAGATATCTTTAGTGCATCAGTGGATATTCCAGGTGATTGATGGTTCTTGAAATCATTTGTCGGTGGTATGCTAAGGTCCACTTTGGACTGCCAAACAGTTTGCATAGGCGGTTGTCCACCCATACTAGAAGTAGGGTTCCCAAATATAGGATGGAGAACGACTTGCTGTAAAGATGATTCCCAGCGTTGAACTCTCCACCCTGTAATTGATGGTCCCTCATCCGGATCATAAGGGGACATGTACTGTCCTGCATATGTAAATCAGTTATACAACAATTTCTTAGTTCAATTACCAATGCCCATGAAACGTCCGGCATAAATTTCTGATATAAAAGCATTACTCTGTCACAACCTAGAGGTGTAAATAAGACTCGGAAAGTACATGGTTGCTTCTAATTTATTGGATCTTAGCTATTTTTAAAATTTTCTTGTGAACTGTGGATACTTTAAATTGTCTAACAGATTAGTTACTTTTCAAATGACAACAGATGGCTTTGACTACAATACTGCAACGTTACTCTAACGGGTTTAACTAACCAATCCGAGTTTCCTACCAGATTTTCTCAAGCACGTTGTAACCATTGAGTACAAAGAGAGTAAAGACTTGCACTTGTGGTGCTGGGGAAGGGTGTAATAAAGAGAGCAAGCTAAACAGACTGCATAAAATTGCATCAAGAAAGATGGCAATATTTGTGAATGGCAACTCTAGACAAAAAAAAATATAGGATTATAGAAAAGGATTGAACAAATTATCTCCATATATATTCGCTTATTTTGAATAATAATAATAGATTCAAACCGAAGAAGGTAATGGAGATGAACTGTAGATGGTAAAAGAAATGAAAGAATATGGTATGTTCCCTGTGGGAAAAAAAAAATGGGCCCCATGCTCCTTACATATGGTTTCAACTTTTTAATAACATGAACAATAAACACAATAGAGTTTCATAAAGCACAAAATGCCCTTCAACAGAATGGATAAAATCAAGATGGATGTTAATCACAATAATAAAAGGAGTTGAAATACTAGAAACAGAGAAGGCACAAAAATAAAATAAAAATTACGAGGAAGCATAACAGGAATAAATAAATTCATTATCAATGAAGGTGCACCTGGGCACAGTACAATTTGCAAACTTGTTTGAGTGGGGAAAAAAAAGTCAGAATCAGCTTCATACCTTCAACAATAACAACAGCTATCACAGAACCACCTCGAGTAGGATCGAAGGCCACTGCTGTTACACCAGAACCCCATGTAGTGGTTGCTGCAGATTGAGCTGCAGCTTCAGGAGTCACATATGCTGAAAAATTTGAAACTGGTGAGCAGTGTAGAGGTACAGAATCACCAAGATTTTGGTCTGTCTGTTTTCTCCCTTGCTTGGCTTCAGATAATAGATAATCTTGCCAACTAAATAAATAAGCAGCTAAAGGGGCAAAACCATCCCAGTTGGGTGGGGTAAGAGGTGGTGGGACACCAGAAGTGGTACTTGTCATTGGAGTTACTTGGAAACCATTTCCAGGCCCAGGTGTAACCTCCCAAACAACGATGGTGGATGGATTAACGATTGGTACACCTGCCACATGCATGGCACCACTGTCTGTTATGATAGCATCACCAGCCATAATACCACTGGGACCACAACCCAAGAGTCCTTTACTTGTGTGAAACCATTTGGATGTTTTGCCATTCTGACTAGGAGGCCACTGGGACCAATGAAGTTGAACTGAGCCCGATGAGAACACAGAACAGACACAAAGAAAATTGGGCCATCTAGCTGAAATCAAAACAGTTGCATGCATCAGATAGACAAACATAGTACTTTATAATGCATAAAGCTGTACAATATATTTTTCTTGGTGCTTGCACATCCGATGTACCCCTAAAAAAAGGCAAGCAGAATAGAGCGTGGAAGGAAGAATTGACCTGAAGTTTGAGATTGCTGTGAAAGAAACTTTTCCTCAAACGTCGACTTTGAATTGGAAGGAGAACTTGATTTGGACGAAAGCCACCTATACTGGTTTTTTCAAGAAGCAATTCATCAAGATTAAAAAAATAAGTGATTAATAAGAATTGTGATCAATTTAAATCAAGATACTAGAATCTCCACGACTTTTAAAGAATAACATCCAAAAATACTATAACCGTGTGGTGGCATAAGTTTAAGATATCTGTGCAAGTGCTCATAATCATAAGATGTACACAATATAACTATCAACAATAGAAATTACTTACGCATAATCAAATAGACATGATGAAAAATGAATCAAAAGAAACACATTAAATCAAGAAACATTCTTATGAAAGAATGATAAAGAAGCCCTTATAGAGCAGCTTTATAAACCATTCATGAGATCAACTATATGGAGGAGGAATGGAAGAATCAATAGCACAAGTTAAGGACAAAACAGCAGTGTTTTCATATGTTCATTTTAAGGATAAGCAAAAAATAATAGTGCTGATATTCTCAAGTCATTGCTTAAGATCTACTTGCAAAAAAGGGATCCATATTACAAGATAACATTTTGAAACTATGGTCTATCTAACTGATGAATGATAATACGCAGATGCTGCACTATTTGCTCATAATATCAAAAGGAAATTATTTGCTCAGAGGTTGAATCATTGAAAGCTAACAAACAAGGGAAGAGATAGAGGGAGAGCAAGTAACAACATCCCTTAACCAACAATACAAGTTCAAAGGAAAAGTTAGAGAAATAAAATGTTTGCAAGACTTTATCAAAAGAAATGCACAGAAAATTTGAACATGACATGAGTAGGAGACTAGTCAAACATGTACCGGTGACACCCCAGATAGCCACTTTGTAACAACTGCAATATCTTGTCGCCACTCATGCTCACGCTGCCAGCAGGTAGTATCACGGACAAGATTAGCTGGGCCCTGAATATACAAATTATCAGAGAAACATACACAAACAACTCTTTGCAATAGAGAAATCGGAAGAGGGTAACAATGGGCAAATAATCAATCAACTAGCAAACACAGCCTATACATGTGCATATGGCAAGGTCAGTTACAATAACTTTGTTGAAGGGATAAGCTATAATGCATAGTTAAGTCTCCCTTCTATTCTGTGATTAGAAAAACCACCCCATCAGATACATGAGGTTATGGAATCTGAGTCAGGTTTAGCAAGACAATCATGTTGCGGGCAAATAGCAAACTTAGCAATTAAATTTACTACCACTGGAAAACCAATGATTAAGTACTTGCAGTTATATCTTTACACTAAACTGAATATATCTTAAAACTTAAAATGTACAGTAGCATCCACTTAACCTTAGGAAAGAGACTGATAATTCTGACTTACTTGTGAAGGTTGAGTCCAAATTGTTACCCTCCCATGGAAATTTGCAATCAGTAATGCACGGGAACAAGAGGTAGGGGACCATTCGATAAACTGCACAGAATCACGAGGAGAATCTGCAGAATATATAAGCAATAAAATTTCTACATGAAAACAAAAAAGCAAACAAAATAGTTCAGTTGGAAAATAGAAACTCGGTATAACTAGTAAAATTTATACATGAAAAAAAAAAACAGCAAACGAAATAGTTCAGTTGGAAAAAAGAAACTCACAACGAAATAACGTCAAAACAAACATTATCATATTTGAGGACAAGGAAAATTTTCTAGATGAATTGGCTGCTTGTTAATTCCAGTAAAGCAATGTACAGGACATCAATTTCCATTTTACGGATTGTACAATTAATCATTTATATTAAATTGGGCTTCTTGTTATTTTATCATTATTCTTACTTAAATTGTCAAAAACATTCTGTGTGAATTGGTGCTGAGATGCTTTTGCCCAACATTAAAGTTGTCACTAAGTGACTTGGTCACTTGGTGGTTAAAATTTCTAGGTGGTTAAAATTTCTAGTCACGAAACAGCCTGTGTTCATAGTGGCGGAGTAGCATACATCTGACCAGTATACTGGGAGCCTCATGCAACAGGCTGCCTTTTTATTGTTGTATACAATAATGGGAATGACAAAGATCCGTTTGCATACATTTCTAATCACAAGATTTTAAGACTTGTCTGCTACTGCTAATCAGTTATAGGTGTAATAATGAAAATACAAATTCATAGAGACTTGGAAACGATAAGTGCCAGGGCGGTAAATTAAATAAAATGAGTAGACAGATGTATCATAAGTCATAACATCTAATGCTTAAAAGCTATTCAGATAATAGTCCTCCACTGGTATGATTCAATGTATTCAAGTGCTACAACATCAAATTAGAGGATTTTCTTCTTGAATTTTAACTGGAGGTCTTGCACTCTTGCACTCCAACTTTGTAATCTGAATTCAAATAATGTCACTATTAGCTTATTATTAACCTATTATGCCAGATTATTCTGTTGATTACCCTGATATTAGCACAAGCTTTGTACATAACTTTGTTATTGCTTTAGCCAACGTTGGTGTCAGATACAGCAAAAATAAAACATTGATGGTCAAAGAACAAGCAATAACACCAAAATACCTGCTATGACATTAAACACGAAACATTCAGTAGGCCGCTCGGGGATCACAATATGTATAGGAATCCAAAATGGAGGATTTGCAGTTGAGCTATAGAAAAAAAAAAAAACAAAAACACTAATAAGCATAACAAATTGCCAACAAAAGCAAACACAAAGGTGTCAGCAAACCAGTATAATGAGCAATCAGTAGTTCAGTACATGATTAAGCAGGATAAGACAGCACCCAATCCTGCTTGTAAAAATAAATTAATGTTTGGACAAATATAATAAGAACATTTAAACAATCATGTATGATGTACTAGATCAGTGTTTTACATCACAAAACCACAATTACTCAAAAGTCTAATTATCAAATATATTTCCCCTTTTTCTAACCCCTATAATTTCAACATAGAATTACCATCCTGCATAAAATTAGCCATTTGAGTTCATTTCAATACATGCAGCCAAGGTTGTCAAAAACTAGTTTTAATACGTAGAAACTATAGTTTCTACGTTTCTACCTAGGGAATTCGAGTTGGTACGCATGGAAACTCGGTCAGTGTTGGAATCGGTTGGAAACGTGCAAACTCGGTCAGAAACGTACAAAATCGCGAGTCTGCCAAAGATTGAACGAGTTTGCTTCATGGCCCAATTGGCGCGCGTGAGACACAAAAAAAGCCCAAAACGGCGTCGTTTGAAGCGTTTTGGCAAAAGTGCAAAACCCTTTTGGCTTTATGTGTCGTTCCTTTTTCTTCTCCCAGAATTCAAAAGGTTTCTTCATGTTTCTTCTCCTTCCATTCCACCATCGTGACACACCAGAAAGCAGAGCAACTCCTCCTCCGTTCGTCAAAGTCGCCGGAAAGCAGCAGCCAGCAACCGTTCGTCGTCCTTCCCGGCTTCCCCCATTCGTTCGCTGTCCTCTACTCCTCTCACCTCTGTTCTCCAGTCTCCACAGTCAAGAACTCAAGGTAAATTCTTTCTCATCTATTTCTATTCCTTCTCCTCTGCCGCTGGTCTGTTATGTCATATGTGTTCTTGTTGGCTTTCATAGTTTCATGCGGTTCATGCCTTGATTGCATTCATGCCTTGGTGATATTGTCAAGTACTGATCAGCAATTAAAAAAAATTAAAAGAAGTATATCATGCGGTTCATGCCTTGATTGCGTTCTACTATTATATCGCAGCACCAAAGCTTCATATTTATATAATTATATTGCACCAAAAATGAAAAGAAAGTAAGAAACATATTTATATCAATATGTCATGCCTTTCGGTGATACTGATCACCACTTCAAATTATAATAATTTATATAATTATATATTTAGATTTATTTACTGTTTTGCTTCATCTGTGGCTCTGTGTATTTCATTTTTTTTAGTGTTTTATAGTGTCAGTGTCATACTAATATTGTCATATTTCATATAGTTTCTCATCATAGATTATTAGATTTATTTACTGTTAATGATCTTTCTATGTGTTCTTTGTTATGTGTTAATTGTTAAGTTAAGTGCTTTTATTGAATTTAATCAAATTTATACTTGTTTACACTTTATAGCATGTCCGAAACCGGTGGTGAGTCGGGAAGTAAACAAGCTAATATCTCTAGAGGAAGAAAGAATGCTCCTGGAAAAAGGACGGATATTGGATGGAAGCATGGGAAAGATATCAATGGAAATGGTAAAAAGGTCAAATGCAATTACTGTTTGAAGACTTTTAGTGGAATTTACCGATTCAAGCATCACCTTGCTGGAACTAGAGAAGATGCTGAACCGTGTGCTATTGTGCCGGATGAAGTAAAGACGCTCATGGTTAAACTTTGTGCAGAGGCAAAAGTAGCATTAGAAAGAAAGCGAAAGAATGCTTGTATTGATGATGATGCCATAGAGGAAGAGAATGAGATTCAAAAGATTGAAAATGGGAAGGGTAAATTAAAGCTTTCTGCAGGCGGAAAAGATAGTAGAGGGGTTCAAGTGCAAAAAACAATTAATCAAATGATGAGAAAAGACTTTAAGGTTGAAGTTGATCGACAAGTCTGCAAGTACTTCTATACTTGCGCAATCCCGTTTAATTGCATTAAAAATGTGGAGTTTGAGAAGATGTGTGAAATGATTGGTAGGTATGGGGTTGGTTATAAACCTCCTTCTTATCATGAACTTAGAGAAAAATACTTGAAAGAAGCAGTGTTAGATATTGATGCCATGCTTGAAGAGTTTAAGGAAGAATGGAAAAGAACAGGTTGCTCAATTATGTCTGATGGATGGACTGATAAGAAAAGACGCTCTATATGCAACTTTTTGGTGAATAGTCCAAAGGGAACTGTTTTCCTCTATTCATTGGACACTTCTCATTTCCCCAAAACAAAAGATAAAGTTTTGGAGATGTTGGATGCTGTCGTGGATTTTGTAGGGGAGGAAAATGTGATTCAAGTTGTTACTGATAATGCAGCAAACTACAAAGCGGCTGGGCAGGAGTTGATGGTGAAAAGAGAGCACCTGTACTGGACTCCATGTGCTGCACATTGCATTGATTTGATGTTGGAGGACTTTGAAAAGAAGATGAAGTTGCATAAATCAACGATTAGAAAAGGGAGGAAAATCACTACCTACATTTATGGTAGAGCACTGTTGATCACCATGTTGAAGACCTTCACTAAAGGAAAGGAGTTGATTAGGCCAGGTGCAACTAGATTCGCCACTGCTTATTTAACTTTAAATTGCCTTTTTGAGAACAAGGCAGCATTGATGTCCATGTTTAGCTCTAACGAGTGGGGATCAAGTAGGTTTTCAAAACAAACTGATGGTAAAAAAGTACAAAGCGTTGTCTTGGATAGTCAAATGTGGAAGAATGTGCTTATGTGTCTCAAGGCGGCTGCTCCTCTCATTACCGTTCTTCGCTTAGTTGACTCGGATGGAAAACCAGCCATGGGATATATATATGACGCAATGAATTGTGCCAAAGAAAAGATAAAAGGGAACTTCAAGAATGTACAGAAAAGGTAATATTTTCTCTTAAACTTGTAAATTCCTATTAATTATCATTTTTTATTTATAATATAGCACTACTCTAAATTTATTTTTATGGCTTGTATTTGATATTCGTAGTTATGAACCTGTTTTGCAAATTATTGATGAGAGGTGGGAAGGGCAACTCCATAGACCTTTGCATGCTGCAGCTTATTATCTCAATCCGAAGTTCCATTTTAGCCCCGGTTTTAAAGATGATCATGAAACTAAGCATGCGTTGTATAATTGTATGGGAAGATTGATAGCTAGTTTAGAGGAGAGAAACAAGGCTACATCACAACTTCCTGATTTTCATTATGCTAGAGGCCTTTTTGCACTTGATACAACTAAAAAAAGTAGGCATACTATGGATCCAGCTGAATGGTGGGACTTCTATGGTGATGGTTGCCCAGAATTAAAGAGGTTTGCAATCCGTGTTCTTAGCTTGACTTGCAGCTCTTCTGGGTGTGAGCGCAATTGGAGTGCATTTGAAATGGTAAGTGTTATTTCTAACTCTTAATATTAAGGTAATTTGCTTTGTTAAGTATAAGTAGCTTTAGAATTTAAATAATGATTGCATTTTGCACCCTGTTTTCTTTAGGTTCATACAAAGAGAAGAAATAGATTGCATCAAAAGAAGATGAACGACTTGGTGTATGTGATGTACAACTTGAAATTGAAGAGTAGAGGAACAAAAACTACTAAAGATATTGCATTTGAAGAAATCCACTCTGATGAGGAATGGATTACTGAAACAATAGATGAGTCTGATGTAGATGTTCAACCTCCTCACTCAAGGGATGATGTTGCTGATGATGATGATGGGGGTCCTAAGATTGATAATGAGATTGATCTTAACCTAAGTTATAATTTTGATGCTGGTGGAAGTTCAAGTAATATGAACTTAGATGAAGTTCAAAACACTGTTGCTGATGCAATTGTTGAGGAAATTAGCTCATCTGAAGATGAGCATGATGAAGAACACGTAACCAATGATGGAGATGAAAATGAAGATGCTTCTGGTGGTGATGATGGAGGCTTTGAGTTTTGAAGAATAGAGAATCCAAACTTTATAATTTTGAATCTAATTTATAATAGTATATATGCTAATGCTATTTGCTAGTATGCTACTACAGTACTACATTTGGATAGAGTATTTTTATGATTTTAGCTCATTATGTTTTGCGTTTGAAGTTTGAAATTACACAAGACATATTATTTTATTATGTTTTGACTTTGGAGTTTGAATATTGAATTATTGATGGACAAGTTATCTTATTAATATTACAAATTTGCATCAATTTGCACTTGTGAATGTTGATTTTTGACAGGTTATTACATTATCGATATGTATATATATTTTAGGTAGACTCTTACGAGTCTACGAAACGAGTTTACGACTCGAGTTCACCTAGGGAAAACGAGTTTGCGTAGACTCTCGAGTCTGACAACCTTGCATGCAGCGAACCAAGCCATGGAACAAACTTTTCTTAAAATGTCAATGCCTTTGTAATTTGTCGTGTCCATCGTTTTCAGGTTTATTCGAGCAATGGGCGGGCAAAATAATTTACTTACTCTTGTCAAATCTTCAACTCATTTTTTTTCAATTATCACTTATACAAACAGAAAGTATCATTCTTAATGAAACATCTAGCACATGGTCACAGATATGTGGGCTGGAAACCTATCCAAAGGGATGAAAATACACAAACCTTGGAATTCTGGCACATGTTTCAGCTGCACAAGCTATAGCATTAAGTTTTCCGCACCAGGAAACAGCACTGCACAAATAAAAACAACATTTAAAGAAAAATCAGTTTGCCTTTTGTCAGATAAAAACCAAGTTCTGAAGGAATTATAAGGAGGTTTATTTCTAACTGATTTAAAATGTTTAAGAATAAGGAGAATTAATGAAAAAATGTAAAAATGATGTCTTCAGGTGTAAATCTAACAAAAGATATGGTAGTCTGTAGTTCAATGATACAGCAGGTGAAACGATATAGTTAACGTTTACTAAACATAAATTTATTTGCTCTAATCCTAGGTAGCCAATGGTGGCGCTATCGCATGATATCAGCACCTTAGCGCTCCCTCATGATGCGCCACGGAGGCAAAGTTTTAACCACTCCCATCAACTGCGAATGATAGATTAGGGTTTCTGGATGCTTCAGTTCCCCTGGATCTTTTTCTCATTTTAGCTCAATAAAGTTCTGCTTTGCCCTAAAAAAAAATTCTGTTTTGCCCTATTTAACTCAGCAAATCTTTAATGAAATGTCTTGTTTACCCTCGCTTAAACTATGTAAATATCAGATTTACCCTCCACCTACCGAGACCTTCTTCCACCTACTCACCCAAAACCTACAGCATAGAGACTCGCCTTCTTCCTCGCACAAACCCACCGCATAGAGACCCACCTTCTTCTTCTTCCTTCTTTCACTATTTCAGCTCTGTTTCAGCCATCTCTAACCAAACCCACCTCCGTACTGTTATGGTTAATGGTAATTATGCCTATAAATTATAGATTTTGCAGTGATAATGATTAACACGTGGACTAAAAATCATGTTTACTATATCTGTTACCTTCGGTATAGTTGCCATCCTGCTATCCGTTACTTATACCCCTATAGCAATATGGGGGGTCAGCTACTCCATGCCACTATCCGGGAATAACTATCTAGCTCTCATCAAAAATTCTGATAAAAATGTTCAATTTAACTAAAAGCCTGAATGTTTTCATTAAGTCGGAACACGTGTAAATTACCGAATTTGCTATAGCTTGCAATTTCAACAACTCATTGACCGGACTGACTAGCACCAAAAAGGTAAGCACTGACAATTTGAATCCGTATATCATATCTAAATACATCACTCGTAATCAATGTTAGCATCAAGTGGAACTGAAAGAGGTGATCAATCAAGTTAGTATCTGATCCCAACCACAGTCCAACCACACCAATTGGTTAGCATTTTTTTAAAAGTAAAAGCCAAAATCCATGCTTTCTTCCATGCACACACATATAATTTCAAAATGTGTTTATCAAGTAGCCACCTTATTTGAACTTAACTTTTTCGAATAAGCGCGTAACTTCGCATTTTGAACAGCTTAGAAAAACAGCTTATTTCATAAGTTTCATTGAATTCACACACGCTTGATTAAACTTAGCCAATTCACAACCTCCAAAGAAAACCGAAAACCAGATCAAAAATTCAACAAAAGATTTAAAAAAATCACCAAAATCAGGAACTTGAACTAGAATCCATTTAATTTTTACCTGAAATTACGACAAATTTCAGGGACACTCATCTTGTGAAGCAAATTGGACTTAGGTTGCCTAAGCCTGATGCAAAAAACGGTTGCAGGGTTAACTGAATCTTCCTCCATTGGAACCGGTTGATCAAGCTGAGACTTCTCTTTATCCTTCTCTTCTGAAGCCACCACCTCTTGTTCTTCAGAAGAAGCCTTTGGATTTGGAACAACAACGGGTTCTTGTTGCTGTTGTTCCTCTTCTGGGTCCTTGGTCCCAGTGGTGGCAGCAGAAATTTGAGTCATGCCCAAAAGAAAAAGCCCTAATTTTTAAATACCCAATGGAGAGAGAGAGAGAGAGAGAGAGAGAGAATGGGGTGCTAGTGGTGGGAAAGTCGCACAAGTGAAGGCGACAGATATCACTGTTGATGTTGTGTGTGTAGAGAGAGAAAGAGTGGGGTTAGTGTGTGTCTCTGTGTGTGTGACTGGAAGAAACAACAGAGGGTGGAGATTTGGGGATTCTGATTTGTTTAATAAAGGTGAGATTTTTATTGCAATTGGATTTTGTTGTTAGGGTTTTATTTTAGTGGTGGACAAAGCAGAGCAGGTTATTCCATCAGGCTTTGTTTTGTTTTCTTTAGAATAGATAGAATAGACTAGTTAGTGTCTTTTGGAGTTTTCTACTTTGTGCTGCTAGCTTCTTCTTTTTTCTTTTTTTTTTTTTAACTATTATTTTTACTTTTGTTGTTGGTCGAGATTTTGTGCCGTGGCAGTGATTTGAGTGGGATAGTTTGCTTGCGGGGTAAGATAACTCCAAGGAATGGTTTGGATTGGCATAGGTTTAATTTATATTGATGGAGGCAGACATATTGAGTTTGATGTTTTTATTAAAGATAACGTGTTTGAGAAGATGTGTCAATCATGTTAAAGTTGGGTGGATCGATTAATTGCTGGGAAAGCTTGTTGATTATATAGTTATGACTTATGAGAGATCGTCTCATTGCAATATGGAAACTTTATAGACAGTTTTCATAATAGAGAGAATGATTTTTCATGGTTGAAAACGATTAAACAAATGTAATGGATGGAGCCTCTTGGATGACTTTTTTTGTCATGTTATGGCATTTGAAAGTGGAAACCGAAGTTGTTGTTGCATGAAGTTCATATTTAAGTATATCAAGATCTGTTTTAGAAGGGTGAAGCTCAAATGCATATAAATAGAAAACATGCACTAATTGATACGCCCAAAAAGTTAATGATTAAAGTTTAAAAACAAATTTTCTGGTAAAAACAAATTAACAAAACAAATTTTCGTAATTATTTTTATGTTGTATACCAATTAATAATGGATAGTTAAATTATTTAAAAAATAAATAATAACTAAAAATTTATAATGTAAAAATTTACAATGCAATTTCTTATGTTGCTAATTTTGGATGCTATGATTGAGATGTTAAAAGGTGCTGAAATAACATGAATGATGACTAAAAAAATAATTCATGTTGTTGAAAAATGGAATGAAACTTATAAATTAAAAAAAATTAAAGTTTAAAACTAATATTTTTATATTTAGTATCAGATGTTATGGTATGAAGTAAAAATAAATAGAAAATTATTAAAAACTAAAATAGAAGTAAAATAAATAAATTTCGTTCAGCATAAAAACAAACAACAAGTAAGTTGTTGGTCAGTGGCTCTCCCTTGTGTTATGGGCGTTTCAACCTCCTCTTTTTTTTTTTTGAAATTTTTTTGATCAATCAGAGGTTGTCATGTGTCATTCTTGTTGACTTTGACTGCCCCATTTTCGTTTTTTTTTTTGAATTTTTTTTTGACCAATCAGAGGCTACCATGAAATTTTTTTTAACCAATCAGAGGCTACCATGTGTCATTCTTGTTGACTTTGACTTTGACTGTCCCATTTTCGTAAATAGTTTTGTTGACTGCCCTATTTTCCATAAATAATTTTAAAATTACCCCAATTTTATAAATTGTTTGTAAAAATATCCCACTTAAATAAAAAAAAACCGAATAATGGAAACGGGAGAGGAAAGGTGAATGAAGTTCAACTCCAAAAAATTTGAACAAACATAACAGATTTACGAGTGAGGATTTTAGAAAGGAGTTGTATGAAGAATGTTAATTGTTCCAAGAAAAAAACGTGTGATTACAAGGGTAGTTAAACAACACAACATCCATAGTAAAACCCTCTACGAATAATCCTAACATGATTATTGCCACCAAATCCATACAAACATATACTAGACATTTTAAAGCTATTAATATGATATCAACATATTTGGCAGTACCATCAAGAGCAATTTTTAAAATGCTCAAAATTTGGTGAATCACGTTTTTAAAATTGGTCATAATGAAACGCTTTCTTTGTGGTCTCTTATGGATATAGGATCACATGTGGTTCATATGGTTTATCAGGTACAACCGATAATCAAAGGTGAGACAAAAGAGAGAAGTGGACAATATTTTGTGAAGGAAAAAACAAAACACTTTAATGCAGGTTATGCAGCCAACCAACACTTGTTCTATTTGTTCCATGCACGCCACAACAGTTGTTGTTTTTTTAAACATTATTTTTAATGCATGCCAACCAACACTTTTGCCACGTATTACTCCTTTCGATTCTATTTATAAGATATTTTTGGAGTTTTTCACTTCCATCAATGAAAGTGAATAAATTTGTTAGTGACATTGGAAATGTGAAAACTTGATATAATTTTTCAAAACTACCCATATAATTATTATTGGAACTTGATATTGTTTTCATGATCAATAATAACATCATAATAAAAAAAAATGTTATGAAATTTTAATGTAGTTGTGATTAGTTATTTTTTATCGGAAAAGCAAAACAAAATTGCTCATGGATTAGCCTAGCCCAGCCCAAAAAACTAGTGGGTTGAGCTGGGTTAGTGAAATGACTAGCCCGATATAAATTTGGTCAAGTCCAACCCAAAAAATCAGTGAACAAAATGGGTCGAACTAACCCAAATTGACAGCTCTAATTTTGAGCAAGAAAGCATGGCAGTCATGGAACTTGTTATCAGACTCGAGCAATAGTTATTTTTAGAAAAAGGAGAGGAAAGGTGAAACATGTACAAATCAACTCTTTTTTTTTTTTTTTGTGTACTAAGGATATCCTGCAGAAGATCAATCCCCTTCGAAGCGTAGAGATCATCGAAGTGAGTTTTGTCTCCATCAATAAAGCATTTTTCATACCCACAACATGTATCAAATTATTGACATTATACTTAAGAAACTCAATTATCTAACCAAGTTGATCTTGTTGAAAAATCAACTCAATATTTCTAGAACATTAGAAGGAGCCAGAAGGGAAGCGATAGCTCGTGTTCTATTTGATGATAACAATTTTTTTGGTTGGGTTATTCAAGAAGGCAACAGGAATTTATGTTTCGTTTAATAATGGAATATTTCATGTGACCGTTATATTATTTATAGGTTATTCTAGAAGACAATGAAAATTTAAGTGGCCTTCGATTTTTTTTTTACTTAGAGCAATTTTTCTTTTATCATTATTTTAAGTCTTATTATGGCTATTTTGTAATTCAAATTCAAAATTCGTGTATGAATTTGATATGGATTTATTTTTCTAATGAATAGAAGGGGCTAAACACCAAAAAACAAATAATATTATAATTTATTGACATTATTATTTATGATTCCAAAATAATATTTTGTCATTTAAATATTAAACCACACATGATATTGCCCGATTGTTCAACCATTTGCAATCCAAAATAATTTAGCTTTAAAACACAAAACTAACAGTAACTTCTTTTTATAAACAACTTTTTTAATAAATACCTGGCATATTCGTTAACCTATTCTTTTTGTTGAGATCCTAAATTTTAATATAGTCGAGTTGGTAAATGGCGAGTATAAAGGAGCTTAAAATTCCGTATTCAATCCCTACTAGCTATATATGTTTCGATTTATAAGAGGATCGCTCAAGTGATTGGATAAATACTCTTCTTCCGTCATTGAATCCAATGTAGCCAAATGGATCTAAGTTTTGAGTAAAAAAAAAAAAACCTTAAAACTAAATCAACATTAAACACTCTTTGTGCGTATTTCATTCTTCAACTTTTGCGAACTTTGGCGTATTTTCACTTCTAAAAAAAATTATTGAATGCATTTCACTACCTTCGTTAGGGTGAGGGGCCTTAAAGTGCCATAAGCATACTAGTCTAGAAGAGATCAAGTTTTCAAAATCATTTTGTTGAAAAATAAGATAAACTCAAATTTTCTCTTCTTTCACATCCCTTAGACACTTCCCAATAAAAGAAAATCCCATTTTGCCGCATCAAGTGCACTATGACATGAGTGAAAAATAATTATGCCTACATAATTTATTTGGTTGGGTATAATATTTCATAACTTTTTATTAATGTATTATCAAAACAACCGTCAAAAAAACCCTCCGAAACACAAAATAAAGTGAAACAAAGGAATTCATGTATCACAATTCACAAGATGCTCATGGGCTCTATCTGTAAAGAATCCTGATGAGAAAGATCTGTCTCACTTACTTTGTTTAGTGTATATACAAGTAAAAACTAAAATATGACACATATACTAAATGCAAACTTGACATCGCTCTTTCTAGTTTCTTCCTCAAGGATCTCTTCAAATTTGTGCAATCATCATATGCAAGATATGCAGCATTCTTTATCTAACAGCTTCTGGTGCAGAATTGCAGTAAGGGGTATGCAAGCAAACCAACCTAGTGAATGTTAGACACATGGTAGCAAAGACAATACCCACAATGAGGCCACAGGTGCTCTTTCTTTTATCCAAACCAAGTCCCCTCTTAACTACATTCCAAAAGCTAGGGATTAATCCACCACAAGCTATAACCATTATGTGATCAAGACCACTATAATCAATACCCGTGAGAATAGCCCCTATTGCCGATATCGGACCCATGAATCCGATTACGGCAGCCGATGCAAGAGAACCATGCCAGCTATCAGTGGCACCGAAGATGCAGCTAGCCACAGCCGCGCCTCGAGGGAGCCCGTGTAGAGAGACCGGAAGGACCATGTGACGGCCGAGCCCGTACGCTTTTGGCGCAGCCACTCCCAACGCGAGCCCTTCCGCCAAAGCGTGAAGAGCAACCGCGCCGCATGATATGAATGACTGAAGGGTATGGACACTGAGTGGGAAGCCGGTGAGTGTAGGTAAGTCGTTGACCGAGGCTTTTTTGGAAGCTGCCACTTTCAATACACCAGAGGTGGAAACATGGATGAAAGCAGCACCCATAGCGAGCAGTAATGAAACAGGAATAAGCCCCAATTTTGAAGATACAATAAGCTGCAACGGTCGCCAGGCACCAAGAACAAAGGCAGTACCACAAGCTGTGCCCATTAGGAAAGCATGCTGAAGATGAAAAGCAAGAGCAAATGCAACCAGAAAAATCCCTCCAAGCAACGGGCCAAGGCCGAAAAGTAATGAAACAAAGAAGCCAGAAGCGTCCTCGGAGCTGCAACAAAAAAAATAAAAAATTTATTTCAAAATTTGGCAACAGAGCATGGATGATTAATACTAATACTCATCAAAGCAACAAATCCGAACAACATAATATCATTGATCACTCGCTCCTCCCCACCAACCAAATAAATAAATAATTAATAAACCACTCTTATACAAACTCACTTGTAGTCATGGCTGAAATTCTCAAAGAAGGTGCTGAGAGCTTCCATAAATGCTACAGCAAGGGTCGCCGCTGATGCAACCTGTGAAGCTGAGGCTTCCTGTACCCCAAAAGATAGAGAAACTAATATTATATGTCTGAAAATATGATTCTACAAAAGTTAAAGAGAAGATAGCAGCATAGACATGCTTTATAGCTCGAAGAGAAGAAGCCCTTCAAATCCCGGTAAGAAAAGAGTAAGGCATATCCAAACCACCCTTTTCAGAACTCGCAAAGTTGCCATCCCCTCCCAACATATGCTTTCCATTAGGATATCAAGGTGATTTCAGTATTAGGAGTCTAAATAAGAGCATTACGTTAGGATTTTGTAACACATCATCTCATACTGATTATTCAGGGTTGCTCTTCTCCCTTTTTCATCCTTTCCTTGTAATTTCAGCATGGTTTCAAAGTCTCTGACTATGACCAAGTGGGCTAGCAGTTCAATATTTGTCACCCACATTGTTCATAACTAAATTAAATTTTACATCACAAGGTAAAGTGGCTTGTGCATTATTACTAATTCAAGCCCAAAGGGTTCTTAAGGGTTAGAGGTATAAAACCATTTGTGACCATAATCTAATAGTGTAAACTTTTAGGAGGAAATATGACAAAAAGAAAAAATATATTAAAATAAAGTAGTTATCGAAAAATGATTATCGTGTCTTTAAAATACATAAGATATGAAAATATCAAAATAACCTTGAATGCATCAGGAAGCACTTCTGCAATAACCATCCAAATCATGCATCCAGCAGCAAATCCCGTACAGAAGGGAAGGAACTTACTGAATGCGTCAGCGCAAATAAATGAAGGAACAGCTACAATTGGCTGCATTAGCATTATAAATAAGATGGTAAGAGGCTAAGATCAAAGACACCATTCACAAGCTTAAACAAGTTAACTGCAATGAACTAGATAACGTTTCCTTCTGTATGCTTTTCTTTTGCTGAATTCAACAAATAAAACAGACCAAGACCCAGCAATTAGAAGTGTAACTAGGCCAGAGTTAGTGTAGTACATAAAACACACTCATTGCAATGTAGACAGATTAAAAGTCTTAATTGTCTAGCACTAGCCTAGAGATAACATTTCAACCACTAATGAAGAAATGTATATTAGATCAAACAAGTTATAGCAGTACTTAAGCATTTAATATTCACTGAATTATTAGGATACAAATAAACTGTAATGCTAAGCCTCACAAGATGCCCTTAGGCATGAGTGACAGGTAACACCACTTGCCTCCATGGCACAAGCAATTTCACACAAGAGTTGTGATTCCGTTACATATGAAAGATTGACAACTTAAAGGATTCCCCACGAAATTTTTTATGGCTATGTACAAAAACAGAGTGGTCCAATCAGGTTGGATGCTACTACCTACCAACGAGTACAAAGCATAACTACAAATGGTTCACTGTAGTGTTTTTTTCATTGATTCAAAAGGACTGAATTGCTAGAAAGTAGAAACAAAATAAAATATAGAACCAACTGGTCTAATCACTTCAATATCAGACTAAAAAAATACCTAAATATAGTTGAAGAACCAAGACCAACACAAAGAAAGCAGTATCTGAATTGACAAAAGACAGCATTGTGCCTTTTGACATCTGATGCCCTGACTTTAGTGTAAACATACAGAAAGACAACTCTATAACTGATGTCAAGAAAAATTTCTCCTTCATATTTTAAGATAATTCAAATTTTAAATTATGATATTTACCTGAGGTAAAGATGTGATTACACTCCATAACATAGCATTCTGTGGGGAGACACCTCTTGAAGCCAACACCATGCTCACAGCCAATCCCTCTGGTATGTTGTGTACCGCAATAGCCAAAGTTACCAACAGGCCTTGAGTGAAACCCTTTGAGCCAGCAAAGGAGACTCCAACCCCGGATCCTTCCCCAAAAGAGTGGAGAGTCATTATTCCAACAATAAGAACAACTTTCGTGGCATCAGCACCCTTCAAATCCAACATGCTTACTTCCCCGTATTGCTCAAGAAACTGAAATGCAAAACAAGACATTGATAAACCAAAATCAGATTCCAAAGGTAAAATTTGAGAACCATGCATCCTGTAAGAATAGAAAAACAAAATAAGCATAATACATGATCCTTTTTTTTTTTTAACAAAATATAGCGAATATGTAAGCCTTATTCCAATTTTGCATTTAACAACCAAAGCTCTGTCAATTAAGAGCTTGTTCATGAAAAAAAAAATCTGAAATAGCACATGGGAAATCAAAAGAGCATGTAGAACTTGATCATATTAGTGGGCGTTGCCACTTTGGGAAGAGCTTACAGAGAGCTTATTAGGGCTTATGAGATTAGCTTATGAAAATAAACTAATGAAAACAGTGAATGAAAATAACTGATGGACTTTCTATAAAAAAAAAATGATCACCTTCTTGCATAGCCAAATAAAGATTCCACCAGAAAGAATCCCAATGACAACCCAACTTCCAGAACCATATTCCTGCCCCTCCTGTATAAGATCGAAGCTCGCAGCTAACATGACACCTGCAGCCATTCCATTACATAACCCGGCCCACTGTGGATCAAGCTCCACAAAGAAGAAAGGCACAGCCCCTAAACCAGTAGCAGCTGCCATTGCCAACGTAAACAATGCAACCGTCGAAACCGAAACCCTGCTGCTACTGCTTGCACCACCCTTCCTGACATTGCTACCTATGTCCTCAAACTTAATGGATTTCTCTACACCGGTACCGTCAATTACATTGGTTCCAACATCCTTATGTGGAGCAGTTCTAACCTTGTGTAAAACTTGATGTTCGCCTTCCAATTCGGCATATGAATTTCTAATAAAAAATATAGTTAACAGTAAAAACAAGAATGGAAAACAAAACCTCAGCTTCTTCAGATTTGGAGCCATGTGGTATACGAAGGAGCACCAGCCCCAAATCAAAATTTGCAGAAGCTACTAAAAGTCCATGATAACCAATGGAGTAAGCAGAACGGAAGCCTCTTCTAGTTCTAGACTTCTAGCAGCCAAATTCAATCAAAATTCCAGACAGAACTCGATTAATTTGAATTTGAAAATGCAGTCAGCAGCAGTATTTGAACCTGTCAGCAGCAGATGAAAGGAAAGAAAAAAACAATTAATTATAAGACAGAACATAACGCACCAAGTAAAAAAATCCATCATTACTAGAAAAGCTTCAAATTTTAAGCAGAAGCTACTCAATGTAGCTCCTGATTCTAATTAGAAACCTGATTATGTAAAAAGTGATCTTCAGATTGTGTAAAAAAAGTGATTAATTGTGGTGCAAACCAGAAGCTGCTTCTGTTTTTGTTACAATAAAATTGAAAAGGCAAAAAAAAAAAAAAAAAAAAATCAAATTTGGATAGGAAAGCTGCTCATGATGATCAGAGGGTTAGTAAAAGTGGCTGGCATCTGATTATAATCAGAAAGGTGAATAATTATACCTATCTGCTGCTACTGCAATGAAGAGAAGATAAAGGAAGCAAATAATGAATTGAATGAATTAAGAGAGATAATAACAACACATTCCCTTCACACACAAACTGTAACATGCATTGATTCCTCCAATAACAGCTACCTATATATAAATAAATAAATTAATTGATTAAATAAATTAAAAAAGTCAAAAGGGGGCAATGGGAATACCTAAACAACAAAAATTGAGATGATCATAAATAAAGATAGAAAATTGAAGGGAAGGGAAGATGAGATACGTGAAAGGGTAATGTGATTGTTGAAAGAGGAGAAGAAATTGCAGAGATTTCGAAACCCTAACAGTTGGGTATGGGATTTATTTATATTATAGATTATTTAATTATTTAATTCAGTTCAATAGCAAACCGTTTTTGTGAAGCAAAACTAGGGGACTTTGGAACCCATTGGATTGGAGTTACCATCCTCCTATAATCGTTTTCATCCACCAAAATATTTTTGTTTTATCCTTTGTTAATCGAAAATAATCGTGCTCGAGATAATATTGACTTTTATTAAGGAATTTAAAATTTAATTAATCCTCACCTTGAAAAAAAAAAAGAAAATTTTTAATTAATTCTCAAAGAGAATATATATATATATATATATATATAAGGATATTTTGGTCCATTTCATCCCATTCAAATTATTGAGGATTACTTTGGATATAGAATTTATATGGTTTTACTTTAAAGAGAAAATAGAGAATGCATCAACAATGTACATTCGTCCGTACATGATTGTTGACTTTTAGATTAAAGTAATACAAATAAATGGTGGATGATGGATTGATAGTATAAAAAACTTTACACCATCCGTACATACTCTATTAATCTATGAAATCAATATTAGCATCACGTGATAAGTAAATATTTGCTCTATGTTAATTGTTAACCATTATTTTACGTTAAAAATTAGTGAAGTAGAATTTAATAAGATATTAGATATGTCATCGAATAATGTAAAATAATGCATCAAAAATAGAGTATATTTATCTTCCTAAAATGAATATTTAATTATGAGATATTTATTTCCCTATTTTTCTCTCAGATAAAAAATTTGATTTATTGTCTAAATTAAAATATTTCTTACCATTTTATTATTTTCTCAAATCAAAAGCAATACTCTTCTCAAACCTCGTATTCTACTTGACAAAGGAAATTCATTTCCCATATGTCATAAAAAATATATCATGATCAACAATCATCAACCATTATTATCATATGCTAATTACAAAGGAAATTCATTTCATATATGTCATAAAAAATATATCATGATCAACAATCATCAACCATTATTATCATATCCTAATTACAAAGGAAATTCATTTTCCATATGTCATAAAAAAATATATCATGATCAACAATCATCAACCATTATTATCATATACTAATTACGAGTCCAAATACTTGCACCATGTTAAAAGTTTGATTAATACTCGCGCAAGGTTAAAAGTTGACTAAAAATTGCACCACGTTAAAAATTGATTTTATTTTAAAAATAAATAAATCACAAATTAAAAATTAAAAAAAATCTTCTTATTTCTTTCTCAACAAAAAAAATTGAATATATTTTTTATCTGCTTATATTTATTTTTCGAATTTAATTTTAGAAAATAAAAGAAAATGCAAGCAAGAAAAATAAAAGATATTTATCTTCTTATTTCTTTCTCCAATAAAAAATTATTTTAAAAATTAAATCACAAATTAAAACAAATATTAAAAAATTAAACTAAATCATAGATTAAAAATAAACAAAAGATATTTATCTATGATCTTCTTATCCTTAAACTTATCTTTTTTTATCTTTATCAACAAATAATAAAATGAAAATAACAACAAAAAAAATCCAAGTTCTTCTTTAAAAAAAAAAGAAAAAACCCTAAAAGGCTTGTTGAAAATAAAACTTTGAAACTCATCAAAGAAAATGATCAGATGAAGAAAATAAAAAAAATGACGAATGGAAAAATAGTGACGAGTTAATAATTTTTGAGAGACCACTTAAAAAAAACTTAAGGATCAATTACAAAATAAATAAATAACTTAAAAGATAAAAATGCAATTTTGGCAACTTAAAATAAATATTGAAATGAATAGTTGGAGAGTTATTTTGGATTTTTCATTTTTTT
Organism: Crotalaria pallida; assembly: GCA_037953625.1. Taxonomy (NCBI): domain Eukaryota; kingdom Viridiplantae; phylum Streptophyta; class Magnoliopsida; order Fabales; family Fabaceae; genus Crotalaria; species Crotalaria pallida. Next base: position 111,788,258 of record CM075655.1, read on the forward strand.
TAATGGTTTTCAAATCCAATTCACCATCTTAAAAAAAATTTCCTAAATATTACTCGTTCCGTTTCATTGAGTTTGGCCTTTTAGGTTTTTTTTTTATTGTTTCACAATATTTGACCTTTTACAATTTTAATACATAAACATATATTTTTTTTAAATTTTAACCTCATTCAATCATTTCACTTACTCCTCATCAATTCTACTTTTATCATATCTCTCATCTCTAAACCACTATACATTAATTAATGAACACACTTACTAATAAAAATTAAATACTACTACAATTTTCAATAAGGATTAAATAGGGGTATATTGGAGAAACTATACATTATACTTACAATAATCAACATTTTCTTAATCTATGTGTCCACACCTAAAAGGTCAAACTCGATGAAACGGAAGGAGTAGAGTTTAATGTAATTTTGTGTTTTTGATAAAGCAAATTCTAACAATTGTTTTTCGGCATTTGTTAATAAATCAGTTAAAATAAAAATTCATGAAAAAAAATGTAATTTTTATAATCTCGAGACATAAAAAAATTATATATTTATAATTATTTTTTCAATTTTAGAAACCTTAACCGATGCACCTTGGAAAATTATAAGAAGAAATACTAATCATGTTAACTACAGTATTAATTTTCTCAAAACTACTCGGAATAAAACCGAGTTTTAATTTAAAAAAAAAAAAAACAGAGTTTTAATTTTACAAAGCCTAAACGTAAGAAACTGAGGAGAATAAACATAGCGCCGAAACAATCAATCTCCAATGTGTTGGTGCAACCAATGTTCCTATGGCATAACAGTGCTGCAGCACTTCAACACTTTGAGAGTTCAGAATCCATCATGTCCATAGATTTTTAAACTACCTTGTTTTCTGTCCCCTCCCACCCCACCCTTCAATATGAGGCATCTCAAGAAGCTTCATAATACCAACAACACCTTTTTCTTCCTTTTCAAGGGTTCCCACTATTCCAACCACAACAACAGCAACTACTACAACTACAACTACAACTACACTTTGATCCCCACTTTCAATCAAAACCAACAACATTCCATCAGAAGATTCCATAAAGATTCGATTTTTATCCCACCCACCAAGACCCATCTCTATGTTTCATTCTTTTGCACCCTCATTCGCCTCTACTTGCATTGTGGCAGCTTCTTCAAAGCCTCTCATGCTTTCTCTTCTATGCGTGGACTTGGTCTTGTTCCTGTTTTGCCCCTCTGGAACAAGCTTTTGTACCAATTCAATTCCTCTGGTTTTGTTTCTCAGGTAAAAGTGCTGTATTCTGATATGCTCTGTTGTGGGGTTGTGCCTGATGTTCTCACTGTTAACATTTTGGTTCATTCTTTATGCAAAATGGGGGACTTGGATTTGGCTTTAGGATATTTGAGAAGCAATGCTTTTGTTGATACTGTTACTTATAATACTGTTATTTGGGGTTTATGTGAGAAAGGGTTGGCTGATCAGGGTTTTGGGTTGTTGTCTGAAATGGTTAAGAGGGGTAAACGTGTTGATTCGGTTACTTGTAATATATTAGTTAAAGGGTATTGCAGAATTGGATTGGTTCAGTATGCTGAGTGGATCATGCACAACTTGGTCGATGGAGGGGTTCGACAAGATGTTATTGGTTTGAACAGCTTGATTGATGGGTATTGTGAAGCTGGATCGGTGAGTCGTGCGCTGGATTTCATGGAGAATGGTTGGAGGGGCGGTATCGGCCCCGATATTGTTACTTATAATACTTTGCTCGATGTTTTTTGTAAAAAAGGTGATCTTGTAAGGGCAGAGTCTCTAGTCAGCGAGATTTTGGGCTTAAGGAGAGACGAAGAATCTGGTCAGTTAAAAAGTTATGTTGTTGCCACTCAGGCTGAGAATATGGATTTGCGGCCAACCGTCGCAACGTATACAACATTGATTTCTGCATACTGTAAGCATCGTGGAATTGAAGAATCCCTTTTTTTGTACGAGCAAATGGTTATGAATGGAATCATGCCTGATGTGGTTACTTTTAGTTCTATTCTTTATGGACTTTGCAGGCATGGAAAATTAACCGAAGCAGTGGTGTTGCTGAGAGAAATGTATGAAATGGGTATAGACCCTAATCATGTCTCATACTCTACAATTATTAATTCATTGTTCAAATCAGGGAGGGTAATGGAAGCTTTTAATTTTCAAAGCCAAATGGTTGTTCGGGGTGTTTCTTTTGATATAGTCATTTGCACAACTATTGTGGATGGATTTTTCAAGGTTGGAAGATCCAAAGAGGCCGAGGAAATGCTCGAAACAATTTTAAAGCTCAATCTTGTCCCAAATTGTGTCACGTATTCTGCATTGCTTGATGGTTATTGCAAGTTGGGAGACATGGAACTTGCAGAGTTAGTGTTTCAAAAAATGGAGAAGGAGCATGTTCTTCCAAATGTTATTACCTTTTCGTCTATTATGAATGGATATGCCAAAAAAGGAATGCTTAGTAAAGCAGTTGATGTGTTAAGGAAGATGGTCCAAAGCAATATTGGGCCAAATGCTTTTGTTTATGCAATTTTAATCGATGGCTATTTTAGGGCAGGTGAACAGGAAGCTGCTGCTGGTTTCTATAAGGAAATGAAATCTCTGGGACTGGAGGAAAACAATATCCTATTTGATGTCTTGTTGAATAATTTGAGAAGAGTTGGAAGGATGGAGGATGCTAAGTCATTAATTGAAGAAATGCGATCTAAGGGTCTTTACCCAGATATTGTTAACTACACTTCTCTAATAGATGGCTACTTTAAAGAAGGAAACGAGTCAGAAGCTCTGTCTGTAGCCCAGGAAATGACAGAGAAAAGCATACGGTTTGATGTTATTGCATACAATGCTTTGATTAAAGGGCTTTTGAGGCTTGGGAAATATGAACCACAATCTGTGTTTTCAACAATGACAGAGTTGGGTTTGGCTCCAGATTGTGCTACATATAACACTTTAATTAACACATACTGCATAAAAGGGAACACAGAGAATGCTTTGGATCTTTTGAATGAGATGAAGAGCAATGGGATAATGCCAAATGCTGTCACTTATAACATCCTGATTGGTGGGCTTTGTAAAACTGATGCAATTGAAAAGGCCATGGATGTTTTGAATGAAATGTTGGTTATGGGGTATGTTCCCATGCCAATAACTCACAAATTTCTACTTAAAGCATCTTCAAGGAGTAGAAGAGCAGATGCAATTTTCCAAATTCACAAGAAGCTTGTGGCTATGGGCCTCAAACTTGACCAGACTGTATACAACACTCTAATCACTGTATTATGCAGGTTAGGGATGACTAGAAAAGCAAATGCAGTAATCAACGAAATGGCGACAAGAGGAATTTTGCCTGATATTGTTACTTATAATGCCCTTATTCGTGGTTACTGTACAGGTAGTCACGTGGAGAAGGCATTTAGTACTTATTCGCAGATGTTGGTTAATGGAATCTCTCCAAATATTACCACTTACAATAACCTTTTAGGAGGTCTTTCAGCTGCTGGTTTGATGAGAGAGGCAGATAAATTACTCTGGGAGGTGAAAGAAAGAGGACTTGCCCCAAATGCAACTACTTATAATATATTGGTTTCTGGCCATGGTAGAGCCGGAAATAAACAGGATTCTATAAAAAGTTATTGTGAAATGATAACTAAGGGTTTTATTCCCACTACAGGAACCTATAACGTGCTTATTAATGATTACGCAAAAGCAGGAAAGATGCGCCAAGCTAAAGAACTTTTGAATGAGATGCTGGCTAGAGGAAGAATTCCTAATTCTTCAACATATGACATTCTAATCTGTGGATGGTGCAAATTATCCTATCAGCCCGAGATGGACAGGTCACTTAAGCTGTCATATAGGACTGAGGCAAAAAATTTGCTGAGAGAGATGTGTGAAAAAGGATATGTTCCATCTGAGAGCACCCTCTCATATATCAGTTCAAATTTTTCTATGCCAGGAAAAAAGGCTGATGCTCAAAGGTTGTTTAAGGTGTTTAACCAAAAGAAGAACGTGTGACAAATGGTCTTATAGGAGAAAATGAGAGTATATGAAACTGCTTCAACAACATATCCTTAACAAGTGGGTCTTAAGTGTTCTACGGCCTGAGTGGCATGAAGAAACTTGAAGACTGAATGTCTGCTCATATCCTTTTCTATCTGGCATTGAAGGTGATGGCGAGTCTAAGCAAGTGGAAATAGCTTGAATATCCACAACATAACTATTGAATGGTGAAATTGAACTTTATATGTTTGGGCACAGCAATCTTATATGAAGCATAGTAACAAATCCATTATGCTCATTTAAGGATTGAATTGGTACTCAGGAGAAGAATAATGTGCAGTAGATCGACAATAAGTTTTTGGTTTGATGGCTGTGGTCAACTGCTCCCAATATGACTCGTGTATATTGAAGCAGTGTACTAAATATGATCAAGTTATTGATAATAGTGAAGTGATGAAATTTCATTCCAAGATTATTCCAGCATAGCAGACAGTCAACAGGTTATGTACCAATTGCTGATGAGGTTAGCGGAAAAGACCACAATTCTGGCATGCATCAATTTGCAGGTATATAACTTTTACCCGATTTCTATCTACTGTAACATCTTCCGAATTGTACACCTTCTAGAGTTTTCCCCCTATCTTGATGCTGGTTCTAAAATAATGTTTCTATTTATATGTTTATTTGATCAAAGTAAATATGTTAGTCTTAATTTGCTTCTAGTGTGAAATCTGACTTATTTTGTGGTTCTGACAAAGAGAGCTTAGTGATACTTACCTCATAGGGCTGTACAGTATTGCAGTACTGTATGACTGACTTTATCCTTGAGTACCGAATAAGGTTTCTAGAGAAGTTGCTTTGATGTTTGGTTGGATCTTGTAAAGTGATGTCATCTCTATCTAATTTCTCTGACATGTAAGCTCATAGAATTGTCAGAATTATTATTCTAACATAGACCTGTATGTCTGTTTATTTTTTCTTCTAGTATTTTTCGGATGCTGAGAATCTGCATGCAAAGATCTTTGAAGTTGATGCAAGAAGGCGAAAGCACAGAGGTTTATGTTTGCCAATGTGATGGAAGGGAGCATTCAGCAGAAACTTGGAGGTATCTTAATCCAGACTCGGTTCTAACGAAGTTATAACTATAAGGCATTATTAGATCATATGCATGAGTCGAAGTTTGGTTAGTGATGTTACTATTTTAGTCTTGTCTTCTTCCTAGCATGGTTTTATTGGCACATGTTCTATTGTTGGTGTAAAATTTTTCTACATTGTAAGTGGATAAAATAAATCCTTATAAAAACTCAAATGTTTTCCATTTTTATTCTTTGGCAATTTCACACCTCAAGCTGTCATATTCCTCCAAAATCCAAAAGACACACACACTGTTTCTTCTATTTCCTGCAAAGGACTTCGTCACTCTTCTACTCCATAGTCACCATCTCTTTCCGTCTTTCATGTTTGCTTTCATTGGTTTCTTCCTCCCTCTTGTTCTAGAAACTGGAAAAATGATTTAAAAGTGTGTTTTTTACTCTGCAGGGTTATCCGAACAAGAATGTCTGCAAACTTTGCTGCCAGTTCCCTCTTCTGCTAGATATTCCAGTGATGCATGTTCTGCTCCTTGGGAAGACTATCATATTTTATGTTTCTTATCAATAGCTGGTGTTGGCACATGCATATCAGATGTTATACCTACGCATTTTACGGTTCAATATGGAGCGAGCGTGGCCATGGATTGTACAATGACCAAGTAAGTGGTTGCTTGGCCTTGGCATTTCACTTTTTCTTGTAACTGAGTGCAAAGCCAAAGTACAGTTCCCACTTCTGCATCAGAATAAAGTCCTCACAAAAGTAGGGTCTACCTGAACAAGATTTTTGAAGATACCTACCTACCTACCTTGCCAATGCAGTGTCTCTATTGTTCTTCTAGGATTGGATCTAGAAGATGCAATGAGGAAGCCTCACAAAGTATGCTGTTTTTTTTTTTTTTTTTTTTTTTTTTTTTTTTTTTTTTTTTTGTAGCTGATGCCAATCAGCTAATGTTGGCATCATATTAAGAATGGACATCAGTTCAACCCTTCCAATTGAAGTTACAACAAACGGTTGATCAATACATGTTCTAGCAATGTTCAGTGTGTACTTATTATCCATACAAGAGTTATTCACACCTTTGACTAATGAAGGTAGTCTGGCTGCACCTTTGTCTAATCTTAGTTAGGCTATTTTCGAGTTGGTAAGAGTTGGGTCCTGGTTTAAATCTCGACGGCTATAAAAAAAAAATGTTTAATGGATTAACTTTTGTTTTTGTTTTTGTAGATTTTGCTAATCTGACAATAATGATAAGAACTAAAAAAAGACGAGGTGGTTTTTTTTTTTTTTTTTTTTAAGGTAACGACGAGTTTTATTGAAAAATTAATGTATTTTTAATTTACTGAATATATATTTTCCTCTCAAATCACTTATTCATAAATTAATTATGAAACTCATTTCTTGAATTAAATCAATGATAGGACTTTCTTTAGTGAATTTAGGATTATAGTTCAAATTTTATTTTATTTTTTAATTCTTAAATTATTAATTAAGTTAAATTTTTGAGATACAACATGTATCATTTTTAAAAATCAAGATTCAAATTTTAGTGTTTGATATCTTTCTTATGAATGAAAAATGCTTTGTTACTAGTGATAAAGTTCATTTTAATGAATTTTGTATTTTAAAGGATATTAGTCTTCTACTTATAGCTTTTGGTGACATCCTAAAGAATTTCTTTTTGTAGATGTATTGTTTTTTTTCTTCTTTCAAATAAGTTTAAACTATTGATTTTACTTTTTATAATTTTATTCTAAATTTAAAACCCCCTTATATATAATATCAAAAATGATTTATAGATTTACAAAATTAACTTACAAATCAATCTACACCATAAAGAGAATAACATATGTCACTTGCTTACTATTGATTGTCGATTGATTAACAAGTGACACATGTTACTTTCTTGTGGTGTAGGTTCATTTATTGGTTAATTTTTTAAGTTGATATATCATTACTCATATAATATATAATAATAGTAATATAAAAAAAAATGCACAAAAATACTTGCTAATTGGATATCTTATAAGGACATGACTCTTCTAAAGTTTAGCTTGCATTTCAGAGTTTAATGTACATGAATCTTGAAGGAGATCTAATGTAAAGTTATTAATCAATTATAAAGATCTCAACCATTCATCATATTTAATGATTTAAACTCTAAACAAAAGTTATATTTTATAAGAACCACCCCTTACTTAAAAAAAAATCTTACTAGAATTATTCATAAAAATCTATATTATTTGACTTTTATGTGTTTTCTCACCTAAATCAATTGATCAAGTGCTCCCAATTTCGAATACCAAGCTAATCCAAGTATTAAGCATGTTTATCGTGGTTTTTTACTTTTCTAAATTCTTTGGCAAAAAATTAAAATAGATTTTCAATTTTTTTTATATTGAAGATATCCTCTAACCAATAATTAAAGATTAAGAGAAAATAGTTTATACACCGACAGTATAAAGGTTTTTTACACTGTAAGCACATCATCCATCATCCAAGAATTTATGGCCATTGACTTCTAAATAAAAGTAATGCAAATGAATGGTGAATGATGTACTGACAACGTAAAAAACTTTACACTGTCAGTGCATACACGTTAATCTCAAAGATTAATTACATTCAAGAAATAAAGATCAACAAAGTTAATTTTGTCTTTATAGTGATAAATTAATTTTTTTTATGATAAACCAATTTTTTAATAAAATTATGCAATTATATCAAAAATCAAAATCTAGATACTCAAACTTCATAGGCAGGGACTAAACATATGGTACTGCTTAATATTCAATTAAATTTAATTTAAATTAAAAATAAAAATATCCTCTTCAAATTTGGATGTTTTTTTTCCCTATTACTGTTGGTTTGTTATGGTTTTCTTGTCCTTTTCTCCGTTAAGTATATAAAAAGTCGAAGAAACATTTCAACACAACTCTCTCTCTCTCTCCTTCTCTCTCTCTCTCTCTCTCCTTCTTCAATTCCAACTCAAACTCTGTTCAATTCAATTCAATTCACTTCACTTGAAGCAAAAGCGTTTTCTAGAAGAGAGAGAGAGGAAAAAAAAATAAATAAAAAAGAAAAAAACCATAACCATGTCTTCTTCCTTCGATGCCTTCTCCGTCGACGATCTCAACCCCAACTCCGACCACCTCCACTCCGCCGTCGCCGACGACGACACTTACTCCGGCTTCGGAGGCTACTCCTCCTTCTCCGGCGCCGACCACGCTTCTCCCGCCGCTTCCCCGGAGATCTTCGGCTTCTCCGATCCTGATCCGACTTACTCTCAGTCTCCCTTCGAACCCGTCCATGTATCAGAGAATGGGAACGGTAACAGCTATGGCGCCGGCGACGACGACGGCGTTTTCGTCTCCGATGGTCCAATCCTTCCCCCGCCCGGTGAGTCGGAGCCGGAGGAAGGTTTCGCACTCCGGGAGTGGCGCCGGTGAGTGTTTTGTTTCAGTTCAGATTTTTATTTTCTCTCTCTCTCTATTTTCTTCATTTCGTTGAGTTTGGTTTGTGAATTTTGTCAGATCTCGTTTGTATCTGATTAGATCTATTTCGATCTTGATTTTATAACCTTGAACTGTTTTTTTACTTGCTTGCTTGATCCCAAAGTTTCTTCCTTGTTTTTTGATTTTGATTCTAAATATCTAGGGTTAGTGACTTTTGGTGAACTTATGTTTCAATTTCACTTGAAATAGTTAGTTAGTTAGTTAGTTAGTTAGTTGAGCTGTGGCATCATATTTAAAAAAAAATTAAATTTTTTTTTTTTTGTTTTTTGAGATTTACTTAGTTTAATTGATGAATGCTAGTGAGGGAATTAATTGATTTGGGTACACCAAGTTAAGTTATTATTAAAAGGGCAGAGGCAGAGCAGATTTGCTGCTAAAGGGTTTTGATCCCTTTTGGCTTCTAGTTTCACTTATGGAAGTTGGATCTCTTCTCTATAGCTATTGTTTGGTGATTTTGAAGGTAAATTTTATGCAAAAATGTTTTTTTTTTCGGTTGTTGGATGAATTCAAAGCTGATCTACAGTTTCTTGGATCTGTCTTGTAAGCTCATTGGTGAACGGTCGAAGTCTAGTAGTAGTAGTAGTTGATGTTGACTATAGGAAGTCGATCATATAGTCGATACATTTTTTTTTTTTTTGTGAGCCTACGTAAAATGTTTGTTAATATTTGCTGAGTATAAATTAATGATGGGAGTGCTATTTGCAATCACAACTTAATAATAGGGGAGTTTGTTGCTAACTTGCTCTTTGTTTAGATTTGTGATTTCTGTCCCGAAATATATAAATAAATAAATAAAATAAATGCGGCAGTTATGTAAATCCCGTTTGTCTGGTTATACGATGCAAAACTATTGTTCTACTTAAATGTATAGGACAAGTGTTTTGTGTGATGTTTTAGGCCAGTTTTTGTTTAAGATCTGTTGAATGTTTGGTGAACTCACTTGTCAAAAAAAAAAAAATGAATTTGTTATGCAGTCAAAATGCCATTCAGCTAGAGGAGAAGGAGAAAAGGGAAAAGGAATTGAGAGCAAAGATTATTGAGGAAGCTGAGGAGTATAAGGTGGCTTTCTATGAGAAAAGGAAGCTTAATGTTGAGACTAGCAAGGTTCAAAACAGAGAAAGGGAAAAGGTAAGGCTTACGCACCTTATGGTTTTTTTTCCCATAGTATCTATGTGCTCTATTAATTTGTAATGTAAAATATAAAACTGGACCAGTTATTCTTGGCTAATCAAGAGAAGTTCCACAAAGAGGCAGACAAAAATTACTGGAAAGCGATTTCTGAGATCATTCCTCGTGAAGTTCCCAACATTGAGAAGAAAAGAGGCAAAAAAGATCAGGAGAAGCAACCATCCATTAAGGTTATCCAAGGCCCAAAGCCTGGCAAACCCACCGATCTTTCTCGGTTGCGGCACATACTGTTAAAGCTGAAACATACACCACCAGCTCACATGATTCCTCCTCCACCTGCCCCTGCTAAAGACCCCAAGGATGGAAAAGAAACAGCACCTAAAGCAAATGGATCTGCTCCACAAGGTGCCCCTGAATCACAACCAAAGGATGCTGCCAATATCGGCGCTGCGGATGTAACCCCCAAAGAAGCTCCTGCCACAGAGGAGCAGTCTGCTGCATAGTTCTGCCTACCATACTACAGCTCTCAATCTTTTTGCTAAATATTTGTCTCTCTTGCTTCAGCCTTCTCCTAATCTTTCTTCTGCCATGCCTTTTTCCTATGCAGTCTTTACAGATATTTTTGCCCTGCTGCTAGTTTCTATGGTTTATTGGTTGCTTTTTGTCTGATATTAAGGTGTTTTTGTATTAGTTAAAAATCCATTATCGACTATGAAATTCAATGTGCATGGGTTTTATGTACATCCTAAAGATTACTTGTTTATTACTGTATTACTTTTATGGTTGTGTATTGCTCACTGGTGTGTCAATGAGATTTCTTTTTCTTTCTTTTCCAAGTGGTGATGAGCAGGTGGATTAACTTTTCTCTCGAATTTGTTCTTTCTAATGCATACAAATGAATTTGGCCTTATCATTATTCAAAACTCACAAGTACTCTGTATTCTGCAATCTTTATTCTTGTTCCTTCTTTTCGCTCCCCATTTATATTCCTCTTCTCTACATATTACGTCAGTGTCACCATCATCAACATGGAATTAAAAAATAAACTAATTTAAAGAATATTTAATTCCTAAATTTAAGTTATCATTCTCTTTTTTAAAAAAATATTGTGAGCCAACAAAGACGTTATTGATAATACGGAGTATAAAGAATTAGAATTTTATTTTATCGTAGAAATATCCTGTTATGGAATTAGTTTTTAATTTTAAAGTCAATGTAAATAATCAACCTTTAAAAATTGATGATTCCATTACAGTCCATTTTTATTTTCTTAGCATTAGATGAGTTGGAAATGTATACAGTCGTGCGGTGTGCTAGAATTTGATTAGTATTTTTAGTTGCTCACCATGTCATCCAATTTGTTATGATTGTGACCTTGTTTATATTTTGGATCGTGATTGTTAAAAAAAGTAAAATTTATACAGTCTTGAGTAAAGTCTTGATGGGGTGGCGTGATCACGTTGGGGGAAGGGCAAAATTATACTCTTGAATTTAGCAGTTTAAGATAGTTTGGTGAATGAATCCATTTGTTTATCAGTTTGATTCATAGAATAAGCCATGTGGAAATGTTTTCACCATTATCAAATACATTTTTTATAGTACCTTTCTTTATATTCAAAGAAAAAAGAATATTGCATATATCTAAATATTGTTTTAACATATTTTGGGAGGAGGAGAACACTCATGGCTGTCCCCCCCTTGAACTCCCCTGACCCAAAACAAAAGATCATAGTTAAAGGTTGAGATTAAAATAAAAAGGAATTTGACCAATATTGACCAGTTATCAGAGAAGTTTTGCTATGCACTCGGTGCACATGTGCAATTGTTTGGTAACCCATTATCACAAGTAAAAGTGATCTAATTGCAAAATCTAAATAAGTTAATTGTAGGACTTATTTGCAAAACTAAAACACCTCCACCGTCAACCCGGCACCGGCACCGGCATCTCCACCTCCGCCGGCACCGAAAGACAAAGACACAGGACCGGCACGGGCAACCCATCTCCGTCCATCCACCGTCAACCCGTCTCCGTCCAAAGCCACCACCACCTCCGTCCACCGCACCCTCCATCTCCACAAAGCCACCACCGTCCACCTACAAAGCCACCACCACCGCTCCTCCTTTTATAAGGCTTAAGTCTGTCTTGTGTGTCTCCTTTGTGCTTGATCTACGTGCCTCAACACAGCTTCCTCTCAATAATATGATGAAGCAGCAGCCCAACACAGCCTCCCATGGGTAATGGAAACGGCCCTCACATGAAGCAGCAGCCTCCCATGGGTAATCCTTAGGCGTCCATCCACGGTGGTGCAGATCCAAAGGTGTCGGGGGTCGTCGGCGATGCCGATCTTGCAGCGGGCGCCGGAGGTGGGAGTGGGAGTGGCCAAAATCAATAGAAGGTGTATGTACACCAGATGACCAATCCTGCCGGTAGACTTCCATGCACCAACTATTTTCACGAGGATGTTAGACTTCCATGCACCAATGGTTAGTTCTAATGAAGAACAATGCTCCAACTATTTTCACGAGGATGTTAGACTTCCATGCACCACTGAGGTGTTCGTGGATAACAAGGTGATCATTTATCTCAATACAAGGATGTTGGGCTTCAACGTGTGAATCTCACCTTACAATAACATGGTATGCTCACCTACTACGGTATTAATATGTATGTATTATATGAACCTTATAAGAACAATCACATAAAGAATTTTATTGGAAAAGAATTTTGTGCATTTTAGAGAATTCACGACGTGTCTTGCAATATAAGATTTTGATATTCACTCCCTCATGCTGTAAGAAGCAAAAACTAATTTCAAGATAAATTTCAATTTTAACATTGGCCTCGGGTTTCAGCATGCCCCTAGCACAAGGTTGCTTGCATGCCACATTATCTCTAAAAAAATATAATTTTTTTTTAAAAGAAAGTAAAAGAAAAAAAAATATATATATATCTATAAACTAATGACAATATTAAGTCTCCTTTCTTCTTCAACTCTGCACAATTCACAACAGAAGTTGCTTGTTTAATTTATAGGCTTCACCGTGGGTTGACCTGAGTTATACTGAAGGGAGTAGAGCTAAATTGATAGCTTGTAGACTCAAAGGATGTCTTCTTTCTAGAGGATTCTCCTGAATCCAGGAAGAATCCTGGAGCTGTAAGTTGCTTTTCGTTAAGACGGATATTCTTGGACAGCATATCAACAACCTGAGACATGAGAGGCCTTCTGCTTGCTGCTGCCTGTGTGCAGAAGAAAGCTACCTTCATGTACCTAATTACTTCTTCCTCAGGATATTCAATCATGTCTGGGTCCACAAGCTCCAATAGTTTCCCCTCTTCATGAAGTTGCCAGGCCTGTTATTGTTAAAAATTAATTATCATTAATTCATTATATCCAGCTCAAGGCCCACATTAGAACAACGACATATGCATTTCGTATCATAATAATGGATTCAGTTCCTCTAAAGTGAACAAATAAGGATATATTTGATGAAGCATTGTGAATCACAATTCATTAAATGATCTAAGTATACGGATGTAGCCTTGTGATCATAATAAGGATATATTTGATGAAGCATTGTGAATCACAATTCATTAAATGATCTAAGTATACGGATGTAGCCTTGTAGCTCACATTAGAGACAATCTCACTTTATATGAGCCAAATCCCATAATGAAGGTTGTTAAGTCGCACATATTTGTCGCACATATTCTAAGTACACTGTCAAACAATCAATACATATTTGTCACTTTTAAGGTAGTTAAGTCACACATATTTAATGATGTGGCAATACACAATTGGTTGATGATGTCTAAAACCTTTAGGGGTATACCACGGTTTTATCCTTGTTTATAAGCTAAGATTTTATAGGTAAAAAAATAGTATTAATTCAGAAAGTTACAGAACAAAATGATGCTCAAAGTAACTGGAAGTTACTTACCCATTCCAAGAGGAATTTCTGTGATCCTCCCCAGTTTGCCTTCGCACTGCTTCTGCCACTAATTATTTCAAGTATGAGAACCCCAAAGCTATATACATCAGCTTTCATGGTTAGCTGCCCACCCATTGCATATTCTGGTGCTAAGTAACCACTGAAAATTTGATAACAATGCAGGGTTTAGTATTAATCAGTGCCATAGCAAAATTATGTGTTGACCAAACACCTGAAACATAACATACGTTGTTCCAGCAATTCTTGTGCTTATGTGAGTGATGTCATCGGGAAATAATTTAGCTAACCCAAAATCTCCTATTTTTGGATTAAAGTCTCTATCAATTAGTATGTTGCTAGCTTTGATGTCTCTGTGCACAATATGTGGTACAAGTTCTTCATGAAGAAATGCAAGACCCCTAGCAGTACCCATGCAAATACCAGCTCTTTTTCTCCAGTCCAGTCTAATGTTTGATGACCTTGTGCCTACAAAAAATGATGGGAAAAAATAGATGTTTCATCGTTTGATCTGCAGATCTTATTTTGCAACTTCATAATTCACACCAAAGCATAAGTATTTGTCAATTTTACCGAGTAATGCACTATCAAGGCTGTTATTTTCCACATATTCATAGACTAAGACACGACTTGGTCCTTCAACACAGCATCCAATCAATTCAACAAGGTTTGGATGCTTAACATGTGATATAGTCTTAATTTCAGTCAAAAATTCACGAACTCCCTGCCTTGACCCAGCTGCAAGGGTCTTTACTGCTACCTGTCTCCGATCTCTTAAGGTTCCCTAGACAAATTGTAACACAAGTATTTAGTGGTGCGTTAACAATCAATAGGTGCATAAAATGAAAAAAAGATTAATATTTATTGGTACTAATGTCGCTATTCAGCTTAAGTCAGCTAGCAAACCCAGCCCTCATACATGATGTTAGAGATATTTAATTAAGTCATTCATGTGCCTTCATCTAACTGCTTAAGTTTTCATAAAAGTTGGTTCACGACACAGTATCAAGGTAACGAAGCGTACTAAAGGGGTGTGGTAGCACGCAAATTGTATTTTTCTTTTCTTTGGAGGAGCTTATGAATAAGAAAATCAAATTTGGGATCAGTTGATCCTTTTTATTTTGAAAAGAAAACATCATATTGTTTTACAAGCATTAGAATGCTGTATGTATATGTAGTTATATTGGACATTCCCAAAGGATCCAAATGATAAACGTCTGGACTCTACAGTCTGGACCATGGATTACTTAACTGGTCTCAGAATGACACTTGCTTCATAAATGAAATCTTAATTCTGAATCAAAGAAAGACAACAACCAAGCCTTTTCCCAGTAGGTGGGTCTGCTACATGGATCAAATGACATCATAACATTCTATCATAAATCATGCCCACCAAACCATTAACCTCTAAATCCTTCTTAATAGTTCAGAATATAGTTTTTCATATTCTCAATCTATATCTAATGATGGACCCTCTATCTAATCTACTCTCCTTATCGGGAGCCTCGTGCAATGGGCTACCTTCAGGTGTTTCCCCTACTTACTCTCTAGTGCAATAATTCTCAATCCTATCATATCTAATGTGTCCACTCATCCAACACAATATTTTCAGTTCTAACATACAGTTTGTTTTCCTGTTGATTTTTTATCGATCAGCATTAGTTAGCCAGTCTAGTAGCATAAATACCTCTGCAAAATCATTATGGTAAGTACAACTGGCCAACATACATATTAATCAAAAAGAATTTATGACTTATACAAGAGTCG
The DNA here is from genome assembly GCA_037953625.1 of Crotalaria pallida. Classification (NCBI taxonomy): domain Eukaryota; kingdom Viridiplantae; phylum Streptophyta; class Magnoliopsida; order Fabales; family Fabaceae; genus Crotalaria; species Crotalaria pallida. The sequence continues at coordinate 111,803,713 of CM075655.1, forward strand.
GTGAGCTGTACCCGGAAAACAGTTCCAAAACCTCCTCGTCCAATCTTATTGTTCATATCATAATTATCAGTGGCCAATCTCAATTCTTTATCGGAGAAATGCCTAATATTATCAAGTGGAAAGCCTGAGCAACAAGAGAATAGAGTATAAACAAAAACAGTATAAGGCATTTTGTATCGTGATAAGTATGAAGAAAATTGTAGTTAAAACAGTATTACTAATCATACATCAGAGCTTCTACAAACAGGCCACAGCTGTATTGCTTATCAAAATACAACAAAACTAGCAAAAATCCTAAAGGGTGCGTGCCTATTGCACTGAGATTATGTTTTAGATTATGTTTTCACTAATGTATAGACTAAATGAACATGATTATCTTTTGAAATCTACACTGTATGGTGACTGTCAAAAGCTTGTTAAACCTTCCTGTGAATAGTGAAAATCAAGACAGCCTGAGTTGTATGAGGCTAAATGTACTACTCAGCAAGAAGCAAACAGTGACCATGATTGACCCGGATTCTGTCTTTCTCTTGATTTGTGATTAAATTGACAGAATCAAAGCCAGGGAGATCTTTTCATGTAAATTAATTACAGTTAAAAGGAGCATGCTGATAGAAGAACCCATAAAAAGAATATGAAATTATACAATGTTCTCAAAGGAGCAGGAAAAATCGAAAAAAAAAAAAAAAAAGAAAACAAAAGAATCTATATAGATGAGTATTACACATCAACACTATCCAATGAAACTATACCACTAGAAGATGCCACCAACACAATAAAAAAGTTTAAGCCCCAAATCGGCAAGAGAATACAACTTTTGAAAAGTTCACAAGTGTGCATGTGCAAACTTCTAGTATATTGAAGGCTATCAAATACTTAAATAAGTAATAGTCACCAGGCACTCACCATCTATTTCATTTGGAGTACGAGAAGGACTCCTTTTCTTCTTCAGAGTTGAGGCTCCAAAGCAGCCACAACTCATAATGATCCTGGAATGTGACTGCTATAGTCTGCAGTCTGCAGTCTGCATTACATACCATATCCAACATGAATGAAGGGTCATTTGTACATTTCAATAGCAAGCGCCAAGAAACACAGCCATACATAGGCATCTGAATTCTGAACACAAGCACATAACTTTGGCATGCAAAAATAATAAGTAATTAGATGAACTGGAAATTATTCAAGCCTTTGTTCAACTTTACATGGATTTCTACAACGCAGGGTAATTTCTTCCGGGTGGAATATTCAAAATCTAACAAATTGAGCCTAACATAAAGACTAAAGAACAGAAATTTCAATAAAAGTCAAAACTTTCGCACCTTAGATCATTTTTAAGATTTAGATTGGAAAACAACATGCACAGTGACATAGAATAAAAGGAAAAAGAAAAAACTAAATTCTACTTTGCAAATATTTCTAATCTGATCATGATTCACAGAACTTGCATTGACTTTAAAAACAAACACTGAATTTAGCCAAATAAACCTAAAACATGTTCATTTCCTGTTACTGATGATGAACCCACCATAAACAACAAAATTGGTCTACTTTCACTGAAACCAAAACACACGCATTTCCTAGATGAAACCCATGTTCAGATTCAGCTTATAATCCATAAAGATTAAAACTTTAGAAAATTACAAGGCATGAGGAGGGGGAAAGGAAAAAAAAAAGGAGAGAGAGAGAGAAAGAAAACAAAGACATCACCTTTACTACCAAAGAATAAATGCAGAGGAGGTATCTAATAGCTCCTTCAAGCTGAATGCAGAAAAGAATCACAAACAATGAAGACCAAGGAATGATGGAAGAAATAAAATTAAGAATAAGATAATTTTGTTTTTTTTTTTTTTTTGTTATTTTGAATAATTGAATTTAGGAGAAAGAAAAATGAAAAATACTACATAGAGAGACGGCTGGTTAAATACTACTACTATTTTTAAAAGACTAACAATGAGAAATTAAGGGGTTGTGGTGTGTGCCTGGTCATTGAAACGAGTAAGGGATAGTGATGTAAGGACTTGTTCCAAATATCTCTCTCTGTGTTATGACTTCTATGCGAGATTGAGTTTTGTGTTGTTGGCATGTTCCATTCCCACGTAGAAGGAGAAAGTGAGTTACCACTTGGTCTAACTGTTTGCCAGAAAATGACCGTTCCTTTGTTTCTCTCTTCTTTGGGTTATGAAGCATCATGCCTTTGCTTTCCAAACGAGTATTGATAATCTAAAACGAGATTATGATTATTTTTTTTTAAGATTATAATATTTATGTTTAGGTATTTTAGTTGAAAAATAAATTTAAACTAATATGTTTTGCTTGAATAATATGATTTTTATTGAGTAAATTACAAGAAATGGTATGATGTGACAAATGAGTAGTTAATGTGTTGGAGCGATAAGGAAAGAATAGAAAAATTACACGGGTCTAAAAAAATTAATCTTTCAAAAAATAATCTTCAGCTGCTATGAGGGAGTTTATAAATTTTGATTATTTTCCCAAGAATATAAGCTAAGACTATATTCTATATTGTAAACAAACATAACAATATTATGATTATTTTTTAAAAATAAGCCAAAAGAAATAATCGTCATCCTATCCAAACATGTAATATATTGTCCCACAAAATTATTTATGAGGACCAAATTATCTCGTGGGAGAAAACTTTAGGGGCTATTTGATGACTTTATTTTTTAAAAATTATTCAATAAACAAACTTTTCACAGATTAATTTGAGTCTATTTTTTTTTCCGAAACTAAACGTGATTTCTTGAAAAAATCCAAAAACCAATTTGGGCAATTACTCCTTTCCAAACACATTCCTTTGCTTTTATCCTTATGATAAATTTAATGAAATCATACATATCAACAAGATTTTTTTAACTTTAATATTTTAAGTTTATTCTTTTAATTTGCATTAAAAATTTTACAATGTACATTAATGAACAAATGATAAATACAAATAAGATAAAAGAACAATAAATGTTTCTTAGAGAATACAAAATGACTCATAAATAGGACAAAAAATTCTTCTAAAATGTGATTTACAGGTACGATCAGAAGAAGTAATGTAATGCTAGCGTATTACTCCTTTCGTCCTTTATTATAGAGTACCAGTTTGATAGATTTAGTGTCCCTTTTTATAAGTCGTTTTAGAATTTCTAGGTGACATTAAAGAATTTATTTCACATACATCTCTCATAATTACATAGGGATGATATGGTAATAATTACAATAGAGAGATAAATGAATAGAGTTGTAAAGTTTTAAATAAGAGTAATTTTGGAATAACAACATACTTTTTATAAATTTGAGAATAATAATTGTTTTTCTTAATATGTGTGAATTATGTAAAAGCGACTTATAATAAAAGATAAAAGGAGTAGTAATTTGAACCTATCTTTTTTTTTTTTGTGTCTGCACTCTTTGCACCTTTAATACGAAGGAACTTTTGAGACTAATCCTACACGGGGTCGCATTTTTATGTCTCTCCTAGCAGGATGTGTTAACTAGGAATTGAACATAAGACTTAGAAATCTCAGGCTCCATTCCCAAGTTCTCAAGTTGGCAAGATCGCATCACTTGAACCAATCTCATTGATTGAGCCTATCTTAAATTAGATTAAGAATTTGACTTAAATGTAATTTTAATCCATTAACTTTTTCAAATGTTCAATTTTGATCGTTCAATGTGTTTTTTGGGATTTGGTCGCCGTGTTTTTATGTTGAGTATCATCGATCCCTCTGTTAGAGGGTCATTCGAAAAGTAACGTTAAGAATAACGTGATACACTTGTCTACTATATTTATTATTTACTGCTTCCTCCAGTCCGTAATATAAGTATTATTTAACAAATTTCACTCTATTTAAGAAAGTTAGTTAATATTGTTAGTGGTATTGAAAATGTAAATATTTGATATATATTTTCAAATGTACCCCTATAATTATTATTGGAAATCTAAAACGTGTTGAGTAAATAAGGGTGTTTGTGAAAAAGAAGTAATTAATGCGGTTGGAAATTGGAAATGTGCTTATATTAATGGAAAAAAAAAGTATTCAAAATGTGCTTATATATAGGACCGGAGGGAGTAATATTGTTGGGTATTCAAGTGTGAGATGAAGTCCCACATTGGATAGGATGAGATGGTTGAGAAGGTTTATAAGTGGCAAGACCCATAGAACCGTTGCCTTAAGGTTTTGGTTCAGGATATGGTGTCTCACTTATAAGTGGTTCCTTACTATTCCCAAGACCCTGGAGCAACGTGACTCCCCGGTGGTTGGAACCTCCCCGGTTGAAGGTCCAGCAAGTGGTATCAGAGCCGATGGTTCGGCTGGGACTTGTGGATCAAGGGGGAGTGACCGGAAAGTGTGGGTATATTCACACTTGAAGGGGGAGATTGTTGGATATTCAAGTGTGAGATGAAGTCCCACATTGGATAGGATGAGATGGTTGAGAAGGTTTATAAGTGGCAAGACCCATAGAACCATTGCCTTAAGGTTTTGGTTCAGGATATGGTGTCTCACTTATAAGTGGTTCCTCACTATTCCCAAGACCCTGGAGCAATGTGACTCCCCGATGGTTGGAACCTCCCCGGTTGAAGGTCCAGCAAATATTTATCTTGTGTGCAATGCACGGACTATAAGTTTTTTATTTATCTTAATTAAAGTTAAAACATTTTGTATGTTAGAAATATTTTTAAAATTATATGAGTTAGCTAGATTATTATTTAAAATTAATAATAATCATTGCCTTAAGGTTTTGGTTCAGGATATGGTGTCTCACTTATAAGTGGTTCCTCACTATTCCCAAGACCCTAGAGCAATGTGACTCCCCGGTGGTTGGAACCTCCCCGGTTGAAGGTCCAGCAAATATTTATCCTGTGTGCAATGCACGGACTATAAGTTTTTTATTTATCATAATTAAAGTTAAAACATTTTGTATGTTAGAAATATTTTTAAAATATATGAGTTTTAGAAATGCAAGGATTATTTTTGAATTTAGGTTTTTTTATAAAGAAAGTACATGTGCATTTGAGTTAGAATTTTTTCTCCGACAATAAATTAGTGCAATAGAATAGGAGTATTAGTTTATGTGTACATCTGTATTAGTAAGGTATATTAGTTGATAGTTTGTTTTTCTCGTGATCAGTTTGAAATATTGCACCACTTTATTATATCGAATCATTGTATTCAATCATGCATTAGTTTGAAACAATATATCTTTTGGTGATATTTAATTTGAAACAATATATCGCTTGGTGATATTATTTTTTTCGAGTAATTTAAAATTAATATTTTTAAAATTTTTAAAAAAAGTTATTACAAGTGACAAGTCGTTTCAACATTGAAGTGATATGTTGTTTCAACAATATGTCGTTTCAATAGTAAGGTGATATGTCGTTTCAACAATCAAGTTATATAACCCAGTAGTGTTTGACACGTGACATACTTAATTGGCCTTTATTTTATCAACTTTTAATGTGATAGCTTCATTTCGTGAGGAGCTCTTTGGTTTTAATATTTGGGTTCAAAAATATAATATAGTGCTTGATATATAATTTGCCCACTTTAATTTGGGCAATATTCATACTCATATACCAATTGGAGCAATAAATAAATAAAAATGATATCTATATATTTATTTATTTGTACCATTTCAAAAGGTACCAAGTTAGTGAAATGTACCACTTCATTGTTAAAACAACATACCATCTTCATTTCAAAATGTGTCAACTTAGTGTAGTGTACCACTTTACTGTTGAAACGACATACCACTTGTGATATATTTTTTTAATTTTAAAAATATAAAATTTAATATAATATATTATATATATAATATTTAATTTAATAATATTCAGGAAACAGTGCACCATTTCCTTGAACTTTCACCGAATTAGATTCATTGGTTGAAACTTGAAATAATGTATCATTTCAATTGCATCCTTGCAACTTGTACTTAAAAAAACGAATTATATAGCAAAACATTGCACCCCTAAATCTTACCGAATTATAGAGTAAAACATTGCATTGTAACATCAGTTTTTTTTTAATTTTAAATATTTTCAAAACACGTGATATGTCTCATTGTTTTTTATTTTCTTAACATTTTTTGTGAAAGCTCTGTTTCGTGAAGAGCTCTCTAATTTCAAGGTTTGGATTCAAAAATATAATAGAGTTTGACTATACATAAAGTCTTAGATTGTTAAAATACATTAGTATTATTATGAAAGGATGTTTCAGAATTTTTTTAACAGGTGCATTAGTATTATTTTGGAATATATTTTTTTATAATGTATTTAATAACACTATTGTGAAATGATGTTAATTCATAAGACATAACTTTTCAAGAATTTATTATTTTGTATAGGTGCATTAGTATTGTTTCAGAATTTATTTTTTTTAAATTATATTTAGAAACACTATTATGAAAGAGTGTTAGTCCATAAGACATATCTTTTCACGAATTTTTTATTTTTTAAAAACTATTGTGAAAGGGTGTTAGTCCATAACATATCTTTTCAAGATTTTTTTTTATTTTTTTAAATAATGAATGTCATTGACACGTGACATATCTCATACATTCCCATTTTTCTAACTTTTGTTGTGAGAGCTCCGTTTCATAAGGAGCTCTCTGGATCCAGCATTTGGTCTCGAAATTATATAATAGGTGTTTGATATAAAAAGATCCTTTTTCGAGGCACCACATTTGTCACGTGAAGTTTTCCTCACACCAGAACGTTTGTAGGTAAATAACATTATCTCTAACCAAAATTATAATTTGAAATTAAATAAATTATCTATTTGTGATATCATTATCCTCTTAGTGTGAAATCATTATCCTCAATTTATTGAAATCATTATCCGTAACTAAGATATTATCGTCATGTAAAATCATCATCCCAACAAAAAAAATTAAAATTTTAAATAATCATTATATTCAAAATATCATCTTTATATTAAATCATTATCCTAAAAAAAATTGAAAATTTAAAATAATTATTATCTCCTAATATAAAAGGCATACAATGCAACAATTAATAAGCATTGTTAATCACATCAGTGTCTTCAAGATCCTCTATAAAAGGTTGGCAAATTAAATTCAAGACAATTAGAAACTTAAAAGAGTGGAGCATCTCATATGTTCCATGTTAATTTTTTATGCTTTGTTTTAAATTTGGTGAGTAAAATCCTTTTTTTATATATATTACTCTGAACTATATTGAATTGATTATGTACTTTTGAGTGTTACCTCTTCTACTTTTGTTCCTTTCGGCATATTTCACTCATTCGGGGTCAAGATCAAATCAAAATTTGGTAAGTTGTTTTTGCTTGTTTTACAATTGTTTTATGTCCTCTTGTGTGTGACATCTTTCATCTTTTGTTCTTTCCATGTTTGAAAGATCAAATATTAATTTGGTGAGTTGTTTTCGCATGTTTTACTCATGTATTGAATTACATTACTCATATAATTGACGAGTATGCACTAACATCCTTTTACTTTTGTTTATGTAATTGTTCTTATTCTCGGACTTCTATATCATCTGTCCAAACTAAACCGGGGTATCTCTTATTCAAGAAATTAATGAAGAATTGTTCAGCATCTGTCCAACCTAAATCAGGGCATCTCATATTCAAGAAATTTGAAGAATTGTTCCGCAATATTTTATTCTGATAGAAGAGTTGAGAGAAAACTTATTAGTGTTTCTATGATAAATTTTATTTATTTTATTTATTATAATAGATAAATAGTTGTTTTGCAATATTGCACAAATTCATGAACAATAATTTGAAATACTTATTTCATTTTTTTATATATTTCATTATAAATCCAAATTTCCACGTGCTTTGATTAATTAAAAAAAATCAATCTAATTAATAATTAATCATACTTAAGAAAAATTATAATCTAAAATATAAAATATACTTGAGAAAAATCTAAGTTTCAATTAGAATAATTATTTTCTTCTGGCTCAAACACTTGCTTTTTCTTAAAATCCAGGGATTTTGAAGATCAGTTTGAGGGTAAGTCATTGCTAACAAATGACACTAATCATAAACTAAGGTTGAAGATGAGTTTCACGAAAGCAGCATTGGCTTTTCAATTGAAACCTATTTAATGCTTTTTTTTTATTCTTCTATTGTTTTCTTTCTCTTTTTATGAAGTGAAGAAGTTTCTAATGCAACATTATATTCCATAAAATCATTTTTCATCCTTTGCCCTCCATTTGTTTGATTTATAATTATATTCTTTTGATCTTTGTTGTTATGATGCGTTGGTCTTTTTTCAAGTTTCAAATAATTATAATTCAGATGTTCCTATATTGATAATGTTTTGGTTAATCTGCAGCATTTAATTATCATGTTTATCATCACTCTTCCCAAGTTATCATGCGTAAAGTCATGTTTCTACAGATAATTGCACACAAAAAGTAGTTTCCAATTGTACTTTGGAGTTACAACATATTTTTTATTCTCTATAATCGCATTTATATTTGTAGACATACTTGATAATCATACTTGGTAATCATGATTGTAGTTTGGAGAGCAAACCACCCTTATAATGTATCTGCTTCTGCTGAAGTTGCTGCATGTGCAGCATTGCAAAATCCTATCTATCTTGAGGTTTTTCTTTGTGCTTTTAGGATATAATCTCACACATTTATTTTGCTTATGCGCTGGTTCGTCATGTTTATCCCAATGCCATATCTAACATGGCAGTCTTCTTACATACAGAATATTAAAGATGCTTTGGTGAAAGAAAAAAGGGAGACTTTTGACCATTCCCAAGTTGTTCCAATTTCATTCTTTGTGAGGGTACATCTGGAATGGATGCAAAGAAGTTAAAGGTACCTCCATTTCCATATCTTTCTATATATTACTTTTTATTTTTATTTCTTTATGCTTAGTTTCTGATAATCGTTGGTTTGTGCCAAATCAAGCACTGTATGTGTGTTTTGGACTTTGATTTGAAAGGAACTTCTTTCCCCAAAATTTCCATTTGAATGATGAATCTCCACAACACAATAGACGTATTTAGATGCGGCCATCTCATCATGCTGCAGAGTATAGTTTCCTGTTATGTTTTTTCATCTCATATTTTTAGTGATGTAACCACTCTCCTAAATTGAATAACTATAACTACTATTGGAATTGCAATTCTGAAGAAGGTAAAAAGGATGCTCACTAAACTGGAATATAGTTCATCATATGACATCGTCATACAATAATTTCCCCTTAAGTTTAAGTTTACAACATTTCAGCAGCAACAAACACATGCCATAGTAGTCTGATGATTAGATTACCATCGCATACTTGATATAGACGTACTACCGCATTTATAGACATACTTGATAATCAAACTATTATTGCATTTATATGCAGGTTATATTGTCTACATTATGAGCTTATATTTAGTAAGTAGAAGGTTATAATTCTTTTACTAGATGATAATAGATAATTGCATATTCATTTTCTATATTTGAGTAAAATGCGTCAGATTGGTTATATTGGTTCATTACTAAATTGTATGGTAGCAGTGATTCTATTCGCAGTGATTCACCTTAACGATTATATATTTACATTGCAAGAAACAAAGGACATTTTTGGACAATTATCGAGACAACTTTAGGTGGCACATATGTTTATGATTCCGATTCTTATCTTTCTGACAGGGTACAATTTGGGATTGAGGGAAAAGAAAAAACTGTTTTGTGGACTGGTTTGAGTGTTTTGTTTTCCCTATTTTAGATTTTTATTTTATTTTAGTGTTAAGAGATTGACAAGTTCATAGTCACTTTAAGATTTCTGTTCAAGTGGGTTGGAAGGGTCATGGGAAGGTAATTTGTTTATGTGATATGAGACATTGAGACCAAATGGATTTGAATAAGACTTTGGTGGTTGAAGGTTGTGTGCATTTTGGCTTTGTAATATTATATCCTATAATTGAGACCAAGTTTATATTATATCCGGTTATAGTTTTTTATATTGGATTGTGTTTCTTAAATCATATTTGTACAATAAGTATCTCATATTTACACAAATTTTTATGAACTACCTCATTTAAATATCACTAAATTATTTTAGGTCTACAAATAAATTTGCATTTATTTAATTCTAGAAAATTTTTACTCACTCTTTCATAATTAACTAATAACTAAGTACCAATAAAAAAACATATAATATCTGTGGGCATTAAAACTAGAGCTGTCAAAATCGGCCGGACCAACCGGGCCGGGTCAAAAAAAACCCGAAAAATCATAGGGCTCAGGCTTCTTAATATAGCATATTTATTTAACCGGGCTATTTAGCCGTGCCCAATCGGGTTTAGGTTCGGGCCGGCGGAAAAAAAAACATATTTTCTTAACTTTACATGTGCATGTGTTCATCTATAAAAGGAAAAAAAACTTATTATTGGTTTAAAAAACATGTGTAAAAAATAAAGGAATTTATTCATTAATTTTTTTGAAAAAAATATATAAATGGTTAGTGACATTAGTCCTAAGATTTCAGTCCCCACGAGTATATAGTACGGAATGAGAAAAAAATACAACAACTAATAAATAATGCACCACTTGAAAATTTATTATATATATATATAATTTGAAAATATTGAACCGATCAACCTCTAAAGAAAAAATAAAATTTGAACCGAAACATATTGTTTGAATATGGTTAGATGAGTGAATCCAATTTTCTTGTACTCATGTGCTGATATTTTTGTAAACTAGTGTTAAAAAAAACACGAACCATAGAAATAAAAAAAAATAATAATAAAGAAGTATGGATGGTTGAAATTTAAAAATAAATAAATAAATACGAACTCTAGAAATTTTCGGTATCTTAAACTATGTAAGTGGAGTGGTTGAATTGTAAATTTTTTTTTGTATATTAAATTATGCATGTGAAGTGGTTAAAGTGTACAAATCATTAAAAAAAAAAAGGATGCGGGTTGGCCCACATAGGACCCGAAGCACGCTTAGGACAGATTTGTGTTTCATACTAAGGTACTCAATGAGTTTTAGAATTTCCACCCCACAAAGTATCCACACCCTATTTTAATGTGTGAAATAACAACAATACCCTTTATTAAAAAATGTTAGATTTTTGAACCCCAGAAACTATTCCCACACCCCATCTCTTTCTTCCAAAGCAACCCTAACCTTTTCTTTGATATTGTTCTCAGAATTGTGCTTCCTTTCTTGAGGGGTTTTTTAGCATTTTTCACTCAATTATGTTCGAATTGCAAAGTATGCACTCATTAATGTTTCATTTTAGTTGCAGATTTCATGGAGCTTCTTGTTCGACATACTTGTATCGTGATTGACTAGTAATTCATTATACTATCACTTTTTATGTAGTAACATAGAAGAATTTCAAAATTCCTGCAATTCCATTTTACTCGGCTTTCATGATAAAGCATCCTTGTGAACAATGGTGCCTTCCCTTGCACTATTTTCATTTCAATCTGTTGTACAATTTCTTCATAAGTCACATTAATTTGTATCTCCATGCAAGATTCCGCGATTGCTGGATATTACATAGCAGCTTTGGAAATTAGTTTTCTTTAAAATAAAAAAGAAGACAAATAAAATGAGCACGATTTATTTAGCACTTCAAATTTTACTACAATTAGTTTGCGCAGTTGATGGCAAGCGAAATTATCCAAATTTTAGGATTCAACATATGGGGAAGAAGATGAAAAGGTTATGGTTGCTTTGGAGAGAAGAGATAAGGTGTGGGAATAATTTCTGGAATTCAAAATTTAACATTTTATTAATAAAGGGTATTGTTGTTATTTCACACATTAAAATGGGGTGTGGGAATACTTTGGGAGTGAAAATTCTAAAACTATACTCAATTTACAACCAAATTTTTTGGCCCGAGCCCAATAACACAGTCCTATAGCCTGTTTTGACAGCTCTAATTGAAACTATTTCTAAATAAAAAGACATTCTTTTCTCTCATTCTCATAACGTAAAGACGCAAACAAATCAATCGATCCCAAAACACACACTCTCCCCCTCTGATGATAATGGCTCCTCCTAACAGTAGCAATCAGATCATCATGATGATCTGATTGCTAACATACTTGTGAGGTTGCCGGCGAAGTCTCTTCTACGATTCAAATGTGTCGAAAGGCGCTGGGATGCTTTGTTCCAAACTCCCATTTTCATCAACGACCACCACACCCTCATGCAAATTCACCGCAAGGAAGAGAATGAGGAACTTCTCATGCTCTGCCATGACGGTAACCGCATCACACTCATCTCCGAATCCCAACCATACGAGGAGGTTCAGATGGAATACCTCTTTCCGGAGTTTGACTCACGCGCCTCCTTCAATCAACACGTGGTAGATGTTTACCTCTACGGTCATTGCAAAGGCTTATTCTATGTTTATGCAACCGCTTTCGAGAGAGGTCAAAGAGATTTATATCCAGAAGATAAGTTACTTTTGTGGAATCCTGCCACCAAAGAGGTTAAGGCTCTTCCTCCTACTTCTCACGGCCCTACCCTTGACGATTGGAGCTTTTCCCTTCGCGGTTTCGGCTTTGATCCTAACTCCGATGAGTTTGAGCCCAAGGTTGTGTGGCTCAGTATTGAGTCTGAGCCTCCTCCCTCCCCTGAGATGTATAGTCTTAAAACCAATTCATGGACTCTTCTCCCTAATCACAATATCACTACATGCACTTCTCCCTCCCAACCAGAAAGTTATTTTATTAACGGTGTTTGTTACTGGTTGAACGTTGTAAAGGAAAGGGATGAGCATTATAGCGCTCAACCTAAAATACTTTCCTTTGACTTTCGCAACAATCAATTCCGCAAAATGAAGCCGTTGCCACCATGCCCAGTTGAAGAAGGTTATTATATTGTTGAATTTATTACTGAGGTCAATGATTCTGTTGCCTATGTTGCAAACCATCGGAGTCCTGATGATGATTATTATAGAATTTATATGTGGATTTTGGAACAAGATAGCAGCTGGACTAAAATGTATAACCTTGGTCCCTTTGATGGCCGTATATAGCGTTTTAATTTATGCTACTTGGAAGGATGGTCCAGATTTTCTAGGAGAAGAATTGGGAGAAGAGTTTGAAAAAGGTAGTTTGGAATCATATACCTCTGAAGGCCAGTTTGTGCAACGTTTCCAATACCCAGGTGGTGGGTACAAAAAAATTCGTAAGTATGTGGAGAGCATATATAGCTCCCTTATCTTTCTAGCTAGGCATTATAGAAGGATGGCCAATAATAATATATTTATCTCTATGTCTACATTATTTTACAAATACTAGACTGTGGTGAGGCTACTTTGGTTTATATCGTGTTCACAAGAGAGGTATGATTGTGGTACTCATGCTTGTCCCTTGGATTTATGTCTTACGAATACTTTTTTTTTTCCTGTTGTACTTGCTCTCGATGTAGGGCCTAGTTCTTTGGCACACTCTTCATTATATTTAATTTCCACATTGTACTAAAAACTAATTATTCTTGGCAATAGTGACTATGTAGAGGTGGGAGAGTGAAATTTTGTAAATTCGAGTAGCAAATTGCCATGCCATTCTGAGTGTCTGATCCCCTGATGCCACACGACGTCTTTTTTCAATATTTAGACTTTCTTGTGATTTAGGTGTATGGGAGATTGACTATAATTATTTTTGGCTTGAAAGTTGGCTTTCAAGGTAGAGCTTTCCATTAAATAATGTTGGAACTTGGAACTCAGATTACTAAGCTATAAAAATGCAAAGAGAAATACGCGCAAGAGAGTTGAATATGAGCTTGTCATAATAAACATGTTTATTTAATTAATAAATCAGTTGGTATCTAAACAACATACACAACCGTCATTATCATTATGTAATAATCCCATCCATGCATAATATATGATGTCACGGACTTGGGAATGTTATTGGCACTCCGGCCTTATTAAAGCAACTACCATCCGCTTCACTTGGTGGCTGCAGTATAGTAGTAGCATTTAAGTTGGTGCTTAGATAAATGTGAATTTCCCAAAGTTGGTTTGAATAACACTTGATCTCTACGCTTCCTCCCAGAGCCTCCTTAAAAGCGGCTGTTAGTGTACGGACATCATAAGCACCTCAACACGAGTCTCTGCATGCAAATATATACATTACATATATAATAGACCTCAGAAAATAAATATTTTTTGATCTTTGAAAAAAAAAATCAAAATAATAAAAGTAGAATCAGAAACCTACTTGCATTTCTCAATCTATTGACCAGTGTTGGAATCTTGAGTTTACCATACAAATTGTTGACCTCATAGAAAAAAGTATATGGTGCATTATTAATATCTGAGAATGCCCCGTGTTTGTCCCATTCATGCTTCCAAAAAGCATAATTACTCTTAAAAACGATGTTAACGATGTTGGGCCAGTTGTTAAAACTAGATTGCCTCGAAGGTTAGATGACCAAATATTGTTCACAGTTGTTTCATTATCAAATTCTTTCACATAAACAAATAATATTTAAAGATAATTAACACTTCTTGAAGACAAGATTGTCTTATCTCTTTAAATATGTTTATTTATTTATTTATTTTATTTTTAATGTAAAAGTACATTCCTTTTGGCACAAAATCCTTGGAAAGAAAATCTAATTGTTAATTGAACAAATAACATCACCTTTCTCTCTACAACGATCAATCGATTTATCAATAACTATATATAAAATTAGAACTGTTTTGATGTCCACCATCATAAATTAATATTTTCTTAACAAAGTAAATGTGCATAGAATAACTGCACATCTTCTTTAAAAAAAATAGTCTATATATAGATTTGAAAAAATAAAAAAACTACAAACTTTTCACGATTTTAAAATTGCCCATAGTAGTTGTAAAATTGACCATAATGTTTTTATAACCTTTCTATTAGTTGGTTATTAAAGATAACTTGAAAACCCTCCATATTTAACATTTTTTCTTCCTCATATCAAAATCTTATCTAAACAATTAAAAGTATTTGTGAAAAAATTTATTGAATTAATAATTTACTATTTTTAAGCAATATATAAATTAGGGGTGTAAGCTATCCGATCTAAGACCGTGAGACTGCTCAGATCGAACCGAACCAGATCGAAAAATATAGTTTGGTCCGGTCTCAAAATTTTCAGACCATTACTTTATGGTCAGGTCCATGGTCTCATTATTTTTAAGACCGTTAAGAACGGACCGGACCGATTACTTAAAAATTATAAAAAAAAACTATAATATGGCAATACTTTATTGCTAAATTTTTTTAAATATTTTTTTCCAATAGTTGAGTATTTAATTATGTGATAAATAGATCTGTTCGGACTGAACCAGACCATTTATGAACGATCCGGTCTGGTCTAATCTTTGTACATAAAAAATATCTAGATCGAATTAGACCGGACCATGTTAACGTAATTGGTTTTGTCCCTAATATTCATCAAAGACCGGACCAAACCTGACTGTTACACCCCTAATGTAAAAAATATCAAAAATATAATTATTCATTAAAATATAGAAATGCGAGTGGATAGTCGACCAAAAAAAAAGATGAAGTAAAAGGTATGATTGAGAAATAAAAAAATATTAATTTTTTCTTTATCTTCTTTCCATTCTCCCTTTCAAATTCTTCTTTTTCCTTTGTCTTTTTTCCTTTCATTTGGGTTTTTTTGTTTAGGGTTTAGGTTA
The DNA here is from genome assembly GCA_037953625.1 of Crotalaria pallida. NCBI lineage: Eukaryota > Viridiplantae > Streptophyta > Magnoliopsida > Fabales > Fabaceae > Crotalaria > Crotalaria pallida. Next base: position 111,819,387 of record CM075655.1, read on the forward strand.
GATGATTAATAGGTTGTTTGAAGTTAGATTTTCATTTTTTTAATAGTTTTTTTGTTTTATTATGTTTTAAGCAAACCCATTTGTCTTCTCTTCGTTGTTAGTGTTTTTTTTATTCTAACGCTGTAAAATTCTGACGAACCAGTGTCAGAATTTTGAATTTCCGACACAGGGGTATCAGAATTTCAAAATTCCAACAAAAGACCGTAGGAAATTTAAACATTGTTTTAATTTTTTTTTTGTTAGAAAAAATTTCGACATATATATGTCGGAAAACTCTTAAACAAACTACCTAAAAATTTCCGACATACCCGTGTCGGTATCCTAAAAAATTCTAACACTGAATTATCAGAATTTACACACTAACGTAAAAAAAATAAGTAAAAGACATGATTTTTACCTTCAACAAGTATGGAACGTTCATTGGTACTCTTTTTGAATGTGAAAGAGAAAAAAAACTTGTCTTTTTGGATTTTTTTTTTTGTTTTTTTGAGTGAAGGAGGTTTGATGGTGGAAGATGAGAAGAAGAAAGAGGGGTTTGTGAGATGGTGAAGGGATGAGGTTTGAGGTTTTCGATATTTGGGTTTGGGGTTTGAGGTTTGAGGTTTTGGTGTTTTGAGTTTTTTTTTAAATAATAAAGGGCAATATGGACATTTCCCATTTAAAATGGGGTTTGGGGATAAAACCTGGATTTGACGACTAATTCCCTTCTAGAAAACTCAAATAACACACTGAATTCTAAGACTATGTTTGGATACATTCATATGGATGGAGTGGAATGGAGCTGAGTAGGGTGAAATGAGGTGTAGTGGATCGGAATGTGGTAAAATTACCATTCCATTATTTGGAATTGGATATTTGAAGATGGAACGGAATGAAACTTAAAATAAAGGATATTTTGATTTCATCATGTACACCCAATTCGAGAGGGAACAAAAAGTGAAGGATTGAATGGAAAAGGATGAAATGAACTTCATCAATTCCATTCTAAATTAAAATATCCAAACAATGGAACATATCTCAATTTCATACCTCTCCATTCCATTCCATTTCTTTCCATCAAGTTCCATTCCATTCTATTCTAATCATCAACATAATATAAAATAGGAGAAGTTTGAGGGCAAAAAAAGATTTCCCTCCTAATCATATTTTTTTCCCTCCTAAACAATCATTAATCTGAGCCGTTTATTTCATTTTGATCGGGCCGTTGAAAAAAGCTTATTCCTTTCTCTCCTCTTTCTCTCTTTCAATTACGATCATTCTTTCTCCTTCTCCTCATATCTCTTTTTCTCTTCTCTTTGGTTCCAATCTTCAACACACAACATACTTTTTGTCATCTCCCTTTCTCTTTCTCTCTCGTGCTCTCTAATCAACCACCAACACTCACTCAACCGGAAATTGCGACTGCCACCACCGGCATCATCACCGTTGACCGCTGATCGGGAATCACCGTTGATCGTGATTTGTATTTGGATGGATTTTGTACCCCAACATCAATTTCATGTCTTCAAAAGATTTGGGATTCTAGGGTTTGAAGAATCCCTTTTCATTATTCTTTGTTTAATTTTCAATTTTGTATTATTTTTTTAATCTTTGGTCTGTAATATTGTTTTTGCCATGATATTTTTTCTATGGTTTGTTTTTTCTCTTTAATTTGTTGAACAAAGGGAGAAGATGATTAAAAAATTTTTTTCCATGACATATGTTGCTTTGAGGTTGAGTGTTGTGTGCTGATGTTATTGTCTTTGTCTTTTCAGTTTCATGTTCATATCCTAAATCAAAGCATATGTTACTTTGATGTTTGATTTGGGTTTTTATATGATTTTAATGTGATTTGGGTGTGTTGATTTGGGATTAAAAAAAAGTAACCATAGATATAATAAGAAATGTAAGGAAGAATATAATATAGTTGTCTTTGTGTTGCTAATATTGTTCTAATAACAAGTTTTGTTTAGAAAATTATACCCATAAAATGTTTCTGAAAAGTCCTTAGAGAAATTTTTTGTCCACTGCACATTATTTCTTAAGTTCCACCACCTGAGAGAAATATCATATTATAAGTTCTACCACCTAAGTATTGGAATAATTCTCTAGGGAGCATGTGAGCTAATTATCAAATTGCCAATTTTGTTGTGTTTTATACCATTTTCTAATTACTTTTTATTTTGTCTATACATTAGGTATGTATGTCAATGTCACTTTATAATTTTCTCTTTTTGATGTGAATGAGAATTTGTAGCGAAAAAAGTTAATCATGTCTAAGATGAGACATCTTCAACCTAGGAGGCATATATTACTTGCTTCAGGTTAATGCATTATTATAATACTCAGCCAAAAATACATTGTTGCTGTGAAACCTATACTAATAGGTTCAATATCAACACAAAGAAGCAGAGGAAGTTTCGAAGAGAATCAATAAGATTTTGATTATGATATTATTCATTACTTTTTTTTTAATATTGGACTTCTGAATTATAGTTGACAATCAAGAAGGTTTGAATTTTTTAATTTCTATATTCTTATAATGATTTAGCATAATATAATACATCATATTTTAGTAATTTTTTTTAATAAAATCCCGTAAATTAGTAACATGTAGATAACCAGCAAAAAAAATAAAAAACGGATATAATTATGTTGTAATTTCAGAAGTTCTAAATAATGCAAGTTCTGATATAAGCAAATTGATATCAATTATTTAAACAAAGTATCATTATGAAGAATAAATTTTGGTTAAAACGAAAAAAACGAATATATAAATATTAAATATGAGCTATAATTTGGTATAATGATTTAGCATAACAGAATCAAAAATTTATTTCATCATTAATTCAATTTAAAAAAAACGGAAATTTATACCATATGTAGTAATTTTGATCGTGGAAAATAATGATACGTTATATGATACTCCCTTCGTCCCTAAATATAGAATCTCTTTGGGAGATTTCACGTCCATTAAGAAAGTTAATTAATTTAGTCAATTGTATTAAAAATGTAAACTTTTGATATATATTTTCAAAGTTACCCCTAATAATATTATTGGTAATTTAAAATGTCTTAAATAAATAGGGATATTTGTGTAAAAAATTAATTAATGATCATTGAAAATTGATATTGGGTCTTATAAATAAGGACAAAATAAAAATATCAAAAAGATCTTATATTTAGGGATGGAGGTAGTAATTTAGACAATATACTTACTTACAATTACGAAGGTATAATATAGCAAGTAATTTTAAAGTTGGATTTTTTTAATTTATATATTCTTATGATGGTTTACAATAATATATTATAAAACATCATATTTTAGTAAATTTTTTTAAAAAAAAACTCCGCAATTTTGTGCAACATGTAAATTTAAGCATGGAAAAGAAACATGAATTATTTAGGCATCAAACTTAAAATACGGGAAAAAATTTGAATTAAATATAGGCATAAAAACATATATAATAATGCCTAAACGAGCCGTCATCTAAGTATTAAATAGCAAGACAAAAATGAATATAATGTTGTAATTTGAGAAATTCTAATATAAGCAAGTTTTAATATAGGCAAATTGATATCAATCATTTAAAAAGAGCATCATTATGAAGAATAAATTTTGACCAAAACGGATATATAAGTATTAAAGATGAGCTATAATTTGGTATAATGAATTAGCATAATACAATCAAATATTTACTCCGTCATTAATTCAATTTTTAAAAAATCCGAAAATTTATACAATATGTTGTAATTTTAATCGTGGAAAATAGTGATTTCTTTATTTATACTTTAGACAGTATACTTATTTACAATTATGAAGTTCTAACATAGGCAACTAATTTTAAAGTTGGAATCTTTTTAATTTCTATATCCTTATAATGATTTCGCATATTATAAAACATCATATTTTAGAAAAAGTTTAAAAAATCTCGTGAATTTATACAACATGTAAATTTATACGGTGATAAAGTTTTAATATAAGCAAATCCTCCCTCCTTTTAGTAAATATATAAAACATCATATTTTAGTAAATTTTTTTAAAAATCCCCTAAATATATAAAAAATGTAAATTCACACAATGATGAAGTTTTAATATAAGCAAATAATTTTAAAGTTGCAGTTTTAGAATATTTCTATATTCTTTTCTATAACTAATACGAATATTAATAATTATAATCAAAATAACAAGAAGTAATACTCCATTCATCCTTATGTATAAGATTCCATTCACATATTTTATGCTCATTAAAAAAATTGATTAATTTAATCAATGATATTGAAAATGTGAACATTTAATATATATTTTTCTAAATTACCCCTATTAATATTATACGTATCATATTGCAAGAGAATGATGAATTTGGATTCCCGAAATTACTAGAAAATCAACTCTTGAAAGATTGTCTTTTTGTTGTTGATGTTAACCTAGTTTTTAATAATGAAAAACAATTAGATAAATACAACGTTAATTTCAATGTTACTAATTAATTTAATGAACTAAAAATTATACTTGATTTGATATTTATAGCAGGACAATTGTTTAGTTGAATCTCAAGTTCAGAGATATGATGACATCACTTCTACGTCTTCAACATCCAAGAAGAAAAAGTTCGCTGACAATGTTAATAATAATTTCATAGCCATTGACGATATGGAAACTCCTCAATTTCCTAACTCCAAAACTAAAAGACGTACCAAGCAAAACTAAATCATTAGATTTTAAAAGGGTATAATTTAAACTTACATTCATATTATCAAATTCTATTGCAATAGTGTAATTATAATTACTGATAATAACTATAATTCCTCACGATTATTCATTTTATTTACTATGACAGGTTTTTTAAGTGGATTTAGTATTGGAAAAATGTATACAAGGAAGCAAATTCGTGCAGTGAAAGCAAGACTATCAATTTTACGTTTTAAATTTTGATTTACAAGGTTGTTATATTGGACATATACAATGTTTATTGTTATCTTTTTGGTGACCATTTAACATTGTTCAGTTTGAATATTTAAATAAATTATCATGTGAAACGTACTTTGTTTTGAAGTATTTACTATTCAATACTCAACAAGCGAGGAATCTTATCAAATAAAAGATCTTGCTCCAAAAAATTAACAAGTTACCTAACTTATCAACACGACATAAATATTAGTTGGAAGAACTCTTTAATATAAACTACATAAATAGTAGTAATTTAACGTTATACATTACAAATCCAAGATATTTTATTCATACTTTGTCAAATGCAATTTTTGACACAATACTAATATCTCAAATTAAAGGACCCGTGCGATGCACGGGAATTCTTACTAGTTCTAAATAAAAAGACATTCCTCTGTCTCCTAAAGCAAAGTCGCAAACAAACAGCGATCAATCGATACACTCTCTTTGATGACAATGGCTCTTCCTAACAGCAGCGATGTGCCTGATGATCTGATTGCTAATATACTTGTGAGGCTGCCGGTGAAGTCTCTTCTGCGATTCAAATGTGTCGATAGGCGTTGGGATGCTTTGTTCCAAACTCCCACTTTCATCAACGACCACCACACCCTCATGCTAGAGAAGGAGGAGCTTCTCATGCTCTGCCATAACGGTAACCGCATTACAGTCATCTCCGAATCCCAATCAGAACCTCAACCATATGAGGAGGTCGACATAGAATACCTCTTTCCGGAGTTTGACTCACGCGCCTCCTTCAATCAACAAGTGGTAGATGTTTACCTCTACGGTCATTGCAAAGGCTTATTCTGTGTTTATGCAACCATTTTTGAGAAAGGTGAAAGAAATTTATATCAAGAAGATAAGTTACTTTTGTGGAATCCTGCCACCAGAGAGGTTAAGGTTCTCCCTCCTACTTCTCACGGCCCTACCCTAGACGATTACTCATTTTCCCTTCGCGGTTTCGGCTTTGATCCTAACTCCGATGAGTTTGAGCCCAAGGTTGTGTGGCTCAGTATTGAGTCTGAGCCTCCTCCCTCCCCTGAGATATATAGTCTTAAAACCAATTCATGGACTCTTCTCCCTAATCACAATATCACTACATCCCCTGCTCAAATCCAAGCAGAAAGTTATTTTGTTAACGGGGTTTGTTACTGGTTGAACGCTGTAAAGGAAAGGGATGAGCCTGAAAGCGCTCGACGTCAAATACTTTCCTTTGACTTTCGCAACAATCAATTCCACAAAATTAAGCAGCCAGGTGAAGAATGTTGGTATATTACAATTGAATTTATTACCGAGGTCAATGATTCTGTTGCCTATGTTGCAAACTATTGGACTCGTGATGATCATTATTCAAGGTTTTATATGTGGATTTTGGAACAAGATAACAGCTGGACTAAATTGTATAACCTGGGTCCATTTGATGGCCATAGCTTTGTTATTTATGCTACTTGGAAGGGTGGTGCTGAATTTGTTGGAGAAGAATTACAAGAAGAGTTTGAAGGAGATAGTTTGGAATCATATAGCTCTGAAGGCCAGTTTGTGCGTCGTTTCCAATTCCAGGTTGTGCGTCGTTTCCAATTCCAAGGTGATGCTCCTGAGTACAAAAAAGTTCGTAAGTATGTGGAGAGCATAACTCCCTTATCTTTCTAGCTAGGCATTATAGAAGGATGGTCAATAATAATATATTAATGTATGTCCACATTATTGAAATAAGTACCAAACTTTGATGAGGTCACTTTGGTGACATTTTGATTAGATAGTGTTTATGCGTGCTGATTTCATGGAAATGAATTGACATGTTTTGTTATGCAACTTCGTTTTCTATGGTCATTCATGGTTTTTTCGCTTTTGCATTATTGCTAACTTTCCGTAAAATACAGAATCCTCAATCTTTAATGTTTTATGTGAATGCAAAATGTAAAGGAACAAGGTTGATTTCTGTTCTTCGTATCATATCTGTTTGAGCCAGGTGTTAAACCAGTTTAATTGTTCTAAAAAAACATGTTACTGGACAACTAGTATAGGCTAACAAACTGTTACAATATCGAAATATTGCGATACTTTGTTCCGTCAACTGAAGTAGATGATAAAAATAATGTAATATACTAATATTGAGGTGGACGCCAATCCCAAATGTATATCGTGTTCACCAGAGAGGTATGATTGTGGTACTCATACTTGTCCCTTGAATTTATGCATACTTCTTCTTTTTTTTCCCTTTTGTACTTGCTCTCAATGTCGGGCCTACTTCTTTGGAACAATCTTCATTATGTTTCCTCATTATAATAAAACCTAATCAATTTGTCAAGAAGATGACAGCTTTCAAGAGGCTATGGAAATTTGGTTTGGAGCACCTTTTGATAATGAATTAACACAAGATGGTAGAATTTATTTTCTAGATGATGACAATGTGTAACTTGTCGAACACAGAGAACAGCAAAGTAGGTATGCAGGTTTGACTCGACAGATTCAATAGGTCTCCCTTTAAAATGAAAAATAATGTAATTAAGTAATTTTTCTTTCCTTTTGCAGGAGAAGTGTCTCAAACCTCCTTCGAAGTAGTTGTTGTGGAAATCTTGACCAATTGATACAGTCATAGGTTGAAAGGCAAGGTCATGTTGAGTGGGAGCTGCAAAAAGTGTTTCCCCTCCTTCCTCGGCAGAAGAGGACCTGTTGCAGCAGGGCATGGATTGGATTATAGATGTGGAAGATACATTCATTAGTCCACTATACTTCCCTTTGCTTCTCTGTTGTCTCCTCAACCCCTATGGGATGGCACTCACGTCATGACAACTGGTCGCAGAATGACATAAATAATCAGTGCCTAGGAATAGTGTGTTCATTTGCACACATAACTAGCTTTACTTGGCTAACATGGTCCATAATGTAGATGGTAGTCTGACCACTTTTTCCACCTTATAATCTTTTTATTATTTGAATGAATTTCTGATTTTATTTTTGGCATGAGTGGGATATTAGTAATGACCTGAGAATAATTATCACAAGTTTAAGCCACTCTAGAGATGCCAGCCCTTATAAAACCAGTACCTCACTTCTCTTTTCAAAGCAGGTAACAACACTATTGGTAATGGTGGTGTTAATTCTTGGTTTAGGCCAGCTGCCGCTATCTCTCTCTCGCACTTGCAAATTTTGGCTGCTTAGAATGATACCCGGAGAGGAATATTGATCTTTTCTTTGCCATGTTATGTTAAGTTCTGCATGTAAAATAAAAAAGTGGTGGTAAGAAATTGTTGAAGTAACATATGAATATCTATTTTGCTAAGACTTAATGGATGAATTTGTTGGATTAATGAAAAGGATGGCTGGGACCACCTATTTGCATGTAACATGGCCTTTACATGCATTGTCTTTTTTGGCTATTATATGATGGAATTGGTTGGAGATATGCATATTGGAGGGAAATGAAAAAATTAATTAAGAAGTGGACTAATGATTAAATTAATTGAAATGATGTTTGGCAATATGGAAGTGGCCCTTAAATGATTGAATTTGCTTTTAGTAGTTGCATCTTTATTGGGTCCAGTTAAGCACAAAAACAATCTAAATGTTTCTTGAAATAAATTTTACAAGTATCTGTGTCAATGCTTGTTGACCAAAGATTTAAAGATTTAATTATCTCCTTTTTAACTTTAAAACATCAAAGCAAAGGAGAAGGAACTTCAGGCTAGAGAAGCTGAACTGGAAAGAAAGGATCGGCTAGTGTATCTGTATCAATGTCCTCATATTTGATTGAAATGAAAAATTTTAACTGAATAATTTGTTGATGTTCCATTTCTTTGCTTATTAATTAAGGTCTGCAATGTTATTTTGCCAGGTACTGTACTGGTGTTACAATTCTTCAAATTGATATTTAGCTGGATATGGAGAGGTTTAGCTGAAAACTCTCCTACATACTTAGCTTCTTAGAAATCTTTCAATTTGGCTTTGGTTTTTCTTTTTTATTTAAGTTTGAGCATATTTGATTTATTGCACTTCAATTAATCAAGAATTTGAAACTTATGTAGTATGCTAGAGGTATCTCATTTCTTTATTTTGAAAACCGAGCTTTATTTTAAGCTGTTTGTGTAGATTGGGTTCATATACATATTTGTTGGATTAGAAATGCACTTTAGGTGTTTGACATAAAGTTATATGCACTTTGACATAACCCGAGAAGGGTCATATTTAAATATGTTTTTTACTCTCCCATTTTTTTTATTGTACAAGTCACTTAGAACAAGATGTTTCTTTCCAGTTTTTCTTATTGATTCTTTATGTTTCCTGTTGCTTCTGCTGTTTGTGTGTTGCTGCTCTTGCTATTCGCTTGCTATAGCTACTGATATTTGCTTGTTGCTGTCTGATAATGCTATTGATGTTTGCTACAAAGCATTGGTGCCTACTGCTGCTGTATGCTGTTGCTCCTGCTATTTGTTTGCTACTGCTGTATGCTGTTGCTTTATTTGCTACAAAGCATTGGTGCCTATAAGCCTATTGCTATTTGCTTGCTGCTGCTTCTGCTATTTACACGGCTTTGGTATTAGAGGTTTGTGATGATGTTGAAATAGCTGAACTGAATGTAAAGGTGATCTTCTAATTCTAGCATGATGATTTTATAAAATTTCGTGTACGATACTTTAAATTCCAAGGTAAATTATTTTATTATTATAAGTTTTATCCTCTGAATTTCGACAACTGTTATGAATTTACCGATAACGTAAAAAACAATACAGAGGGTGTTGCCCCTTGGCAAAGCCCTTGGTAATTAATTTAAAATCCTTATCCCTCCTCTTATATCTTTTATTTCCTCTCCATTTACCTCCTCAGGCCACTCACGACCTTCTTCTCCTATCGCTCCTCACCAACTCCAGCCCATCTCAATTCGTAAGCGCTGCCAAACCATGTATTCTTCACCACACCACTTTCTCTTCTGTGTACGCATGGAGCACTCACAAAACTTCTCTTTCAATCTCTTCGTTCTGTGTGTTCAGGTTCCCAATTTCATTTTTCACTGTCGTTTTATCTTCCTTTACTGTGATTCTCTTTTGCTCTGGTTCAATTTTTATCACTTTTTCTAATTTGCAGCTTTGTGATGAGTTTGAGTTTGATTTATGGGAGATGTATTGTTTTCCCTGTTTTCCTTACCCATTCAAGTGGTAGTTGTGCACTTGTGCTTATCTTCATTATTCCATATACCTTGTAGTGCTAGTGCAATTAGTCGATGTTGGATATGATGTGAATCTTATGATGCTTTGATTCAATGATTCTTGTGTGTCATACATGAACAGTGTATGACATAGTTGCAATAGAATTAATGTGTCTCACTCTACGTAGTTCCAATTTGAGTTTGTGAAACTTCTAATTTAAGTTGTTCTAATCAATGTGTCAGACTTTAAGTGGAGTCAAAAATCAGAAAAATATTATTGATAATGTTTATGCTGATTTCATCGAAATGAATAAACATGTTTTGTTATGCAACGTCGTTTTCTATGGTCATTCATGGTTTTTCACTTTTGCATTATTGCTAACTTTTCGGAAAATTAAGAGTGCTCAATCTTTAATGTTTTATGTGAATGCAAAATGTAAAGGAACAAGGTTGACTTCTGTTCTTATTATCATATGTTTTGAGCTAGGTATTAAACCAGCAGTTTAATTGTTCTCAAAAAACATGTCATTGGACAACTTGTATAGGCTAACAATCAGTTACAGTATTGAAGTGTTGCAACACTTTGTTCCATCAACTGACATAGATGATAAAAATAATGTAATATATCAATATTAAGGTGGACGTCAATCCCAAATATATATCATGTTCATCAGAAATGTATGATTGTGGTACTCATGATCGTACCTTGAATTTATGTCTTATGCATACTTTTTTTTTTGTTTCCTCTTGTACTTGCTCTCAATGTAGGGCCTACTTCCTTGGCACAATCTTCATTGTATTTAATTTCCACATTGTAATAAAAACTAATTATTCTTGGCAATAGTTACTATGTATAGGTGGGAGAGTGAAATCCTCTAAATTCAAGTAGCAAATTACCATGCCATTCTGAGTGCCTGATCCCTGCTGCCACACGATGCCCCCCACCCAAAGAAAAAATAGTTTCATCTTGCCGTCAAGATTATAGTCATGGAAATTCTCTTGGATAAGAACCTTCTCCATACAAACTAATGAAAGTATACTAAAAAGTAACCACTCCATACTTCCACAGGCTTAAAATTGTCGATGTTTGAAGAGCTAATTTCAATATTCCCGTCATGTTTGTATAATAATGCTTCTAGTGCTTATTCAAAGGGCATACATCAGTTTTGTTGTACTTGGCTTTGGATGCTTCTTAATAATTATTTTTATCAACTATCCAAGTCTAAAAGCAGTACATTGAATGAAATTATCACAGTAAAAGATTTAATCATTAAATTTGAAGAGGGCATGGATAATGTTCTTGGGTGCATTTTTTGGTAGAGTACAATGCATGGATCTTTAACTAATGGGAAATTAGCTTGTTTTTTGGTTGAAATTGGCATGACATTTTGTTTAACCTCTTTCCCCACCTTTTAGATGCTAAATAAACTTCCTTCTCGTGTAATGGCTAATACGATGTTCATATAATCACTACAAGAAAAACCATGTATTGCAATTATGTCGTTGCAAAATGTTGTTGCTGGCAAATTAATTGAGTCGTTGCAGTAGGGTTCAAAGCTTTAATGCAACGACACATATGGTGGTTGCAAATATTTAGAAGCATACTGTAAAGGCAAACATAGTTTAAAAAAATTGAAAAGAAAAAGGAAATAATTTAACGCGATTCCCAAACCCTTATTTTCCCAATAAGGTTGCATCACTAACCCTTCTTTACCTTAACTCAGCGACAACAGCAAGCAGCAGCCGCCGCTGCCGTTCTGTTCTCCCCAAGTCACGCACGAATTAATTTTTATTTTTCAAATCAATTTGTTCTCCTTTCTCTTCAATTACGCGATTTCTCATCATACTTGTCTTTGGGAGAATTTGGAAGGGGCTTAGGACATATACTCCACCATTTTTTGATAGTGAAAGCAATAGAGACACAATGCTAGACACTGTTTTGTTAGATAGTTTCTTTTGCATGCTATTTTCCTTTTTGGTCAAGTGGATACATCATTCAACCTTTGAATCATGATCATTTGATACCCAAAATAAGAACACAAATTCTGGTTTGTCAATTTTAGGTGCTGTCCAAAATTTTAGTTCAGTTTTTAGCAATATTAAATTTACCTCATGTTGTTATTTAGAGTTTGGCATTGTTTGGCTATCATATACCTAATATAGTGTAGCAAAAAGAATCAGAGTTTTTGACAATTCAAAGTGAAGTATAAGGTGCTGAAATTCTCTGCTGCACCAAGCAGATTAGATTTTTATAACTCACAAGTAACTAATTTTATGCTTAAATATGCCTAGGGTGGTTTTTGCTTGTTTCTTGATGGTAAATAGATGTTAGTTTTACATTTAGATCAATGCTTCGACTTGTCAATTGGAATGATGTTTTTGTTAAGAATTCATTCTTTGGGATATATCTGCACTTAATTTGGATTTTGAGATTTATTTTGACACTTAACTTTGAGGTTGAATTAAAAGGTCCAGTACTTTATTTTTTGAACTTGCAACTTGATATATTCGTTGGTTGCGCATAGCTCAGACCCATTATATCATCTTCAAAGCTATGTTTTAGACTTATCTTTGAACTTTAGTTTCAATTTTAAGTGCATTTATCTCTGGGTTGTTTGGTCTAGTTTGAGTTGACGCCAATGTTAGCAATGTGTTGGTAATTGAAGCTTATGCTTAAATTGAGACTTTGATATCCCCTTGGTTCCATGCAGCGGATAAGAGGATGATTATATAGTGGATGATTTTCCGCTGGAATTCAAATGCAATATTAACATCAAGTGAAGATTCTTAGTCACCCCTATTTTTTTAATTTTTATCTTGTTTTTAGCTTGATTTATGGTCGTTGTCTCTCCTTCATAGTTGTACTTGTTTCATCCCTTTGATCTCTGTCCAGGGGATATCAATTTGTTTTATTGATGATTTTATATTTACTAAGAGGACTTTGATTAAGAGAAAGAAAGAGGTGGGATAGTTCTCTCATGATGTACTCAGCCTGTCTCAGCAGCAGAAAACAGGCAAATCTATTGGTATGCCATAATGGAGGAAGCACCTCAGGTGCAACAATGGTACCTGCAGAATCTGTAAAATAAAACTTCTTGGTGATTTCTACATTCCAAATGTTATTGCTGAAACAAAAAATTACAAGCAATTGCAAGCATCTTTTGATGATGAAGACTATCTTTTTTATGTGTACAAATAAAATAAATATTGTAGAAGAGTCTCTAAAATACTAGTTCATATACATATATGAATGTTGTGTGAGTAATTCGACTAGTGGTTGCATCTTGTTCCAAAGTTGGTATTCTGATTTCAGATGTATAGATCTTGTTGGAAGAAGTTGGCATTCTTAATGGAGGCAACAACAACAAGGGCAGCGACCGTGATGGCAGAGTTGAATCAGTTGTGGTCTAGCTGAAGAAGATAAAGGGTGTGGCAACAATAATTCGTATAATGTTTCTCTCTAAACTTATGTTCCCTTATTACTTTATTTAGTATCTACTGTTTCATTGGTTTTGCATTTCATCATTGGTTTTGCAATTTCTCCTCTCCCATTTGTGTTTCTTATTTCCTTTAATGTGCCTAACCTCCTTTGGTGAAAACTCAGACTAACTAATCTTTTATGATGTCATTTCCATATGAATGTGTGTGTGAATCTTTGCATTGAGGTTGAGATTTAAGTGAAATATGATACTAAATGTTTTGCATTAGTTTTAGTTTATTTGCCAGTTATTGCAAAAAATCTGGTCTGACTCATCAGTTCCTGCAAGAATGTTAATTCTCGGTGGAAAAAGATTTATTTTTCTTGAGTTTATCTGTAATACTCTAACTGTTTTTTTAAAATTCTCTGTTATAAAAAATTAATAGTTGTTTCAAAGTGTTTTTTAGCATATTCAATTTCCTTATGTCCACATTTTCATGCGTTAACTAGATTTATAAGTGCTGGAATTATGCTCCTTCTGGGTTTCAGGCTCAGGCAAAGGTTGTTGATCTTATTAGTGGCTCTAAAACCTAGGCTGCTCAACCCAATTATACATAGATCTTCTCTTTTGTCTTTATTTGGCTCTTTTATCTAATTTTGTAGGTTTTTGGAATTGGCATGTTATACTTATATCGGGCTTTAGATAGTCTCAATTAAGGGTTCTTTTGTTGATGTAATATTTCAGGATTGGTTTTTTTAATGAGATTTTGATAATTCCATTTGGTTTAGATAATTCTACATTTAGGAGGAAGACAAAGATTGTTTGCATGATTGGTCCTTCTACCAGCACTAGGGAATTGGTTTAGAAGTTGGCCGAGTCTTGAATGAATGATTCCCTTTTGAAGGTCTCATGGTGATCATGCTTCTCATGAAAAAAGTTACTATTGGGTTAATGAATATACTGCACAATCCAAGGAAGATGTAATTACGATCCTGCTTGATGGCAATCATGATATTGAGTTTGTCCTCACTATAAAATAAAATTCTGATTCTTTCAATGAGAACAGGACATATATGCAATGTCAAACCTGTGAAAAAGCTTATTATTAGTTAAATTGGTTTATTATCTGCGTGCAATTATATAATTCATTCCTAGCTGATTATCAACATTTTGCTTGAAATTCCATAATTGGTAGCATCTACTTATTAATTATTATTACTTTGGCTTCAAGTTCCATCTTTCCATATGAACCATATTAGCTTGTAGTATAAAACTCAACTAGCAGTATTAAAAAACAAAAACCAAAATTGTAGTTTATCTTCTACGCGTGGCTATGCAAAAATATCAACTTTCAAACGCACATTATCAAAAAATAGATTTGAAATAGACTCGTTAGCCTTTATCTTGAACTTGGTGGATGTCTAATTTGCACTTTATTTCTATTTATAGTATGAAAAAAATAAGAAATACGTCAAGATAACATTGCTTTCAATTGATTTTAAACAGATAAGTATTCCTAATTTCTTGATTTAGCATTTGGGTTATTAGTAGTTGCATAAGATGACTAATAACCATGTGATATGCTTTACTTGAGTTTTTGAAACGTCAGAAATACATGGCATATATTTGAAGAAAGTATTTTACAATTAATTTTAATTACATATTAGTGTTCAGAATTGATTTTTTTTGGTTGTATCTCTCTGTAATACCAAACTTTTGTGTCTAATATTCATTACAGTTTCTATATTTAATTGTGCATTTGTGCTTAGCTTGATCCCCTTGGCTCTTCCATCTGGGTCTTCCTTTCATGAATGTTCTCCAATTTCTTCTTGCTTTTCTGGAAACCTCCTAAATGTAAGAGGGCCATTTTACCCATATCATAGCCTTTGTGGTTGGTATATTTTAGCTCACTTTATTCATAAACACACCCTCCTTTGTAAATTAGTACCAAATTATCATGTCATTGGATACATTAGGTGAAAAAACAAAACTAAATAAAAAGGCTAGCTTCCCAAGCTCTTATACGGACACCTCGGACACAAATATTTAATATTTAGACCCAGCCAATGGCCAAAATATAAGACACACGGATATTATACAATAAATAAATAAATTTTTATTTATATATGAACATATAATATTAAATAAAATTAAATATTGATATAGCAAAAGATCAAAAAATCAGTATTTTACGAATTAAATTTTTTAAACCTCAACACTAAAAAAAACATATTTACTTTGAAAAAATAAATATTTAATACTTAAAATATATTGAACTTAGATTTCCAAAATCTTTTTACTATTATTTTCGGTAACTTTTTATACTAGACCTTAAAGATTGAGAGTAAATAAACTCTTGTATATTTTCCAATGGCAATAAACCTCACAAAAATATACCAAGCGACATAACCTTACAATGATAGCATAACACTTTCTCCTTTAAAAACCATAAAATAAAAAAGAACCTTCTTATATTTTTAATCAACTAACTCAATACCTGAAAAATGAATTGTCGAATTGTTGTACAATTTTATTTTATTTTTTTTAACTTTCAAGTGCATAGAAAATGTCTAAGCTAATTTGGAGTATTGATTAGATGTGTTTGTGTCCGCTTAAGACAGCCCCAGTTGGTGGCTGCAGGGACACTTAGGATTTCCCATTCCCCTAGGTCATGGGTTCTAGTCCCAGACCTCCAATGTAAACCAAAAAAATGTGTTAGAGTTTGTAAAATGCATGTCCGAGAGTAAGACACGCTATCGAAGAGGTATTCATGCTTCACAGTTAAAAACTAATTAACCCACATAATAAGCCATTGTATTTTTAATTCAATTATATCTTTTAAGTTTTAACCCAAAACATTTTTATATCAAGCCCGAAAGTCTAAATACTGAAGTACATTATTAAAGCCAATTTTGAAGGCAAAAATAATTATAGTCAATCTCCCATACACCTAAATCACAAGAAAATCTCCCGTACCAGATTTTGAGTTATTTTTAGGAACTAGTTGGGTCAGCCACTTGCTACTGCTACTAAATTCCTAAGTGGAGTAATGCAATCTCATCAAGCAGAAGCCAGCAGCTTAAAATGGGCTATGCAACTTGCTCCGCAGCTTAAATTCCTATGTGGAGAGAATTCAATAATGCTTAAATTCAGTGTTTGAAACAGATTGCCTAGAGCTATACAATGCTTGGAGAGAATTCAATGATGCACCAAATTATTTTCATCTCATAGTGCAGGACTGTGAGGTTCTAAAGAGTTCTTTTTCTTATTGTAGTTTAGTATCACACTAGAAGGACAAACAATAATGTTGCCGATAGACAAGCCAAATTGGCTTTCAGGGTGAAGCACATGTGTTGGATAGATGAAGCCCCTGGTGATGTTGCTCATCTTATCCAAAAGGATGTACAAAATTCCTTTTCAGCTTCTTAATAAAGTCCTACCCTTCAAAATAAATAAATAATTAAATAAATCACAAGAAAATATAAATATTGAAAAAGTCTTTTTTTTACAATTCTTTACAATCTCTTAAAATGGAATGATATAAAAGGATGGAAATAATACATAACTACTATTGGCATTCTGCATGCCTGGTAAGCAAGTAGTGCTCCATGACTTAAGAAATTCTTCTGCACTGACGAAGATGCTTGTCATCTACCCACCCACACGCAAATGGTTTCACTTTTCACACTCTAATTAAACAGACGTACAGGTTAAGATTAAGATTATTTGGCAGCATAATTTTTTTTTTTTTTAAAAGTGGTCATATTTGTTTAATAATAACACTAATACTATCCGCTCAATACAGAAGTTATATCCTTCCACATGGATATTCCATCCGGTCTTATTTATAAGCAAAAAAAATATTCTACTAATGGTCTTAAAAATAAGTAAAAATTAACCAACTTTTTATTCCCAATACAATCATTCCTAAAATATTATCATAATGTGGTTGAATCATTTAGTTTTTGTTTCATTCTTAATGTAAATTTACTAAAATAATATACTCTCTTCGGCTCGAATTATAAGCAATTTCAACCACTTTTACGCTTATTAAGAGGTTAGTTGATTGTATTTAATTTTCTTAAATTTATAAAAAAAATAGAGGTATTTTAGGAAAGTAGTATTGAGAATGAAACAAAAATTAATTAAGATTACAATTTTGTAGAGATGTTTTAGGAAAGTGGCGTTGGGAATGAAACAAAATTTAATAAAGTTAGTTAATTTTGCTTATATTTTAAACCAAGAGAAGTATGTTTTTTGTTGCTTATAATTCGAGCCGGAGGGAGTATATCTTTTAAAAAATTTGAAAAAATTAAATACACTCAACTAACTTCCTTATAGATATGAAGTTAGTTATTTTTACTTAAAAAAGAGACCGGAGAGAGTTTTTATTTAACGTTCAACGAAGATGTATTTAATATATAGGCCCTTGTTTCTTTCCTTATTTAAGATAATTGAACTTCTAATTTAACAAAAGATAGAGCAAAACAATATATATATATATAGACACGTGAATACTTGAATAGGGGTTTATGTTCTTATGCATTCTGTTAGGAGTTATCCGTCTATTTCAACATGTCAATTTTTATATGAAAGTATAAGATTGATCAAGTGGGCCTAGAATCTTAATTAAAATATATAGTAGTGATGAAAAAAAAATATTATAAAGACTTTTTTATGAGATTTCATTCACATTATTAGAAAATATTCATAACTTCTTCCTCAAAATGAGATAGTTTCATAAAAATAGTCAGATTCTACTCATGTATGATCACAATGCAAGTCACTGAAAATAAATTATTAACTTTAATTTAATGATATTCTTTAAACTAATATTATGTCCAAATCTTCTCAAAACATGATAAATATACATACATGAGGTAATTTTTTTTGGTTAGTTACAAGTGTCAGTCACTTACTATAATTTGGTTTAGCAAAAAACAAGTTGCCTGATCATCTTACATTTAACCCTTAATTAGTATAATTTGACTTCTTATCTATCTTTCCTTTTATTATTTCATCCGTCTCATAAATTATATTCTTTTAGAAATTTTATTTTGTCTCATAAATTGTGTTCACTTAGAAACTCAATATTAATTGGCAAATGCTAACAAGTGCCCAAGTGCCCTAAGGGCACTTGATAAGCAACTAAAAAAAGATAAAAAACATTGGAAAATGCATTTTTTGAGATTCTCGAGAGAAGAATAAATGCTAACTTATGATTATTTTTCCTATTAAAGTAACATTAGGGCACTTGTTAGTAAGACTCATATTAATTTATACTTTTCTTTTTGAGAATACCCTTATTTATTACTCTTTTTTTCACCACTCATTCCCCCATCTCTTTTCAATATAGTCTTCATAAATTTATTATTATTTTCTCTCCTATTATTAAATGAAGGTAATTTAGTCAAAACATATAAAATTCTTACATCATTTACTCATTTACTTAATCTATGTGCAAGAGCCTAAAAGAACTTAACTTATGGGACGGAAGGAATAATATTTTTATTTTGTAATTATAAATTCTAAGGTGCACAAATTATTAAATAAGGATAAAAACAGAAGGAAGGTAAACATTTATAATTCTTTAATGGGATTTTAATTTTTAAATCGTGAAATGTACGAGAGAGAGGAAAAAAAAAAGGACATTCTAATATAAGGAGGGAGTCTCCTTATAAAAGGAGTCTCATTCTTTTCCCCTTCTACAACACATAATTTTAAACACCAAGTAGCAGCAATAGCGAATTGAAACCAAATACGTGACTCTGGTTAGATCCGGATGTACCTAGGTAGTACCTAGAGAACCGGGTGGACAAAAAAAATTGAGCAGCAGCAGCAATCGAGCAACAATAGCATTGAAGGAATTACTTAATGAGCAAGTAATGGCACTAATGTAAATTAAGTTAGTGTAGGATAGCTTAATTGTAATTGGTCTAGTGAGTTAGCTAGAGGTTTGATATTAGCTTTGGCACCAAATTGGTTGCCTCCTTGGCTGGTAGCTAGTTCCAGCAATGTACTATAAATAGCCTTGCCTTGTGGTCATTTTTCTTACTCAATCTCTTCAACCGTTTTCTCTTTCTCTAGTTGCAGTGTTCTTCATTCATCTTCTCTGCAGAGATTTCTCTTCGCAAATCTTATACATCTTTTCACAATTTACAACAATGTCGTTAATACCAACAGTTTTTATTATTCTTCTTCTCATTCTTCTTCACACAATGACTACCATCTCATCTGTTACCCATGTTGTTAATGATGATCTGAAAGCTGTCGAGGAGAAGGACTTGGACTTTGCCACTGAAGGAGTGAAGGGCTCCCGCAAGAGGAGGCCACCCCCGACCCCACCACCACCGGTATCAAAAGATGGGTTCGACCTTTACATATTAGCGTTGCAGTGGCCCAGGACCACTTGCAACATGAATTATGTGAATGGGTCAGATGTCCAAACATGTATCGGACGTGTTCCTACTCCTACTCAGTTCAAAATCCACGGTCTCTGGCCTCAGAACACCAGAGGAGGTTCACTTATTAACAACACCAAAATATTTAATGAATTCGGCTGGTCACCTCCACTGAAGTCAGCTCTAGCTAAAAGTTGGCCCAGCATTGTTGACAAGACTAATGTTGATTTTTGGAAGCATGAATGGGAGAAACACGGAGTATTCACAAACTTTGAGGCAACATTATATTATTTTAGAGCTACCAACAATTTGTTTAATAAACTCAAGATTTATGGACTTGTGAATGCATTGAGGGATGCGAGTAAGTTTTTTATTCTGCTTTTATTGTTTTGATTTTTTTTTTTAAATTTTCAAAGATAAAAAAATATTTATTTATTTTCTTAGGCCTTTATATGTAATATAATGTCGTCTATATTTGCATGCATGCAGATACTTCTGTTGTAGTTGGACATGCTTATGATATCCCTACACTATCAGCCGCTTTCAAGGAGGCTTTGGGAGGAAGCATTCAGATAAATTGTTATTCAGGAGAAATTTGGGAAATTTACATTTATGTAAGCCCCAACAAATTAGAAACTCCTACCATACTAAAGCCACCGAGTGAAGCAACTCCTAATTGCCTTAACATTGGACCAATAACATTGCCAAGTCCTTGAAATTATTATATATTATGCATGTATGCAACTGATCTATCTATTAATTAAATAAACATGTTTATTATGGCAAGCCCATATCCATCTTCCTTGCGCGTATATATTTCCCTTTGCATTTTTATAGCTTAATTAGTAATCTACGTTTCAACATTAATATTATTTACTTT
This sequence comes from Crotalaria pallida, assembly GCA_037953625.1. Lineage (NCBI taxonomy): Eukaryota > Viridiplantae > Streptophyta > Magnoliopsida > Fabales > Fabaceae > Crotalaria > Crotalaria pallida. The sequence continues at coordinate 111,840,160 of CM075655.1, forward strand.
AAAGCTCTACCTTGTCTATATATATATATATATATATGTTTATTTCCACTTGAAATATCAGGAAAGATGCAATTTTAAAAAAAAATAAATAAAAAATAAAAAATGAAGTACATTAGTAAAGCCAATTTTTGAAGGCAAAAATAATTATAATTAATCTCCCATACAAACATTTGAATCACAAGAAAGTCTAAATATTGAAATTTTTTTTTTAAAAAAAATTCTTTACAATTTCTTCGGATGGAATCATATAAAAGGATGGAAATAATAATTTAGTTACCATACTAGTATACTACTATTGGCATTATGCATGCCTGGTAAGCAATATCCTAGTTGTTTATGTTTATAAAGTAACTGCAAAAACATTCTCTACAAGGAATTCAAATTATGTCTTTAATTTCCCAAGGACAAGGTGATGATTCAGTTTGGACAACATCAAATACATCACATGCATTCATTTTGTAAGCTTCCAATTGCATCTAAGTAGTGCAACTGATGAAGATTTGAGAGACCCTAACTGTATTTGCTCTATGATCGAATTCTTCCGCACTAACAAAGATGCATGTTGTGTGACATGTCATCCATCCACACACACGCAAACGTTTTCACTTTTCACACTCTAATTAAACAGACGCACAGGTTAAAATTAAGATCGATTATCAAGAGAATGATTCTCTTGTGTGGAAACCCCATGACCTTATCAATCTCTTAGATTGTGGCGTCCACTCCATTTTTTGTTTTTCTTTCATATCTCAATTCCATATTCATCTTTTCATCTTCTTTCATACAACTTTGTTTTGAGTCTAGTTCATGTTTCCCTTTGATCATTAGAATAATTCAGCATATATAGGAAAAGAAATCTTAGGCATGATGAGCAAAGGAAGAGTCCTGGCTGTCCAAATCCTCTTTGATTTTCATTGCATATGCATTTAGCCTGTCACCCACATAGTTCATAATCTTTTTCCATTAAAAATCATCAATATCCTTCCAACTCCTTATGCCTATCAACCCAACATTTTCCATCATCCAATTCTGATTCCTTTTGCATTCATTCATAATAACCATCATAGGATCGGATATAGTCTTAATATCAATCCTTCCCCATTCATAATCATAGGCATACTGCCCAAACCCTTCTTACCCAAATTGTGTGCCAATTCCCCAATTCATCCCCAAATAATAACTTCTAGACTTAGACTAATTCACTTCATAGAGAACTCCTTGCTTAAAAATTAAAGCGATCCTTTCAAGCAGCATCCAAGGAGGTTGCTATGGAAATGTTTTTCCATTAAAATAGATGTTTCATCCTTTGATCTGCAGATCTTATTTTGCAACTTCATAATTCACACCAAAGCATAAGTATTTGTCATTTTTACCGAGTAATGCACTATCAAGGCTGTTATTTTCCACATATTCATAGACTAAGACACGACTTGGTCCTTCAACACAGCATCCAATCAATTCAACAAGGTTTGGATGCTTAACATGTGATATAGTCTTGATTTCAGTCAAAAATTCACGAACTCCCTGCCTTGACCCTGCTGCAAGGGTCTTTACTGCTACCTGTCTCCCATCTCTTAAGGTTCCCTAGACAAATTGTAAAACAAGTATTTAGTGGTGCGTTAACAATCAATAGGTGCATAAAATGAAAAAAAGATTAATATTTATAGGTACTAATGTCGCTATTCAGCTTAAGTCAGCTAGCAAACCCAGCCCTCATACATGATGCTAGAGATATTTAATGAAGTCATTCATGTGCCTTCATCTAACTGCTTAAGTTTTCATAAAAGTTGGTTCACGACACAGTATCAAGGTAACGAAGCGTACTAAAGGGGTGTGGTAGCACGCAAATTGTATTTTTCTTTTCTTTGGAGGAGCTTATGAATAAGAAAATCAAATTTGGGATCAGTTGATCCTTTTTTATTTTGAAAAGAAAACATCATATTGTTTTACAAGCATTAGAATGCTGTATGTATATGTAGTTATATTGGACATTCCCAAAGGATCCAAATGATAAACGTCTGGACTCTACAGTCTGGACCATGGATTACTTAACTGGTCTCAGAATGACACTTGCTTCATAAATGAAATCTTAATTCTGAATCAAAGAAAGACAACAACCAAGCCTTTTCCCAGTAGGTGGGGTCTGCTACATGGATCAAATGACATCATAACATTCTATCATAAATCATGCCCACCAAACCATTAACCTCTAAATCCTTCTTAATAGTTCAGAATATAGTTTTTCTTATTCTCAATCTATATCTAATGATGGACCCTCTATCTAATCTACTCTCCTTATCGGGAGCCTCGTGCAATGGGCTACCTTCAGGTGTTTCCCCTACTTACTCTCTAGTGCAATAATTCTCAATCCTATCATATCTAATGTGTCCACTCATCCAACACAATATTTTCAGTTCTAACATACAGTTTGTTTTCCTGTTGATTTTTTATCGATCAGCATTAGTTAGCCAGTCTAGTAGCATAAATACCTCTGCAAAATCATTATGGTAAGTACAACTGGCCAACATACATATTAATCAAAAAGAATTTATGACTTATACAAGAGTCGGTGAGCTGTACCCGGAAAACAGTTCCAAAACCTCCTCGTCCAATCTTATTGTTCATATCATAATTATCAGTGGCCAATCTCAATTCTTTATCGGAGAAATGCCTAATATTATCAAGTGGAAAGCCTGAGCAACAAGAGAATAGAGTATAAAAAAAACAGTACAAGACATTTTGTATCGTGATAAGTATGAAGAAAATTGTAGTTAAAACAGTATTACTAATCATACATCAGAGCTTCTACAAACAGACCACAGCTGTATTGCTTATCAAAATACAACAAAACTAGCAAAAATCCTAAAGGTTGTGTGCCTATTGCACTGAGATTATGTTTTCACTAATGTATAGACTATATGAACATGATTATCTTTTGAAATCTACACTGTACGGTGACTGTCAAAAGCTTGTTAAACCTTCCTGTGAATAGTGAAAATCAAGACAGCCTGAGTTGTATGAGGCTAAATGTACTACTCAGCAAGAAGCAAACAGTGACCATGATTGACCCGGATTCTGTCTTTCTCTTGATTTGTGATTAAATTGACAGAATCAAAGCCAGGGAGATCTTTTCATGTAAATTACTTACAGTTAAAAGGAGCATGCTGATAGAAGAACCCATAAAAAGAATATGAAATTATACAATGTTCTCAAAGGAGCAGGAAAAATCGAAAAAAAAAAAAAGAAAACAAAAGAATCTATATAGATGAGTATTACACATCAACACTATCCAATGAAACTATACCACTAGAAGATGCCACCAACACAATAAAAAAGTTTAAGCCCCAAATCGGCAAGAGAATACAACTTTTGATAAGTTCACAAGTGTGCATGTGCAAACTTCTAGTATATTGAAGGCTATCAAATACTTAAATAAGTAATAGTCACCAGGCACTCACCATCTATTTCATTTGGAGTACGAGAAGGACTCCTTTTCTTCTTCAGAGTTGAGGCTCCAAAGCAGCCACAACTCATAATGATCCTGGAATGTGACTGCTATAGTCTGCAGTCTGCATTACATACCATATATTCCAACATAAATGAAGGGTCATTTGTACATTTCAATAGCAAGTGCCAAGAAACACAGCCATACATAGGCATCTGAAGAATTTAATGAAATCATACATATCAACAAGATTTAATGAAATCATACATATCAACAAGATTTTTTTAACTTTAATATTTTAAGTTTATTCTTTTAATTTGCATTAAAAATTTTACAATGTACATTAATGAACAAATGATAAATACAAATAAGATAAAAGAACAATAAATGTTTCTTAGAGAATACAAAATGACTCATAAATAGGACAAAAAATTCTTCTAAAATGTGATTTACAGGTACGATCAGAAGAAGTAATGTAATGCTAGCGTATTACTCCTTTCGTCCTTTATTATAGAGTACCAGTTTGATAGATATAGTGTCCATTTTTATAAGTCGTTTTAGAATTTCTAGGTGACATTAAAGAATTTATTTCACATACATCTCTCATAATTACATAGGGATGATATGGTAATAATTACAATAGAGAGATAAATGAATAGAGTTGTAAAGTTTTAAATAAGAGTAATTTTGGAATAACAACATACTTTTTATAAATTTGAGAATAATAATTGTTTTTCTTAATATGTGTGAATTATGTAAAAGCGACTTATAATAAAGGATAAAAGGAGTAGTAATTTGAACCTATCTTTTTTTTTTTGTGTCTGCACTCTTTGCACCTTTAATACCAAGGAACTTTTGAGACTAATCCTACACGAGGTCGCGTTTTTATGTCTCTCCTAGCAGGATGTGTTAACTAGGAATTGAACATAAGACTTAGAAATCTCTGGCTCCATTCCCAAGTTCTCAAGTTGGCAAGATCGCATCACTTGAACCAATCTCATTGATTGAGCCTATCTTAAATTAGATTAAGAATTTGACTTAAATGTAATTTTAATCCATTAACTTTTTCAAATGTTCAATTTTGATCGTTCAATGTGTTTTTTGGGATTTGGTCGCCGTGTTTTTATGTTGAGTAACGTTAAGAATAACGTGATACACTTATTTACTATATTTATTATTTACTGCTTCCTCCGGTCCCTAATATAAGTATTATTTGACAAATTTCACTCTATTTAAGAAAGTTAGTTAATATTGTTAGTGGTATTGAAAATGTAAATATTTGATATATATTTTCAAATGTACCCCTATAATTATTATTGGAAATCTAAAACGTGTTGAGTAAATAAGGGTGTTTGTGGAAAAGAAGTAATTAATGCTGTTGGAAATTGGAAATGTGCTTATATTAATGAAAAAAAAAGTATTCAAAATGTGCTTATATATAGGACCGGAGGGAGTAATATTGTTGGGTATTCAAGTGTGAGATGAAGTCCCACATTGGATAGGATGAGATGGTTGAGAAGGTTTATAAGTGGCAAGACCCATAGAACCATTGCCTTAAGGTTTTGGTTCAGGATATGGTGTCTCACTTATAAGTGGTTCCTCACTATTCCCAAGACCCTGGAGCAATGTGACTCCCGGTGGTTGGAACCTCCCCGGTTGAAGGTCCAGCAAATATTTATCCTGTGTGCAATGCACGGACTATAAGTTTTTTATTTATCATAATTAAAGTTAAAACATTTTGTATGTTAGAAATATTTTTAAAATTATGAGTTAGCAGGATTATTATTTAAAATTAATAATAATCATTGCCTTAAGGTTTTGGTTCAGGATATGGTGTCTCACTTATAAGTGGTTCCTCACTATTCCCAAGACCCTGAAGCAATGTGACTCCCCGGTGGTTGGAACCTCCCCGGTTGAAGGTCCAGCAAATATTTATCCTGTGTGCAATGCACGGACTATAAGTTTTTTATTTATCATAATTAAAGTTAAAACATTGTGTATGTTAGAAATATTTTTAAAATTATATGAGTTAGCAGGATTATTATTTAAAATTAATAAAGAAATAGAAAAATTTAGAAATGCAAGGATTATTTTTGAATTTAGGTTTTTTTTATAAAGAAAGTACATGTGCATTTGAGGTAGAATTTTTTCTCCGACAATAAATTAGTGCAATAGAATAGGAGTATTAGTTTATGTGTAAATGTATATTAGTTGATAGTTTGTTTTTCTCGTGATCAGTTTGAAATATTGCACCACTTTATTATATCGAATCATTGTATCCAATCATGCATTAGTTTGAAACAATATATCTTTTGGTGATATTTAATTTGAAACAATATATCTCTTGGTGATATTATTTTTTTTCGAGTAATTTAAAATTAATATTTTTAAAATTTTTAAAAAAAGTTATTACAAGTGACAAGTCGTTTCAACATTGAAATGATATGTTGTTTCAACAATAGAGTGATATGTCGTTTCAATAGTAAGGTGATATGTCGTTTCAACAATCAAGTTATATAACCCAGCAGTGTTTGACACGTGACATACTTAATTGGCCTTTATTTTATCAACTTTTAATGTGAGAGCTTCATTTCGTGAGGAGCTCTTTGGTTTTAATATTTGGGTTCGAAAATATAATATAGTGCTTGATATATAATTTGCCCACTTTAATTTGGGCAATATTCATACTCATATACCAATTGGAGCAATAAATAAATAAAAATGATATCTATATATTTATTCATTTGTACCATTTCAAAAGGTACCAAGTTAGTGAAATGTACCACTTCATTGTTAAAACAACATACCATCTTCATTTCAAAATGTGTCAAGTTAGTGTAGTGTACCACTTTACTGTTGAAACGACATACCACTTGTGATATATTTTTTTAATTTTAAAAATATAAAATTTAATATAATATATTATATATATAATATTTAATTTAATAATATTCAGGAAACAGTGCACCATTTCCTTGAACTTTCACCGAATTAGATTCATTGGTTGAAACTTGAAATAATGTAATTTCAATTGCATCGTTGCAACTTGTACTTAAAAAAAGAATTATATAGCAAAACATTGCACCCCTAAATCTTACCGAATTATAGAGTAAAACATTGCATTGTAACATCAGTTTTTTTTTTTAATTTTAAATATTTTCAAAACACGTGACATGTCTCATTGTTTTTTATTTTCTTAACTTTTTTTGTGAAAGCTCTGTTTCGTGAAGAGCTCTCTAATTTCAAGGTTTGGATTCAAAAATATAATAGAGTTTGACTATACATAAAGTCTTAGATTGTTAAAGTACATTAGTATTATTATGAAAGGATGTTTCAGAATTTTTTTAACAGATGCATTAGTATTATTTTGGAATTTATTTTTTTATAATGTATTTAATAACACTATTGTGAAATGATGTTAATTCATAAGACATAACTTTTCAAGAATTTATTATTTTGTACAGGTGCATTAGTATTGTTTCATAATTTTTTTTTTAAATTATATTTAGAAACACTATTATGAAAGAGTGTTAGTCCATAAGACATATCTTTTCACAAATTTTTTATTTTTTAAAAACTATTGTGAAAGGGTGTTAGTTCATAACATATCTTTTCAAGATTTTTTTTATTTTTTTAAATAATGAATGCCATTGACACGTGACATATCTCATACATTCCCATTTTTCTAACTTTTGTTGTGAGAACTCCGTTTCATAAGGAGCTCTCTGGATCCAGCATTTGGTCTCGAAATTATATAATAGGTGTTTGATATAAAAAGATCCTTTTTCGAGGCACCACATTTGTCACGTGAAGTTTTCCTCACACCAGAACGTTTGTAGGTAGATAACATTATCTCTAACCAAAATTATAATTTGAAATTAAATAAATTATCTATTTGTGATATCATTATCCTCTTAGTGTGAAATCATTATCCTCAATTTATTGAAATCATTATCCGTAACTAAGATATTATCGTCATGTAAAATCATCATCCCAACAAAAAAAATTAAAATTTTAAATAATCATTATATTCAAAATATCATCTTTATATTAAATCATTATCCTAAAAAAAATTGAAAATTTAAAATAATTATTTTCTCCTAATATAAAAGGCATACAATGCAACAATTAATAAGCATTGTTAATCACATCAGTGTCTTCAAGATCCTCTATAAAAGGTTGGCAAATTAAATTCAAGACAATTAGAAACTTAAAAGAGTGGAGCATCTGATATGTTCCATGTTAATTTTTTATGCTTTGTTTTAAATTTGGTGAGTAAAATCCTTTTTTTTTTATATATATTACTCTGAACTATATTGAATTGATTATGTACTTTTGAGTGTTACCTCTTCTACTTTTGTTCCTTTCGGCATATTTCACTCATTCGGGGTCAAGATCAAATCAAAATTTGGTAAGTTGTTTTCGCTTGTTTTACAATTGTTTTATGTCCTCTTGTGTGTGACATCTTTCATCTTTTGTTCTTTCCATGTTTGAAAGATGAAATATTAATTAATTGGTGAGTTGTTTTCGCATGTTTTACTCATGTATTGAATTACATTACTCATATAATTGACGAGTATGCACTAACATCCTTTTACTTTTGTTTATGTAAATGTTCTTATTCTCGGACTTCTATATCATCTGTCCAAACTAAACCAGGGCATCTCTTATTCAAGAAATTAATGAAGAATTGTTCAGCATCTGTCCAACCTAAATCAGGGCATCTCATATTCAAGAAATTTGAAGAATTGTTCCGCAATATTTTATTCTGATAGAAGAGTTGAGAGAAAACTTATTAGTGTTTCTATGATAAATTTTATTTATTTTATTTATTATAATAGATAAATAGTTGTTTTGCAATATTGCACAAATTCATGAACAATAATTTGAAATACTTATTTCATTTTTTTATATATTTCATTATAAATCCAAATTTCCACGTGCTTTGATTAATTAAAAAAAATCAATCTAATTAATAATTAATCATACTTAAGAAAAATTATAATCTAAAATATAAAATATACTTGAGAAAAATCTAAGTTTCAATTAGAATAATTATTTTCTTCTGGCTCAAACACTTGCTTTTTCTTAAAATCCAGGGATTTTGAAGATCAGTTTGAGGGTAAGCCATTGCTAACAAATGACACTAATCATAAACTAAGGTTGAAGATGAGTTTCACGAAAGCAGCATTGGCTTTTCAATTGAAACCTATTTAATGCTTTTTTTTTATTCTTCTATTGTTTTCTTTCTCTTTTTATGAAGTGAAGAAGTTTCTAATGCAACATTATATTCTATAAAATCATTTTTCATCCTTTGCCCTCCATTTGTTTGATTTATAATTATATTCTTTTGATCTTTGTTGTTATGATGCGTTGGTCTTTTTTCAAGTTTCAAATAATTATAATTCAGATGTTCCTATATTGATAATGTTTTGGTTAATCTGCAACATTTAATTATCATGTTTATCATCACTCTTCCCAAGTTATCATGCGTAAAGTCATGTTTCTGCAGATAATTGCACACAAAAAGTAGTTTCCAATTGTACTTTGGAGTTACAACATATTTTTTATTCTCTATAATCGCATTTATATTTGTAGACATACTTGATAATCATACTTGGTAATCATGATTGTAGTTTGGAGAGCAAACCACCCTTATAATGTATCTGCTTCTGCTAAAGTTGCTGCATGTGCAGCATTGCAAAATCCTATCTATCTTCAGGTTTTTCTTTGTGCTTTTAGGATATAATCTCACACATTTATTTTGCTTATGCGCTGGTTCGTCATGTTTATCCCAATGCCATATCTAACATGGAAGTCTTCTTACATACAGAATATTAAAGATGCTTTGGTGAAAGAAAAAAGGGAGACTTTTGACCATTCCCAAGTTGTTCCAATTTCATTCTTTGTGAGGGTACATCTGGAATGGATGCAAAGAAGTTAAAGGTACCTCCATTTCCATATCTTTCTATATATTACTTTTTATTTTTATTTCTTTATGCTTAGTTTCTGATAATAGTTGGTTTGTGCCAAATCAAGCACTGTATGTGTGTTTTGGACTTTGATTTGAAAGGAACTTCTTTCCCCAAAATTTCCATTTGAATGATGAATCTCCACAACACAATAGACGTATTTAGATGCGGCCATCTCATCATGCTGCAGAGTATAGTTTCCTGTTATGTTTTTTCATCTCATATTTTTAGTGATGTAACCACTCTCCTAAATTGAATAACTATAACTACTATTGGAATTGCAATTCTGAAGAAGGTAAAAAGGATGCTCACTAAACTGGAATATAGTTCATCATATGACATCGTCATACAATAATTTCCCCTTAAGTTTAAGTTTACAACATTTCAGCAGCAACAAACACATGCCATAGTAGTCTGATGATTAGATTACCATCGCATACTTGATATAGACGTACTACCGCATTTATAGACATACTTGATAATCAAACTATTATTGCATTTATATGCAGGTTATATTGTCTACATTATGAGCTTATATTTAGTAACTAGAAGGTTATAATTCTTTTACTAGATGATAGTAGATAATTGCATATTCATTTTCTATATTTGAGTAAAATGCGTCAGATTGGTTATATTGGTTCATTACTAAATTGTATGGTAGCAGTGATTCTATTCGCAGTGATTCACCTTAACGATTATATATTTACATTGCAAGAAACAAAGGACATTTTTGGACAATTATCGAGACAACTTTAGGTGACACATATGTTTATGATTCCGATTCTTATCTTTCTGACAGGGTACAATTTGGGATTGAGGGAAAAGAAAAAACTGTTTTGTGGACTGGTTTGAGTGTTTTGTTTTCCCTATTTTAGATTTTTATTTTATTTTAGTGTTAAGAGATTGACAAGTTTATAGTCACTTTAAGATTTCTGTTCAAGTGGGTTGGAAGGGTCATGGGAAGGTAATTTGTTTATGTGATATGAGACATTGAGACCAAATGGATTTGAATAAGACTTTGGTGGTTGAAGGTTGTGTGCATTTTGGCTTTGTAATATTATATCCTATAATTGAGACCAAGTTTATATTATATCCGGTTATAGTTTTTTATATTGGATTGTGTTTCTTAAATCATATTTGTACAATAAGTATCTCATATTTACACAAATTTTTATGAACTACCTCATTTAAATATCACTAAAGTCTACAAATAAATTTGCATTTATTTAATTCTAGAAAATTTTTACTCACTCTTTCATAATTAACTATTAACTAAGTACCAATAAAAAAACATATAATATCTGTGGGCATTAAAACTAGAGCTGTCAAAATCGGCCGGACCAACCGGGCCGGGTCAAAAAAACCCGAAAAATCATAGGGCTCAGGCTTCTTAATATAGCATATTTATTTAACCGGGCTATTTAGCCGTGCCCAATCGGGTTTAGGTTCGGGCCGGCGAAAAAAAAACATATTTTCTTAACTTTACATGTGCATGTGTTCATCTATAAAAGGAAAAAAAAACTTATTATTGGTTTAAAAAACATGTGTAAAAAATAAAGGAATTTATTCATTAATTTTTTTGAAAAAAATATATAAATGGTTAGTGACATTAGTCCTAAGATTTCAGTCCCCACGAGTATATAGTACGGAATGAGAAAAAAATACAACAACTAATAAATAATGCACCACTTGAAAATTTATTATATATATATATATAATTTGAAAATATTGAACCGATCAACCTCTAAAGAAAAAATAAAATTTGAACCGAAACATATTGTTTGAATATGATTAGATGAGTGAATCCAATTTTCTTGTACTCATGTGCTGATATTTTTGTAAACTAGTGTTAAAAAAAACACGAACCATAGAAATAAAAAAAAAATAAAGAAGTATGGATGGTTGAAATTTAAAAATAAATAAATAAATACGAACTCTAGAAATTTTCGGTATCTTAAACTATGTAAGTGGAGTGGTTGAATTGTAAATTTTTTTTGGTATATTAAATTATGCATGTGAAGTGGTTAAAGTGTACAAATCATTAAAAAAAAAGATGCGGGTTGGCCCACATAGGACCCGAAGCACGCTTAGGACAGATTTGTGTTTCATACTAAGGTACTCAATGAGTTTTAGAATTTCCACCCCACAAAGTATCCACACCCTATTTTAATGTGTGAAATAACAACAATACCCTTTATTAAAAAATGTTAGATTTTTGAACCCCAGAAACTATTCCCACACCCCATCTCTTTCTTCCAAAGCAACCCTAACCTTTTCTTTGATATTGTTCTCAGAATTGTGCTTCCTTTCTTGAGGGGTTTTTTAGCATTTTGCACTCAATTATGTTCGAATTGCAAAGTATGCACTCATTAATGTTTCATTTTAGTTGCAGATTTCATGGAGCTTCTTTTTCGACATACTTGTATCGTGATTGACTAGTAATTCATTATACTATCACTTTTTATGTAGTAACATAGAAGAATTTCAAAATTCCTGCAATTCCATTTTACTCGGCTTTCATGATAAAGCATCCTTGTGAACAATGGTGCCTTCCCTTGCACTATTTTCATTTTAATCTGTTGTACAATTTCTTCATAAGTCACATTAATTTGTATCTCCATGCAAGATTCCGCGATTGCTGGATATTACATAGCAGCTTTGGAAATTAGTTTTCTTTAAAATAAAAAAGAAGACAAATAAAATGAGCACGATTTATTTAGCACTTCAAATTTCACTACAATTAGTTTGCGCAATTGATGGCAAGCGAAATTATCCAAATTTTAGGATTCAACATATGGGGAAGAAGATGAAAAGGTTATGATTGCTTTGGAGAGAAGAGATAAGGTGTGGGAATAATTTCTGGAATTCAAAATTTAACATTTTATTAATAAAGGGTATTGTTGTTATTTCACACATTAAAATGGGGTGTGGGAATACTTTGGGAGTGAAAATTCTAAAACTATACTCAATTTACAACCAAATTTTTTGGCCCGAGCCCAATAACACAGTCCTATAGCCTGTTTTGACAGCTCTAATTGAAACTATTTCTAAATAAAAAGACATTCTTTTCTCTCATTCTCATAACGTAAAGACGCAAACAAATCAATCGATCCCAAAACACACACTCTCCCCCTCTGATGATAATGGCTCCTCCTAACAGTAGCAATCAGATCATCATGATGATCTGATTGCTAATATACTTGTGAGGTTGCCGGCGAAGTCTCTTCTATGATTCAAATGTGTCGAAAGGCGCTGGGATGCTTTGTTCCAAACTCCCATTTTCATCAACGACCACCACACCCTCATGCAAATTCACCGCAAGGAAGAGAATGAGGAACTTCTCATGCTCTGCCATGACGGTAACCGCATCACACTCATCTCCGAATCCCAACCATACGAGGAGGTTCAGATGGAATACCTCTTTCCGGAGTTTGACTCACGCGCCTCCTTCAATCAACACGTGGTAGATGTTTACCTCTACGGTCATTGCAAAGGCTTATTCTATGTTTATGCAACCGTTTTCGAGAGAGGTCAAAGAGATTTATATCCAGAAGATAAGTTACTTTTGTGGAATCCTGCCACCAAAGAGGTTAAGGCTCTTCCTCCTACTTCTCACGGCCCTACCCTTGACGATTGGAGCTTTTCCCTTCGCGGTTTCGGCTTTGATCCTAACTCCGATGAGTTTGAGCCCAAGGTTGTGTGGCTCAGTATTGAGTCTGAGCCTCCTCCCTCCCCTGAGATGTATAGTCTTAAAACCAATTCATGGACTCTTCTCCCTAATCACAATATCACTACATGCACTTCTCCCTCCCAACCAGAAAGTTATTTTATTAACGGTGTTTGTTACTGGTTGAACGTTGTAAAGGAAAGGGATGAGCATTATAGCGCTCAACCTAAAATACTTTCCTTTGACTTTCGCAACAATCAATTCCGCAAAATGAAGCCGCTGCCACCATGCCCAGTTGAAGAAGGTTATTATATTGTTGAATTTATTACTGAGGTCAATGATTCTGTTGCCTATGTTGCAAACCATCGGAGTCCTGATGATGATTATTATAGAATTTATATGTGGATTTTGGAACAAGATAGCAGCTGGACTAAAATGTATAACCTTGGTCCCTTTGATGGCCGTATATAGCGTTTTAATTTATGCTACTTGGAAGGATGGTCCAGATTTTCTAGGAGAAGAATTGGGAGAAGAGTTTGAAAAAGGTAGTTTGGAATCATATAGCTCTGAAGGCCAGTTTGTGCAACGTTTCCAATACCCAGGTGGTGGGTACAAAAATTCGTAAGTATGTGGAGAGCATATATAGCTCCCTTATCTTTCTAGCTAGGCATTATAGAAGGACGGCCAATAATAATATATTTATCTCTATGTCTACATTATTTTACAAATACTAGACTGTGGTGAGGCTACTTTGGTGACATTTTGATTAGATAATGTTTATGCTGATTTCATGGAAATGAATAGATATGTTTTGTTATGCAACTTCAATTTCAATGATCATTCATGTGTTTTCGTCTTCGCATTATTGCTAACTATCCAAAAAATGCAGAATGCTCAATCTTTATTGATTTATGTGAATGCAAAATATAAAGGAACAAGATTGATTTATGTTCTTTGTATTAGATGTGTTTGAGTCAGGTATTAAACCTGTTTAATTGTTCTCGAAAAACATGTCATTGGACAACTAGCATAGGCTAACAATCAGTTACACTATCAAAATGTGCCAATACTTTGTTCCCTCAACGTAGATGATAAAAATAATGTAATATATCAATATTGAGGTGGACACCAATCCCAAATATATATCGTGTTCACAAGAGAGGTATGATTGTGGTACTCATGCTTGTCCCTTGGATTTATGTCTTACGAATACTTTTTTTTTGCCTGTTGTACTTGCTCTCGATGTAGGGCCTAGTTCTTTGGCACACTCTTCATTATATTTAATTTCCACATTGTACTAAAAACTAATTATTCTTGGCAATAGTGACTATGTAGAGGTGGGAGAGTGAAATTTTGTAAATTCGAGTAGCAAATTGCCATGCCATTCTGAGTGTCTGATCCCCTGATGCCACACGACGTCTTTTTTCAATATTTAGACTTTCTTGTGATTTAGGTGTATGGGAGATTGACTATAATTATTTTTGGCTTGAAAGTTGGCTTTCAAGGTAGAGCTTTCCATTAAATAATGTTGGAACTTGGAACTCAGATTACTAAGCTATAAAAATGCAAAGAGAAATACGCGCAAGAGAGTTGAATATGAGCTTGTCATAATAAACATGTTTATTTAATTAATAAATCAGTTGGTATCTAAACAACATACACAACCGTCATTATCATTATGTAATAATCCCATCCATGCATAATATATGATGTCACGGACTTGGGAATGTTATTGGCACTCCGGCCTTATTAAAGCAACTACCATCCGCTTCACTTGGTGGCTGCAGTATAGTAGTAGCATTTAAGTTGGTGCTTAGATAAATGTGAATTTCCCAAAGTTGGTTTGAATAACACTTGATCTCTACGCTTCCTCCCAGAGCCTCCTTAAAAGCGGCTGTTAGTGTACGGACATCATAAGCACGTCCAACTTCAACACGAGTCTCTGCATGCAAATATATACATTACCAAATATTGTTCACAGTTGTTTCATTATCAAATTCTTTCATATAAACAAATAATATTTAAAGATAATTAACACTTCTTGAAGACAAGATTGTCTTATCTCTTTAAATATGTTTATTTATTTATTTATTTTATTTTTAATGTAAAAGTACATTCCTTTTGGCACAAAATCCTTGGAAAGAAAATCTAATTGTTAATTGAACAAATAACATCACCTTTCTCTCTACAACGATCAATCGATTTATCAATAACTATATATAAAATTAGAACTGTTTTGATGTCCACCATCATAAATTAATATTTTCTTAACAAAGTAAATGTGCATAGAATAACTGCACATCTTCTTTAAAAAAAATAGTCTGTATATAGATTTGAAAAAATAAAAAAACTACAAACTTTTCACGATTTTAAAATTGCCCATAGTAGTTGTAAAATTGACCATAATGTTTTTATAACCTTCCTATTAGTTGGTTATTAAAGATAACTTGAAAACCCTCCATATTTAACATTTTTTCTTCCTCATATCAAAATCTTATCTAAACAATTAAAAGTATTTGAGAAAA
The DNA here is from genome assembly GCA_037953625.1 of Crotalaria pallida. Lineage (NCBI taxonomy): Eukaryota > Viridiplantae > Streptophyta > Magnoliopsida > Fabales > Fabaceae > Crotalaria > Crotalaria pallida. Next base: position 111,855,769 of record CM075655.1, read on the forward strand.
AATTTATTGAATTAATAATTTACTATTTTTAAGCAATATATAAATTAGGGGTGTAAGCTATCCGATCTAAGACCGTGAGACTGCTCAGATCGAACCGAACCAGATCGAAAAATATAGTTTGGTCCGGTCTCAAAATTTTCAGACCATTACTTTATGGTCAGGTCCATGGTCTCATTATTTTTAAGACCGTTAAGATCGGACCGGACCGATTACTTAAAAATTATAAAAAAAACTATAATATGGCAATACTTTATTGCTAAATTTTTTTAAATATTTTTTTCCAATAGTTGAGTATTTAATTATGTGATAAATAGATCTGTTCGGACTGAACCAGACCATTTATGAACGATCCGGTCTAGTCTAATCTTTGTACATAAAAAATATCTAGATCGAATTAGACCGGACCATGTTAACGTAATTGGTTTTGTCCCTAATATTCATCAAAGACCGGACCAAACCTGACTGTTACACCCCTAATGTAAAAAATATCAAAAATATAATTATTCATTAAAATATAGAAATGCGAGTGGATAGTCGACCAAAAAAAAAAGGTGAAGTAAAAGGTATGATTGAGAAATAAAAAAATATTAATTTTTTTTATTAAGAATAATTTTGAAAATAAACTAGTAAGTAAGTGTGTAAAATCTAGAGTGGGGTGACAAAAGCCCCACTCTTTTTTTTTTAATTTTATGAATATAGTGCAAAAAGCTTTTCACCTTATTAGAGTCCAAAATAATAAGTTAGGCCCGGCTTGAATGTGTGTTGGGTTGAGTTAGAGGGGAAATAGGTTAAGATGCATATTCTAGAATGGAATTAATCCCCAAACCCACATTTTATCCACCAAACCCCAATTTTTTTTAATTCCACTATTAGCCTTCCAAACGCCAAATCTCATTTTCTCTTCTCTCTCTTCCCTTTCACTCTCTCTCTCTCTTCCATTCTTTCCTCTCTAACACCCACTCTCCGTCTCACATTTCACAATCTTCTTTCTCCCTTTTACAATTTTCTTTTTCCTTTATCTTCTTTCCATTCTCCCTTTCAAATTCTTCTTTTTCCTTTGTCTTTTTTCCTTTCATTTGGGTTTTTTTGTTTAGGGTTTAGGTTAGATGATTAATAGGTTGTTTGAAGTTAGATTTTCATTTTTTTAATAGTCTTTTTTGTTCATTTATTATGTTTTAAGCAAACCCATTTGTCTTCTCTTCGTTGTTAGTGTTTTTTTTTTTATTCTGACGCTGTAAAATTCTGACGAACCAGTGTCAGAATTTTGAATTTCCGACACAGGGGTATCAGAATTTCAAAATTCCAACAAAAGGCCGTAGAAAATTTAAACATTGTTTTAATTTTTTTTTCGTTAGAAAAAATTTCGACATATATATGTCGGAAAACTCTTAAACAAACTACCTAAAAATTTCCGACATACCCGTGTCGGTATCCTAAAAAATTCTAACACTGAATTGTCAGAATTTACACACTGACGTAAAAAAAATAAGTAAAAGACATGATTTTTACCTCCAACAAGTATGGAACGTTCATTGGTACTCTTTTTGAATGTGAAAGAGAAAAAAAACTTGTCTTTTTGGAGTTTTTTTTTTGTTTTTTTGAGTGAAGGAGGTTTGATGGTGGAAGATGAGAAGAAGAAAGAGGGGTTTGTGAGATGGTGAAGGGATGAGGTTTGAGGTTTTCAATATTTGGGTTTGGGGTTTGAGGTTTTGATGTTTTGAGTTTTTTTTAAATAATAAAGGGCAATATGGACATTTCCCATTTAAAATGGGGTTTGGGGATAAAACCTGGATTTGACGACTAATTCCCTTCTAGAAAACTCAAATAACACACTGAATTCTAAGACTATGTTTGGATATATTCATATGGATGGAGTGGAATGGAGCTGAGTAGGGTGAAATAAGGTGTAGTGGATCGGAATGTGGTAAAATTACCATTCCATTATTTGGAATTGGATATTTGAAGATGGAACGGAATGAAACTTAAAATAAAGGATATTTTGATTTCATCATGTACACCCAATTCGAGAGGGAACAAAAAGTGAAGGATTTAATGGAAAAGGATGAAATGCACTTCATCAATTCCATTCTAAATTAAAATATCCAAACAATGGAACATATCTCAATTTCATACCTCTCCATTCCATTCCATTCCATTTCTTTCCATCAAGTTCCATTCCATTCTATTCTAATCATCAACATAATATAAAATAGGAGAAGTTTGAGGGCAAAAAAAGATTTCCCTCCTAATCATATTTTTTTCCCTCCTAAACAATCATTAATCTGAGCCGTTTATTTCATTTTGATCGGGCCGTTGAAAAAAGCTTATTCCTTTCTCTCCTCTTTCTCTCTTTCAATTACGATCATTCTTTCTCCTTCTCCTCATATCTCTTTTTCTCTTCTCTTTGGTTCCAATCTTCAACACACAACATACTTTTTGTCATCTCCCTTTCTCTTTCTCTCTCGTGCTCTCTAATCAACCACCAACACTCACTCAACCGGAAATTGCGACTGCCACCACCGGCATCATCACCGTTGACCGCTGATCGGGAATCACCGTTGATCGTGATTTGTATTTGGATGGATTTTGTACCCCAACATCAATTTCATGTCTTCAAAAGATTTGGGATTCTAGGGTTTGAAGAATCCCTTTTCATTATTCTTTGTTTAATTTTCAATTTTGTGTTATTTTTTTAATCTCTTTGGTCTGTAATATTGTTTTTGCCATGATATTTTTTCTATGGTTTGTTTTTTCTCTTTAATTTGTTGAACAAAGGGAGAAGATGATTAAAAAAATTTTTTCCATGACATATGTTGCTTTGAGGTTGAGTGTTGTGTGCTGATGTTATTGTCTTTGTCTTTTCAGTTTCATGTTCATATCCTAAATCAAAGCATATGTTACTTTGATGTTTGATTTGGGTTTTTATATGATTTTAATGTGATTTAGGTGTATTGATTTGGGATTAAAAAAAAGTAACCATAGATATAATAAGAAATGTAAGGAAGAATATAATATAGTTGTCTTTGTGTTGCTAATATTGTTCTAATAACAAGTTTTGTTTAGAAAATGATACCCATAAAATGTTTGTGAAAAGTCCTTAGAGAAATTTTTTCTCCACTGCACATTATTTCTTAAGTTCCACCACCTGAGAGAAATATCATATTATAAGTTCTACCACCTAAGTATTGGAATAATTCTCGAGGGAGCATGTGAGCTAATTATCAAATTGCCAATTTTGTTGTGTTTTATACCATTTTCTAATTACTTTTTATTTTGTCTATACATTAGGTATGTATGTCAATGTCACTTTATAATTTTCTCTTTTTGATGTGAATGAGAATTTGTAGCGAAAAACGTTAATCATGTCTAAGATGAGTCATCTTCAACCTAGGAGGCATATATTACTTGCTTCAGGTTAATGCATTATTATAATACTCAGCCAAAAATACATTGTTGCTGTGAAACCTATACTAATAGGTTCAATATCAACACAAAGAAGCAGAGGAAGTTTCGAAGAGAATCAATAAGATTTTGATTATGATATTATTCATTACTTTTTTTTTAATATTGGACTTCTGAATTATAGTTGACAATGAAGAAGGTTTGAATTTTTTAATTTTTATATTCTTATAATGATTTAGCATAATATAATACATCATATTTTAGTAAATTTTTTTAATAAAATCCCGTAAATTAGTAACATGTAGATAACCAGCAAAAAAATAAAAAACGGATATAATTATGTTGTAATTTCAGAAGTTCTAAATAATGCAAGTTCTGATATAAGCAAATTGGTATCAATTATTTAAACAAAGTATCATTATGAAGAATAAATTTTGGTTAAAACGAAAAAAACGGATATATAAATATTAAATATGAGCTATAATTTGATATAATGATTTAGCATAACAGAATCAAAAATTTATTTCATCATTAATTCAATTTAAAAAAAACGGAAATTATACCATATGTAGTAATTTTGATCGTGGAAAATAATGATACGTTATATGATACTCCCTTCGTCCCTAAATATAGAATCTCTTTGGGAGATTTCACGTCCATTAAGAAAGTTAATTAATTTAGTCAATTGTATTAAAAATGTAAACTTTTGATATATATTTTCAAAATTACCCCTAATAATAATATTGGTAATTTAAAATGTCTTAAATAAATAGGGATATTTGTGTAAAAAATTAATTAATGATCATTGAAAATTGATATTGGGTCTTATAAATAAGGACAAAATAAAAATATCAAAAAGATCTTATATTTAGGGATGGAGGTAGTAATTTAGACAATATACTTACTTACAATTACAAAGGTATAATATAGCAAGTAATTTTAAAGTTGGATTTTTTAATTTATATATTCTTATGATGGTTTACAATAATATATTATAAAACATCATATTTTAGTAAATTTTTTTTAAAAAAAACTCCGCAATTTTGTGCAACATGTAAATTTAAGCATGGAAAATAAACATGAATTATTTAGGCATCAAACTTAAAATACGGGAAAAAATTTGAATTAAATATAGGCATAAAAACATATATAATAATGCCTAAACGAGCCGTCATCTAAGTATTAAATAGCAAGACAAAAATGAATATAATGTTGTAATTTGAGAAATTCTAATATAAGCAAGTTTTAATATAGGCAAATTGATATCAATCATTTAAAAAGAGCATCATTATGAAGAATAAATTTTGGCAAAAACGGATATATAAGTATTAAAGATGAGCTATAATTTGGTATAATGAATTAGCATAATACAATCAAATATTTACTCCGTCATTAATTCAATTTTTAAAAAATCCGAAAATTTATACAATATGTTGTAATTTTAATCGTGGAAAATAGTGATTTCTTTATTTGATACTTTAGACAGTATATTTATTTACAATTATGAAGTTCTAACATAGGCAACTAATTTTAAAGTTGGAATCTTTTTAATTTCTATATCCTTATAATGATTTCGCATAATATAAAACATCATATTTTAGAAAAAATTTAAAAAATCTCGTGAATTTATACAACATGTAAATTTATACGGTGATAAAGTTTTAATATAAGCAAATAATTTAAAAGTTGCAATTTTATAATATTTCTATATTCTTTTCTTAACCTTCTCATTCTCTTCGACAATTTTAAAATTTTTCTATGAATTTAACCTTAGACCCACAATTGTTTATACTAAAACTAATTTCTATAACTAATACTAATATTAATAATTATAATCAAAATAATAATAAGTAATACTCCATCCATCCCTATATATAAGATTTCATGAACATATTTTATGTCCATTAAGAAAGATAATTAATTTAATTAATGATATTGAAAATGTGAACATTTAATATGTATTTTTCAAATTACCCTTATTAATATTATTGAGAATCTTAAAATTGTTAAATAAATAGGGGTATAGTATTTGTGGAAAAAAATTAATGATCATTAAAAATTGGTAAAATGTCTAATAAATTGGTAAAACCGGAAAAAACTGAAATAATTGGAATTAAATATAGGAAAAAAAACAGATATAATGTTGTAATTTGAGAAGTTCTAATACAAACAAGTTATAATATAGGCAAATTAGTATAATCATTAAAAAAGAACATCATTATGAAGAATAAATTTTGGCTAAAACGTAAAAAACAGATATATAAGTATTAAAGATAAGCTATAATTTTGTATAATGATTTAGCATAATACAATCAAATATTTAATCCATAATTAATTCATTTTTTAAAAATCCGAAAAATATATACAATATGTTGTGATTTTGATCGTGGAAAATAATGATGCGTTATTTGATACTTTAGACAATATACTAGCTTATTTATAATTATAAAGTTCTAATATAGGCAAGTAATTTTAAAGTTGGATTTTTTTTAAATTTCAAAATTCTTATAATGATTTCGCATAATATAAAACATCATATTTTAGTAAATTTTTTTAAAAATCCCCTAAATATATAAAAAATGTAAATTCACACAATGTTGAAGTTTTAATATAAGCAAATAATTTTAAAGTTGCAATTTTAGAATATTTCTATATTCTTTTCTATAACTAATACGGATATTAATAATTATAATCAAAATAACAAGAAGTAATACTTCATTCATCCTTATGTATAAGATTCCATTCACATATTTTATGCTCATTAAAAAAATTGATTAATTATAAATAAAAAGACATTCCTCTGTCTCCTAAAGAAAAGTCACAAACAAACAGCGATCAATCGATACACTCTCTTTGATGACAATGGCTCTTCCTAACAGCAGCGATGTGCCTGATGATCTGATTGCTAATATACTTGTGAGGCTGCCGGTGAAGTCTCTTCTGCGATTCAAATGTGTCGATAGGCGTTGGGATGCTTTGTTCCAAACTCCCACTTTCATCAACGACCACCACACCCTCATGCTAGAGAAGGAGGAGCTTCTCATGCTCTGCCATAATGGTAACCGCATTACAGTCATCTCCGAATCCCAATCAGAACCTCAACCATATGAGGAGGTCGACATAGAATACCTCTTTCCTGAGTTTGACTCACGCGCCTCCTTCAATCAACAAGTGGTAGATGTTTACCTCTACGGTCATTGCAAAGGCTTATTCTGTGTTTATGCAACCATTTTTGAGAAAGGTGAAAGAAATTTATATCCAGAAGATAAGTTACTTTTGTGGAATCCTGCCACCAGAGAGGTTAAGGTTCTCCCTCCTACTTCTCACGGCCCTACCCTTGACGATTACTCATTTTCCCTTCGCGGTTTCGGCTTTGATCCTAACTCCGATGAGTTTGAGCCCAAGGTTGTGTGGCTCAGTATTGAGTCTGAGCCTCCTCCCTCCCCTGAGATATATAGTCTTAAAACCAATTCATGGACTCTTCTCCCTAATCACAATATCACTACATGCCCTGCTCCAAACCAAGCAGAAAGTTATTTTGTTAACGGGGTTTGTTACTGGTTGAACGTTGTGAAGGAAAGGGATGAGCCTGAAAGCGCTCGACGTCAAATACTTTCCTTTGACTTTCGCAACAATCAATTCCACAAAATTAAGCAGCCAGGTGAAGAATTTTGGTATATTACAATTGAATTTATTACCGAGGTCAATGATTCTGTTGCCTTTTTTGCAAACTATTGGACTCGTGATGATCATTATTCAAGGTTTTATATGTGGATTTTGGAACAAGATAACAGCTGGACTAAATTGTATAACCTGGGTCCATTTGATGGCCATAGCTTTGTTATTTATGCTACTTGGAAGGGTGGTGCTGAATTTGTTGGAGAAGAATTACAAGAAGAGTTTGAAGGAGATAGTTTGGAATCATATAGCTCTGAAGGCCAGTTTGTGCGTCGTTTCCAATTCCAGGTTGTGCGTCGTTTCCAATTCCAAGGTGATGCTCCTGAGTACAAAAAAGTTCGTAAGTATGTGGAGAGCATAACTCCCTTATCTTTCTAGCTAGGCATTATAGAAGGATGGTCAATAATAATATATTAATGTATGTCCACATTATTGAAATAAGTACCAAACTTTGATGAGGTCACTTTGGTGACATTTTGATTAGATAGTGTTTATGCTGATTTCGTGGAAATGAATTCACATGTTTTGTTATGCAACTTCGTTTTCTATGGTCATTCATGGTTTTTTCGCTTTTGCATTATTGCTAACTTTTCGTAAAATACAGAATCCTCAATCTTTAATGTTTTATGTGAATTCAAAATGTAAAGGAACAAGGTTGATTTCTGTTCTTCGTATCATATCTGTTTGAGCCAGGTGTTAAACCAGTTTAATTGTTCTCAAAAAACATGTTACTGGACAACTAGTATAGGCTAACAAACTGATACAATATCGAAATATTGCGATACTTTGAAAACCGAGCTTTATTTTAAGCTGTTTGTGTAGATTGGGTTCATATACATATTTGTTGGATTAGAAATGCACTTTAGGTGTTTGACATAAAGTTATATGCACTTTGACATAACCCGAGAAGGGTCATATTTAAATATGTTTTTTACTCTCCCATTTTTTTTATTGTACAAGTCACTTAGAACAAGATGTTTCTTTCCAGTTTTTCTTATTGATTCTTTATGTTTCCTGTTGCTTCTGCTGTTTGTGTGTTGCTGCTCTTGCTATTCGCTTGCTATTCGCTTGCTATAGCTACTGATATTTGCTTGTTGCTGTCTGATAATGCTATTGATGTTTGCTACAAAGCATTGGTGCCTACTGCTGCTGTATGCTGTTGCTCCTGCTATTTGTTTGCTACTGCTGTATGCTGTTGCTTTATTTGCTACAAAGCATTGGTGCCTATAAGCCTATTGCTATTTGCTTGCTGCTGCTTCTGCTATTTACACGGCTTTGGTATTAGAGGTTTGTGATGATGTTGAAATAGCTGAACTGAATGTAAAGGTGATCTTCTAATTCTAGCATGATGATTTTATAAAATTTCGTGTACGATACTTTAAATTCCAAGGTAAATTATTTTATTATTATAAGTTTTATCCTCTGAATTTCGACAACTGTTATGAATTTACCGATAACGTAAAAAACAATACAGAGGGTGTTGCCCCTTGGCAAAGCCCTTGGTAATTAATTTAAAATCCTTATCCCTCCTCTTATATCTTTTATTTCCTCTCCATTTACCTCCTCAGGCCACTCACGACCTTCTTCTCCTATCGCTCCTCACCAACTCCAGCCCATCTCAATTCGTAAGCGCTGCCAAACCATGTATTCTTCACCACACCACTTTCTCTTCTGTGTACGCATGGAGCACTCACAAAACTTCTCTTTCAATCTCTTCGTTCTGTGTGTTCAGGTTCCCATTTTCATTTTTCACTGTCGTTTTATCTTCCTTTACTGTGATTCTCTTTTGCTCTGGTTCAATTTTTATCACTTTTTCTAATTTGCAGCTTTGTGATGAGTTTGAGTTTGATTTATGGGAGATGTATTGTTTTCCCTGTTTTCCTTACCCATTCAAGTGGTAGTTGTGCACTTGTGCTTATCTTCATTATTCCATATACCTTGTAGTGCTAGTGCAATTAGTCGATGTTGGATATGATGTGAATCTTATGATGCTTTGATTCAATGATTCTTGTGTGTCATACATGAACAGTGTATGACATAGTTGCAATAGAATTAATGTGTCTCACTCTACGTAGTTCCAATTTGAGTTTGTGCAACTTCTAATTTAAGTTGTTCTAATCAATGTGTCAGACTTTAAGTGGAGTCAAAAATCAGAAAAATATTATTGATAATGTTTATGCTGATTTCATCGAAATGAATAAACATGTTTTGTTATGCAACGTCGTTTTCTATGGTCATTCATGGTTTTTCACTTTTGCATTATTGCTAACTTTTCGGAAAATTAAGAGTGCTCAATCTTTAATGTTTTATGTGAATGCAAAATGTAAAGGAACAAGGTTGACTTCTGTTCTTATTATCATATGTTTTGAGCTAGGTATTAAACCAGCAGTTTAATTGTTCTCAAAAAACATGTCATTGGACAACTTGTATAGGCTAACAATCAGTTACAGTATTGAAGTGTTGCAACACTTTGTTCCATCAACTGACATAGATGATAAAAATAATGTAATATATCAATATTAAGGTGGACGCCAATCCCAAATATATATCATGTTCATCATAAATGTATGATTGTGGTACTCATGATCGTACCTTGAATTTATGTCTTATGCATACTTCTTTTTTTTTTTTGTTTCCTCTTGTACTTGCTCTCAATGTAGGCCCTTAAATTTCACTACAATTAGTTTGCGCAATTGATGGCAAGCGAAATTATCCAAATTTTAGGATTCAACATATGGGGAAGAAGATGAAAAGGTTATGATTGCTTTGGAGAGAAGAGATAAGGTGTGGGAATAATTTCTGGAATTCAAAATTTAACATTTTATTAATAAAGGGTATTGTTGTTATTTCACACATTAAAATGGGGTGTGGGAATACTTTGGGAGTGAAAATTCTAAAACTATACTCAATTTACAACCAAATTTTTTGGCCCGAGCCCAATAACACAGTCCTATAGCCTGTTTTGACAGCTCTAATTGAAACTATTTCTAAATAAAAAGACATTCTTTTCTCTCATTCTCATAACGTAAAGACGCAAACAAATCAATCGATCCCAAAACACACACTCTCCCCCTCTGATGATAATGGCTCCTCCTAACAGTAGCAATCAGATCATCATGATGATCTGATTTCTAATATACTTGTGAGGTTGCCGGCGAAGTCTCTTCTACGATTCAAATGTGTCGAAAGGCGCTGGGATGCTTTGTTCCAAACTCCCATTTTCATCAACGACCACCACACCCTCATGCAAATTCGCCGCAAGGAAGAGAATGAGGAACTTCTCATGCTCTGCCATGACGGTAACCGCATCACACTCATCTCCGAATCCCAACCATACGAGGAGGTTCAGATGGAATACCTCTTTCCGGAGTTTGACTCACGCGCCTCCTTCAATCAACACGTGGTAGATGTTTACCTCTACGGTCATTGCAAAGGCTTATTCTATGTTTATGCAACCGTTTTCGAGAGAGGTCAAAGAGATTTATATCCAGAAGATAAGTTACTTTTGTGGAATCCTGCCACCAAAGAGGTTAAGGCTCTTCCTCCTACTTCTCACGGCCCTACCCTTGACGATTGGAGCTTTTCCCTTCGCGGTTTCGGCTTTGATCCTAACTCCGATGAGTTTGAGCCCAAGGTTGTGTGGCTCAGTATTGAGTCTGAGCCTCCTCCCTCCCCTGAGATGTATAGTCTTAAAACCAATTCATGGACTCTTCTCCCTAATCACAATATCACTACATGCACTTCTCCCTCCCAACCAGAAAGTTATTTTATTAACGGTGTTTGTTACTGGTTGAACGTTGTAAAGGAAAGGGATGAGCATTATAGCGCTCAACCTAAAATACTTTCCTTTGACTTTCGCAACAATCAATTCCGCAAAATGAAGCCGCTGCCACCATGCCCAGTTGAAGAAGGTTATTATATTGTTGAATTTATTACTGAGGTCAATGATTTTGTTGCCTATGTTGCAAACCATCGGAGTCCTGATGATGATTATTATAGAATTTATATGTGGATTTTGGAACAAGATAGCAGCTGGACTAAAATGTATAACCTTGGTCCCTTTGATGGCCGTATATAGCGTTTTAATTTATGCTACTTGGAAGGATGGTCCAGATTTTCTAGGAGAAGAATTGGGAGAAGAGTTTGAAAAAGGTAGTTTGGAATCATATAGCTCTGAAGGCCAGTTTGTGCAACGTTTCCAATACCCAGGTGGTGGGTACAAAAAAATTCGTAAGTATGTGGAGAGCATATATAGCTCCCTTATCTTTCTAGCTAGGCATTATAGAAGGATGGCCAATAATAATATATTTATCTCTATGTCTACATTATTTTACAAATACTAGACTGTGGTGAGGCTACTTTGGTGACATTTTGATTAGATAATGTTTATGCTGATTTCATGGAAATGAATAGATATGTTTTGTTATGCAACTTTAATTTCAATGATCATTCATGTGTTTTCGTCTTCGCATTATTGCTAACTATCCGAAAAATGCAGAATGCTCAATCTTTATTGATTTATGTGAATGCAAAATATAAAGGAACAAGATTGATTTCTGTTCTTTGTATTAGATGTGTTTGAGTCAGGTATTAAACCTGTTTAATTGTTCTCAAAAAATATGTCATTGGACAACTAGCATAGGCTAACAATCAGTTACACTATCAAAATGTGCCAATACTTTGTTCCCTCAACGTAGATGATAAAAATAATGTAATATATCAATATTGAGGTGGACACCAATCCCAAATATATATCGTGTTCACAAGAGAGGTATGATTGTGGTACTCATGCTTGTCCCTTGGATTTATGTCTTACGAATACTTTTTTTTTTCCTGTTGTACTTGCTCTCGATATAGGGCCTAGTTCTTTGGCACACTCTTCATTATATTTAATTTCCACATTGTACTAAAAACTAATTATTCTTGGCAATAGTGACTATGTAGAGGTGGGAGAGTGAAATTTTGTAAATTCGAGTAGCAAATTGCCATGCCATTCTGAGTGTCTGATCCCCTGATGCCACACGACGTCTTTTTTCAATATTTAGACTTTCTTGTGATTTAGGTGTATGGGAGATTGACTATAATTATTTTTGGCTTGAAAGTTGGCTTTCAAGGTAGAGCTTTCCATTAAATAATGTTGGAACTTGGAACTCAGATTACTAAGCTATAAAAATGCAAAGAGAAATACGCGCAAGAGAGTTGAATATGAGCTTGTCATAATAAACATGTTTATTTAATTAATAAATCAGTTGGTATCTAAACAACATACACAACCGTCATTATCATTATGTAATAATCCCATCCATGCATAATATATGATGTCACGGACTTGGGAATGTTATTGGCACTCCGGCCTTATTAAAGCAACTACCATCCGCTTCACTTGGTGGCTGCAGTATAGTAGTAGCATTTAAGTTGGTGCTTAGATAAATGTGAATTTCCCAAAGTTGGTTTGAATAACACTTGATCTCTACGCTTCCTCCCAGAGCCTCCTTAAAAGCGGCTGTTAGTGTACGGACATCATAAGCACGTCCAACTTCAACACGAGTCTCTGCATGCAAATATATACATTACCAAATATTGTTCACAGTTGTTTCATTATCAAATTCTTTCATATAAACAAATAATATTTAAAGATAATTAACACTTCTTGAAGACAAGATTGTCTTATCTCTTTAAATATGTTTATTTATTTATTTATTTTATTTTTAATGTAAAAGTACATTCCTTTTGGCACAAAATCCTTGGAAAGAAAATCTAATTGTTAATTGAACAAATAACATCACCTTTCTCTCTACAACGATCAATCGATTTATCAATAACTATATATAAAATTAGAACTGTTTTGATGTCCACCATCATAAATTAATATTTTCTTAACAAAGTAAATGTGCATAGAATAACTGCACATCTTCTTTAAAAAAAATAGTCTGTATATAGATTTGAAAAAATAAAAAAACTACAAACTTTTCACGATTTTAAAATTGCCCATAGTAGTTGTAAAATTGACCATAATGTTTTTATAACCTTCCTATTAGTTGGTTATTAAAGATAACTTGAAAACCCTCCATATTTAACATTTTTTCTTCCTCATATCAAAATCTTATCTAAACAATTAAAAGTATTTGAGAAAAAATTTATTGAATTAATAATTTACTATTTTTAAGCAATATATAAATTAGGGGTGTAAGCGATCCGATCTAAGACCGTGAGACTGCTCAGATCGAACCGAACCAGATCGAAAAATATAGTTTAGTCCGGTCTCAAAATTTTCAGACCATTACTTTATGGTCAGGTCCATGGTCTCATTATTTTTAAGACCGTTAAGATCGGACCGGACCGATTACTTAAAAATTATAAAAAAAACTATAATATGGCAATACTTTATTGCTAAATTTTTTTAAATATTTTTTTCCAATAGTTGAGTATTTAATTATGTGATAAATAGATCTGTTCGGACTGAACCGGACCATTTATGAATGATCCGGTCTGGTCTGATCTTCGTACATAAAAAATATCTAGATCGAATTAGACCGGACCATGTTAACTTAATTGGTTTTGTCCCTAATATTCATCAAAGACCGGACCAAACCTGACTGTTACACCCCTAATGTAAAAAATATCAAAAATATATTTATTCATTAAAATATATAAATGCGAGTGGATAGTCGACCAAAAAAAAAAGATGAAGTAAAAGGTATGATTGAGAAATAAAAAAATATTAATTTTTTTTATTAAGGATAATTTTGAAAATAAACTAGTAAGTAGGTGTGTAAAATCTAGAGTGGGGTGACAAAAGCCTCACTCTTTTTTTTTTTTAATTTTATGAATATAGTGCAAAAAGTTTTTCACCTTATTAGAGTCCAAAATAATAAGTTAGGCCCGGCTTGAATGTGTGTTGGGTTGAGTTAGAGGGGAAAGAGGTTAAGATGCATATTCTAGAATGGAATTAATCCCCAAACCCACATTTTATCCACCAAACCCCAATTTTTTTTAATTCCACTAGCCTTCCAAACGCCAAATCTCATTTTCTCTTCTCTCTCTTCCCTTTCACTCTCTCTCTCTCTCTTCCATTCTTTCCTATCTAACACCCACTCTCCCTCTCACATTTCACAATCTTCTTTCTCCCTTTTACAATTTTCTTTTTCCTTTATCTTCTTTCCATTCTCCCTTTCAAATTCTTCTTTTTCCTTTGTCTTTTTCCCTTTCATTTGGGTTTTTTTTTGTTTAGGGTTTAGGTTAGATGATTAATAGGTTGTTTGAAGTTAGATTTTCATTTTTTTAATAGTTTTTTTGTTCATTTATTATGTTTTAAGCAAACCCATTTGTCTTCTCTTCGTTGTTAGTGTTTTTTTTTATTCTGACGCTGTAAAATTCTGACGAACCAGTGTCAAAATTTTGAATTTCCGACACAGGGGTATCAGAATTTCAAAATTCCAACAAAAGGACGTAGGAAATTTAAACATTCTTTTAATTTTTTTTCGTTAGAAAATTTTTTGACATATATATGTCGGAAAACTCTTAAACAAATACCTAAAAATTTCCGACATACCCGTGTCGGTATCCTAAAAAATTCTAACACTGGATTGTCGGAATTTACACACTAACGTAAAAAAAATAAATAAAAGACATGATTTTTACCTTCAACAAGTATGGAACGTTCGTTGGTACTCTTTTTGAATGTGAAAGAGAAAAAAAACTTGCTTTTTGGAGTTTTTTTTTTGTTTTTTTGAGTGAAGGAGGTTTGATGGTGGAAGATGAGAAGAAGAAAGAGGGGTTTGTGAGATGGTGAAGGGATGAGGTTTGAGGTTTTCGATATTTGGATTTGGGGTTTGAGGTTTTGGTGTTTTGAGTTTTTTTTTTAAAATAATAAAGGGCAATATGGACATTTCTCATTTAAAATGGGGTTTGGGGATAAAACCTGGGTTTGACGACTAATTCCCTTCTAGAAAACTCAAATAACACACTGAATTCTAAGGCTATGTTTGGATACATTCATATGGATGGAGTGGAATGGAGCTGAGTAGGGTGTGTAGTGGATCTGAGAAATAAATCCACCACGATGTGTTTTGGGGGTTGTTGCAGCTGACGAGGGTGACCCCGGTCCTACGTACCCCCAGTGATAAGGGGATCAAGCCACACGTAGTTCTTGAGAGTAGGGTTGAGAGAACATACCTTAGCCCCTATAGCATGGCGATACTTATAGGGGAAGTTGTGTTGTGGTGCCTTATGGGCCTGTTCAGCCCAGTAGGGCTGACGTGGCTCTTAGAGGATAAGAAGGATGAGTTATTCACCATTATCCTGTACTAGAGAGCTCATGCTTATCCTGTAGCGGTAGGATTTATTATTGGTTAACCCTACAGGGTGAAATGAGGTGTAGTGGATCGGAATGTGGTAAAATTACCATTCCATTATTTGGAATTGGATATTTGAAGATGGAACGGAATGAAACTTAAAATAAAGGATATTTTGATTTCATCATGTACACCCAATTCGAGAGGGAACAAAAAGTGAAGGATTGAATGGAAAAGGATGAAATGCACTTCATCAATGCCATTCTAAATTAAAATATCCAAACAATGGAACATATCTCAATTTCATACCTCTCCATTCCATTTCTTTCCATCAAGTTCCATTCCATTCTATTCTAATCATCAACATAATATAAAATAGGAGAAGTTTGAGGGCAAAAAAAGATTTCCCTCCTAATCATATTTTTTTCCCTCCTAAACAATCATTAATCTGAGCCGTTTATTTCATTTTGATCGGGCCGTTGAAAAAAGCTTATTCCTTTCTCTCCTCTTTCTCTCTTTCAATTACGATCATTCTTTCTCCTTCTCCTCATATCTCTTTTTCTCTTCTCTTTGGTTCCAATCTTCAACACACAACATACTTTTTGTGATCTCCCTTTCTCTTTCTCTCTCGTGCTCTCTAATCAACCACCAACACTCACTCAACCGAAAATTGCGACTGCCACCACCGGCATCATCACCATTGACCGCTGATCGGGAATCACCGTTGATCGTGATTTGTATTTGGATGGATTTTGTACCCCAACATCAATTTCATGTCTTCAAAAGATTTGGGATTCTAGGGTTTGAAGAATCCCTTTTCATTATTCTTTGTTTAATTTTCAATTTTGTATTATTTTTTTAATCTCTTTGGTCTGTAATATTGTTTTTGCCATGATATTTTTTCTATGGTTTGTTTTTTCTCTTTAATTTGTTGAACAAAGGGAGAAGATGATTAAAATTTTTTTTCCATGACATATGTTGCTTTGAGGTTGAGTGTTGTGTGCTGATGTTATTGTCTTTGTCTTTTCAGTTTCATGTTCATATCCTAAATCAAAGCATATGTTACTTTGATGTTTGATTTGGGTTTTTATATGATTTTAATGTGATTTAGGTGTGTTGATTTGGGATTAAAAAAAAGTAACCATATATGTAATAAGAAATGTAAGGAAGAATATAATATAGTTGTCTTTGTGTTGCTAATATTGTTCTAATAACAAGTTTTGTTTAGAAAATGATACCCATAAAATGTTTGTGAAAAGTCCTGAGAGAAATTTTTTGTCCACTGCATACTATTTCTTAAGTTCCACCACCTGAAAGTGTAACACCCCAATTTGGACTTAGAATTTTCACTAAAAATTTGCGCCATTTTTTTTTATAACATTATCAAAATCAATTCAGTTTAATTCTTTTACAAAAGATTTTCATAAATACAATTTGATTCATTTAGTTTACAAAAATGTTTTGGTACTTGCGTCATAAAATTCTATTTCCAAAAAGAGATGTTATCATCCAACACATTTCCAAAAACTCATTTTTCTAAATGTCATATTTAGTCGATGGTTAACTTGCGGAAAAATAGTTTAATTACTTTATGAACATAATATATAACAAAAGAAATTTCTTTTATTTCATTTCAAATAATCATTTATTACAACAGGGGTTACATTCGGGATAGAGTAATCATGTCCTACCCATCTAGTGATGGAATACAGAAACAGAGACTATACTAACTTAGACTACTAATCTCCATTCCTATCCTTCATCACAAGTATCTGAAAGACTCCTCGGCTGCTGCTTTTACGTCCTCCTCATAATGATGCTCCATTTCACGATCCTTCTCCAACTTAAGCAACCATAACTTGTAATGCTACATGATCTGACATCTGTGAACATTGTCCCCAATGTCCACAGGGAAAGGAAAGAAGAGAGAGTCAACGATCCGGACGAAATAGTCGTCGACGGCATGGACTTACTCTAAGGGATCACATTAGAACACAAATACATGCAATAACTATAATATTTCCTCATTCACAGCTCGTAATTACCACTTTATTCTTATAACTTCCTATTTTCATCACATTAATATCTTTTCTTAAAGTTCCATACTCATAATCTTTCCACTAGGTCTTTCCATAATACAATCGTCAATGATTTAGGGAGGGAAATCATTGAGGTAAGGGAACAGTCAGCACACACGATACATCTCCTCTTCATCATCCAACCACAACCTAAGTCGGAAAGCAGATGGGATGCACAGGAATCCTATCCACACAGGCATCGAAGTCAAAGGGTACGTACCAGCTGGAACCACGCATGTTGGCCAGCAAACAAAACATAGTAAACAATTCGAGATCCGCAATGTTGGAACCATTAAGCATGGCCAACCGCAATGATACTCGTAAGAAAATCAGTGACTTTTAGCCTTGTTCGGATTCCCTCTACACCATCTAAGATTTGCTCAAGGGGGCGACAGCTCTATCCCTAGTTGTACGTGCAGTCCTCGCTACGATCAACGCCCAGCAGGTGACCTTGATCATTGCAGCATCGTCCCGCCTAGGGAAGCGCTCATAGGCTTCTTGACGAGTCACCGTCATTACCCTCCCCTATCACAATCACCACTTAGAGGGATGCACGACCTCCAAGTATACGGTATCTTTCCTCTCCACTACTTCTCTCTCAACGTAGTTAGAAAGGATTTTGACCTAAAGTCTTTTAAGTCTTTTAAGTCTTTTATATCTTTTCTTAATCCTAAGTTTTGGTCGACCCATTCTAAGCCTCGCTTCTAACGGGCCTCGACCTCTAAGGGTAACAGCAAACACCTCCCTAAAGTACAGTGGATTCCACAAGACATGAACCACGACAAAGTCATTCACGTGGCCAGTCGCTTAAGGGGATATAATAAAGTCATTGTGCCGCTTGCACCATCACTGTACACTAACAACGATCCTCAAATTTCACAAGATTCAAATAATCATTTCTCATAATTTATTTTCACATTCATACTTCCATATATTTCAAGTCCTTTTCATAGGAACAACAATTCAATATACATTGAGCACACTTCCATAGGATAAATCCTTATCCCAAAATAATTCCAACATATTTGTTATCTCATCAATTATCATTTTATCATTTCCAAAATCATTAAGACAATATATCATATACAACTTCAGGATATACAACATGATGAAATAATTATTAACAGACATACAATCAATATTGAGGAATCGTATTTTTCGTAAGGACGGCGGAACACACATACATTTGCCGTCTTACTACTCAACCTATAGATTCCTAGTTCCGACCTTTGAGATGATACGGAACGTCCTAATGCTACCTCAGTGCCATTATGTCTTAGGAAGGTTGCTCTCTCACCTGAGCTCCACGCTTACTCTGTTTTCAACCTTTTGCGTTCACAGCTCCAGCAGCTCGTTTACTTTTAATTCCTTTTATTTCTTAAATGATGAACGACATACAATCAATATCAACAAATACCCTATACCATCTACCTACTTAAGTAAAAACTAAACCCAAAGCACCAAAGTTCCTTAAAACCGAAATTCTTTTTGAAACAGAAGTCCTTTTTAAGGCATCAGGTAATTTAAAATAATTCCTTTTTGGAAAACACACTTCTAACAAATACCACTTTCTTAAATAACCTTTGAAATCAAAAGACTTTGTATTAGGATATACAACACTTGAAAAGTAAATCATTCCTTTTCCGAAACTCAAGGCCTCTTAAACAGTACTAAATAAAATCTTTAAAACCAATCATTAAATCAAAATCACTTTTCAAAAATATACAACCATTTACACATCCTAAGATCTATAAATTAAATACAAAATTTAGAACTTACTCAATTAAATCTAAAGAGACTACTTATACTTTCATTAACTCATAATTCAATTCCAAATGCTTATATAACAACTACCATTATAAGCCACTTAAACTTGATATAATCTTTTAATCATTTGGACAGCCAGAAACACATTTTTAAAAATCAATACAAAAACTTAACACATCAACAATCATTCTAAAATATGAACTCATTCACTTATCAAGTCAAAACAAGTTCTAAAGTTGATGCAACTCAAATTAAGATTCTGGACAGTAGCACAAAATAAAGTTGCATCTCTTCACAGTTATCCAAAATTCATTCTTTTCAATTTCCTACTAAAAGATTCATATCAAAGTTCTAAAAATGAAATTAAGCTTAAGAAAGTAATATTTTTCCACACTTATTCAATTATGGGTAGCACTTAAAATATTTCCATTTACCTTAAATCTTATGGACATACTACTAAGGTCAATATAAAACAAATCTGGACAGCCACTCAAACAATTTGCACTTACTCACAATTTTCATCAAATTGAAGTTCTAACCTCTATTTTCAAAGAACTAAGAATTATAACTCAAAAATACTTATAACTTACAAAATAGTTACATATAGATTATTTAGAGAAGTATCGTATCAATTAGGCAACAATATTTATAGCATACACTTATTTATCTAATGAAATACTATAACTTGCCTAAAACTCTTAATATTATATTTTTATATCAAAACACAATCCACTTCTTATTTACTAAATTCAAACAATATGATAACCATACCCAAACACACACACATACATTAAAATCATTTTTTATAATTACTTAAATCAATTTATTAAATTTGGACAGTATACAATACAAACTCAAAAATCACTTTTACAAGACATTTCACAATTATCATACTAAGCATCAGTAAGACAACAGTTTAGTAAACAACTAGAACATTAAGGCATACATTTACAAAGTCACTTTTATATTTCCTTTTTAACTCTATATATAAAAAGTCTTAGCATAAAATTCACATATTGATTTAATCCTAAACAATTTCTATCATTGATGCAACTAATTTAGATTTTTGGACAGCATGCATACTTAAACTTAAAAATTCAATTTCTCTTAAACAGAAAATCGAAAACACATGCCGTTTCTTTCTAAATTCTTATTACAACTTCTACTATAATAAAATGACAAAATTAGACAAAATAAAATAGTTGCATCTGCTGTACAGCCACAGAAAAGTTGCATCATTTAAACAAGTTCAAGAAAACAATCCAAACAATCATACACAATCATGCACAATTCCTACTTATGCTAAAAACTTTAAAACACTTTTATTTCAAATAAAATATTACTTTTTTTTTATTATTTATAATTTCTGGACAGCAACTTAATATTTTCTATAAAATCAAATTAATCAATCAAAAACACTCATTTCTATTTGTTTCTACATTTCATTTGCACATACAAACAAAGTATCACTAACACCTTTAAAAATAATCATTTGGGATCTTAACAAATTAATTTTCCAGAATAAAACTAAATTTTCAGAAATAAACCTTTTCCATAAAACATGTAATTCATTCCATAGACAAACTAAAGCAATTATCAAATCAATTAGAAAAATTCAATTAACTTTATTTCTTCCTCTAAATTTCGACCAGCATAGAAAAATATCAGAAAAATATTTTTAATTCCTAAAGCATCTATATAATATAATTACATCATTTTGTATACTAAAAATAAGAGTTTTAATCATTAATAAAATATAACATAGATTTCTTTTAGAAAAATAATCACTTTTTCCAGAAAATAACTTTTACAAACATATCAACCACATACTCATATAATTAATCAAAAATACATGTTCTTATAGGTTTTTAACAACTACCATTTATTCCTTTTTCTTGTAAACAATCAACTATAATTTAACTATACATCAAACAATCAAACAAATTACAAAAATAATTTTAAAATAATGCAATAAACCTCACGGCCTATTCTTTTTATTTTTTTTTCCAGAAAATTTAATTTTTTGCTTATTATCCTAATTCATTGTTCTTATTAAACTTAAATCCTAACAAAAGAAAATCAAATACAAACAAACAATAACAATTACATAAAAATTTTCATGACATATAATTCCATACACTTCAAGAACATCAAAAATTTCCAGTATTCACTTTATTCCCAAAAAATCAATTTTAGTTCCTTTAAATCATTTTCATTTCATTTCTACTTTAGAGAAAAGTACTTATTTGTTTTCATTCTTTTTAGAGACTTAATTATAACTCAAATATACATGAAATAACAACAATTATCACACAATATACATACATACATACACACGGTCCAGAAAAAGAAAAAAAAAGTAAAACCAAAATAAAAAATTCATTTTAATCTTTTTATTCATATCCATACTCTTTTATTTTATTAAACAACAATACAATATACATACTAAAATACACAAATCAATCCTCAATTTTTCTTATTATGTGCCACGGTTCATATATATACATATATCAGAAATTAAAATTTTTCCATTATTATTTACATATTGAGTATTATTTCTTAATACAAAGAAATAAAACAATTAAAAAGACAATGAATAAAAACTTATTTGCTCATACAAAATTCTCTACAATTCTTATGTTCTAAGTATTAACATAAACCCAGAAAATAAATAAATCAAACACTTCAAAACATTTAGCCATCTTAAGAATTAAAGAAAAGGGGAGATAAATCCCTTTAAACACCCTTTTTGTGTCCCTTTTCTCATTCTTAATTCATATGACTTAAGAACAATTTCATATATTCAAAAATAACTTTAAAATGAAAAGAAAAATTTAGAACTTGACTATAGAAGAAGTTAGAAGTTTTTATTCAATAATAACAACAAAACAACTTAAAAAAATAACTTAAATAAATAAGTGATTTTGGGTTACCTCTACTCCTTAAGCTTTTTAGAAAACTTCAAGCAACAAAGCAAATCCTCCCTCCTTCCTATAGCTTGCTCGTCCCCCTCTCTCTTTCTCTCTTAGAATTTTTATTTTTTTCTCATGTGAAACTATCAAGTGTTTGTGTGTGAAAAATGTGAAACTAAGGCTATCTATTTATAGGTGTTTGGAGATGCATTTCCCTTCATTTTCAGACCTAAATTTCGTGCCCCCCTTCATCAAGTTCCATTCAAAAAATTTCAAACACTACTTGGAACATGAACTAGCATTAAATGTGATTTTGTTGATTCCTAAAGCATTTTAATTCATGGATTATTCTCACAAACTTCAGAACTGTTCTTCCCCTCTTTCCCTTCTAATTTGGACGGTGCATATATTAAAATAGGAGAGAAAATTTCTCATTGGTTCATTGTGGAGGTGCCTTCATAATTATCTAATCATATTAACTATCAAAATTTGATTTTCTACCTACTGTACAAAAATTTTCGTAAATATTAAAATAAAAATTTTATTTTTACATATTAAGATTCTACATTTTCATACGATCATTTTCATATAAAGTTTATAATTTTTGGACTTACGGTTTGAAATTTATGAATTTTTGAAGTCCTAAGATCATTTCCTTCAAAAATACACTTTCTAAGCTTTCAAATAATTTGAAAATAATAAAAATACGAAAATACACTTAATTTGAATAATAGTACATTATACAACTTCAGAAATGTATTTTCATTTTCAAAATAAAATATTCTTGAGTCAAAAGGTTATTTAATGCATTAAAACCATACATTGGTTCTTAAAACTCAAAAATTCGTTTACTATTGCAGCAGTGATAAAATTTCGAAAACTCAAAAATAAAAATCAAAGCTTTACATTTTCATAATCTAGATTTCGATACGATCGTTTTGACATATCATTTGTAATTTTTCGACGTACGGTTTAAAAGATATGAATTTCTAAAGATAGGATACTCTAATCCATCAAAAGACAATTCATTTTCTAAAAATCATTTAAATCAAATACTTTACCTTAAAATATTTCATTTAAATAGGCTAGGGAAAACATTGGTATATATATAATATATACATATATGTCACGTATATATATATATATATATTCATATATATATATATTCATATATATATATATTTTTAATTAAATCCAGGTATCAAAATCAAGCATAATTTGCTAATTTCAATTATAAAATCACAAATAAATTGGGTAAAATTGTGGGTCTCACAGAGAGAAATATCATATTATAAGTTCTACCACCTAAGTATTGGAATAATTCTCGAGGGAGCATGTGAGCTAATTATCAAATTGCCAATTTTGTTGTGTTTTATATCATTTTCTAATTACTTTTTATTTTGTCTATACATTAGGTATGTATGTCAATGTCAATTTATAATTTTCTCTTTTTGATGTGAATGAGAATTTGTAGCGAAAAACGTTAATCATGTCTAAGATGAGTCATCTTCAACCTAGGAGGCATATATTACTTGCTTCAGGTTAATGCATTATTATAATACTCAGCCAAAAATACATTGTTGCTGTGAAACCTATACTAATAGGTTCAATATCAACACAAAGAAGTAGAAGAAGTTTCGAAGAGAATCAAGAAGATTTTGATTATGATATTATTCATTACTTTTTTTTGAATATTGGACTTCTGAATTATAGTTGACAATCAAGAAGGTTTGAATTTTTTAATTTCTATATTCTTATAATGATTTAGCATAATATAATACATCATATTTTAGTAAATTATTTTAATAAAATCCCGTAAATTAGTAACATGTAGATAACCAGCAAAAAAAATAAAAAACGGATATAATTATGTTGTAATTTCAGAAGTTCTAAATAATGTCAGTTCTGATATAAGGAAATTGGTATCAATTATTTAAACAAAGTATCATTGTGAAGAATAAATTTTGGTTAAAACGAAAAAAACGGATATATAATATTAAAGATGAGCAATAATTTGGTATAATGATTTAGCATAACAGAATCAAAAATTTATTTCATCATTAATTCAATTTAAAAAAACGGAAATTTATACCATATGTAGTAATTTTGATCGTGGAAAATAATGATACGTTATATGATACTCCCTTCGTCCCTAAATATAGAATCTTTTTGGGAGATTTCACGTTCATTAAGAAAGTTAATTAATTTAGTCAATTGTATTAAAAATATAAACTTTTGATATATATTTTCAAAATTACCCCTAATAATATTATTGGTAATTTAAAATGTGTTAAATAAATAGGGATATTTGTGTAAAAAATTAATTAATGATCATTGAAAATTGATATTGGGTCTTATAAATAAGGACAAAATAAAAATATCAAAAAGATCTTATATTTAGGGATGAAAGTAGTAATTTAGACAATATACTTACTTACAATTACGAAGGTATAATATAGCAAGTAATTTTAAAGTTGGATTTTTTAATTTATATATTCTTATGATGGTTTACAATAATATATTATAAAACATCATATTTTAGTAAACTTTTTTAAAAAAAAACTCCGCAATTTTGTGCAACATGTAAATTTAAGCATGGAAAAGAAACATGAATTATTTAGGCATCAAACTTAAAATACGGGAAAAAATTTGAATTAAATATAGGCATAAAAACATATATAATAATGCCTAAACGAGCCGTCATCTAAGTATTAAATAGCAAAACAAAAATGAATATAATGTTGTAATTTGAGAAATTCTAATATAAGCAAGTTTTAATATAGGCAAATTGATATCAATCATTTAAAAAGAGCATCATTATGAAGAATAAATTTTGGCCAAAACGGATATATAAGTATTAAAGATGAGCTATTATTTGGTATAATGAATTAGCATAATACAATCAAATATTTACTCCGTCATTAATTCAATTTTTAAAAAATCCGAAAATTTATACAATATGTTGTAATTTTAATCGTGGAAAATAGTGATTTCTTTATTTATACTTTAGACAGTATACTTATTTACAATTATGAAGTTCTAACATAGGCAACTAATTTTAAAGTTGGAATCTTTTTAATTTCTATATCCTTATAATGATTTCGCATAATATAAAACATCATATTTTAGAAAAAATTTAAAAAATCTCGTGAATTTATACAACATGTAAATTTATACGGTGATAAAGTTTTAATATAAGCAAATAATTTAAAAGTTGCAATTTTATAATATTTCTATATTCTTTTCTTAACCTTCTCATTCTCTTCGACAATTTTAAAATTTTTCTATGAATTTAACCTTAGACCCACGATTGTTTGTACTAAAACTAATTTCTATAACTAATACTAATATTAATAATTATAATCAAAATAATAATAAGTAATACTCCATCCATCCCTATATATAAGATTTCATGAACATATTTTATGTCCATTAAGAAAGATAATTAATTTAATTAATGATATTGAAAATGTGAACATTTAATATGTATTTTTCAAATTACCCTTATTAATATTATTGAGAATCTTAAAATTGTTAAATAAATAGGGGCATATTATTTGTGGAAAAAAATTAATGATCATTAAAAATTGGTAAAATGTCTAATAAATTGGTAAAACCAGATAAAACGGAAATAATTGGAATTAAATATATGAAAAGAACAGATATAATGTTGTAATTTGAGAAGTTCTAATACAAACAAATTCTAATATAGGCAAATTAGTATCAATCATTAAAAAAGAACATCATTATGAAGAATAAATTTTGGCTAAAACGGAAAAAACAGATATATAAGTATTAAAGATAAGCTATAATTTTGTATAATGATTTAGCATAACACAATCAAATATTTAATCCATAATTAATTCATTTTTTAAAAATCCGAAAAATATATACAATATGTTGTGATTTTGATCGTGGAAAATAATGATGCGTTATTTGATACTTTAGACAATATACTAGCTTATTTATAATTATAAAGTTCTAATATAGGTAAGTAATTTTAAAGTTGGATTTTTTTAAATTTCAAAATTCTTATAATGATTTCGCATAATATAAAACATCATATTTTAGTAAATTTTTTTAAAAATCCCCTAAATATATAAAAAATGTAAATTCATACAATGATGAAGTTTTGATATAAGCAAATAATTTTAAAGTTGCAATTTTAGAATATTTCTATATTCTTTTCTATAACTAATACGAATATTAATAATTATAATCAAAATAACAAGAAGTAATACTCCATTCATCCTTATGTATAAGATTCCATTCACATATTTTATGCTCATTAAAAAAAGTTGATTAATTTAATCAATGATATTGAAAATGTGAACATTTAATATATATTTTTCCAAATTACCCCTATTAATATTATACATATCATATTGCAAGAGAATGATGAATTTGGATTCCCGAAATTACTAGAAAATCAACTCTTGAAAGATTGTCTTTTTGTTGTTGATGTTAACCTAGTTTTTAATAATGAAAAACAATTAGATAAATACAACGTTAATTTCAATGTTACTAATTAATTTAATGAACTAAAAATTATACTTGATTTGATATTTATAGCAGGACAATTGTTTAGTTGAATATCAAGTTAAGAGATATGATGACATCACTTCTACGTCTTCAACATCCAACAAAAAAAAGTTCGCTGACAATGTTGATAATAATTTCTTAGGCATTGAGCCATTGACGATATGGAAACTCCTCAATTTCTACCTCCAAAACTAAAAGACGTACCAAGCAAAACTAAATTATTAGATTTTAAAAGGGTATAATTTAAACTTACGTTCATATTATCAAATTCTATTGCAATAGTATACTTATAATTACTGATAATAACTATAATTTCTCACGATTATTCATTCCATTTACGATTATTCTTTGTCAAATGCAATTTTTGACACAATACTAATATCTCAAATTAAATCGCACGGGAATTCTTACTCGTTCTAAATAAAAAGACATTCCTCTGTCTCCTAAAGCAAAGTCGCAAACAAACAGCGATCAATCGATACACTCTCTTTGATGACAATGGCTTTTCCCAACAGCAGCGATGTGCCTGATGATCTGATTGCTAATATACTTGTGAGGCTGCCGGTGAAGTCTCTTCTGCGATTCAAATGTGTCGATAGGCGTTGGGATGCTTTGTTCCAAACTCCCACTTTCATCGACCACCACCACACCCTCATGCAAGAGAATGAGGAGCTTCTCATGCTCTGCCATAACGGTAACCGCATTACATTCATCTCCGAATCCCAATCAGAAACTCAATGGCGTGTATGTTAGGATCCCGCAACTCGATGATAAGCATATATATCTGTCCATTCTGCAAGTTATATCCTATTTTTAACATGATCAAATGAACAGAATCAATATAATAACCATATTAGTTGAGAGATTGAATTTTAAAGGACAAAACCTTGGTAAATTGTGACTGTAATGCACCCTGCTTATAAGATTTCGCTCCTGAGGGATTGTCTGCTGGAATGAACCAATTCCTGGAGAGGACACAAACAACAACAAAAATTATAAAGAAAAATTTTGAACACTCAACACTATAATGATTATATGTGAAAGTGGAGATTACTATCATTCCGTTGTCAAACATTTATTGTTTTACTATTACTAATACTATTAGTTGTGCAGTTACACATTTTGGACTATGAAACATTTACTAGTATTATATGAAGAGAAACAACAATTGTTAGAAGTTGGATAAATACTATCAGTAAAATTAAATAAGGTAACTAGACCAACAGCAATGTTTAAGAATTTTCATACTACGTGATGTTAGAAATATACTCCTATTTGTATTAAAATATTAATTTAGTATTTGTTTCGTTGCATCTGCTTGTCCTTTACAGAGGACTTCTCCCTCTCCCTTGTAAGTTGTAACACACAACATTTAATATATCATATTTCTCTTTTTTTCTTTTTTCCAAACTTCTCCCTAATCTTTGTTCCTCTTTTCTCATAAAATCTAACATGTGAGAACAAGTATATATAATCAATCCACACCAATGTCCAATTATATATATCATTTTTATATGCTAAGCATTCATCGAATCCTGAAAACAGTCTCTCCACTTGCAGAGGTAAGACGGTGTACATCTATCATTCCCAGACCCCACTAAGTGGGAGTCTCGTGCACTAAGCCGCCCTTTTTTATATGCTAAGCATTCAAAAGTTAAAACATTCTTAATGATTTCATCTATAGTATATTCTAGTCTCTTTTTCTATAGTCTTTCTCCACAAACTCCAGCAGATCAGACCAGCACTATTCAGTCACATATACTGAATAGGACTATAGGAGTATAATCCAGCACATATGCACAGTGATTGTAGGTGTGTTCTTTCATTAAGAATAATGATACATGAAGCATTTTAGTTGAAACAAAAAATAGGAAGTGTTATGAGTTATGATTTACTTATTGCCATGGAAGACAAAACCCCAGTGAAGGATCCATGTCCTTGTACAATTCGTGAGTTGAAATTCAATCCGAACATTTCGCTTCTCCAAACATCCACATACATTTATCTATGCCAACAACAACCAACAAAATAATATTAATTAATGGGAAATGTAAACCCCAAGCACTAATAAGAAGTTAAGAACTTAAGAAGCTTAAAAGAGGATCTTAAATCTTAATTTGGAAATCGTTTTGAAAAACACTTATTCTTTTCAAAGTAGTTTTACTCTCATTGTTAGGTTAAGAGAATCCTCAATTAATAATCTATGGATTTCTTTCTCTTTATTTTTTTATCCAAAAGTTGAAGTTTTGATTTTTGTTATTTTATGTTCAAAATTTTTTAATTTTAATCTTTATCGATAACGTATCAACATTTCAACTCGTCATTATAATGTCAAGTGATATACACGGGTGTTAATCAAATCATTACCAAAGATTAAAATAAAAAATTTTGAAACATACAACTATAAAAAAAAAATCAAAATTATTATGACCAAAATCAAAATTTGCTAAAATTTTCATTAAAAAAATTAAGCAAAAAAAAAAAATGTTGCCAAAAAATGAAATTTCTTTACCGCGAGTTGCATTCCTTCAATTAGATTAAAGTGAAGAACTCTAGGAAGATTATTGCTCGAAGCTGATGATGCCATAGCAACTCTTCTCTTCACATTAAGAATAGTAGTAGTATTTATTAAAAAAGGGTTTTCAATGCCTATGTTACCAATTTCTGTGTTAAATAAATAAATGGTTTGTGGAAGTTGTTATTCGCTAAGAGAATTGATGCTGAAGTGATTGTGATTTGCATGATGAAGGTGTCACATTGGCGTTGAGTACATTTAGTTTAGTGGAATTGAAATATTGGAAGGGAATTATTTCTGCCACTTGAACGGCCATTACTGAAATAAAAGTAAAAAGTTGGAGGAGAATCAAATGCTCCAAAGTTTAGAATTTCAGAGCTACTTTTTAACGATCATACTTTCACGATTCTTGCAAGCTGGAAACAATAAAGGAGTAGGGACACTCATGAAACTCTCAAGACAGAACTATCAATTTTGATTGGAAGGTGATTTCACTATTGTTTATCATATTTTAAAAATTCTTTTTAAGTTCTTGAAATTGTAAAATGTTACTTGTGTTATTTTGTAAAGTGTTGTTGTTAACTATCATCTCGATGATATAGGTGACATAGATTTTATAATTTCAAGAATCATATTGAATTAAATATTTATAAGTTATGAATTAAATTAAGACTATATTTTTAAAATTTCAAATATTGATTTCTATTATTTCAATATTTGGATGAGGTATTATCTTAACTTATAATGCTATGATTTTCACTTAAATTAATTGCAGTAATATGCAAATTTATTTTTCTGATTTGATATAAAAACTTAAAAGACATCTAGATTTTGTCTTGCCTTTGTGCAAGTTGTTTTTTGTTTTGTGAGTTTCTAGTTGAAATTAAAGGCTATTGAATCTACATTGAATCTCCGGTTAGAGTCTGATTTTGGTAGTTATTGATGATCCATGTCCACATGGAAGAGTATCTTGTTGCAGTGTATTTTGTTTTCCCTTTAACTATTATTAGTGTGAAATATCTTGTACTTGTAATTGTCATGTTTGTCATTACTTATACTGTTTCTGATCTATAAATAAAATACACATTTCCCTTAAAAAAAAATTTGAGATGAGAGACATCATACAAAACTAAATTTTTTGTTATTGTCGGTTATTGTGGCGGGCTATTCATTCCCATTAGCCACCATCACCACAATCTATAATCGAATCAAAAAATATAATTTCATAAATCAATAACTTTGCTTTTGGCGGTTCAATTAAAAACTAATAGAAGTATGGTTTTGTTTCTTTTTTGTATAATTTTTTATTTTGCCACTTATCCTTCCAGTTCCAGTCACACAGTGAACATGATTTTGGTTTGATATTGATTTGTAATAAACTTGATATCATGTAACAGTGTTGTTTGTTTCTATGGCCAAAAAGTTGGTATTGCATAAGCATTAACTTTTTAATTTGTACTAGTTGGTTGGCTTGTGCTTTGTGTTAAATATCATAAAATTTGTTACAAGATGTCTCGTGGCTTTCTCTGTATCAAACAAGGAAAAAAAATTGAGTGTTATTGCAATTGATTTAAGTGAAAATCATAGCATTATAAGTTAACACAGCATATGCAAGAGTTTAATTACATCATCCGTTGAAAAAACACAATTCAATCTCTAAAATTTTAAAAAATCTTGTTTCAGTTTAATCCTTAACTTATAAATATTTAATTCAATATGATATATGAGATTACAAAATTTATTTCATATACGTCCTTGAGATAGTTGTTAACAGCCCACGTGGGATGATCGTTAATGACAGCATTTTCAAGAGACTAACACGAGTAACGTTTTACGATCTTAGGAATTAAAAAGGAATTTTTGAAATCTCAAAGAGGAAAGTGAAACCATTTTGTAATGTCAAGTATCAAAGTAATAGTTTTATCATTTATAAAGGATACTAATTTAAAGGTTTTTTTAAATGGAAATATTTAATTTTAACACTTAGCTTTGTTTGGGTTTGATTGTGTTTTTCACAAATACGAAATGAATGCAAAAATCTAAATTTCGATTTTCTTAAGTGATTTAGCTTCTTAAAAAATAACTACTTCCGATTTTTATTACTATATCACATATTTAACTTTATTACAAAGGGTAATGAATATAGTTATATTTTTTTAAACTTTAAAAATGTAATTTAACATTATAATTTTACCATCTTAATTTATATTGAAAATTTCAAAAATGTATTTTTCACATTAATGAACAAATGACAAATATTGTAAAAAAAAATGTCTAAGAGGAAAAAAATAACACATAAATTTGACCGAAAAATTCTTTTAGAAAATGTCTTATAAATAAAACCAGAGAGAATATTCGTATGAAGTCAATTTTTTCTTAAACCGAAACAAATTATAGTATTTATTGCCTATATGATAGGGGTGTAAGTGGTTCGGTCTGGAATCACGAGACCAAACCGGACCAGACTGAAAAAAGAATCAGACCGTGAGACCGTGGTCCGGTCTGATCTGAAAATTTTGGAACCGTTATTAAGTGGTCTGGTCCATGGTCTCGCAATTTTTTAGATCACGAAGACCGAACCGAACCGGTAATTGAAATATTAAAAAAAATAAAAAACCAAGAAGCCTTTAGCTTCAGCATCCACACATTGCAAACTTCATACTTTCCTACTTCATACCCTAGCCGCCACTCCCTCACACATGACCCAACCTTAAAAAAAATGGATAAAATGCAAACACAAACAACCTTCAGCACAAACAAAGCCACAAACACAAACAAAACCCACAAACACAGCCTTCAACCATCAAGCATTCCGCAGAGCATACTCCCTCCCAGCACAAGTTTAACCCTGTCTCCCTCACACAACCTTAAGCTAGCCGCCGCCGCCTCCCGCCACCGCGACATCCCTCTCCCTTCCCTCCGTTCTCGACTTCTCTCTTCCTCCGTTCACTGGCGTCGATCTCTCCCTCCGTTCACTCGCCGCCCGACCTCGATCTCTCCCCACCGCGCGTTCTCCACTCTCCGTTCGTGTCTCTCGAAGGTAGAAGTCGTCTTGCTGCCGTCGCATTGTTCTCCATCGTCGTCGAAGCCTCCGTTTCGCAGATCTGTGCCTGTTGTGTGGTCCCAGCTCTCCGCCTTCGTCTCCCTCGGTCAACCGTCCCAGATCTCCCTCGCTCCGCCATCTTCTGTTCTCGATTTTTCTTTTTTTTTTCAATTTTTCTTACTTGGTGTATTAGTATTTTGTTCTTCTGTTCTTGGTGTATT
Organism: Crotalaria pallida; assembly: GCA_037953625.1. NCBI lineage: Eukaryota > Viridiplantae > Streptophyta > Magnoliopsida > Fabales > Fabaceae > Crotalaria > Crotalaria pallida. The sequence continues at coordinate 111,888,221 of CM075655.1, forward strand.
ATTATTATTATTATTATTATCATCATCATCATCATCGTGGTTGGATGCTCTTCTATTCTTCTGGATTTTTCTTGATTTTTCTGGCATTGTTCATCTGTTCTTGATTTGAACTCAGAATGGTCTAAATAGACCGGATCGGACCGGACCGTCTCAGTCCGGACCGAAACGGTCCGATCCGATCTTCGTACTTAAATTTTTTTTGGACCGGACCGAATCACATTGATTTAATCGATCCGATCCCTAAAATCCTTCAAAGAGTGGACCGGACCGGACCGAACCGTTACACCCCTACTATATGACATGTTTACATAATCTATATCAAGTGACTTATTAAAAGTAAGTTTTTTTTTTAAATTAAAAAATTGAATTTGAAATAAATTTGATTAATTCTAGAAACTAGTATTGGCTCAATCAGGTATAAACCCAACTACCAACACCTACAACTAGGTTAAATTGTTGTTAGAAAGCTTTTAACAATCTACAACGATCCCCGCTCACAATAATCCTACTTGGTCTGCCTTGTAAAATCCTCGTTTCTCCTGACCTTATTCTCTCACGTTTTTCCAATTTCATCCCACGCACTCCGTGCCTTATTTTCTGTCTTCTTTCTTCATTTTCCCTCCTGCATCCGCTTCATTTCCCAGTTTTTCATTCATGGTAACACCAAGTTGGTATGGTAATGGTCAAAGACCATTAATGACATACCTAAGTTCTACCTTGTTTTGGTTAGCAAGGTTTTTAACGTCTAAGAAACGAAAGTCAATTTCATTTATATCCGGGAAAACATGTTGGTATGCAATGTTTTCCCGATTTTTCACTTTTACTGAAAACAAATTAAACTTCTATTGAAATACACTAAGTAAGTTCCTGAGCACGAGTTTCGATGGTTTTCCAAAATTCATGTTTTCTGTATATTCCCTCCGTTTCAAATTATAAGCAATTTTAACTAATTTTACGTTTATTAAAGAAATTAGTTAATTATATTTAATTTTCTAAAATTTATACTCCGTCCCATATGTTATTAGCGTGTAATGATCTTTTTAGAAATTTAAGACTCATTTATACTCTTTTTTTTTTCCAAACATGTCCTTATTTATTACATTATCTTTTTCATCACTCATTTCATCATCCCTCTTCAATATAATTTTCATACATTTATTACTATTCTTTCTACTTTTATTAAATGAGGTAATTTAGTCAAATTATACCAAATTCTTACATCATTTACTGATTTCCTAATCAATGTGAAATCTCCAAAATATCATAACATATGAGACAGAGAGAGTAAAAGAATAAAAATATTTTAGAAAAATTGCATTAGGAATGAAACAAAAATTAAATAAGATAGCAATTTTTTTAGAAAATTGCATTGGGAAATATAAAATTTAAGTTTGTTAGTTTTGCTTATATTTTAAAATAAAAAAAGTGTTTTTTTTCTTATATTTAAGAAGTACTTAACGATAAATAGCCTTCTCAGAAGTCTCGATGATAATTGTCCCCTGGGAAATAAATAAATTAATTTTACTGGTGCCCACAGTCCACAGAAGAACAGAACAAAGTACTGGAAAAACAGAGTATCTTAATCCAATTCTCATACAGTACTCTTAATAACAATCATTAACTAAAGGTATAAAGATTAATGACTTTTAAATCCACAAGGTTTATATAGTTTAGCGCTAGTTACTGCAAGAATTAAGATCCTCTGTCACAAATGCCTTGCAATCGGTTCCGCTAGATGACAACAACTTCTCCTTGTTGACGATGTTGGGCATATCATTGCGTGAGCAACTTTGAATCACATGCCACTATTTTAACCCTTCCAACATTCTCTTGGCAGTCCTCAGTCTTAAACAATGCATCTTGCAACATGAAGGTCCAAACATTGTCGCAAAATCTGTATGTGTGGAGATGTCCCTGCGATTACACAGCAAAAAAGAGGGAAAAAAAATCTGAGTCGGAAGGAACAGAGAACAACAGTATTAAAGGAGATAGGAACAAAGAATAACTATGTTCATTGCTTACAAAGACAACACCACAAGTGTAACTAATACTAGTTGATTACAAATTTAATAGAAGGAACAGGCTAATTCACTGCACAGTACTGACAGGGTGGCTTAAAAGATTAGATGTTGAAGAACACACTAACAACACAAAATAGCAGCTCACAGTCAAAGTGACATTACAATTCCAAGGAAGCTTCCCAGCTAATCTAGTGAAAACAATGGCCTAAAATCACAAACCTTCAATTCTCATATTGTAATTTGGTCACTACATTGTGGGGACTCAAGGCAACACCAAAGGCAAGTCTGAATAGTAATCGAAAATTTACATGATAATATGCCAACAGATTTTACTGAAGATTCAATACATGAAAAACTAAAGCTTCAGAAATGCATAGTTTTAGTACAAGAATCTAAGGAGTGTTTGGTTCATTATCGGTCGGTATGTTTTCATTATTAATTAATTACAAAAATGCTACATAGTTCTTATACTTTGTTTGCTGATCTCAAATTTTTGCAAGTGAACATTTTCTTAAACTTTGAAAACAGGAAACAAGGTGGAAAAAAAAAAAGAAGTAGCATTTTATAAATATTAATGAAAGACATCAACTTAAGATTTACAAAGAAATAACTTGTAGATAGCATAATTGGGAAGCTCTTTTGGGATAACATACTTCTCTTTCTCACATTTACTTTATATATCTTTTGGCAATTAAAGCCTAATGGAGGATAACTCAACTCGGATATTCTACTTTCCATTTCCATTATTGAATTTTGTTTCTTACATAAAGTAATAAGCCCAAACAACCACTGTTGAAATGATAGATCTTCTACACTACCAGCTAATACATATCATAATACTCTAGCTAACAGGATCAGAATGTTAAGAGTAGGAATTAAATTCAATATTGGATAATTATAATCCGTTTGTCAACCAAAAAACAGCCACCGGAAAACAATTGAGTGCAACAAGGACAAAGGAAAGCATCTCAGACTTCTTAAATGTAAATAAAAATGAAAACACAAAAGAGTAATGGGAATAAATTCAATTTCTACCCCGCATTATAGAAGTTATCAACGATCCGGATAATCACGTATTCAAGATCTCTAATATAAATTCAACTAAATTCTAATTTATTTATCTTTATGCTAATGTTCACACATGTCCACACATTTTAGGATTTCCTCTTAATCATGCTGTACTAACTTACAGCTAAGGATTTTTCTTAAGGCAATAACTATCAATTGCCACTACCAAAACAGCAAGACCTTTTTGACTCTGTTGAGTAAACCCTAAACATTTATTTGCTATCCACCTCAAAATGCAACAGTTGCAACACAACCACAACCAAAATTTTTAAACTTGACCCATTCCCGCATTTTTCAAACACTTATCTGTTGCCAGTTTTCTCTTTAAAAAAAAATCATAAAATGTACCAAGTATATACAAAATTTTTGCCAAAACCAGAACCCAAATAATCGTTTGGATGCCGGTACCAAGCAAAGTAGCAACATCCGAAACAAAAGCACTTCTGACAGAAACAACTCACAAGTATAAACAACAACAACAAATAACAGCAATTCAGAAACAAATAATAACAGATAAATTTCCAACGGCGAAATCCATTACCTTGATGGAGACTTTGCTCTTAACATGAGTTTCCAAAGCTTCAGTCATAGACTACAAAACAACAACAACAACAATAATAATAAATAATAAAAAAATCCACAATAACAATTACTAAAAATAAACGTTAAATAACTATTAAAAAAAAAACAGATCAAATAACACAAAAAAAAAAGTACCTTATCGAACTGAACAAGAACCTGAATAGCGAGCTCGGGGCTGAGAGTACCGTTCTGAACCATCTCGTCCAGAGTTTCGGTGAGGCACATTCCGATGGTTGACCTGCGGTACAGTTCAAACGTTGCCATTCACGTGCCGCCGCGAAACACGATCCGCGTTCAAGAACAACAACGGATATTCAACTGCACGCATAAGAGAAAGAGATCATGATTCATAACAACAACGAAGCAAAGTTAGTCGAATTGCAAATATTAAAGCATTTTTTCAATATGTTTCACCCATATTTAAGATATACTAATTTAAGATATAGTAATATAACAAACTTTGATTTAAGATATACTAATTTTAATATTTCTAGGAAAAAATTATATTTTACCATTACTAATAGGAACATATAATGATTATATAGTAAATTAAATAATTGTATATTTTTTCTATCATTTTGAGATAGAATGGCAAAACGGTTATTAAAATTTTAAATTAATATATTACAAAATAATTTAATATATAATGATTGAAATATATTTATCATTTAATTGTATAATTATATTAGTAAATATTTCATTATATTTTTGACAATGGGAATGCTTACTATATCTTACCAGAAAAAATATGTTTCTATTTATAAGTAATATGTTTCTATCTAGTATATAAAAAAACAGTTAAAATGTATGTAATTTTGTCATTCCCAAAATACCCCCACCATATTACTAACTGTTCTACCAATATTAAAGCAGTTCCAAAAAGAAGTTTCTCATTATCTCCCTCACTTTGTCCAACCGTAATTCTTTCTTCAGTAACATTGCAGCAGAGATCTATACTACTATATAAAAGAAACACACTTTTTAACTAAAAAAACTAAAAAAACAGTTAAAATGTATGTAATTTTGTCATTCCCAAAATACCCCCACCATATTACTAACTGTTATACCAATATTAAAGCAGTTCCAAAAAGAAGTTTCTCATTATCTCCCTCACTTTGTCCAACCGTAATTCTTTCTTCAGTAACATTGCAGCAGAGATCTATACTACTATATAAAAGAAACAAACTTTTTAACTAAAAAAACTAAAAAAACAGTTAAAATGTAAGTAATTTTGTCATTCCCAAAATACCCCCACCATATTACTAACTGTTATACCAATATTAAAGCAGTTCCAAAAAGAAGTTTCTCATTATCTCCCTCACTTTGTCCAACCGTAATTCTTTCTTCAGTAACATTGCAGCAGAGATCTATACTACTATATAAAAGAAACACACTTTTTAACTAAAAAAACTAAAAAAACAGTTAAAATGTATGTAATTTTGTCATTCCCAAAATACCCCCACCATATTACTAACTGTTCTACCAATATTTAAGCAGTTCCAAAAAGAAGTTTCTCATTATCTCCCTCACTTTGTCCAACCGTAATTCTTTCTTCAGTAACATTGCAGCAGAGAAGCAAACACAATTGGAGCATCAACAAAAAATAAATATAATAGCGGTACATATATGTATGTATGTACAGGGAGATAATGCACGCGATGTGGAAAGCACAGAAGTTCAAAGCCATATACTTACTGGCTACCCTGTATGTGCTAACACTGACCCTTCCATCGGCTTAAACCATAAAGATCGGATTTTTACAGACAAAAATTAAAATAAGAAAAGAAAAGAATCTAGCTATTGCAACGTAATAATAATAAGATGGAAGAATGAAAATAGATCATGATAAAATGGGGGAGGGTAATATTGGGGATGAAGAAAACGATCAGATACAGAGCAGAGAAGAAGAAGAAAAGTGAAAGATTTACCGATGAAAAGGAGAGGAGGAAGGAATCACAATCAGGAAGGAGGGCAAAACGAAAACGGAGGCAAAGTGAAGGGGAAAGGGAGAGGCGACGGTGAAAATTAAGTAGCGCTATCTTTTGGATTCCTGATCTATTTTTTTTTTGTTTTTTTTTTTTTTGGTATACAAGGATTCCAGATCTTTAATTGTGAGAGTATGTCAACATATTGAAAGATCCCATACGATAATGGCAAGTAGGGGTGTTCATGGACCAGTTTATGGTTAAAACTGGTCCAAAATTCAGTAAACCATATTAATTGGTTTGGATATATAACCAAACTGGTTCTAAATTTGAATCTGGATCTGGATCGGTTATGAACCGGTTCAAAACCGGTTTATAGTGCAAACCGGTTTTAAACCGGTTTTTAAAATGAAAACCGGTTTTTCCCTAAAACCGGTTTTTCCCTAAAACCGGTTTTTTAAATGGATTTTTTTCAAAAATCCGGGTTTTTTTTCCAAAAATCCAGTTTTAAAAAAAAGGATTTTTCAACAGTCCGGTTTTTCCATTAAAAAAAAAAAAAAACTGGTTTATAAAACCAGATTTTCAAAGATCCGGTTTTTTCCATAAAAAACTGGTTTATAAGAGATAGTCCAAATAATGTTTTGGTTTCATTGGAAAATTATATGATAGTACTGAAGAGTAAAGACACCAGAGGTGAATAGTACTGAAATGCTGGCCTATGATTTTCAAGTGCTAATTCAACAACCCAGTTGAATATCAACCTCTGCATGAAGCTCCTCACATCCTTTATGCACCCTTCTTTCTAGAAGGGTGATTTACTTTAACTTTTTCAAACTTATAAAAAAAATACCAGCAAAAAAGAAAAATTCCACCCTGGGCGAAGTCGTGAGCAAGTAAAGTCTTCAAATTAACAACTATACCTTCATAATGACTGATGAAGCCTACCTAAAAATCAAAAAGTAGAGGGTGATATATCCATGTGAAAATTCTCTAAAATTCTTTTTGTAAGTTTCTCAAGAACTTGTACATGCATGGACAAAATCAAGAGGAAAATAGAGGAAAAGGGAACCAATAGTTCAAAGATTTAAACAAAAAGGTGTTTCCAACTCTACTTTGACTAAGCACTCAGTCTCTAGCACTTCACCTAAAATCTTAATGATGATGATGCTTAAGAAGTGATATTCAGAATCTAAAGGAACTTTAGATAAAACAGGAAAAAGACGATTGTAAATAATAGCTTACCTTAACTCTTTTTATCATAACAGGCCAGGGTCAACATCAATATGGTGTTCATCAGCTATATAATCAACCATATTGACTGACATATTGAACAAGACACAAATATCTTTTTCAGGATTTTAGAAAAAAAATTATAAAAGACATAAAAAGGAATGAAACAGGATCAAGAAATGCTCCATGATAAATTTGATGTCTTTAAACTTCCAGTGTTCCTGTTAAGAAAATTGACTAACAGTGTTGTTATAAACAAAACAAGGACCATAATTTAAAGCAATTACAGCATTCTATTTATTGGAATGCTGGGGTCAGAAGACTCAAATTTGAAGAAATTTAACAAAGTACAAGCTGTTATAATTCTAAAGCATAATAATAAAATCATGTACAGCTAACCAGTCTATCACAGGAGGTAGGAAATTAAAAGTCTTTGAAGAAGTGATGTGACTAGCTTTTGGGCTAAAGCAATACATATTTATAAATCTGAAGTAGCAGAGCTATATATTCCTGGTAATGGTAGTATGCAGTACCACTTTAGGAACTTAGTTGTGGTTATCATAATACCACTTTACGATTTCTAAATAACAAGGAAATCCAAACTATAGTGCGTTATCATAAGCCGAGTTTTGCAAAGTCCAGTATCAAAGAGAAAAAAAAAAAACAAAATGGAAAGGCTGTAAAGTATCATCAAAGATTGGACTCTCACATAAACAATGAGAACTTACACAAGCAAAGCATCAAACATCAACTTTACAAAAGTTAATATCTATTCAGCTTAGTTTATTTACAGAACAAGCCAATACTGCATGCATTACATAGATCCATACTATATTGCTGTTCTTGTCTCTTTATTTATAAGATGAAAAACTTGTTCAGCCTAGTCATATATTGCCATACTCAACATAAATAATTATTACAAAGAAAGAAAAAAAGCAACCTCAGATCACTTCATGAAACAGAGTGCAACAGCGGAAAAAAATAACAACATAAAATCAAATCTAACTTATACTGTTATACATAAATACACATACTAAACAGCAAACTAATGTAGGTTAGTTAGGTGCAATGATACAAGTTCACAATTAGAAAAGGGTTTTTATTTATGCTCCATATCCTGAATAGTCATAGCTGAAACATAACATAATAGCTAGACTCTAGTAAAAAACTATTAAAAAAATGAGTTCTATTATATTATTGATGTATCATTTGCTTATTCAATTCCTTCTACATATATACTCATACTTAAACATATATATATATATATATATATACATACTAAACCCAACTAAAAATTAATAATAGTGCATCAAATAACAATCCACACTTCATACTTACATATATATACTAAACCCCACTAAAAATTAATAATAGTGCATCAAAAAACACATGAAAATAAGCTTCTTAAAACTCATATTTCAACAAGAACAGAAAGAACCATGAAAAGGTGCAAAGTTTTATCAACAAGAACCTTTTGGTTGTTGCAGGTCACAGAGTGAGTTTTTCTTCGCAGAAAGCCACAAAAACTTCAGCTTCAAATCAAAACAACCAAAAATCAGCTACCCTATAATGTTTTTCAACCTGGGTCAAACAATTTAGGGTATAATCGAAGAAATTAGGGCTCATATTTAACAAATGAAGGAGATTAAAGAAATTAGGGTTTAGAAATTGGGAAAGAAATGTTGCGAAGAAAGAGACTTTGTTCATGGAGATTAAGAAGAAAGGGACTTCGGTCACTTACTTAATTCGCGAGTTCATCAGCTCTTCTCAGGCCTCAGCGTTCTGACGTTCTCAATCGCGACTTCTTCTTCGTCTCTTCTCTTCGCGAGAATCGCGACTTCTTCGTCTCAGGTCTCAGCGTGTTGTTGTCTGATGCGTTTCTTATCCAAATGGACCAGAGTGGATATCCGGTTGAGTTTTAGTTTCCAAACCCCAAACATTAGCCCCAACCCCCATTTTAATTGTGAAAATACTAAAATGTTCTTATCTCTTTTTTTCTTTTAAACATCTTTCTATTCCAAACCCCAAACCCCAAGACCCACATCCCATTCACTCACTCCTTTCCAATTGCCAAACCCCAAACTTCATTCACTCTCTCTCCCTCCCCTGTTCACCCTCCCTTCACCACCCTCCACCGCCGCCGCCACCCTTCGCGCTGCCGCCGCCCTCCGCCCAACCTTCTCTTTAATATTTTTCTCTCCTATGTGTGTTATGTTCTGAACTTGACGTACGAACTGGGCCCTAATTTGCCTCATGAATGTGTGCTTGTGAAAGCCACACCAGAATACGATTCAACTAAGAATGCATTATTCTTGTATCAGTGAACCGGGTGCTCTACGTTCATACCATAATAAGCATAATAAGTTAAGCACTATAGATGTGATTGATCTATGGCTTAATTAAATTAATTAGCTATAATTCCGATAGGCCAGACTCGGAATTTATTAAAATTCCGACACGGGTATGTCGGAATTTTCCTAGAAAGTGAATTTTTTTTTTGTTCTAGTAAAATTCCGACATATCCGTGTCGGAATTTTAATAAATTCTGAGTCTGGCCTATCGGAATTTTTTAACAGTACGAAAAAAAAAACTTAAACGTATTTTCACTTTCTAGTAAAATTCCGACATACCCGTGTCGGAATTTATACCCGTGTCGGAATTTTAATAAATTCGAGTCTGGCCTATCGGATTTTTTTAACAGTACGAAAAAAAAACTTAAACGTATATACGTTGCATACCTTCAACAACACGTCCACAACGTCATATGCACCTTCTTCTGAGCGTCAATGATGAAAAAGTAGAAGCTTTTGGAGAAAAAAATGATAAAGATGAAGGCTTTGGAGAATGAGAGAGATTGGGGTAGAGGAACATGAAGAGTTTATGGAGGTTTCTTGGTTATGAAGGTGAAAGGTTGATGGGGTTTGAGTTTTAGATAAATTAGGAATGGGGTTGGGAATTAAGTTTTGGAGGGAAATTATTAAGTAAGGGCATTTCAGTATTTTCACTATTAAATTGGGGTTTGGGGCTAATACCTAGGGGCTGGGAACTAAAACTCTATCCAGTTTGTTATATTAAGTTTTATCCGGTCCATTTTTAAATGGACCGGATCTGGATCTAACAAAATAAAATCAGTTTTGTTAAAATTGGTTTGGTTCAGTTTCGGTTCGGTTCAGACGAACCGATTTTTTTGAACACCCCTAATGGCAAGTAGTCAAAAATGTATTTTTGAAACTTGGTTGTTATTCGGTGCAGTTATGAAATTGAGTAACTGCTTTCATCTTTACATTGATAATTAGTTTTATTAATCTTATCTCATATCCTTTAGAGTTTCAGGATAAAAATATATAAAATATAATATAAAATAAGATATTCATAATTTTGGTGCTTATAATTGGTTTTTTTAACCTCATCTCTTAGATATTTCAATACAAGATAAAGATATATTTATTTATCTTATAAAAAATTCATTGATATATCTTTTTTATCTATACATAGGAAAAATAACTCAACTCAATTATAAATCTACTATCTATATATAAAAGGATCCCTTTTCGAGGCACCACGTTTGTCGGATAAATTTTCAAGGCACTACCTTTGTCCTGTGAAGTTTTCCTCGCACCAGAGAATTTGTAGGTAGATAATCGTTATCTCTAATCAAAATTACAATTTAAAATTAAATAAATTATTTAAATTTATTTAATCATTATATGTTTGTAGGTAAATAACATTATCTCTATCTAGTATTATATAAAGAAAACAGTGTTTTGTTCATAAATTTGTTATTTCCTATTATACTCCTCTCCCAATTCTAAATTATAACTACTTAAAAATAAAAATAACTGTGTTGTAACTTCCTATTAAAAAAATGAAAAAATAAATAATAGTTATAGAAAAATTACCTTTGTAATAAATAACTGTTATCATTTGTCTAAAACCTCTCATTTGCTCCACTCCTTCTTTTTTTCTTTGTCACTCTTTTTTGTCAGTACTCTATTTATCAACTCAATCTTCCTCCCTCCTTTATTATTTATTTATTTATTTTAATTTTAATATAGTAGTGTTGTATGTTTGTTTGGTGACAAAAATTGGATGCGTATTTCGTAGTTCTTCCATTGTAGGACGAAGGGGTCATTTCAAATTTGGTAATGTTTCCATTAATTCCTTTTATTTATTTCTAAATTTGTATCAAAAAATAGTATGTGTAACATATTAAAAAATTATGATAATTGATTTTCCAATTTCATCTTTACTCTTTTTGTATATTTTAAAAATTGTATATGTTCTTTGATTTTTTTTTCAATATCCGTAAAAGATTTCTCTTTCTTGATCTCTGGTCTATTATAATATTTTTTATTTGTAATAGATGTTCATTTGCATAGGTAACATGAACCACAACAATAGAATAATAGAAACAGGAGATTTCGAAGAAATCTTGAAAAAATGCTCTTCATATTCCATTAATACTCTCATTCTTCTTTTATATAGTAAATTCAATCTCTTTTTTGTTTTTATTTGGTTTACTAATGTATTGTTCCTTATTTTTTAAATGCAGTGTGTGGATCAAATATGATAATGTTTCCATTAAAACCTTTTATTATTTCTAAATTTGTATCGAAAAATAGTATGTGTAACATATTAAAAAAAATGATAGATTGATTTTTTAATGAAAGAAAATTACGATTTACTTTCCTACTCCTCAACAAAAAAAACCATCATCGACACCTTTCAAAAAAACATAATTTACAGTTTTCTCGTTCCAACATTTATAAAAGGCATTCTCATACTATTATATTTGTTTTAAAAAAACTCATTCAAGAAAAAAGAAACATGACAAATCATATATTATGTTAACAAAGACAATCAAGCATGCAAGTACCTGTTTCAAAATTTGTTTTTAAAATTCCTAATGTGGTTGAATGCTCTCATTCCACTATGATCTACTTCTTCATCATTAATATTTTCATTTTAATTTGAATTTAATATGGTGGAGAGTTTCTAATTATGTCGTGTCCCTCCTACCTATTGATATGTTGTTTCTTTTTTCCCTTTTACTCATTTTGTTTTATCATCTGTAGCCTTCTACTAATAACTTCTTTTTAACTTCAGATTCTTAATATAACTTGCAGATTTTTGAGGCGCCACTTCTATGGTATAATTACTCTTGCATCCAATATGTGAACTATTATTACCTTCATGGTTTTTTAACAAATTGATCGTAGATCTAAGAAGAGATTTCATGTGAAAGAATGCATCGCATTTTGTCTGCCTTATATAATTTATGTTGCAATTTTTTTTTTATTCTTTGAGCTTTGAATTTTGTTAATTAAGTATGTGTAGATATCCTTTGATCATTTCTTAGTTTTATAATATATGATTAAGGACTTGAAAGTCTGACTGTTTGGTTCTCCTTAAATATATGTAAATATTCTTTTACGATGGTACTAATTTGTTGCTTTGGTCCTATCAATACAGTAGTATAGAATGATTGATTGATCTTCTGACTTTTTTTTTTAATTACTAGAAACCACATGTCAATTAAGAATGCAACCAAAAAAATACTTACATGCATATTTTCATCTTTAACATAAAATATGATGATAAAAATAGAAAGAGAGAAAATGAATAAGAAGAAAAAAAAGTTGTCATCTTAGTCATAGTCACAGCGACTCAACACACAATGTTATGTAATTCATGAACACCGTTCCTTAAATAAAGAGGTTAGTAAGATGCGCACCGCATGCTTCACTTATTTCATTTTTTATTACTTATATGTTTTATTCCCTTTTTATCTGTCAAGTTAATTAATAATAATAGAAATATAACCCCACTTAATTTGGAATTAGGAATGTCATTTTTATCTTTTTTGTTAACAATTACTTAAAATGGTCAATTAATTAAATTGTTTAATATATTTGAAGAGTCAATAAAAAGTTAGATACAATTAAATCTGACATTCAGATTATAATACATTCCCAGTGATTTTTTTCCCTTTGTAATGGATAATAGTATAGTACCAATTCCCTTTACCATATGATTAAGATATTGAAGCCAGAGTTGTTACGTGAACATTCCTTCAACTTGGTAAGTAGTAAAAATAATTCATTTGATTCATTTCAATTTTTGTTCTTTTCTGACTTAAATTTGATATAAATTTTATATCTCTTAAGCCAATCATTTTATTAGAGACTGGTGAGTCTATTCAAGTTTTGCACTATGACCATGGTCAAAAGTATGGAAAAAAAAGCTATTGTATAAAGTTTCAAACACGTTTCTCTTTGCACTCTTTATAGCGCACTTTAGGTTAAAAAATAACCAAAAGTAAACCCTTTTTTTTAACATCTTTAACATATAACATGACATTTATAATTACTAATTATGCAATATATCATTATACTATAAACAACTCTTTACGACAAAAACACAACAATGTGAATGCGGGGCGACAGACACGAGAGTTTATTTGTTGAGTAGTTATTTTTTAATAATTAGTAACAAGTCAATCTTAAAACTATGTTTGCTTAACTAACAAAGTTTGTCTACATTTTTTATGACCAAAATACCCTTACTAATTACTATTATTGACTTCTTACTCTTTGTTATTTTCAAGTTTTGACAAAAAAAAAGGGTTTAAATGGATATTCACCTAATTTTTAAACTACCAAAAGCAGTTACATAAATTCAAATAATAAAAAAGAGCAGTTACTTTCCAAAAAGAAGTTATCATGTATAACTATGTCTCAACAAGAAAAACATGGTTTATGCATACTCAAAGTGTGCTGCTACTTTGAATAGTTAAAATGGTCTTTGCATACTCAAAAAGAAGTTCTTGAAAAACATGGTTCCCTTCATTGATAAAGTGTGCCCATTACTCCACAAAACATGTGTTTTTTCTTCACAAGATGATACAACAATGATAAGAATAGGTGTATGTAGCATTGGCTTCTATGTGTACATTTTGAAACTCTAATATTGAAACTGAAACTTGGTTTTTTATAGACTCCAACAATTTAATATTTGTGACCCATATATTGATTTCTACAATAATAATAATAGAAAAACAAGGGGTGAAAGAGTTAAAAAAAATTAAAATAACAAAATAACACTGCATTAATAATTCCATTGAAATTATGTGCTTCCATATTATAGAACTTCACAAGTAAGAATGAACACAATTAATAAATTCTATTTATACGAAATTGAACATCTTTAACATATAATGACATTCATAATTACCAATTTTGCAATATACTATTTTACTATAAACAACTCTTTACAACAAAAACATAACAATGGGAATATAGATCGAAGTGTCTATACTACTTCATGCATCTGGACAAAATTATTAAATTTAAAGGAAATTAAATCAGTGAAAAACAAAATAACCATGCATTTTTAACTATGTTGAAATTTATGAATCCATATTGTGAAGCATGACAAATAAAAAATGAACATTTTTAATATATAAATTACATTGATAAAGACCTATTTTTAATACATAACAAGCTTCATATGCTTCATTGCTGCGTGAAGAACTATGATTGGGGTCGACCATTTAATTTAGGTCTTTATCATTAGTCTAGATTTGTTAAATGTAAATAATTAAAGTAAAACTCATACATCAATATATTAGTTGTTCACACATGATTACCATTCCCTTTTGTTATTTAATTTTTACAAATTATTTGGTCATGTGACACGTGATAATGGTAATCATCACTTATCTCTTACTCTATAGTTTCCATTTATGGTGATAATGCGTATAAACTTTACTTTTGTATCTTTTCTTTCGCGAGAAAAAATATCTCATGTATAAGAAAAAAAAAGTAATTTTTATGATAAATAAATATTAAATAAGTAATTATTATCCTATAGAGTAATTATCACGTGTTAATAACTAATTATTATCCTATAGAGTAATACATATTTTTATCTATATGTTAAAAAAAGTAATTATTATCCTAAAAAAAATAAATCCAAAGAGACGAGACTTTTATGGTCATAGCATATGTCTCCATTTTTTAATATTAAGATTTGATAAGTGCTTAAAAAAAATAAAATAAAGATTAAGATCCAATAAGATAAAGATAAACATAAAAAATAATAAAAATATTTAGCTTGAGATAAGATCAAGATTTTTATGATTCAATCTTATTATTAACTTGAGATAAGATAATTGATTAAAAAGATAAAAAAATTTAATTATGATTAATAACAACAGATTTGATAACCTTATTAAAAAAAATACTAATTGTAAAAAAAAAACTAATTCATCAATCTCATAAATATAAAAAAATCAAAATGTTCAATTCTTATTTAATATTTATTTATCATAATAAATTTGATAATCATATATAAAAATGTCAATTTATCCAAAAAATAAATAAGGAATATCTCAGATTAAAAAGTGTTACATTTTTTGTTCATATGAAGAAGTATAAAATTTTAGACTAATCTTTCACAAGGTCGCGTTCCTATGCCTCTCCCAACGGGATGTGTTAACCGGAAATCGAACCTGTCACTTCTTAGTCTCAGGCCACATTCCCAAGTTCTCAAGTTGGCAGGATCGCACCACTTGATCCAACCCCCGTTTATATTTTTGGTTATTATTTAAGAATAATTTTTACTTTATAATAAAAATAATAATAATTTTTAATTTAAAATATTTAATATAAAAAAATTAAAACATCACACAATCCGTGCATTGCACGGGGTAAGAGCTAGTACTTATATAAAAACATCCCTTTTCGAGGCACCATGTTTGTCCGCTTAAGGAATACTCGCACCAAAACATTTGTAGGTAAATAACATCTTCTTTAATCAAAATTATAATTTAAAATTAAATAAATTATCTGTTCAAAATTAATATATAAAATTAAATAAATTATCTATATGTGGAATTATTATCCTCATTTTGTTTTAAAAAAATCATTATCCTGAAAAAGATTGATAAACCCTAAGAGATGATGTTTGAGATCATGATAAACCCAAATATCTTTTTAGTTATCACATATTTCAAACTATAAATATGATGATTTCTCAAGTCATGAAAGTCACCTTCTTCATCATTCTTGTAACATCCTCATTTTTAATTCCAAACATAATAAGAGTAACAAAAAGAAAAATAGCACTGACTAATCGATTATTGATATGGCTAAGTGATTGGTTCAATTAAAATGTTAAAAATAATTATACCATTTGAAAGCATACTTTCTATACTTTAATATATTTTGACATTTTAAATATTGAACTTGTTTTAAGAATTTTAAGATTCTTAACTTTATAATTTTATATAAGTACTTACTTAAATGCTTACATTTTATTATTAGTATTTTTTGAGATTTACAATAAACAAATAAAGAAAAATGGTATTAGTGTTTTAAAACCATACTAACACAAGTAATAATAATAATAACTAGAGAACACACCCCGTGTGGTGCATGGGTATAAATGGTAGTAGAGACAGTTTTTTTTCCTCTGCAGTGAAGCTTTCCATTGTGCTAAAAATATGTTTCAAATCTAATTAGAAATAGGACGGCAGTTTTTTTAATGAATGAATAGTGGGCAATTTTTTTAAAGAAGTAACAATTATTGTTGGGAGTTTCATATCTTTGTCATTTTTGTAAATTAGTATTATGATAAGGGCATTTTGGGCATAACAAAATTACGTACAAACCTAAAACAGTGTTTGCTTTATATAATAGTATAGATAACCTTAACAAGTGCTTTAACAATATCCAAAAAGTTATGATAATTAAAGATATAGTTGGAAAATAAATATAATTATATATTAATTTTGTAAAACAATAATATGTACTCCCTTCATCCTTAAATATAAGATCTTTTTGACACTTATTGTTGGGAGTTTCATATCTTTGTCATTTTTGTAAATTAGTATTATGATAAGGGCATTTTGGGCATAACAAAATTACGTACAAACCTAAAACAATGTTTGCTTTATATAATAGTATAGTATAGATATTGGCTTGTATTATTGAAAAAATAATCAAATCTATAAACTTTATCATAGCAGTGTCATTTTAAAGATTAATTTTTTACAATCATGTAATTTTTCTATTTTATCTTTATCATCCCAACATTCATAAACTATCCACTTGTGATATCATATGTTTTGTTGTGATTTACTTAATGAAAATAAAACTGTTTACATCATCCAAATCAAAATAGATTAGTTTACATTTATTTTTTAGCTAAGAAGTCTAAACATTAACAAATTATCATTTTATCAAATTATAATTAAAAGAAAAAATAATTATAATCTAATTTTATATTTAGAAAAATGCTAAACAATGCCCTAAAAATGGTTAATATTTTACATTGTAAATAATGAATTTAACATTTCGTAAACCGTCAAACTCAGTTTTTCAATACTTATTTATCAATTTTACTTCATGCATCTAGACAAAATTATTAAATTTAAAGGAAATTAAATAAGTGAAAAACAAAATAACCATGTATTTTTAACTATGTTGAAAATTTATGAATCCATATTATGAAGCATGACAAATAAAAAATGAACATTTTTAATATATAAATTACATTGATAAAGACCTATTTTTAATAGGTAATTCTACTATAAATAACTCTTTGCGACAAAAATACGAATGAGAATGCGGGACGACAGACACTCCCGTGCCTGTCGACAGGCTAGTAATAATAAAAAAATCCACAATAACAATTACTAAAAATAAACGTTAAATAACTATTAAAAAAAACAGATCAAATAACACAAAAAAAAAAGTACATTATCGAACTGTACAAGAACCTGAATAGCGAGCTCGGGGCTGAGAGTACCGTTCTGAACCATCTCGTCCAGAGTTTCGGTGAGGCACATTCCGATGGTTGACCTGCGGTACAGTTCAAACGTTGACATTCACGCGCCGCCGCGAAACACGATCCGCGTTCAAGAACAACAACGGATATTCAACTGCACGCATAAGAGAAAGAGATCATGATTCATAACAACAACGAAGCAAAGTTAGTCGAATTGCAAAAAGAAACAAAAAAAACGAAATTGAAAAGTGAGATTGAGAAGAAAAGAGAAGATCTAGGGAAATTGGAAAAGCGAATTTATGAATGAAGGAGGGAAGAAGAGAGAGAGAGAGTGGAGAGAGCAGAGAGCTTGTTTCTTGAAGTTGTTGTTGTAAGATTATTATTATGGTTGGGATTGAAAATTTTGAGAGCGGAGAAAATTGGGGGTTTTTATACCCTAGCATTTTTTGAGATGTGGTATTTTTGAGATGTGGTATATATAGGGGCGAGGATGGTGATCAACGATTCTACGTGTAATGACATTCTTGCCCCTCCTGCCTTTTTCGTCACGTGAACAAGACCCACCGAGACACACCAAAAACCAAATCCTCATGTACTATCATAAAAATACGTATACTATACTATACTTCCTCTGGTCGTATATATGTGAGTCCGTTTTGAGAAAAATTATGTTTATTAGTGATATTGCAAATGTAAATATTTAATATTCTTTTTCAAAAGTATTTTTAGGATGAGATTGAAATTTTAAAAAAAATTAAATGATGAAACTGAAAAATGAAAATAACTTAAAAGACCAAAACATGAGTTTTATCGAAAAATTATATCAAGGTCGTGATTTTACTGATGACCTAAACTTTTGAGCAATTCATTTTTTTTAAAAAAAAACTTTCCTCATAACACATCACTACACACAGCTGTTGTATGAAATGAATGAATCTTTAAATCTTTTAACTTGTATTCTAAATGTCTTTTAATTCATGGGTTGTGAAGGATATTGATTTGTAAGTTTTTTTAAAAAAATTTTATATGAAGATTGTGAATTGATGACCTAAACTTTTGAGTAGGTCATTAGTACAATCGATCATGACCCGATTTTTTTAGACATAATCGTTGTTGTTGTGGGTGTGAGTTGCTATGTGCTTATCACTGGGAGGCGACAACGATGGTTGTGTTGAGGGCAACAAATAGGGTTACTTTGTGTGGATAAGGAAAATAATGATCAAAAGTAGGTCGTGTGAGTGATGGGTTGGGTGTGTGGGAGTTTGCTGAGTGAGTGAGCAATGGGGTGAGACAAGTGGGAGGGAAGGAGAGAAAAGAAATGAGCGAGTGAGAATTTACAATAAGTGTGTTTTAGGTTTTTCACTCTCAAAGTAGGATGTATTAGGCTATGGGTTGGGTGTGAAAATACCATATCCTATTTATGTAACGTGATCATTCTTCTATCTATGTAGAAACAAAAAGAAAAAGATTTTTGAAATTTAATTTAATGTCCACAAATTATCCCTAAATTACATTTTTTTCATTTGTATTTCAAACTTACCCATCTTAATCTTTTTCCTCTAACCCTAAACCCCATAGCAATCATCGCTCCCTATAGCCATCACCACCTCCAAATCCCAAACTCAACCTCAAAGAGGTTGGTGGAGGGCTCCGCCATCTGTCGGCGGGAGAGATACCCGCGGTTGGAGAAGGAACGAAAGAGAAAGGATAAGAAGTGGCTGAGTTAGTGCAGAAGAATTACCCTCCCCAATACTGCCTTCATTGTCGCCATTGTTGCGGGTTTAAGCTTAAACCATTTGTGAGATAGGAAAGAGGGATTTGTCGAGAGAAATGAGGAGGGAGAGAAAATGATAAACTTGACTGGTTTTATATATATATATATATATAGGAGAGAAGAGGTGGAAGTATCAATATGGGCTTCTCTCTTCATAATGATTATCTAGGTTATAATAGAGAGATGAATAATGAGCTGGGGATTTAGAGGTTTGGTGGTGATTTGGAGTTTGGGAATGGTGTTGGTAATGAGGTTTGGGGCTTAGTAATGGTGGTAGTGGTTATGATTATGAGGTTTAAGGTTAGAGGAAAAAAATGAAGAAGAGCAATCTTGGAATAAAACTAAAAAAAATGAGATATGGGTATGGCTTGTAGGAGGTAAATTCCAAGGGAATTCATATTTTGACCCTCTCCCAAAAATTTTTACACATACTGAGAGGTCAACGTATGTGTATTTTTCGGTTCCGTACCCTAACCCCCAACATATATGTAAAAATTACACATACGTTGAGGTCACCGTATATGTTAGGGCCATCTCTGGACCTAGGGCCCAAGCTATTTAGAGGCCCTAATATTATTAAAAAAAATTATATACATTTGTTAAAATTAAAGCACCATATATCAATGTACCAAAAAAAAAGCACCATATATCAATAAATTTACCTGGGCTTTGTGGTTGTTTGTGCAGTAGTCTTAAAATTTTAAGGTCAATGATTCAACTATTGTCTTTCACATTTTGTCTAGTTTCTGGTTAATTATGAATAGAACTATTCCATTAACTAGCATACGTGGATATTAGTATTTTGTTCCATTGACTCATTTTAAATAATTTTTTAATTTAAGATTTTATTTAAAGTTAATTTGAGATGTTTAGAAATTAGGATATAATATATATAAACACATCATAATATTTTTTTTTATAATAAGTTTAATTGGTTACTGAATGTATTCGTTTTGTTATTTTTTTAGATAATATCATATCATTTAGTTATTATGTTTTGTAGTCTATGTAAGATATTGTTGGTTGCTTTAAATATTGTATATTTGTAAATATTGATTGTATTTTAAGAAATTTAATTTTAAAAAAATATGTTGCAAAAAAATCTTGAATATAAAATGACTTTTTTTTTTTAATAAAATAGGGCCTTTTATATATTTTTTTTGCCTAGGGCCCCGACAATGTCAGGATCGACCCATATATGTGTAAAGGGGATCGACTAGTAAATAAGAGGGGTCAAAAAATGAACTCCCAATTCTAAAACTCAGAGTAAAAAAAATTCAATTAAGAAAGCAAGACATACGACAAGTAGATATAGTTCACACAGTCATGTACCAAGTCTTAAGATTTGAAAGTTAGAAGTTTCGAATTCGATATTGGGAACCACCATTTGGTGGATTTAATTTTTCTTTCATTATCGTAAAAAAAAAACCAAAAAATATTTTGCCTATATAAAAAAAAAAAGCAAGACATGCAAGAGCTGCGATTTGAACCGGACATTGTTTGATATTGGGCTTATGTTCAAGATACCGATCCATTAAATATTCAACATTATATAGACCCGTCCCTAGGCCCAGGACAAGAGGGGCGACCGCCTAGGACCCCCAATTTTTTGGGGCCCCAATTTTTTTTTAAAATACCTATAGCTGAAATTAAAAAAAAAAAGGTAAGAAAATAAATAAAACAAAACACGTATCGCGGTATAGGCATAACAAAGCCACAACGCACAAGTCCACACACAGAACAGAGACTTTGAGACTCAAATCAAATTTAGAAACTAGAAAGGGAAAAGAAAAGAGGTGGAACCGTGGAAGTTGGAATATAGAGAGTTAGAGACAAAAGGACAAAGCCACAGACGGAGTCAACCGTTGATGTGTTTTTTTAATCAAGAAAATTGGAAGTTTATGAAGACTATATTGAAAAGAGATGGGGGAATGAGTGGTGAAAAAAAGAGTAATAAATAAGGGTATGCTCAAAAAGAGAAGTATAAATTAATATTGAGTTTTTAAGTGAACACAATTTATGAGACAAAATAAAATTTCTAAAAGAATATAACTTATGAGACAGATGGAATAATAAAAGAAAAGATAGATAAGAAGTCAAATTATACTAATTAAGGGTTAAATGTAAGATGATCAGGCAACTTGTTTTTTGCTAAGCAAAATTATAGTAAGTGAGTGACACTTGTAACCAACCAAAAAAAAATTACCTCATGTATGTATATTTATCATGTTTTGAGAAGATTTGGACATTTTATTAGTTTAAAGAATATCATTAAATTAAAGTTAATAATTTATTTTCAGTGACTTGCATTGTGATCATACATGAGTAGAATCTGACTATTTTTATGAAACTATCTCATTTTGAGGCAGAAGTTATGAATATTTTCTAATAATGTGAATGAAATCTCATAAAAAAGTCTTTATAATATTTTTTTTGCATCACTACTATATATTTTAATTAAGATTCTAGGCCCACTTGATCAATCTTATACTTTCATATAAAAATTGACATGTTGACATAGACGGATAACTCCTAACATAATGCATAAGAACATAAACCCCTATTCAAGTATTCACGTGTCTATATATCTATCTATATATATATATATATATATATATATATATATATATATATATATATTGTTTTGCTTTAATTTATCTTTTGTTAAATTAGAAGTTCAATTATCTTAAATAAGGAGAAGAAACAAGGGCTATATATTAAATACATCTTCGTTGAATGTTAAATAAAAACTCTCTCCGGTCTCTTTTTTAAGCAAAAATAACTAACTTCACATCTATTAAGGAAGTTAGTTGAGTGTATTTAATTTTTTCAAATTTTTTAAAAGATATAGTACTCCCTCCGTTTCAAAGGTAATGTTGTTTTAGCATATGTACCATGTTTCAAAAGTCTTGTTCTTTTACAAAATCCAATGCATAATAAATGTTATTTTTCCCAATACACCCTTATTTATTACACTCTCTTTTTCACTTTCAATACTTTTCTCTTTCTTCAATAATGATTATATAGGGGCATTAGAGTCAAAACACCCTAAATTCTTACATCATTTAATCATTTCTTAAAACTCGTGCATAACCTTAAACAACACTACTTTTGAAACGGAGGGAGTATTACTTTAGTAAATTTACATTGGGAATAAAACAAAAACTAAATGATTCAACCACATTATGAGCATATTTTAGGAATGATTGTATAAGGAATAAAAAGTTGGTTAATTTTTACTTATATTTAAGACCATTAGTGGAACAAATGAAATATCCATGTGGAAGGATATAACTTCTGTATTAAGCGGATAGTATTAGTGTTATTATCAAACAAATATGACCACTTTAAAAAAAAAAATTATGCTGCCAAATAATCTTAAGGTTGATTTAGGTTTTTAGTCCCTGAACTTATATGCTCTTTTGGAATTAGTCCTTGATCTTTTTTTTCGTTGTTTTGGGTTCCTAAACTTTTTCAATTTTTGGAAAAGGACCCTGTTGTTGCTTAAGTGATGATATGACCAATGAAATGTCACGTCACTTGTCCGAGATCGAAGAATGAAGTGCTATGTAGCGTTTTGTAACACCACATGATTTTTTTTTATTAATTTTTTTTTCAAAATTATTAAAGGATTTTATTTTCTTTTTTTAAAAAAATACAATTTTTAATTATTTTTAATAAATTTGAATTTTTTTTAATCTTTAAAATTCACGTGGCATCATCTAGTATGTTATCTATCGATACTGCGAAGGTTGTGTAGCATTTCATCGGTCATATCATCACTTAAGCAACAACAAGGTCATTTTCCAAAAATTGAAAAACTTTAGGGACCCAAACCAACCAAAAAAAAGATCAATGACTAATTTCAAAAGAGCACCTAAGTTCAGGGACTAAAAACTTAAATAAGCCTAATCTTAATCTTAACCTGTACGTCTGATTAATTAGAGTGTGAAAAGTGAAACCGTTTACGTGTGGGTGGGTAGATGACATGCATCTTCGTCAGTGCAGAAGAATTTCTTAAGTCATGGAGCACTACTTGCTTACCAGGCATGCAGAATGCTAATAGTAGTATGTATTATTTCCATCCTTTTATATCATTCGATTTTAAGAGATTGTAAAGAATTGTAAAAAAAAAAAAAGACTTTTTCAATATTTATATTTTCTTGTGATTTATTTAATTATTTATTTATTTTGAAGGGTAGGACTTTATTAAGAAGCTGAAAGGAATTTTGTACATCCTTTTGGATAAGATGAGCAACATCACCAGGGGCTTCATCTATCCAACACATGTCCTTCACCCTGAAAGCCAATTTGGCTAGTCTATCGGCAACATTATTGTTTGTCCTTCTAGTGAGACAAACTACAATAAGAAAAAGAACTCTTTAGAACCTCAAAGTCCTGCACTATGAGATGAAAATAATTTGGTGCATCATTGAATTCTCTCCAAGCATTGTATAGCTCTAGGCAATCTGTTTCAAACACTGAATTTAAGCATTGAATTCTCTCCACATAGGAATTTAAGCTGCTTGATGAGATTGCATTACTCCACTTAGGAATTTAGTAGCAGTAGCAAGTGGCTGACCCAACTGGTTCCTAAAAATAACTCAAAATCCGGTACGGGAGATTTTCTTGTGATTTAGGTGCATGGGAGATTGACTATATATAATTATTTTTGCCTTCAAAATTGGCTTTAATAATGTACTTCAGTATTTAGACTTTCGGGCTTGATATAAAAATGTTTTGGTGGGTTAAAAGATATAATTGAATTAAAAATACAATGGCTTATTATGTGGGTTAATTAGTTTTTAACTGTGAAGCATGCATGAATACCTCTTCGATAGTGTGTCTTACTCTCGGACATGCATTTTACAAACTCTAACACATGTTCGACATCGTCTAATCAATACTCCAAATTAGCTTAGACATTTTCTATGCAATTGAAAGTTAAAAAAAATAAAATAAAATTGTACAACAATTCGACAATTCATTTTTCAGGTATTAATAAGTTAGTTGATTAAAAATATAAGAAGGTTCTTTTTTATTTTATGGTTTTTAAAGGAGAAAGTGTTATGCTATCATTGTAAGGTTATGTCGCTTGGTATATTTTTGTGAGGTTTATTGCCATTGGAAAATATACAAGAGTTTATTTACTCTCAATCTTTAAAGTCTAGTATAAAAAGTTACCGAAAATAATAGTAAAAAGATTTTGGAAATCTAAGTTCAATATATTTTAAGTATTAAATATTTATTTTTTCAAAGTAAATACGTTTTTTTTAGTGTTGAGGTTTAAAAAATTTAATTCGTAAAATACTGATTTTTTGATCTTTTGCTATATCAATATTTAATTTTATTTAATACTAGCAAGTAAGCCCGTGCACATGCACGAGACCATTACGCGAAGCCCCTAATTTAAAGGTGAAATTATTAAAGGTTTCATATCATGACTTAAATTTGATTAACAAATAATTGATTAAAATTTGTTGTCATGACTTAAATTTTATATTTTAAAAATAACCAAATTCTAAAGAAATTCAAATTAAAACATGTCAAGGAACAAAACTTTCCTTAATCCTCTTAATCTGGTTGTTTTAGAATTTGTTGATCTGTTAGATTATTTTCATGATTTTTTAATTTTTTTTTAATTTTTTATCATTTTTTAAAGACAAATGAAGCATTTTAAATAGTTTTTTTTATTTTTCTTAACTTCAATCATAAAAACCCATAATCTTTTGACTTTTTCAAGATAATAAAGTTTATCCCTTTTTAGATTCCTATTCTCAACCCAAGATTATTAAAAACTTTTACTTATGCATCAATGCATGACAAAAACCATTAATTAATAATAATCAACTTGAAAATATTCTTTAAATGTTGTAGATATTTCTCTCATATTTGTCTTCTCGATAATCTAATTAATTTCGGTCTTCTCAATGATCCCATTAAGTTCCTTTCTATTAGTAATAGATTTCTTTTTTTTTTGTTTGAAAAAAATTTGAATCAGATTTAGAATAAAATAATTACATTCATAACAATAATATAATACCTAAAATTGAAACTTTTTAATGGAATACAAATTTTCGTAACTTATGAATCAATGAATAACAAAAACCATTAATTAATAATAATCAACTTGAAAATATTCCTTAAATGTTGTAAATATTTCTCACCTATTTGTCTTCTCAATGATCTTATTAATTTCGATCTTCTCAATGCCATTAATTTCGATCTTAAATGTTGGAGATATTTCTCTCCTATTTGTCTTCTCAATAATCTCATTTATTTCGGTATTAAATATTGTAAATATTTCTCTCCTATTTGTCTTCCCAATAATCCCACTAATTTTGGTCTCCTCAATGCCAATAATTCCGATCTTAAATGTTTGAGATATTTCTCTCCTATTTGTCTTCTCAATAATCCCATTAATTTCGGTATTAAATATTGTAAATATTTCTCTCCTATTTGTCTTCCCAATAATCCCATTAATTTTGGTCTTCTCAATGTCATTAATTTCGGTCTTCTCAATGATCTCATTAAGTTCTCTTCTATTAGTAATAGATTTATTTTTTTTTTGTTTGAAAAAAATTTGAATCAGATTTGGAATAAAATAATTACATTCAAAAGAATAATATAATACCTAAAATTGAAACTTTTTAATGGAATACAAATTTTCGTAACTTATGAATCAATGCATAACAAAAACCATTAATTAATAATAATCAACTTGAAAATATTCCTTAAATGTTGTAAATAGTTCTCACCTATTTGTCTTCTCAATGATCTTATTAATTTCCATCTTCTTAATGCCATTAATTTCGATCTTAAATGTTAGAGATATTTCTCTCCTATTTGTCTTTTCAATAATCTCATTTATTTCGGTATTAAATATTGTAAATATTTCTCTCCTATTTATCTTCCCAATAATCCCATTAATTTTGGTCTCCTCAATGCCAATAATTTCGATCTTAAATGTTGGAGATATTTCTCTCCTATTTGTCTTCTCAATAATCCCATTAATTACGGTATTAAATATTGTAAATATTTCTCTCCTATTTGTCTTCCCAATAATCCCATTAATTTTGGTCTTCTCAATGCCATTAATTTCAGTTTTAAATATTGTAGATATTTTTCTCCTATTTGTCTTCTCAATAATCCTATTAATTTCGATCTTAAATGTTGTAGATATTTCTTTCCTATTTGTTTTCTCAATAAACTCATTAATTTCGATCTTAAAATTTGTCTTCCTATTTGTCTTCTGAATAGATTTCTTTTTTTTGTTTGAAAAAGATTTGAATCAAATTTGGAATAAAATAATTACTTTAAAAAGAATAATATAATACCTAAAATTGAAATTTTTTAATGGAATACAAATTTTTGTACTTATGTCATAACAAAAACCATTAATTAATAATAACCAACTTGAATATTAGTAACTGATTTCGATTAAAAAGTAACTGATTAGTGACTGATTTTTTTCTTCTATTAGTAACTGATTTTTTTTAATATTAGTAACTGATTTCGATTAACAAAAAATATTGAATAAAAAAAACCTAAAAAACCAAAAGTTGCTCTATTGTTAAGAGAGCCTAAAGAATAGGAATAGAAAACAACACAATGAACAATTTGATTCAACTTCACCATTATTTATAAGATTTGAATGTGTTAAAAAAAATTAATTACAGAAGATTGAAAAAGCTTCACTGCTCCTTGTTTAGAGGAGATTGAAAAGGTCTTTCAAATCCTCACTCTCATTCGTATTCCAAAATTGCAGTGAATAATAATATTAGCAAATAAATTATTAGTCTCAAAAACAAATCTTACCATATAAATTATTAGTCTCACCTTCAATCCTTGAAATCAACTCCCTTCAAGTCTTGATCTTTCTTCACTTCCAACACTTGCAAGAAGACAAAGTAGACCAAAAGTTAAAAGAAATACAACAACAAAATTATATAGGTAGAAATTTAACATAAATATTGAATAGAAATTGACGAAAAGAAATTAGAAACAATTAAATAAAGAAATAAAAGAATTTTGAAAAAAAAGAAATAAATAAATAATATTTTTGTTATTAATATTTTTGGGAATAAAGAATATGTTGGAAAAAAAAAAGACAAAACCTGTGTATGTGTGTGCAGGGGGAAACCTTATTCTCTCCTTCTCCTTCTTGTTCCAACCGCAGCCCCATTCCTTGGTGTCTCTCTCTCTCATCCCTCCTCCCTCTGTTCCGGTCTTATTCTTCAACCACCGCCGCCGACCCACAACCACCCTCACGGCCTTCGTCCCTCTATCCTCCACTGTTTCGAGAGCTCTCTCTCTCTCTCTCTCTCTCTCTCTATCTCTCTCTCTCTCTCTCTCTCTCTCTCTCTCTCTCTCTCTCTCTCTCTCTCTCCTTATCTTCTCCATCAACCACCGCCGTTCTTCTCCGTCAACCATCGCTTCTTATGATGTGCATTGATCTCCACCGACAGCGATCCATCACGCACCGTCCTCCATCAACCGTTCTTCTCCGTCAACCATCGCTTCTTATGATGTGCATGTGGCTGGATTCACCCCCTCAAGTATCAATTTTTGAGTTGGGAAGAAGATTTAGGATTTAGGGTTTTTAATTTTCCCCTTTCTTTCTTTTTCTTTTCATTTTTGATTTTGTTAATTTTTTTTCTTCTGCTCTATTTGCATCTTCTTCTTATGATGAAGATTTTGATTAACAAAAACCTTAAATTAATAATAATCAATTTGAAAATATTCCTTAAATGTTGTAAATATTTATCACCTATTTGTCTTCTCAATGATCCCATTAATTTCAATCTTAAATGTTGGAGATATTTCTCTCCTATTTGTCTTCTCAATAATCCATTAATTTCGGTATTAAATATTTGTAAATATTTCTTATGACGAAGACTTTGATTAACAAAAACCTTAAATTAATAATAATCAACTTGAAAATATTCCTTAAATGTTTTAAATATTTATCACTTATTTGTCTTCTCAATGATCCCATTAATTTCAATCTTAAATGTTGGAGATATTTCTCTCATATTTGTCTTCTCAATAATCCCATTAATTTCGGTATTAAATATTTGTAAATATTTCTCTCCTATTTGTCTTCCCAATAATCCCATTAATTTTGGTCTTTTCAATGCCATTAATTTCGGTCTTCTCAATGATCCCATTAAGTTCTCTTCTATTAATTAATGAATCACACCATATTTTCATACTTTTAGTAACTAATTAGCAATTGATTTTTTTTCTTCTATTAGTAACTGATTTTTTTTATAGTAACTTATTTCTATGAAAAAAATATTGAATAAAAAAAACCTAAAAAACCAAAAGTTAAGAAACTAAAAAAATATATTTTAATCTTCAATCATAATAACTACCTAATGTATTTCTCTATGTTTTTTTTGTTTGAAAAAGATTTGCTTCAGATTTGGAATAAAATAATTACATTCAAAAAATAATATAATACCTAAAATTGAAACTTTTTAATGAAATACAAATTTTCGTAACTTATGCATCAATGCATAACAAAAACCATTAATTAATAATAATCAACTTGAAAATATTCCTTAAATGTGGTAAATATTTATCACCTATTTATCTTCTCATTGATCCCACTAATTTCGGTCTTCTCAATGCCATTAATTTCGATCTTAAATGTTAGAGATATTGCTCTCCTATTTGTCTTCTCAATAATCCCATTAATTTCGGTATTAAATATTGTAAATATTTCTCTCCTATTTGTGCTCCCAATAATCTCATTAATTTTGGTCTTCTCAATGCCATTAATTTTGTTTTTCTCAGCAAGTCGATGTCATACGTCTCTCTCATTTGGGCTTGAGGCCCACTAACTCAATAAACACTCACATAATAAATGCACTCTCTCTCATTGATTAAGCAATGATTAACAGACATCTTAAGTCAAAATTGGTCAAAATTGACGGCTAAAATCATATTTTGGTCTCCTAATTGGAAACCATTATGGATTTATAATAATATTGATTATATGTTCATATATAAATAAAAATTTATTTATTTATTGTATAATATCCGTGTGTCTTATATTTTGGTCATTGACTGGGTCTAAATATTAAATATTCGTGTTCGAGGTGTCCGTATAAGAGCTTGGGAAACTAGCCTTTTTATTTAGTTTTGTTTTTTCACCTAATGTATCCAATGACATGATATTTTTTTTTTTTGAAATTTGACAAAACTAGGAATCCTAATTTGAGGAGAGAGAGGTTAACTCGACCTTCTCTCTTCTTCAATCTTCTTCTCTTTTCTTCTTCGTTTTTCTTTCTTCTGTGATAGCGATAGAAGGGGAGGGAGTTTCCTTTGGTTGGTGTATGAGTTTTTTTCTCTCCCAGTTATATCTGGGTTAAATAAATAAATCTTGTCTTTGTGCAAGTTGTGTGGTTTTTCTCGTCCCAGTTTCATCTGGGTTTTGTTTTTGTGTGTTTGAGTGTGGGAAGACTTTTTGTTTGTCCAGAACCTTCCTATCTTCTCCTCTGTTAAAATATTCTTCTCCTCCAAAGGCACTTCAACTTTTCAAACTTGATTATGAGAAATTTGACAAAAATATGAAAATGAAACCAATGAATTATTGATCAACCCATAAAGAAATATATATAGTATCATTTGTATTTTAATAAGAATAATAAATTTCAAGCACAAAGAGAAGAAAATAGCATATTGAAATATAAAAGTAAAACTACACTCGTTAACACCAGTGCCGAGCATATTGAAACTTCAATCATTAGCACCACCACCATCACATATTAGCCTTTTGATAACAATTTTCATGTTGGCTTGGTCCAAAATAATGCCAAAAATAGTACCAGCTAACTGCAATATCAATTATTAGCTTGAAGGACTTTGCTTGATATAATGAGTCCTTAAACTGTTACATTAAAAATATAACAAATTAAAGACAATCAACCACTGATAAAGCTTATAGAAGAAAAAAATCGATAAGATCAACTCAAAAGTTGAAGACTCCTTAAATCCAAATACATATTTTTAAATTTAAATACCTTGAAAGATCACCTAGTTCTACATAATGTAAGAAACACAAAAAGTAGAGTAATGATTTGATGATATACTCGATACATAGTTAAAGTAATTTAGCAAAATTCTAGCACTCCTTAACTCTTACAAATTAACACGTGGCTAAAAAATAACAACATTGAAGTCGAGCTAGTAATAAAAGGATAAATTATATCACAGCAAAAAGAAGATTTATTGGGTAAAATTGTATTAACAGAGATAAAATGGTAATAATTGACAGATTTTCAAAAATGGTTGTACATGGCACAAAAGAAAACGGAATGAACAACACTATTCAGATCTTGAAAAGAGATTCTTTCATAGTTCAATAAAACCTGAATAGAATCACCAAGTTTCCCATATCATAGAATAAGAAAAAAAGCACAAAAAAAATGCTCAACAAATATCATATTGTCATATAAAAATGCAGGTTTATGATATCTTTTAGAAATCAAAAATTGAAAGGATCATTATTGATTTCTTGTCTTCTGCTTCTGGCTTTTCAGAGGTAAAGGATCATTACTATTATTATTTTTCTTCATCTTTCTTCATTAGACCATAATCCGAGGCAGGACAACAATGAATGCACAGAGAGTTTCCAAACAGCAATTCAATAACTATATCAACATGAAAACTGTTATTAAAAAGGAATTCCATGAACTAATTTGCTAAATTACTCATTGAATCAACAACCATTAGAATGAAGAGAAACCAAAATTTTCGTACAAGAGTTATCCAAATTACAGAGGATATCATATTTAAAGTGAAAGACCATATCATGACCAATACCGAGGACTCAAAAGGATGATAACATAAAATCGTGGAGCATCACACAAGTAGGAGATAAATTGAAGCAGAAAAAATAACCTGCGATTCTGGAGCATCCTTTACTATAGCTTGTATCATTTTTAGGGAATAATATAAATTTAGCTCCTGCTGTACTGTGCATACAGACGCATGGTTTTCACCCAAACTTATGCTTCTCTTTTCCTCTATCTCAATGGTTTTTAAAGCCTAAAACAAATGCAACACTAATAACACAAGTAACATAAAAATATTTACATTATCACAGCGAATCAATTGAAATTACTGTATAATTCAAGAACCCATCTGATAACCATTACATTAAAACTAAGCAAGTAATGTTATAATTTCTTGTGCGGTACAATGGAAAAATTTGGAATGCCATAACAGGAAAATTATGCCAATTCCCAACCCTTATAAAATTTTAGCTATATTATCCTTTTTCAAATTGAAATCTCATCATAAAAGATTAGTAAGACCGAGTTGTCAACAAAGAAGATAATGAGCATGAAAAGTTTGAAAATCAATTTTTATGAAAATTGAGAAACTATCTTTCCTAACTTCCCAAAATGAGCCCTGATTACACCCCCCCCCCCCCCCCCCCCCACACACACACACATTAATATATATATATATATATATATAGTTGTAATTTATAATTTACAATTTACATTTGTTATACATTAAATATCACTCTTCTCTATAGTATTTTAAAATCACTTTTTCATTATCTTAAATAAAGAGGGCCCAAATTTAGAATGAAAGTAAAAATAAAAAATTTAACAACAAAATCACCTGTGACAGCACAGCAAGAATAGACATGGATGGTTGTAGCTCCTCCTCCATTCCACATTTCTTTCTTATTACTCTCCACTCAACCAAATGTTGCAGCTAAGAATCAACAAAACTAAAACCTCTCAAAATTCAAACCATGGTAAAAATAAAAATAATATATGTTCATACATACATAGATAAAATGATCCAGGTTTTGTATAAGTGCAATCAAGACAATCAACGAAGTTAAGGAGTATAAATGATATATTTATATTTATATAAGTATCATCATCAAAATCAAATAAGCACCCTCATGATCAAATATATCTACATATCAGGGTTTTTTTTTAAAGGAAAAATTAAACAGAACCAAAACGAAGTTAAGGAGTGAAGAAGAGAACAATAGCATCATGCCATCATCTTCATCAACTATCAGTAGTAGCATCATCATTAAAATAGAACAAAGTTAAGGAGGCAAGGTGTTACCTTTGGGAACGATGAATAGTGAGGGTGGCTTGATGACGGTGGCTGGACAAACGGCGTGGTGTCTCATGCACTCTGAAAAATAAAATAAGAAAACCAAAACTCCAATAAAGAGATTAAGCAAAAAAATAAATAAAAAAAAACCAGACAACAATAAAAACACCAAAACAAAGATTAACTAAACAAAATCAATCTCAGATTTCAATCATCAACAACAGAGTAGCGACGGAGAACATGGTGAGCCAATATGACCTTTGCAACCTTCAAAGTCTTGTCAATCTTCTCATGAGATCCCTAATAGAACGAAACCTAATATGCAAACCCAAAAAACAAAAAAAGATCAAACATCTCAACAAATTTGTGAGTACCTGCACAATGTTGGTTGCTTCCCTACCAAGCCCTCTTTCACTCAAGGCGGAGGTGTGGTCCAGGTAGCGATTTGTGAGCAAGGTAGAGTGAGACGTGGTGGACCGGAGGTAGAGGATGCGAATAGGAGGGAGTGACGGCGGAGGAGAAATAAGAAAGTGAGGAAGGCTCGGTGAGATCGTGGCGATGGCTCGGTGACGGTGGCTAAATAAACGGCGTCGGCGGTTGAGGGTGAAGGACCAGCCTCGCGATTCCACCGTGCCGACATCCATTCGCTCTGGAGATGGGATCGCGACGCGAGTAGAGGAAGAAGGGTTATGGAGTAGAGGAAGAAGAAGCGGGAGGAAGAAATGAGAAGCAAAACGTAGTTTTGAGGAAGTTGCTATTTACTCCATAGCATCTATCGCCAACCTACAGCCGTAGCCCATAGGCAATGATATAAAGACAATTATGATATGCTACAATAGGGAGAAGCATACAGCAATGATGGTAACGCACGTGACAGACAGAGGCGTGAAGCTCAGTACGTGGGAGGAATCCTACATGTAAATGAACAGTTAAAAAGTGGCTTACAAACCGATTGTCTTTTGTATGTTGTATAGATATAGTGATCCCACCAGGACCGGTCTTGGTATTTGATAGGTCCTAAGGAGAGAAATATTTATGGCCCCCTTAATTTAACAAAAAATTAATTTAAAAGATAGTGTATTTACATTCAATTTCAAAAATGATAATGAGCGTGTCCAATGTATATCTTAAACGATTAGAATTATTAATCATTGATTCAATTGACGAGTTATGAATTAAAAAGATTTTAAAGATATCAATAAAGTTGATTAGTTTTATTAGTGATATTGGAAATTCACATTTGATAAGTTTTTTTTTTTAAATTAACTTATGGTTATTATTGAGTCTAAAAATTGTTAAGTAAATAGAGATGTTAGTTTAAGGAAAGAAGAAATTAATTTCCATTAAAAATTTAGGGGTGCACCTAGATTCAATTAAAATTAATAATTAATCAACAACATTAAATGAATATTTTGTCCTTTAATGTGAGGGGGCTAGGTGGGGTTGCGAAGAAAAAACATATTCGTTCTTTAGTTCGCGCTGAGGGGATTCGGTTCTTAGCACTTCAAGAGACCAAACTTGAGATAGTAGACGGGCGGACTTATGATTTTTGTGGGGTGGTGCAGGTTATGGATCGTGTTTTCACCCTTCTAATGGTTTGGCAGGAGGACTTATAAATATGTGGGATGAGTCTGCTTTTCATCTGGTATCTACTTTCTCAGGTGATGGTTTTCTTGGTAATTGTTTATTATGGCATCAGTCTGTTAATTGCTTCTTTGTTAATGTTTATGCTCCATGTTCTATGGATGGGAAGCGTAAACTCTGGAATGACTTGAGGGAGTTGAGAATGTTGCATGGGGATGGTGTTTGGTGTATAGCTGGTGATTTTAATGCTGTGAGAAGGAGTTCTGAGAGAAAGGGAGTCAATGGATTCTTATCCTCACCCATAGAAATGTCAGAGTTCAATAATTTTATTGATGATATGAATCTTACTGATCCACCTGTCTATGGTAAGAAATTTACTTGGATTAAGAAGGATGGTTCAGCTTGGAGTCGTATTGATAGGTTTCTGGTGTCAGCGGCTTGGGAGCAAGAGTGGGGGAGTGATTCTTAGTGGGTTTTTGATAGAGACTTTTCAGATCACTGTCCATTAATTTTGAAGCATGGAAACTATAATTGGGGTCCTAAGCCATTCCGCATTAATAATTGTTGGTTGTTGGATCCTTCTTTTGAGCAGTTGGTAACTAATTCATAGATGAATAATGAGGTGGAGGGATGGTCAGCCTTTTGTTTGAAGGAGAAATTGAAACTTTTGAAGGTTGATATTAAGGCCTGGAACAAGGATGTCTTTGGTAATATTCATACCCGAATAGCTAAGCTTACGGAAGAATTGAGTGTGCTTGATGCCAAGGCTGAAATTTCAACATTATCACTGGAAGAGGTTGAGCAACGACGCTGTTGTATGGCTAATTTGTGGAACTTGGTTAATCATAGAGATAGTTTGTTACAACAAAAGTCTAGAACACGGTGGCTTACTGAAGGGGATGCTAATACCTCTTTTTTTCATGCCTGTATCAAAAGTAGGCGAAGAAGAAATTATCTAGGGCTTTGAAGGTGGGGGAGCAGTGGGTTACAACTGTTAATGAT
Source organism: Crotalaria pallida (assembly GCA_037953625.1). Classification (NCBI taxonomy): domain Eukaryota; kingdom Viridiplantae; phylum Streptophyta; class Magnoliopsida; order Fabales; family Fabaceae; genus Crotalaria; species Crotalaria pallida. The sequence continues at coordinate 111,923,296 of CM075655.1, forward strand.
TTAAAAAATGTAATACAGGTGCATTATTCAAGCTTTTTTGAGGAAACAAATTTCATGAGGCCTGTTCTTGATGGGGTTCGGTTTGTTGAATTGAGTACTGCATCTAATGATTTTTTGGTCACTACTTTCACTGAGGACGAAATTCAGGCTGCGGTGAAGTCTTGTGATGGGAATAAGAGCCCGGGGCCAGATGGTTTTAACTTCACATTTTGTAAGCAGTTTTGGGAGTTAGTAAAGGGTGAGGTGTGCATGATGATGTCAGAGTTTCATGAGAATTTTCGGCTGCCTAGGGGATTCGGTGCCTATTTCCTTGCTCTCATTCCAAAGAAGGACTGTCCACAGAGAATCACGAATTATCGCCCTATCTCTTTACTTGGCAGTTTGTATAAGGTGATATCTAAGGTACTTGTTGCTAGGCTAAAACAGGTTCTTGATCCTTTGATTTCACAAAATCAATATGTTTTTCTTCCGAATAGATATATTGTGGATGGTGTAGTGATTTTGAATGAAACAGTTGATTATGCTAGAAAGTTTAAGAAAAACTGCTTTATTTTTAAAGTAGATTTTGAAAAAGCATATGATTCTGTTAGTTGGAATTTCTTGGACTACATGTTAGGCAGCTGAATTTCTCAAATAAATGGCGTAGCTGGATAAGAGCCTGTATTTTTTCTGGAAACTTTTCTGTTTTGGTGAATGGTAGTCCAACAGGTGAAGTCAATATTAAAAGGGGTTTGAAACAGGGTGACCCACTGGCTCCTTTTTTGTTCTTGGTTGTTGCTAAGGGTCTCACAAGTATGGTCAGACAGGCAATACAACAGGGCAAATATGATCCTTTTCGGATTGGCACTTCTGAAGTTGTCGTATCTCTCCTTCAGTATGCTGATGATACTGTGTTTGTGGGCGAACCATCGTGGAAAAATCTTTGGACTATCAAGTCAATTCTTAGATGTTTTGAATTGACTTCTGGTCTAAAGGTTAATTTTCATAAAAGTAGCAATATGGGTGTTAATGTTGATATGGCTTTTATGGACTCAGCTTCCTCCTTTCTAAATTGCAAAATTGGGAATATTCCTTTCATTTATCTGGGGTTACCGGTAGGTGATGATCCTCGGAAAGTGGGATGGTGGCAACGTGTTATTAACATTGTTACAAATAGGTTGGCGAATTGGAAAGGGAGGCATTTATCTCTAGGAGGAAGAATTGTGCTAATTAATTCTGTTCTAAACAGCTTGCCGGTATATTATTTTTCATGTTACATGATGCCCAAAAAGGTTCATCGTATTCTAGTTGCATTGCAAAGACGATTCTTATGGGAAGGCTCAGATGAGAGAAACAAAATCTGCTGGGTTAGCTGGACCGATGTGTGTCGGCCGAAGGAAGAAGGTGGTTTGGGTGTCAAAAACTTAGAATGGTTTAATTTAGCTTTGCTAGCTAAATGGAGATGGCGGATGCTCTGTTCTAATGATACATTATGGATGCAAATTTTGAGGGCCAGGTATGGTGAATTCGGACCAGCTACTTTATTTTCTGATCATGGTTCAGATTTTGATAGGGCCTCATGGTGGTGGAAGCATTTATGTGCTATAGGTGAGACTAGTAATTCGTTAGTCACTGGAGATTGGTTTGGTTCCCGGCTACAGCATGTTATTGGTAGTGGTGAGGATACTTCTTTTTGGGATGAGGTATGGATAGGTGGAGATTTGTTGAGAAAATTATTTCCAAGACTATATCTTTTGTCGCATGATAGGTACAAGAAAGTGGCTGAGGTTTTCAATCACACATTGCAGTGGTGGAATTTCTTCTGGCGTCAGGAGTTTTTTGTTTGGGAGTCGGAGATGTACCAAGAGTTGTTGGCTTTGTTAGGACAAAAGAATTTGTGTCCAGGGGTCAGTGATTCTTGGCGTTGGGAAGGCTCTAATGATGGTATTTAAACGTCACGGGATGGCTATGCAATGATACAACACAGATGTGGTACTGCGAGTAATTTAGAAACAGGGTATATTCATTTATTCAAGGATTTCTGGACAGCTACAGTGCCCGCAAAGGTTAAGGTTTTCTCCTGGCAGTTGTTACTTGACAGGCTTCCCGCAAAAGTAAATTTGGGTAGACGAGGTGTTAATGTTAATGTCTTTTGTGAGGCAGAAGATGAGACCACACAACATTTATTTCTTGACTGTAGTATTATACAACATCATTGGCAGCACTTTCTGTGTTGGATTGAACTACCTATCCAAGTCCCTTCTTCTTTGTTGGGTGCTTATAATGCTTTCTATAATTATTATAAGAGGCGGCATAAGCAGGCTATTGGTATACTGTTGTGGCATGTCTTCTTATGGTCGGTGTGGTTACAGAGAAACTTAGTGATTTTTAGAGAAGGACATTTTGATGTTGTTGGATTGATGGACATGATGAAGGTTCGCTCCTGGATTTGGGTTACAAATTTAGGAAAGATAAATTCTTCTTTTTCTGATTGGTGTAATAGTCCATCAACATGTATTTTGAATACATAAACTTCTGTTGTAATGTGGGGTTAGAGTACCTCTAGTACTCTCTTAATAATATACTTTGGCTTATAAAAAAAAATCAACAACATTAAAATACAAAGAAACACATTTATTGTATCAAAGTTTTTTTTATTCTCGGACAATGCACTTTTGTAGAGATGATTGTATTGCTTCTAATTTTTAAAAACATAAAAAAAACAAATTAGAATGAGTGAAATGATCACACTAATATTCATTTTCTCGTTTTATGTACATTTTTTGTGTCTTATTAATAAGGTTTCATAAGGATTTCAATTTTTTAAAAGCATACAAAAATATTCATTTTCAATTACACTAACAACATTAATAAAGCTCCTTATCGCGCTTGAACAAACCGGAAAAAGTCATGTATGACAAAAAAGAAGTAAATAGGATCCAAAAACGATGGAGGGGAGAATCGATCCATAGTCATCCTACATGTGGTATGTTTCATTTGTTAAACAGAAACGATTAAATCACATATATAAATTATGTTACTATATTCTATTAATATATTTGACTACAAATGTTTCTTCATATATAAATTTTTTTGGACAGAGAACGAGCAACCTTATTACCTCTGCCCTAGGTCGGGCCTAAGTGATCCAGAGGAATAACAACAAGAACAAGGTTTGAGAAGATTTACTAATCGTCACAGAAGGATTTAAAGTCGTTACAAAACTAGAATAAGATTTTCAATTTACAAGAACAAGAATAACACGGTTTGAGAAGATGATCCAGAAGATGGATTTTTTTAATTAAAAATAAAAAAATAATTTAATTATAATTATAGTTGAGTTAAATTTTTAAAATTTGTAAAAAAGATCATGCTATATGACACATAATCGAACATATAATCAAATAACTATATGCGAATTGTGTACAAATATCATATATGTCACATTATGATTTGTAGATTTAAAAATAATATGAGTGTCTTCTAAAATAATAATGACACCAAAACAATTTCATTTTTATTGAATTCACCATAAGGTGTCTTGATTTTTGGCATATATATATATATATATATCTTAATTGTACCATTTTGATTTTCTTTCTTAATTCTTTTGATATTTGTTAAAATATCAGTAGATACCATTTTGATCTTTGGTATTTGTTAACACAACCCGCTGCTGAGAGAGGTATAGGAACACGATCTCGTGCAGGATTAATGTCAAGGATTCTCTAGTATTAAGGTTTTTCTTGAGGGCACCTGTAATACTGGTCAAAGAGTACAGAAAAAAATAATTTGTTTTATTGTAAGGATAGATTATAATCCCATAAATTAAGGGAATATGTTCTTATCACATCCCTTGTTCAATTAAGAATAACCAAGGAAACCATGCATATGTAATGGTACAATCCATTACAATTCAAAGCAACATTTCTCCATACCTTATATATATATATATATATATATATATATATATATATATATACTTAAAAAATGCATTAAGAATACTCATTAGCATTTTTCAAAATCTTATTATACCCGAACCTTCTGTTAGCAAGGAATATCCGACAATATTGCCTCGAAAAGAAAACACTATTTCTTTCGTCCCATAAGTTATGATCTTTTGAAGATTTTTTGTGTCATAAGTCATGATCATTTAAAAATCTAAAACTCATTTATACTTCTTTTTTCAAACTTACCTTTATTTATTGCATTCTATTTTTTATCACTTATTTCTTTATCTCTCTTCAATATAATCTTTAAACATTTATTATTATTCTCTCTCCTTTTATTAAATAGGGGTAATTTAGTCAAATTATACCAAATTTTATATCATTTACTCATTTCTTAATATTTGTGAAATCTTATAAATAACTTATGGATTGGAGGGAGTATACTAGTACGTTTTGAATTAGTATCATGGATAAGACTAGTTTAAAATTTAGATTGAATTTTCACATTTACCGATTAAAGTGAGTCATGAGTCTTATCCTCCAATAATCAGAGGTAGTGGTGGAAATGAGCTAAATTATTTGTGCATTATTTGATCTTCACAGATTAAATATTCAATTAAATTTAGGTATTTGAGTATGAGTTTAATTTTTATGTATTGATATTGTAAAGTTACATTGTTGATATATTCCCTTCGTTCGTATTTATCTGTCTTTTTTCAAACAAAATACACCCTTCAATAAATACAATCATTACTTAAATTTTCAATACATTAATTATGTTTTTTCTCACTATACATTTTTTCTCTCCATAATCATTACTTTTTCTTTAATGTTTACTTTTTTTTTCACTACTTACAAAAACCACACCCTACTATATTAAATAGGGATAAACATGAAAAATAACATTTATTACACTCTTGAAAATCATTAAAAGGAAAGGACAAATAAAAAGAAACAATTCTTTTTTCCAATAAAGAACAGTTAAATAGAAACGTAGGAAGTATCATTCATCATTTGTTTTCATTATTTTTATTTAAAAGCTAGTAATAACTATACATTTTTGAATAATGAATAATGTGCTCACGGTGTAAAAAATCTTTACATTATTAATACATGCGACGAGCTATTTACTCTTTTTTTTTTAAAAAAAAAAACTTGTCAAATTTAAGGTATTTATTCTTAGCCCTAAGGGCTAAGATTGAGATTAAGAAATGTTTTAAAAAAATCTCATGATAATAAGATTATTTTGACTTAATCTAATGTTTTGTAGATGTTAGAGAAAGTTTCATCACACTCGTTAGAGAATTTCTTAGTCAAATACTAGTTCAAACGGTATATTCATTTTAATTTTGTAGATGCGACATATTTGAGGTATATATATATATATATATATATATATATATATATATATATATATATATTAATATATACGTCAAATTTTGTTTTTTTTTTTACTTTTTGGGCAGTATCACACTGTTTCAAAGAGGACCTTTAAAACCAAGGAACTCTTGAGAGTCGAGACTAATTGTGCATGAGGTCATGGTCTTATACATCTCCTAGTGAGGTGAGTTAACCGGGAATCGAATCTGAGATTTCTTAGTGTCAGGTCTCATTCCTAAGTTCTCAAATTGGTAGGATCGCACCACTTGAACTCTGTCATATGTCAAATTTTTAATAGAGTACTTCTATAAATTGGCAGGATCACACCACTTGAACCAACTCCGTCATATGTCAAATTTTGAATAGAGTACTTCTATCACTACACCAGAATTAATGATCAACAGCTCCAATTTTAGTCTTTTAACAGCGAATTTTGAGCATTGTCAAAGCATGCGTTGTTAAAAAATCAACAGCGCCAATTCACAGCATTGTTGAAATGAAGCATTGACAACGTCGTCTTAGGTCTCTCGTTGTTGAAACAAATATACTAACAACACCTATTTCAAATCACACTGTTGAAAATAATTGAAAATAATACACTAACAACCCATTTTTAAAACAACGTTGAAACTAAAACATTGACAACATGCACTTTAAAATGGTGATGTGATGTCTTTTCTTTTTTCTTTTATAAAAAATCCTAAATTTTCCTTTTTATGAATTGAAAACGCCATCTTAAAAAAGTGATGCCTTTTCTTTTCAATTTTTTTTTTTGCATTTTTTCATTATTCCTTAAATTTAATTAAACGATATTATAATATTAAATTATTATATGTATGAGACTATAAACAATTCATGAAATAACATAGTGTAAGGACGTATTATTAGGATAAAAAACACAAAATAATTATAAATATTATTGGCAAACAATAACTATACTACTTGTTCATTGCCTAACATCATTCAAGATGATAAACATGGAAAACAAAATTACTAATCAAATATAAAAGTTATATATCTAGTTTTCACTTCGATAGAGTAATAGAACCTGTAATTACCATACAACTTAACAAAAAAAAACATAGATGTTTGTTCAACTTGCAATTCTTGATGACAAATCAATCCATTTCTTTTTCCAATTGCACCAATCATAGCATAACCTACAATTACATTATGAAATCACATCAAACGAAAAATGAAAATCATTATGCATATGATTTAACAAGATAGTGTATGAAGCAAGAATCCAAGAACATAAAGCGTTACATAGAGCAAAATATTTTTTTTAAAGAACAAAAATATACTATATAGAAAATTTGTCATTATATATTACTCTAAATATCGAGCTTATGTTATTACAATTCATAATAAGAGGTTAATCATAACAATTAAGATAACTTACCTACAACAAGTGTGTTCCAACATATGTCATCCTTTGAATCCTACAACAAATGTATAAATACACTTTTAGTATGATAGCAGCAATTGATAAAGAAATTAACTGGAATCACAAAGTCTCAAACAATACAAATTCCTTAGTGACATTAGATATATTCCGTATAATATTAGGAAATTGAACACACGTTACCAATATGTAAGTAAGAACAACCAAAATAGTATGGTTTGATATTCCTGTTAAAATTGAGATTGGGTTCATAACAAGAATGATGATTAATATTGCAGGATGCAAACTTTGATCCATGCCAATAGAGCAAGATTTTTGGAGAGCTTAAACAATTACAAATAACTAAACATATATGCTTTCAAGTTCTACAATATAACAGATACAAAATCTTTACATGCTAGTCTAATTTAACATATAATGCAAATTCAGCTGCTAAAAAATGATGATAAGCAATTGGTATGACTAACTTACAACAATAGCATTTGAAAAATCTTGATGAGCACCATTTGATTTGACGGCCATTTTCGCAACTTTGTGTGAAAGAACTTTTTGCTTAGTGTTCCAATCTGAATTTAACCGAATGCCCTTTGGAATTTCACTTAAACCAAATCCAAGTAGAAATGCACCAGTAACCAGTCCAAATGTATTAGAGCAAGCCATGGTAACATCCATAATAATATCACTCCTGCAAAGTATTATCACACAAGTTAATAAGACTTGGAGAGCTTACCCAATCAAACACATATCAATGAACATTCACACATGGGTTAACATAACAAAGGTCTATCTTCCCAATTAAAAAGTAGGCACAGGTTGAACAAAATACTAACCTTCAATCCAGGATTTCATATCTTATTCTATTCTCAATGAAATTAAAGAAATAAGACTTCAATTTGAACCCCTTGACGATTTTTCAAAAACCTACAAAATTAGATAAAAGAGCCAAATAAAGACAAAAGAGAAGATCTATGTATAATTTGGTTGAGCAGCCTAGGTTTTAGAGCCACTAATAAGTTCAACAACATTTGCCTGAGCCTGAAACCGGAAAGGAGCATAATCCCAGCTAAAAAAACTCTTTGAAACAACCATTAATTTACGATAAGTGATAACAGAGAATTTTAAAAAAAAAGTTAGTGTATTCCAGATAAACTCAAGAAAAATAAATCTTTTTCCAGTGAGAATTAACACTCTTGCAGGAACTAATGAGCCAGACCAGATTTTTTGCAATAACTGGCAAATAAACTGAAACTAATGCAAAACATGTAGTATCATATTTCACTTAAATCTCAACCTCAATCCAAAAATTCACACACACATTCATATTGAAATGACATCATAAAAGATTAGTTAGTCTGAGTTTTCACCAAAGGAGGTTAGGCACATTAAAGGAAATAAGAAACACAAATGGGAGAGGAGAAATTTCAAAACCAATGAAACAGTAGATACTAAAGAAAGTAATAGGCGAATATAAGTTTAGAGAGAAACATTATACCAATAATTGTTGCCACACCCTTTATCTTCCTCAGCTTGACCACCACTCATTCAACTCGCCGTCACGGACATCGCTACCCCTGTTGTTGTTGCCTCCATTAAGAATACCAACTTCTTCCGACAAGATCTATACATATGAAATCAGAATACCAATTGTGGAACAAGATGCAACCACTAGTTGAATTACTCACACAACATACATATATGAATATGAACTATTTTAGACACTTCTACAATATTTATTTTATTTGTACACATAAAAAAGATAGTCTTCATCATCGAAAGATGCTTGCAATTGCTTGTAATTCCTTGTTTCAGCAGTAACATTTGGAATGTCGAAATCAAAGAAGTTTTATTTTACAGATTCTGCAGGTACAATTGTTGCACCTGAGGTTCTTATCCAAGAGAATTTCCATGACTATAATCTTGACGGCAATATGAAACTGTTTTTTCTTTTGGGTGGGGGACATCACGTGGCAGCAGGGGATCAGACACTCAGAATGGCATGACAATTTGCTACTTGAATTTACACGATTTCACTCTCCCACCTCTACATAGTCACTATTGCCAAGAATAGTTAGTTTTTAGTACAATGTGGAAATTAAATATAATGAAGAGTGTGCCAAAGAAACTAGGCCCTACATCGAGAGCAAGTACAACAGAAAAAAAAAAGAAGTATGCGTAAGACATAAATCCAAGGGACAAGCATTAGTACCACAAACATACCCCTCTTGTGAACACATACATAATTGGGATTGGCGCCCACCTCAATATTGATATATTACATTATTTTTATCATCTACGTCAGTTGACAGAACAAAGTATCGGCACATTTCGATAGTGTAACAGATTGTTAGCTTATGCTAGTTGTCCAGTGACATGTTTTTTTAGAACAATTAAACTGCTGGTTTATTACCTGGCTCAAACACATCTAATACAAAGAACATAAATCAACCTTGTTCCTTTATATTTTGCATTCACATAAATCAATAAAGATTGAGCATTCTGCATTTTCGGAAAGTTAGCAATAATGCGAAGACGAAAACACGCGAATGATTATTGAAATTGAAGTTGCATAACAAAACATGTCTATTCATTTCCATGAAATTAGCATAAACATTATCTAATCAAAATGTCACCAAAACGGCCTAACCAAAATCTGGTATTTGTATAATAATGCATACATAGAGATAAATATACTATTATTGACCATCCTTCTATAATGCCTAGCTAGAAAGATAAGGGAGCTATGCTCTCCACATACTTACGAACTTTTTTGTGCCCAACACCATCACTTGGGAATTGGAAACGGCTCACAAACTGGCCTTCAGAGCTATATGATTCCAAACTACCTTCTTCAAACTCTTCTCGCAGTACTTCTCCTAGAAATTCAGGACCACCCTTCCAAGTAGCATAAATTAAAAAGCTACGTCCATCAAAGGGACCAAGGTTATACATTTTAGTCCAGCTGCTATCTTGTTCCAAAATCCACATATAAAACCTCGAATAATGATCATCAGGACTAAAATAGTTTGCAACATAGGCAACAGAATCATTGACCTCAGTAATAAATTCAATTGTATAACAACCTTCTTCACCTGGCTGCTTCATTTTGTGGAATTGATTGTTGCGAAAGTCAAAGCAAAGCATTTTACGTCGAGCGTTGTCAGGCTCATCCCTTTCCAAACTCCGGAAAGAGGTATTCCATCTGAACCTCCTCGTATGGTTGGGATTCGGAGATGATGGTGATGCGGTTACCGTCATGGCAGAGCATGAGAAGCTCCTCCTTCTCTAGCATGAGGGTGTGGTGATCGTTGATGAAAATGGGAGTTTGGAACAAAGCATCCCAGCGCCTTTCGACACATTTGAATCGCAGAAGAGACTTCACCGGCAGCCTCACAAGTATATTAGCAATCAGATCATCAGGCACATCACTGCTGTCAGGAAGAGCCATTGTCATCAGAGAAAGAGAGAGTGTGTTTTGGGATCGATCGATCGTTCCAGAGAGAGGGGAAATGTTGTTGGTTCAATGTATGTATGTATATGTTTGTTATAACTGATAGGATATTGGGCCTTAACAGTAGAGTTGGCAAAATGGCCCGAGCAGAATAAGCTAATATTTAGGCATGGCAACTGGGCGAGTTTTGATAAGCCATCAAGAGTGGGGGGATTCGGGTGCGGGTTTCAGGATAGCGGGTATGAAAAACTAAAACTCAAACTCATCTCCGTCGGGTTTGGGGAAACCTGCGGATAACCCATCCAATTATTTTTTAAAATTATTCTTTATTGTATTAAACAAAAATCACACATAAAATACATGACAATTCAAATAATATATAATAATAAACGTCATATTTTAAAAATATCTAAAAACATAAGAATTAAATCATGATTTTGACTACATATGTTAGTTTGATTTTACCATTTAATTATAATTATAATGAAAATTATTCTATTCGTCCCTAATTATAAGACTCCTTTGAGAGATTTCACGTCTATTAAGAAAGTTGATTAATTTAGTAAATTGTATTGGAAATGTGAACTTTTTATGTATATTTTCAAAATTACCCCTATTAATATTATTGGGAATCTAAAAAGTGTTAAATAAATAAGGGTGTTTGTGGAAAAAAGTAATTAATGGTCATTGAAAATTGTATGGGGTCTTATAAATAGGGACAAAATAGAAGTGTCAAAAGGATCTTATAATTAGGGAGGGAGAGAGTATTTAAATTTTATATCAGAGCGGGTTTGTGAGCGGGGGCAGGGCGGGTACTTAAAATACCATACCCGCCCTACCCCCATCTTTTAAAGCGGATTTCGGTTTCGAGTTTTTCCAAATCCAATCAAAGTAGATTTCCCCCACCAAAGTCGGGTCGGTTTTAAGCGAGTACCGGCGGGTATGAGTTTTTTGCCATCCCTACCAATATTAGAATGTCCTCTTTGTTTTTTTTCCTCTCATACGTTGCACGGTTTAAAAATTAGAGTTTTTTTAACCTCAATCCTTAGTATTGAGTATAAGAGCCTAAAAAGGGAATAAGTTTCATTGAAAAGCGTTATTTTGAAAGAATCAAAAGACTTTATATTTATTTTTTCAATAAAACTTATTTTTTATTGGGAAGTGATATGGGCTTCCAATGGAATTTAATATCTTAAATAGAATTAATAAAGTTTCAATTTTTTTCTATCTTATTTTGATTTTTTTCCAAATTAAATACACCTCAATTTATTTTTATACCTATTTATTAAATTTAAGTTATATATAAATGACATTTCCTTATTATATTCTACTACCCCCTCGATCTTTATTACAAGCACCCTGTAGGGTTAACCAATAATAAATCCTACAGCTACAGGATAAGCATGAACTCTCTAGTACATGATAAGGGTGAATAACTCATCCTTCTTATCCTCTAAGAGCCACGTCAGCCCTACTCGGCCGAACAGGCCCATAAGGCACCACAACACAACTTCCCCTATAAGTATCGCCATACTATAGGGGCTAAGGTACGTTCTCACATCCCTACCCTCAAGAACTACGTGTGGCTTGATCCCCTTATCATTGGGGGTACGTAGGACCGGAGTCACCCTCGTCAGCTGCAACAACCCCAAACACACATCGTGGTGTTCAGTGTTTAAGGACACTACATTGGCGCCGTATGTGGAAATTGTTAAACTTCGATTCCCATCCACATTAAAAAAAAAGGAGGTAGTGGGAGTTGTACATCTCCTTTGTTGCGGCTGCGGAGGCTGCGCCCCATTCACTGGCGCTGCTGGTGCTCTTCATGGCCTAGACATCTAGTTCATCTGATGCATCGCATAGCAACATGATCTCGGCGTCCTGGGGCGGCAACAGCAACATTAACACTGCCGCATCTAGTTCGACGGTACGATGGTGCGGCGGCGCGACCGGGCAGAAGAGGCACAGCCGCGATGGTACCATCTCTCTCTTCTCGCCACCGTCTCTCTCTCCACCATCGCGCAAAGCACCGCCACTTCTCTCTCCCTCCTTCATTCTCAAAGTCAGCATGCTTATCCCTGCTCTGTTGGTGCGGCTTCAGATTTGTGAGCACCAACAGCCCTGTGAGCACCACCATTAAGCCTAACTTGTGACTTCTATCAAACAACAGAGGCACCTCGGTTACAATCATGCTCCAGTCCCAAGTATTCAAACGATCCCAGTTCGAATCGACTTAAAAACAATCAGAACCGCACCAACAGCCCTGGACAAAGACGAATTGGCGGCGAGCCAGCAGGAAGAGCGAGAGAGAAGCCGAACCAGAACCACCGCCGCACCAACCCGTGAGATTGCACCCTCGCCGTCGACGCCGCCACTAGCGCAAGCCTTCATCGTTTCGTTTTCTGATACCACCAAGGCAAGCAGTTGCCGCCAACGTTTCCGGCGAGCACACCATAGCTGCACGATCTCACCATCGCAAATCCCCTTTGTGCCCATCGCCGTGTTCGATAATGTCTGGTCTCTCGCCGCCGTCGGTCATGGGGAAGAGCAGCGCTCCTTCCTTACGGGCCGCCCCTGCACATCGATAACGACGTGAATAGTAGCAGCCACCATCGTTATGGTGGCAACGATGTGTGCTCGCGCCGCCACCACCGTGAGGCTTGTGCGCCCCTCCGCACCCGCGATCAATCGTGGCCACCGCCGCTGCCACCGGTGCAAACCGCACCATCTGTAGTGGTCTTTGGCCCCTTGGCCAACCGCCGTCGTCTTCGTGGCTAGGAGCTGCGCCGCTGTTGAGGGGTTACCTTCACACAACAGCTTCCTTGGATGCAAAAGAAGACCTAATGGGCCTAGGCCCAAATTATTGAAAAGTAATATGGGCCTAACACAGGCCCAAATTAAAAAATATATTGTGATGTATATTGGCCTAATAAAATAAAAAGGGCCTCTACAGGCCCAAACAAAAAAAAATATTATACGGGCTTAATTGATACAGGCCCAAACAAAAAAAAACTATACGGGCTTAATTGATACAGGCCCAAATAAAATTCAACATTCAAATAAGGAGCCGCCTCATCAGCAAAACAAGACTGACTCACGCCTCAAATCCAGGGAAGTAGTCTTTTTATTTTTATCATGTATATTGCCATATCATCATTCATATCATGATGCTACTATTTGACTACGTGCTATTGTTCAACGTAATTACGATTAATTTAAATGAGTATCTTGATATGCTCTTTAAAATTATCTGAAGAATTAAAATTAAATATTTTTGCTAATTTATTATAATATGCTTCTTATTATTTGATAGTATATGACATCATTATAAATATTCTTTTAAGATACATGACATGATGCAAAATATTCTTCACAATAAATGTCATTATCTATTATTTACAGTTATTCACATCATTATTATTATTTTTATCACGCGTGATATATTTATAATCATGTTTCTTTTCGTAGACAATCTTCTATGATTTACGAGGGTATCAACCTCAATTATTGTCATTATCCTATTTATTACGTGCGATATTTTTAAATCACACTACTTCTATCATGATATTTTATATCCACCTGCCAATAATTTTCATTATTGCAATTCCCTTATTATAAATTGTCAAACGACAACCGCTAAAATTAATTTTTCTGTACACATATACGAGGTACATGGTCCGAGCTACTAGACCACCCATTTCAAGATTTTCATCAATGGGCATATCATTTTCCGAGCTCTGTGAATATAATTATGTCACTCTATTCGGAGCATGGTGATAACGGAAAGGACCCCTCGCGCCAAATTTCCCTCTTTTACCTTGTCCCCGAGTATAGAGAGCCTCGTGCTCGGTTCCCCACTCCGAATACATGTGGTAACTGCGCGCGGACCCTCGGCAGCGTCCCCCTATTGGTATCTCATACATTCAGGATAGTGGGAACCATGCATTACCTCGGTTTCATAAGACGACTGTGGAAACCTAGCACCATGTTCCATAGCTAAGTCAACTGCTCGACGGAGCTCATTTGGAAAGGAAGAACAGAAGACTTCAATCCAACATTTCTCACCTCGGCGATTCAGGTTCAAGAAAGGACGGTCAAACCTATCAAAATTCATGGATAGTCTCATAAAGACTAACAGGGAAAGATCTTTCTCATTACCCCATTAATATTATTTCAATTACATGGTTTAATTGTCATAATCATTATTATTGAATCACTTACCACATGACATGTGTTATCTTAGATAATAATCGTAATTAACAGTGAATTAATTCATACTTCGCTAATTAATGTCATTACATATCATCTATTACTTGATATTCTAATCGTTGTTTTTATACATCATAAAAAGGTACAAACATAACGATCGGATCTGCCGAGCATGATGACCTATGTTAATTCGAGTCCGAGTATGACGACCCAACTTAATTCAAGTCCTTCACACCGGTTGCCGATCATTTTTCCTTGGTTTGCGCACCATCGCGATCTTACCTATATGGTAGAACGGTCCGCAGTGCCAACACCTAGTGATCTAATTCGGATCTAGCATCTCCGAGGAACCACACAATGTTGATTCCACACCCACAACTCGCAAATATTCAACCTTCGCTCGGCGTTCGCCTACACAAATCTGAATCCGACAGTCTCTCAAAGAGGCTTAGATGAATACTATTTAATTGGCGGAAAACAACTCACACCTTAAAAGACTTCTTAACTCGGCACAAGCCTCTTCAGGCTTTATCGAGTAAAGGGGTTGGTTATGCAATGGAGTAAAAGTTTGCTTCAGCTTTGTTATTATGATGATCTATCAGCTTGCCTTCTCTACCTGTTCTTGCTTCCTCGGCTTCATTCTTTCCCTTCTCGGCATTCTCGGCCGCTTCATCAGCTCGATAAACTTTCGATGACGTCCACTCGAGTGACCTTGTTCGGCCATGAAGCTTACTGCTCGGCGGGTAGAATGGACTCCGACTCTACAAAATAATCCGAGAAGAACTGTAAAGCCCTGAGCAGCAGATGCTCCGACAATATTTGGGTGCCTTCGCACCACATCTTTAGAACCTCTCACCGAGCTTTCGGACCTATACCGAGTCCGAGGCCCACTTTGATCCCGAGCGTTTCACAGACCTTATGAACTCGACACAAGCCTTTTCAGGCTTTACCGAGTAAGGGACTAGTATGTGATGAGGCATATACGTAGCTGACATTGGCCGACCTTGATATTGGTATTATATGATGCATAAGTTACTCGAGATCAAATGTCGTGCCAAAGAGGACCACCACGTCCCATGAGGCAACAAATTGATAATTTACCTTCCTTATTAAGGACATATGTTAAACTCACTCACTTCGGATCATGTTCTTACGCACTTGCCCACGATCTCGGTTAGCCGGCCAGATCGGCGAGGCTACAAGTGAAAACGAGGATTGCGACCCGATAACTTGGCTTAGCCTCTCGGCTCAAAGCCTCTCGGCTCATATCTGGCCCAATACATCGCGGATCGAGGAATACACCTCGGCTAAGGTTGTCATTCCGACAGCAATCCCTCATAAACGTTAAGATCCAACTGGTGATAATCTTGGCACACCTCGAACTCAAATAACAGTTTGAGTCGTGCCAGCATACCTTGCCACAAGTCTTTCGGCTTTCACCATGGCAACCGCATAAAAGGATGTCTCCTTAAAAGCATCATGACTTTAAAAACAATAGTTCAATTCGACTTTGAACTCAGTACATGATGATACACGACTAAGGGCCTTGACTGCGAACAGTCTTATACGTCCTAATCAACCATCCACGACACTCCTCCGTTTAAAAAGTTCTCAACCGCAAACAACGTTTTATGTCACCACCAACTCTCAGAAGCTCAGCACAGGCTCTTCGAGCCTATACGAGCTTGGGGGGCTTGTAGGGTTAACCAATAATAAATCTTACCGCTACAAGATAAGCATGAGCTCTCTAGTACAGGATAAGGGTGAATAACTCATCCTTCTTATCCTCTAAGAGCCACGTCAGCCCTACTGGGCCGAACAGGCCCATAAGGCACCACAACACAATTTCCCCTATAAGTGTCGCCATGCTATAGGGGCTAAGGTACGTTCTCTCATCCCTACCCTCAAGAACTACGTGTGGCTTGATCCCCTTATCACTGGGGGACATAGGACCGGGGTCACCCTCGTCAGCTGCAACAACCCCAAACACACATCGTGGTGTTCAGTGTTTAAGGACACTACACACCCTTTTTGTGAGAGAGTATTATGCATGGATGGGATTATTACATAATGATAATGACAGTTGTGCATGTTGTTTAGATACCAACTGATCTATTAATTAAATACTCCCTTCGTTTCTTATTATTTATTGTTTTTTGAGAGATTTTTATGTTTTTTTTATCTGTCGTATTGAGAATTTCAAGAGTTTAATAAAAGTTATTTTTCATGTCTGCCCCTTTTTAATAAGTATTGGTTTATGTAAGTAGTGGAGAAAAAAATTAATGATTATAGAAAGAGAAAGAGTATAGTGGAAAAAACATATAATTAATGTATTGAAAATCTGAGTAATGATTAAATTTCTTAAAGGATATGTTTTGTTTAAAATATGACAGATAAATAGGAACAGATGAAGTAAATACCTTTATTATGACAAGCCCCTGTCCAACTTCCTTGCGCGTATTTCCCTTTGCATTTTTATCTACTATACTTATATAAAAACATCCCTTTTCGAGGCACCACGTTTGTCGGAGAAGTTTCCAAGCACCACGTTTGTTCGCTTAAGGAGTATTCGCACCAGAGCATTTGTAGGTAGATAATATCATATTTAATCAAAATTATAATTTCAAATAAATAAATTATCTATATGCAGAATATGTTGAATCATTATCCTCATTTTGTTAAAAAAAATCATTATCCTCAAAAAGATCGATAAATACAAAGAGATGATGCTTGAGCATTATCTGTATGTGAAATCATTATCCTCAGTTTGTTGAAAAAAGAAGTAATCATTATCCTAAAAAAAATATTTGAAAAAAAAGATCACTATATATAACATGATCTCACCTTCATTCTTTACCTTTATTTCACTTTCACATCTCTCTACTTCCAAGAATTCTCTAATTTTACTATTTCGTATTTTATGTTCCTAATTATTTATTTCTTATTTTATATTCATATTCTTATTCAATATTCATATTCTCAATCCTAATCTCAAGATTCTAAACAAATACAATCAAAGTTTCTTTTCAGAAGCATGTGGGTGATTTAGGAGTGAGGAAAGGAAGAAATAATATGAAGAAGGAGAAGTCTTCTTCTTCTACAATCAAAGCTCTTCCAAAAGAGTTGGTGGTAGAGGTTCTGACAAGGGTGGCATCTTTGGTTTACACATGAGAAAGAATTATCTTTCTTGAACCGTTGTAGGGAGAGTGGTAACTTTGAGATTTCATATCGTGAAGGAATGGTAGAATATTTTAGTTCTATGAAGGTAGATTCGGATATTGAGAATTTGAAGAAAGTCACTATGGTAGTAACCCAAGTATATATGTTCACCTTTGTTTGGATTTTTATTCTTTTATAAGGTATACTTATAATCTAAATATATAAGAAAAAGGTAAGTATTGTTACATTGTTAAATATTATCGTCCTCAAAACATAATTCATTATTTTTAAAATAATATTTGAAAATCTTGCTTTCACGACAATTTAGTACCTGAAAAAATTAAGTTAAATAGATTATTCAAATTTTTCACATCATTCTTCCAACAACATTAAAATATCATCATTAATTCTATTTAATAATTAAATTAAAATTAAAATCCTATAAATAAGTCTCATAATATATTAAAAGATAACAACAACATTAAAAAAAACAGGATACAAACTACAGACCCAAAAATATAAATATTTAATGAAATCAACAGCGTGGATTTGTCCGGGATCATTGGTCCCGGACCACACAATAATTCTTCCTTAGCATGGCTCTACCTTTGATTTTGGGTAAACAAACTCCCTTCAATAATCATATAATACTCGATTCAGTAAAACAATGCAATTAACCAAATTCATTTTATGAAAATAACGCTCAACCAGTGTTTCTGTCACATGCTAAAGAGAAATAACACGATAATGATAACATAAGGCAAGGAACTAGATGAACAACAACAACATTAAAAAAAAACAACATTATCTAAATGTATATTAAAAGATAACAACGACATTTAAAAAAAATACAAACTACAGACCCAAAGATAAAAACAGCTAAATTCAATCTAAATCGCTTCCTACCTTTTCTTTCGTAATCACTTTATTTAAATGTATTATGGAGATAAATTTATTTGTTTTTTATTACAATAATTATGAAAAAAATAATAATTATCAAAAATTTATAACAAAAGTTCCATAATTATTTTCACAAAACCACTTTTTAGTAAATTAAATCATATTCATTTAAACATTTCTAAACATCAAGGGAACTAAAAATAATCTTTTACCAAGGCATGAAAAATTCGGCCATCACGTCCCAAAGAGAAAAAATTTATTTTTCCTTAATCCTTTTTCAAGGATCCATATTTCTTTTGGGGAGTTGTCATTTGGCTTCCTAATAAAATACAACAAAGAAAAACAAAATAGAACCTTTTTGCATGCTATTAAAAATCCTCTCTTTTTTTTTCACAAAATGCAACACTTTCACCATCCAAAGTCTCACGTACATATTTATAAATTATTTCCTTTCATTATTACTTAACATGCAAAGCTTCTAATCATACAATAAAAATTACTTTAACAAATTTTCATTTCTTTTACAAAAGTCAAGTCTAACCAAAAATAAATTAATTTCCCTAACACTTTTACATGCACCGAATATTACCTTCTCAAATAATTATTTTTCGCTTTATAAAAATTTAATCCTTTAATCATTTGTTTATTCAAACCGAAATAAATAGGTGAAAGAAAATAAAACTAATCCACCCAATACATATATTCATGCACCGAAGCAACAAAAGAAACAAATATTGTCACAAAATATTTAACACTTAAATCAAACAAAACTCATCAAGATATAGACATGCATGTACTAAAAAAACAAAACCACTCTAATATATATATATATATATATATATAAACCGAAACACACAAAAATTATTAACTCAGAAAAATATTATTCACATACATATATACATATATACAATAACCTCAATCTACACATAATAATTATATAAACCGAAAATAACAATTAAATGAACTTAACATAAAATAAATCAACATGCACATCCTTTATTCTTCAAAACAAACATAGATCTTGACATGCATGAAATTAAAAATAGTAGATCTAAACAAAACTCAACATGCATGAAGTTCTCATACTTTAAAAATAAAAATATGATAGCTCTTAAATTCCATGAATATGAAAGGATGCAAGAACATACATACACTTGATGATAATGACTAATATAGTCATGCATGCATGCACATAAAAGTATTCTTAGAAAAATGAGAATAAAGAGCTTACTTCTTGAAAGCTTTGAAACAAAGAAAATCCTTTGAGATTATATGAAGATGAGACATCCAAAAATGAAAATGCTCCTTGAATGATGAAAATTAAGTGTATAGGCCTTTTTAAGAATTAGAACAAGAATGTTTTCTAACTCCTTGAATGATTCTGTTTTAATGGTGGGAATGGGAAATATTTTTGGTCTTTTAATGGTTGGAAACTTAGAAGGGTTGGATGATAGATTGAATGAGAGAAGAATGAGCAGAAGGAAGACAAAAATTTTGGGCTTAGGAACCAAGAGGAGTTCACGGTTTTGGCAAGAAAAAGAGAAGAAGAACTTTGCTCTTTTTGGTTCTCTTGAAGGGAAATGAGAAAAATGAATGAATATAGTTTTCAAGTGTACTTCATAAAGTATGAAATCTGAATGAAGAACCCCTCCCAAGGCTGGTCATATGCGTGCAAGTGAGTAGGAAACACAAGGTCATGGTCAAAATTAAAAGTTGTGTAAGAGTACTTTGGATGCTTTTGGCCTTGAAATATGGCTTTTTTTTTTGCTGCCCAAGACTGACCAAGCATGCAAATAAAGTAATCTTGGAAGCTCATGAGTAGGGCTAGGCATGTAAAAGGGTAGGCTAGGGCTAGCTTTAACTTATTCCAAGTGTAGGCTATTTTAGGTAGTATTTTAGGATTTTTAGGATACTTAATGTATGATAAATGGGTAAAATATGATAAGTATGTGTAAAATAACTCCTCATAAAATTTAAATCACTTTTATACAGTAGGTATATGAAAATAAAAATTTGAATTGATAATTCATAATTCTTCTAATTATTTTTCAAGAAGACAAAACACGAAAATGGTAAAAATACTAGTTAAATCTCAAAAATCGGAAATAAAGACAAAAATTGCAAAATTTCGAAATCCTTCTCCAGATTTCATCTAGATAATGTCTAGATTGATAAAATAATTTTCTACAAAATTTTTGGCTTTGGAATCATTCGACTCCGAATTAAAACGAAAAAGTTATGCAATTTCGACGAAAAGTAAATTCCAATTCAGAATTAGTTTTTAATAAAATTTCAAACCCTCTCTTGATTTTCTAGCACAAGCACGAAATTCATACACTTGGAAGTGTAAAATGAGTCAAGATTTCTCGATTCTCTTGGTTTAGAATTTCTTCGAAAAGTCACAGATCAAAACCGTAATGTGTAAACGCGAAAAATAAAATTATGCGAAACAAACAGAATTTTATAAAATCGACAAGACACTATATAAAATATCAACACAAACTTAATTCTATATTTTCAATATGATCGCTTTGATTATAAATTTTTCTGATTCCGATTTACAGATCAAAAGTTATGAATTTTCAAACCTAACTAATAAACCCTTTTTTAAATCAATAACGAATACTCTCTTCAAAACGCAAATAAAATAATTTATTATCATAAATCTTTTAAATCACCAAAAGACAAGGATCACATATTTAATCAATTTTAAAATAATTTCCTCATTCTCACGTATAATTATAAATCAAATAATATTTTCATTTAAATTCAAAAAGAATCGACCAATTAGTGTGGTGGACTCGGCTAGGCCGACCTCCACGCGGCCCTCACTAAAGACCTAAGGACCCTTTAGGAAGCCCTCTGTACGTCTGGCCGAGCTCAAAGCTCAACGGCCGAACATATGCCAGATACGGGCCGACCTCGCGCTCCCACTTAGGTTCGACCTCCCAGTCCGACACCTCCCTGAAGTCCGACACCAAGGACATGATGACATCATTCCATCTTATCCGCAAGGACAACTCACCTCATCCTTATCCACAAGGACACCTCACCACTCTTAGCTCATTACAGGCTGGCCCTACTTGGGCCCCAAGCAAGCCCATTAGGGCAACCAGCTCTCCCCTATAAGTAGCACAATACTACATGGGGCAAAGGTACGTCCTCTAACCCTAATCGCCACTCTCACACTCCAGTGATTAGGGTTACTCATTGGCTCTTCTCTTAGCCACTAAAGGATTCCCACCAAACATCACACATCAACCCTAGTTTGAGAGCTCTCTAAGGCGTTCTTCCCTGACCTTGGAGGGTCTCAGTACCTAGGACATCACATTGGCGCCGTCTGTGGGAAAGATAAATTTCACCCCCACCAAAACCTACCATGTCTGACGTTCCACCGGTTCAGAGGAGAGGAAGGGGGCGTCCTAGGAGGGTGCCTTCACCGGAGGACCTGTGTTTGCACCTCGAAGCTAACAGGGCAGCAAGGCCCTCACCACCCCTCCCTCCTCACCCACGGTTACTATTGCTGACACCCAGGTGGCATCCCGACGAGCGAGCTATTGGCCAAGTCTCAGCCCCCGATGGGCCCCAACAACAATTAAGAAATTTTGTTATGCCAGAACTGTTTAACGCACCGGAAAGCCTCCGGGTGGAAACTATCTCTGGAGGTTTCGCCGGTGGCGGTGAGAAAAAATCGGAAAGGAAAAAGTATATCAGCCAAGTATTAGCGATTCGCCACAAGCCGATAGGTAAAAAGCCATCTCAGAGCATCCCCATCAGCTTCTCCGAACAGGATTTGGAAGGCATCGTCTCCGACCACAACGACCCGATGGTGATCGCGGCGATGATTGCAAACTTTGAAGTCGCCCGAGTCCTTGTCGATCAAGGCAGTTCGGCCGATATTCTTTTTATGCACGCGTTCCAAGCGTTGAAACTGAGGACACCCGACCTCAGAGAATTTGAAGGTAATCTCATCAGCTTTACAAGTAAGGCAATTCGCCCCTTAGGAGCCATCCATCTCCCGGTAACCCTAGGCGAGCACCCTTCGGCCTGAACGGAGATCATCAAATTCTTAGTAGTTGATTCTGATTCCTCTTACAACGCTATCCTGGGAAGAATCTGCTTACAAGCTTTTGGGGCAGTGGTCTCAACTGTCCATTTAGCCATGAAGTTCATCGGTTCGGACAATAAGATCGTCACGATCAGAGCCGACCAGCTCAAAGCCCGACTTTGTTACAACGCAAGCCTACGGGAAATTAAGAAGAAACAAGAAGATCTTACTGGCCCGACGCTGGCCAGAGGGAAGGTCTTTTTGGCTGAGTTGGATGTTCGGGCCGAGCAGGATGATCTTAGGCCCTCTCCTCAGGGGGATTGGTCGGCCATCCAACTCGACCCCTCCGATCCCAGCAAAACGGTTAGAGTGGGCACCGATCTCCCTCAGAAGATTCGGGACGAGATCATCGATCTATTACGAACCAATTCGGACCTGTTTGCTTGGACATCGACCGACATGCCAGGAATCGATCCGAACTTCATCTGCCACAAACTCAGCATGGACCCAAAGGCAAAGCCAGTAGCTCAAAAGATGAGACGAGTTGGGACGGAAAAGGCAAAAGTCATTCAGGAAAAGGTTTCCGAGCTGTTGGAAGCAGGTTTCATCAAAGAGGTACCATATGCCGAATGGGTGGCGAACACCGTTTTGGTAAAGAAGGCAAACGGCAGTTGAAGAATGTGTGTAGATTACACCGACCTCAACAAAGCCTGCCCGAAGGATCAGTATCCACTGCCGATTATTGACCAACTCGTTGATAATTCGGCGGGATACCAATTATTATCTTTTACTGATGCCTACTCTGGGTACAACCAGATCCCCATGTACCCCCAGACCAAGATAAAACCACATTCACAACTGGAAAGGCAACTTATTGCTACACCGTCATGCCTTTTGGGTTGAAGAATGCTGGGGCGACTTATCAGAGAATGATGAACAAGGTTTTTGACGGCATCATCGGTACCACCATGGAGGTTTATATTGACGACATGATTACCAAGAGCAAGAAAAAAGATGATCATGTCCGAGATTTAACCGTGGTCCTCGAAAGGGTAAGGGCACACGGAATGAGGTTGAATCCGGAAAAGTGCACTTTTGGAGTTCCCGCGGGCGCCTTCCTCGGCTTCGTGCTGTCCGAGAGGGGAATCGAAGCCAACCCCGACAAATGCCGAGCCATATTGGAAATGAAGAGCCCTGCCGATCTCAGAGGAGTGCAGCAGCTAGCAGGGAGGATGGCCGCACTATCAAGATTTCTCCCTCAGGCTGCTAGAAAGGCCCTACCCTGGTACCAACTGCTAAAAAAAGGCACAGCTTTTAACTGGGATCAGGAGTGTGAAGCCTCTTTCCTGGCACTCAAGGAACACCTCTCTTCTCCTCCAGTCCTCTCCAGCCCCCTTCCGAGGGAAAGTCTTTTTATTTACCTTTCTGTCGGTGATTCCGCCCTCAGCTCCGTGTTGGTCCGAGATGAGGGCCGAAACGAGTTACCCATCTACTTCATAAGCCGAGCTCTACAAGGTCCCGAGCTCCGGTATACCAAGATCGAAAAATTTGCGTTTTGTCTGATCCTTGCTGCACAGCGGCTTCGACAATATTTCCAAAGTCATCCTATTGTCATAAGAACCGCCCAGCCCATAAAACAAGTTCTCCAGAAGCCCGACCTCGCTGGGAGAATGATGGCATGGGCAATTGAACTGTCTGAGTTCGATATCTCCTATGAACCGAGGAAGGCAATTAAGTCACAAGCCTTGGCGGATTTTGTGTCGGAGTTTACAGAGCATCACCCAAGCTCTAGCTCGGACTCTTGGGTCATATATGTCGACGGCTCGAGCAATCAAAAAGGAGCAGGAGCGGGATTTATTTTGGAGAATTCGGAAGGCCTCAGCATCGAATATTCCTTAAAATTCGAATTTTTAACCTCGAATAACCAGGCAGAATACGAAGCAGTCCTCGCCGGTCTCCGCATGGCCAAGGAGCTCGGCGCAACCGAAGTCCAAATCCTAAGTGACTCCCAGTTGGTAGTTTCCCAAAATCTTCAAAAATCAATTTATTAAAATGGGGAAATTGCGGGTGTTACATGATTCATTATTCGATTAATGGAGAGTGGGATTGGCCTGTGCTTAGGAGTTTGCTACCTGCTTATATTTGTAAGAGCATCTCCACTAGTGAACCAGTTTCCCGTTCTTAAATGGACTTCACACATTATTTTATTATTATTCACATCTTTTTATACTTTAAGAACCTTTAAGAACGTGAACCACTTTTTCACTCCATCCATGAACCTACTTTTCATTCATAAATGGGTCTCACTACCTACCTCACACTCCTAATATTTTATAATAAATATAACCACCATCAACTAACCATATTTTTTTACCACAAAAAAAAAAAACTAACAACATTTTGAATAATTTATTTTTCAACGGCTAATTTTTTTTAACTTATTTTTTCAGCTAATTTTTTAAACTATTTTTTAAACTAAATTTTTTTCAACTATTTATTTTTTTGCAAACTAATTTTTGCAACGACTATTTTTTTCCACAAATTCAAAAACACAAAAGCATGAAATATCATAAACTCAAATTAGTAATGGTTATTGGTAATTATAATAACACATTTAAAATACATTTCACATAACTTAAAAAAATTACACAAAATTACTTTAGGAACACGATAAATTTTGTAAAGAAGTACTAAAAATACATTTATCATACTCTAATAATCCACACCTTCATAGTGATTCCATACATGCTCAATCAAATTGGCTTGGAGTTGGTTATGGACATCCCTATCATGAAGAGAAGCTCTAATACGTAAGTACTCCTGAAAACCTGGATCGCGATCATTATGTGTTTCTGAACTGTCCACAAGATCAGTGTGACGATCAAAATCCCCAGCATATGTGTCTCGTTCGTCTTCAACAATCATATTATGTAATATGATGCACGCATATATTATACGTCTCAATTGATCCAAATGTCATTGTTGAGCCGGGCACCGTATTATTGCAAATCGCTGTTGTAATACTCCAAAGGCCCGTTCGATATCCTTTCTAAAGCTTTCTTGTTTTTTTTAAATAATTCTCTCTTAGCTCCTTGAGGTAATGAGATGCTTTTCACAAATGCAGCCCACAGAGGATAAATGTCATCCGCGAGATAATACCCCAAATTGTATGGAGTCCCATTGACTGAGAAATTTACCTTTGGTGATTGTCCATTAAGAACATCGGCGAAGACATTGGATCGATTCAACACATTTATATCATTGTTAGATCCCGCAACCCCAAAAAAGGCGTGCCAAATCCATAAATCTGCAGAAGCTACTGCTTCCAACATCACCGTTGGCTTTCCATGATCACCTCGAGAAAATTGTCCTTTCCATGCTACTGGGCAATTCTTCCACTTCCAATGCATGCAATCGATGCTACCCAACATCCCTGGAAATCCATGATCTTCCCCGATTTTCAATAGGCGCTCGACGTCATCATTGTTGGGCCTTCTCAAGTATGTGCACCCAAATACATTAATCACAACCCTTGTAAACCTGTTGAGGCATTTGATCGATGTACTCTCGGCCATTCTTACATACTCGTCAAGACTATCAGCACTTGCTCCATATGCCAACATTCTAATAGCACTGGTGCAATTCTGCAACGATGAATGACCAAGCTTACCAGTTGCGTCGGGCCCCTGTAAGAAATATTCATCATGCTCAAAAACCGCATCTACGATTTTGAGGAATACATGCTTATGCATCCGAAACCATCGACGAAAGTGCTCTTCTGCTTACACCGCATTATCAGAGAAGTAGTCGTTGAACAATCGAACATGGCCTTCTTCACGATTCCTATCTATGTTTGATCTTCTGCGAGTAGGTCTACGTCTGGTGGAACTGCTCTCTTCTTCATCACTACTACTATCAAATAGAAAACTTATTGCTTGCCACACAACACTTTTCTGAAATTCGGGAGGAATATTTGGATCCATTTGAGAGGTATTATGAGAGAAATGAGAATGTGTGGTGTGGTGTCTAAATGAAATAGAAGAAGAAAAGTTGTAGTGTGTATTGGATGAAAATAGAACTAGTATTTATAGATTCAAAAAATTATAACGTTGAATAAAATTTATCCGTTGTGGAGCAACGAATATATGCAACGAATATATTTTGTTCAGTGTGTTCACAACGGGTATATTCACAACGGATATATCAGTAGGACGTAGTGGTAATTTATTTTTTGTTGCCCACTTGAAAAATATCACTTATACAACTTTAAACATAAATTCCACCGTTGGATATGAAGATAAGTATGTAAGGATGCTTGTCTTCAAATTTGAGCAAGATCCAACGGTTAACGAAGAAGATATGAAGTTTTGAAGTTAAAAAAAAAAAGACCACCCACACTACTCGAGTACCATCTTCCTTTGCAAAAAATAATTAAAAAAAAAGCCACAATACTCGAGGTATAAGTACTTTATGGTACTCGAGTTCTCCGATCCATTTCTGTTAAGTTCTCCCCCGTTGCAATTTTTTCTTGTATTTAAAAAAAAAAAAAGGCCACTGGTGAAATAACAACGAACGTCAACTCTCCCCACCCGTATGAACGACGACGAACGTGGCGACCTATATGAACGAACGCTTTAAAGTACCCGCCGGAGATGCTCTAACTATATTGCCTCGATTAACCCTCCTCATCAAGACCAAGGTAATGACTGTGTGGTTTGGATGGAGGATGTGAGTGGCGCTTTTAGCTTGCAATCGGCCTATCAGATTTTAAGTGCTCAAACTCAGTTAATTCCAGAAATGGAAAGGAAGACCTTTGAAGCTGTTTGGAATTAGGAGGGACCTCAACGTGTTCGAATTTTCTTGTGGAAAATGTGCCATGGTAGGCTCCTCACAAATTCTAAACGTGTGCGCAAGTCCAGCCTGAAACCTGGTTGCACTGCCTGTGTGATTGTCCTGAAATTTGCCCTTTTTGGAATCGCATTGTGTCTCGCAATTGCGGGTGAAGTTCAGTGTGACTAGAGGACGTATTTTGGAGTGGCGGTTTGGCTTATTTGGAAGGATAGAAACAGCTTTATTTTTTAGAATAAGAAGGAATCTATCATGAGCCTTCAAATCCAGGCGTTGACTTATGCTAAGCATGTGATTTCGTCCATTGGTAATCATAACAGTATTGCTGCTATGAGGCACGAGCAGTATGTTTCTTGGCATCCTCCAACAGGTAATGTAATTGAACTGAATGTTGATGCGTGTGGGGGTCTTCTTAGAGATGCAACAGGGAGATTTATCCATGGTTTTAGTTGCAATATTGGAGTAGCTACTATCACTAAAGCAGAACTTTGGGGCTTGTTATGGGGATTTCGCATGGCAAAACAGCTTGGTTGTATGGATCTCTGTATTGAGATGGATTCTAAGATTTGTGTTTCCATGATTACGGATGGCTATTCCAGTACTCACCATTGTGGCATCATTATTAGACAGATAAAAGCCTTGTTGGCTGAATTTCAGTTCTCCATTGGTCATGTTTACCGTGAAGCTAACCGGTGTGTGGACACCCTTGCTAATAAAGCTCATGGGGGGGAGGGGGTTTGATTGTATTTTTTATAATTCAGCCCCTGCTTGTATTCACTCTAGTTTGAGAGAAGATGCCTATGGGATTGCTTTCCATAGGATGATTGTGTAGTTCCTTTGGGTTTTTGCCCGTTGATTATAAAAAAAAAAAAAAGTTAGAAAGGCATTAGCAACAAAAACACGTGTCTGCCAGATTATTTTTTTGGTGGACTTTATCAACAAAAACAAATTTCAAACATATGGAGTAAGCAACAAAAACAAAAACACGTGCATAAATGTTTCAAGGGTAAAAAAATATCCAAGAATCCAGTTTAGTAAATGAACATATCCAAGAATCTAACGATGTATGAAAGTTTTCAGCTTACCTCTCCATATCCGGCTAAAAATCAATTTGAAGAATTGTAACACCAATACAGTACCTGACAAAATAACATTGCAGACCTTAATTAGTAAGCAAAGAAATGAAACATCAACAAACTATTTAGTTAAAATTTTTCATTTCAATCAAATATGAGGACATTGATATAGATACACTAGCCTGATCCTTTCTTTCCAGTTCAGCATCTCTAGCCTGAAGTTCCTTCTCCTTTGCTTTGATGTTTTAAAGTTAAAAAGGAGATAATTAAATTTTTGGTCCACAAGAATTGACACAGATACTTATAAGATTTATTTCAAAAAACATTTAGATGGTTTTTGTGCTTAACTGGACCCAATAAAGATGCAACTACTAAAAGCAAATTCAATAATTTAAAGGCCACTTCCATATTGCCAAACATCATTTCAATGAATTTAATCATTAGTCCACTTTTTAATTAATTCTTTCATTTCACTTCAATATGCATATCTCCAACCAATTCCATCATATAATAGCCGATAAAGACTATGCTTGTAAAGGCCATGTTACATGAGCGAGAGAGAGATAGCTGCAGGTGGCCTAAACCAAGAATCAACACCACCATTACCAATAGTGTTGTGACCAGTCTTTCTTTCCAATAGAGGCTTTGGAAAGAGAAGTGAGGGACAGGTTTTATAAGGGCTGGCATCTCTAGAGTGACTTAAACTTGTGATAATTCTCAGGTCATTCCTAATATCCCACTCATGCAAAAAAATAAAATCAGAAATTCATTCAAATAATAAAAAGATTATAAGGTGGAAAAAGTAGACTAACTACCATCTACATTATGGACCATGTTAGCCAAGGAAAGCTAGTTATGTGTGCAAATGAACGCTACCATCCCATAAGGGTTGAGGAAACAGCAGAGAAGCAAAGGGAAGTAGAGTGGACTAATGAATGTATCCTCCACATCTATAATCCAATCCCTGCCCTTCTACCGAGGAAGGAGGGGAAACACTTCTTGCAGCTCCCACTCAACATGACCTTGCCTTTCAACCTATGACTGTATCAATTGGTCAAGATTTCCACAACAACTACTGCGAAGGAGGTTTGAGACACTTCTTCTGCAAAAGGAGAAAAAAATTTACTTAATTACATTATTTTTCATTTTAAAAGGAGACCTATTGAATCTCTCGAGTCAAACCTGCATATCTACTTTGTTGTTCTCTGGGTTCGACAAGGTACACATTGTCATCATCTAGAAAATAAATTCTACCAACTTGAGTTAATTCATGATCAAAAGGTGCCCCAAACCAAATTTCCATAGCCTCTTGAAATCTGCCATCTTCTTGACAAATTAAATTGATTAGGTTTTATTACAATGTGGAAACATAATGAAGACTGTGCCAAAGAAGTAGGCCCAACATTGAGAGCAAGTACAAGAGGAAAAAAAGAAGTATGCATAAGACATAAATTCAAGGGACAAGCATGTGTACCACAATCATACCTCTCTGGTGAACACGATATACATTTGGAATTGGCGTCCACCTCAATATTGATATATTACATTATTTTTATCATCTACGTCAGTTGATGGAACAAAGTATCGCAACATTTCGATATTGTAACAGTTTGTTAGCCTATACTAGTTGTCTAGTGACATGTTTTTTGAGAACAATTAAACTGGTTTAATACCTGACACAAACAGATATGATACGAAGAACACAGTCCCCTGGGCTTGGCCCAACTGGCAAAGGGAGAGCACGCTAAGGCTGGGTTTACCTAGTGGCTACGTGTTTGAATCCTGGCCAGGACGGACATGCCTAAGATTTATGAGGGAGGCGCTCCAGGGACGGGGTAGATATCTCCCCCCAGTTTGGCTAGCCCTCCCAGGTCCAAGGGTCGACGTAGTTGGGTCCAGGCTCTGGGTTATCAAAAAAAAAAAACCTTGTTCCTTTACATTTTGCATTCACATAAAACATTAAAGATTGAGGATTCTGTATTTTACGGAAAGTTAACAATAATGCAAAAGCGAAAAACTGTGAATTACCATAGAAAACGAAGTTGCATAACAAAACATGCCAATTCATTTCCATGAAATCAGCATAAACACTATCTAATCAAAATGTCACCAAAGTGGCCTCATCAAAGTTTGGTACTTATTTCAATAATGTGGACATACATTAATATATTATTATTGACCATCCTTCTATAATGCCTAGCTAGAAAGATAAGGGGGCTATGCTCTCCACATACTTACGAACTTTTTTGTACCCAACTTCATCACCTGGGAATTGGAAACGGTGCACAAACTGGCCTTGAGAGCTATATGATTCCAAACTACCTTTTTCAAACTCTTCTCCCAATTCTTGTCCTAGAAATTCAGGACCATCCTTCCAAGTAGCATAAATTAAATCGCCTTGAGAGCTATATGATTCCAAACTACCTTCTTCAAACTCTTCCAATTCTTCTCCTAGAAATTCAGGACCATCCTTCCAAGTAGCATAAATTAAAACGTTACGGCCATCAAAGGGACCAACGTTATACATTATAGTCCAGCTGCTATCTTGTTCCAAAATCCACATATAAATTTTATAATAATCATCATCAGGACTCTGATAGTTTGCAACATAGGCAACAGAATCATTGACCTCAGTAATAAATTCAAGTGTAATACAAGCTACTTCACCTGGGCATAGCGGCTGCTTCATTTTGTGGAATTGATTGTTGCGAAAGTCAAAGGAAAGTATTTGACGTCGAGCGCTATCAGGCTCGTCCCTTTCCTTTACAATGTTCAACCAGTAACAAACCCCGTTAATAAAATAATTTTCAGCTTGGTGGGGAGAATTGCATGTAGTGAAATTGTGATTAGGGAGAAGAGTCCATGAATTGGTTTTAAGACTATATATCTCAGGGGAGGGAGGAGGCTCAGATTCAATACTGAGCCACACAACCTTGGGCTCAAACTCATCGGAGTTAGGATCAAAGCCGAAACCGCGAAGGGAAAAGCTGAAATCGTCAAGGGTAGGGCCGTGAGAAGTAGGAGGAAGAGCCTTAACCTCTCTGGTGGCAGGATTCCACAAAAGTAACTTATCTTCTGGATATAAATCTCTTTGACCTCCCTCACGAACGGTTGCATAAACACAGAATAAGCCCTTGCAATGACCGTAGAGGTAAACATCTACCACATGTTGATTGAAGGAGGCACGTGAGTCGAACTCCGGAAAGAGGTGTTCCATCTGAACCTCCTCATATGGTTGGGATTCGGAGATGACTGTGATGCGGTTACCGTCATGGCAGAGCATGAGAAGTTCCTCATTCTCTTCCTTGCGGCAAATTTGCATGAGGGTGTGGTGGTTGTTGATGAAAGTGGGAGTTTTGAACAAAGCATCCCAGCGCCTTTCAACACATTTGAATCGCAGAAGAGACTTCACCGGCAGCCTCACAAGTATATTAGCAATCAGATCATCAGACACATTGCTGTTGTTAGGAAGAGCCATTGTCATCACTCATCAGAGAGAAGAGAGTGTGTTTTGGGTCGCTGTTTGTTTGCAACTATGCGTTATGAGACAGAGGAATGTCTTTTTATTTAGAATTAGAATTAGAATTCAGTGTGTTATTTGAGTTTTCTAGAATATTCATTTTAGCCTCTTTCCCTTCTTATTGAACCCAACACACATTCGGGCCGGACCTAACTTATTATTTTGGACCTTAGGATGAATTTTGAGGTTTAGATTCCAGAGTTTTAGTTTATTGACCCTCCACTTAATCACTTGACTTCTTTTTTTGTCAAAATTCAAAATTGTTCTTTTTTTTCCTGGGTTTATAGCACACTCATTGTTGGCCCTCCAACCAGTGTGTGTACAAGGGGATCAGGTGATTAAGTGGGGGGTCAATAAACTAAGACCCTAGATTCCAAACCCTTTAAGTATTTCAAACCCGAGGATGAGTATTATTATTTTATGTGTACAAATAAAATAAATATTGTGGAAGAGTGTCTAAAATATTGTGAGTATTTCAACTAGTGATTGTAGTTTTTTTTCTACAAGCACAAAAAGTCTTGATTTTGACTTTGATGAGCTTATGAACCGTGACCAAAAAGTTCAATAGTGTAAATTTTATATTTTAAAATTCTACATTTTGATATAAAATTTGTAATTATTGGAGTTACGAATTGAAAGTTATGAATTTTTGAAATTCAACTACTATTTTCCTTCAAAATCACTTCATACACTTTCAATAAAATAAAATAAAATACTTACTAACAAAATATCACCTTAGGGAATAAAAGTCACACTCATAAAATATTTTCGTGATAGAAAAATATTTTATAACTACCTTCATAATTTTACTAAAGATAAAAAATCTATAACATATATTTATATACATATATATATATACGTATAATATATATTTATACATATAACCATTAAGAATAAAATTTCCAAATAAATAATTATGCATAATAAAATTAAAGCTATAATTTAATAAATTAAATTGGGGAAAAATTGTGGGTCTTACATGACACCAAACACAGATAGTTAGGCTATTCATAGCATGATCATAATATCAAATTCATTAAAACACATCAATTTTACATTATCGTTTTGTTGGTATAAGACTTATTTAGGTTTTGTTCAGCAAGGGTAGCTAGGAGCTTTTTAGCTAGTTAGGAGCTTTCAGATTTAGTCAATAAGCTACTAGCCCTGTTTGTTAAATACAAATTAGAAGGAGCTTATAGCTTTTATAAAAGGAGTTTGTAGCTTTTGAAAGCTAGCTTTTAGAAAGCTACATGAAGTAGCTTTCTATAAACTAAACTAGCTTTCAATAATTCATATACCAATTATACCCTCAAACAAAATTTAAAATTATTTTACTACCCTTTAATTAATTATTAATTATAATTTAATAAGTTAGTAATAATTAATTAATTTATTAACTACATAATCAATAAATTAAGAAAAAAATGAATTTTAATTAATTATAATTTAATAATTTTTATATTTTATTAATTAATTAATTAATTAACTATCTATTTAATAAATAAAGAAAAAAATTTAAAATTTAAAATAACAAAATGTTCCATGATCTTTTTGATCATTTAATAACTTTTAGCTACTTCAAAAGCTAGTTTTGCCGAACAACACTATTTCAAATAGTCAGCTAAACAACTATAAGCTCATAGCTAAAATCTCACAACTCCTAGCTAGCTTAACAGTTACAAGCTAGAAGCTCATAGCTACAAGTTACAAGCTCACAGATGCAAGTTAGTTTTGCCGAACAGACCCTAGGCTCTGTTCGGCAAGGGTAGCTAGGAGCTTTTTAGCTAGTTAGGAACTTTTAGATTTAATCAATAAGCTACTGGCCCCGTTCGGTGAACACAAATTAGAAGGAGTTTATAGCTTTTAAAAAATGAGCTTGTAGCTTTTAAAAGCTAGCTTTTAGAAAGCTACTTGAAGTAGCTTTCTATAAACTAAACTAGCTTTCAATAACTCATATATCAATTATACCCTCAAACAAAATTTAAAATTATTTTACTACCCTTTAATTAATTATTAATTATAATTTAATAATTTGGTTATAATTAATTAATTTATTAACTACATAATTAATAAATTAAGAAAAAATGAATTTAATTAATTATAATTTAATAATTTTTATATTTAATTAATTAATTAACTATGTATTTAATAAATAAAGAAAAAAATTGGAAAATTTAAAATAACAAAATGTTCCATGTCCTTTTTGGTCATTTAATAACTTTTAGCTACTTCAAAAGTTAGTTTTGCCGAACAACACTATTTCAAATAGTAAGCTAAACAGCTATAAGTTCATAGCTACAAGCTCACAGCTTCTAGTTAGCTTAACAACTACAAGTTACAAACTCACATATATAAGTTAGTTTTGTCGAACAGAGCCTTAATTTCAGACTTTTCATATCTTCTATCACAACAGTCAAGACTCACCAACCTCACAAGACTCAATCATCAGCATTACATCATTATATACTTTTATACTCAATTTTATTTCAATAATGCTTTTGAAATATAGTTTCAATAATGTTAATTACGTACTATTTCTAAAAATAGTCCCAAATATTTTTTTTATCCTATCAATATTTATAAATGTTCCAAAAACTATATTTGCATCTAAATAATATTTTTTTATGTATTAACATTTTTTTTATAGACAAAATTTATTAAAAATGTTGAGCACGGAGGTATACAACAGACTGTTTTTTTTTATATATATATAAGATGAGGTACACAGCAGATTAGAATAACATACAAGTACACATTCAAATAATATTTAAAAATTTAAAGTATTTAATTTTGTGTTTAAAATGTGTCATAGCCATTTTTACTTTTTAAAAAAAAAAGATTGCAACAATAATTTCAATAGTTATCTGTTTTTTACATATCCATTTTTAAACATTTTTTCATATATCCAAATTTATATATATATATAATACAATATATTTAAGAATAAAATACAAAAATTGTATATTTAAGAATATTAATAATTACTATTTAAAAAAGAATATTAATATCTATTTATTATTATTTGTTTAATTATAATTATTGTTATTATTTATTTATTATTAAGATGACGTAGAATAAAATAAGAGAAAACACAAATAATCTAATTTTACATACTCAATTAAGACTCTCCATCAGAGTTTCTTAAAACTCTATTATGTAATTGCCTTTGGTTTTCAATCATGACAGTTGCACTCTCTTTTTTACGTAATTTTTTTTTAAAGCTGAGGTCAAGTTCAAAATTTCTAAATTTCAAACCTGAAGACTTGATACGATTACATGGGTTCCACTTGTTTCATAACTAATGGAGTACTTTGTTTTACTTACATGATCCACTTTTCATTGATTTTGTAGTGAATGATTTTATTACAAAGAATGAATTAAACTGAAGAGAAAATGATGGACTTTTTTTTTCAAACAATTAAAAATAATTAATATTAGAAACTGATTTACATACTTAAAAAAAATTATAGGGACCATTCCTTAAAATAATTAATATTAGTAGTATATGTATTATTAACTTCTTACATTTAATTTATAGAATTCAAAATAATGGCAGCATGTGAATTATGCATTTTGTAAGTATATTTGTGACTATAAGCTAAATGAATACTATATTTAATTATCATTATAATAAATTACCATAATATATGATGTTGTTTCATATTTTTATTTTATTTCCTAACTCACATTTAAGATTATATTTTTTTTTATTTTTTCGGATATCCTCTCACCTTATTACTAAGGTAGAAGACTAATCTTTTGGGTGTATAGTAGTCAATTCTTTTTTGTCGAAATCAGCTGGTGTTTGGATTTCACATTTTTTGTGGCTTAACTAATCCATCCCGGATTCGTGAACTGTGCGAGCCTTTGACCTAACAATATGAATCCTTCGCAGGAATTGTTGTCTCATTGGGCCTCGAGTGTTTGACTCTGAAATCCTTAAATCCCCAGCCAATTTCCACTAGGTTAATCCACTTGGGTGTATAGTAGTCAATTTTGTCCTCCCAACTAATGTTATCTTCAAAAATCATATCTTAGTTTTCTATGGAATTGTAACGTGTCTCTATCACTACGCCAACAACCCTATTCGTCATAAAAAATTATACTTAATCTCAGTACGTTAAAACACCGAATATATCATAATAAATATAATAAGAAAATGTCATTTATATATAAATTAAATTTAATAAATATGTATAAAATTAAATTGAGATGTATTTAATTTGGAAAAAATCAAAATAAGATAGAAACATATTAGTAGTATTTAATTTGGAAAAAAATCAAAATAAGATAGAAACATATTAATAGTATTTAATTGAGGGGTATTTAAATTTAGTAGTATTTTTATTTTGTAATTATAAATTCTAAAGTGCACGTATTATTAAATAAGTTTAACATGTATGCACTGACAGTATGTATAAAGTTTTTTATACTATCGATACATCATTCATCGTTTATTTGTATTATTTAATAACTATAAACCGTTGGATGGTGAATGATGTGCTGACAATATAAAAAACATAAATTTTCTCTTATTAAATAAGGATAAAAAGCAAAAGGAATGTAAACGCGTATAATTCTTTAATGGGATTTTAATTTTTAGACTGGAAAGAGGAAAAAAAAGAAAATTCTAAAATAACGAGAGAATCTGCTTATAAAAGGAGTCTCATTCTTCTCTCTTCTGCTGACATAACTTACTGTAGCTTGTAATAACATAAACGCACAAAAAGGAGATTACAATTTACAACAATGTCGTTAATACCAACAAGTCTTATTATTCTTCTTTTCATTCTTCTTCACACAGTAACCACCATCTCATCCGTTACCCATGTTGTTAAAGCTGTCGACGAGAAGGACTTTGACTTTGCTGCCCAAGTTTTCGCCAAGAAGGGCTCCCGCAAGAGGAGGCCGCCCCCAACACCGATACCGGTACCGGCACCACCACCACCAGTATCCAAAGATGGGTTCGACCTTTACATATTAGCGTTGCAGTGGCCAAGGACCACTTGCGAAAAAAATTATCGGAATGGGACAGCTGTCCAAACATGCATGCGACGTGTTCCTAATCCCGCTCAATTCAAAATCCATGGTCTCTGGCCTCAGAACACAAGAGGAGGTTCACTGATTAAACACAGCAAAAAAGGATTTAATAAAGAAGGCTGGTCAACTCAACTTAACGGAGAATTACCTGACCACTGGCCCAACATCGTTTTCAAGAATAATGATGCTTTCTGGAGCCATGAATGGAAATATCATGGAGCATTCGCAGACTTTAACCAAACAGTTTATTATTTCAACGCTGCCAACAATTTGTACAGGAAACTCAGTATTGCAACACTTGTTAATGCATTGAGAAATGCAAGTAAGTTTTTTATTCTACTTTTATTATTATTTTGATCTTTTTATTTTCAAAGATCAAAAAATATTTATTTATTTTCTTAGGCCTTTATATATGTAATGTTTATATTTGCATGCAGATACTTCTGTTCAAGTTGGACATCCTTATGATGTCCCTACACTAACAGCAGCTTTCAAGGAGGCTCTAGGAGGAAGCATACAGATCAATTGTTATTCAGGCCAAATTTGGGAAATTTACATTTATTTAAGCCCTAACAACTTAGCAACTCCTACTATATTAGTGCCACCGAGTGAAGCAACTCCTAATTGCCTTAAATTTGGAAATATAACATTGCCGAGTCCTTGACATTATTATATATTAAGCATGTATGCAAGTGATCTATCTATTAATTAAATAAACATGTTTATTATGACAAACCCAAATCCATTTTGCTTGCGCGTATTTCCCTTTGTATTTTTATAGCTTAGTAATCTAAGTTCCACCATTATTTACTTTAAAGCTCTACCTTGGACATTATATACTACATATGTTTATTTTCACTTGAAATATTAGGAAAGATACAATTTATAAAAAAAATAATAAAAAAAAAACTGAAGTAGATTAGTAAAGCCAAGTTTCAAGGCAAAAATAATTTTAGTTAATCTCCGATACAACTGAATCACAAGAAAGTCTAAATATTGATTTTTTTTAAGAAAATAAAATTCTTTACAATTTCTTGATGGAATCATATAAAAGGATGGAAATAATAATTTAGTCATCGTACTACTATTGGCATTATGCATGCCTGGTAAGCAATATCCAGGGACGGACCTACGTTGCTCATTGTGAGGGCAATTGCCCTCACTAATTTTTATTTTTTTTCATATATATATATATATATATATATGTGTGTGTTATCTTCGTCCTAGTATATAAGACTCTTTTGAAACTTTTATTTTGTCCATATTTATGAGACCTTATACCAATTTTTAATAACAATTAATTACTTATTTCCATAAACACTTATATTTACTAAAAAAAAATTTAGATTCTCAATATTATCAATAAGGGTAATTTTGAAAATAGATATCAAATATTCACATTTTCAATACAATTAATTAAATTAACTAACTTTCTTAATGGACGTAAAATCTTCTAAAACGGTATTATATATAGGGACGAAGGGAGTATATATTATTTTTTCTCGTCTTAAATGTAAGTTTCTTTTTACTAAAAACAAATCTTTTAAGAATATTAGTTAGTACTCCCTCCTGCTTAATTATAAGCAACAAAAAAACATACTTCTTTTGCTTTAAAATATAAACAAAATTAACTAACTTTATTAAATTTTGTTTCATTCCCTATGTCACTTTCCTAAAACATCTCTAGAAAATTGTAATCTTAATTAATTTTTGTTTCATTCTCAATACTACTTTCATAACATACCTCTATTTTTTTATAAATTTGAGAAAAATTAAATACAATCAACTAACCTCCTTAATAAGCATAAAAGTTGTTGGAATTGCTTATAATTCGAGTCGGATGGAGTATTATTAATATTTTTAAAAATGTAAATATTTGATATAATTTTTCAAAATTATTCTTAGGAGTCTAAAAAGTGTTGAGCAAATAGGAGTATTTATTATGCCATTGAAAATAAGAAAGGAACTTACATTAAAAACCAAAAAAAAATGTCCAAAGGAAACTTATATTTAGGACCGGAAGAAGTATATATATTTCTAGATTTGAAATAAAAGTTTAATGACCTTGAGTTTTTAATTTTTAAAGACCATGTCTTGAAGTCGATAAATTGGAGACCTATGAATATGATGAATTGCCTCATAAAGTTGTAGGTTAAAGTTTAGGAAAGTTCATGATAAAAAAAATAATAATTTTAGTCAGGGACGGACCTACGTTGCACATTGCCCTCACTAATTTTTTTTTTCAAATATATATATATATATATATATATATTATCTTCGTCCCAGTATATAAGACCTTTTTGAGACTTTTATTTTGTCCGTATTTAAGAGACCTTATACCAATTTTTAATAACAATTAATTACTTCTTTCCATAAACACCTATATTTACTAAAAAAAATTAGATTCTCAATACTATCAATAGGGGTAATTTTGAAAATACATATCAAATATTCACATTTTCAATACAATTAATTAAATTAACTAACTCTCTTAATGGACGTAAAATCTCCTAAAACGGTATTATACATAGGGACGAATGGAGTATATATTATTTTTTCTCGTCTTAAATGTAAGTTTCTTTTTACTAAAAACAAGTCTTTTAAGAATATTAGTTAGTACTCCCTCCTGCTTGAATTATAAGCAACAAAAAACATACTTCTTTTGGTTTAAAATATAAGCAAAATTAACTAACTTTATTAAATTTTGTTTCATTCCCAATGTCACTTTCCTAAAACATCTCTAGAAAATTGTAATCTTAATTAATTTTTTGTTTCATCCTCAATACTACTTTCATAAAATACATCTATTTTTTATAAATTTGAGAAAATTAAATACAATCAACTAACCTCCTTAATAAGCATAAAAGTGGTTGGAATTCCTTATAATTCGATCCCGAGGGAGTATTATTAATATTGTTTAAAATGTAAATATTTGATATAATTTTTCAAAATTACTCTTATAATTATTCTTAGGAGTCTAAAAAGTGTTGAGCAAATAGGAGTGTTTATGCCATTGAAAATAAATTGGAAAGGAACTTACATTAAAAACAAAAAAAAAAGTCCAAAGGAAACTTATATTTAAGACCGGAGGAGGTATATATATTTCTAGATTTGAAATAAAAGTTTAATGGCCTTGAGTTTTTAATTTTTAAAGTCCATGTCTTGAAGTCGATAAATTGGTGACCGATGAATATGATGAATTGCCTCATAAAGTTGTAGGTTAAAGTTTAGGAAAGTTCATGATGAAAAAATAATAATTTTAGTGTGGAAAAAAACATTGATATTCTTGACACGAATAAACAATATTGTAAACACCAATAATAAAAGTTAGTATGTATGTTCTTTTATTTTGAAATTTCAGTATTGTAATACAAGTTATCATAAAATTTTGGTATATGGTAATTTACAATATGTAATATGGGTTGAGTACCCCCTTAATATGTCGCCCTCACATTCGAAAATTTCTGGGTCCGTCCCTGATTTTAGTGTGGAAAAAAAACATCGAAGTATTCTTGACACGAATAAACAATATCGTAGACACCAATAATAAAAGTTAGTATGCATGTTCTTTTATTTTGAAATTTCAGTATTGTAATACAAGTTTATCATAAAATTTTGGTATATGATAATTTACAATATGTAATATGGGTTGAGTACCCCCTTAATATGTCGCCCTCACATTCGAAAATTTCTGGGTCCGTCCCTGACAATATCCCAACAGTTTATTTTTATAGAGTAACTGCAAAAACTTTTTCCGTAAAGAATTCAAATTATCTTTAATTTCTCAAGGACAAGGTGATGATTCACTTTGGAGAACCACAAATACATCATGTGCGTTCATTTTGTAAGCTTCCTATTGCATCAAGTATTGCCACTAATGAAGATTTGAGAGACCCTATGTAACACCTCGATTTAGAACTTGAAATATTTTATTAATTTAAACAATATATCAGAAATATGAGTCAATTTTTTTTTCATGGATGACATGGACATACAATTACTGTTACGAAAATGTTTCATTCAATAAAAATAAGTCGCCATGTCACATGACACCAGTCAAGTTCCAAATCGAAATGTTACCGACACTGCGCTTTGGAACTTTAACCCTATTTTCATAAATCATTGTTCATTGAAAAGTAGTTATCAGTTCATAAGTTTCCAAAAATACGTTCGCATAAAAATGGGTGATACAGTGGTACTAGCAATATTAATCCAGTGCACAACTGCACATAAGTGGGTTACAAAACAAAACAAAGATTACCACTAATGACGATCAGAACTATATATATCCTTAGCCGCTAGCTCTGACTAATCTGCAAGTGACTCCTCAGGTACAATCCTTGACTCTCCCTCCGTAGCACCATTTCTAATCCTTCGGTTGTATTTACCATTTTATACACACAAGAAAACATAGCAAGATAGAGAGAGTAAGCATTCCAGACATAAAAATGTCGACTCTGTGGATTTATATCAGGCAATCAAAACAATTAGCATATAACACACAACAAACTTAAAATTCACTTCACTTAAAAATCTTTTCCACATCCTCTCAAATATTTCCATTCTAAACCATTACAATTTTCATCTTTCGCTTTCATATCAGTGTCAATATCAATCTCTTAATTCTCACTTCCAAATCACTTCTTTTCCATCCACAAACATTGTATCCACTTTCCTTTCCTTCTATACTACCTCTTTCCAATAACTTACTTATGTCTTAATCATTCTACTATTCTCCTCCTTCGACTTCTAAATTCTCAACTTTTATTAACTTTTTAATTAAGTCTTATTATATCGCGTCCATCGATGACGGGGGATTTGGAAATTGTCATCGTGGATTTGGTTAGCACATTTACATCTCATCCGATCCTCCCAAGCCTAAACGGAAGCAAACGGGACATACAGGAACCTTAACTCACGTAGGTTGAACAGCCGATAAATCACAATGTATATGTCAAGGTCACAACCGTACGGGC
The DNA here is from genome assembly GCA_037953625.1 of Crotalaria pallida. NCBI lineage: Eukaryota > Viridiplantae > Streptophyta > Magnoliopsida > Fabales > Fabaceae > Crotalaria > Crotalaria pallida. The sequence goes on from CM075655.1 coordinate 111,965,234, forward strand.
CGGTCATCATGACAAACGATATTCTAATTTTAATCAACATCACAAAGGCCCAAAACCATTCGACTGCCCGCCTCGTTCTGGTTCCCTCTCACCGTTTCGAATTTTATCAAGGGGCTACAATACTATTCTAGACTGCAATGTAGAACGTGCTACGATCCCTTAGGTCTTAAGTCCCAATCACTTATAGACTAGTTCCACCTAGAATAGCACTCTAGGTTTCTTAACGTGTCACCGTCATCACCCTCCCCTATCATAATCACACACCTGAATATCCGCAGATAAGTAGGGTATCTTCCTCTCTACTACTTCACACTCAACTCACTGCAATATAATGTCTTTTAGCATTTTATTAGTGTCTTATTGATATCTCAACATTTTATCATTATCCCTAAGAATTTGGTCGAGTCACCCTTGTCCATCCCCTCGGTGAACCTCGATCTCTAAATAAGTCTTTCACAACATTCACTCTTTCCAACATCACTTTGCTCATTAATCAGGCTCGGATCCACGGTATACAGTACACGTGGCCAGCTCTATTTTTAACCATTCTTCAATAAACTTCTATCTCGACGTATTTCCTCGTGATTCTTTCTTTGTTCAATCATTCTTAACTTCCACACTTGATCATCGGTTCCAACAAAGTTTCCTCGATAACCATGAATTATTCTCTTTGATTATACGCACACCACCTTATCATTTAATTCATAACACTATTCCATTAAGGACGTAACAGATGTCTATTAGCGCAATTAAATTTAAAATAATACAGCAAGTATATAATAATAAACAAGTAATAGCATCAGACCATCATAATATATCATTTACAACTTGCAACTCAACCATAACATAAAAAGGGTCCAACCGTTCGTATAAGTGGCCACTCACTCGCAAAAAATTGCCATTATACGACTGTCTCTTTCGGATCCCTACGTTCCGACTTTTGAGATGGTCAGGAACATTAACACATATTACCTAATTACCACGATGTCTTAAGGAAAGCTTCTCTCTCACCTGTAAGAACTGACAATTCCTTGAGATCCATTGGGTCAATGTCGCCGCCATCAATCTTGTCCTTTCCCATGCTTCCTTAAATTAAGAAACCTCACAAATCAATATTACATAATTAAACCACGCCACACACATATGCTATTGCACTTGAAGATTTCAAAATGGTTAAAACAAATAATTCTCCGCTAAGTTGCTTGCTTTTGGAAACACTCGGAATAACTCTAAAACATTTGCGAGTCCATACAAATAATTTAAAACTCATTTTGTGAAATATCAAGAGCCGAATGTTTTACGCGCGTAAACCAAAATTAAAACTAAACCAGAATAAATTGAGTTTTCACGGTTTCACTTTAAAACTCGTGGGTAAATCGTACGTATACAATTTAAAACAATATGCTGAATAAAAACATCAATACGTCAAACTTCTTTTGTTACAAGCGCCAATAACAATAATCACGTCGCCAAAATTCAAGTAAAATAAACAATAGATTTTATTTACAATACTTATATTTGCCGTAACGCTGGAATCGTTTTAAAGAACTCGAAAACAACTTTTAAATCTTACAAAATGCGTTTAAATCTTCTTTACACTCATCGCCTGAAAATCCTTAAGCGTTCTAACACCAAAATCATTTTCAAAATCATTATATCTAAATAACAAAATCGGGACAACAAGGTAACATAGGAAAACTAGCCTTTTAACTTCATCAAATTAACTCAAAGTCCTTTGAACAATTTTTCACTAAACTTCAAGAGTTCTCATCACTTGAAATTAACTTCAAGTAATACCAAAAACAAAACACTTTATACATATATAAATACATGTTACAAAATACTTTCTCATTCAAAATTCCGAAACAACTTTGTTTTACTAATTCTTCCACAAAAATCAATTATCATTATGTACACAAAAACATTTCCAATTACCAAATCATTCAAACGAAGTCGTGGAGCAGCATTTAGGCATAAAACAAAACACCATTTTAAAACAATCCAAGTTATCCCAAACATTATCAAATCACTCTCTTAAGTTCCCGTCACAATCGCGTAATTAGAAATTAACTTTTCTAGAATACCCTTTTTGAATGGCATCTTCATTCTGAAACAAGAATACTTTTTAAACAATTAACCAAATCTTATCCGAAAACAAGTTACGTTACTCAAAACTCATGAGTCTTAGGCATAGGGTCATTGCCTTAAATTGATATTTACAAAAATGCAACTTCGAGACAACATCACATTAAAACAAGTATTCTTTTATAGAATTAACTCAAACACACTTATTATATCAATTAAGCTTTCAAAAATATTTTCACTTATCATCGGACTATATTTTTCAAATATCCAAAAACACTTTGTATCATTCTTGGACAACGTACTTCTTTCACATATTCCTTTTGAAAATCATTTCATGCTTGTCCAAAGTTGTTCATTTTGTAAAGGATAATTCAAGGATCAAATACAATTGACGCTAAAGTGTATGTAAATCATTTCAAAACACTTTTCAAATACTAAACCAAGACGCTTAAACAAAATTCAATTTAGTTCATTGTAACTTATTCTGCCTCTTCTTCTTTCTCCATGGAAAATTTGATTTCCTTCAAACGCATTAATTTACAAACCTTAGTCAATTCAATAAAAGATTAGCAACTATAAAATCTCCAAGTCTAATAAGAGAAACATCGAAATCACCTCAGTTTAATTCAAGAAATCAAACTCTATAATTTCAAATCGTATCAAGTTATAACAAAAAAACATTTCTATTTTTAAAATGATTAAGTAGAAATGGCAAATCTAAAACTCTTTGCATCAATCAACATACTGTGAAATGTCAAAAACCAAAACTTTGCCTTCAATTAAAATGGGGCTCATGGCCTCCCCTTTATTTGCATCCAAAAATTTGTTTTTCCTTAACTTAGTATCATACAAAGTTATAAATCAACACAAAACAACTCAATAGGACATGTTCTTTTTCAATCTAAAGCATAAACTAAAAACAAACCTTCAAAGCAATTAATCTTTGAGTTTTAGATTCCAAATCCCATAAAATATCCCCAAACCTCAATTTTAATATGAAAATTACCAAAATGTCCTAATTAAAAAAATAGATACAAACCCTTAAAAATATCCATGAACCCTAAAACCCTTTTCATTGTACCATATTTGTGGTGGCCCCTAATTCTATTGAAAAAAAAACTATCAGATCCATCATCTAAAAAATATCAAAAACTAGTGAGCAGCTTTAATTTGTTTTGCTCGTTGAATCCATGGGATTGAATATTGAAGGCATAAGCAAGGCAGGTTCTAAAAAACAGTTGTTTAACAATTAAACAAGCAATGAAAGGAAGAGATATGCAAAGTAGATAATAATAACAACAAGTATAACAGTTAAATTAGAAGGGAACATTAATTTAAAGCATACTTTTGTCTTTTATTTCAGTACGCCAAATGGGAATTTTGATTTAAAACAAGTATAACAGTAATTATGTTCACAGCACCCGTATGGCAGTTCACAGCGGCAAGCAAAGGAGAAGACACGTACATACCAGAAGGAGAATAAGGGGGGTATGGTTTCCTTGCCCAAAATAATAGGGGTCTCACTTGTTTTTGATTAAAATATCAATAGGGTAATTAGGGTGGTAATAAAATGAACATTGTAATTATTTGGGGTTTGTTTTTCAAAAGACTTTTCCTCTCCTTATATATTTATAAAACCGTAACAATAAAAGAAACATGGGGAAAATAAACATTTCATTAAATTCTTGTGGGATGCATTAAAATCATGCTCTAATAAATTATAAAACATTATAACAATGCTTTATAAATTAAATCACAAAATAGTAGTCCTTCTTAAATTTTAATAACTAAACTTTTATAAAACAAAACTTAATACCTTTATATAAATTATTTTGACTGTAACTTCATTTTATTCAAACCTCGTATGAAAACATACTGCCTTTGAAACCATAATAACGTAAGCAAATAAATCAGTATATAAATAAATAAATAATTATACGAATAAATAAATCGGAACACATTGTTGATGCACATAAAAAAAAATCAACTTGTCAATTCAAAATCCAAAACTAAAATCTGACAATTGAACATTTCAGGAACTCCTTTCATAAAAATCGAATATCAATGTAAAAATCAAAGCTTCTCATAAATCACAAAACTCAAATGAATTCACTTATTTTTATCGGAAAGGAGTAAAATAATATTTTAAATCATAGAAATATAATTTTGCCAAATATAAAAAATAACGGGTATTACACCCTACGTACCTGTGTGTTGCTCCATGATCGACTACTTTACCAATTCTTTCGCACTAATGAAGATGCATGTTGTGTGACACGTTATCCACCCCCCACACACACACGCAAACATTTTCACTTTTCACACTCTAATTAAACAGACGCACAGGTAAAATTAAGATTATTTGGCAACATTTTTTTTTGTGGTCATATTTGTTTAATAATAACACTAATACTATTCACTCAATATAGAAGTTATATCCTTCCACGTGGACACATGAATATTTATTTAACGTTCAACCTGAGATGTATTTAATATATAGACCCTTGTTTCTTCTCCTTCTTTAAGATAATTGAACTTCTGATTTAACAAAAGATAAAACACAACTATATATATATATATATGTGTGTGAATACTTGAGGAAGGGGTTTATGTTCCTATGCATTCTGTTAGGAGTTATCCGTCTATATGTCAACATGTCAATAGGGATGACAATAAAACCCATACTCACTTGTACTCGCTTGAAACTGACACGATTTTGGTGTGGTAAATTTGCTATGATTGGGTTTGGAGAAATCCGAAACCAAAATCTGCTTTAATAAGATGGGAGTGGGGCAGGTCTGGTTTTTAAATATCTGCCCCGCCCTCTCTCCCAAACCGCTCTAATATGAAATTTAAATAATTTTCATTATAATTATAGTTAAATGGTAAAGTCAAACTAACATATTTAGCTAAAACTATGATTTAATTCTTAAGTTTTTAGATTTTTTAAAATTTAACTTTTATTATATATTATTTGAATTATAATGTATTTTATATTTGATTTTTGTTTAATACAATATTAATAAAAAATAATTTAAAAAATAATCGGATGGGTTACCCGGCCGCGGATTTCCCCAAACCTGATGGGGATGGGTTTGAGTTTCACTTTTTCATATTCGCACTCCTTAAACCCGCATCCGAATCTGTCCCGCTCTTGATGGCACATGGTTGGTATTGTCAAAACCTGTCCCAAACCCGACCCGTTGTCATGCCTACATGTCAATTATTATATGAAAGTATAAGATTGATCAAGTGAGTCTAAAATCTTAATTAAAATATATAATACCGATTCTCTTGTGCATATCATGAATGGTCTTATCTAGAGTGATTCTCTTGTGTGGGGACCTATGAACTTGTCAATCTCTTAGACTACGGCGTCCATCCCTTTTTTTTTTCTTTCATATCTCAATTCCATATTCATCTTTTCATCTTCTTTCATACAATTTTATTTTGAGTCTAGTTCATGTTTCCCTTTGATCATTAGAATTCAACATATGAAAGGAAATCTTAGGCTGATAAAAGGAAGAGACTTGACTGTCCAAATCCTCTTTGATTTTCGTTGCATATGCATTCAGCCTGTCACCCACGTAATCCATAATATTTTTCCATTAAAAATCATCAATATCCTTCCAACTCCTTATGCATATCAACCCAACATTTCCCATCATCCAATTCTGATTCCTTTTGCATTCATTCATAATAACCATCATAGAATATAGTCTTAACATCAATCCTTCCATATTCATAATGAATCATAGGCATACTGCCCAAACCCTTCTTACCCAAATTGTGTGCCAATTGTAAGACCCGAGCTGATAAGGGTGGGAAGTGATCATCAGTGCAAGAGACACGGACAAGGAACGGTTCCTGACAGGTTTATAAGGGAGGGGTACATGAATGAACCGACACACCCGAATGAGAGGGTGATACTGAGACTGTGAAGGTATGGGACTACATAGTACAGGAAGACTTAAATGAGTTGATTGATACTACCCATATCAACAAGATGCATCTTCTTTTCGGTAGCCCATCACTTAAGAACTCCATGGTTAAGCGTGCTTGCCTTGGAGTAATTTTGGGATGGATGACCTACTGGGAAGTTTTCTCGGGAAGTGTGCGAGTGAGGATAAAGCATGCTGAAAAAACCCGTATTCGTATGTGGGGATAGTCGCAATCTATTTGTTTGACAGAGATATTACACCAATTCCCCAATTCAGCCCCAAATAATAACTTCTAGACTTAGTCTAATTCACATCAAAGAGAACTCCTTGCTTAAACGTATTTGTGTACTATTTGTTTATACTTTACAAAAATTAATTAAATCATTCTTCATCACAATTGATAATTAATTTTGACAACATAAACTCAATATTATTCAAATCAGACATCAAAGTCAGTTATTAATTTTGATTCTATCAATTAATTATTTGTGTACCATTTGAGTGACAACATAAACTCAATATTATTCAAATCAGACATCAAAGTCAGTTATTAATTTTGATTCTATCAATTAATTATTTGTGTACCATTTGAGTGCCCGTGCATCACAACAATGCAACAATAATAAAAATATAGTTAAATAATATTTTAAGGTGTGATTGATCTTGATTATTATAACTTTAGAAGTTAATATCAATTACAGTAAATCATGTGCAATCCCGTGCAATTGCACGCGTACTGCACTAGTACTGATGCAATCCCGTGCAAATGCATGGATACTGCACTAGCACTAATAAAATGAAAGATAGATATGAAGTCAAATTGTGCTAAGGTTGAGTGTAAGATGATCAGGAAGAGTTCAATGCAACTTGTTCTTTGCTAAGTCAAATTATAGTAAGTGATAATTGAGACTTGTAAAAAAAAAGAGTGAAGGGACACTTTGGTCCCTCAAGTTTTTCAACAGGACACTTTAGTCCCTCAAAAAATTTAATTTATTTTTTAATCTCTCATATTTTCCAAAAGTATCAATTTAGTCCCTCATGTTTTCCAAAAGTACCAATTTAGTCCCTCAACAAAGTGGCTAACGGAAATTGGACATGGACTAAATTGTCACTTTTGGAAAATTTTGGGACTAAAAATGAATTAAATTTATTGAGGGACTAAAGTATCTCTATCGAAAAACTTGAGGACCAAAGTATTCATTCCCTCTTAAAAAAACAGCTCTTATAACCAAAAAATTATAACGTGTATAGACTGTAATGACAAAAAATCAAAATGGAAAAATTGAGCCACTTTCTTATCGCACTACTTTATTAGGATACCCATAAGAGAGTTTTAATATTATACTAATCAAAGTCAGTTATTAATTTTGATTTTATCAATTGATTATTCCGGTATCATTTGATTGCTAGTGCATCACAATAATGCAAATAATTATAAAAATATTGTTAAATAATAGTTTAAGGTGTGAATTGATCTATTTTTTTTTAACAACAAACAAAACAATATATTAAAAAAGATAAAAAGGAGTACAAGGGGTACTCCCATCCCCCAATTCAATTACATTTGATTTAAACACTCCAAAGGATTTAACAACCAATTTCCGAATGAATAAATCACAGCCTCATTGTGTGCCTTGAATAAAGTCCAAAAATGAACATTTATTTGCTCCAGGACTTCCTGTAATCCAACATTTTCGTTTTCAAAGACCAATTTGTTCCTTGATTTCCATATGTTCCATAAAATAACGAACCATAGATTAATCCACCAAGTTTTTGCCTTCTTTTACAAATTTAACATCCCAGTATGTTGTAAGAAATTTGTTTTCCCTTCTTATGCAATATCAGGTTGAGATTAAATTGTGCATAACATCGTTGCCAAATTGCATACACTTTTGGACAGAGAAACAACATATGTTCTGTGTCTTCCTCCCTGATTCCGCATCTTGGACAGATAGAGTTTCCGTCTTGAACAGATAGAATTGATCTATTAATTATAATAACTTTAGTAGTTAATATCAATTATACTAGGTTGTGTGCAATCGCTAGTGCACTAGTATATATAACACAAAAGTATGATGAAATTACTCCCCGCCTAACATTCAGTACTAGGGATGACAACGGGGCAGGGAATAGGCGGGGAGTACTTTTCCATTCTCATTCTCGAATTTCATTTCCTCCCCATCCCTAAACCTCATCCTGGGGAGAGATGGTTCCCCATCCCCAATTCCCAGCACCCCACGGATCCCCAAAGATATCACGGGGAACCTAAACATATGCGAAATATTTAAAAAAATTCATAGTTTTAATTTGATCCGATAAAAAATTAACTCTGCTGAATAGAATTTTTAAACCTGTATTCCGTAGAAAAAATAATCATTAAAATTTAGAAAATTCAATAAAAAAATATGATAAAACTAAACAAAGGTATTAAATGATAGCTTTGTCATCCACATACACAAAACATTTAAGGAATCCAAAAGTGTCATCAAAATTGAGATTAAAGCAAAATTACAAACTGAAATAATATTTCAATAAAAAAACTTTAAAAAAACTTTAAATTCATAGTTAATTGATTTTTGCTTTCAACAATGTGGCCGAGGTTTTCATTAGACGCATTGTTGCTTTAAATTCGTAGAAATGTAGTCTGTAAAACAGTAGAAGAGAGAAGAAGAGAGTGGAGAAAGTATAGAACGAAGAAGAATGAGAAGAAGTAGGATATATAGGCATCTAATTAGTGAATTTCTAATTTTCTATTCTAACTTTTTAATTCAGCAGTCTAATGTATTTTTTTTTAAATTATTATTATTATTATTATATATTTGAAATTACAAAAACACCTAATATTAAATCTATATACAAATAAATTTATAAAGGCATATGTGTAAATGTTCGGGGACGGGGGAACAAATCTCATTCCCCGCCCCGAAATTATCTCGGTGAGAATTTCTCCCTCATCCCCGTCCCCACGGGAAAAAATCTTCGCTCGTGAGGCCCCAAACGGGACAGTCCCCACGGGGATCCCCATTCACGGTATGAAATTGTCATCCTTATTCAGTACTTGGTACTATCTATCATTGAGAACAATGAGAATGCAATGCTGCGTATATATCACCATTTTTTCAAATTCATTATCGCATATAAATACATTCAAATGAAATAATATATTCTTTATTATTATTTATGGAGGTTTAATTGAGTTATCGTGTTATTTGATTTTTTTTTTTTTACTTTTTGCTTCTTTTTCTTTTTTCTCCTATTTTTGTCCCTCTAGGCTGTTAGGTTTTGTTTTGTTGAAGAGTGAAAACTAATAGGGTTTTCTCTCAACTTTTTATTTATTCTAAATTAATTGAGACTATATGCTAACAATTAAAAAATAACACATTATTTTTTATTTGATTATATTCCACCCATGTATCTATAACAACTTATTTTTAATAGGAAAACTCTAGTATCAACGAGCTGTTGGTGTAATGGTGCCAGAGGCTGCACTTGATAGGACGAACCACGGTTCGATCCCCCGCAACAACGTTGGGAGAGGAATAAAACCTTAACCCCGGGACCCCCTCGAACTGGATTAGTCGACCCAGTGGGCCGGATACCAGGGTGCAAACCAAAAAAATATGAAAACTCTAGTACTTTGTTTATATAGTAGAAGACACGTGAAAAAAATACAAAATATAAAAATTTAGCTAAACAAATAATAATAAATATCACCTATCAATATATTAACTTAATCCTCTCTCTCATATTTTTTTATTTGTGTTACAAGTAATATAATGACATTTAATATCTTTTTGAAACTAATTTAGTGACAATTTCTTCTAAGAACCTAACCGATGACATGTGCATGTTTGGAATATCTAAGACATTTTCTAGTGTGCATTAAAGGTATCTTTCGGCCAATTGTCAAATATTAATCTCTTTTGAGTCGTTTTGCCTCTATTAACAAAGTCTTTTAATGCTCCCAACGCCTTTCAACGGATTTGAATCGCAGAAGAGACTTCACTGGCAGCCTCAAAAGTGTTAGGATTGACCTCAAACCTCGAGAGGGGATGAATCGAGTTTTATTAAATTTATTGAAAATTACTCAAATGTTGTAAAAAATTGTTTTACAGAGATATTAAACTTTTGAGCATGAAGGCGAAGCAATATATAAAAATAAAATAGAGTTGTGCGGAAACGAATTAAAATGAAATATTGCGGAAAATAAAGAGTTAAGGGAAGAGGAAAACGCAAACCAATTTTATACTAGTTCTGTCTTTCCAGCGAAAGACCTACGTCCAGTCCCCAAGCAACGAGAGTTTTATAACCTTGAATTGAGCCGTACCCAATTACAACCAAGAGCACTCTGCACACTACTAAGAACCTCCGTTCGCTAGGGACCTCAACAAATCACACAAGGGTTCTCACCCGGATCCAATCCTTCTCACCTAGGAAGCCACTCCCAACAACTATGGTTTCAATATGAGAATATGTGAGTGATTACAATTTGATGTGTTCTGAATAACACAGATACAACAATATAGTACTATGGTATTGAAGTCAATTCACAAGTATCAAGGCCAAAAGAAAATTTTTCTAGCGAAAGCTTGAAGGAGAAGAGAGAAGAACGTGATGAACAAAGAAGAGAAAAAGATGATTCATGAATTGATTTTGAAAAACAAACAAATAAAATAAATTTAGAAATCAAAATCAAATCAAAGAGATTTAAAAAATAAAATAAAAGATTTGATTCTTAAATAAAAAAGAATTAATTCAAAAATATATTTAAATTCGAATTTCAGAAATAAATCAGAATCAATTAAGTAAAAAAATATGGAAATATTTAAGATTGATTCTGACGCGGATTTCAAAAGTACTTAAAAGTAATCGATTATTTCCACTTAAAAAGAATTTAAAAGCTACAGACATGTAATAATCGATTATCGCATCGTAAGTAATCGATTATTACTTCTCTGAACTCTCAGGTCACAACTCAAGAGCAAGGTAATCGATTATCCAAGGAGTGTAATCGATTACTTTTGCTTATTTTCATAAAAATGATTTTCTAAAACAGAGTATATAACCAGAGGTTTTCAAAAACATTTTTAAGTTAAAAACTGTAAAACTAAATTAAAACATTTTCACAAAAGCTCTTTTCTTCTCCTTCAATTGAAAAACAAGCATGGCCATAAACACTTGTAATAAAGACTTCACTACCTTATAATTATTCCTATGGGCAAAGCTATACTAAACTTATTTGCTTGAGCTTGAGCCTTGAGCTTGATAAACTTGAAGCACAGCTTGAAAGAGCTTCTTTGCAAGTTGTTGTTTGTTATCATCAAAACCTTCTAGCAACCGACTAGCATAAAACTTTACGTCCTTGGAAAAGCTTTATTTCCAACAAAGTAGAAAGAAAAAAAATAGTCACTCTCCTCTCCTCCAAACAAACTCTCTTTCACACTCTACCCAGAAAAATGTCACAACACCCCTCGCTCTCCCCCCTGCAACTGTCGTCGCCTCAATTAACCCCATCACCACCACCACCTCCTCTGCAACCATCCTCTGACAACGTCCGCGTCCACCGTGCCGACTGTAGAATGATCCTAACCGTCGCTTTCGCCTTGACTGAACTCGCCTGCCCTACCTGCCGCATGTCGCATATGCTCCCTCCCGAGCTCATGGCCAGGGTCCATCACAATACTCCCTCACCGAATCCCTCACCTCCTCCCCCGTCCTCATTCTCTGCCTTTTTCTTCATCATCATCTTCATCGCACGTGCCCGCACATGGCATCGCAATCCCACTAAGATCCAGCTTCCCTGCGCTAAGTGTAAGGCTATCCACAACGTCCCTCGTGGCCTCGCACGTTTCATGTGTCCTCAATACGGGATTGAACTCGCTGTCGACGTTTCCAAGATTAAGCAGTTCTTCCCTCTCGAATAAGTCAACAAGGTTCGTTTTCTTTCCTTCTTGTTCATGATGCGTCCGTGGTGAATTCCATTGCGATTGGGGCGGGATATGGTGATAGTTGGTGTGGTAGTTGTAGTGGCACAGGTTTGGAGTGGGTCTGAAGAAGTTGAGAAGAGAAATTAAAGAAAAAGACTATTGCAGAAGAAGAAGAAAGGGTGGGAGTGGGGTCTGAATTTCGTAGATATTTTATTCAAAAACGACAAGGGGTATTTCTGAAATTAAAAATAAATGAAATTCTTAGCTACTATGTGGGTTCAAAATCCAGCACTCCTGGGTGAAGGGTATTGCTTTTTGGCCTCCACATATGACTTTTTGGTCCCCATTTCAAATTTTGGTGGACCAAAATACCCTTAAGGTTGTTAAAATTTCAGGTAATAACAAACCGGAATGTTTCCGGTTTCATTCAACCGGAATAAATTTAGACCCCTCTTCCGGTTTTATCTGATAAAGTTGCAATATAAAGAGCTATCGGAAGCTTTCCGACTTTGTCAAACCGGAAGAGTAAACTTATCTTTCAAATTTATTGTATGTCATAATTAAATGCATGGCTTCTTTGCCATCTATCTCAAAGGCACACAAGATCATTTTTTCAATGCATTAGTAATTTGAGCTGGCTAGTGGTGGTAATAATGATGCTCTATAAGGGATTAAGTTATGAAATTTTGGAAACTGAAGCACATGGGCATCCAGCAAAATATAGTGCCTGTAGACTTCATCATAATCAACAGATATGAATATTTTTATTTTCTTTGAAGACATGAGCACGCGTGTCCTCATGTCATTTGATTAGAAGACACAATTACCTAAATAGTCTTTCTCTCATAACATGCATGGCACTGCCATGCTCATTAAAAAAACTGTCAAACTGGAACCTTTGACTTTTATTTCGGTTAAGTAAATCCGAAAATATTCCGGTTAAGAAAAACTGGAATAAATTTAGACCCCTTTCCAGTTTTTTGTAATCCAGTTACAATATAAACAACCGTCGGAATCCTTTCGACTTTGCCAAACCGAAAGAGTTTCGGTTAATCAAAATAAGAATGTTTTCGGTTCTCCAAAACCGAAAGTGTTATAAAAGTTAGAAGGTATTTTCGTCCATGCAAATTATAAATGAGGGCAAAAAGTCATATGTTGGGGTTGAAAAGCAATGAGTTCCGCTGGGTGAAATTACCCGATCCAAAAGCACACTAGAGTGGCCCAGCCCATCATTCAAAATCGCACAGAAATTAATAAAAACAATAAATAAAATAATAAAGTAAGGTGGATTCAAAATCACACATGACACAACCCTTTAAAAAAAAAAAAAAAAAAAAAAAAAAAAAAAAAAAACTCAATTCAATTAAATCTCTTCTTCGTCTTGTCTCACTCCTTCTTCTCCTCCTCCTTCATTCATCTTGTTTAGCTCACCCCTGTTGAGTGTTGAGCATAGCAGCTGATGAACACATCAATTCTTTCTTCTTCACCTTTCTAATCCAATCCCAATTAATTTTAGGACTCTGTTCTTCCCAAAAAGCCCCTATCCTCCTCTCATAATGCCCAATTCACCCCACCCTTCTTCCAATTAGCCTCCGCCGACCATCGCCGATCTCCGATCCCATCAATTAAAATGATTGTCCGCACCTACGGCCGCCGCAACAGACCTATTCCCAAATCCTGCTCTGCTTCCTTAAACGACGACGTTTCCGACGACCCCTTCGGTTTCAGTTCTCAAGAAGAGGAACAACTCTCTCAACACAACACCACCACCACCACCACCAACAACTTGTTCGCATTCTCCTCCCAAGAATCCTCCTCCCACTGGTCCTCCTCCCTCTTCGATTCCGAACCCAATTCGATAGAGGATTTCGGTCTTGGTGGTAGTGGGAGGGAGTCCAAGAGGGCAAAGAACAACGGAGGAGGAGGAGGGTTATCGATTCCTGCGACATCGACCACGCTGATGGAGGCGCAGGAGTTCGGGGAGATGATGGAGCATTTGGATGAAGTCAATTTCGCCCTCGACGGTTTGCGAAAGGGGCAGCCTGTACGGATCAGAAGGGCGAGCTTGGTTTCGCTTTTGGCCATATGTGGCACCATGCAGCAGAGAAGACTTCTCAGGGCTCATGGGTATTATATATCTTTTGAATTTCTGGTGTTATTTCAAAATTTTTGAATTTTTAATTGTACACTTGTGTGGTTTAATTTTACTAGATATGATAAGCTTTCGAGTTTAGGCTATGGTTTGTAATCGAAATTTTGTTGTCAATTGGAATATGATTTAGGTTAGATTGAAAAACTAGTAGATCTATGTGGTCATTTTCCATATAGAAACATGACATCAATGGAGCTTAGATATTTTACAGTTTTAAAGGATTTTTCTTTCACTTCATGGACATTTTTGATAACTTTTAAAAAATAAAAAATAAAAAAATCTCCATGCCATGTGAGTGTAAGACAAGATAGTGCTCGGTAGACTTGTTAGAACAGGAGGAAACAGAATATATGTTCTGTTATGTGTTTGGTGTATTTTATTGATAGAACAGAACTAGAGACAAGGGTTAAGTAGCACAACATTTTGGTTCCACTGAAAAGCGATGGAAGGGACCATCGAGACAGAACATCATGTTTCATCCTGTTATGTTTCCATTCGAAATGCTACCCGATTCTTGCTTGGGGTTCTGGGGAGGGATTCCCGTCACTTGTTTTCTCATGGACTTGAACTCTTGATGTTGCATTGGCCTTTGGCCCCTCAAACTCATGAGCTCAAGGTTGTATACCTCTTGTTACCATTTGATACAATGACAATGTTGTAAATATTTTCATATAAGCATTCACGATTAAAAGGCATAATCTTGCTTTTATCATTTGCATGAGTATTATGTGATTGTCAGTGAGCGAGGCAGAGTAATATTTTCCATATATCTGAATTTTAATTTGGAGTTTTTAACCGAGCTTATGGGCTCAAGTCATTCTCATGTAGAAAATATGCCAGTAGGAATATTTAACTGATAAATCCTTGATTTTTATACTTTCTAGGATGGCAAAGACAATAATTGATGCTATTTTGGGCCTCAGTCTTGACGATTCTCCCAGCAATCTTGCAGCTGCTACTCTTTTCTACATTTTGACCAGTGATGTAAGCCTTCTATTGTTTGTGAAATTGCAGTTGTAGTGAATTATGAAAGAAGTTTTGAGTAATATAATCTCAATCATTAAATGGCTGCTAGAGGCAGTAATGTTAACATTGATGTAATATTATACTCCTAAATTCTAATCGATAATTAGTTTTTTTAGCATTCCTCTGCTAGATTTCTCTTTTACTTGTTTGATCTTATGTTTAAAACACATGTCTAATACCGTGTCTAAAAGTTTCAGTATGTAAGGTCTGCCATGTATTTATTTTCAATTTTTGTTTCGAGTTGGAAGAAAGAGAAGAAATCCAGAAGTGGCTTTCATGTGCAAAGATGTATTTGTAAATACTAATACCTTTCTTGCCACTATTTGTAAATATTTACTTATTCTTTGGCATGATAACTAAGAAACTTGATGTCTGGATGCAATACTGTATACTGTGCTTTCTTAATCCGTTTCAGACTTAGCAATTAAATGCACTGATGAATTTATTTTCTTAGGCATGCACATTCCAAGATTTCAAAATTCACAACTTTCTCTATCCTAATTTTCCTTATTATCCTTCTGAATTATATCAATCTACTTCAAGCTCTCGATTTGTGTATATTTACTCGATATGCTTTTATTTCAGGGTCAAGATAATAACCTCCTTGAATCATCTGGTTGTGTTCGATTTCTAATCAAGTTGTTGAGACCAATTGTCTCCACAGCTATTGAAGACAAAGCACCAAAATTCGGCTCTAAACTACTATCGTTGCGTCAGAATGATGACATGCTGAAAAATAAAACGAGAAGATTGGACTCCAGTTCTACTGTCGTTCTTTCTAGAGTTCAAGAAATTCTAGTAAATTGTAAAGAACTAAAGACAACCTGTCAAAATGATGATGTAGCTGAGAGGCCAGAGTTATGCCCAAAATGGTTAGCATTGCTGACTATGGAGAAGGCTTGTTTGTCTGCCATTTCTCTTGATGGTACTGTAGAGATTTCAACTTCTGTATTTTTGTATTATTGGCTTAGGATGTTCATTTCCCTCTTATATCTCCGATTCTTTCAAATGCTAATTTTGATTTTCTTGGGCAAAAATAATGTTTGCACGTAGTTTTGTTTACTGCTTATAACTCATTAACGAAGAGTTCATATAATCAGTCTTTTACTTGCTAATTTTATTTCATCTCAGTTTCTAAAGGTGCCATCTTGATATTGAAATACAAATAAACTTGACATGTTCTTAGTACTGTGGTTACTTAATTTGATGGAATCTTTCTTGTTTATGTACAGATATCTAGGGGGTTAAAATATTGAGTTCTATGTTAGTCATAATGCTTACACGTATTTCTTTCCCAAATTTATCAAGAGTTCCCAGTTTTCACCTGTTAATTATGATTTTATGTGGCAAGCTTTCTCCGTGCACAAGTTATGATTCCAACATATAGTTTTGCACAAGTTATAATTCCAATATAGAGTTTTATGATGCTTGTAGTTGACCTGGAAGGCTGGAACCAACTTCTATAGACTTTGTCATCCTTTGTGATCCTTCCGAGTCTATATTTTCTTCTATATTATTATCTAACTTCTCTCTATCGAACCTATGCTGACTGCTGTTTTATATTTTTTGGATTGTCTGGGGTGACTGCTTGTGTTCAGAAACCTCTGGTTCTGTAAGGAAGGCTGGTGGAAATTTTAAGGAAATACTAAGGGAGCATGGAGGACTTGATGCAGTCTTTGAAATCACCATGAGTTGTCATTCAGATTTGGAGGTGTGAGCTTGTATGTTAGTTCATTATGTATTTGTTCTAAGATGAGACATTATACTTTGGCCATGCATCATTAATTCCTTTGTATTTGCTTCCTTATATTAGAAGTTATGGTAGTTCTGTTTTTACTTTTTACACATGTTCCCCATGGCTTAATACTTTTAGATTTTCCCTCGTCAAATAAAATTAAGTGGCGGGCACAGATATTTTGTTTCTATTTGATGGTTTTGACTTTAGCATACTGAATAATATGTTTGCTCTTGTTGACTTCTCTCACCAATTGCTATTGTAGATGTATTTAATTTTTAGTAATGAGTATCATAAAACCATTTATTTGTCTTTCAGAATTTGATGGAGGATAATTCTCTGTCTAGCAGAGATATGAGAAATGCCGAACGTCTGAAGAGCCTTACCCTGCTTCTCAAATGCCTGAAGATAATGGAAAATGCTACTTTCCTTAGCCATGACAATCAGGTTTACATGTGTGCTTTGCTCGTTAACTTATCAGTGCATTATGATTTTGCATAGATATTTTTGTTGTCTTGAATTTTGCTTGTGCAACTTTCTATCTGTCTTGCGTAATACCTACTGTGAGCTTTGTTGTATACTTAGGCTTATGAACTTGTTAATTTATCAATCTTAACAATAAGTTTTTTGTAATAGATTCATTTGCTTGGACTGAAAGGAAAATCGAGTCCTCAGGCAACCCCATTTTCTTTTACAGAGCTGATTATAACTGTCACAAAGATCCTCTCAGGTAAATATCACCCAGTGATAACCTCCCACTACGGGTAATTTGGCCTTTGTTTATATGTTACATGTATTTTTATTAGTTTCATCTTTTATGGTTATTAGCTTTTCTTATCTCCCTCATGCACGCCAAAAATCTTATGACTTCTAGATCTATATTTACGACGGAATGCCTCTTCTGCATCCAATGAAAACAAGGCTTATGATCCGTTCTCCATGGTCAGTCAAGATTCTGAAGTGGATCTGCTCAGAGACCATAAAGGTACTAGATTGTTGTTATCTAGCCGTGAAGCTCTCCTTGATTTCTGGTTATAATTATTTATGCTGGAGTTCTGGATCGAAACTTGCCATATCGTTGATTGTAGAACCTTTACACTTTCCCTTATCCTTTTCTTTACAAGAGTTACTGCTTGAATCTTTTTGTAAGGTATAACTATAACTATTATCTCTCTCTTTTTTGTTTGTTTCTTAAAGCCTGAGAGTGAGAAAGATTCTTCACCTAAGTCATCGTGCTTCAGAGTTTACTTTACCCCGAAAGACGTCATATCTAAACCCTTGCTTAGATGTTGTATCTATTAGGGAAAATTATTGTTTTCATTTGATGTCATATGTAAGTGTTGCCATTAGGGATTAGGGCTGGTGTCACAGATTTTCCTGCTTGCTTAGTCGAAATTGATGTTTGGAGTAATTCTAGCAATACATTTAGAAGAATGCTATCAACACCCCTCTAACACTCTGTTCCGGTACACAGTACGAGGTTCGCATTGATTCGTCACTTTTTATGTTATTATCACAAGACTTCCTTTATAACGAACCCGGTACGCTATACGTAAGGCAAATGAGTGAATCATGTAACTATGTTCCTAACCATTGGTTGTTGCCCATTTCATCCTAAGTGGTCAATAGCGGTAAATAATGCTGCTATCACGTCGGAGCAGAGCTCCCTGAAACGGAAATGGCAGTCGCGTCGCAGATACTTGTCACGGCCGTCACTTACGCTTTTTCTGAGCAAATCGCGTGGGATAACGCCCTGTTGCAGGTGCAACAGGGATGAAGTGGGGAATTCCAAAAATACCGCCACTTAAAACTGTTGTATCTATATTTTTTACTGCTTTTTGGTCATTTAACCCCAACCAAAACCCTAATTTTTTATGTGTATAAAAAGCCCGTCAGACCCAATAACCCCCAAGTCCACATGCACCAAAAAATCTTTGGAGGAAAAGTGGGAACCCACACATAAATTGTTCTATCTAGACTCCTTAGCACCTTGCTTGTGTAGTTTGGGCGTTCTCTCACTAAAGAGTTGTAACATGTTTAATCAAGGTGTTGTCATGTTCAAAAAGAAAAAATTGGTGGTGACAATTCATTTGAATTTTTTAATGCTTAGTAATGTTGAAATAAGTTCATATATAGATTTTCTGAATGCTCTTTCATTTGAATTTGCAGACGTCGAGATTTTATCCACCAGTTCCACTAGAAAGTACAATAGTGTGGAGAAAACATCTTCTGTTAAGAGTTCTAAATCTAATGGCCGACTGTTGACACGCAGTTGGTTGGAAAGTTCGCTTTCCCTTTCTGAAACTCCCAGCACTTCAACTACTGATACTTATTCGCTAAAGATGAGGGTCAGTTCTTCCACATCTGGGTCTTGTAGTGGTGCATCAAAGAGTTCATACTGTAAGACGTCCATGACCCATAATAGTTCAAAGAAGAATGTTCGCTTTACTGAACATACTCCAGTTGTAATCTTAGATGATAGTGAAGATCCATTTGCGTTTGATGAGTATGATGTTGTACCCTCTAAGTGGGACATGCTATCAGGAAAACCAAAAAAGCCTCGTTCTAAAAAATATGAGGCTGCGAACAGAGAATTTGAAGATGGATCTCGTTCTAAAAAATATGAGGTAGCAAACAGAGGATATGAAGATGGATGTCAATCTCAGACAAATGTGATCCACGAAGAATTTAGTGACAGGGACATCAATTGTTCCAGTTCTAATGTTGGTGACGAAGAAGGTTCTAGCCTTCTAAGTGATTGTCTTCTTGCAGCTGTTAAGGTATTTCCCCGGATTTATTGTTCTTTCTGTGTGTTGGTTGTGTCCAATTCCTCTCATAATGTTTAGTGGAGGGCTTGTTTTCCTGTTATATATTTGGTATATATATTTCATGTGAAGTTTCAACACTGACCTCCTAGGTCACTATTGTACACTAAATTTATGCTTTAGAGATATATCAGCTGGATATAATTTCTTGTTTTGTTTATAATATTTGATAGGCCTTACTGCAAAACTACGATATGTGCATATATGGCCCCTTGCTCTCTCTTTTTTCATATGAATTCCTATAAGGTTTTTCTCATGCTATTTACGTACTGACTAATGTTACTTTATTGTAGGTGCTGATGAATTTGACTAACGACAACCCTGTTGGCTGCCAGCAAATTGCTGCCTACGGAGGATTGGAGACAATCTCTCTGTTAATTGCTGGTCATTTCTCTTCTTTCAGCTCTTCATTGTCCATTGCTGGGAAAGAAGAAAATACTCCAAGAACAAATCAGTATGATAGGCATCTCACTGATCATGAGCTAGATTTTCTTGTTGCTATTCTGGGCCTGCTTGTAAACCTGGTTGAGAAGGATGGGCATAACAGGTAATTTGAACGAGATTTATATGTTTCTGCCTCGATTTTTTTCTTCCTCTTCTAAGTATTATATTTTGACAACTTACCAGAAAAAAGTTGATTTAGTGCATGTTTGGTATAGCTGAAAAAATTAGATTATAACTATAAACGATTATAAGTTGAACCCGTTTGTGTTTGAGTATGTCTACTTAAAAACGATTAAGATAATCTTTTTCCTTTTGGATTGTATAAATGGAATCACTTTTAAAAAATTCCTATAAATTTCATGAAATTATTTGTTTAAATTAATATTGTTAGTTTGGTGTGGCAATAAGAAACAGGGGGTAAAGTGGGAAGATGAGGATTTGGCCAGAAAGATAAACTGAAGTAATCCAACAGCTTAAGTTTTTAGATGCACCAAAAACACTTTTTTGGGGGGTAAAAAAAGCTTTTATCAGCTAGATTACCAAACATACCATTACCAACTTTCTACAAAACAACTTTTTCTATATAAAAAAGCTAAAAAGCTAAACTACCAAAATATAAGTGTCTAACGCACTTAGAAGCCTAGATGGCTGTACCTACATATAAACTTGTTATTGCAGTTGTTTGAACTACCAGTCTTTTGAAATCTTGTAATCAACTCTTATTCATATGTATATAGATCTCATTTCTGAATTGTAACTGTTATAATGTTATCTATTCTGTGTTTTTATAATTATACTGTAGCGTGAAGATTGTGATTGTCTGTATGTTTCATCACAGTATTCAATTATTTTATTGACACGGGCAACACACAATTTAGTAAAAAAAAACTAAAATAAAAATTTACCCACTTCCTAATTAATTTGATTTATTTTATTTTATTGGCTTATTTAACATTTTAGTCCCTGAACTTAGTTGCCCTTTTGGAATTAATCCTTAAACTTTTTTTTCGATGCTTTGGGTCCCTGAACTTTGTTTAATTTTTGGAAATGGTCCTTTCCTCACTTAACTGATGATATAGCCGACAACATGTCACGTCACTTTCACAATATCGACGAGTGACGTGTTATATAGAGTCACGGGACACTACATGAATTTTTTTATTAAAAAAATAATTTATTTTAAAATTTATTAAAAGATTCGATTTTCTTTAAAAAATACAGTTTTTAATTTTTTTTAATTTAAAAAATTCACGTGGCATCATCTGGCACGTTACCTATCGATGTGGCGAAGGTGACGTGGCATATACCTGGTCATATAACCACTTAAGTGATGAAAGGATCATTTCCAAAATTTGAGCAAAGTTTAGGGACTCAAAGCATTGAAAAAAAGTTCAAGGACCAATTCCAAAAGAGCACCTAAGTTCAGGGACTAAAAACTTAAATAAGCCTATTTTATTTCAAGAAAAAAACATAGAATAACTTCCCACAAACTTTAACTTGGGATTTTTTTTTTGATAATGTATAGTTAACTTGCTAAGGAAAACCGAAGGCAACCGAAGGCCAAAGGAAGTTTTGGCAGAACAGCATACAATTTATATCTGATTATCATTGTATTTTGTCAAACCCCTTAGAACTTTATTACTGGTTTTTTTTTGGCAGATCACGGCTTGCAGCAGCCAGTGTTTTGCTACCTTCTTCAGAAGGCTTGGACCAGGAGGTTCGCACAGATGTTATTCAATTATTATGCTCTATTTTCTTGGCTAACCAGGGTGGAAGTGAGGGAGCTGGGGAAGATGAACATTTGCAATTGGTAGGTAGCATGTTCCATTTTTTCCGTAGAATTCTTGTCTACGCTTATTATTATTATTATTATTATTATTATTATTATGTTTAAACACATGTTTCTACCTTATCTATTGATGTGCTGGTGGAAAGCATAGAATAGCATGTTGAAGAATTACTACTTTGGATTGGGAAATTACTGATATTTTATGGAAGCTTGGATACTTCAAAATATTTATTGTCCTGACATTATACTGGATAATTTTAAATGTCTTATGAGATGTGGTATCCTATACCACAGTTTTCCTATCCTAATTTAATTTTTGTTTTTTGCTTATCAAAAGCTGTATATTCGGTTCCCATACTTGTGTCCATGCATCATACTCTTATTATCCTTGAAGTCGAAGAATATCTGTAACTAATCTTCCCGACTTGATTGTTGGATCATTTGATGGTTCATCTTTTTCAGCTAATGAAAAGCTGTCGTGGTTTATTACTTTAACCAAAATAGTTGCAAAAGAGAGGGGAAAAATGGTTAATTGACTTAATTCAAATAAAGTAGCAAGGCATAAGAGAAAATGGAACTTGGAATCTTGCTTGACTAGATAGAACTCTGCCAGGGATAATGCAATTAGATGGAAAACAACTGGGAAAAATGAATGGAAGATCAAAGTTGCAATTTATTAAACTGTTGTGGTGCCTTATTTGATTTGTAGCCATTCTATAGTTATTATCAATAGCAGATACATTTAAATAAAACTTGGTGTGACAGTGACTCTAGACTCGTAGTTATTGTATTCATATATGAAAAGTTAACTGTGATTGATGTACGCTTGAATATGTTTTGTTACATCATGCAACAGGATGAGGCAGCACTTCTGCAAGGTGAAAGAGAAGCTGAAAAAATGATTGTGGAAGCTTATTCTGCGCTGCTTCTAGCTTTTCTTTCTACTGAAAGGTTAATTTCTCATCAATTTTAGTTAATTTCTGTTTAAATTTGGTTTCTTGCATATCTCAAGGCCTATAATTTTCTTTTTTGGTCTGGCAGCAAGAGCATCCGTGCAGCGATTTCTGACAATCTTCCAGATCACAACTTATCTATTCTGGTGCCTGTGTTGGACAGATTTGTGGTATGTAGTTGGTCATAATTGTTTGTATCAATGTCTCAATGAGATAAAATTGTGGAATTTTCCGGAAATACTGTTAGGGACTATATCTGTTTGGCAAGAGTATTTAGTAGTTTAGGTTTATTTTTTTATGGTGAGTTTCTGGAATGCTTTTGATTTGAAGAAGTCATCCCATTTGTAGGTTTGAACTGAAAATCATAGTGGGGATCACTTGAAATATATTTGTTTACTAGTCAGATCTTAGGTGTGTTTTGGGTTCTTGGCGTATTTAAAATCATTGTCTAAATGTTGAAAAATTGTTGATTAATCATGTTGGATCATGATGCCTTAGGGTTCACATTTTTTTTTAAAATTTTTTTAAAGCCAATTGATAGCACTTTTTAACTTGTAATTGTGTCTTAATCTGCAGGAATTTCATCTGTCTTTAAACATGATTTCACCAGAGACTCATAAAGCTGTTAGCGAGGTCATAGAATCATGTAGAATTCGATGAATGCTCGGAAAATGGAATACTCTGTACAGCCACAGCTTAATTTAGGGTTTGTTGTTACTGCAGAGGAAATGAGACTGACCGCTGCAGAGCTCACTTCAATACTCTGAGTCAATGATTGACTTTCGTATTATTATTCTGTTCACAGCGCTTATACCCTTTCTCTATTTCCACATCACCATGCTGGTGGTGCTGAGATGCTTGTATACAACAGAAAACAAAATAGTGGGATGCCTTCCTAGCATAGTCGTGTGTAATCAATAGAAGCTACATATTTTTATTTTTATCAATATTTTTGTTTATTCATTCATTTTCTTGTATCAGAAGCTGATATATTTTTATTAGAAGTGCTTACATCCTTTGTTTCTCCACGTTTTTAACAATTAGATATAAGCTCAAGATGCATTGTTCTTCTCATTCAGAAGCAAGATTTTTGTGTAATTGATAAGCTGCAATTATGTTTCCCTAGTGGATATCATTATCGTGTAATATAATTGGAAATTGTACGCTGATAGTAAGTAAAAGATGTCATATTTCCATGTGACATATATCTTCAGAGAGGGGAGTTGTAAGTTAATCTTGTCAAAACTCAAATTGCCTGAATTTTAGGAGAAGGGATCAAGAAGTTAGGTCTCTTCATTTTGTGAAAATATTTTTTTTTTCATTTTGAAAAACTATTGATAATTATAATTATGATTTTGTGTTTTCATTTCAGTTTCTGTTAATTATGAATATTACCTTGCATTTTTATGTAATTTTCGAAATTTTGTATAGGAAACAGTGAAAATGATAAAAAATTGTTTTTGCTATTTTCTGTATAAATATTTGGAAACAAGAAACAGAATGAAAATACAAGATCACATTTGTAATTAATAGAAATTATCAAGTAAACATGGAGTTATAATCAAAATAATCATAATTATTAGTGTCTGATAATGAAAACGTGTACTCCCTCTGGTCCTATTTATAAGACACATTCTAGAAGAATTTTTTGGTCCTATTTATAAGGCATTTTGCATTTTCTAGGAAGCATTTATTGTTATTTTCTCTTATTTGCCCTTTATCCATTAACGTGAAATAATACATTATAAAATCCTCAATACAGGATAAGAGGGTAAAATTGAAATGTTAATGTATTTTTTTTTTAAGTTTCAAGAAACTTAACTTCCTTCCTTGATCCGTGTGATATGGATAAATATGCCATATAAATTGAACAAGAGGGAATAACGTTTTTGCAAAACAAACATAACCTAATTTAACCTTCTAGAGTTACTCTTAAAACTCATCCATCCATCCATTTTTGTTTTTCATTTTGTTTTTTGTTCGGTACACTCATCTAGACATGACCATGAATCCCAAGGGATCACTAATGGTGTTTGCGATTCACTCTCGTTCAGTTTTGAGACAAAAAATCTTTCGATCCAATCATAAAATATATATACGATTTAATTAGATTAGGTCGAAATACATCAACCAATTCAACACTATCTCATCCCAAAAAACACATGCGATTTCGATTTGCTTCGGTTCGATTTTAATTTAATAAAAACTTTTTATGTTATATTTATAGAAAAAAATAAAAAATT
Organism: Crotalaria pallida; assembly: GCA_037953625.1. Classification (NCBI taxonomy): domain Eukaryota; kingdom Viridiplantae; phylum Streptophyta; class Magnoliopsida; order Fabales; family Fabaceae; genus Crotalaria; species Crotalaria pallida. Next base: position 111,990,354 of record CM075655.1, read on the forward strand.
ATTTGGTTATAGACATAAACATATATCCATGAAAGCAACTTTTTTTTTTGTCCGAATTCCTTGCGGAACCACCGGTATCCCCAAGAGTACCCTTAATACCAGGGAGCCCTTGAGACTAATCCGGAGCGAGCTGCGTGGCTGGCTCTCCCAGCGGGATGTTTTTAGTGGGAATCGAACCCGAGGCTACTAGCACCCTTGTCCCATTCCCAGGATTTCAGTTGGGGTCTTACACCAACTGAACCAAACCCCGTTGGTATCCATGAAAGCAACTAACATTGTTGTTAGGATTTCTAATTAGCACAAACCGAGATATTATTGACCATATGTGTAGTATGTGAGTGAGTATTATGTCCAATTGTGTTTTATGTGTATATATTTATAAGTAGCGGTCCAGTTCGGATCGAATCGGTTCTTAAAACTAAAACCAAAATGAACCAATTGGTTTTTCAATAATAAGTTCAAAAACATCTAAACAAATTTTTTTTTTTCAGTTTTCGATTTTTTTTTTGGATCGGTTTGCAATTTTTTTTGGATCAATTTGGATCTGAACACCCCTAACCACTGCTAGTGGGTGTCCCTGGAACTAATCTCGATCGAGACATGTCTCGTGCTCTCTTAGCAAGATGTTTTACCAGGGAATCGAACTTGGGTTACTAGCATGGGTGAAGTTAGCAAAAACCTTACTGAAAAAGGTTGCTAATGCCTATTTCACCCGCCCACAAGTGATTATTCAAGCAATTAGTATACAGAGCTGATATTTCCTACCGCAAAGGGGCAATTTACGAACATCTATCCAATTGCACAGTTTACTCCATTACACAACATAGTAAATTCTTGAGCACGCTACACTATTTATTCTGTACTATTAAAGAGAAAAAGTAGACAAGTAACACCAGGGATCACTAAAAGAAATTGAAAATCACAATCAACATATATACAAAGAATCCATATAATTAGGTTCTTCCAACAAGCTTTAAAATGTTTACGCTTGGGCTATCAATTATTTTTTGTACAGTATTTAACATAAACTCCCCACACTCAACTCATGACCAACTTTCCACCTGAAAGTTCAAAATCAGGTGTGTTTGGCAAGGAAGGCAAGAATAAGTTGGTTCACCTGCGCAGGAAATTGTTCTTGAACAAAATGGGTTCCCTCAGGGATAAATGTGATCTCCAAATTGGGAGCAAATTGTTTTGCTTTTTCACCCTTTGTTAAATACTACATCTAATTCTTATTATATGTTGTTTTCTAGAATATTTTATTGATCCTAATTATAAGGCGCTTTGTATTTTTTATGTATTTTTTTTTAACTTTCTACCTTTATTAAATACTTTAACTATCTATGTTTTTTTGTTACTCCCTCCGGTCCTATATATAGGACATATTCTAGAAGCAATCTTTGGTCCTATATATAAGACATTTTGTATTTTCTATGCATCATTTATTGCTTTTTCTCTTTTTTGCCCTTATTAAATGCATGTGTTTTTTGTTGTTCATTAATGAGTGTGAATTTTTCAAGAAAAGTTGAGAGGGTAAAATTGTAATGTTACAATATATTCCCATAGAATTCATAAAACTAACTACTTTTCTTGGTCCGAGGAATATGGTTAAGTATGTCCTATATATAGGACCGGAGGGAGTATATATTAATTAGTGCAAATTTTTTTAAAAAAAAGTTGAGAAGGCAAAATTGTAATGTTATAATATATTCTCATAAAATTCATAAAACTAACCTCATTCCTTGGTATGTGTAATTCAATCAAGTATGTCATGTAATAAAAATCGAATGAAGTATTTTATTATAAACTTATATATAAAATTTATCAATTTATTGAATAAAATATTTTTCAATAACACTTTATTCCTTTTGATTTTTTAATGAATATTTTAGTGACACTTATTATCATTTTCAAAAATGGAATTTAACAAATTTTCCCTAATATATTGTACATAATTATATGAAAATTTTTACTTAAAATTGAATGATTGTTAAGATGTGAATGATGAATAACACTTTATGTCGGAAAAACACACTGCACAAGCTCAATTTCTCTTTAAAATGCGTTAATGCTATCATATTTTTAATGTAAACTTATTTTATCTTATTAGGTAAATTAAATACGTCATCGAAGTCACACTAAAAACAATCTTACTATATGTATGATTTGATCCTTTTTTATTTTTTATTTTTTTTTATAATTGATTTGATCCTTATAACATAATGCATCACGCGAGGTAAATGTTTGATATATCTTTCTCATGTTTTTAAGTGATAAATCTCATGAAAATGAAGCTTTTTCCTTCTTTTTTTTTTAAAAAAAAAATAATTAAAAAAAAATAGATGTAGACCCTCTTACTCATGTTCTTTCGATCAATGAAAGAAGTGTGATGCTTCTGTAATCTGGATTGAGTTTTGCTTTTGATCATCTTAAAAGCAATGCATAAGAATTCAAATGTAAAGTTAATCTTGAAAAATAAAAAAAAAATTCTTAAATATTACTAAATATATAGTAATTATTTTCGAGTTTAACTTTTTTACTTTAGGTTACTCTTGAGGGAAAAAAAAACTTTTCGCAAAGGGGGTAATTTAAGAACAGCATATATCCAATTGCACAGTATCTCAATTACGTACACAACTAGGTGAAAGCTTGAGCACCCTTAACTATCTGATTCCATGATACTAGTATTAAGGAGAGATATCACTGTCACGAGGGAGCAGTAATGGACACCGAAAAAAACAACAGTAATTTATTTCTCAAATTCCCTGTGCCAGGGATATAGTAGTACACAATTAGGTTCGTTCAGCTAGCAATTATTCTGTACAGTATTTAAGCTAAACACCTTACACTGCACTCCTCACACTCAAGTACCAAATCAAGTGTGTTTGGCAAGGAAGGCAAGGATAAGCTGATTCACCTGCGCAGGAAATTGTTCTTGAACAAAATGCGTTCCCTCGGGGATAAATGTGATCTCTAGATTGGGAGCAAATTGTTTGGCTTTTTCACCCTTTGTTAAATCCTCAATCCCCGGAAACTTGAGAAAATAATCCTTACCACCCACTATAAGAAGTGCTGGAACTTTGAGTATAGGATCCGGTAAGTCAAATTTTTCACCAAATGACCTACAGATGCAAACAAATGAAATCCACCATTAACAAGAATTCACCTACAAATCATACTATCCGAGAGGGCCTAGGGATGTACTATGCGTTGTAGAAAAGACTAAAAACACCATTTCGCTAAAAAAAAAAGGCAATAAATAAAAATAGCAGCACCTATATGGAACCTGCAATGCAGTTTGGAATCCAGATTTCTCATACAAGGCTCCATATGCTGCCAGATCTTCCTCTGTTAACCAAGGGGGAAGAGGAGTAGATGGTTCCACCAAATCCATGATCTCCTGGTTTTCATTAGCTATTGGTAATTCACTACTTGAGAAGAGGATGTAAACATTTTTAACTACAGTCTTCACATCAAAACGTTCAAAATCAGCCTCTGCCCTCCCTGGTACCTGAAATAGGCAGAAACAAAGTCATGAACTCATGAATAGCTTTTGTTTCATCTTTTTTTTATTCTTGTCATTTCTTTTTTTTTTTTTTTGGTGAACTACTCTTGTCATTTCTGTTCTTAAGGATTTCTTCTTATCCTCTTGCATTTATATTATTCTTTTCTCCCTAAGTAAAAAGGAAATGATTATTGTTACGGACCAGATTCTTGGACCAATGAGCACCGGTACAACAGACCAGTAACTGCCGGTATCACTATTCAACAAACATCAGTCTGGTATGCTGGTAATCCTATATCAACCGTTGTAACGGCTCGTTATTATTGCGGTTCATAATAACATTCATGCATCATTATTCCTTGGAGCCATTACTCGTCGGATTCCCTCACAACAGTAATAGCCCATCATGGTTCATCACATCCTCACCCTATAAATAACAGATAATGGCTAATGTATGAACCAACTCTATGAGCCAAACTCTACTCTCTCCTTTCACACAGCACACACACTCCACTCCAAATATCTTGACTCGGCTGACAGAGTTCTTTGGACCGAGAATCCGTCGCTATCGCACATCAACAAATCAGTTTATTGGTACATGCGAGACAACACCCACAACAATTATATTATGAGTGAAAGAAATTTAAGCTTACCCGCCATCTCAGAATGTAGAAGCCTTCATGAAAGTGTTTGTCATACATAAAGGGGCCAGGTGGAACATATGGAACTCCAAGTGTAACAACTCCCAAAACCCTTTCAGGGTGCAGTATGGAAAATAGATGTGCAGGACGAGCTCCAAAATCTTTCCCAACAAGAAAAACCTAATGTGCATTTAGGAGGGGAATCAAATAAATCACTAGATTGGTCCTTAAATTATTTTTTAGTTGCAATTTCGTCCTTAACTTTTTTTCGTTTCAAATAAGGCAAGAAGTTGTTACCGTTTAACAAATCATTCCTTTCAACGGAAATGACTGATTTGTTACATGGTAACAACTTCAGGACTTATTTGAAACGAAAAAAGTTTATTAACGAAATTGCAACTAAAAAATAATTTACAACAACTTCACTATCTCTTAGTTACTATGTGAGAAATTACAACATTTAAATGTAGCAGTCATAGTACCTTGGAAAGAGACAGAGCATCGAGAATTCCGAGTAGGTCAGAGAGAAGATGAGAGAAGGAAGCCTTATCGGGTTCGGGTGGCGGGTCGGAAAGGCCGAAACCTCTGTAATCGGGTGCGATAGCTCTGAACCCGGCATCAGCGAGAGCAATCATCTGGTGCCGCCATGAGTACCATATCTCCGGGAACCCGTGCAGGAATACGACGACGTTTGGACCTGAAACACGTACAGTATACAGAAGAAGAGTTAGTGAGTGAGTGAGCGTTAGACTTTGACTTTGACTTTGACTAAGAAGAGTGAGCTCAGTTTTCACTGACCGGTTCCGATTTCTGCTATGTGGAGATTGAGAACACCAACTTTCACGAACTTGTGTTGTATTTGATCCATTGATTCAGTACGCTCTCACTTCTCAGAGCGAGCAAAGAGCACTTTCTTTCTTCCCTGACAACTTGCACTTTCCCCTTATAAATATTTATTCTCGGCATTATTTTTCAATTTTAAATTAGCCTTTTATTTTATTAGGGGTAAACTAGTACATTTTCTATATTTCCCTTGAGAGCATTTACTACATCCTTTCTTTTATTTAATTATATTTCTACTTTTTTTTTACATTTTTTTATAAATAACTACCTCCTATTTATTTAATTTTTCCATATTAGTTATTTTAAATTAAATATTATTATTATTTTTAATTCTAAAGTAAATATTACTATTAAACAACGATAAAAATAATTACACAAGAAGGCAAGGGTTCAAACCAAACCATACATTTAAAAAAATTAATTTAAAATTATGTTGTTCATAATAAATTTTGTACTTCATCGTATGAATCAAAAATAATACTTTCGCCATCCCTATATATAGGATCCCTTTGGGAGGTTTCACGTCCATCAAGAAAGTTAATTAATCTAGTTAATTGTATTGAAAATATGAACTTTTGATATGTATTTTGAAAATTACGCCTATTAATATTATTGAAAATCTAAAAAGTGTTAAATAAATAAGGGTGTTTGTGAAAAAAAATAATTAATGTTCATTGAAAATAAATTTGAAAATTCGTATAGGGTCTTATAAATAGACACAAAATAAAAATGTCAAAAGGGACATATTAAGGGACGGAGGTGGGAGTACTTTTTATTTGAGATATTTCTTATTTATTTGATGAATAAAGTAACATTTTTGCTGGGATAATGATTTCACATGAAGATGATATCTTGAAGATAATGATTATCTCAAATTTTAAAATTTTTGTTGGGGATAATGATTTCGCATAAAGATGATATCTTGGTTTAGGATGATGATTTTAAAAACTTGAATAATCTATTAAATTTCAAATCATAATTTTGATTGAAAATAATGATCATTTTATAATTAATGAATTGTGTTTAAGGGACAATAATATCTAACAATATAACAATACTTAGCTTTTTCTTATGTTTTATATTATAATACTCTAATTGCATAAATTTTTCAACCATTAAAATGGAACTTTCTGAATGGTATTGAAACATTCAAAAGGCAACATGCGTTTAGTCATCATGGTTTATATTGTTATCTTTTGGCCGGTAGCCTACACTACATGAAATATATTTATTTTTTGGGTTTAAATAGTTTTGGTCCCGAACATATTATGAGTTGAGTTCTGTCATTAGTTTTTTTTTTTAAGATTAAAAAAAAGGCTTAATTATGTCACAAGTCCCTGAAGTTTGGAGTATTTTTATCAAATACTTTTATAACTTTTTTTCAATGTCTGACTCCCCGAAGTTACTTTTGGGTTTGTCATATATCCCTACTACCAATTCTGACCAATTTTGATTACATGTAACTTCAGGGACTTGTGACATAATTAAACCATAAAAAAAATATGAGTATGTAGTAATTGATAAAATTGATTTTTCTTTTAAATTGATTAGGGCACGTGAAAACTTAGATAAATTATAATCAATACTTTTAATAAAATAATTAAATGCAACGTGAGTTCTTATGAATTTAGAAAGAAATATATAAAAATAGGAAATGAGTGTTCGAACTATTGTTCATGAATTTCACTTTTTTTTTTTTACACCAACCGGTACCCAGATTTAGTTTACCCAGAATCTGACTCATCCGGTCTGACCCAACTGAGCTCGCACTAAGCGGTAGGGGTCTCCCAGCGGGGATTGCTCCATACCCAAGGCTCGAACTCGAGACCAGTTGGTTAAGGGACCAAGTGAGCTACCACTTGACCAACCCCACGTTGGCTGAATTTCACTTTAATTTGTGTAATATTGCGGAACAACTCTTCATTTGTTACAATAAATAAAATTGATTAGAGAAACAATGCTAAGTTTTCTCTCAACTCTTCTGTCTGAATTTTCAGATTAATTATTTTTTTTTTGGTGAACTTCATATTAATTTGTGCAATATTGCGGAACAACTCTTCTTAAATTTCTTGAATAAGAGATGTTGCAAATGTCTAGTTTGATTTGGACAAATGTAGAAGCCTAAGATTAAGAACAATAATATGAACAAAAATAAGAGGGCGTTAGTACATACTCATCAATGGAATGAACAATGCGTAATACAATATATGAGTAAAACATGATAAAATAACAACTCACCAAATTTTAATTTGATCTTGATTCCGAATGATTCAAATCATTCAAAACTGCGACAAATCTGAAAAGAACAAAAGTAAAAGATGTTACACAAAAAGACTTAATCAATTTAATATAATGCAAAATAACATATGAAGAAGGAAAAAAAAAAAGCTTTTACTCACCAAATTTTGATTTATCTTGATCACGAACTAGTATTTAACTCACCAAACCCTTTTTTCAGATAATCGTTATTATTGGACCCCTCAATGATATGAACAATGTAATATATGACTAAAAGATGCGAAAATAACTCACCAAATTTTGATTTCATCTTGACTCCGAATGAATCAAATTCTTCAAAAATGGAAAAAAAAAAAAAACAAAAGGTAAAAGATGTCACACAAGGACATAATCAATTTAATATTATTCAGAGTAACATATGAAAAAGAAAAAAAAAAAAAGAGTTTTTACTCACCGAATATGCGTTGAAGTTTTCAAGGAATTTTATCAAATGAAAATAAAGTATAGCAAATTAACATGGATTTATTCCTTGGTACCGACAATATAATTGGTAATTTTGAACCGAAAATTGAGTAGTTAATTGTTACAACATATCATGTCATATATTATTTACGTCATGCTCTGCATGTTGTTTATTAAATATGTATCTCATTCTCTCACATTAGTTGCAGCAGATCCTCCTTTTTATATCGGTGATAATAATTATTTCAAATTTAAAATTTTTTGTTCGGATAATGATGTCATATGAGGATGATACGTTAAAGATAAGATTATTTCAAATTTTATAATTTTTGTTTGGAATAATGATTTCGCATAAAGATGATACCTTGTTGGAGATAATGATTTTAAAACTTAAATAATATGTAAAATTTCAAATTCTAATTTTGGTTAGAGATAATGATTATTTACCTACAATCGCTCTTGTGCAAGGTAATCAAAAGTAAATCAGAATTAAATATTTCAATTTTTTTTATAGTATTATGAGCATAATTAATGATAAATCAGAGTATCCGTTATTTCATTTGACATAAATTCATTAGAAGATAATGACTCATTTTTAAATATTATATTTGTTTATTTATAAATTAGTATTAAATTAATGTACTCCTGATTTAGTTGATCGATAAATTAGTATGTAATTATATACCAATATTACATTTATCTTGATATTATGAAGATTAATTAGAGTGAAATCAAAATTAAATTTTTTGATATATTTTGTTTCATGATATTATGAGTAGATTCAATGATAAATCAAAATATTTCATATTTCACGTGACATAATAATTTAGCATTTGTTAAATATAATTATCACCTTTAATATGAAAAATCAGAATTAAATCAAAATTATACATTTTTATCTTTTTTATTTGATGGATAGATTAGTTTTTTTTTGTACAATTAGCATTTTTTTAATATGATTATCCCAAATTCATCATAAGATTGGATTCTAAAAAGTCCTTATGCTAATTCTTCTAATAATTTTGATTTAATTTTTTTTTTCGAAGATGATGTTTACGTGAATTATCTTCTTTTATTTCTTTATGATTATCACATAATATTGTTTTTTATTATGATGATATATATATATATATATATATATATATGCACACACATATACACACGAGTAAATGAATTCAAATTGTGTTAATCTTTTGAAATAAAGATAAGAATTTAGAACCAATGATTTATCTATTCACTTATGATGATAATAATAATAATTTATAATTACGATTGTATAATATAATAATTATAATTTATATTTCAAAAAAATAAAAAACTGTTGATTAGATTGATTATATAGTGATTTTTATCTATTATAATAAAAAATATATATATTTTCATGTGTTATAATAAACAAAATTTATTATAGAGGAAATTGTGGCAATCGTAGATGCAGTCGACAGTCCTCTTAAATTAAAGCTTAGGCACTCGAGAAGACGCAGTCTTCTGAAATTAAAGCTTCAGGCTCTTGAGAAGAATTATTAATTTATTGAAGGATAACACTCTAAAAATGAGTGTGACGAATCTGAATAAAGTCTTTGAAATACTGAATCGAAGTAAGTAATTGGAGAGGATCAAATAATATAAATTAAGATGACGATCAATAATTCTCAAAATTAGAGAGATTTAAAGGAGAAAAAAATGCATATATTGAAGGTGAAAAAAAATACTCACATCAAGCATAAAATCAAATCTTATTAACTTCTTCGACATACTGAACCTATAGGTCACGCCCTAACTTCGTCCTTAATCGTGGCATTGACAAGCAATTGTTATACAATGATAAGTGTTAAGCAAAAATATACAAATATTTAATTATTACTACTTCATAATTAAAAAGTTCATTAAGATTAAACAAAAAAAGAGATTAACGTAATTAAAGGAAAATTTTTTACCTACACAATGTTTTCTTATAAAATCGTTAAACATCTCTTCATACATCTCAAGATTAGTCTAGTTTAAGTAAATATTAAGAGACATTCATGAACATATTTCAATTTGTCTAATATAAATATAGATATATAAATATATTCCGTTGAAATGTATTTATGATGATAGGATGGTAAGATAAAATTTGAAATTAAGAAAAAATATGATTAGTATTTTTATTTCAACAAAGTAATACAAATATCATTGCAAATGTGACATTCACAATAAAACTTTGCTACATCCAAAAACCAAAAAAAAAAATGGCATTGACAATTGTTGTACAATGAGAAGTGATAAGAAAAATATAAAAATATTTAATTATTATCATTTCATAATTAAAAAGTTCCTTAAGATTAAACAAGTAAATCTTTATAAAAAAATATTAACATAATAAAAGGAAAAAAATTACCTACACAATGTGTTCTTATAAAATAGTTAAAGATATTTCCATACATCTCAAGATTACTATAGTTTAAGTAACTATTAAGAGAAACATTCATGAACATCTTTCAATTTATATAATATATATTTAGATGTATATGTATATTTCGGTTAAATGTACTTATGAAGTTAGGATGGTAAGATAAAATTTGAAAATTAAAAAAGTATGATAAGTATTTTTATTTCAACAAAGTAACACAAGTATCATTGCGAATGTGACATTGACAGTAATATTTTGCCTTATCCAAATAAAAAATAAACATGGCATTGACAAATGATAAGTATTAGGCAAAAATATAAAAATACTTAATTATTACTACCTCATAATTAAAAATTCCTTAAGATTAAACAAATGAATCTTATAAAAAAGAAATTAACATAATATAAAGGAAAAATATTACCTACACAATGTGTTCTTCTAAAATCGTTAAACATCTTTCCATACATCTCAAGATTACTCTAGTTTAAGTAATTATTAAGAGACATTTATGAACATATTTCAATCTATATAATATATATTTAGATTTATAAATATATTTTGGTGAAATGTATTTATGAAGTTAGGATGCATGATAAGATAAAATTTGAAAATTAAAAAATATGATAAATATTTTTATTTCACCGAAGTAACACAGATATCATTGCAAATGTGACATTATTGACAATAAAATTTTGCCTTATCCAAAAAATAAAAACACGGCATTGACAACTGTCGTACAATAATAATAAGTGTTAAGCAAATATATTAAATTATTTAATTGTTACTTCATAATTAGAAAAACACGGCATTGACAACTATCGTACAATAAGGCTCTGTTCGGCAAGGGTAGTTAGGAGCTTTTTAGCTAGCAAGGAGCTTTTAGATTCAGCCAATAAGCTACTAGCCCCGTTCGGTGAACACAAATTAGAATAAGCTTGTAGCTTTTAAAAAAGGAGTTTGTAGCTTTTAAAAGCTAGTTTTTAGAAAGCTACTTCAAGTAACTTTTAAGAAACTAAACTAGCTTTCAATAATTCATATACCAATTATACCCTCAAACAAAATTTAAAATTATTTTACTACCTTTTAATTAATTATTAATTATAATTTAATAATTTTTTATAATTAATTAATTAACTACATAATTAATAAATTAAGAAAAAATGAATTTAATTAATTATAATTTAATAATTTTTATATTTGATTAATTAATTAACTATCTATTTAATAAATAAAGAAAAAAAATTGAAAAATTTAAAATAATAAAATAATAAAATGTTGCATGTCCTTTTTCGTCATTTAATAACTTTTAGCTACTTCAAAAGCTAGTTTTGCCGAACAACACTGTTTTAAATAGTCAGCTAAACAACTATAAGCTCCCAACTACAAGCTCACAACTCCTAGCTAGCTTAACAACTACAAGATAGAAGCTCACAGCTACAAGCTAGTTTTGCCGAACATACCCTAAGATAGTAAAGAGAAAATAATATTTCCTACATAATGTATTTTTATAAACTCATTAAACATTTTTCCATACATCTCAAGATTACTCTAGTTTAAGCTAACTAACTATTAAGAGACGTTTTGTTCTTATCCATTAAATACTATATATATGAGATTAAACTAGCTAGAGATCTTCATAAATTATTTTGTTATCTAATTGATCCTGTTATAACAATGGCTTTCTGTTCTTTGAAAGCTTCATGCAATGTTGCACTCTATTCCTTGTTAGTGTGTTGTTTTGCTTTCATATCCTCTGCTGTTACCGACCAAAACTCAACACTAATTGTAGACACTACTACCAATTTATTACATGCAAGGAGAATTCCAGACACCTTCCTTGGAGTGTTCCTCGAGGTGAGCAGTAAAACCACGACTAGTGTTTGGACTATAAAATTATATTTATAATCACGCAATCGATCAATCAATCTAGTTTCAATTTTTCCAAAAATAACCATATTTTTTAATTTCTTTTTAGGAAATTAATCATGTTGTCGAAGGGGGATTGTGGGCAGAACTTGTGAGCAACAGAGGTCATTTCCTTATCCCCCAAACCTCTTTGCATCTTGTCTTTCCACTAAGCCGCAATTGGATTTGGTATTTTGGAAGTTAATTTTTACTTTTATTTCTCATCACAAATTTATGTTTTAGGTTTTGAAGCTGGAGGCACAACTTCAAATATTGATCCTTGGTCAATTATTGGAGATGACTCATCCATTTCTATTTCAACTGATCTTACCTCTTGCTTTAAGCGAAACAAGGTCGCATTACGTATGGAGGTGCTTTGTGGTGACCTTAAACCTTGCCCAACTAGTGGTGTTGGCATCTCTAACCCTGGTTATTGGGGCATGGTAAGGCGGATGCTAATATATATATATATATATATATATACACGATAATTTTTTCATATTTGCTTCCGTTTATGTTTAGTACGATATAGATCGTATACAAAAGCAAATATGAAACTTAAGAAAAGAGCCAAAATTTCACATTTCCATAAAAAATTATAAATATGAAAACACAATATTAACAACTACGATACGTTATTTTTATTTCAAAGTGATGAAGTAACATTCTTTATCTCTAACAACTTCTTTCTTCATACGCAGAATATTGAAAAAGGGAAGAAGTATAAAGTAGTCTACTATGTCAAATCTACAGGAATGCTTGATTTACAAATTTCATTCACAGGAGTTAACGATGTAAAATTGGCATCGGTTGATGTTAGGTGAGCTTTTCTTTTTTTAATACAAAGAACCCACAAATATGGCTAAGCGATACAACTAATAAGGGAACTCGACAGACATGTTATTACAGATTGGAGAAGGATGGAAACTACATTGGAAGCAAATGCAACATGTCATAATGCAAGTCTTCAAATAACAACAACAACCAAAGGGATTCTTTGGTTAGACCAAATTTCTGCTATGCCGATAGACACATATAAAGTATGTATAAATTCATCTCTATATAATAAATTATATTTAATTTAACAAATAATACTTAAATATTTTACAGTTTTTCTATTCTATGCATTCCATGCATAGGATAAGATAACATAAATAGTAAAATTGTACGGTATCTAAGAACTAAACAATTAATTTTTTTAATTCATTAAGTATTTCAATTTCCAACAAAACTTTACTTTTTAAGGTATGGTTAACCTATGCATAGGTTAGAAAGACCCAATTTTAAACTACATTTACTTTTAAAATGGCATGTATGTATATATGTATAATTTATTTTTGTATTTACATTCAAATATACATTTTTATAATTGGAAATACTTTTCACTTTAAACTAAAATTGCCAGTTATATCTGAATAAATTAATCATGAATAGTATTTGAGGGAAAATCTACATTTCTTTACATTTTATATAATTTTTTGAAAATTGTACAATACATACATATAATAAAGGTCAGCTATATTACTAACTTTATACCACATCCCATAGTTGCATGAATAATATATATATATATAGCCACTTTTATTTTGAGCGAGTTACAATTTAACCAAATTTGTCCGAAATTTTTGTATTGAGTCACTACTTGACACTTCAATGATTGATTTTTGACAATGCTCTTTTAATTTATTTCTTTTGTTTGGACTTTAACTTATTTTTCTCTTCACACAGGGTCATGGATTCCGAAATGACCTTTTCCTAAAGATGGCAGATTTGAAACCAAAATTTCTTAGATTTCCCGGTATGTTTGTTAAATACAGTGTTTTAAAGTTGGGATTTTTATTTTCTGAGTTTTATTGTGAATTGGGATTATATGGTTTAACTTAAATAGGTATAATTATTTCAACATTAGATACCATAACATTTTCTCTTTCCAAGCTTGTACTATAAATGATATAAATATTCCCCCAAGACCTAATAATACTATTTTCAATTGTCTTTTCATTAATTAGGTGGTTGCTTCGTTGAAGGGAATTATCTAAAGAACGCGTTTAGGTGGAAAGAAACTGTTGGAGCATGGGAGGAGAGACCTGGGCATCTTAATGATGTTTGGAACTATTGGACCGATGATGGATTTGGTTATTTTGAGGGTCTCCAAGTCGGTAACCTTTTCACTATTATAATTGAAAGTTTGTAATTGATATTCTAAAGATATTATATTTCTCTTGAGCAGTTAGCAGAGGACCTTGATGCATTGCCAATATGGGTATTTAACGCTGGTATGTATCTTTGTTAACTTAAACTTAATTTTTTTCTCCGCTACTGCTATTGGTACTTTTCTTTGTTTTTTAATTAATCGAATATTTCATCTAGGTATCAGCCTTCACGACCAAGTCAATTTAACAGACCTCTCACCATATGTGCAAGTATAGCTAAACTTTCTTTTTGTTGTAATTTTTCTCTTGTTGTATTTTTGAAATTTATAGTTATAGGTAGCTATTATGTTGACATCTTTCAATTTATATATGTGTGTGTGTAGGATGCTATTGATGGCATTCAATTTGCAAAAGGTTCGCCCTTATCAAAATGGGGTTCGGTTAGAGCTGCTATGGGACATCCTAAACCATTTGATTTGAGATATGTAGCCATTGGAAATGAAAATTGTCCGATGAGTAATTATCAAGGCATGCCTTTTTTCATTTTATATTCTTTGAAAAATCTTATATATATATATATATATATATATATATATATATATATACATGCATAGGAAAAAAAACTTTCGTGATTAGCTTTATATACTATTACTACCTCTGAAATTTTGTTTGATATGACTCAAAACCACTGATATTTGCAGGCTTCCTAAAATATTATTGATTGATTAACTTATTCATATAATGTTTTATTTTCTCTACTAATTTTTATTTTCAGAGAATTACCTTCGGATCCATGATGCTATAAGAACCGCCTATCCAGATATTAAAATTATCTCGAATTGTGATGCTTCTGACCATCCATTAAATCACCCAGCTGATTTGTTTGATTATCATGTAATATTCTAACATTACTTTTCAAAGCTTTGTTTGTCTTATTATAATCAACTTTGGCAAGCATGCATGTTTATTGTTCGTAACTTTACTATCCTTCTTAATGTTTTGTTTCTTACTATTAGACTTATTCAAGTGCCACGGAAATGTTTTCGTTGTCTTCTAAGTTCGATAATACATCACGATCCGGTCCAAAGGTTTGTTTAACTTTGGTTTTTGGTGAACACTCCTTGAATGCACATTTTTTTTATGGAATATTGAATTGTGCTATTAATATATGGAATGCTCAACCCGATTCGCAGGCTTTTGTTAGCGAGTATGCTGTGTGGAAGAAAGATGCTGGAATTATGGGAACCCTTTATGGTGCAGTGGCAGAAGCTGCATTTCTTATTGGATTAGAAAAAAACAGGTTTATTGCTATTTTTTCTTATATTATTCACTAACTCTATAAGAAATTTTACATATGGATTTAAGTCAATCTTTTCATTTATTATTTTTTTCTTCTAATAATGCAGTGATATCGTCCAGATGGTTAGCTATGCACCATTTTTCATCAATATAGATGACTTCAACAGTAATAGCAGCAAGACGTAATTTTCTTATACTTACAACTGAAGCTAATACCCTCTATCATTTTCTAACTGCAGTACAAAGTTACCACTTCAAAAATATTATGATGACATTATTAGGTGAAGTCAAAATTAACTACGGTTTTCTTAATGATAATACATAAATTACTGATAACGTGTAATATTTGTAATGATAGGTGGACTCCGGATGCAATTGTGTTCGATTCTTATAAGCTTTTTGCAACTCCAAGCTATTGGGTGCAAAAATTATTTATAGAGTCAAGTGGTGCAATATTTATTCCGACAACACTTGAAACAAATTCATCTAACCCACTTATTGCATCTGCAATTATTTGGCAGTCTATTATTGATAAGCAAACTTACCTAAGAATAAAGGTAATTGTATTTTTACCAAATGATTTTGGATTCAGTTTATATATAATTAATGCCCATGAAAGGTGCACACACATATCATTATCACTAGCATTTTATTCTCTTGAGGTTATGATTTTCGCAGGTAGTGAACTTTGGAAATACCTCCGAGAATGTTCACATTAGTGTAAATGGGTTGAACTCAAATGTGAGTCAACGTGGTTCGACGAAGACTGTGCTCACATCAACCAACGTAATGGATGAGAATTCATTCGCAAAGCCAATGAAGGTACACCTTGGTTTATTTAACGTTCATGCATATATATATAAGCCTAGTTGGCCTAGCAGCATGTAAATTACTTAATGTAAAAATATATTATTATTATTTATTTTTTTGTTTGTTTTCATTTTAAATACAGGTAGTGCCACAACAAACTTCCCTTGAAAATGTTGGCAAGGACATGAATGTCGTGCTTCCTCCCTATTCAGTGACATCATTTGATTTGTTAATATATTATTAGGATTTTTCAATGCGTATTATTAGGATTGCTACAAGAAATGGTGTCAAAAATAAAAATGGCAACCATTGTAAAGGAGAATTGTTTTTTCTTTACTTTTCAATGAGTGTAGCATTGTAATGTTTGCCCTAGTGAATAATAAATTTATTTTTCATATTATTCTTCCTACCTGTTCTTATTAATTAGATTTTGTTGAGATTAAATTGATGACATTTATATGTATTTTTATATGTGAGAGTCATCACGTTCTCCACTAAAATTTTCATAGAAATAATATTTTCCTTCGTAAACCAAGCACTACCTTAAATGAGATATAATATTCCAAAAATATCTCAAAATCATGTCAACAATCAAACACTCCATTTAAATAAACTATGGTTTATTTGTACTAGTTTCGTTGAAGTTGGACCAGATAATAAATTATAAAGAGTTTCAGTTGATGTTCAACAAATTTAACCGATTGAATCGAGATGGAATCATGTACATTAAGAGACACACGTATGTTGATTAGAAATTTGACAATATTGCCAATTCGTAATCACAGGAAAAAAGTGTTAAAAAGTTAATATTAAGCAAATAACATAATAAATTAGCCATCTTACAACAACGTTAGCCTAACGATGTTGTTGTCACTTACATACCTTGTCACAACTTTTTGATTCTCAATTGCTAATATATGTGAACAATAACAAAGGAGATGTTGTTAAAACTAGATGAAATAGCTAATCGGGAAAGGTTTTGGTTCATATTCAATCTAAACCCTAACAAAGAAGTTCAAATGATCTAACATGATAATGTCATATATATATTAACACATATATTTTATATATGTATATATATATATAATATGTGAATTATGCATACACATTAAAATAACTAATTACATATATGAAATATTGCAAGATATATTTATTTAAGATACACTCACAAGTCACTACTTATAAAAACACTCACAATTACACACGGATAATATAGTATTATAATTACAACTTAAATCATAAATTACAACATTAATAATTAAGTTTTTAATCATAGTCAATCAATTGTCAAGTTGAAGTATAAGACCACAACTATGATCAGATCTTTTGAGGAGTGGGTAGGAGGAGTTACACCACCCCCTCAAATTTTGTGATTAATTAAATATCTATTTATTTATATATTGCACCAAAATAGCATTACTTCTTTGACGATGTGGTGACATTTTGCCTCGCTGTAATTGTTAGGTCCTATGTTTGAATCCTTATTAATTATTTTTATTATTTCTTTTGGTTCTTAATATAAGTTTTTTTTCCAATTTTCAATGGGATTATTTAATTTTTTGACAAACACTTCTATTTATTCATCAATTTTTAAAGTTTCAATAATAATTATAAGTTTAATTTAAAAGAATATATATACCAGATGTTATCAATTCCAATGGCACAAGCAATATTAACCAACTTCCTTAATTTTTGTGAATTTCCCCAATATATACCACGTACGCTAAGGCCCTGGAGCACATGTTAAACTTACACTTACTTCAAGACCCTGAAGTACCACATACGCCAAGGCCTAAGAGTATTGGGCAAAAAAAAATCCCATACGCTTTGATAGTGGTGTATGGGTCATATTTTGTCTATTTTTCACATGTACCCATGTCGAAACATATTGGTTTAGTACACTTGAATGTTGTTGTATGGTACATTTTATATAAAAATAACATAAATGTGGATAAGAACATGTGAGGTGTGAGTAAAGATGAGTGTGGATGAGAAGTGTGTTTGAAAGTATGAGTGAGTAAGGATGTGTAAGTGAGGGGATGAGAGAAGAAGAAAAAGAGTGAGTGAATATGAGTGAGGAGATAAGAATTAGTGGGTGTAAGCGAGAAAAGGGGAAAAAGGGCTTAAAAAACCCCCAAAAAAGAATTAAAAACCAACTCCCTTTCTGGTCAGGTAACAAAGGCATATGGATGATGACATTTGTCTTAGGCATGTGTAACGTAAGAATCAATCAAAAATAAATTTGGGCCAAATCCAATTAGGAGTTTTAATGATTGGGTTATCGGGTTGAATTAAAGGGTTTTAAGTTTTGAGTTAATAGTTTAATTGGTCCCCAAAGATACACGTGACATCAACTTAGTCCTCAGAAGAATCTTGGAACCAAATACACTCCCAAAGATCAAAATGGCACCAAATTTATCCTTCTGTCCATCCCTCCGTTATGGGATCTATCAAATTAAATGCCACGTGGCACTTTTTTATCGGCTATATCGTATCTACAACATGCACCACTATATCATCTCTCTTAGGCCTTTTTAACAGTTGGATATATATCCAACCGTTTAGATTTTAAGTTTTAAAAAAGTCCTCCCTCTCTCATCTTCAACATTCACATCGCTAGATTCAAATGAAGCTCTGATTTGGGGGAGGCAGCTCTACACATGCAGCTTTGGACCTAAGTTAGCCAGAGAGCAGCAACGGTGACCAAAGTTTTCAATGTTGGGGTTTGTGGGGAAGGAAAAAGGAATGGAGATGATGGTGTTGAGGGGTTTACGGTTGTCGCCGCCACCGCCACCTCTCCTTCCTTCACACTTCCAACTCCAACCACAACTCCTCCTCCGACAACATCACCGTTAGGCCTTGCCGCTACAAATTGTTGTCCCACCAAGAGATCGGTTTGTTCAAAGTCATGAAGAAAGCTTCCGATCCAAAATCCTCATGTGAACTCGGGTTGAAGCTTCTCCTCATTGTTGGTTTCCAGATGTTCTGAAAACCGCCTTGAGTCCTACAATCCGCTTTCCAATGCACAATTCAATCGCAGGGTTATGAATCTAATTACCAAGGTGTTTATTTTGTGAAATGCAACCAAGACAGATTTGTTGAAGAGGACATCATTTAATTCGGGTCATCTTTCCGGTTTAGGTTGGAGGTAGGGTCCAAACTAGAGCTCCTCCTTGCTATGAGCTCTCTTTGCAAGGGGAATTTTGAAGCTTCTCATTTGCACAGTTTCAAAGACAGTGAGTGTATCTCTCTTACTTTGATTAATAAAAAGATAGCAGTGAATATTGTTAATGTTCTTGAACTAGAAGAGGAGCTTGATTTGGTGATTGAGATGAGTAACAAGCTTTGCATATGAAAAAGATGTAAGAAGATCTAGAGGTTGAAGATGGTTTTTTTAACTTAAAATCTAAACCATTAGATATATCCTAGGGTTAAAAAGGTCTATAAGAAATGATACAGTGGTGCACGTTGTAGATATGCTGGAGATATAGCCAATAAAGAAGTACCACGTGGCATTTGACGGATCCCATTACGGAGGGATAGGCAGAAGGACAAATTTGGTGCTATTTTGATCTTTGGGGATGTTTTTGATTCCAAAATTCTTTTGAGGATTAAGTTGATGTGACATGTGTTTTTGAGAGACCAATTAGACTATTTACTCCTTAAATTTTTTAGCCTTTTCAATTGGTTTTTTGACCCTTAATATCTTTTATTCCAAAAATACCCTTTCTTTTCCTCTTTTTCCTCCTCCTTGTGGTACAACCAACAAAAATGACCCATATTCCAAGAGTACACCTATGCCAAGGCCTTGAAGTACTGGGCAAAAAAAGCTCATATGCTTCGGCAATCGTGTATGGGTCATTTTTGGTCTATTTTCCATATACATCGATTTAGTACGCTTCGACATTGACATACGGTATATTTTATAAAAAAACAGGTGTGAATATAAACATATGTGATGAGTGTGCTTGAAAGTATGAGCGAATAAAATTGTATGTTTGAAAATAAGAGGGTGAGTGAGAAGGTGAGAGTGAGTAAATGTAAGTGAGAATATGAGAAAAGAAGAAGGAGGAGAAAAAATAGGAAAAGAAGAAAAAGAAGAAGAAATAAGACATTTTTAAAATTTAAAAAAAATAATATTAAAGGGGTTCAAAAATGAATTGCGGTCGTTACTTCCAAATTTTAAAAGACATTATTTTCATACAATCAAATTTTGGATGATTGCAAAACAATCTATTAGTGAACCAGTTGTTGTTTAACAAATCAGCTAATCTGAGCTGACATGGTAATGACTTAGAACTGACGTGATAATATCATGAATTCATTAGCTGACGTGTCAAACAACAATTGGTTCATTTGGTGGATTATTTTATAATGATCCAAAATTTAGTTGTAAGATAGAAATATTCAAAAATTAAAGCCGGAATTAAAATTAAGGCAATGCAGTTTTGTTGGTTGTATTGTGAGGAACGTTAACATCTTTTGCATGCAATAGAATCTAGAATGAATGCCGAGTGGACACGTGGCAGGAATTGGAAGCGGTGATTTGATCCTTTGGAGTATTATCAACTTCTTCTGCTTCTTCTGCACTGCAACTAGGTATTCTCATATTTATTTCTTTTCAATTTAACACCTTTTGATCCTCATCTTGCACTTCTCTTCGTTTGTAGTGAATACCCAATTTCGTATTTTGAATAAATATTGTGCCTTTTTATCTAGTCCATGACTAATGAAAAATCTAGCTTATTTACTAAGAATCTTAAATGCAGATTCGAATAGTTATTTTTATTTTTTAAGACGAATTTTAGAGACACAATAGTATTTGATATCGAGTATCAAGGATCAAGATGTGATTTTTCATTTTTTTTAAGGTATAAATTATGGGGATATGTTTTTCACGAAGAAATTAAAGACCCAAATTCGTTCCCCCTAAAAAAAATTAACTTTTCAAATTAGTTCCTGTGAAATGAAAAATTATGAAAAATCTCAACTTGGTCAATGGTCATTTCTTAGAGTCAAATTAGTCCAAGTTGAGATTGCACTTGAGTTACTGTCATGGACTATTTTGACTGTCATCTGAGATTCTTAGAGACCAGGTTGAGATTTTTCATTTTTCAAAGGCTACATGTCAATTTTCTCTTAGGATCCTTTTTTTTTTTATTATTATTACAATGTGCTACCAACCATATGGGTTCTTTCAGTTTCACAATTTTTATTACTGCAAGCACCTACGTTTCTTCTAAACACTAGATACGTTTGGTTCCATTTTCATTTTTGGTGCAGCCATTAGCCATCTGAGGCGATGGATGATCCTAAAAAACATAGAATTCTGATGGTCTCGGATTTTTACTATCCCAACTTTGGTGGTGTCGAGAATCATGTATACTACCTCTCCCAGTGCTTGCTCAAGTTAGGACACAAGGTCAGATCATCTCATAAAAAACTTTATGCATTACGTTATAGCATTCTTTTTTTTTTTAAATATATACAAGGGAATGATTATTCCTGTACTAGATTAAAGTTATATTCTCAAGAGTTAGTTCAGTTAATAGAGCTGCGAGTTAGTTCAGTTAATAGAGCAGCGAGACATGGAATGTTAGAACCATGGTTCAAATCCTGGTGAGTGATGACATGACAATGTTAGAATGGTTATTTGGTCCTTTTCGTTAATTTTGTATTGTTAGTGGTCTTTCTTGTTAATACTCCTGCAAGGGATGTCTCTAAGGCTTTCATAGTAGATGGGAGGTTTATGTAGTAAATGCTAACTATAGGAGGGGAAGGGGAGTAATTTTCCCCCCTAACTTGTGCTGTTCCAGTTTATAATATTTTGAACTAAAAAAATAAAACTATTCAGGTGGTGGTTGTCACTCATGCTTATGGAAAACGCTCAGGGGTTAGATATATGACTGGCGGTCTGAAAGTCTACTATGTTCCATTGAGACCATTCTTTAATCAGAGTACATTTCCAACCTTGTATGGCCCCCTACCAATTATAAGAACAATTCTTATTCGAGAAAGAATTACTATAGTGCATGGACATCAAACTTTTTCAACTCTTTGTCATGACGCCCTATTGAATTCAAGAATCATGGGATATAAGGTTGTTTTTACAGATCATTCACTGAATGGTTTTGGTGATGCCGGAAGCATCCATATGAACAAGGTTATGCAGTTTACCTTGGCGGATGTGAGTCAAGCCATATGTGTTTCCCATACAAGCAAGGAAAACACGGTCTTGAGATCGGGTTTACAACCAGAGAAGGTTTATGTAATACCTAATGCTGTTGACACTGCTGTGTTCAAGCCAGCATTGGAGCGTCCCAGCGGATCAGAAGTTATTATTGTTGTTATCAGTCGATTGGTTTACCGGAAGGGAGCAGATTTGCTTGTTGAAGTCATTCCCGAAGTGTGCCGTTTACACCCTAATGTGAGTTTTTGAAAAGACTTTTAGTTTGTCTTGCATAACTCAATTTAGGAAATTTGAGTCAAGATCTTGGATTCTTACCTTTTTGCTCTGCTGGATAAGGAATTAATGTCTTGCGTGCTGTTATCATTTTATTGGTTTTCTTATGCAGGAGCAGTATTATATGCAGCAAAAGAAATACATAAGTCTGGAATGAATTATAATTTTTAGATTTTTTGTTGTTGTAGACTTTAAAGGTTTAACTTGTATATCCATTTGAAGGTTCGTTTCATTATTGGAGGTGATGGACCTAAGCGTGTTCGGTTGGAAGAGATGAGAGAAAAGCATTCTCTTCAAGATCGAGTTGATTTGCTGGGAGCTGTACCACATGCACGAGTCCGCTCTGTTCTGATATCTGGGCATATTTTCTTAAACAGGTACGCCTTCCTCAACAATGTTTCCCTTTTAAATTTTGCAGTGATGAGTTTATAATCCTGTCATAATTTGTAATGGCGATCTTCTTCACTTATTAACACTATTGGTGCCATAGAGCATTGCTGGTGTTAACGGATATTCAGTAGAATTTAGCATGTCATGGGGTAAAAACTAACTCCATGATCTTTAACTTCAATGGCAAGGGGTACAGTGAAGCCATTTTTTGCTTACTTAATTTTGATTTATTTCATCCTTTAAAAATTTGGTTCTGTTTTTACTGTCAGACTCATACTCTTACCACTTTTAAGTTTAGTGCTCCCAACCCCCCCAAAGTGGTTGAGTGATGATCAATCCACGCAAAATCCGTAAGTCTGAAAAGTTCTTTAGGGACAGCTCAAAAGTTGCATAGTTCTTCAGATCAACAGGCATAATTTACACATGCCTTGGGCTATAGGGACCTCAATAACATGCATAAGTGATATCCTATTGTCTAAACTCGGGAGTTTAATTAGAATTATTTTCACTATTGTAGCTGTTATGGGCAATGGCTATAGTAACTGTTATGCTCAAGTATCTTTAATTTTGAGCTTGACAGACACTCTAAAACAAATGCACCAAATTGGTAGCACTACCAACACGCAACATCCTACCATTTTGGGAGAAAATCAATATCTGATCCAATCTTGCCTGAATCACATAGCTTTTAATATTTTGAAATTTTTATTTCCACTTAAAATACTGAGGACATGAACTTTATTAGCTGCTATATTCTCCAAGTGTTAAGTGCTTGTTCCGAGTTCTATGCCATAGTATTTCTATTGTGCCTGTTACACAACCTGATTTTTGCATTGTTACAGTTCCTTAACGGAAGCCTTTTGTATGGCCATATTAGAGGCTGCTAGTTGTGGATTGTTAACAGTCAGCACATGTGTTGGAGGTGTTCCTGAGGTGGGTACCACAGATATTCTTTCTATACCTGTTCGGTTAAGTGCTTCTCTTGTAGTGTTTCTTTGAGAATTTTTTCTATGAACTTCAGCTTCTTACCAATTCCACATTTTGGAATAGTCATGTGGGCGTTGATAATAATATATAAGATTCACTTCCTTGATATAGGTTTTACCAGATGACATGATTGTTTTGGCAAAACCTGATCCCAGTGATATGGTGCATGCAATCCAAAAGGCAATATCTATGCTGCCTAAAATTGATCCACTAGTCATGCACAGTCGAGTGAGTTTGTAGTTTGAACTAATCTTTTTCTAATGCCTTCAAATGGAGAACTCGTTACTTTTTTAATAGAGAAAGTTAGTTTTTATTTATTTATTTTCTGAAGATGAAGGAACTCTACAACTGGCATGATGTTGCGAAAAGGACCGAAATTGTATATGACCGTGCTTTGAAGTGCCCTGATCTACATCTTCTGGAGCGTCTCTCACGGTAAACATTTCTATAGGTTCAATTCAATTCTAATGGCAACACATAGTGGCAAATGGATTCCACTGTCCATTCGGTTTTAATTATGTGAATTGTGATTTTGCTAGTTAAGTTAGAATCTCGAATTCTTTAATCTTCTTGTAACTTCTCATAACATAAGCTTGCTGGTAAAGCATTGTATTTTGAGATCTTTATTTGACAACGCTACAACTTTGGCAAGTCTTTTGCCAGTATACATAGTTTAGATGTAAAACTGACACCAAACTTAGGAGGAGGAACATTAATATGATTGGTTTCATCTTTATTCAATTTCTTCCAGAGCATATTTGCTGTAATGCATTGAGAATTAAGGAAGTTCAACATATCAGTAGCTACTTCCATGAATGCTGATTGTCTTTGTTCTTTTAGGCACCTCTCTTGTGGAGCATTGGCTGGCAAGCTTTTTTGCTTGGTCATGATTGGTAGTTATTTGTTATGGCATCTACTGGAACTATGGCAAGTAGGATACCGGACTTTGATGTGAAGCACATTTCCAGCGTATTTATGTTTTGGGATTTTATTAATTTTTTATTTCCATTACTAGCCTGCAGATGAGATTGAGGAGGCACCAGATGTTATTCTTTCACACAACTGTGATGGAGAGATGTTGCAAAAAACCAAACAATGAAGATGAGGAGCATGATACATTTATTTTGGTGAATGGCATAGTTTTCTCATGCAGAATATCAGAATAATAGTAATGATGTTTCATTAGATTCACTTCATCCCAGTTCACAGATCTATCTTGAAATGGAGATAATCATATGTCCTTTGAATGTTTTCTCTAGTCATATATATGGAACCTCTTATATTGGGGGTTCGAACTTTACAGCTAAGGCAATCTAGAAACTCAACTAATTAGATAGCCATATTGCTATATGGCAAACATGATTGTTTTCCTTTCTTCTTTCTTTGGTAAGTTCTAGTTATGCAATATACTATTATGTATGCTTTACAGTTTATCATGGAATCATAAAGAAGCACATGTCAATTAGCTTTTCATATATTTGATATCGGGAGAGGCTCCTCTAATGTGCATCCTGCATTGCAGAATCTAATGTGAATGAATATAGACTAAATATGATGTGGATATATCGATTAAGTATAATGATTTTAACTATTTATCATATTCAATGGTTTAGATGGGTGCACTTTAAAATGTTAGCTTACCCCTTAGTGTTAATATTTTATCTATAGGATATCAACCCCTCAACACCCCTTAACACTATCACTTCCACCACCAACACCGGCACCACCATCTGCCGCAATCACCATCTCACTCTTCCACCACCTCCACCACTCTCACCACGTTATTAGAGGGGAGAGTACAAAAGGAGTTGTGGGGATTAGTTAGGGTTACAATAATGAAAAAATTTGAAAGCTTATGGTCAAAATCTTATCAGGCGCAATCACTCCCTCAAGCATGATTAATTTATCATCCATTATTTTAACGCACGATAATGTATAAGCTTATTTGTATTAGTCAAATCAAACATATAATAATGTCATAATTTAGTGTATTAGCTTATACAATCAAGTTTGGACCAAAGTTTTATATGCCATGAGAGACAAGGTCGTGCTCACTAAGCATATCAATCAAACACAACGGTAACAAATTTTATAATTGATCATGTATGTGTGCGGATATGAATTGTTTTGAATACAGGCACTATAGTACACGACCGGATTGATTTTTATGAAGGATGTATGTTGTGTTTTAAAGACCCTATTGGGAATTAAATGGATACATTTATCCTGAAATCCATCAAATAGATTGTATTCTTTGTCATACTATAATCTTCACCTACTATTTCTAAAATAGAGGGGCAAGTATGCATGGTGGAATGCATGAAATGATTTTTGGATCCTTATAATTTTCTATACAACCACAACCTAGCAACAAAATCAAACCTTAATCCCTCTCCCTCTTCATCTTATTCATACCAAAAAAATGGCATGAAAATGGAAGATGGCATGAGAAAGAGAAGATTCACGGTGGGGGAGAAGGGAGGAAGGGGAAGAAGAGAGGAAATGAAAGGGGGGGAGCCATGTCGAAAAAAAAATGAAAATGGTTGGAATCTCGCCGAAGAAGATAACTAGATATTGTTTATGTTAGAAACATAGAAAAGAGGAAATATGATATATTGAATGTATGTTGTATTACAAGAAAAAGGTCCTATGTATAGGACTAGCACATATATATATTCTAACATCCCCCTCAAACTAAAGTGGACGAAGACCAATTTGAGTTTGCAAACCAAAGCTAAAAACAGTCATATTGCATCCGGGATGAAATCATACTACATCTGAACGAAAACGAGTATACCATACAACCATACTACATCCGGGATGTGACCTTACTGCATCTGGGATGGAATCACATGAAGATAACTCTAGAATCATGCAAAATTGATCGAAGGCAACACTAGGGATCAGGCAGAACTAATCAAAAGGCAACGGAGGTGAGCAAACTCAAAGGACATCTACAATAAAAGAGCCAAAACTAAATCATCGGAGCAGAATTAGCGAAACCTGACTAGAAAAACAGAAAGAACAGGTCAAGAAACCTCAAGAATGGTCCAATCAAAATTCTGGTTGGGTCGATCCGGTTTATTACCGAACTGGTTTCTGATTTGATTGGTTCAGTTCACTGGTTGAATTGGTTTCTAGTTGGACCAATGTTTGGTTGAGTCAGCTAAGGAAAGTGGGCTTGAAGATGGATTGGGCCACGAATTTGGGTCGGACTGGATCTGAAGAGGTTGATGTAATGGGCTGGAGGAGGTTGATGCAAATTATACTATAATATTTAAAAATTAAAGTATTCAATCTTGTGTGAAAAATGTGTCAAAGTTATCTTTATAAGAAAAAATCTAAATTGCAACAATAACTTCAATAGCTCTCTATTTTTCATATATCCATTTTTTTAATGCTTTTTTTTTTTGGTTTACATGAGAAGTCTGGGACTAGAACCCATGACCTGGGGGAGGGGGAAATCCTAAATGTCCCTGCAGCCACCAACTGGGCTGTCTTACGCGGACTTTAATGCCTTTTTCTTATATGTACATATTTGAATAAAAAAATATATGTATTTATATTTATTTTTTCCACAATAACACAATATATTTTACAATAAAATAATATGAAAACCATATATTTAAGAGTATTATTATTTACTATATTTAAAAAAATATTATTATTT
The DNA here is from genome assembly GCA_037953625.1 of Crotalaria pallida. Taxonomy (NCBI): domain Eukaryota; kingdom Viridiplantae; phylum Streptophyta; class Magnoliopsida; order Fabales; family Fabaceae; genus Crotalaria; species Crotalaria pallida. The sequence goes on from CM075655.1 coordinate 112,018,112, forward strand.
ATTATTACTTTTCTTATTATTTATTATTATTATCATTTATATTATATATTTATTTTTTCCTAATAAGACAATATATTTAACAATAAAATAGGAAAACATATATTTTATTATTATTTACTATTTAAAAAAGAATATTACTATTATTTATTATTATTAGTTTATTTATTACAACATTATTTATTGTTATAATTATTTATTATTAGGATGATGCAAAGTAAAAAGAGAGAAAAGAATACCAACGTGGGGTTGGTCAAGTGGTAGCTCACTTGGTCCCTTAACTAACTGGTTTCGAATTCGAGTCTTGGGGGAGACCCCTACCGCTTAGTGCGATGTCAGTTGGATCAAACCGGATGAGTCGAATTCTGGGTAAATCAGATTCAGGTATCGATTAGTGTACATCATAAAAGAGAGAAAAGAAAAAAAAATAGCTATCATAGAGTCTTAAGTAAAGTATTTTATATTTTTCACACTTAACTTAAGACTCTTTAGCAGATTTTGAAGAATAACATAATCTTATAAAAAATCTAATATTAAGATTCTTTGTCAAACTCTCTCAAAATTCTGTTGTGATTGCCCTAACTTATGGGACAAATATAAAATGCCTAAAAATACATAACTTATGATACAAAAAAATTATTTATATATTGAATTTTGTTATAAACAATTCATATTTATCCAATTAGTGGATGACTATCTATTGGATTGAGTTTATCTCTATTGGCTTGGGTTTATCCTTCTTTGTGTTTATCTTTAGTTGAAACCACTTCATATCAGGGTTTCCTATATCCCTATAAATAGGACTCACCTATGATGTAAAATGTACACTGAATATATCATAATATATTGTTGACTCTCTTCTTCTCCTTCTCTCTTCTTCCTTATTTCCATACGTTTCATAACACGTTATCAGCACAATCGTTCTTTGCTCCAAAAGGTGTTGAAGCTAAAAGGTGTTGAAGCTAATTCATCAAAAGCAAGAATCAATATGTCAAACCTTGCAAATCTTGAATTTTTTGCCCTTGATATCACTGGCAAGAATTACTTGTCATGGGTTTTTAGATGCTGAAATTCATTTAGATGCAAAAGGTCTTGGAGAGACCATAAAAGAGGGTAATAAGGCATCTAACCAAGATAAGGCTAAGGCTATGATTTTCTTACGCCATCACCTCCATGAAGGGTTGAAAACAGAATATATCACTGTTAAAGATCCACTTCTTCTTTGGAATAACATAAAAGAGCGCTATGATCATCAAAAAACTGTAATTTTGCCTAAGGCCCGTTATGATTGGATGCATTTGCGCTTACAAGATTTCAAAACTATAAGTGAGTATAACTCAGCCATGTTCAGAATCACATCTCAGATGGAATTATGTGGAGAAAAAATCACTGATTCTGATATGTTAGAAAAAACATTATCCACATTTCATGCAAAACAATTGCTCCTACAACAACAATATCGTGAAAAAGGTTTAAAGAAATACTCTCAATTAATTTCATGTCTTCTTGTGGCTGAACAAAATAATGAGTTGTTACTAAAAAATCATGAATCTCATGCAACGGGCACTGCTCCATTCCCTGAAACGAATGTAGCAACACACAACCACAATTCTCATGCACAAACTCGTGGTCGTGGTCGTGACCGTGGTAGTTATCGTGGTCGTGGATATGGTTATAGTGGATATGGACCCAGTCGTGGTCATGGATATAAACAAGGTAGACATAATCGTGGTGGTTATTCGAAACACACATGGAAAAGGGGTGAAAATACTGAAAAACGACAAGGTGCTCAAATTAGCAAAAATGATGAATACAAATGTGATCGTTGTGGTATCAAAGGCCATTGGGCTCGTGTATGTCGTACACCTGAACATCTTGTCAAGCCTTACCAAGAATCAATCAAGAAAAAAGGGAAAAATATAGAAACAAATTTTGCTTTTGAAGAAGACAATCCTGATTACAACCATATGAATACCACCTCTCTAGATGTTTCAGATTTCTTTATTGATCCAAATGAAAATTTTGATTTCCTATCTGGAGATGGAACTGCCAAAATTTAATTAGATGTTATTGGTTTTAGAATATTTTTTTTATGTTTTTAGTCTTTTGTTGCTTTTCGTTTTTCCTATAAAGTATTTAGGTCTAGAATGAGTTTCCTTTTTCTCTGATGAAGTAATAAAGTTTTTATTTTCAAGTATTATCATTTCATTTTTTTTTTAAGAATTCATATTAATTATCTATTTTCTTTGTATCGTAGTAAGAATGAGTATTCCTTTACATGCTTCATTGGTTGGCTACAACTTTAATCATAAAGAAATGTGTCTTGCCGATAGTGGAACAACTCACACAATTCTCAAGGATAAAAAATATTTCTCCTACCTAGTAATGCAAGAAGCAAAAGTTAATAATATATCTGGTAGTACAAATATAATTGAAGGCTCCGGAAGAGCAAATATAATACTACCTGTAGGAATAAAATTGTGTATCAATAATGCATTACTCTCTACTAAGTCTCAAAGAAACTTATTAAGTTTCAAGGATATTCGCCAAAATGGATATCGCATATAGACAACGAATGAAGGAGGTATTGAATTCCTTTATATCACAAAAGTTATTTCAAATAAGAAATGCATAGTAGAAAAGTTGCCTACTTTTTCCTCTCGGTTGTACTACACATACATTAGAACAATTGAGATACATCATGTCGCAAAAGTTTGCAGATAATAATAAGTTCATTGTTTGACATGACCGGTTAGGCCAACCCGGATCTATTATGATGCGAAAAATAATTCAAAATTCTTGTGGACACCAAATGAAGAACCAAAAGATTCTTCAAACTAATTGTCTTTCATGTGTTGCTTGTTACCAAGGGAAGTTGATCATTCGACCATCACCTGGAAAAATTGAGTATGAATCACTAACATTTTTGGAACGTATACAAGGTGATATATGTGGCCAATTGACCTATCATGTGGACCATTTAGATATTTCATGGTTTTAATTGATGCATCAACTAAATGGTCGCATGTATGTTTATTATCTACTTGTAACCATGCATTTGCGAGATTACTTGCTCAATTAATTAGACTTAGAGCACATTTTCTTGATTATCCAATTAAGAAAATACGCCTTGACAATGCTGGTGACTTTACGTCCCAAACTTTTAATGATTTTTGCATGTCTATTGGCATTGATGTTGAACATCCTGTGGCACATGTTCATACACAAAATGGACTTGCGGAAGCACTTATTAAACGATTACAAATAATTGCAAGGCCATTACTTATGAGATCAAAACTTCCAATAACTGCTTGGGGACATGCAATTTTGCATGCTGCAGCACTAATTCGCATCAGGCCAACAAGTTTTAACAAATCATCCCCTTTACAAATGGTTTTTGGTCAGGAACCTAATATTTCTCATCTAAGAATTTTCGGATGTGCGGTATATGTTCCTATTGCTCCACCACAACGCACTAAAATGAGACCTCAAAGAAGGTTGAGAATATATGTTGGATATGAATCTTCATCCATAATAAAATATCTCGAACCAACAACGAGAAATTTATTCACGACTCGATTTGCCGATTGTCGTTTTGATGAATCTGTTTTCCCAACATTAGGGGGAGAAAATAAGCAGCCGGAAAAAGAAATTATTTGGAAAGAATTATCATTATCTTATCTTAATCCTCGTACAAAACAAAGCGAACTTGAAGTTCAAAAGATAATTCATTTGCAAAACTTAGCTAACCAATTGCCAGATGCATTCACTGACCTAAAAAGAGTGACTAAGTCACATATTCCAGCTGCTAATGCTCCAATAAAAATTGATGTCCCTGTTGGACAAAATACAATTGCAAATGAGTCTGAGGCACGTCTAAAGCGTGGCAGACCCGACGGTTCCAAAGATAAAAATCCTCGAAAACGAAAAGGAGCTAAGAAAGAAGATGGTCAATTCGAGGATATGGTGACTCTTGAAGAGCCTTCAGACATAATTAATAGTTCAATTCCAAAAGAAACTCAGGTACCTGAAAATTATGAAAACAAAGAGATCTCAATAAATTATGTCATGAATGGAATTCAATGGAACCGAAATGAAATCGACGTCGACAATATTTTTGCATATAATATAGCGCTTGAAATTATAAATGATGAGGATCATGAACCAAAGTCTATTAAGGAATGTAGACAAAGAAATGATTGGCCAAAATGGAAAGACGCAATTGAGGCAGAATTGAATTCGCTTGATAAGCGACAAGTATTTGGACCTATAATTCGTACACCTAAAGGCGAAAAGCCAGTTGGATACAGATGGGTTTTTGTGCGAAAGCGAAATGAGAAAGGAGAAATTATGAGATATAAAGCAAGATTGGTTGCCCAAGGTTTTTCGCAAAGACCTGGTATTGATTTTGAGGAGACATATTCTCCTGTGGTGGATGCAAGTACTTTTCGATACTTAATTAGTCTGGCGGTACGTGAAGGGCTCGATTTGCGTCTAATGGATGTCGTTACAGCCTATCTATATGGCTCTCTTGAAAATAATATTTATATGAAACTTCCTGAAGGATTTAATTTACTTGAAATATATAATTCAAATTCTCGAGAAGGTTATTCAATTAAATTGAATAAAAGTCTTTATGGATTAAAGCAATCTGGGCGCATGTGGTATAATCGCTTAAGTGAATATTTAATCAAGGAAGGATATAAAAATGACCCAATTTGTCCATGTATTTTTTTGAAAAGGAGTGGCAAGGAATTTGCTATAATTGCTGTTTACGTTGATGATTTGAATATTATTGGAACTCCGAACGAGCTTCCAAAAGCTGTAAATTGCTTGAAGAAAGAATTTGAGATGAAAGATCTGGGAAGAACAAAGTTTTGTCTTGGTTTACAAATGGAATATTTAAATAATGGAATTTTGGTACATCAAGAAACTTATACTGCAAAGGTTCTTAAGCGATTCTACATGGATAAATCACATCCATTATGTAGTCCAATGGTTGTAAGGTCACTTGATGTGAATAAAGATCCTTTTAGACCTAAAGAAGAAGATGAAGAACTACTTGGTCCTGAAGTACCATATCTTAGTGCGATTGGGGCATTAATGTATCTTTCTAGTCACACACGACCTGATATATCATTTCCTGTTAATTTATTGGCAAGACATAGTTCTTCACCTACAAGGAGGCACTGGAATGGAGTTAAGCATATACTTCGTTACCTTAAAGGTACAATGGATATGGGTTTGTTTTACTCAAATATGACTAAATCAAATCTTATCGGTTATGCCGATGCAGGTTATCTATCTGACCCTCATAATGGTCGATCGCAAACCGGTTATGTATTTACATGCGGTGACACAGCTATTTCATGGCGATCTATGAAACAAACGATTACTGCCACTTCGTCTAATCATGCGGAAATTTTAGCGTTACATGAGGCAAGTCGAGAATGTGTTTGGCTAAAATCTGTAATTCAACATATACAACAAAATTGTGGTATATTATTTGGAAAAATGAATCCGACCATTCTATATGAAGATAATGCTGCATGTATTGCCCAATTGAAAGAAGGATACATTAAAGGAGATAGAACAAAACATATTTCACCAAATTTTTTTTATGCTCATGACCTACAGAAAAATGGTGACATAAGTGTTCAACAAGTTCGTTCAAGCGAGAATTTAGCAGATCTTTTTACAAAGTCTTTACCAACTACAACATTCCAGCAACTAACACAGAAGATTGGTCTTCGTCATTTCAAAGATATTTGTTCACATGAGGGGGAGCAATAAATATGCACTGCACTCTTTTTCCCTTAGCCACGGTTTTATCCCATTGGGTTTCCTGGTGAGGTTTTTAATGAGGCAGTATTCATTTGCGTATCAAAATTATGTACTCTTTTTCTTTCATTAAGTTTCATAGTTTTTTTTGTTAGTAAAGTTTTTAATGAGGCATATTTTTGTAATAGTCATCCAAGGGGGAGTGTTATAAACAATTCATATTTATCCAATTAGTGAATGACTATCTATTGGATTGAGTTTATTTCTATTGGCTTGGGTTTATCCTTCTTTGTGTTTATCTTTAGTTGAAACCACTTCATATCAGGGTTTCCTATCTCCCTATAAATAGGACTCACCTATGATGTAAAATGTACACTGAATATATCATAATATATCGTTGACTCTCTTCTTCTCCTTTTTTCTTCTTCCTTATTTCCATACGTTTCATAACAAATTTGTCATATTTTCCGTAAAAGCAAAGGTAGGAAAATCTTGGATTTTAAAACCTCTAAAAAAATGACTCATTATCGTATCAATCTAAGCAGGATGCAGCTCTGCCCAATGAAGATCTTGTTCATCCTTATCCCATAATTAAAAAAAATCATTTTCACCAAAAAAATAATCATTAATTGTGTTATAAATAACCATAATCTATTTACTAAATTGAGCAAATTTTACTTTATAATAAAGAAAAAAAATCCCAAATAGAAATAATAAATATATGAAAATTAAATTGTAGAGAGATTGAGAAATAAGTGGTGAAAAGGAAAATGTGATAAATAATAGTATGTTTGAAAAAAATATATAAATGAATAATGATTTTCTAAAAATACATATAATAATATATGGAACGAGGTAAAATGACTAATGCTATGTTTGACATGCCTAGCTAGGAGTCTTTTAACTAGTTATTAGGAGGAGCTTTTAGATGTAGTTAATAAATTATTAGTTTGTTCGATAAACACAAATTAGAAAAAGTTTATAGCTTTTAAAAAATGAGTTTGTAGTTTTTGAAAGTTAGTTTTTAAAAAACCACTTCAAGTTTTCAAGAAATTAAACTAGTTTTCAATAATTCATATATCAACTATATCCTAAAAAAAATTCACATTAGAGATTTTGTGATATATGAATTTTTTTTCGTTTCTATTTTTTTAAAAAAAAGTTTATTTATTTTTGTAATTGAATGTGTACAAGATTTTTCTTATGTATAGCTTATCCATGGTAAAATAATTTGGTTCCATATTTTTATTATTTGGAGTTTTCTGAGCAAATTAAAATACATTAATGATAATTTAATTTTTAATTAATTAATTACATAATTAATAAATAAAGAAAAGAAACGAATTTAATCAATCCCTCCGTCCCTTAATATAGGGCACGATTTTTGTAGATTTCTTGTCCCTTTTTATAAGTCGTTTTGGAATATCTAGGTAACATTAAAGAGTTTATTCCAAATACACCCCTCATAATTACATAGGGGTGATAGGGTAATAATTATAATAGAGATAGAAATGAATAGAGTTGTAAAGTTTTAAATAGGGGTAACTTTGGAATGACAACATATTTTTTGATAAATTTGAGAGTAATAATTACTTTTCTTAATATGTGTGAATTAGATAAAAGCGACTTATATTAAGGGACAGAGTGAGTATGATTTAATAATTTTTATACTTAATTAATTAACTATTTATTTAATAAATGAACAAAATGAATAAATTAAAATAATAAGATATGAATAATATAATGTTATGTTTTTTTCGATCATTTAATAATTTTTAACTACTCTATCCTTTCATATTTATTTGTCCTATTTCAAACAAAACACATCCTTCAATAAATGCAATCATTATTTAGATTTTCAATACGTTAATTACTCCCTCCGGTCTCAATTATAAGCCAAAAAAACTAGTATTTTCACATTTATTAAGGAAGTTAGTTGAGTGTATTTAATTTTCTTGAAATGATAAAAAAAATAGACTACTTTAGGAAACATGTATTGGGAATGAAACAAAAATTAAATGATACAACCACTTTATTGTGATATTTTAGGAATGATTGTATTGAAAATAGAAAATGTAGTTAAATTTTGCTTATATTTGATACCACAGATGTTTTTAGTTGCTTATAATTGAGACTAGAGGGAGTATGTTTTTTTCCCACTATACTCTTTCTTTCTCCGCAATCATTACTTTTTCTTCACTACTAACGAAAACCAATATCCTATTAAATAGGGATAAACATAGAAAATAAATTTATTACACTCTTGAAATTATCAAAAAGATAGATAAAAAAACAAAAAACTTCTTCAAAAAAGAACAATTAATTAGGAACGAAGAGAGTACTTCAAATGTTAGTTTTGTCAAACAACACTATTTCACTTAAACAACTACAAACTCATAGCTTTTAATTAGTTTTACACCTACAAACTATAAATTCGCAATTATAAATTACAAATTCACCACTATAAACTAGTTTTAAAAAAAAAAATAGTGAAAACTCATAACTTATATAGAGAAAAAGCACTTATATGCTGAATTTGTCATATTTTCCATAGAAGGTAGGAAAATCTTGGATTTTAAAACCTCTAAGAAAATGACTCATCATCGTATCAATCCAAGCAGGATGCAGCTCTGCCCAATGAAGATCCTATTCATCCATATCAAATAATTAAGAAATCATTAATTGTGTTATAAATACCCATAATCTATTTACTAAATTGTGCAAATTTTACCTTATAAAGAAAAAAGAAAGTAAAAAATATCTAAAGTACTGCTAGCTGCTGCCAGTGATGAAGTCCAATCCACGCAATCACTACTACTATTTAAGACAGTACTACTTTCCTGTTCCCTCACACACCACTTCCAGTTCCTATCCTATGTTTTCTGTAAGTCTCTCTCTCTCTCTCTCTCTCATGTTCTCTAGATTTTCTAGGACAGTTTTCTTACATTGTTAAAACATAGGATGATTGGATCAGAAACATTGTAATATTCCATTCTCAATTCAACTGTCATCATCAAAACCCTATTCTTTTTTTTTTTCATGATTAAACCCTCATTCTCTTGTAAAAGTCTTCAAATTTCAACTCAATTTTGACTTCTTTTCTTTTTCATCTTATCTTGCATACCCGTGTCTTCCAATGTTGTCAATTTTAATTCAATTGCATTTTTTTCTTAGCTGTAATTCTGTAAGCTTGTGATCTGTCAATCCTCTCATTAAAAACATAAAAAATTCTTGCTTTCAAGTTGCAACTGCTATCAAATCGCAATTTAACCATACCCAGATCTTCACTTTTAGATTCAGTTGATTTTGGAGCTTCCTGAAGATTTTTTTTTTTTTTTTTTAAACCAAGTACTGATCATTTATTCTGTGATTTGAACTTTTGTTGTTGTTGTTGTTATCATCTTTGTTGTTGTTGTTGACCATACTTTGCTGAAATCAGACTTTGGAAAGTTCTTTTCTTACAGCTTATTGACTTTAGTTGTGATTTACAATGAGATGAGAACTGATTTGTATAGGAATCAAAATTAAGTTTTCAACCCTAATCTGAATTTTAAGTTTTTAGCCCTAATCTGAATTTTATACCCTGTACCTGTAGACAATATAATAGTATACCTATGTGTTACGTTTGCTACTTGAGTGACTTAGATACATGTAATTGATTGAAGGTACTCGATTAAATGCTTTTTGAATGCTTTCATAATTCATGATAGTATTAGTTTTGGAAACTGTGATTTATGCAAGATACATTTTGTAGGTGAAGGTGTGAATCTAGGACAACAATGGCGGATTTAGAAAATTTGCTATTGGAGGCTGCCGGGAGGACTGGTTCAGGGAGAAGTCGGCATCCTCGTCCACCTTCAAGGAGAAGACGTGATGGCCCTTATTCAGATGGTGGGAGTGACTCTAGGGAAGATGATTCAGATGATGAGCTTAATTATGCCAGCAGAAAGCCCTCTGGATCCCAAGTTCCTCTGAAAAAGAGATTGGATCAGGCAGAAAGAGATGATGATGTGGGCAGCCAAGAAGAAGCAGATGAAGATGATGGCCGCAGCGATCGTGAGGGCGATAGCAGTGATGAATCGAATATCGGTGAGGATCTCTACAAGGACGAGGATGACAGGAGGAAACTTTCAGAGATGACTGAACTTGAAAGAGAGATGATCTTATCAGATAGGGCAGCAAAAAAGGATGATAAGAATTTATTGGGGAAGATAGCATCAAAGCGCGATAAAGGGAAGGCACCGGCTCCCAGAAAACAGTCTCCACCGATGTCATCATCTCGTATGCGTGCATCAGCCAGATCTGCTGACAGGTCAGCGAAGAATGTTGCATTAAACGAGTTGCGTGCAAAGCGATTGAAACAGCAGGATCCTGAAGCTCACCGCAAACTGCGAGAGGCATCTAAAGGTTCGGGGGGCCGTCGTTTTTCCCCTCAAAAGCGCACAACTTTCACTTCAGCAAGTCTCAGTAGTTCAAGCCACAGCGAGAGTGAAAGTCGCAGCGATGATGATGGTTCAACTGGGGATGGAGGCGTCGCTGACAGTGATGATGATAGGACTGGGTCTGAGGGGCTATCATTTCAGGATATAAAGGAAATAACTATTCGCAGGTCAAAACTTGCCAAATGGATCATGGAGCCTTTCTTTGAGGAGTTAATAGTTGGCTGCTTTGTAAGAGTTGGAATAGGTAGATCAAAAATTGGACCTATCTACCGGCTCTGCATGGTGAAAAATGTTGATGCCTCAGAACCTGATCGACAGTATAAATTTGAGAATAAAACTACAGTCAAGTATCTGAATGTTGTTTGGGGAAATGAAAGTTCTGCTGCTAGGTGGCAAATGACTATGGTTAGCGACTCTCCTCCAGTTGAGGAGGAGTTCAAACAGTGGGTTAAGGAAGTGGATCGAAGTGGTGGCCGGATGCCAAGCAAACAAGATGTGGTGGAAAAGAAACAAGCTATACAAAAGATCACCAATTTTGTCTACTCTGCGGCTACCGTGAAGCAGATGCTACAAGAGAAGAAATCTGCCTCAATAAGGCCACTAAATGTTGCAGCTGAGAAGGATCGACTGAGGAGGGAAATGGAAATAGCCAAGAGCAAGAATGATGAAGGAGAAGTGAGGAGGATCAAGACAAGACTTCAAGAATTAGAGGCGTCCAGGCAAGCACAGGGGAAGGATGAGAAGGCTTTGAAGCTGGCAGAGATGAACAGAAAAAACAGGTTTGAGAACTTTAAGAATGCCTCTGAAATGAAGCGAGTTAGTATAGGTTTGAAAGAGGGGGATGCAGGTTATGATCCATTTTCTAGGAGATGGACTAGATCAAGGAACTACTATGCCTCAAAACCTGGCGAAAAGACTGCAGATGGAAGTAGCAGCAATGATGGCGTGGTGGCTGATGCAGGCAGCAATGGAACTGGTGCACCTCCTACGGCAGATGGCATGGTGGCTACAGCCGCTGCTTTGGAAGCTGCTGCTGATGCTGGGAAGCTAGTGGATACAAGTGCTCCCGTGGATCAAGGGACAGTGACGAATGAGCTGCACAATTTCGACCTACCAATTTCGTTGACAGCACTTCAAAAGTTTGGTGGAGCCCAAGGAGCTCAAGCAGGATTTATGGCAAGAAAACAAAAAATTGAAGCAACTGTTGGTTTAAAAGTCAAGGAAGATGATGGGAGGAAGCATGTGCTAACACTGTCAATTAGTGATTACAAAAGAAGAAGAGGGCTTCTTTGAATTTTGCTGCTGCCCTTAGAGCCTGCTGAGTGCTGATTGAAGCAAGTCCATGGTTCTGTAAGCCGAAGATGGTTTGTGTTGGACTGTTATATTGTTGTCGTGCCCTTGCGTATCTTGAACTTTTCATGAACTTTTATTTAAATAAAGACATTTAATAAGTGCAAGTTACCGATGTTGATATGGTTTGATATATTTATTTTTAGCTGCATGAAGTTAAAGAGAGAGCATGGATAAATGCACATGAATTCAACTCTTGTGGTGAAATATTATGACAAAATTTTTGTCCTCCTCAGACCTGTATTGTCTTTAGGAACTTATGTTTGCTTCAATTTCCTCTATTCTGTTTGTTGAGTTTACTAGGTGCTGCCACAGCCACAGCAGTAGTCGCTACCTGGCTAAATCCGAAGATGAAAGTTTGATGAAACATTTATCTCTCTATTGCTGATGGAATAAACACACATTGAATCATTGATGATACAAGTTGCAAACTAAAAGAGAAATGAGTTTACTAGTAAATTTTTTGTGGTAGCGAGAACCTAATGTCTTTAAGAAGTTTTCGATGTAATTCTTTGACATTGAAAGCTTCTAAATTCTAATAGGTAGAGAAAAGATGAAGCATATTTATTTATTGCCCAAGCAGGTCCCTTCAATAATGTTACTATTATCGCACTTGCCGTAAATTATTGTCCTAATGGAGGGTGAAGAATCCATCAATAGTCACACTAGTATGGAGAAGACTAGATCTAGATCTAGGCAATTTCGGACCCAAACCAATAATTCAAGTCATGATCCAGCAACCATGTAATTTCATCAAAGAAAACACATAAAAGGAGTATTCCATTTAGATCAAGTTTCTTTTAAAACGTCTCAAACCTAGGACTTTACAAAAATAGTTAATTTAAGATGTTTACTAAGGAGTAATTTTTTTTATCAAAATAGAAAACATCGAATTCAATTAACAAGCTTTGCTTGTTTGTTTTACCCGAAGACAAGACATATTCACGTGTCACGTAGAAAGCAACATATTCTGAAGCAGGTCCCCCCACACACTCCACCGAAATGGTAGCTAGACGATGAATAATGTGTGACGTGGTGCAGGGTGATTCACATGTATAAACCTAAAAATTGAAGGGCAAATGCTAACAAGTGTCCTTAGTGCATTTGTTAAGAAACAAAAAGAATAAAAACTTATGAAAAAATGTGGTTTTCTATATTCTCGAGACATGAAATAATGTGCACTTACAATTGTTTTTCCAATACTAAAAATCTTGTTAAGGACACTTGTTAGCAAGATCCGAATTTAAGATATAAAAGGCTATATATGAAAAAGAAAGTGGTAAGAATAATTGCACTTGGGAAATCAATACAAGTAGAAGAAGAGTGTTGTGCTGTGCTAACTGTTAATCCATACCTCGAGCTCCAATAATGGCAGAGAGCAAAAAGAGGAAAGAAGGGCATATAGTGATGGTGCCTATGATGGCACATGGCCATATGATCCCATTCCTAGCACTAGCAAGACAAATCCAAGAAAGAACAAGCCTCACCATCACCATAGCCACCACTTCCCTCAACATTCAATACCTCCATTCAGCCATTTCCTCATCTCCCAATGATCATATCCACCTTTCAGAGTTACCCTTCAATCCTACCCAACATGGTTTACCACCTAACATAGAGAACACTGAGAAGCTTCCCCTCCCTCACATAATCAACCTCTTCCATGCATCTAAAAGCCTTGAAGCCCCTCTCCACTCCCTAGTATCACAAATCACTCACCAGGAGGGTCACCCTCCACTTTGCATCATATCTGATGTGTTCCTTGGTTGGGTTACCAACGTAGCCAAAAGCCTTGGCACTAAGAACATAAGCTTCACCACTTGTGGTGCTTATGGAACTTTAGCTTACGTTTCAATTTGGTCCAACCTCCCTCACAGGAAAACAGACTCTGATCACTTCTTTGTTCCAGGGTTCCCTCGAAACTACACATTCCACCGCACTCAGTTGCATAAACATATAAGAGCAGCTGATGGAAGTGATGCTTGGTCAAGATTCTTCATTCCACAGATTGCACTCTCTACAAAGTCCAGCGGTTGGATTTGCAACACGGTTGAAGAGATAGAGCCTCTGGGGTTGAAACTGCTCAGAAACTATCTTCAACTTCCGGTTTGGACGGTTGGACCTCTTCAGCCACCAGCATCACTCAAGAGTTCGAAAAATCGGGCAGGGAAAGAATCCGGCATTTCTCTCGAAGCATGCATCGAATGGCTCGATTCGAAGGCTCGAGATTCTGTTCTTTACATTTGTTTTGGATCACAGAACACTATCAGTGCTTCTCAAATGATGGCTTTGGCTGAGGGATTGGAAGAGTGTGGGAAGCCTTTTATTTGGGTCATTAGGCCGCCTTTCGGTTTCGACATGAATGGAGAGTTCATGGAAGAGTGGTTGCCAAGAGGGTTTGAAGAGAGGATGATGAAGAAGGAAGAGAGCAAAAGAGGGTTGTTGGTGCATAAATGGGGGCCACAGTTGGAGATTCTATCACATAGATCAACAGGTGCATTTTTGAGCCATTGTGGGTGGAACTCAGTGTTGGAGAGTTTGAGTCAAGGGGTGCCTATAATAGGATGGCCACTAGCGGCAGAGCAGGCATATAATGCAAAGATGTTGGTGGAGGAAATGGGAGTGAGTGTGGAGCTTACAAGAAATGTGGAGAGTGTGATATCTAAGGAGGAGGTTAGGAAGGTGATAGAGATGGTTTTGGAACAAGAAGAAGAAGGGAAAGGGAAAGAGATGAAGGAGAAAGCAAGACAGATTGCTGTGCATTTGAGAGAGGCAACTGTGGAGAAAGGTGAAGTGAAGGGGTCTTCGGTGAGATCAATTGATGATTTTGTAACAACCATTTTATCATCCTAGGCTCTATGAAACATTACTAACTTTCTCTCATGTGTTTGAGGAAGGCAACAGAATTGGAGATTTGATAATTGATATAATAGGTCAAGTGAATTAGTATTATATTTTGATTCAAAATCTTAAGGTAGTATGTTTATGAATATTATTAGTTATATATATTTCATCTTATTTATTAGTATTTAATGATAGACTTCTTTTATCCACACAATTCACTTAGATATTCTTAACAATTTTCCCTTTTAAGTGTAAGTATTTAACATGAGAATTACCCTCTTTTGAACTAAAACCTTTTCGAGTATATGAAAGTGTCAACATCTTGTACCATCATTGGTTACAGCTCCAACTAGACATGTTGCGTAGCTTCTATTGCGAGGCAAACTTTCGCCACAATCCCACAAGGGCACCTGGTACCTGATACACAAACAACTGTTGTTAAAAATACTCGTCTCAATCGCTGGACCCATACCACTTGTGAGAAATAAAGGAGTAAGATAAGATATGAGATTTGATATAATGGGTCATGTGAAATATTATCTCTATCCTTTATTATAAGGCACCATTTTGGTAGAATTGATGTCTTTTTTTATAAGTCGTTTTAGAATATCGAAGTAGTATTATAGAGTTTATTTCAAATACACCTTTTATAATTGCATAGAGGTGATAAGGTAATAATTACAATAGAGAGAGAAATGAATAGAGTTGTAAAGTTTTAAATAGGGGTAATTTTGGAATGACAACATATTTGAGAATAATAATTATTTTTCTTAATCTACGTGAATTAGGTAAAAGTGACTTATATTAAAGGATAGAGGAAGTAATATATAAATAGGCTTGACAGTTAACATCACAGATTCAAGACCTTAGGATAATATATGTTTTATCACTTATATACACTAACGTAACTGACACTTGAGAATTTCTTACACAAGCACATAGATTATTTGGTATTATTATAATTTTTTGAATCAGTTATAAATTTCGCAGAGTTGCGCGATGAAATAAAAATAGAAAGATTGTAACTTTTTAAAAAGGAAAATTACAATTTTTAAATGTCAATTTTTCCAAAAACTCCATTCCCAATAATTTGTACCTCATTTTTTTAATATTATTTTTAAGCAAATGAAAATTTTAACCCCAACAGAATATATTATTGCATATTCTTAAAGTTAGTTAACAAATTCTAGCTAATTTTATATGTATAAAATATTTGTCAAACAATTCCAATTCAATTTAGTAGTTATACGGTTATACCAATGAAAATTTTCAACTATACTCACGCATATATGAGTTGGCTTAACACTAAATTCCTAATTTCCTCATTAGTTGATTGGTAAATTAGTACTTCGTTAGCATTGAGAAATCATTGTCCGATTTAACAACGTTTATCTAATATAAAACTTGCTTCATTCCATATCTTTTGTTGTTTTAAAATTTTATTCTTTATTTCAAAATTGTTGTTGTTTCATGTAACATTTCTCAAATTTTTTATTTATGAAAAATATATTTTAAAATATGGTTTTATACAAAAATTTTAGAGCACTATTATAATTTTTTGAATTAGTTATAAATTTACAAATAATTGCATATTTTTTTTATTTTTTATATTTACAAATAAGTTGAACACAAATAACTTGATGAGGGTTTTTTTGCCATAAATTTATGTTTACAAATTAATTGGTGGTGATTCAATTCGAAAATACAATGATTAACAATTTATTTGAGCATGAAAGTAATTAATAAACCATCATAAATGTTAAAAAATGAGAAAAAAAACATTTAAAAAATATATCAAAATATCTACTTAGTAATTAATTAACAACTAACACGTGTAATACATGTACTTAAAACTAGGGGTTTAACGGTCCGGTCCGGTCTTTAATGGACTTTAGGGATTAGACCGATTAAATTAATGTGGTCTGGTCCAGTCCGGCCCTGATGTTTTTCATTTGCAAAGATCGGACCGGACTGTCTTGGTCCGGACCGCTTCGACCTGGTTCGATCCGGTCTATTTAGACCATACTCCCTCCGGTCCTTATTATAGGGCATACTTAACCAAATTACACATACTAAGGAAAGTAGTTAGTTTTATAAATTTTATGAGAATATATTGTAACATTACAATTTTACCCTCTAGACTTTTCTTGGAAAATTCACACTCATTAATGAACAACAAAAACACATAGATAGTCAAAGCATTTAATAAGGGCAAAAAAAGAGAAAAAGCAATAAATGATACATTGGAAATATAAAGTGACTTATAATTAGGACCAAGAAAACCTTCTAGAATGTGACCTATAATAAGGACGGAGGGAGTAATTAATTACTTGGTAGTTTGAAAAAAAAAAGTGTGCCAAAAAATACTAAATTGGACTATCAATAATTGAATATGGGCCTACAGGCCCGTTTTTTACTTGGGAACCCTAGGGTCCCCTCTCCTTCTCTGAGCACCAGAAGCTGCTTGCTGCTAAAGCAACGGCGGCGGCGGTGCAGGGCCGACAAGGAAGAAGAGCCTACGGGGATCGTGGCTGAGGACGGTGGGAGTAGAAGAGCCTCGCGGTGGCAGACTCGAAGAAACCGCAGAAACCTCGCAGTGGCTGAGGCTGGTCCCTTCGTGCAGCGATGGCGGTGGTGAGGAGCCTCACAGTTGGGGGACTAGAAGAAACCACCCTTAGCCATGGGATCGCCGCAGACAACGGTAGGGACGACGGAAATCGGCGAGAGAGAACAGACGGGTGAGGGAGATAGAGAACCGAAGCAGATCGAGGAAGGAGGTGGCTGCAGTTGTACGTGTAGATCGATCAACAACAGATCGAGGAAGGAGAGAGAGTATCGACGGGTGAGGGATAGAGAGAACCGTAGAAGATGAAGGAGGAGAAGACAGAGCAGAAGCAAAGAAGGGAAGGAAAGGAAAGGTAGAGCAGAAGCACATTTTGGACTTCTTATACTATACTCCCATTAGTTTATAATTTTGGACTGCTTGATTAGGTTTATGTTTTTCAAGAGTTTTACCCACCCTTTTCCCTTTTTCCGTTTTTTTTAAATATTTAAGCTAATCGGTCAGGTTTGGTCCGATCTTTGTGGTCTGAAAAATAGTTGGACCGTGGATCGAACCATTATAGAACAATCCACATATTTTGGGACCGTACCGGATCATGAGACTATTTTGGACCGCATTTTTTGGTCTGGCCCGATTAGATCTGATCGGTTTCGCGATCCTAGACCGGACCACTTACACCCTACTTAAAATTAGTAACTTGATAACTTAAGGTAGAAAGGGCAATTTTGGCAATATACAAGTATCCTCGTGGTCAGTACACTAAAAATCCCTTCACTCGGTTAACCCAATTATCCTTTCCAACCATAACCCCAACGATGGCAGCGGAAACGCTACCGTATCAGAACGGCGTCGTTTCTACCGGAGACCTCGGCCCCAACTCAAACTCAAACTCAAACTCATCCACCGCCGCCAAAAAATCGCGGGAGAGCGATCGCCGTCGCCGGCGTCGGAAGCAGAAGAAGAACAAGCAGGCCTCTCAGGCACCGGACCCTAACTCCGTTGAAGACACGAAGGAGAATACAGATTCTCATCAGGTTCTCATCCATTTCCTTTAAAAGTGCTTTGATTTCGTTAGTTTTGCAATCCTTGATGATTTTATTTTATCATCACCTGAAATGATAGGAGCTAGGAAAATTTAATTGCCAAATCGGATATTTGCGTTTTCGTGTAGTCGTAGAACGTCGCCGCGAAGTTAACATAGATTTAGAGATTTTTCGTAACTAGAGCTTCCTTTGATTGTAGGAAATTCGAAGGGAAAGAAAAGAAATTATCTGTCTAAATAAGTATTTCACTATTTCAGACTAAACATTGATGTGTTAAGTTTAAATAGGTTCACTTTCTCTATTTTTTTTTTTTTAAAAAAAACAACCCTTTTGTAATAGATTTTAGTTGTGCAATGGGACTAAAGATGGGGTTGTTATTGCAAAGTGAAAGTTATTAATGAAATAGTGTTGGGTGATTTGAAGATCTTTCTTTGTTTTTGGGTGGGAACTGGGAAGAAACGTGATTATAGTAATTTATTAGTTTAGGGAAAGGAGCCTTGTCTCAATGGTTAGTTGATGCCATATGGCGAGGAAGTCACATGTTCAGGTCCTTAAATCAGCCTTTTGCAAATGCAAGGCAAGGGTGCCTTGTATCTCTAGGTTGCCCTTCTTTGGAACACCCTTTGCCCTTTCATTAGGTAACTGCTTTTCGCATTTATAAGAATTACTATAAGAATATAAGAATGAGGTTTTGATTCCTTTGGTAGCTAAAAATTCTGTGTTGGACTATAGTTTGATTCTTCATTAGATGTAGGTAAAATGTCATATCTGTTTATACCTCCATTGTAAATGAAATCTGGAAGTCATTATTAACCTCCGTCTATTATTGTAGCTATTCTATTGAAATTAAGTGTTGCATGTTTCTGGAAATTATATAGGTGGTTTTGTTAGATCTTGGTTCAGATCTTTATTTTCTTTAATAAAAGGGTTATAGTGTTTCAGCTTATGTTTTAAAATACAATGCCCGTTAATTCACAAACTGATGCTGGAGGCCATATATTAATGTCTTTTATTCTTAAAGTTTAGGTTGTTGAGAAAGTTGAAATTGAGTATGTCCCAGAGAAGGCAGAGCTAGATGAAGGCTTGGATGAGGAATTTAGAAAGGTCTTTGAGAAATTTCATTTCACTGACGTAACTGGTTCAGAGGTAATAAGTTTGTGGCAATTGTCTATCTTTTATTGTTTCTTAATTGTTTGTTTGATGAATTGTTTACTCGGATGCAACCAGGATAATGATAAGAAGGACGAGTCTGCAGAAAATGCAACTGCTAATAAGAAGGCAGACTCTGATTCTGAAGAGGAAGAAAACGATAATGAGAAAAAAGAGAAAGGCATCTCTAACAAGAAGAAAAAGGTATATCCATTTTACACATTTATTTTGTTTTTTTTTATTTTACTGATGCATTCCTTTCCTTAATTATGCTCAGAGTTTTATTTTTGTGTTCAGCTTCAACGGCGGATGAAGATTGCTGAACTGAAACAGGTTTGCTCAAGGCCTGATGTCGTTGAGGTAGGAAATTTTCTAGTATACCTGGTTTTCAACTTTTGGGCATTCCATCTAACTTTTTTAGTTTTTTACTCTGGTCTTATGGTCAATAGCCACTGTGCCAAATGATGAGTAACAGTCTATCTTTTTCATTTTTAAGGTATGGGATGCTACTGCAGCAGATCCAAAGTTGCTGGTGTTTTTAAAATCATATCGGAATACTGTACCTGTACCGAGGCATTGGTCTCAGAAGAGAAAACTTTTGCAGGTTAGTTGAATTTATTATTATGGGTAAGAAACAAGCATGCATGATGGTTGTGGTGGTATGTGGGATGTAGAGATAGGGTGAGGAAGATAACATCGAGAAGGTTTCTCTTATATAATGTATATGGTGCTTGCAGGGGAGCGGCTGTGGCAATCACCAATCCTGGACTTGTAGGTGTTTGGCAATGGGCATCCTTGAATCATTACTCTTTTATTGCCTTTGTTAGATTGCATGGAATAGGGATGTTATATTATGAGGGTTTATGATAATATGGCCATTTTTGTATAATTTTATTCAGCACTTGTCTATAACTAAGGTGCTAATAGTTCTGCTTTGGATTTTCAGATACCGTTCATAGTGCTTAATGCCCGGGCTGAATTCTTCGTGTTCATTGTTCTATAGTTTTTTATTTGAATGTGCTAAGCTACTCATCATTGTCCATGTATGCATAAATTACTTATATCTCATCGAAAATTGCTATTGTTCTTGCAGGGGAAAAGAGGTATTGAGAAACAACCCTTTCAGCTTCCTGATTTTATTGCTGCCACAGGAATTGAGAAAATCAGACAGGTAATGCAATCTCATCTGTTTGCATATATTCTAACTCTGTCTAAGTGGCGAACCTACAAAATTAAGTTAATATTTAAAGTAAGCATTGTTTCTGTTATATTCTAGCAAAAGTAAAAGTCTATTTGTGTATATGAGAATTGAATTTCTTTACTTTTTTGAAATAGCTTCTATGGTCTTTGGCATTGTTAATTCAGTGACTGGATGTTACTGCTGTTTGAAAGTCTTGATGTGATAGACAGATTATAGTGATCTTCTGATTTGTTTGTAAAGATTTTTTATGAGGTAACTGGGCAGAAACCCATTAATGATCAAGTTTTTTTTAAATAAAAATTACATTTGATGTGTGTTCAATTAGTTTTTATAAGCTGCTTGCTATCTGCTCGAGTGCTGGTGGCCTTGTCACAAAATCATGCATCGTTCGATTAAATGTTATGGCCCTTTGTAGCATTGATCTACACTTACTTTTTGGTTTATATTGAGAATGCTCATGTGTTAATTGTTCGGACTGCTGGTGTTTTATATAGTTGTCATGTTGCATCCTCTGTTGATTTTGCTGTTTCTTTCAACAGAGCATGATATGGCATAGTAATTCATGTTTGCCATATACATATATGAATTTTAAGTGTTTTCATTACATTGTTGTGGTATCTACTTACCTGCTAGGTTATTTTATGTTTTCTCATGCAGGCTTATATTGAGAAAGAGGACAGTAAAAAGTTGAAACAAAAGCAAAGGGAACGCATGCAACCAAAAATGGGGAAAATGGATATTGATTATCAGGTTTCTTTTCTTACACCATTTGCCTTGCTTGCATGTTTTTATGCTCTGTTCATGAGACATAACTATTTTCGTCCTTTCTGATGGACTTTGTTTCTTTGTTGCTAGGTTCTTCACGATGCTTTCTTTAAATATCAGACAAAGCCAAAGCTGACGTCTCTTGGGGAACTGTATCATGAAGGAAAAGAATTTGAGGTATAGTTCATGCTGAAATAATTCAGCCAAATTTGAAGCACTTCATGCTTATGCCTTTTGATTGTGATTATTTTATATCTGTTGAAATATTTTGATTTTATTAGTTCTGTTCTAGTTTATCACTCAGGGCTGAATAAAAGCCTTGTTCTTTCAGATATTTTAATAGGGAGTGGGCCTTTAATGTGGAGTAGTGGCATAGTTGGCCTTATGACTGAGTTAATGGGAACCCAACTAGTGCAATATAGGATAGGATATATATATATTGATCATCTCTATTGATAGAGGTGTAGAAACTATCTGTTACTGGAAGCTCAATAAATACGTTTCTTGGTTATTTGGTTTATATTCTGGAAATTATGTTATTAGTGCTACAAATGTATTGTTCAGACACAGTATTTTGTTCATCAGATCATTATTTCCCCATGAGTAGATAGGGACAATTTTGGAAAGGATTAATTAATGTAGTTGACTTATTGGAAGGGATGCTTGTGCTTATAAATAGGACCAAAAAAATGTTACCAAGAGGGGCTTATATTAAGGATGTGAGTGAGTAGTTTTTTTTTTTTTGGGTGTGTATCAGACAGGTAATGCAATCATCATTAGTTAGGGGAATGTTAACAAGTGCCCTTAGGGCATTGTATAAGGAGGCAAAAGAGGTAGTTTTGCATAGGGAAATGATGTGTTTTGTATATGGAGAAGTGTTGGACTTAGTTTTACAATAATAAGTTACTCTGTATTCCTTAAAGAGTGCCCTAAGGGCACTTGTTAACACAACCCTATTGGTTATTGCTTAAACTGAATTTCAGGTTTAACTCTGTTCTCTGTAGTGTCCTCTATGTATTTCCTTTGTATTTTAGACTTAGTTAGGATGTCATTAACTCGCTATCACCGACATGCAATGTTTGCTGTAGAAAATTCAAAATAAATCTTTTACTTGACTTCTGGTTTGATTATTGGATTTTCTAATACCCAAGACCTTCCCTTCCCTCTATCTCACCTACTTATTGATTTAGTGGGATGTAGATGTATGCTATTTCCAGGTATTTAGTATTCTCAAAAGCAAAAAGCATTTTTCTTCAAATGATTGATCTAAAGATTGCATCAATTGTCCTCCTTTAATGAGATGTGTCCATTGACCTGGTTAGGTGTCAAGATTATTGGCACCTATACAAGTTATGACTTGGTTCTTTATTTATATTATAATAATAATAATGGTGTTATGTTTGTTTGATGTGCAGGTGAAGCTGAGGGAGATGAAACCTGGCATGTTATCACATGAATTAAAAGAAGCTCTTGGTATGCCTGAGGGTGCTCCACCTCCATGGCTTATTAATATGCAGGTATATTAGTGTCTTTTGATATGGTTTTATACCATTCTGTTCTTGACTGCTTTCACTGCATTAATTGTGCTTTTTTCAGAGATATGGTCCTCCACCATCATACCCTCATCTGAAGATCCCTGGCCTGAATGCTCCAATTCCTCATGGAGCAAGTTTTGGTTATCATCCTGGTGGCTGGGGCAAGCCTCCTGTCGATGAAGTACTTTTTCTATATTCCCTCTTTTTATCATTTGTTTTTTGTATAATTATGGGTTGGCTGAGTTTTCTATTATTAATGAGATCTACGCCCACTCTCCTTTTCTTTTCATTGATCACTTTACTTGTCTTCACCTGAACAGTATGGGCGTCCACTCTATGGAGATGTTTTTGGTGTTCAACAAGAAGATCAGCCTAATTATGAGGTTGGTTTACTTTTACCCCCAAAAATTAAAAAAAAAATTAAGAGGTTGGTTTACATAGAAGTTTTACTAGGGATAACTTCTCTTAAATATAATCTTCCAAAGTTGCCCTTTCTATGTTAAATGCCAAAGATAAGTGCCTTTAGAATTCTATATTTGAATTTTGAAGCTTATGTCATCCCCCTCTCTCACCTGTCAATGGGTTTGATTGTTCTTGTATGCATAATTTTATGTTTTCTTTTCCATTTGTGTTTAAGCCTATGCAAACATGACAGAGATGAAAATGAGAGGAATTGGCCGCAGATAGGAGTTAAATTAGCTTTGTATCATGTCATCTTACATGTCTAAATACATTGCTTATTGTCATTCTTTTCTTTCCTCATCTTTTTCCCTTTTCACTCCTAAAAGGCAGCTTTGAGGTGGGCAAGAAAAATGTACTTGAATATAAACTCAAATATGGTTCTTTTTATCAAGGTATTTCTAGTTGTATTTACTTAAATATTCTCACAATGCAGGAAGAGCCAGTTGATAAGACCAAGCACTGGGGTGACTTGGAGGAGGAGGAGGAGGAGGAGGAGGAAGAGGAGGAAGAGGAAGAAGAAATGGAGGAGGAGGAACTTGAAGCTGGTATTCAGTCTGTTGATAGTCTGTCTAGGTACTGTCATTTAACCTTCTGGTTTGTTTTCTGGATATGCCTTCCTGCCTAGTGGGATAAGGCTTGGTTGTTGGTGTTAATGCTTGTATCTTTTTTATAGATATTTTTGTTTCTCTTTTTATTCTTTCTTGGCTTTAGCATAGTATCTGAGAGTGGAACTTACATTTAAGGACCTGCTTATCACTTCTGGCTAATTCGGTTCAGGAATGGTCATTGGTTAATAATTAACCATTTCACCGGTCCTCGAATGTGTGTATAATTCTCCAATTTTCAAAATATATTTTGGGTGCGTAGATTGTTTGGGGCAGCAGGGCATGATTTGGAGTTTGTTGTATTTTGTCTTGTGTTTCTCAACTGGAATTTTTTCTATTTTCCTCCTCAGCACTCCGACTGGAGTAGAGACACCTGATGTTATTGACCTTCGTAAGCAGCAGAGGAAGGAGCCGGATAGGCCTCTTTATCAAGTGAGTCCTTCTACTGCAGCTCTTCCTTCAGCTTTACTTTCTGTTTTGATTACTTAGTTGTTTATCATTAATCATGTTGTTTTCTGTGAAGGTACTTGAAGAGAAGGAGGAAAAAATTGCTCCTGGAACTTTGCTTGGGACCACACACACGTATGCAAAATCTGCACCATTTGTTATAGTATTTGAGTGGCTTTCTTCTCTTTTCTTCCTCACAATTGTTTGTTTATTTGACAAGCTCTTATGTTCCTTTCTCTCCACAGTTATGTTGTTGGCACCAGCAACCAGGACAAGTCAGCAGCAGCTAAAAGGGTAATGGTTTCTGCTATTTTTTCCTAGGAGAAAAGGTGATGATGTTGCCTTCAGGGATAACAGTTCTCATTGTTTGTCTTTGGCCCTTTCAGGTTGATTTGCTTAAAGGTCAAAAGTCAGATAAAGTGGATGTCACTATACAGCCAGAAGAGTTGGATGCCTTGGAAACTGTTTTACCTGCAAAGTATGAATTATATTCTGTTCTACTCCCTCTGGTCCTATTTATAGGGCATACTTAACCATATCACATGGATCAAGGAGGGTAGTTAGGTCTCTTGAAACTTTAAAAAAATACTTCAACATTACAATATTACCCTCTTAACTTGCATTGGAAATTTCACATTGTATTACTTCACATTAATGGGCAAAGGGCAAATAAGAGAAAATAGCAATAAATGCCTCCTAGAAAATACAAAGTGACTTATAAATAGGACCAAAGAATCCTTCTAGAATGTGACTTATAAATAGGACCGGAGGGAGTATAATTTAGTTGCCTGTTAGTGATGTTCATAAGTCTGTTGTTTCTCACCTCTTCTGGAACTATTACAGGTATGACGAAGCAAGGGAGGAAGAGAAGCTCCGGAGTCAGCGTGAGGATTTCAGTGACATGGTTGCAGAGGTGTGTTGCATGCAATCTTTATATTATCACTTCTTTAAAAACATAGGTCTTGATTTGTATATTTAATTTTGTCACTATTTCGTGCAGAATGAGAACAAGAGGAAGAGAAAGATGCAAGAAAAGGAGGGCAAGTCCAAGAAGAAGGGCTTCAAGTTTTGAGATCTGTTTCTTTTTCTTTTGAAGGAAGTTTCTGTTGCTGGAAATTGGCCCCCCTCTCCATTGTCTATGCAAGCAATTCTCATTTTCCATGATCAGCGGAGAATTGTTTATTCACCATGTTTTATCGCACCTGTATCACATCTTACTGTCTGCTAGTAGATTTCATTGTTTTGTTGTACTGATATACTAAGTGATGCAATGAACACTTATACAGAATAAGGAGGATGCTTTAGTTGGAATTCAATCAGTCAATCATTATTAAGGTTGTTGACATGATTTTAGCATCTTGCTTTTTGGAAGTATTCTCCCGTACTTATTGAACCTTTTCTGCTTCCAAATTTGGGAAATTCTATTCACACTCGAAAATTGCAGCTTACACTCGTCGGATGACTTATCCAGCAGTGCAAAATTTATTTCGTATGGCCTATCCTAAAATGTTGGATAGTCTATCCGATAATTTGTGTGTCACCAAAAACATGGGTGTTCACAGACTGTCTTTTTTATTTCACTGCAAAACTGAACATAAGATCACGTCTTCATCTTTGGTTAGGGTTCAAATTGGATGTTATTTTGGGCAAACCAGCGTTAGAGGACTTCTTTATACTTCCGTTTAGATGACTCAGAAAACAATGATTCCATGCCTTAGATATTCTTCTCTTTTAAGGTCAACGATGCATATATGTGCCTACTTAAAGTTTTATTCTATTTTATACCGAATGTTAAATTTGACATTGTGTGGCATGGTGCGGATCGATGTCATTCTATACGGTTCACTCATGAAAGCAACTGGCATTAATTCAGTTTTTTTTACCATTTTCAGTTACTTGTACAGTTACTCCTTTCAACACAAATTACAAGCATTGTGTAACAACCGTTGCTCTAATAAAAAATTCTATTCGCTATGCTAATCATTCTCGCGGAGAATAAGGAAACAGTGATGTCCTTTACAACTGACCAAATAGCATAAGCATTCTGTTATTTGTGCTTAGAGAGTCGTCACTATTTGGGTCTCGACAAACGAAATTTGTTCCACCAAAATTGTTTTAAGGGTGTTGACTGTTGAGGCATCCAAGGCATTATTAGAAGCCGTCCAATTCCAATGACGTTAGTGGCTTTTTGCATGGTCGTATTATACATGTGGCAACTGAGCTTGGCTCCACTTTCAATCAAATCTGTGTCACTTCTTCCTTATTCCCTGCCTGAAAAATATATATCTTCTATCACCATATATATATATATATATATATATATATATATATATATCTTCGTATTGTGTTATCAATCTTGTCCCACCGCCACCACCGCCAACCCCTATCAAATTGTCGAATAGAGGGCTCTCATTGGTTGTCTTTTAGTAATTTCAATTGGATGCATGTTGACTATGGTTAGATTTGTGCTCATTTAGAGGATGACTACTCCTTTTCACTTTGTAATTAACATAGCGTTCAATCAATAGGTCAAAAATAGGAATCCATTCGTCATGGTTTGGTATCCAAATTTTCTAGATATAGACCCACATATTTGATGGCTTTCCCCCACCATGTAAGGTAAGTATCAAATGGAAGATTTGGTCACTACATGTATCTATTCAGTATGCACGACGATTAACATGCAACCTCTCTCCTTTGCACCTCAGTGCAACTCAATTAGGTGGAGGGTCCTTTCAGAGTCAGCTATTTTAACAAAAGAATATATTAAGGGGATTTCGCTGAAAATGACACAATATTCATATCTACATTTTCTTTCTAAAATATTCAATATAAAAAATTTCTCTCGCTATCTTCATTTATTTTTATAATTTGGTAGAGCACTACAACCGGAAACGTGGAATTTCAGAAAATGAAACCAATCAAGCTAAGACGAAATATCCCCTTAATATAGAAAAATGCTAGCTTGTCATAGATGCGGTTTCATGTTTTCTGAAGTTTTACATATTATTTAATTTGTAATATAACTATATATCTACTAAATATACTTATACAATCGATCAATTTAATTATATGACCATGACATTACTCTCAACTACAATCAAGAGATCCATTGACCTTAGATTTACTCAAAATACTAGTGTACATTCAATTTAATCCACTGAAGAAGTCTGCGACATGTGATATGGCAACATGAAGAGTAACAATACACCATATGCTTTAGCAAATGAAATATATTAATATATTATCAACATAGTATATAAGCCTTCCTTAAGATTTGCGGTATATATGTCATGTCATCAACTTTGAATGGGGCAATTTGTCTTCCCATATATATAAATTAAAAGCACCGTGTCATTATTTATAATCAACGAGTTAAGATGTATCAATAAGTTAAATTGTATGATTCTGCGCTAAGACGTCACGCACAAGATCTCTATGATTTTGCTCAATGGAGCAATGATCTTTGGGCATGTGTTGTATCGATCCTGTGACCTTTTTGATAGGACGTAGTCCATTCGTTGTATAAGGATGAGCACCCCTTGTGCTTCTATAAATATCATTCTTTTGCTTAGAAAAAAAAAAAGTTAAATTGTATATATGTACATATCTAAGGGATTCTTCTCCCAATTTTTCACAATTTCAATTTGGTTCTTGCTTGTCAAGGACAGATTCACATACACGATACGATCGTCAACGTACCTTTCACCCTTTTGTCCCATGTGTTATCCTAATCACCACATCACTAATGTTACTAAAAAAAACTCGAAGAAATATACAACACGTAGCATGAAACACAGGTTAGCATAAAAATCACATATGCTTGTATACCGGCGGAATAACTTTGTTTCCATATTCCATTTTACTATTTTACCAAGAAAAAAACCAACTATACGGAATATATGATCTTTCAAAATTAAATTTTAAAAAAAAAGGCCCTCGTGGAAATAATTAAACATTTAACACGTGGCAGAAAACTTAAGAAATATTGAACACTTTCCTTAAAAGTGGTTCATTACACCAAATTCTCCTCAACATTAAATAAATGGATGTACCATAGAGACTACCTAAGCATTAAGCAACATCTTCATCAAGTCACAAAAGAAAAGTAAGTAGAGAATGTCAAATATAGTCACATAGGACATAGCCAATAAGATAAACAAACCCATTTAATAAACATCGCAATCTATGTTCCAACCTGGAATGAAGCATCAATAGCCAAAGTGGTCCATCAGGTGGCCCAATGACCAGCCAGTGATGATGTGACACGTGTACTTGTGATTGTGAACAAATTATTCCATCTTACCCTAAGCAATGGCAATTGACTAACAAACAATTGATTCGAGTGACTAATGTTTAATTATGAAACCAAAACCATGTGGGTTGCTTGGCTCCACCATCAACAGCAAGAGTCACCAAAGCATGGTCACGCGAATCTGTTCTTTGGATTCTTAATCAATTTTTTTAAAGATCTAATTAGTGAGTGTGAGTTATTAATGTAAAGTAGTGTGATGGACATAAGTGGCATCTTAGTTGGACATAATAGACCCTTGCCTTACTCAAGAGTTCAACATGGATTTAATTAAATTAGTGTGTCATTGTCAAATTTGTCCAACAAACATTCTATGTTTTGTCCTCTTCAATTTGATGCAGTCGACCAGCCTAGACCCCTTACCTAACCAACCGACCAAGATTGATTTCCATGCACATTCCCTCATCAGAGTATTGATCAATCTGTCAAAATGGTCAAGGTTAATCAATTGTGTTTTATTTTTAATTGTGATCTCATACCTTAAGCGTGGCTTAATAATAAATGTGCATGTGCATTTTGTGGTCCTGAAATCTTAATCCTGTATGTGGCGGCCAAGTTGGAGAAATTACGGTACGATTATTTCTCTATAAATTCATTCAATATTATTTAAATTCATAAATTGTTTTTCTAAGACAAAGTGAAATAAAGATGCAAAAGAGTAGGGAAAAGGATGAAGTTAGATGATTTAGAGCAGGTTTGTAAATTTGGATACACTGTTTTTTTGAAGGAAAAAAAAAACTATTTTATTTAAAAAAAAAATTATTTTAACATGTTTTTAAGTGTGAACAATTCTCTCTGCTTCTGAAAAATGTGAAAGTGATTATTTTTTATGAACTTCTGCTGAAAGGAGTAAAAACTTCTTAAATGTTGTATTCAAACACAACATGAATCTTATCTTTAAAGAAAACGTTACTAAAATAAGAGATATATAAAAGAAACAATTTTCTATTATAATGCATCCAGCAAGCTCTAAGATAAAATTGATGAATTAATTATCAACAAAGTCCAGCACAGTTGGCAGATAGCTGAGTTTCTTAAGCATGCTGTCAGGGGTTCGATTCTTGCCGTGAGTATGGAAAAGACTTTGTTGATAGAGGCAAAACTCGCTTCGATGATCTCTACGCCTCAGAGAGGATTAATCTTTGACTATCGACTGGGAATACCCTTGGTGTAAAAAAAAATAATTGATCAATTAATTAAGAGAAAGTTTATGTCAAACATGTATAGATTTCTAAATAAGTTTGGGCAGTAGGGTAGCTCGTGAGTACTGACTGCTCTTCAAATAATTGGACCCAGTCAATTAATACATACAACATAAGTTCTATCTACTAAAAGAAAGAAGATAAATGTATTTCATTACACACAAATAATATGGGTTTTATTTCCGTAACCTCTCAAAATAAAGGGTTTTACTTCTGTGTGATTTTATTTGCAAGATTTTTTAACTAAATCAATTCACAATCACTCCCAAATCATAAACTTTAATATCAAGTTTTTATTCATCTTGGGCCAGCAACCTCAACATGATGTCACTGATATCAATTTTTTTTGCTAGATAACGATGAAAAAAAGAGCACTTCACTGTATTTTTATTTTTCAAATATGGTACCAAAACCCTTTATTTTGAAAGGGTACCGGAGTAAAACCCAAATAATATATGTATATAAAAACTTACAAAATCAATATTCAAATAAGTCTGCATTATAAAAAAACATAACAAATGTCATTTATTTATCATTAATTGGTTAATAAATAATACATACGTATATGATATAGGCCTATATTTTATATGCCTATATATTATTACTTTTACATTAATCTAGAAGATTTAGAAAAAAAAACATCTACAAGAAAATATATGCTAATAATGCCAATTTTAAAAAACAATTCCAAAATAAATCTCCAAAAATTTTATTTCCCAAACTCCACCCACCCACCATCTGCATGTTGGGAGAACAATTTCACAACATCACTTTTTTGGGTTTATTTCCAAATTATCCCCTCACCCATCTCATGTTGAGAAGTCGATTTGCCCCCCTCGATTTTTTCCCAAACAAATTTCTTGATGTCACTTTTTTTTTTTTATTTTCAAAATTATTTTCTCCCTCCCACATTGGGAAGTCGATTCCTCCTATAATTAATTTTTATCTTTTACTATCTCTCTATAATTATTTTTCACTCATTATCTCTTTATAATAACTAAGGTGAAATTATAAAAAAAAATATAATTTATGTTATTTTAATTTTGTAAATAAATTTATATTATAAAACATTAAAAAAATACTTATATTCGTGTAGCTAGCGAGCAAATCATACTTTAGATATTGTTCTGAACAAGATCAACGGCTGGATTAAGGCTCTATTTGACATGCCTAATTAGAACCTTTCTAGCTAATTAGAAGCTTTTAGATTTTGTCAATAAACAAGTCTAGTTTGGTAAACATAAATTAGAAAGAGCTTATAGCTTTTAAAAAAAGGAGCTTGTAGCTTTTGAAAGTTAGTTTTTAGAAAGTTACTTCTTGTAACTTTCAAGAAACTAAACTAGTTTTCAATTATTCATATACCAATTATACCCTAAAAAAAATTTCAAAATTGTTTACCTACCTTGGTGATAACTTAATTTTTAATTAATTGTGTATTTGATTAATTATTAATTATAATTTGATAATTTTTTATATTAATTAATTTATTTCATAATTAATAAAAATGAAAAGAAACAAATTTAGTTAATTATAATTTAATAATTTTTATAGTTTATAAGTCAGTAATTAATTAACTATTTATTTAATAAACAAAGAACAAAATGAATAAATTAAAATAATAAATATAAATAACATAAATGTTGTATGTCCTTTTCGGTCATTTAATAACTTTCAGTTGTTTCAAAAGTTAGTTTAACCAAACAGCACAATTTCAAACCGTAAGTTAAATAGCTATAAACTCGCAGCTATAAACTTACATCGATAGACTAACTTCACAATTAGTAGCTACAAGTTAAAATTTCACAACTAAAAGCTAATTTTGCCAACTAAACCCAATACTAATCTGTCATTATAATTATTCAATTTTCATCAAGGAGGAACTTGAAATTCACATTATTGGAATGGTCTCTCTCATATTGAGAAATTCAAATGCTTCTAAGTAACACTTCGGTTAGTCTTAGACGAAAATTGCTGGCTGCTACTGATCCATTGTACCTGAATCTGCGTTCAGACATTCAAATTTGACAACGATACCTAGTCTGCTAGTCATTTAAATTGTGTATAATACTTCCAGTTTTTTTTTACTCAATACTTTAGACCTGATATATATCTTTCTTCTTTAATTTCTGTTTGACTGAAAATTTAAAGGGTTATTTATTACTCCCTCTGGTCCTATTTATAGGGCATACTTAACCATATCACATGGATCAAGGAGGATAGTTGAGTTTCTTGAAACTTTAAAAAAATACTTCAACATTACAATCTTACCCTCTTAACTTGCATTGAAAATTTCACATTGTATTACTTCACATTAATGGGTAAAGGGCAAATAAGAAAAAATAGCAATAAATGCCTCCTAGAAAATACAAAGTGACTTATAAATAAGACCAAAAAATCCTTCTAGAATGTGACTTATAAATAAGACTGGAGGGAGTATTATTTTTATTAAAGACATTTAATTTACAAGTGGTAAACCGGAGGTCATCAAAAGTAAAAATTCTATTGTAGAATGAAGAGGTCAAGTGTCTAATTAATAAAAAACAGTGCAAATTTGTGACAAATATTACCCTGTTTTCAAGGCTTGCTTCCAAGGTTCAAATTATTAGACTGATGGTGGTTATAAACATGTGATGTATATGACCATCAAATTCTGTTCTGTTCTAGCAACCAAATAATTTTTTAGTACCATTTAATTGATAGAATTGTGAAACTGCGTTTTATCTCTTCCCTTAAATAAATAAAAAAAAAACCTTAGCTTATTATAAAAAATTAGAATTCCTAAGTTTCTATACACTTCGAAATAATTACTGATAATTTTATTCAGAAATTTATAAGTATGATTGGTTAATAAAAGTTATAGATGGAGTATATAATTAAGACTTAAGAGTGTCAATACCTCATCTCTAAACAATTCCTTAGTTGCATCAAGCTATGTTCTGTAATAATCAAAAATGAATTTAACCACAACGCATAGGTCTCATTTTTTTAATCTTTGTGCTCTAGCTAACATATTATGGATGCTTCAATCAACACCCATTATATCCAAAGCCTTGAAACTTAACACGTGCATTATGGATCACATAGATGATCCCCACCTTGCTAAATCTAATCACATGACAAAGGACCATTAATAACCACCACCTCTATTCTTTCCCTTGTGTCCCACTACAAACCATGCGTCTGCCAACTGTTTTTAACCTCACTAAAGAATCCTTAGGCCCCACTGTTACCCCCTCCCTCTTTCCCCTAATGACTATCCATTTAGAAAAACTAATTTAGCTCATGGACCTTAGTGTACTTGCCTTCTTTACTTTCCTTTTGCCAACTTTGTATCTGTATTGGTGGCCAAATCTATCAACCTGCTAAATTATTATGTGATTAAGGTGTGGATGGTTTTTTTAATTTTTATTTCTTACATTATAACCATATTAACTATCTACCATATGATTTTCTTTTAAAGTAATTGAAGAATGATGCATTTACAATATAAAAAATCACATTCATTATATTAAACTCGATTATTATTATTATAACATGCGATAGCATCACCTAATAGTTTCTCTATGAAACAATACATTGGATTAGTGGAGACTGATACAAATGGACAGAATTTACATCCTTTAAGTATGTTATCACAAATTTGATCATTAACTCATATGAATGAAGGATATCTTGTGAAAGTCCCACCTTCATAAGGACTTGATTAATGTACTAACATATTCGTCATCCAATTCCATGCTTAAAAAAAAAAAACACAACACATTGGAGGTAAGAGCACTGTCAACGGCCCAAAACCATCCACGTGTCAACCACCCACCTTCACCTTAGGGGTTAAGCATCTCTCTCTTTTCCCCTTCTATAATACTTGAGTGTGAGAAGAAATAAAATTGAGCTCCTAGGTTTGTTACCAAAGTCTGCATAGATTTTAATAGGATTGCCCCCTCAAGTAGTAATCAAAGCCTTCACCACACACAACTTCAAATAAATTTTTTTTCTGATCTTCTTGTTTATAATTATTGCTTCTTTTACAGATAGATAAGATCATAAATAGGCATAAGATATAGACATTAGATAAAAAAAAGAGACATGCTCGCTTCTTCAAATTCTTCACATCTTCCTACCCATTTCCTTCATTCCAACCACTCCATCTCACCAATTTCCTTAGACCATATAAGCAGCAACCTGATCCTCTTGTCAAAATCTTTCAGATTGATTTCTCTTTTATCACCTAGATCAAAGGGCTAATATTTTCTTCCATCAATCTTGTAGCTTTTCTTGTTCTTAGTGCTTGATTTTCAAGGTGTGACAAAAAAAAAACATATTTAAGAGATGGGTTTGAGTTCTAAGCAGGTTTCTAGCGGTGGACTTGATTGGAACAATAACTTATTAGAATCTCAAAAGTTAGAGCTTCTTCCAAAGCCTCATCATCAAATGAAGAAACAACAACAGCAACAACAAAGTGAACAACAATCATCAGAGACATTGAAGTGTCCAAGATGTGACTCATCAAACACCAAATTCTGTTACTACAACAACTACAACAAGTCTCAGCCAAGACATTTCTGCAGAGCTTGCAAGAGGCACTGGACTAAAGGTGGAACTCTTAGAAATGTTCCTGTTGGTGGTGGCAGAAAGAACAAAAGAAACAAAAAACCAACCACACCAACAACAACAACAACAACCACTTCCACCATTACCAACACCACTTCCACTTGTACCACTTCTTTCGCCAACACCAACAACACCACAATGAACAGTAATATTCAAACTACTACTCCTCTTGCAATGTTGAGTGATCATAAAAACATCATTGCTTCTAGTTCTCTCTATCAAGCACTGATTCGTCCACCACCATCTTTGCTGCTACAACAACAACGGAATAATAATAATAATCTTATGAATATGAGAGACTTATCAGAGAGTGGCAAAGATTTTGGCAGCATGATTCTGAGTTCTTCTTCTCAAAACCAAAGCTTGCTCTTTCCTTTCTCAACCTCAATTAGCTCTTCTTTTTACACAAACCCATGTTCAGTATCAACAACCTCTTTAAGATCATCATCAAATGTTTATAACTATGTGGAAGAGTCAACTATCAACAGTGTAATACCACCAAGCACAACTAGTGCTGCAGCCACTAACACACAGCTTTGGGAAATGTTACCAGCAGCAACTACAAGTGGGGGCACTGGCACTGGCACTGGCATGGGAATGTCAAACTATTGGAGTTGGGAGGATATTGATTCATTGGTCTCAACTGATCTTAAGGATCCTTGGGATGATTCTGATATCAAACCTTTTGAGTGAGCCAAAAAAAAAGATGCAAAATTTGGTAGTGTTAATAGGTTAGTTATATTTAATTTAATTGGGGTGGTTTGGTTTCTGTTTCATAATAGATTAGTAAGTGTTCCTTGTTTTCAGAATGATGGGGTATATTCTATGTTGGTTGGTTCTGTAATTCTTACAAAAGAGTAATATTTGGAGCTGTAATGTTTTAGTTTCAGCTTCAGCTTCAGCTTCAAGCAAGGGGGTCCCAATTAGTTGTAATCCACTTTGTTTGCCTCTTTTTTGTTTTTTCCATTCCCTTCATATTTATGTCATTCTATATAATTTCTATTAAAATGTGATATATATTATTGTAAGCAAGTAGTGGACTCTAACATTATGCATCAGTATAGAGGATAATTGGTTTTATTTAACTTTATAAGTTTCTGAATTCTGAGTGGTTTGTGATGAGGAATGATAGAATGTGATGGAAGATTCTTGTGGATATATATATATATATATATATATATATATATATGAATATGTTTATGTTGGAATGATATTATTATTGATCATAACACCACCACTTGTTGAGAATCATTCTTTGATCCTGGCACTGAGAATTCTGGTTGTATAATAAATTAATACATTATTGATATTATATCCTTATCGTATGCCTCTGGATTCATTTACCTGTGGGCTTTTAGTTCACACGGTGTTTTCATCTTTGCAATTTAATAGATCCCAATGTGTGGGATCTTGAGCCACTATATTTTCAAGGTTTGTCTGTGCTTGTCGTTTCTTCTATTATTTGCTTATAGCCATGGACCAATGGTAGACCCTCATATTATACACATCCACACTAATTCTTTTAACAGATAGAAATTTTTTTAGTCCTTGACAAGGTTTCCCTGCAACTAATCTTGAAGGGTACTGTAGCTATCCCTCTTGTCAAGGATTGCTCCTACAAATTAAACATTGGCTTTTGACATTACATGATACTTGAGGGTTTATTAGCTTTGATATTATCTAATCAAATTCATATTAATATATAATGTTTATATTTGACTTTTTACCTCATTGTATATAAAACATTTTTAAACGGACAAAAGTTTTTCAAAAAATATTTTAAGAGTTTTAAAATGTAAGTTGAAGAAATTTAAATCTATTAATTTTAAAATGTGGACCGCATCATATGATTTGATTACAACTACAATATCAAACTATTGCGGTGATTGTTACAATTGTATCCTCTCACAATTGCGATGTGGTTCTAAAATTATAATGATAATGATGCGACCGCAACATACTGCATCACAATCACATCTGATTCAAAAATATTTTTCATAGTGCAGTGATCATAATGCCCGCAATATAATCAAAACAACCACAACATAACTTAAATCTATTAATGATTCAGGAATCAGGAGCAATGATTGAATAACTTCTTTAATTACTGCGATGCTTACATTTGAATAATCTCAGTAACTGGTAAACACTAGCATCCACTCCACGCAAGTGAGGATTTGGGATTTTAAAGGTTCTAACCAGCTGTCATAATCTTCCAGGTTAGTGACCCCTACGTTTCTAGTATGTTAATAACTTTGACCTCCAAAATTTTGACTGATCTTGCAAGCTGTAGATGCAAGAGTGTCTCCAATGCTTAGCATACACAATATATGTTTATATTTACTTTTTGTTTGATATGTCATCAATTTCTTAATAAATTATTTATGCTAATTTATCACTCTAACAATAACATACATTTTATATGTTAAGATGAGTCCCAAATGCTAATCTCAATATTTTATTTACCAATGAAAAAGCTTGCTATTCCTTTAAACTTATATGCTTATACAAGCTCATACGCTTATGTATGTATACTAAAAAAAATTTCCACTCTAGTGTTTTTTCAAGCACATATTTTTGCTCTAAACATACAAAACATAAGAACAGCAATAGAGATACTCTGATCTGAACCACAGCCAGTCAATTTCTTACCGGAGTTACTATATGGCTTTTTGACCACTATAGGGTCAAATTAGAAACTCTACCATTATCATATTAGTAGGGCTACTAGGGTTGCTTTGACACTTATTTATGGATTTGATGGTCTTCTTTGTCACCGTGGCAGTGACTTTACGTCTTTACCCCTTAATCAGCCTCAGGGCAAGTAAATATATGGTATTGGTATGGAATTTGGACTGAAGTAATGAATTCCTAAAATTGAACTAAACCAATTAAATTAGCTTGATTTTTGGTTGGGGTGTTTGAGTAAAATCTCCTATATACCACTAAGCTAGTAACCGATCTCAAAAATTATTGCATGATTTATGACCAATTATCCTAATTGTATCTAAACCGTTAATTTCGAATAAACTAGCACCTAATGCAAGCCTAGCCAAATGAAGGCATTGTTTTCTTTGTTCGGAATTCGGATGCCTCTCATTTATTCGAACACTTCATATTTCTATTCAATTTTATTTGCTTGCTAATAATTAATACTATGAAAATATAAAATGTGAAATGAGTGAAGATCTGCAAAGCGTTAAAATGAGCCCAAAACAATTATGAATTCAAAATAAACAACTAAACTAAGAAATTTTTTGTTAAACATCATTAAAAGGTTACATTAGGAGAAATAAATCACTCATTTTTACCTCAAATAAATATATTCTACTCTTAATATATTTTCACTATGTCTTGGATTGGTGCAAACTTAGGAGTGAATAAACCGTTAAGAACATATGATTCAACTTGACTCGACCCGAACCGATCCAATCTAAATTTAGTTTATTTAATTTAGGTAGTTGAAAAATATGTCAACCATCAAAACAAAATTACTGTTGATTAGTTAGGATCCTGTCCATCTCAAACCCAAAATCATTGGGCCATGTAGTTGCTCAGATTCGATAAATGGCATCTCGTGGTACAGGGTACAACTTGGGCTGGCAATGACATTCTATGTAACGCTGGATATATAATAATAATAAAAGCTGCATTGCATTTGCATGGTATGTAAACCATGTGCTACTCAAGCAAAAGCACAGTATGCAATGGAAGAAGCTCACTATCTATCTAGCTGGAGTTGGGCAATTTAGAGCGGTGAGATATCTGCTCAATCTTCCTTCACACAAGCTTTTTAGCTTTTTTAAAAAGTACAATTCCATGTTGTTCCTTATGTGAGGCCACATGAACTTGCACCTATAAGAGTGACATTGTATTAAACAAAAATGAAAATGAGATTCCCAATCATCATGACAAAAATCAAAATACTCACAAAAAATGTTACTCTGTTTGTACAACTGAAGTTCTATAACTTGGTTGACAACTTAAATGTTGTGTAAATAATAATGAGAGAAGAGGTAAGAAATAAAAGAAGAAATATACAGTTGTATTTCAAAACCACCTTAGTTTATTATTTTAAATACGTAAGAGACCAATACAACATGTGTTGGTTTACAATAGATGAATTTTGAGTCACTTGAGCATGAGATCTTTAGGTTGGAGGATACCAAAAAAAAGGTAAGTATTCTTACCATTGGAATATTGAGTTGGGAGTTACTATCATGCAATCCAAAATTGGATGGTTGTTATGCAACCTTTTCTTAAATCTAATTAAAATTAGGTTTTTGCAATTTAGTCCAACATAAAAAGTAAATTAAAAATTTAGTCCTTTGTACCTATAGACAAATTATAACTTTTAATTTAAAAAAAATTAAAATTAGTTAAAATTAGTCACTTGCGTAAAAAGGCTTAATGCAAGTGACTAAATTTAAAATTAAAAGTTATAATTTGTCTATAGGTACAAAGGATTAAATTTTTAATTTACTTTTTATGTTGGACTAAATTGCAAAAAACTAATTTTAACTACTTCAAATAATGACATGGCATAGGTGGCAACCTCTTATTGGTTTAAGAAAAGGTTGCATAGCAACCATCCAATTTTGGATTGCATGATAGAAATACCCTATTGAGTTAGTTAATATTGATGAAGTCGCAAGAAAAAAAAATGATTTTCTTAATTTTAATCTTTAGGACCTAGGATAAGATATTATAAATAGCATTTTCCATTAAAAAAAATAAAAATTTAATAATTAAGGGTTGAGGGACTGGCAATAAAATTTTACTACCTTTTAACTTATAAAATGGATATTAAGTAACCAACAAAAAAAAAGTACTTGGTAGATGCTCTTGCTAATGTTTAATGTCTTGCGTGAAGTTTCAACGAATAAATTCCTTCAGTTCAACTCAAGTCACACCATCTTGATAACCTATATTTTCATCACTAGTGACAAGTTTTTCAAAGTAGCAGACAGGGGGAAGCAGTAAAACACAGATGGCTCAATGATAGTTAGCTTACCTAACTAAAATGAAAAAAATGTTTGACACAGATTTACTAAAAAATTAAACACCACATTTCTTCACATGTCCTATAATTATGTATACGCAGTAAGTGGACCAAAATTTCCAACATAACATTTTAAGAGTCAAATGGAACAAAATATAGAACAGTTTAAAGTTTAAACATCAATCTTTTTGAACTGAGCTCCACAATTTACACTAGCTAGTTTATTCTTGATATGAATCTTCATACAAACATTTCCCCAACTTTCAAGTGGGATTCGCCTACAAATTCCCCATCCTCACACCGGTGTCCCGAGCATACGGAGGGTGACCATCATTAGCTTTTGAAAAACTAACATAATAGAGCTCTGATGCTATGCCTGCTAAAACAATAAAGGCAGCTCCAGCTCCAAACACTCCCTTCCTCAGAGTCTCACATGTAGGGGTCATCGATTTCAAGAGTTCGCGGTACTTTGTGTGGTAAGCATTCCTTACAGAACCCGCTAGCAGGCAAGATGCAGCAATAAGAAATGCCAACCTGGATCATCAATAATATAACAATAAGAATTCGAACTAAAGAGAAACGGCATATTCGGTAATGAGGTAAAGGATCCTCCTGTCAATTGGCTTTTTTTGTCAAGTGATCATGTGCAAGAGAGATATAAAGATAAGGATTCTTTATGCCTTGTTTGGTATGGATGAAATATGGGAGAAACATTGTTTTAAATTGTGGTCATGGTTGCAAATATTTTTGCGTTTATAGCTATCGTGGAAAATTGCGACCGATGTGTCGCTTCGGTTGTGGTTGCGACCATCGTGGACCACGCAATTTAGAATCTCCCAAGAGAGGAAGGAGAGAAATAGGGGAGAAGGAAGAAAAATGACTTGTTTGGTAAGGAAGAAATAGTTAAGATAGTGACTTGTTTTACACTTTTATGGAATACCCTTGCCTCCACCCACAACTCATTATTGTTAACAGAGGCATACTTGTCTATTAAGAAAAAATTCACTCCCTTTCTCTTCAGATTCTTTCATGTTTCTCTCACACAAAACAACCCTTAGAAGATCATTTCTTTTTTCACCCTTTTCGATTCTTTCTACCTAAATTTTTTCTTTCTATCCCTCTTTCCATTTTCATCTCTCAGCCAAAGAAAGTGTTAGCAAGCATAGTTTAAAATTTGTGAAATTTCTTTTACAACCTAAGTCTATCTTCATTTCTTTTTCCACATTACTGCTTGACAAGATAAAGTAACAGAGAGGATTCATTTCCCAGAACGATACTTGTAACCTTTGTTTTTGCCCAATTCAATAATAAAGACAATTTAGAGAAAGCGAATTTTTTTGTCATTTTGTAAGATTCAAGGCATATACCAGCAAGAGATGAATAAGCAAATTGCCCATGATCTGGAGCCACTGGGTCTCATAGCTTTACCACAGCACAGGCATCTAGTTACCATCATTATGATCACTTGACTTGCTACCAGGAGAAAGAAGGACCCCACGCCTAGGCCGGTTGCAATGTCAGAATCATATTGACAATACTGTCTACCTTCACTATCCTTGGCTAATGTTGCCTGTCAGAAGAACATATGTAAATACATTGAAGTAAACCGATTACAATGCAGCAAAGATACCAATGCACAAATGCAAATTCCATTAATTTCCTCCCATCTGAGGGTAATGCCAGACAACATTAAGAAAAAAAATCGACTGTTCCATGGCCAAAAAGGTTAAGGTTGATGTCTCAAAAACGTGTTATTTTAGGCCAATCTAAGCCCTCGAAGTTAAGAGGTTATAAGCCAAAATTTATCTGTTTTGAAACTATCTTCATGTTAGAACCAACTTCGAACAACTTGTCTTTGATGACTTTAAGTCTATTACATAACTGGCTAAATTACTGTATAGGACAGGTCCATTTTGTTTAACTAAATTTTCGAATAGGACCTTACAAGGTACAAGTTGTTAACAAGATCCCTTCTAAATTTTTCTAACTAGGTCCTACTAGATGTTGTTAACTTGTTATAGGATTTCAGAGACTTAACTGAAAAAAATCTGATTAGTAAGGACCTAACTGAAAACTTAGTTAAACTACAGGGAAATATTCATAACTTTTTCGAGGTAAAAGATCCTATTGGAAACTTCAAATAATAATAATTCATTAAAACTATAGGGATTGCAGAGTAATTTAGCCTGGATAATACAATATAATAATGAGAAATTTGACACAGAGCATATGTAATGGATTCTATACTTTGTAATATGACTAACTATAGTCTACAGATCAGGTTCTGCTAGTTTGGGCACAGGTTACTGCTTTCCATGGCTACGGGTGTAAGAGCAATCTGCATGAATTATCTGAATTATCTTTACCTCTGTGGTTGAGATCTATACTTAGTTACCCTACCTAAGCTCATTGTTATAACTCTCCATGAATGTCAGTCAACTTTTTTATTCTTATTTACTATCTATATGTCTATTGTGTCCTCCAATTGCGTGATTAAGCTAATAACATGTTAGGACAGCTGAAGCAGGTTAGCGAAATCTATTCTCCTTCAGGATCCAGCATTTTACCAAGTTTTGGCCTTTTAATTTATCAATCTAATAGAATATCTCCTCTTCAGAGTGATGAACAGTTGAAATTTTCCATGTTCAAGCCTGAATTTTCTACTTATACCTACCTACCTTGTGCTTCTGACTATATAACTCACAACCTACTCTCACCTTTCAGTCTCTAAACCTTTGAAATACAATTTTTAACACAAAGTACATGTCTTTCTTTCACAATTGGAAGTGTGGAAACATAAGTCAGATTGTTTCAGACATCAATCCTAGATTCCTAGTATTCTGAATCTGAAACATAAAAGCTGAATCCCTGTCAATATTTTTGGTGAAAGGCACTGACACAAATGAAAACAAGTTTTTTAACCTTTTTTCTTTATGAAACAAAAAAATTAACCACTCCTAATTACATGTCCCGTCAAATTTCAAGAAAAACACAACAAGAGAACAGAGACTGGAGTCAAGAAGCAATGATTAACTTGAAAAAGAAAATCAGCATAATAATATTTATCATGAAGTAAACCAGAAAAGTGATGCATAAGTATATACAACAACAAAAAAACCCCAGATAGAAAATAATAATAATAAAAAGAAAAAAAATAGAGCACAAGATCACAGAAGCAAAATAAAGCAAAGTATAATAAAAGAGCAACCCAACAATAATAATAATAATAGGGAAGAAAGAAGAATGAAGAGAGTGACTGACAGTATTCCTTCTCTGTTCAGCAGCAACAGCAAGACCAAAAGCAATGAGATCAAACA
Organism: Crotalaria pallida; assembly: GCA_037953625.1. Classification (NCBI taxonomy): domain Eukaryota; kingdom Viridiplantae; phylum Streptophyta; class Magnoliopsida; order Fabales; family Fabaceae; genus Crotalaria; species Crotalaria pallida. Next base: position 112,060,740 of record CM075655.1, read on the forward strand.
CAAACACCACCACCAGTAACAGAGACGAAGCCATAATATCTCTACCTCTCCAAATCCTAAACTAGTTAATTAAAGCTGAGTATGTATCTCTATCAACAAAATCAAACAAATAAAAAACACTTTAGAGTGAATAACATTATAATAATAATAATAATAATAATTAATAAAAAGATACAGGATTATCAAAAAAAAAAAAAAATGTAAAAAGAAAGAGGCATACGAGAGGGGCTGCTTTTTGTTGTTAAGGTGAAAAAAAGGTGATTTTCCTTGCACGGGAAGGAAGGAAATGGGAGAATAAGGTCAGGATCACTCTCCCTTAGTCAACCAACATCACATGCAATTAATACAAGTGTATTTTGTAAGTTTTGGTTAAGCTTCTAGCTTTCTACAAGTGTCAAGTGTTTAACTGCTTCTCCATGTAATCATATCATACAACTCACTCTGGCCAACACGGCTGGTTATTTGTTCCGCATATGTAATTTAGTACTGAATAGTGTTTTTTTTTTTTTAAGATTATGCACCAACTTTAACAAATGATTAAATTAAAAGATGTTAAAATTTGGGATATTCTGAATCTAATGTTCTTATGTAATCATTATCGAAGAGAGAGAAAAATAATAGAAATGAAAAATGAGAATGTGATAAATATGGATGTGTTGGAAAAAATAGTACTCACTCTCGTTCGAATTATAAGCAATTCTAACCACTTTTACGCTTATTAAAGAGGTTAGTTGATTGTATTTAATTTTCTCAAATTTATAAAAAATAGAGGTATTTTTGGAAAGTAGTATTGAGAATGAAACAAAAATTAATTAAGATTACAATTTTCTAGATATGTTTTAGGAAAGTGACATTGGGAATGAAACAAAATTTAATAAAGTTAGTTAGTTTTGCTTATATTTTAAACCAAGAGTAGTATGTTTTTTGTTGCTTATAGTTTGAGCCGGAGGGAGTATTAATTATATATTGGGTTTTGTAAAAGAACAATACATATGAAACATGAAACAAAAATTCTATGAATACTATATATGAAATAGAGAGAGTAATATTTAATATAGATTTAAAAAAATAGTCACTTTTACCTAATTCACACAGATTAAGAAAAGTAATTATAACTCTAAATTTTATCAAAAAAATATGTTGTCATTCCAAAGATATCCCTATTTAAAACTTTACAACTTTATTCATTTCTCTCTATTGTAATTATTACCCTAACACCCCTATGCAATTATGAGGGGTGTATTTGGAATAAATTCTTTAATACTATCTAGATATTCTAAAACGACTTATAAAAAAGGACACAAATTCTACCAAAATGGTGCCCTATATTAAGGGACGGAGGGAGTAAGCATTAAATAATAGTAGGAGGATTTTGTCCCTTTTTATAAGCAGCTGATTTAATTTTCAATTACATTAATTTTTTTCACAAACATTTTTATTTTCTCAATATTTTTTAGAATCTTAATAATAATTATAGAAATAATTTTGAAAAAGTATAACAAATACTATCAATTCCAATCATATTAATTAATTTTATTCACTTAAAAGTTCATCTCAAATATTTATATTTAGGAATGTAGGAGTTCTTTTATCATTTTTTAATTCTTAAAATTGAAATTAAATAAATTTTATTTTAATTAGTGTCTTAAAAGCAGCAATACTATCAATAATTAAGGATACGTTTGAATCTGCGTTTCCAACCATTCAACCGTAAAAGCTGTGAGGGAGCGTTTCTAAAAACGCGCGTTTGACCCCCTCCCACCACCTAACCAAACACAGCCTAAATCATAGTGGGGTGAGTGTTGGGTGCACTTTGATTAAGTGGGGGTACTACTGGCTTTGAGTTTGACACGGTACGAGATAACATTACTGATTAGATGCTGGGAAGGTCAAAAATGCACTTATGCACCTATTGAGTTTTTTTTTTTTTTTGTTTAACACACCTACTGAGTTTTTGTTTCTATGCATTTTTAAGTTTGTTTAGTTTGCAATTATATTGTGTGATGCACCTAAATTAATGCTTTAAATCCTAGCCATTTAAAAACAAGATTTCATATATTAACGGATGAGACTGAAAATGACAACTTATTAAGTTGGTCGTTCCTCAAATATTCCTGGACAATATCTAATCGATGCACTGATTGCTGTGAATTATAATACTTGGGGTATAGTGGGTACTACCACCGTATTCGGTATGGGCTATTTGTGTTACGGTAACCATAGTTTTTTACTCCAAGATATATTATTATAAGTCATTTTTATCTTCACTCATGTAAATTAAGAAAAGTGATTATTATTTTAAAATTTATCAAAAAATATATTGATATTTTAAAATTATCCCTGTTTAATTTAAAATTTTAAAATTTATTTATTATTCTTCTTTCTATTATAATTATTATTCTATTACCCTATGAAAATATGGATGTATTTGGAATAAATCATTTAATTCTACCTAGATACTCTAAAACAACTTATATAAAAAACATAAAATATACCATAATAGTGTCTTATAATAAGTCTCGGAGAGAATACTTTTTATAATTAATATTCTCTTTGATCCTTTATTTAAGTCACCTTTGAAGAATTTTTTTTCTTTAATATAAGTCATAATTTTAACCTTGATAGGGACCGTAGGGATTGTTATTAATTATATTAAAAAAAATTATGAGGGTGTAAAATATAAGCTTTAATTGGCTGAAACAGGAAAATAGAAGCTTTAATTGTTCTTATCCTCTCTACTTCGAAAAGGCATTGAATGTTTCCTTCGGCAAATTTTGAGGGAAAGGAGAAGGAAAAAAAAAGAGTTAAAGATTCATTCTTGTTTTAGTAGCAAAACTTCATGTGCATGCAGGTGGTGATAGACAATGCCAATATGGGCATATGGCATACTAAGACCATCAAATCCAGAGGGACTTGTCACTGGAATACAGTACAATAATATGGACAACATGCTTGAAGTTTTGAATAAGGAATCTAATAGAAGCTAGGTATAGTGACAACATTGTTTTTTGTTTTGAATAAGGAATCTAATAGAAGCTAGGTATAGTAACAACATTATTTTTTGTTTTAATAAGGAATCTAATGGAGGACAATAAGGAGAAGAAAGAAGAAAAACGAACGAGATGGAAGAAGGATCACGAAGAGGGAGAACAGATCTGGGAAAAAGAGAGGGAGCTCATGGCAATTTTTGGACTTCATCACCGGATCTGTAGGTAACAGCAGGTAACTATTTTTTTTACCATGATTTTTTTACCATTTTACCATCAATTTCTGTCACACCACTATAAACCCAAAACTCAAAAAGGTGCATGGTAGCCACTCCCTCGATGTTGTCGGCTTGTGCTATACGCATCTATATACTTACACAAATGAAGGGTTGTACTTGCACCCTCTAGCACTGTTCACCTCCCTTCCGAACTTCCACTCGCTAATCTGAACCACGTGCTATTTGGATGCTTATCTTTCTGTTGTTTGTGTTCGCCTATTTGCATGTAGGTCCCACTATAAACTCAATCCATTAATGCCACTGTAAAGTTCGTCTGCATTTTTTTATCCTTTTCCCTGTTGGATTTTTGTCTTTACCATTGTTTGCTCAGATTCTTTCCTTTTTTTTTAGTTTTATTTCTTCTTTATCGGCGTTCGTTGTTGCTAATTACCCTGCTGTCCTTTGTTTTCCTTGTTTTTCCAATTCTCAAGAAAGTAATTTGCGGCTTTAATGTTTGTAGTAGCCATTGCCCCGTTATTTTTTACCCCTGAATGCGTTTAAACTTGCTTATGGTGTTCTTATTTTCGTTTCTGCTTTTGCAGCATATGAGCATTCTAATGCTGTTTGTATTTTTCTGCATTTTGGTCGTATGCGCTTAATTTATTTTGTCGTCAATGACTGATTAAATTGTTATGATCTCATCCGAAATTTTTCCCTCCCAACATTCAATTCAAATCCATCCAGTTCTTCTATAAAAACTTTCTTATTGGACGAATATTTTCTGAGCCAGTAGTTCTTTTAGTTTTTGTTCCCTTTTTTAGATGGCGCCCAAGTTTGACTCTCTTCGTGCAGTTTTACCGAAGAGGGAGGCTTATCGGTTTAGGGTTCGCGTTGTTCGTCTTTGGTTAGTACCTGGGTTCATCAATCCAGCACAGCCTATGTCAATGGAAATGATTTTCATGGACGAATATGTATGCTATTTGTTTTTTATGCTTTTTGTATTATAGTGTTTGGTTATCTTTTTATCTTAGATTTGTTTATTGTCTATCCGCATTCCGTTTTAATATTACAATGTATGTTCACATTGTTCAGGGTGATAAGATTCAGGCCACCGTCAGAAAATCTCTGCTTTACAAGTTTTCCGATGTTTTGAAGGAGGGCAAGGTGTATCGTTTTGCCTATTTTGGAGTTATGCCTAACACTGGTTCTTATAAAGCCACAGATCATGAATATAAGCTTTTGTTTCAACTTCGTACCACCGCTACCAAGCTGATTGTTCAAGTATTCCAATTTTTGGTGTTACTCCGGTTCCTTTTGGTATTGTGACGATGATGGTGCAGGAATCAGACAATTTGATAGGTATACTTACTGACTTTTGGTTCCAGATTTTATTCATTATTAAGTTTTGTTGTTGATAATTTTTACTTTTTATGTGATTTTTCTTAGATGTTATGGGAATGCTCACTGAGTATCCTCGCATGCTTATTCTTCTTGTCTTTTTGTTCTATAATAAATGCAGCAACCTTCCCATGTTGTTACCTTATTTTACCTCCCACTTCTCTCATTTCAAATGCATCCCTCATTGTATGTATTGCTGCATTTCCCTTCTCCTCCTTCCTTCCATTGGTTCTTCCATCGCTCTCCTTCTCTGCCTCCGTTTTCTTCTTAACCGTAGGCCTTCCTTCCTTCCTTCGTGGTTGCTTTGTGCTGAGGTTGAAATCTTGTCCAACTTCTCCGATTTGGCCACCTCCGCCAAGATCCACACAGCCGCCATCCTCCTCGGTGAACCCATCGACCGCTTCCTTCAGCACCACTCACTCGGCTGCATCGTCTGTGACTTCATGATGCCCAGGATTGATGACGCGGCCTTAAAAAGGTCATTCTTTAACCCACTGCTGATGATGTTGCCGTTATCAGTGAGAACGTTTTGTAGTGATAGCTATGATGCAATTTTTTAAATAACCATTTGTCCCCTTTTTTTATTTTTTTGTTGACAACTAGGTTATTAACATAAAGTGTAATTTCCTACTGATGTTTTATGTTCCTATTTTTTAAAAGTGTAATCTTCACGTTCATTGCTTTTACTTTGTTAGAATGTTATATGTTTTATCTCAATTTTCGTTAGGGTATAGAAGTTTGTTATCTTTTCTGTTCCTGGTTGTTATCTGTGTTGAGTTCTTCTTCTTCATCTTTTTTAATTTAATCTTTGTTTTGGTGTTTTATGGATTTCTGGTTTTTTTTTCTGCTTAATCTCTCTCACTTGGGGTGTTGGTGTTCTTCTAACTCTCAGATTTCATGTCCATCTGCTCTCAATTTTCAGAATTGGCTTGCAACTTCAATGTCAATAAGTTGCTTTGAGGTACAACCTTAACTATTCCTTTCCATGTTTTTGTTGTTGTTATCGACCTTTTCATTATCAACTTAATGTGCCTTTTTAGAGTTTTATTGCAGTGTTTATTTATTTTTAGAAGTGATACACATTATTAGGTTAGAGAGCAAAATATATATGTTTATTGTTTCGATATAATATATTTCATGATGATGGAATGAAAATGGAACAAAGTAACCATACCATTGTTCGAATGTTCCGAGGTTTTGCGATGGAATGGGTTAGGATTTAGGATGAATAATAGTAAGTTTTAACTAGATAAATAGAGGCATCGGATGGAGTGGAATGGATATAGTATTTGATATGATTCAGTCTAATTCCTTATTTGCAATTAACCTTTTTCATGAAGGTAAAAGAATGGCTTCAAAGCTTGGGAATAGGAGATCAAACAATGATGGTACAAGATGATGAAGAACCTGATGATGGAGTTGTGCCTTTACATCATGACGACAGTTTTAGAAGCAGGTACTTTTAAAATGTGAATCTGATATCTGATGCATTTTTAAACTTTTCAGCACCTTAAATTGTGGGAGTGCTCAGGTCGGGAACATTAAATTAATGATTCATAAATTACTTCTTAGTTGTGGGCCAAAGCTTCCCAGGATTAACTTTTGCAACAAACATGGAATAGTTTATTCTAAAAAAGGCAGACCAGGGTCAAATGGGATTGAATTCTGAATTTCTTGTCTTGACTACATCGAATATTACTAGCCATTACAAAGATTGAGCATTTTGAGGGTACATAATTTTTGTTATTTAGATTAAGTTGAAAAATGAAGTTACTTATATTTCTAGCAGCAGGTTATGCAAAATAAAGCCTTCGATATTTAGCAGCTACAATTCTTTAGGTTTTATTTCTGAAATTTCATTAACAATCATAATTAATTTGGTTTTGTTGTACAGATATGTTCCATCTGCTGCTGCTCTATCAATAATTATTAATATTGTCTCCAGATAATTATAAAGTATATGATTTGACAATATGTTGAAGTGAAATTCGGGAAACAGTCTTACTCTGTCATATTTGAGCCATTGAGGAGGCAGGTTACAGCTGATGGAGCTCACCATGGTTTGTCCAAGGGTTTGAATCGAATCATTCCTTACTCATTATGTTAATCTGCCTTTTTTTCCTTGCATTTTTGGGCTATTTTTTCTCGCTTTTTCCATTGCCCCTCATGTTTAATCCGCTAATTATCATAATTTTAACTTTGCCAAGCTTATGAGATTGGAAAGGATGTCAATCCTCTAAGAAAGCACGTATCCAAGGAAATTCGTTAGCTCGCACGAACTCTAATCCAGTATGAATTTTTAGTAGCAGAAAGGAGCAATCAATGCCATATGAAGTCATATCAAGGTAAAATATGCACAACTTAAAATATGCATAACTTTTCACCAAAACACGTCCATTTATAGTGGTTTCATTATTGAGGTTTGCTTCTTTATCCTTTCTTACAGGTTTTCTAAACTATGCCTTGATGGTTTTTAGCTAAAAACAATTAATCATAGAACATAAACTTTACGCATATATGGGATAATTTTTAAAAAAAATACAAAATTGGTATTTTCTGAAAAAATTTGATGAAAGCATCTCTTTTATCTAATTACCACACCAATTGTTTGATGAAAGTCCTTAATGGCTTCAATCCTTCAAAGTACTTTCAACGGTGTCTCTTATTTGTGTTTTGGTTATTGTTTGCCTAGGCTATTTGTATCAACTCACTTCAAAGTACACATTCATGACTTGAGGAGATTACTAATTTTGTTACTTGTGATTTTCACCTTTTCACCATGGGTTTCTGTAATTATGTTAGGAGATATGCTCACTGCAGTTATGCATGAGGTGTTAGGTTAGTAATTTTTATATCCTTGAAATCATGGGGTTGAAGAATAACACAAGTGCTAGAATATGCAAGTTTTTTACTATTTTGATCTTATATATTATTTCCTCAAACTGGTCACTGTCTTCTATTTTTAAAAAATTGATTGTGCAGATTTTCATTTTTTGGTTTCATAATTTTGAGGACATTTTTGTTTGTCACTTCTGCAGCCAAACTCATGATATTCTTGCGGCATGTAAAGCATACATGGATGGTGCTTCGGTTGGTTGAAAGGTGACGTTCCATATGTTGATTTGGTTGACAATAGCTGCTTGAAGCAGTTTACGATTTCTTTGGTTGCATATGCGAATGTGTTTAATACAGAGTTTACACTGATCGGTGCTTGAGACAATACTAATCTAATTTTTAGTTTTTTGAGTCTTGACAAATCTAATTTTTATACTTGATAGTTGATACAGAAGGCTAATAACAATTAATTTGTTAATTAGTTACTAGCAAGTATATTTTTTATGTTATATGGTTGAACTCTTTTTCATGAACTAACTTATTTTCATTAATAATACTGTGTGCTGTGCAAAACCCCATAGTTCAATGCTTGGAAATTAGATCTTGGTGGTAAAACGAGATGACAAAGAATTCCATGATTAAATCTGGAAGCCTGTTATTCATATACTGTTTAGGTAATATGGAAGTAAAAATGAAAAGGGAGAATATCATAATACACTAGCACTTGAACTATAGGCTTGAGACATATACTAATCAATTATGCATAAAAATATAGAACTTAGTGTAGTTTTCCCTGCTTTTTCCATTCCCGGAATGGGGTTTAGAAAATAATTATAATGCAATTGGTGTTTAGTTTCAAATGAATTAGTTGAACATGATCAAGTTCAGATTTGTGTTATTTTTTTGCAGATTCTCAAAGATAACATTATTTGGAAATGAGAGAAATCCTTAGTTTAATATGTTTAGCAGTTTCCATTCGTTAGTAAGTGAATTATAACATTATTCACAAATGAGAGAATTCCTTAGTTTGGTGGAGGCCAAAATGCTTCTGGAAAAGAACCCTTCTCTTGCAAAGTATTCAACATTTGGTGGCCTCATTTCACATTTTCAATTCACCTATGTTAGATTTGCTTTTTGGAGCTACATTATTGGGTATACGTAGAGTTGTGCTCCCAAATGCAGTCACGTTGAGTGTGTGTGACTGCTCATTTGCAGATTATTTAATACAACCACCAATACCCTGATAGTAATTAAGCACTGAATTCAAATATCTATAGAGGTCTTTGCTGCTTTAAATTTTAGTTTACATATTAAGCATCCCAAATTCCCAGTAGCATGAGGTATTTTTTGTATTTCTTGGTATTCATGTACGCTTTTTGGACACTCTGATGGTTACAGTTATGTTATGTTGGGAAGCAGGCCCGTAAATTCCAGACCTGCTCTATTGCTGGTTACTTTGTGGCTAGGATGATGCTGGATGATCCCACACATATAGGTATTATAGCACTTGAGGGAGACAAACAACTAAAGCCTTTACTCAAGAGATCTACATTTATGTGATCTTTAGCCTTTCCTGATCAATTTTGACCACTATGATTTAAAAGGAAAAAAAAGAGAAAACATTTGGGAAATGGAACAGAAGAAATGCAAGCTGGATGACTTACACGGAAATGAACATTTCTTGGACTTCATTTCATCATGTGTCAAATGTTTATGTATACAGCATCTGCAGAACCAGCTATATGGATTCTTGACTTGACCCCTGTTTGTTTAAATGCCAAATTTGACAAGTTCCATTTTGCATGAAGTTTATTGTGGGCGGTGCAGATGTTACTGGCCATAGAATGTGTATTTTCTTGAAATCTGACATTATCAGTTTATCACAAGACAATGAATATGTGATACAGTTCAATGGATAATCCTTCATTATTTCACTTGTCCTCCTTTTTTAAAAAAATAATAATAAAAAAAATAAAAGTATCATTTGTCCTCTTTCATATGTTGAAAAAGAAAAGCATTTTTGACTGCATCAGAGTATACTTTAAATTGGAGTGTCTCAGGTTTCTAAATATCACCCTAGCTGCATTTGAAACCTTATTCTGATTTTAAGTTTAGTTATTATTTTTAATCTTTTTTATACTTTGGGTTCTTATGGAGTAAGGGAATATGGGCTTTAATGGCTTATTTAGAAACCTCTTTTTAAGTTAGGAGTCTTGATTTTGAAGGTTTAAGTTTCCGATGGCATGTAACATATTTTTTATTTCCTTCAATGTTGCAGTGAGACCTTAAACAGTGGCTCATGGACATAGATTATCGTTTAAGGTGGTGGTACGACATTTTTGTAAAAACTAGAATACGGGTACGTGAATATATAATAAATAAATAAATAATAAAAAAAATTATGACAAAATAAAACCAGAGCAGTAAGCATAAGAGAGCAAGAATAGCATATTAACACCCTATACAGCTATAGGGCACAACAGCAGAAGCAAGTAAAAGAGAGCAAGAATAACAATTTAAAACCCTAAAAAACACATCAACACACTATAGAACAACAATAGCAAAACCAAAAAATTTAAACTTTTAAGGATCAAGACCGGTCAAATAAAAAGATAGGGACCAAAACTCAAACTCAATCAACTTTCAGGGACCAAAAACTTAAATAAGCCTAAAAAAACTAAAAAAAGAAAACAAAAGATATAACTAATAGTTTGAAGAAAGAAAAAGTAAAAGATATAAGTAATAGTTTGAATAAAATAAAGGTAATAGAATAGAATAAAGAAAAAATAAGTTAGAAAGCTAACGGCCAATTCAATAGTTTGATGGGCTCTAATAATTCTGTCAATTCGTAATATATTTTTTTAATTTAGTAAATTTCACAATATATATTAACACTTTCATAAATAAAATCATATAGACTTAAATAATAGATATAAAATTTAGAGTGAAGGAACACTTTGGTCCCTCAAGTTTTTCGGTAGAGAAACTTTAGTCCAAATTTAATTCATTTTTAGTCCCTCATATTTTACAAAAGTACCAATTTAGCAGCTCATGTTTTCCAAAAGTACCAATTTAGTCCCTCAACGAAGTGACTAACGGAAATTGGACAGGGACTAAATTGTCGCTTTTGGAAAACTTTGGGGACTAAAAATGAATTAAATTTCTTGAGGGACTAAAGTGTCCTTGTCAAAAAACTTGAGGGATCAAAGTGTCCTTTCACTGTAAAATTTATTATGGCAAACCATTAACCGATTCAAATCAATTTTGATAGCACATATCAACACATAATAAATGTTATCATAAGTGGTGCATTATAGTATATTAAGTAATACTAATAATATTAGGTTCGTTTGATAATTTTTATATGACAATGTGATTGTGTAAAGATTTTTTTTATTATTTGTGTATCATTCATCATTTATGTGTTAATAATTATTAATTTTAAAATAAAAGCAACACGAATGAATTATGAATGATATACCGATAGAGTAAAACTTTGCACTATCCATTGAAATTATTTATATTATTACTCGAAAGTAGAGATGAGCAAAATACTCATGTCCACGGGTACCCGCAATGAGTACCCACGTTATTCTTATGCGGGTGGGGATGGGTATTAATATACCTGCCACACGGGTACACACATATATTATAATATTTCACTAATAATAAATATTATATATATATTAATATATTTTATTGCTTTGATAACATATAAATTTTCTTTTAATTATATTCAATAATGAATTTTAAAGATGAAATTATAATGATAATTTATTATATGTATGTGATTATTCATTTTATAATTATGCTTATGTATAATGATTATTACAAAATATATAACTATATAATAAAAATTTAAAACCTGTAAATACCCGTGGGCATCCGTTATCCGCACAAATCCTCGCAAATACCTGCAGATATGGGCATGGGTATGCACTACCCGCGCCTGTGGATACTCATATCCATCCCTACTCGAAAGTGCTATCCAGCCAAAATTTTATTTACACTATTTAATTTTAACTAATGAATGGTAAAATTATTAATATCCTTGGATTAACTAATATAAATTAATTCAAATGAATTTGATTTAATTCTCTTGCATAGCACGGGTACTGCACTAGTATGGTAACATGTAAGAGCATGATGCATTTGCTATGGTACGAGAGGGTGCACGGATCAGATTCTAGGCTAACACAAACGAGATCTCAAAGGCAAAAATGCATATATATCTAGCTATGAAAATACTTATACAAGCATATCTTTATCCCATAAAGGAGCTGCAGTAGTGCTTGATGAATGTCACGTGGTGAAGGTCGGGTTGAAGCTTGATGTTGTGGACTTGTTTGCAACCATCACAAGCCCAGATACGGTGTGGGGTCATCGAAACTTTTAGCTTCAGTAACAAAGATTATTGCATCAAAGATAGGGCATTCAACACCAGAGTTGGTGGCAATGGTGATACAAGAGTAATTTTCATCACGATCGAGCCCAATGGCAAATGGCAAGGGTGCAGCTAGCAAAGCAAGGTTGAAGCAGTCACTAGAATCGGTGGTGAAAGTTGAGGGTAAAATAGGCAACTCATCACTATCTTTGTTTTAATCTGACCCACTCATCTTTTTAGTTTTTATTAATAAATCCAATGATCATGAAAGAAAGAAGATGAAATGGTGCATGAGTTATAAAACTCATTAGGATCACCCCAGATTCTAATTAGCTCATAGAATTGATATTGGCCGTCGACCACTAGCCATACAATAACAAATCGATATGCATAAAATACAAAACAAAAAAAAAAACTATTTTACTCATATCTTAACACATTTTATCATGGTTTCTAATTTATCATATTCTAATCATGTCTTGAGAACACCCCGTACGAGAACGTTAACTTGGTGGTGCTCATCAACTTAATGCATTTTGTAATAATTAATCAATCATAATTCAAAATTTGCAATTTTTAAATTTTTTTTATTAATTATTTTAACTTTAGTTTAATACATAAAAATTTATCATATTTTATCATCTTTATAGGAAGAAAAGAGTATGACCTCTAGTAATAAAAACTAGAAGTATTTTGAAAACTAATACAAAATATTATTAATATAAAAAAAATAAAATAAGATCGAACACAATTGCTGTGTAAGGCAAAGTCACTTAAGCAAATAATTATAGGTTTAATTTGATCTTCAACTCTTATGAATATAAAAAAAATAGTAGAAAAATAATTCTCGAAAAGATTAAACAACACCCGAAAAGATTAATCGTTATACACACGTTGATGGATACATTCACAAGAAAAAAAAATATATGAGAAAAACTGTACTCAAAAGGCTGAATATATATATATATATATATATATATATATTATGGTATACATGGAAAAATAGAATGCATTATATATTCATTCATCAGCAATGGCATAAAAGAGAGTTCAAGTTCAAAAAATTGGACAAGGAAATAAATTAGGCACGCACATTACAAGGCTGAAAATTATTAATACTTCAAATTATTTATTCATACCTTCTATAATCTAATTATATTTTCTATAGTTTTTATAATTTTTTATTTTTAAAATAATGATTGATGTTATTTAGAAACAAAATAACATTTTTGGGATAACAATTTGTTGTCTTTTGATTTTGAAGGCGATTTTTTGGAATATGTATGAAAAGTAAACAAAAGATAAAGATAAATTATATTATTTGTTGTACGATAAAGATAAAGATAAAGTAAATTTAATTTTTTGGAATATGTATGTCTTATATTTTTTATTATTCTATATGCCAAATTGGGAAGATTAATAATATATATATATATATAATATATATTAAATTTTATCTTTCGTTAACCGTTTCTTGTATTACGGTGGTATATAGAATAGTACAATGTGTATGTAAGACACCAAAATGTTATCTCCAAAAGTAAGTGTACATTTCAAGTACTTGAGCATTCAAGTCTTTTGCTCATCGCCCCCCCCCCCCCCCCCCCCAAAAAAAAGAAATCCTTATGAGCTAATTCACCGTAAAACCAAAGATGCACTAAATTGTGAAGGAATCCTAAAATTAACCTGTGACTTTGTGAGGGAAAGTAGAGGGCACGGAACCTTGCCTCGTGAAAAGATGCCAGATAAGTCAAACCAAAGGGATAGATGGGGAGATAGGAAAGAAATTGAAGCATTTTTATTCTCTTAAGGAGGCCACTCTCTCGATGATATTTGTCCTCATCCAACTCAATACATATATGCTTAATTAGGATGACATACAAATATTCTTCCAACTCACGTACAAAGGTGAATTTTTTCTGTTATTCATATATAAATGCATGAATATCCACAAATAAAGTTCCTACAAGTGTATGTTATCCATGGATTCACATGTGCTATGAGGGAGATTGAAGAGATATTTGCATTACATATCATGGGGTAGTACAATATTACATACAGTAGCATATTCTGGGCTAAGGTATGCATACGACCAACCATATATATAAGGAAGAAGCGTTGCACCCATTCAAACACAACTAAACTCGACCCTCAACTTCTATTAAAAAAAACTCTACCCTCTTGTGCTTCCTTTATTTTTTTTCATTGCAATGAAATTTTTGCTTTAAAAAAAATAATAATAAAAAAAACCCCTCTACCCTCAACATACTTACAAGTATTCTAACCTAATTGGTGTCAAAACATAATATATATATATATATATATATATATATATATATATATATATATACATACAGACAAATAGATAAGGAAGTCGCTTTCTAACTAATTAACCATCACATACAACTAATAAAACGAAAATACAGGAGATGAGATAAGACCCTAATTAATGTTAAGACATAAATAGAAACATATCCTCCGTCCCATTATCTTGGTAAAAGTCAAACAAGTAAATGAAAATAAGAGAGTATTTGTTTAACATTATGCATGATTCACTTATTAATTACAAATTGATATTATACAAATTTTCATATCATTACAATTAATATATATTGCAATATTGCCTCAAAAAAAATCTTTAGATATGTTTTCCTTACTTACTTATCAATCATCGATACAATATATAATTTTTAACATTTTGCATTTATTTTATTACTTTAATAAAGGACAAATTTTTTACATTTAATGGGACGGAGGGAGTATACAGATATATAAGCGATCGATGATGAGAGAGATTACAATGGTTTGAAAATGCAAACATCATAGATTAGATAAGGATAATAGCTAAGGTTAACTATTAGTTGTTGACTCGGTCTTCTTCGTTTCTATATTATCTATCTTTTACCATTAAGGCCACGCATCAGCTTAATTGTTTAATTTGTCAACCTGTCACTATATTTTTTCCCGGTTAGAAATCCTTTAACCGAGTTCTGCATGTAAGAACAAAACATTGTGTGTGTATATGACAAGGATTTGATCTCTTCACATCAAGATTAGTAAATCTAGCAATCAACTTACCAACTTTACTTACCAACTTCGTTGACAAGGCCAAGTTGGTATGTGGAGTAAATATTAGACGTGGAAGAAGATTATTTATTTATCTTTTATTAAATTTTAACCTAGAAAATGATGTATTTAATTTTATTTTAATAATTAATTTCATTAACATTTCATGATTACTTTATACTTTTATGTTTCTTATTATAAAAAAACCTGTTTTATTATACTAAACAATGTTGAGTTAATAAAGGTATTAATGAAAAGAAGTAATTAAATGTTGGACACTATTTCCATGCAACCAAATTTTGGATGGTTGCAAAACAATCCCTTAGTGGATCAATGTTTGTTTGACAAATCAGCTAATCTGAGCTGACATGGCAGTAACTTAGAACTTCATTAGCTGACGTGTCAAACAGTCATTGATTCATTTAAGGAATTGTTGTGCAACCATCCAAAATTTGGTTGCACAGTAAAAATATTCTTAAATGTTTCTGAAAATTGAAATAAAATTTTATAAATATAATTAAAATAACAATCCTAAAAAGTCTCATATATAAGACCCAAGAGAGAGTATTGCATTTTGCCGGGATTATGTAATAAAACACACAAGATCACTAATACTCATCAGTTTGTTAGCATTAAAATAAGAAAAGTTGGTTAAATATAGAAATTAGATGGAAATCTAAAGAGTGGCACCTCAATCTCAAAGGAAAGAGAAGTTGTTTAATTAACGTTGTCTTCTTATTTTTAGACCGTGTGACCCCATAACAACCCTCTGTGCATAATCAGTTAGCTGTTGTTGATGAAGGCATGCATACACAAAGCATAAACACTACCATACGCGAAAAGAACTCGAACTAAATCCAAAAGACTAGGAGGGGGAAGGTTTCTTTATAAACCTTCCTCTTTCATGCTTTCTCCTTGGCTCTCTCTTTAGAGAAAGTTCCATTTCAATTTTCTCATCATCATACACGTTTCAACATCATCACAACAATTAGAGCTAGGAGACTTATTAACCTCCCTAATTCCGTGCGTGCATGCATGCATGTCTCGATTTTTCTATTATCAACCCAACAATTTGTTGAATATTTATTCAGATTATTGCATAGGAAAGGTTTGAACATTTCTCTTGTTTATTATTCTATAGAATTTATTACTTTAAGATATTTTGGAACCCAAATTTTATTATTATTATACATGTTTATGCTAAGGTTGTGGTGGGCATCACCACCATCACTTTTATTTTGTTTCAGAATATAAAGTCAAAATAAGGCATGGCTTCCGTAGGGTTCTGCGGCTTGAAGCCATTGCTCTTTCGTCGCAAGACGGGTGCTTTTGAGGTAACATCGTCCTAATACCTTTAATTTCTTGTTTTTATGACATATATGTATGTATGTGGCTCCCTTTATTTTTGTTTCAAATTCTATTATCTATTAGAGACATTAGGCTAGCATCAATATACGGAAAAATTAAAATAATCTAAAGTTTTCTAGATCAAACTTAAAATCTGGATTCTGGATATTGGGATTTTGATAATTTGGAAAAAGTTTGTAATTGTGATTTTCATGACATTTTTTTTTCTGTAGATAGAAGGCATGCAATTTATGCTTGAACCGTAAAATTAATTATTTTAATCTTGAATAAAATGCTTTTTTTCGGGTACAAGTTAATTTTTCTTTTTTGAAGCTATAAGTTATTGGAACGTTGCTCAGAATAATGAATTAATATTTTTTCCTATTATTAATGATCTAGATTATTCTCTAGCTTCTTTTCAGCTGAGATATATTAATAATTTTCATATAGAAAAATAGAACAGCTAACCTTGATTCCAAAACAAATAACTAAGAATTGAAGATTCAAGTCATAGCTCATAACGATTAAATACCAACTACCAACTTTGTCAATTGATGCCGGAGATATCTCATCCTCGTCCAGGATGCTGACTTCCTAATTCAATCTGTTGAGAAAAAAGGGGCTCAAATTTGAATATATATATATATATATATATATATATATATGACTTGAACCTAGCTGGTGTGTATGTCATAATCCTAGATTCACAAATTGAAATTGGAAAATATAATGAAAGAATACTCGCTCACCTCATATCTACTATTGAGTATTAATTCCAGCACCTATTGTAGCTAAACAAAATAACTCCCCTAATGTTTCATGATGAGCTTTATCTAGTAGAAATGAAATGTATCTCTACACAGCTTTATAAGGGATAAGTTTTAAAAGAATTAAACCTCAACATTGTGTAATTAACAGTTAAATTAATTCGGCAATTTAAAACAACTCAGTTTTGCATTATACTCATAAATTCATTCATGATGCATTTATGGATGAAGACAATTAAACCTTAGTAACTGAACTTTGGAATGACAGACATAAAGGTGAAGTTAAAAATATGAAAACAAAGAGAGCACATGATTGATTGAAGTTGAGAACTGACATCTAAGTAAAGGTGATGATGATGTTACAACTTACAACATTGGGAAGCAGAGACTTGGCGGTTTCATATAAGATTGGTGTTGTTGTATTATTGTCATTATACCTTATCATTCATCAAATTTTTTGCTTCAAAACTTTTTAATCAATGGAAACATTTAGAGAGTCTTTCTGGAATGAACTTCTTGAAAGAATTTAAAGGCATGTAGCCTGTGAATTTCAGTTCTAAGCTCTAGCTATATGGAACATTATATCAGATTGTACAGGCACCATTCATAATTTAAGTATAATAACCATTCGCAGGCATTGAAAGGGTCCTTGTCGCCCAAGAGATCTTCAAAAGCTCAGAACAAAGAAAAAGGAGAGTCAATGGAGTTGTCATTTGTAGGTGCAGACCAATTGATTTTAATGGTAGAGATTCATAAGCAGATCTTTGCTTTCAGGGACATCATGGACCTTGCTCCATGTAACACCTCTTCTTCCTTGCGCGAGGTGCATTATGATTTCTTTCTTTATTTCTATCTAGGGATAAAAAAAAGATAGCATTCCTTCTTTACTCTTGTCTACCTATTAAATTTGTCTTTCATCTGTCATATTGCAGGTGGTGCTGAAAACCCTGCAAGATCTGCACAGGCTTTACCCTGCTATCATAGCGAAAAATGAACTGTCAAAGATGAAGGACAAGTCTATAGATCAGGTTTCAATATTTAGTTGCACTTGAAATATCCCTAACTCTAATGTAGAAATGATGCATGAACATGTCATAAGGGTTTTAAATTGCGGTCAGCATCTGCATCGCGAATGCTATTTCTCGCAATCGTGGTAAATGCAACATAATTGCGACCACAATTTAGAACCCCTGATGTATATATCTAGTTAAACATTATATAATTCATGGAGTAAGTCGTCGATTACTAAGCATAGTCGCTAAATAAAAATATCAAAGTCCTAGCCTCTCAGAATACTAAATGTCAGTAATTTTACTTCAGGCTATGGCCTACTTCTGCGAGGCGTTGAAATCTCTTGGAGAATCATGGATGAGTAATAATGATTGGATGGAGAAGCTCAACATTGTGTTACCATCATGCAAGGATAAAACCAATATGCGTAACCTGGGTACGTGTACAATAAGAACCATAGTTGTTCAAATCAAACATTTGAATTACTTGATACAGTTTGATCTGTTCTGCAGGTGAAACAATGTTGGTCACCCTTGATTGCTTGATGAAGTTGGCAAGTGAGAGGTTTGATACCATGGAAGAAGATGATCAAAAGAAAGATTTCAGCCCAAGAGCAAGCTTTGGAAGATCGACAATGAGATCTTCTTCCTTTTCTGATAGCAATTACTCTTTCTGCTCTTCTCCAAACACGCCAAAATCCGTCCTTCCCGAACTGGCAAAATACTCGGCGAGCCCAAGAAGTTCATCATGTGGCTCGCCGCTTCTTTATTCTCTCAGAGTTCAAGCCGTGGGAAAGCTGAATCCCATCGATGTAAAGCGCTTGTCGTTCCATATGTCACCAACACATATAAGAGCACAGAATAACAAGACGGAAGAGGAATTAGATGACAGCAGGGTTAGAAATAGTCCTGCAAGGGATACATCAGAAGATCTTGTTTTTGATTTGGACACAACAGAGGAATCAGATAGTACAACTCATGATACTCTTAAAAAAAAGCCTAAACTTCAAGGAATTGGAGAAGTGGAGATACCACCACTATCTCCTCCTAGACTACTTCAATCACAATTTCCCAAACCTTCACAAAGCCCTTCTCTCACGCAACAAGAATCAGTGCCTGTTGCATCACCTCCATCCCCTCCTACACCATCTATGATACTAACAAAAACTGTGCCACCGCCTCCTCCTCCTCCTCCCAAACCATCAGTTATGATGCTGCCAAAGACTGTTCCACCACCACCACCACCCCCTCCTACATTACCCACCATGACGCCAAAGACTGTTCCATTACCACCCCCACTACCAACAACACCTTTTTTGCAGCCTACTATGGCAGTTCCACCACCACCACCTCCTCCACCTCCGCCATCAGCTTCGGCATCAGTTACTGCTCCGTCACCTCCCCCTCCTCCACCTATGCCTATGGGCTCAGGTGCAGCAGTTGCAGCTCCACCACCTCCACCGCCACCAATGCCTATGGCTTCAGGTAGAGCAGCAGCAGCAGCTCCCCCGCCGCCACCACCACCAGGGTCCTTGAAAGGTGGATCAGTTCCAGCACCTCCACCGCCAGGACCGCGTGGACATGGAGGTGCAGCGCCGCCACCACCTCCACCTGGAAGATCCTTGCGCCCCAAGGCAACTACTAAACTGAAAAGGTCAACACAATTAGGCAATTTGTATCGGACTCTCAAGGGAAAAGTGGAAGGATCTAGCTTGAAAGGCAAATCATCTGCAGGGAGAAAAAGTGGTGCAATTGGAGCAGCTAGCACAGGAGGAAAACAAGGAATGGCTGATGCTCTAGCTGAGATGACAAAAAGGTATATAAGCTTTTTAAACCATCCACAAATGCAAATTTTTCCAACGCCATAAATCTTCCGTGATTTATGATAGTATATTATGACGTCTTTTAATGAGAAAAGACATGGTTATTGTTCTGGCGTCGTTTAACCCGTGTAGCTGATCGACCTAGTGAGAAAAGACTTTGGTGATTGTTATTGTTGTACAAGTCTTGAAACCATTGTCTCACTTTATATATGCTTTTCATTAGATCTTCTTACTTCCAACAAATAGAAGAAGATGTTCAAAAGTACACAAAACAAATCATAGAGCTGAGGTCTATCATTACTAATTTCAAGACAAAGGACATGACAGAATTGAGCAAGTTCCACAAAGATGTTGAATCCGTTCTCGAGAATCTAACCGATGAATCACAGGTGAGTTTAGAAAATTCAGTTCATTATTTAATTAGTCTGCAATGCCATTTACTGCTATTAGATTTAGATCTTACATTTACATTGGTATGCCATTCAATTTATGTGTAGGTGCTATCACGTTTTGAAGGTTTCCCTACAAAAAAGTTGGAAGCTGTAAGAATGGCTGCAGCACTATTCAATAAGTTGAATTCAATATTCACTGAGCTTCATAATTGGAAAATTGCGCCTCCAGTGGTTCAGCTCCTTGACAAGGTTGAACGTTATTTCAACAAGGTAAAGCCAAATAAAATCATGAGATTTATTATTAACTTAATTCATTACACTTTTGCCTTAATTTCTAATCCAAAAGTGCAATAAATTTACAGATCAAAACAGAATTAGATGCTTTGGAACGAACCAAAGATGAAGAAACCAAGAAATTTAAGGGTCACAACATTGAATTCGACTTCCACATTCTTATTAAGATCAAGGAAGCAATGGTGGACGTTTCCTCCGGTTGCATGGAGCTTGCACTAAAGGTATTCAATTTAGAAACAAATTAAACCACCACAACTACTTTGGTAAAAATGACATTTTGATTATCTTAATTACAATCAACCCAATAAAAAAATATATACTCCTTCTTCCGATCCAAAAAGATAGTAACATTTTGAAAAGTGAAAATAATAAAAGAACATACTTTTAAATTTTAATACTTTGTTTAACAAACCAACCAATCCATCAACTCACTAATTTAATGCATCATATTAATCAATCACACATAGTAAACAATTTTATTATTAAGACTTCATTTTGGGATTTACATTTTTTTAGCTTCTTTGTGGAACAGAGTGAGTACTAACCCTAGTACAACAAGTCGAATCAATTTTACAACGCATGATATATACTAACGCTATCAGCCCTCCCACGCACCTCTTATTTTTCCACCTTATAATAATGTTAATTATCACCTTATTAACCAAGGTAAAGAACATTTCATTTTTCTAATTAATATGTGATGATCACATAATAATGCAGGAGAAGCGGAGTGAAGGTGGTAAGGGTGATGGAGTAAAAAAGGAATATGCTAAATTGCTATGGAGAGCATTCCAATTTGCATTCCGGGTCTACACATTTGCTGGTGGACATGATGATCGTGCTGACATACTAACTAGAGAACTGGCTCAAGAAATACAAAGTGACCCTAACCATCCGTGATATATTATACACATTTTTTTTTTAAATATTTTTGATTAAAAAAAAAGAAAAAAAATTAAAAACTGGTGGTAGAAATGATTCCCACCATTTCGGAGAGTGAAGAAGCAGTTTGGTCATTCACCAGGATTCAAAAACCTCTGAAATTTGGCCTTGAAGGAATGCCAACACTTGCTTATCATCCACTAGACCAACCTCCTCCGTGATATATTATTCTTGATATATACACTACTACTACAACATACATTATATATAACTTGAGTAAAAAAAAAATTGACATGGTGAAGTTTCCTCATATCCATCATCATGTGCCCCCTTTTTTTAACATTCAACTCAAGGCCATTTGTAAATTAAATGATCATTGGCGACTTGGAGTTTTAATTTTTTGAATTTTGTAGGAGCTAGTCATGAATGAAGAGTTTTCAGAATTAATTGCAGAAACTCTACTGGAAGTATGAAGCTAAACTTGGAGCTTAGCTTTACTACGTACTATTCTAGTTTATTTGTTCTATGATTATTTATATACATATTAAAATTTACATAGTAATGGGTTCTCATTTTATTGCTTTTTATGTTTTTTCTGTTTGTGCCAATCATTAAACACTAGTCGTATGAAGAAAGTAAGAAATACTAGCTAGATAGCTAGGTAACTAATTCGTATTAAGATGGCTTCATTGAGTGGGCGACGCTTCTAATATTTTCTTCTTCGAGATGTATGATTCATATACTTACATCGATTTAATAGAGCTGGAAAAGAAAAAACAAAATTAATAATTAGGATACAAGTATAAAATAGTCAAGTATGTGATCTGATGATATATATCCCCAATAATGGCTCCTAAGCAATTGATCTTGTGCACGTTATACTATTATTTTCTTTATAAGCAAAATTGTATTAAGAGGCAGAGGTGCACAATCAAAATATAAGCAACGGCTAAGAACATTATAAAAAAATTATAAAAAAAAAACTCTAAGAAACATCCAAAATACAATTAAGAGGGCTAAATTAATGCACTATTGAGCAAATCCAATATTAGGCCGGTTAAAATGCATCGAGAACCATTGCCAAAATCTCACCTGATTCAAAGTTACTATTATTATAATAATGTTCAAAACAAGGTCAAATCACCGATGCCAATATAAGTGTGTTAAGTAAATTCTAAAAAAAAAAAAAATTAAGTATTAATAAAAGATAGATATAAATATCTCAAAATCAAAATTTTAATATTTAGAAATTTTTCAATATTTAGAAGTTAAAAGTATTACTAGTGTCCTTTCAAAAAAAAAAAAAAAAAGTATTACTAGTGAGCGAATTTTATTTGGGTACGTTGGAATAGAAAAGAGCAAGACCTAGTAAGGAAGATGGCATCATATCAGGTGAGCTACCTAGAAAAATTGGCAGGCCCAACTACATTCTAGAAACAAGCGAGTTGAATGTGTCTTTAATTTGCGAAGATTTAGTCCCAATCCTTATTTTTAAGATCTAACCCCATTTTAATGTAAAATATCAAAATTAAATACTCCCTCCGTCTTATTATCTTGATAAAAGTCAAACAAGTCAATGAAAATAAAAGAATATCTATTTCATATGATGCATGATTCACTCATTAATTACAAATTGATATTATACAAATTTTTATACCATTACAATTAATACATATTGCAATATTGCCTCAAAAAAAATCTTTAAATATATTTTCTTACTTAGTTATCAATCATCGATATAATATACAATCTTCAAGATTTTTCCTTTATTTTTTTACTTTAATATGGGACAAATTCTTTTGCATTTTTTTACCAAGATAATGGGACGGAGGAGTACCTCTCTTTTTTTTTTCCTTCAAACCTCAAATCCGCACCCTTTTTTTTACTTTTTCTTTTTGACCCCCACCCATTATCTTTGGTCCTCATTTGCTCTTTCTAATTTTTAAAAGGTTTACTACCAATTTGCATAAGGCGGAAGAATTACCGACTATTTAAAAGCGAAAATATTTCTACCTTTTAAGAAGCGGAACAAATAAAATGTTGAAATCCCATAAATGTCCCTGCGTGAACTCTCCACCTCCTTTTTGTACGTGAATGAACGGGGGGACAATTTTGATATTATAACAAATTTTTAATGTTTCCGCTTGATGGAAGACGGAATACTCTATTTTATTTACGACTTTGGAAAGGCGGGAGATAATACGACTTGCATAAGGCGAAAATTATTTTATTTTGTTTCCGCCTTGTTTCAAGCGAAAAGAGTAATGGGGGCCAAAGAGTAATTGGTGGGGACCAAAAAGAAAAAATCCTTTTTTTTTCCTTATGACCTTCTCCCACGACACATTTCTAGTGTCTTTTTAGAAAACTAATACAATATTAATTACTCTTTTGACAATTTTATCCTCATTTAATTAAGAAGAAAAATAATAAGTAAAAAAATAGAGTAAATATAATTATAAGAGAGATGACAAATTAGATAAACACCGCATTAAGTTAATTTAAAAACACATATTAACTATATTTCTTAATCCAAACGATATATCCTAAAAGCATATTTAAAGTGCAACCCACTAAGTAGTTATAATTGGATCTTTCTAACACATGCACCAAGTGCATGGAATAAATAAACAATAATAATGAATATGTGTTGGAAATGTAAACAATCATTTTTTTTATTCACTCAACATATCATTTTCTTGTGAATTTATATCCTATGAACCTAGCTAGTGCATAAGTTAGAAAAGTTTATTATAATTAGTATATAGTACTTAGATAATTATACTATTATATAATATTTTTATTTTTATTTTGACTATTTTTTAGTATTTTGTTCAAACTCTATCTTTATTTTTAAACTTATCTTATCATGGAATTAGTTACTGCTGTAACTCGTGTGAATTTGTATGTATTAATATTACTTTGGGAAAGTCCTTTTTTTAGGAATGCTATTCAAACTTTGTTGTTAATTTTTTTTACAAGTTTTTCAAATATTGCTATCAAATACCTTAAATTAGGGGGGGTGGGGGTGAATTTTTTTCTCGCCTCGGGTCTATAAAATATCGGATCGGACATGTTTAAGCCCTAGGGTGGAATTGGGGCCTTGATTCATAAAATTTTTATTAAAAATAAATCAAGTAAAATAATGAGTATTTGTATATTTAATTAATTAAACTAAATAATGATAACAATCAATAATAAAGATACATATTAAATAAAATAGAGCTGAAATAAAATAAAAAGTTTATTAATTAAATAAGAAATAAATAGCGTTTTTAATGTTACTCTTTCCGTCTTTATATATAATTTTTTTTTTGTTGAATTCACGTTTATTAAGAAAGTTGGTTAATTTAATTAATGGTATTGGAAATGTATACATTTGATTTTTTTTTTTCAAAAATACCCTTATAAGTATTATTGAGAATCTAAAACATGTTGAGTAAATTGGGATGTTTGTGGAAATAAATACTTAATTGTCATTGAAAATTAGTATAAACTCTTATAGATAGGGACGAAATAAAATTTTCAAAATGGTGTTATATATATTTAGTAACGGAGGGAGTATCTTAGATAGTGTTGATGGCTAAAAAACTAAACAGTACCAGGAAAAAAAAATTTATTCATGTTCTTGTATTTTCCAAAAAAAAATATCATCCAAAAAGACACGAGGAAAAAGAGAAAAACGATTCTTACCGATTGTGAGATTTTTTTTAAAAAAAAAAAACAAAAAACAAAACAAAAGTTTGATGGAGAAGAAGATGAACAGCAGCGGTAACAACAACAATTTATTAACCAAACTAAATTTAAGCAGTTTATTTTTCCATATTTTCATTATCTCGCAAATAAATTTTGGGTGGTAATGGAATTACTGCAATTAACTAAAATATCAATAAGAAAACCAATTCATTATGTTTTCGATAAACGATAGGAAGCGTTGATCTATTTTTAATTAATCCAAGGAACTAATTTGGATGTAGGGATGACAACGGGACGGGGAACGTTCGGGGAGACCTTTTCCATTGTCCATTCTCGGGTCTCATTTGCCCTCCACCCTATCCCCATTTCCCATGTCGGGGGTTGATTAACCCCATCCTCATTCTCCATCACCCCATGGGTCCCCACAGGGAATCTAACTTCAATTTGACCTGTTATAAAATTCACAATGTCGAATAGCATTTTTAAACTTGTACACTACAGAAAAATAATCTTTAAAATTCAAGAGATTCAATTTAATAAAATCGTTAAAATAATCGTTAATAATAATAAGAGTGAATGGACATTTTGGTTCCTCAAGTTTTTCGATAGGGATACTTTAGTCCCTCAAGAAATTTAATTCATTTTTAGTCCCCAAAGTTTTCCAAAAATATCAATTTAGTCCCTGTCCTATTTCCGCTAGCCACTTCGTTGAGGGACTAAATTGGTATTTTTGAAAAACATGATGGACTAAATTGGTACTTTTGGAAAACATGGGGACTAAAAATGAATTAAATTTCTTGAGGACTAAAGTGTCCCTGTCGAAAAATTTGAGGGATCAAAAAGTGTCCCTTCACTCTAATAATAATTATAATTATAATTATAATAATATATGTGAAGTTACTAAAAAACTTATTTTTTAACTATATAAAACCTAAATATTTAAGGGCATATAAGTAAAATTGTCGGGGACGGGGAACCCGCGGGGACGTCCGACGGGGGAACCAATCCCATTCCCCGCCCCAAAATCTGTTCGGGGGAAAAATCCCCCATCCCCGCCCTCGCTGGGGAAAAATCCCCAAACTCGGGTACCCGAACGAGGCGTTCCCCGCGGGGATCCCCATCAACAGTTTCCCATTGACATCCCTATTTGGATGAGTATGATATGCTCATACTCATTCAACGAGTAACTTAAACAAAATTTGTTCTACTAAAAAATTTAATTTACAATTATCTTATACTAAAGTGAGTATAAAAAAACTCCTAAATGAATACCTTAATCTTTACTCGCCGATACATACATAGACTAAAAACTCAGCACCAAACTTTTACCATTAATTTCTGCCAAGTTTAATTTAACCGAGTCAGAGTCCAAGTTCGTTATTGAATTTGAGTCAGGATCCATACTTCTTTCTTTTAATTAAGGGCATTACTTACATGCAACCTAATTTTGGGTTATTGTCATACAATCTTTTGTTTAACCGATAATATTTTGTCATCTCACATATTTTTGGGTTGACACTTATGAGTTTTGACTTTTTAAAAAATGACATGACAACAATACATGAGGTGGCAATGCATCATTGGTTTATACAAAGGATTGTTTAGCAACAACCCAAAATTAGGTTGCATAATAGAAATTTCCTATAATTAAAAGTAAGGATAGTATGTATTTTCTTTTTTTTGGTAAACAGATAGTATGTATTTTCGATTCTTTTTAGTTATGCATACTTTGTATGTATTCTCTTTCCACGTTTGGTTATTATTGAATTGAACCCTTATTTTGTTTCAATTTTCAGCCTACTAAAGCACGGTAACTTACTGGTTATTGTATACATTATAATATTACTTTAAAAGCAATATAGTTCTAGAATATATCCCTAAGCGACATCAATCAAGATCGCCGCGTTTAGGAAGACACAAAATCCGATTGTTAGAACACAAACTAATTCAGTATGAATGTATGATGCATGATGAGTTAGGGGCCACAATGAGAACACTAGCAGCATTAATTAGTAGTTTTGAAAGTCATTTCTTCAAAAGTAAATGTTACTCCCTCCGTCTCATTATCTTGGTAAAAGTCAAACAAGTCAATGAAAATAAAAAAGTATCTGTTTAACATTATGCATGATTCTTTTATTAATTACAAATTGATATTATACTAATTTTCATATCATTACCATTAATACACATTGAATATTGCCTCCAAAAAAAATCTTTAGATATGTTTTCCTTACTTACTTATCAATCATCGATACAATATACAATCTTTAAGATTTTTCATTAATTTTTTTACTTTAATATGGGACAAATTTTTTTGCATTTTTTTACCAAGATAATGAGAGGGAGGGAGTAATTGAGAAACTAATATACTTAATAAATTAAAAAATAATTTTTTAATACAATTTTATTATTTATATTCTTTTATCTTATGCACAATAGAAAAACAGTTTTTTTTTTAATTATATCAAAGGCCTAAAAAACCGGTAGCTAAAAGGAGAAAGTAAAATGGCAAGAATCATTTTTTAATTATTAATTGGTGCACACACCGACCTTGGTGGAGTCCAAGGGTAAAGCTAGCAATAGGCAACCCTTTTACTCGGCTTCACATTTTTATTGCTGGGGCTTTTCCTAAACCATTTTAGGTCAATTGTGACCAAGAACAGTTAATTGGTAGCAGTAGTATTAAGCTAAAATTAGTGATTTTATCCTCTGGATTTTAAGGCATTTTTTCTTTTATAAGTAACCTTTTCAAATCTTAACCAAAATTTATAATTTTAATATTATTAAATTCAAAATGAAAAAATCTAAAAAAAAATCATTTATTACATTTTTAAAATTGTATTATTAAAAAATAGATTTTAAAATCCATTTCAGAAAAATAATACTACTTGGATTTTGACTGATATTTGGAGAGGTATAGCGTTTTGCCATTTGTAAACATTTATACCGATTTGATTTTTACATTTTAGTACACTTTTTCAATATAGTGCCAAATTTTTCAATATTTGTGATAGATCCAGAAATATCATTAAGGGTAATTATTTCCAAAGCGTAAAAATTATTGAAGTAAATTTTACTTCTACCGATAAAACATTTTTCGTACGTACGATCAACATGGATCAAAGGACTACCGTCATAAAAGTGAATTTCCACATTTTGACTAACTAAAGTGTCCAATCTAAAAAATGAGGGACCAAAGTGATATTTCGCTCTTTAAAAAATTATGTTAGTAATTATTGGTATGATTAAAGTGTTGGGAAAAATACATTTTCCTAAAACCTTGCCAGAAACAGGGAAATAAAATAAGAAAATAGAACAATCACCACACAAAGATTTAACGTGGAAAAAAACTTCAAAACCGGAGAAAACAACCACGGTCGTTGCCTAAAGACAACCAGAAAATAATACTATGTGAAAATTTTTACAACACATAGATTACTCTCCCCTTGATCCCAATACACCCACTCTCCAAAGCCTTGCAATATCTAATCTGCATCTCTCAATTCTTTCTAAGTATAAGAAGAGAAAACAAAGTTAGATACAAGCTTAAAGTGTTTCTAACTGGAACAAGTTAAAACAAGAAACTTAAACCCAATATATAGCCTTGACTTCCTTCCTTCATTCCAATCCCAGGCAATGTGAGACTTGCTAAAATATAATATTTCAAGCAAAACCCAACAAACTCCACCTTGATTGAAATATACGCATTTCTGCCTTCATTAAGTCTAAACCGATAATCATAACTCAGAAGAACTATCATACTCCACCATAAAGAGTATACCGGCCATCATGTTGCACATGTTGAAACCATGCTGAAAAGTTTATGGTGCAACCTCCACGATCGTCATCTCCTGAAGTTCCTCGGCGACCGATATCACCCACCACACACCTTGCATCAATGTCAACCAATGCCCATGTCACACCTTGCATCAACAACAAATGCCCGTGTCACACACCTTGCATCCATGTCAACCAATGCCCGTGTGCAATTATGGAACCGCTAGCATGAACTCATTCTTCTCCATGACATTGCGGTAATGCCATGAGGACGACAAAACCACCTTGTGTAATCCTGATTGAATCAACATGTCCTTGACTTGAATTTGCCACCAGCCAAAATTTATCCTTCCATCCTTCCATCGAATTTCTCTATGTCAAACTTCACGGCACTCGAAAAACTTGACATCGAACTTAAGCTTTGATACCAGTTGTTGGGAAAAATACCTTTTCCTAAAATCTTACCAGGAATAGAGAAATAAAATAAGAAAATAGAACAATCATTACACAAGGATTTAACGTGGAAAAAAAACTCCAAAACCGGAGAAAACAACCACGGTCGTTGCCTAAAGACAACTAGAAAATAATACTATATGAAAATTTTTACAACACATAAATTACTCTCCCCTTGATCCCAATACATCCACTTTTCAAAGCCTTGCAATATCTAAACTGCATCTCTCAATACTCTCTAATTATAAGAAGAGAAAACAAAGTTAGATACAAACTTAAAGTGTTTTTAACTGAGACGAGTTAAAACAAGAAACTTAAGCCCAATATATAGCCTTAATTTCCTTCCTTCATTCCAATCACAGGTAATATGAGACTTGCTAAAATAAAATATTTCAAGTAAAACCCAATATAAAGGAGTACCCATAAAAGTGTTAACATAATGGTAAATCCATATTACAATCTATGGAAGACCAAAGTTTCAATGGAAAATACAAGTGAAAAATAAAGCAAATCTGATTAAGCTTAGAGATTGGTTCCACTTGATAATAGTGTGAGAATAATTGAGAAATAAAAAAGTATGATAAAAATAGTATTAACCGGCCGGTATAAAATGTAGGAAATTTATAAAATGCAATCAAAAATTGAATGATTGTTATGCAATCCATTTTTAAATCAATAAAACCTTGCCATTTAAGACGTGTATGCCACATCATTACTTAAATTAGTCAAAATTAAGTTTTGCAATTTAGTCCAACATAAAAACTAGATTATTGTAATTTAATTAGTTCTTTTGTACTTTTAGTCAAATTATAAATTTTAATATTTTTATATAAATTTTTTTTTCTTAAACCCAGAACTCATCTTCACTTCTCAAAACCCACCGCTACCACCACCGCCACCGCCGCCTGCGCCACTGCCGTCACCCGCCATTCCCTTTCCTTCTTTGCTTCCTTTGCTCATCTCCCTTCTCCGTATATAAAAAAATTAAAATTTATAATTTGTCTAAAAGTACAAAAGGACTAAATTACAATAATCTAGTTTTTATGTTGGACTAAATTGCAAAACTTAATTTTGACTAATTTAAGTAATGATGTGACATACATGTCTTAGGTGGCAAGGTTTTATTGGTTCAACAATGGGTTGCATAACAACCATTCAATTTTTGATTGCATGATAGTAACACCCTAAAATGTAAACCATTTTAAAAAATTTGGATGGGAAAAATTTAAAATCCAATATATGATAAATAAATTTGTTTAAAAATGTAAATTAATTTACACTAGTAGCAGATTGCATTTTTCCTTACGTTCAAGTTGCAACTTAATGAAAAAAAAAATCTTTCAATAAAAACCATTTAAACAAATTAAAAAACCAAAGTAATATTTTTATATTATTTTATTTTATGTTTATTTACTAGTTTTAGTAATTTTCTCGAAAGTTATGACTATGTGCTAAGCTAGAACTAAAATTTGTTATTTTTAATTTTTTATCACATGTAGAAGATACACATATGTATGGTTTCATGTAATGAAAACTGAAAGGTCACCACGCAATGGAAAGGGGCAAGAAAAAAAACTATAGGCTAACTTTTTGACTGGGGGGAGAAAATTTTTTGCAATTAACGGGAATCTAATCTAAGTACTTGAACTTTGTATTGCAGATTTATCAATTAAGCTATTTACAATTATAAGTTTTTCATTTTGAATTTCGTTTGATCACAGGACTAAACCCATGTCGTCCCAGTACGTACTTGACTGTTCAAGTTCAACAGCCAACACTTCCTTTCCAAGCATAGAATTGTCTAATTGGAAGAAATCAAATAAGGCACTCAGACGCACCGGAATATGTTTAGATTTTTGAGATCATTGTTGAGATAGACCTACTCTTCTAAATCTATGAAAATTCCATACAAGCCAAAATGGAATATTTTCTATAATTGTCTTAGTTAGCTCTTCAATGTTCCAGAATATCACCATCAAAACGGGACAAAAAAGGGTAAGCAAAGTCAGGGAAAAAAGGACGGTACGAAAATTCACTTTAAATACAATAAGTAAGCAATGTACAGTAATTATCAAAACATTAACATTATTTAATTTGTCTGAGGGGCTTGGTGGAAGCAACCGTCTAAATTTCGCACAAATTGTAAGGCAAAATCATTAGGATTTACTATATATTTTTAATATAATATAAGTGAACTTATAGAAAATGATCATTTGTCCGCGTAAGACAGCCCAGTTGGTGGCTGCAGGGACACTTAGGATTTCCCCTTCCCCAGGTCATAGATTCTAGTCCCAGATCTCCCATGTAAACCAAAAAAAAGAAAGAAAATGATCATTTAATTTGAATCATTAAGAAAAGAGAAAATAGCTTTTTCACTTACAGTGTAATCAGGAAAGGTTTTTTATACCCTTAGTACCTCATTCATCATTTAAGAATTTATAATGAATGACTTTTAAATAAAAGTAATGCAAATGAATGATAAACATTACATATCTCGACAAGTATGAAAAACTTTACACTATCAGTGTGTACCAATTAAGCTTGAAAATAGCAATCACTAGTGCATTTAAAATAGTATAATTTAGAAATGGGAGAGAAATGGATTTTTATATATAGGGAATATATATATAATGTATTTTTTAAACAAGTTATTTAGCACATGGATTAATGAGAGAGTTAACATTTTTTATCTTAAAAAGTGTGTCATTTCATGTATCACTGGTTGAAATTTGTTGAAAAAAAATATTTGTTTATTTATTTTTTTATTTAAATACAAGAATGGTAGAAAATGACAAAAAAAATTTCTCAAACTAAAGTTGAAGTAATTAATGAAAAAATTTGAAAATTTGAAAATTGAAAATTTTGAATTGTGATTGGTTGATAATAAAAAATGCATTAAATTAATTGTTTGATATATAATTTAATTTGTTGATGTATTGAACAAATAAATTTAATACATGTCTTTTTAAATTTTTGACTTTTGTAGTTTTTTATCATTCTTATAAAATAGAAGAAGTACGATTATATGTTCAACCAATCACAACAAAAGACACATGAAGTAACACACTCAACTATTATATGTTGAACAAATGGCCTATTATTATATTATCAATTCCCCAAATCAAATAAATCGCAAACATAAACAGACGTGTTTGAAGGACATGCACAGTTCCGGACATTGATTCTCAAACAGGCAGTCAAAACTTTCAAACACTTTTTCTTTTCTTTATTCAAATACGAAATACCTAGTATTTTCTCCGTTCTAACTTTAAAATGGACTACTACTACTTCATTAACTTTCAAAAATAAATGGTCTTCAATCAAAATCCCTCATCAACATTTATATTATTAATATATATATATATATATATATATATATATATGCAAACACCAATCGTTTTCCCTCTCGCCTCTTTGCCCAAGCTTCCAACAATTGTAAACCACGTAGTGACAAATAAATTCATCCAACATTTACAAAAAACACAAAACCAAATAGGGTACGAAACAAAAACCTTGTCTCAATCTTGTCTCATTGCAAATTAAGGTAATAACTTGTTGAAGGAGCTGCCATAACCATAATCATAACCATAGCCATGCAACGTTTGCCAGCCAAATTGGGACGCAAAATTATTCGTCCTGCATGTGACGTGTTCATCAACCACCGTGGCATCGACACGAAAAGAAACGTGGCCGGTTTGCTCTACGATCGCTTGACAAAGATGGGAGTGAGATCATTCTTGGATAGTATGAACATGAAACCCGGGGATAGGTTGTTTGATCATATTGATAGGGCCATTCTTGGGAGCAAGGTTGGTGTTGCGGTGTTTTCTCCACGTTATTGTGAGTCATATTTTTGTCTCCATGAGCTTGCTTTGCTCATGGAGACAAAGAAAAAGGTTGTCCCCATCTTTTACGATATTAAGCCTTCGCAGCTTGTGGTTAAGGACAACGGAACTTGCCCCGCCAAAGAGCTTCGAAGGTTCAGTTTAGCATTGGAGGAAGCTAAATACACTGTGGGATTAACCTTTGATCCTTTGAAAGGGTACTTACTAAGTCACTACATATACACACACGTCTGTTACGTTCTTTTGTTAAAAGTATATAAATAGAAATGATAATAACAAAGTAACGATAAAATATGACGGTTTTATGCCACTAATTATACGAGTACACATTATTATTTTACAATGGATCTCATATGAAATCATAAAAATTGTGAAATTATTAATTACATGGACCTAAACTAGTGCTTCTTATTACAGGATTACCAATGAAAATGTGTTCGATCTGAACTATTAATATGAAACCATGCATGCAATAATTTTTTTTCATTAAAAAGTATGTTGTTAACATGCATTGTTTTAATTTTTTTCAGGCTTAGCTTCTTTATTGCACAGTAAGATTGGTGTGACAATTGTACTTTGTTCTTGTTTTTCTTTTGAGATTGGGTGTATATCTTATACTCCTGGTTTCCCTTTAATCTAATAAAATTATTTGTCTTATTAAAAAAAATGCATTGCTTTAAGAGCTCACATTATGCATTGTATAAATAATTTCTATTATAATTAAAGTTGAACTTTGTGGGTACAAAAATACTTACTATATTACACTCCTAATAGTGTAAATGAGAATTTTTCATATAACTTATTAGTATTATTTATTTATTTTGGATAAGATATTTATTTTGCTTTCTTTCTCTCTTTTCTTCGTTTGGTTAATGGTGTATTATATTGAATTGCATTTTTATTTTGATGGATTTTCAGGGACTGGTCGGAGCTGCTTAGGGATGCTTCGGATGCAGTGATGATGAACTTGGTGGAAGTAGAGAAACAGCGTGAGCACATGATGAAGATGAAACAGTGAATACTAATATCTATCACTGTTCTTTGGTGGAAACTAAAATATTCTTTTTCGTATACGGGATCTAAAAGAACCATATACTTCCCTTAACATCACTCAATTCTTTATTCTAAATTAGCTTATTAAATTGGTTTAGGTTTTTGATTTACCCTTTAAGTTATGAGAAGTCTTTGATTTCCCTGGGTTTTTCTTTTTTTAATTTTTTTTCATCTCCCAAATGCAGTTTTTTTTTTTAATAATCAAATAAAATGCATTATTTGATTTGGTTTAGTTTTCCAACCGGCAATTCGGCTGAAACCACTTGTTGTATCTTCTTTATTCATTCCCTAGTAACACTTTCAAGCGTCAATTCAATAAATTAGAATTTGTTTATATACTTGAGTACTATTATGAATGTTACATTATTCAGGTGTTCCATAACCCTTTTTTTCCTTAACAAATGATCCAAGTTCGAATCTTGGACATTTTATATTTGAACAAGTTCGTTTCTTGATGAAGATACTTTTAACTAATTAAAAAATCACAACGAAGATTTTATTGATTATGCATTATAGCCTGAAACTTCAATATTTGATATAAATTAAATAGTACTACAATGAGTATTTTTTTTACCAACATTTATTTAATAAAATGTAAGAGCTCACATACAAATCAATATAGATCGGTACAAGAACTTTTCAATGATGAATGACATATGTTAACAGAAAAAGAAAGATTGTTAACATTCATTCCAATGTTATTTGGATATTTATATCTAACATTTAAATCCAACGCTTATTATTATTTTAGGTAAAGATGTAAAAAATTTAAAAAAAAATAAATTGAAAAACTAATCAATTTTTATCCAAAATGATAAATGTTAAACTTGAATGTTAAATATAAATGTCCACGTAACATTGTTGGATAACATTGTTTCAGGTAAAAGGTGCAGAAGAAAATCAGTCTTTGACCATTTAAATACTCCATCTTCTAATCTACTATAAAAAAATCTACAATCATACTTGCAGTGATGTCAGGGACTGCACTTGATAAGGCGAACCACGATTCGATCCCCTGCAATAACATTGGAAGATGAATAAAACCTTAACCCCGGATTCCCCTCGAACTGGATTAGTCGACCCAGTGAGCCGGATACCAGGGTGCAAACCAAAAAAAATATTTGCAAATAAATTCTATTACTACTGAAGGATCACAAACAGAATTTAAAACCCAAATAATCCATTAATTAATTTGAAGAATACCTCTTATTTTCTTTGAACTTATTTATAAGTTGCACTTAACTCAAACACAGAGATCATAATGAATAGTTAATTTTGCACTTTTATCCATTTTATTTACATTATTGTTTTTATGAGTAATTAAACTTAGTTCATTAAAACATTTATTTAACATGTGTAATTTAAGAAAGTGAATTTAATATCTCCTAAAAAATATAAAATAATTTTTATATATAAAAAAATAATTTTTTTAGAATATAACCTACTAATAGAAATAAAGGCAGTATTATTTAGGAAATACAATCATATATTTAAATATTAAAATATCAAATTTATAATGTATACTGCTACGATGATTAAAAAAAAAAAGAAAAAAAAAACCAATCAAAGGAAAATTGCACTGTAGATTGAATCATTGAGAGTAAATACTTTTGATAAGGTACCTGAATCAGCGGACATTTACGCGCAAACAACTTAATGAATGAATGAATGGATAGTACTCGGTCGTACGTAGTACTAGTAACTTTTGGTGGTTGACCTTTTGGCTGACTTGCGTAGAAAGAGTTTCTGTTTGATTCATGCCTTTTCCCTCAACCGACCACCAGACACGAAAAAGCATTAAAAAAAAGTAAAAATATATATCAGCAGTCAGTACACAAAATTAATCTGAAAAAAAAAAAACTTATACCATTAAGCAATACTCATCACTCCAATCTTACCAGTTGGTTACATTTTAGCAAAATTGTTTATTTTTATACGTAAATTATTTTATATTTTATAAAATATTTTAATTTTTTCTTAAATTATCATTATTAAATAAGTGTTTTAATTAATTAAGTTCAATTCTTCGTAAAAAAAAAATAATGAAATAAAATGAGTAAAAATGTAAAGTTCATAATTTTTTTAGAGTATTACTTATTAACAAGTACCTTAAAAACGCTAGTAGGAAAGGTAAAATAAGTAAATATGTATTGCAAAAACAACTTCAACACTACTTGAAATATTAAATTTGTTATTTCCCAATACAAAATCATCTATTTTATTTTTTTAACAAGTATTTTTAGAACACTAGTTAGCAATTTTTTTTTTAAAAAAAAACAAAGAATAAGCTACTTGTCTTGATCAACTATATTTTGGTTAAGTATAAATTGTGAATAAAAGGGAAGGAGTACTATATTTATTAATAATTATTTAACAATTTTGCTTTTTTTAATTTTAAAGGTAGATTATTCGGGGTTTGGTTTAGTTGATGTAAGGTCTCAACTGAAATCTTGGAAATAGGATATAGGTGCTAGTAGTCCCGTGTTCGATTCCACCAAAAATATATCCCGCTGAGAGAGTCAGCTACACAGCTCATTCCGGATTAATCTTAAAAGCTCCCTGATATTAAGGATACTTTTAGGAATACCGATGGTTCCGCAAGGAATTCGAAAAAAAAAAAATAATACCAGTAAAATGGAGCAGTGGAGATTTTCTCGATGTGTTGTTGCTCGAAGGACAGACAGAATCCGTAGCTTGTAGTATCTGTTAGCAAAAGTAGTAGCATGCCTCTTCTGTTTGTGGGTCTTTCTTTATCCCTGTTATTTTTTTTAGCTAGTTATCATCTCACACTATTACAAGTAAAAGGTCCATCTATCAAGCTTAACCATATCTGTTTTTCCAAAAAGTTATACTGCCTCTTATCTCTAATATATATATATATATATATATATATATATATATATATATATATATTACATGTCTCCTCCAGTAAAAAAAATAATAACATTTTGAAAAGTAATATATGTGTGTATGTATCATTTATAGATCAACTAAATATCAACTCGGTAATTTAATGTGTCATTTATTGATTAATCAATCGTATGTCATAATATTCAATTTTCGAGCATTTTTATTTATTATTTGGACTTCGTTTTGGGACACTTTTCTTTATACTCCTTTCGTCTTTAAATATAAAGTCTTCTTGACACT
Source organism: Crotalaria pallida (assembly GCA_037953625.1). Lineage (NCBI taxonomy): Eukaryota > Viridiplantae > Streptophyta > Magnoliopsida > Fabales > Fabaceae > Crotalaria > Crotalaria pallida. Next base: position 112,098,114 of record CM075655.1, read on the forward strand.
TTTATTTTTTCCCTATTTATAAAGTCTCATACCAATTTTCAATGATCATTAATTACTTTTTTTTACAAACACCACTATTTATTTAACACTTTTTAGATTCGCAATAATATTTTTTTTTTGAACGGCAAAGAAAAAATTTATTATAAAAAGCAACAAGCAACCAACAACCAAGCATCACAGTACACAAAAACAGCCCCACCTTCTATGAAGGGTTTGCTGCCAGGTACACAATCATTTGCTCAAAGTTGCACCACAACCACCAATACATGAATTTTCTTCACATTTAGTGAAGAGCTTTCCTTTGTCATGAGACATACAATATTCATTTCCCTATTTTCACCTACCCTACAATTCAAAAACACCCATCCCCCATTCTCATTTGAAAGATTCTCTACCTCCTTAAAAACCATGAAAGAAAAAACCCGTAGGGAAAATCAATCATGGGAAAAAGAGCATAGCAGAACCTAACAAGCATTACAACACCTAACTCCCTCAGAAACACCCCATCTCTATCTTTTGGGCAAAAGCACAGGAAGTGCTTAACACCCAAAAAAGACATACAGGAATTACAAAAATAATTACAGGGACTTTACAACAAGGAGCAAATTGGATTTAAACGCCAATCACTGTATGAAACATGATATACTGTAATAAGATTAATCCATTGCCAAGTGTTGAATTTCACCCATTCCACCGAATCAATTTGCTTTACTGTATCTTATTTGAAAATCTTCTTATTTCTCTTTAGCCAAATAGCTCACAGTACTGCACACCAAATCATCATGCCAACACGTTTTTTATTTTTACCCTGGAAGTGATTACAAAAGTTACCACACTCTTGAAATATTGATATAGATGGCGCCCAACGTCTTTGCAACCAAGCGTGTATCTCCTTCCAAATGGATGATGCATGTCTGCAATAAAAGAAAATATGTATTATATCTTCCACTTCACCACAAAAACAGCATGATGAATGTTGTAGGACACCTCGCTTCCAAAGATTAAATTTGGACGGCAATCTATCATGTAACAACTGCCAGATGATTGAATTTTCGGTGGAGGTTTAGATTTCCATAACCTTTTCAGCACTTGTAAAAGATTCTGTTCAAGCAATTCATCGTCTTCATTCCACACTTTGCTGTTACATTCGCTATCTCCATTTTCCAAGCAGTGCTTATTAAACAGGAGTAAATTATTTCAAAATCACTCCTATTAATATTATTGCGAAATTAATATCAAAAGTTCACATTTCCAATACAATTAACTAAATTATTTCACTTTCTTGATGGACGTGAAATTCCCAAAGAGGCTTTAATATTTAGGGACAGAGGGAGTATTTTTTTACCTTCTTTTTGGGCGGAGGGATTATTGAGTTTGGTCTCAAATGTAAAAAAAGTTAACTAACTTTTTATTCTCGATATAGTTATTCTTATAAAGTGGTTGTCTCGTTCAATATTTATTTAATTCCTAATACAACTTTTCTAAAGTAACTTTTGAATTTGAGAAAATTAAATATACTTAACTAATTTTTTTAATAAGTACGAAATTGATTTTTTTCTTATAATAGAATAGAAAAAAATATTTTCAAAAATCAAACCTTGGTTTTGCCATAAGATCATAATATGTTTTTACCAATATATGAACACCTTTTTATTAACCCGGAAATGTGAATAACAACACTGCTAGGAATTAATATGTTCCTTAGTAGTTTTAAATTTTGGTAAGACAAATTTATTGTTTATTTGATAGCTTTTAACTTATTAATTAACTCGGTCAATAAGGTACAAAAGTTGTTTAGTGAATAAAAACAAGAGTTGTTTAGTAAATAAAAACAAAAAGAGTTTCTAACTTTTTAAAAGTTAGCTTAACGTTTTTAATAAAAGTTATATTTTAGAAAATTAGGTGAAGTTACTTTTCAAAAAGCAAAAGAACTTGCAATAAATTATATCTTAATTTGGTCATTTATCTTTTTTTCTATAATTATTTTCCTTGTCTCTATATATAAGTGTTAGGGCCGACCTTTCACGATAATTGAGAAAGTTAATTAATATTGTTAGTGTCATTGAAATTGAGAAATTTGGTATAATTTTTCAAAATTACTCATATAATTATCATCAGGAATAAAAAGTGTTGAGTAAATTAAATAGAGGGTTTGTGGAAAAGAAATGATTAATATTATTGAAAATTGGAATATGAGCTTATTAAAAAAGACAAGACTATGACCCTAACTAGAGCTTACATTCACGGACAGAAGGAGTTTAATAATATTTCATGGTCCAAATTATATCTTTTAGTCAGGTACTCTAACAAATTTTGAACACACACTTCCGGAACTAATTTTGTTAAACATTGTTAGTTATACATCTATAAATTTTAAACTATAATACCACGATTTTAAGCTATGTTGACAACATTAGCTACCAACTCACATCAACCAATTATAAGTCTATAATTATAAGTTAGTTTTGCTAAACAAATTATTTGTCTTGATCTTTTTTATAATTACCTTATCCACTTTATCTATAATATTAATTAAGTTTTTTTTTTCAAAAATTCCATCTAATTTCCTTTAGTCTATAAATATTTAATGCAATACTTTAACTATGTATTCATTCATCATTCTCATAAAATTATTACTAAGTGGAAACTTGTGCCATAATAATTAAGATCATAGCAAATACTCTCTTCGTCCATAAATTATGTTCATTTAGGTTTTTTATTATGTCTCATAAGTTAAGTTCTTTTAGAAACTCAATACTCGTTTATACTTTTTTTTCCAAGTATATCCTTATTTATTACATTCTCCTTTTTACCACCTATTTTTTCATCCCTCTTCAATATAATTTTCATACATTTATTATTATTCTCTCTCCTATTATTAATTGGGATAATTTAATCAAAATATATCAAATTCTTACGTCATTTACTTATTTATTAATATATGTGCAAAAGCCCGAAAGAACTTAACTTATGGGACGAGGGAGTATAAAAATACACCTATTTTTTTTTGTTTACATGGGAGGTCTGGGACTAGAACCCATGACCTGGGGGAGGGGGAAATTCTAAATGTCCCTGCAGCCACCAACTGGGCTGTTTTACGCGGACATAACAAATTTTATATTATTAATTACATACCTTAACTAGCTTTCTTAATTTGTATGCAAAATCACCTCATGACTTATATTTATTAGGAAAGGAGACAGTAATTTACAACCTACACTTGTTCGCGATATAAGAAAAAAACATATTTCCTTTTATTTAAAATATAAAAAAAACATCTAACTTTCTTTTTTTAAAAAATATAATATTATTTTCCTAAAACATAAAAAAATGGTTATCTAATTTTTTTTTCATTCTTAATATTACTTTCCTAAAATACCTTGCATTTAATATTTAAAAATAATTAATTTTTCTATAACTTTTCAATATTAAATTTACATTTTTTTGGTTTCTTATACATGACCCAATTTATATATTATGGTCCGCGTTACTAAGAAAAAGTAGATTGCTTCCCCTTTTATTTATGGGTTATGTTAACAAGTGTCTCAAGGACATTGTTTAAGTATTTCAAAACGAATAAGTCAATATTGAAAATTTAAATTCATCATTTTTCGATATATTAAATGCATTATTTTCTAAGATAAAAATATATTTTTTGCTTGCTTAAACAATGTTTTTAGGACACTTGTTAATATTTTCCATACATATATATATATATATATTTTTATGTATGTATATGTATATGTTTGTCCCATTGAATTTTCTCCCATTGGTCAGTCCACGTTCCCATATATTGACCTTCTTAAATCTTTGAGGTTACTTTCGTACATTTGTTTAAGCATAGTTGAATGTTGATTATACAAAATGGGCTAGCAGAGAAGATCTGATTTCGAGATGTATAATACTAATAATGAGGCCAAATGACCTATTACCCGTCTTTTACTAATTTGTTTGAATTTTAGTCTATTTGTTGAGGTAAAAGACCGGATGAACTTACAGGAGAGAAACACTGCACGTGAGAAGTGGATCACAGGTTTTACAAATTGTTGCATGTAGTAGTTTCATAACAATTTTCATGGAGTAAAAATTAAGAGAAAATAGATGCTTTGGGCTTGAGTGTATCGTGTGCTCGGACTTGTTTTTTTAATAATATTTCTTTGCTTATAAAAAAAAAATTGTGTGTCAGCAGTGTAAAGATTTTTTGTATTGTCAATATATTATTCATCATTCATATATATGTGAATGTTTATTGACTTTTAAATAAAATGGAATTTTAGTATAATTTTCTACACATCCCAAATGAGACAATTTATTAAACACGTTTGCTTTTGGAATGTACACACCACCCAGAATGACCTTGGAATTCAAGAAAAGTATAATTCTTATCGTTCCACTAAGCTAGCTGTCCCTATAAGCCTTTACAATTTACGTATACTCCTTCCGGTCTCATATATAAGCCAAAAAAACTAACTTCACACTTATTAAGAAAATTAGTTGAGTGTGTTTAATTTTCTTGAGTTCATAAAAAAAATAAACTACTTTAGAAAATATGCATTGGGAATGAAACAAAAATTAAATGATACAACCACTTTTTTGAGATATTTTAGGAATGATTGTATTGAAAATAAAAAGTTTATTTGTTAAGTTTTGCTTATATTTGAGATCATCAATAAGATGTTTTTATTTGCTTATATTTGAGACCGGAGGAAGTACCACAATACATTTGTAACATCATAATCATATTCAAACAAAAAGTAACTTTTAAGGCCTAATTTCAAATAATGACCAATAATATGAATTTAGGTGCGAATGTGATCTATGTTGCACAAATAAAGCCCATGGAGTCACGCTGGTTCGATACTTCTGCATTTGGTGGATATCTCTTAAAGATTTGTAAGCCATTTTGGGGAAGAAAAAAAAATCAACTAAATTTCATTTTTCGAAATGGTGTTTACACCATTCTGAACTAACACTAATAGCAAGCCCAAGTCCTAAAAGTATGAGCGATAATCAAAAAGTATGATGACAAATGCAAGATTTTATTTTTATTATTATTGTTTCTATTGTTGGGTAGGTAGTGCTACATGCTTTTCTGCCATACAAAATTAGATCTTGGAGATGGTTTAATTTAATTCGAAGATTGGATCTTATTATCATGATTTTGTTCAATAGTGTATAAACCCGTGGTCTTGTAGTTTAGCTACCTTAAATTCTTCTATGTTAGCAGCCCTGCCTAGGAAAAAAAACATGGAACAATGCAATATTTAAACTATATTGTAGGAATTCCAAAAATTCGTGCTAAAACCGAGTTCATGTAAGAAGAGAAATGTAACGTTGTAGAGTTTTCTTTCACTGCACAAAGGTCAAGCTTACTATGAAGTGCAAAAGTGAGAATGAAACTTCCGGTAAATTTCACTGCAGTATAAGGCCAATGACACATGAAATAAAGAGCAATGTAACAGAGAATAGAGGGCAGAGGGAGAACAAAGGGGTGGAGAATTGGAGGCAATTGATTTTCTTGGCTAGTTTTGTAAATTGGATCTTAAAGACTTGATTGCAAACTTTATAAAAATTATGCATCCATTTGATTTGGCAATTGATATGGCAAAATATACCGCTTGTCAATTTTTAATTGGGACAACCATGAGAGGGTACTAGACCCTTCCTAAACTAAGAGGTTTTGAAGTAATCACCTTCTAACATAGTATAGAATACGTGCATAAATGTTTCAAGAGAGTTCAGTTTAGTAAATAAACATAAATAAATATATTTGGGATTTCAGAAAAATATACGCATTCCTTATAAAATTCATGAGATCAATAGGATTTTAAAAAAAAGTCACCCTAAATCAAATTAGGCAACGCAGAAAGAGCTTCATGTTGAAGATGCAAGTTGCCTAAGAATATAGTAGGAAAGTTGAAAAGCTGAAAAGTTACATTCTCGACATAGTTATAAAAGTAGCAAGGAAAACTTAGTCTGTGAATAAAACTAAAGGCAATATGCAAACCATAGTTGCAGCCAATGATGATTTTGTTTAACACTCAGACTTGATGTCAAAACTAAGGATTTTAAAACATGGCAATCCCAGAGGAAGTTTGATAAGTAATCGCATTAAGATTCAACTAACCGTTATGCCTAAGGCATGAATGAAACTAACCATGTTTTCAATGATTTTTACACTCTTCTGAGCTCCCCAAGTCATTTAAGCATTTCTCCACTTAAGACTGCTAGTTTTATCTAGCAGATTACAAATACAATCCTCTAGAGGTCCAGCTACCAAGAGTTTCATGTCACAATCATAAAAAAAATGTCCAACATGCATTTTAACAATTACAGTTTCCAACCAATCAAATCAAGTAAGTCCTGCTCTTTAATCCAGTCTTGCTCCTACAGGACTGCACACCATCAATTCGGCCATAAAATAACAACAATGAACTTCTTGGTTCCAAATCCTCTGGCAACTTGTATCTGTCCTTTCTATAGGCCCGAGTTCATTGTTGGCTTTGCTCTTACAGCACTTCCCCAAGGTATAATAAGTTTCTTCCAAAGAAACATGTAGGATATCGGTTGGTTTCACTCGGAAACCTGCAGCAAGACAAAGATCTTATACCATTGGATATCCATTCAGCAGCCCTTCCACATACAAAGATCCACAAGGTGCTAGAATCGGAAATGAGACACGAATTAAAAATTCTCTGTTATTATGGTATTAAAAAAGAGCAAACATACAGACCAATCTCTTTTGCCAACAACACACTAAATCTTGTCCTGTGACGGACCACTTCTCAGGCGAATGCTAAAAAAGAGAAATGTGAAACAAAGGACTAATTTATTGAAACATAAGGTAAACTTATGATTTTTACCAGCAGATAAAGGACTTCAAACTTATTTCCATGATCTTATTCCAAATCTTTCTAAGTCGGAGTCATCCATGCACCTCTGTTTCCACTTTCCACAACTACCACATTAACTTAATTACATCTATAATTCAGATGAATGTTAAAGAACACCACCCATCTGCAGAATAACAAACACTTTCAAAGTCACATAAATGACCATACCAAACAAAAAGATGACATGGAATTGCATAAGACACTGCACTAGGAAGCCAAAAGACATTGGCGTGTAGTTGCACAAAAATTCTAGTTTATCTCCTAATGTGGTGTTATAAACCTCAACATGAAGTTGACCCTCAGATTCCGTAAAGTATTAGGACTCGATCATGGACTTTGAATACTTTCACGAAAATAGATGCAACCACATTCTCCAAAAAGTAATCATCCACTACATAACTTAGGCTACTCTAGCTGACAAAAATTATAGAATGTAAGGTAGAAAATTAAAAACTTATTCTCTAATGTATGAATACCTTTCGTGATAGAAAAAAATATAAAACAATGGCGGCTATAAATTTTACAAGACATAAAACTATATATCACAGGCATTACTATGTCAGCTTACTCCAATTTAATTTATCCTCTAAAACTTATCCTCCTCTAAATTGTTAAATTACATATATTAGGTGCAATGCAGCCTTGTTAAAACAGTGAAACAAGATACTTGAAAAAAAAAGGAAGAACCTATGCCGATGTCATCAAGCAGGATAGTAATTACACCTTCCTTGGATTGTGCAGTATATTTATTAACCCAATAACTTTTTTCATGAGAAGCATGATCACCATGAGACCTTCAAAAGGGAAACATTCATTCAAGACTCGGCCAACTTCTAAATCAATTCCCTGGTGTTGGTAGAAGGACCAATCATGCAAACAATCTTTGTCTTCCTCCTAAATGTAGAATTATCTAAACCAAATGGAATTATCAAAATCTCATTAAAAAAACCAATCCTGAAATATTACATCAACAATAAAACCCATAAATGAGACTATATAAAGCCTGATATAACATGCCAATTCCAAAAACCTACAAAATTAGATAAAAGAGCCAAATAAAGACAAAAGAGAATATCTATGTATAATTGGGTTGAGCAGCTTAGGTTTTAGAGCCACTAATAAGATCAACAACATTTGCCTGAGCCTGAAACCCAGAAGGAGCATAATTCCAGCACTTATAAATCTAGTTAACGTGTGAAAATGTGGAAATAAGGAAATTGAATATGCTAAAAAACACTTTGAAACAGCCATTAATTTTTGATAACAGAGAATTTAAAAAAAACAGTTAGAGTATTACAGATAAACTCAAGAAAAATAAATCTTTTTCCAGTGAGAATTAACACTCTTGCAGGAGCTGATGAGCCAGACCAGATTTTTTGCAATAACTGGCAAATAAACTGAAACTAATGCAAAACATGTAGTATCATATTTCACTAAAATCTCAACCTCAATCCAAAGATTCACACACACATTCATATTGAAATGACATCATAAAAGATTAGTTAGTCTGAGTTTTCACCAAAGGAGGTTAGGCACATTAAAGGAAATAAGAAACACAAATGGGAGAGGAGAAATTGCAAAACCAATGAAACAGTAGATACTAAAGAAAGTAATGAGAGAATATCAGTTTATACTAGAGAGAAACATTATACCAATTATTGTTGCCACAGCCTTTAAATTCTTCCAACAAGATCTATACATCTGAAATCAGAATACCAACTTTGGAACAAGATGCAACCACTAGTCGAATTACTCACACAGCATACATATATGTATATGAAGTTATGAACTAGTATTTTAGACACTCTTCTACAATATTTATTTTATTTGTACACATAAAAAAGATAGTCTTCATCATCAAAAGATGCTTGCAATTGCTTGTAATTCCATGTTTCAGTTAGTAACATTTGGAATGTCGAAATCACCAAGAAGTTTTATTTTACAGATTCTGCAGGTACCATTGTTGCACCTGATGTGCTTCCACCATTATGGCATACCAATAGATTTGCCTGTTTTCTGCTGCTGAGATAGGCTGAGTACATCCTGAGAGAACTATCCCACCTCTTTCTTTCTCTTAATCAAAGTCCTCTTAGTAAACATAAAATCATCAACAAAACAAATTGATATCCCCTGGACAGAGATCAAAGGGATGAAACGAGTACAACTATGAAGGAGAGACAACGACCATAAATCAGGCTAAAAACAAAATAAAATTAAAAAATAGGGGTGACTAAGAATCTTCACTTGATGTTAATATTGCATTTGAATTCCAGCTGAAAACCATCTGCTATGAACATCGTACTAGCCATTACACGAGAAGGAAGTTTATTTAGCATCTAAAAGGTGGGGAAAGAGGTTAAACAAAATGTCATGCCAATTTCAACCAAAAAACAAGCTAATTTCCCATTAGTTAAAGATCCATGCATTGTACTCTACCAAAAAAATGCACCCAAGAACATTACTCATGCCCTCTTCAAATTTAATGATTAAATCTTTTACTGTGATAATTTCATTCAATGTACTGCTTTTAGACTTGGATAGTTGATAATAATAATTATTAAGAAGCATCCAAAGCCAAGTGCAACAAAACTGATGTATGCCCTTTGAATAAGGGCTAGAAGCATTATTATACAAACATGACAGGGGAATATTGAAATTAGCTCTTCAAACATGGACAATTTTAAGCCTGTGTAAGTATGGAGTGGTTATTTTTTAGTATACTTTCATTAGTTTGTATGGAGAAGATTCTTATCCAAGAGAATTTCCATGACTATAATCTTGATGGCAAGATGAAACTGTTTTATCTTTTGGGTGGGGGGCATAGTGTGGCAGCCAGGGATCAAGCACTCAGAATGGCATGGCATTTGCTACTTGAATTTACACGATTTCACTCTCCCACCTATACGTAGTAGCTATTGCCAAGAATAATTAGTTTTTAGTACAATGTGGAAATTAAATACAATGAAGATTGTGCCAAGGAAGTAGGCCCTACATTGAGAGCAAGTACAAGAGGAAACAAAAAAAAAAAAAAAGAAGTATGCATAAGACATAAATTCAAGGGACAAGTATGAGTACCACAATCATACCTCTCTGGTGAACACGATATACATTTGGGATTGGTGTCCACCTCAATATTAGTATATTACATTATTTTTATCATCTACTTCAGTTGACGGAACAAAGTATCGCAATATTTCGATATTGTAACAGTTTGTTAGCCTATACTAGTTGTCCAGTAACATGTTTTTTGAGAACAATTAAACTGGTTTAACACCTGGCTCAAACAGATATGATACGAAGAACATAAATCAACCTTGTTCCTTTACATTTTGCATTCACATAAAACATTAAAGATTGAGGATTCTGTATTTTACGGAAAGTTAGCAATAATGCAAAAGCGAAAAAACCATGAATGACCATAGAAAACGAAGTTGCATAACAAAACATGTCAATTCATTTCCATGAAATCAGCACGCATAAACACTATCTAATCAAAATGTCACCAAAGTGACCTCATCAAAGTTTGGTACTTATTTCAATAATGTGGACATACATTAATATATTATTATTGACCATCCTTCTATAATGCCTAGCTAGAAAGATAAGGGAGTTATGCTCTCCACATACTTACGAACTTTTTTGTACTCAGGAGCATCACCTTGGAATTGGAAACGACGCACAACCTGGAATTGGAAACGACGCACAAACTGGCCTTCAGAGCTATATGATTCCAAACTATCTCCTTCAAACTCTTCTTGTAATTCTTCTCCAACAAATTCAGCACCACCCTTCCAAGTAGCATAAATAACAAAGCTATGGCCATCAAATGGACCCAGGTTATACAATTTAGTCCAGCTGTTATCTTGTTCCAAAATCCACATATAAAACCTTGAATAATGATCATCACGAGTCCAATAGTTTGCAACAAAGGCAACAGAATCATTGACCTCGGTAATAAATTCAATTGTAATATACCAACATTCTTCACCTGGCTGCTTAATTTTGTGGAATTGATTGTTGCGAAAGTCAAAGGAAAGTATTTGACGTCGAGCGCTTTCAGGCTCATCCCTTTCCTTCACAACGTTCAACCAGTAACAAACCCCGTTAACAAAATAACTTTCTGCTAGGGGAGCAGGGCATGTAGTGATATTGTGATTAGGGAGAAGAGTCCATGAATTGGTTTTAAGACTATATATCTCAGGGGAGGGAGGAGGCTCAGACTCAATACTGAGCCACACAACCTTGGGCTCAAACTCATCGGAGTTAGGATCAAAGCCGAAACCCCGAAGGGAAAAGGAGCAATCGTCAAGGGTAGGGCCGTGAGAAGTAGGAGGGAGAACCTTAACCTCTCTGGTGGCAGGATTCCACAAAAGTAACTTATCTTCTTGATATACATCTCTTTGACCTCCCTCACAAATGGCTGCATAAACACAGAATAAGCCTTTGCAATGACCGTAGAGGTAAACATCTACCACTTGTTGATTGAAGGAGGCGCGTGAGTCAAACTCCGGAAAGAGGTATTCTATGTCGACCTCCTCATATGGTTGAGGTTCTGATTGGGATTCGGAGATGACTGTAATGCGGTTACCGTTATGGCAGAGCATGAGAAGCTCCTCCTTCTCTTGCATGAGGTTGTGGTGGTCGTTGATGAAAGTGGGAGTTTGGAACAAAGCATCCCAACGCCTATCGACACATTTGAATCGCAGAAGAGACTTCACCGGCAGCCTCACAAGTATATTAGCAATCAGATCATAAGGCACATCGCTGCTGTTAGGAAGAGCCATTGTCATCAAAGAGAGTGTATCGATTGATCGCTGTTTGTTTGTGACTTTTCTTTAGGAGACAGAGGAATGTCTTTTAATTTATAACAAGTAAGTATTCCCATGCATCGCACGGGTCCTTTAATCTACTATCTATATATAAAAGGATCCCTTTTAGAGGCATCACGTTTGCCGGAGAAATTTTCGAGACATCACGTTTGTCCCGTAAAGATTTCGTCGCACTAAAGAGTTTGTAGGTAGATAATCATTATCTCTAATCAAAATCTACTATCTATATATAAAAGGACCCCTTTTCGAGACATCACGTTTGCCGGAGAAATTTTTTGAGGCACCACGTTTGTCCCGTGAAGCTTTCCTCGCACCAGAGAATTTGTAGGTAGATAATCATTATCTTTAATCAAAATTACAATTTAAAATTAAATAAATTATTTAAATTTATTTAATCAGTATATGTTTGTAGGTAAACTATCTCTAAACCAAAATTACAATTTGAAATTAAATTAATTATTTAAATTTATATAATCATTATTTGCATGTGAAATCATTATCCTCAATTTGTTGAACAAATCATTATCCTCAAAAAAAGTATTTAAAAAATATTAAAAAATCGCTATATATATATATATATAATAGGCTCTCCCATTCAATTTTTAAAGTTCTATCTCATTCTAAGAATTCTCTTCTCCAAATTCTTTCTTTTATTTTTATTTTTTCCTTCATTCCTCTACTTAAAGCTCTTAATTTTGATTTTGGAGTGTTTGATGAATTACTTATTAGATGATGCATATTTTGTTATACTTTTAATTGGCTTTTGTTTATTCCTCTACTTAGAACTCTTAATTTTGATTTTTGAGTGTTTGATGAATTACTTATTAAATTATGCATATTTTTTTATACTTTTAATTGACTTTGTTTAATGTTAATTTCAGGAAGAATGACATCAAAGAGTTACTTCAAACAAGAGCATGACCTTGGTAAGTTGATTTTTTTTTTTGAAATTTTGGTAAGTTGTTATACATACTTACTTTGATTATTCTTTGTTGAAAGAATATGCAAATAATTTATCCTTTTCTCTTTTCGAAGAAGAGAATGGTTAAGGCTTCTAGGATTAAGAAGAAATACTCTGATCGTATTCCGGTGAGAAATAATTTTGGTGAGTCTTTTGCCTATTTGAAGAAACAATGTTTTTCTATTTATTTATGATTTTTTTTCGTTTTTGTCATGAGATAAGATAAACGATGAAAAAGATGAAAATATTTAAATAATAATAATAATAATAAATGTGATAATTATATTAAAAAATAATAATGTTAAAAAAATATTAATTTATCCACCAAATAAATATAAGAAATATCTTATAATATTATCCAATAAAAAAATCAGAATGTATAATTTTGGTTTAATTATATATAATTTTTCATATTAGATGTGATAATTATATTTAAAATATGCTAAATTATCATGTTTTTTGCAATAGAAAATATTTTAATTTATCTTTAAATCTACTCATAATACCATCAAACAAAAAAATATAAAAAAGTTTAATTTTCATTTCACTCTAATAATTAATCGTAATATCATGATAAAACGTGTTAATTCATCGATCAACTAAATAAGGAATACATTAATTTAATACTTATTTATATACAGACAAATATAATATTAAATATATAAAAAAAAAGAGCCAGCATTATATTCATAATAAAGTGCAATGTGTTAATCAAGATAGTCAAAAATAACAATTTCAATATCGTCTTCATGTTCTATGAAATAGTGGATATTCCAATTTATCCTTAAATTTTCTCATAATAACATTGAACAAAAAAGATCAAAATATTTAATTCTGATTTGTTTTTAATTATCATAATATAGTTGATAATCATATAAAAATATTAATTTATCTATTAAATAAATAAGAAATATCTAATTCTGATTTACTTTTGATTCACCATAATAGAGTTAATAATCATGTAAAAAAATAAAAATAATCATGTAATCTATTACTCATATTTTTTTAACGCATAAAAAGGTGCGGCCCAAGATTATCAACAGCTTTTTCTTTTTTTAAACAATAAAACAATAAAAATGCATGTATAATGTGATTCCGTCAAATCTTCATAACATAAACAACGACAGTAACTGTTCACAAAAAAAAAATAAACAACGATAGTAACTGTTCAAAAAAAAAAAACAACAACGATAGTAACAATTAAGCACGTAACAATAAAAATACACAATATTGTTACATTGTTAAATATTATCAGCCTCAAAACATAATTCATTATTTTTAAAATAATATTTGAAAATCTTGCTTACGCCAATTAGAAGGAAAAGGCGTGACAAATTTAATAGGACCCAAATTCATTTTATGAAAATAACGTTCAACCAGAGGTAGCAAAAAATTGAAGGCAATGACAAAGGAGTGACAGTGTTTTTGTCATATACTAAAGAGAAAAAACACGATAATGATAACATAAGGCAAGGAACTAGATGAACAACAAAAACATTAAAAAGAAAACAACATTATCTAAATGTATATTAAAAGATAACAACAACATTAAAAAAAAACAAGATACAAACTACAGACTCTAAATTCAATCAAAATCAATTTATTTGTTTTTTATCACAACAATTATGAAAATATAATAATTAATATAAAAAGTGTTATATTAAAAAACTGAGGGATTAATCTATAAAAAAAAACTTGGGGATTATTTGGTTAGGATATTCGGGAATAAAAAATTTTGATGCTATCCACAAATTATAAAAAGGAGATAGATTCAATACTTATAAAACACATAAGAAAAAGAATTTGCATGTCTCATCTAGAAATTTTCACGTAATACATGGAGAGATCATAATTCTGTATAGGTTGATGGGTTTGGAGTATACATCATAGCTCACAAACTTCCCTTAACATTTGGCACAGTACGTCAACTCTAAAGCTAACCTAGAAAAAAAATATATATTTAAAATTTAAATGATAATCATAATAAAAAATATAATAAAGGTAGATTATCTTATAAAAATGACAATTTTTTTTACATAATTTTATATTATTTATTATTATGAGCTCATTTTTTAATTTTACTTGAGACAATTTTTAAATGCAATATCGAAATTGAAAATATTTCAATATTTTTTTTTAAAGTAAAAAAAATTAAATACTAATAAAGTATAGATTTTTTCAAATATTACAAATAATATGGATATATGATTAAATATAATGATTATCATTTTGTAAAAAAATTGCAATGGATAAATACTTTAGTTATTATAATCTCTACAAAAAAAACTGTGACAGATTAAAAACAAAGGTACATACATTTCAAAAATTGAAACAAAAAATTCAAGATGATTAGAACAATTACGATAAAGATTTTTTAGGATCAAATCTTATGATTAATTTGAGATAAGATAAACGATGAAAAATATCAAAATATTTAAATATGAATAATAATAACAAATGTGATAATCATATTAAAAAGATGATAATTTATATTTAAAAAATTAATAAATTATCATGTCCCATAAAATAGGAAATATTTTGATTTATCCTTAAATATACTCATAATACCATCAAACAAAAAAAATCCAAAAAAAGTTTAATTTTGATTCCACTCCAAGTTCAATGTCGTTTTCATGTCCTATGAAATACGGAATATTCTAATTAATCCTTAAAAATTTACTTATATTACCACCAAACATAAAAGATGAAAATATTTAAATATGATTTACTTTTGATTCTTTAAAATAAAGTTGATAATCATATAATCTATTAAATAAATAAGGAAGATTTCAGATAAAAAGTGTTACTTTTTATTTATACAAGAAAGTACAATATTTCTCAACAAACTCATTTAAATTAATCTTTGTAAGTGTAGTGTTTGATTTAAGTCTCTGTCTTTTTGTATATATTTTTTTATTGTTGTGTAATAATAATTTTTACTTTAAAATAAAAACAATCTTTACTTTAAAATATTTAATATAAAAAATTAAATTATCAATAATCCGTGCATTGCACCGGGTGAGTGCTAGTTTGAGATATTAGTATTGTGTTAAAAATTGCATTTGACAAAGTATGAATAAAATATCTTGGATTAGTAATGTATAACGTTAAATTACTACTTAGTTATTAAATTATGTCTAGCCAATGTGTAGTTTATGTTTTATATCATGTAAATAAATTATAATTATTTTTTGAATTGTATAAAAATAAACTTTACTATCATAGAAGACAACAATTTTAAGTTTTATATGTAGTTTATATTAAAGAGTTCATTCAACTAATATTTATGTCGTGTTGACAGGTTAGGTAACGAGTTAATTTTTTGGAACAAAATCTTTTATTTGGTAAGATTCCTTGCTTGTTGAGTATTGTATAGTAAATTCTTCAAAACAAAGTACGTTTCACATGATAACTTATTTAAATATTGAAACTGAACAATGTTAAATGATCACCAAAAAGATAGCAATAAACATTGTATATGTCCAATATAACAACCTTGTAAATCAAAATTTAAAACCTAAAATTGAAAGTCCTGCTTTCATGACATTGCTTCCTTGTATACATTTTTCCAATACTAAATCCACTTAAAAATCTGTCATAGTAAATGGAATGAATAATCGTGAGGAATTATAGTTATTATCAGAAATTATAATTATATTATTGCAATAGAATTTGATAATATGAACGTAAGTTTAAATTATACCATTTTAAAATCTAATAATTTAATTTTGCTTGGTACGACTTTTAGTTATGGAGGTAGAAAATTAAGGAGTTCCATATCGTCGATGCCTAAGAAATTATTATCAAAATTGTCGGCGAACTTTTTTTTGTTGGATGTTGAAGACGTAGAAGTGATGTCATCATATCTCTTAAATTGATATTCAACTAAACAATTGTCCTGCTATAAATATCAAATCAAGTATAATTTTTAGTTCATTAAATTAATTAGTAACATTGAAATTAACATTATATTTATCTAATTGTTTTTCATTATTAAAAACTAGGTTAACATCAACAACAAAAAGACAATCTTTCAAGAGTTGATTTTCTAGTAATTTTGGGAATCCAAATTCATCATTCTCTTGCAATATGATACGTATAATATTAATAGGGGTAATTTGAAAAAATATATATTAAATGTTCACATTTTCAATATCATTGATTAAATTAATCAATTTTTTTAATGAGCATAAAATATGCGAATGAAATCTTATACATAAGGATGAATGGAGTATTACTTCTTGTTATTTTGATTATAATTATTAATATTCGTATTAGTTATAGAAAAGAATATAGAAATATTCTAAAATTGCAACTTTAAAATTATTTGCTTATATTAAAACTTCATCATTGTATGAATTTATATTTTTTATATATTTAGGGGATTTTTAAAAAATTTACTAAAATATGATGTTTCATATTATGCGAAATAATTATAAAAATTTTGAAATTTTAAAAAATCCAACTTTAAAATTACTTGCCTATATTAAAACTTCATAATTATAAATAAGTATATTGTCTAAAGTATCAAATAACGCATCATTATTTTCCACGATCAAAATCACAACATATTGTATATATTTTTCGGATTTTAAAAAAATGAATTAATTATGGATTAAATATTTGATTGTATTATGCTAAATCATTATACAAAATTATAGCTTATCTTTAATACTTATATATCTGTTTTTTCCGTTTTAGCCAAAATTTATTCTTCATAATGATGTTCTTTTTTAATGATTGATACTAATTTGCCTATATTAGAACTTGTTTGTATTAGAACTTCTCAAATTACAACATTATATCCGTTTTTTCCTATATTTTATTCCAATTATTTCAGTTTTTTCCGCTTTTACCAATTTATTAGACATTTTACCAATTTTTAATGATCATTAATTTTTTTCCACAAATACCTCTATTTATTTAACAATTTTAAGATTCTCAATAATATTAATAAGGGTAATTTGAAAAATACATATTAAATGTTCACATTTTCAATATAATTAATTAAATTAATTATCTTTATTAATGGACATAAAATATGTTCATGAAATCTTATATATATGGATGGATGGAGTATTACTTATTATTATTTTGATTATAATTATTAATATTAGTATTAGTTATAGAAATTAGTTTTAGTACAAACTATTGTGGGTCTAAGGTTAAATACATAGAAAAATTTTAAAAATGTCGAAGAGAATGAAAAGATTAAGAAAAGAATATAGAAATATTATAAAATTGCAACTTTTAAATTATTTGCTTATATTAAAACTTTATCACCGTATAAATTTACATGTTGTATAAACTCACGAGATTTTTTAAATTTTTTCTAAAATATGATGTTTTATATTATGCGAAATCATTATAAGGATATAAAATTAAAAAGATTCCAACTTTAAAATTAGTTGCCTATGTTAGAACTTCATAATTGTAAATAAGTATACTGTCTAAAGTATCAAATAAAGAAATCACTATTTTCTGCGATTAAAATTACAACATATTGTATAAATTTTCGGATTTTTTAAAAATTGAATTAATGACGGAGTAAATATTTGATTGTATTATGCTAATTCATTATACCAAATTATAGCTCATCTTTAATACTTATATATCCGTTTTGGCCAAAATTTATTCTTCATAATGATGCTCTTTTTAGATGATTGATATCAATTTGCCTATATTAAAACTTGCTTCAAGGGACAAGTATGAGTACCACAATCATACCTCTCTGGTGAACACGATATACATTTGGGATTGGCATCCACCTCAATATTGGTATATTACATTATTTTTATCATCTACTTCAATTGACGGAACAAAGTATCGCAATATTTCGATATTGTAACAGTTTGTTAGCCTATACATGTTGAAACTGAGTGTTGAAACTCATGGTTTCCCTCTTGATGTTTTGATGATGACACAACACATTTAAAAAAATTAAAAAAATCATGAAAAGATATGTCTTATGAAGATATGTCTTATGACTAACACTCTTTCATAATAGTGTTTCTAAATATAATTTAAAAAAATAAATTCTGAAACAATACTAATGCACCTGTACAAAATAATAAATTCTTAAAAAGTTATGTTTTATGAATTAACACCATTCCACAATAGTGTTATTAAATACATTATAAAAAAAATAAATTCCAAATAATACTAATGCACCTGTTAAAAAAATTCTGAGACACCCTTTCATAAAAATACTAATGTATTTTAACAATCTAAGACCTTATGTATAGTCAAACTCTATTATATTTTTGAATCCAAACCTTGAAATCAGAGAGCTCTTCACGAAATAGAGCTTTCACAAAAAAAAGTTAAAAAAAATAAAAAACACTAAAACATGTCACGTGTTTTGAAAATAATTAAAATTAAAAAAATTGATGTTACAGTGCATTGTTTTACTCTATAATTCGGTAAGATTTAGGGGTGCAATGTTTTGCTATATAATTCGTTTTTTAAGTATAAGTTAAAACAATGCAATTGAAATAATACATTGTTTCAAGTTTCAACCAATAAATCTAATTCGGTGAAAGTTCAAGGAAATGGTGCATTTTTCCTGAATATTATTAAATTAAATATTATATATATAATATATTATATTAAATTTTATATTTTTAAAATAAAAAAAATATCACAAGTGGTATGTCGTTTCAACATTAAAGTGGTACACTACACTAACTTGAC
Source organism: Crotalaria pallida (assembly GCA_037953625.1). Lineage (NCBI taxonomy): Eukaryota > Viridiplantae > Streptophyta > Magnoliopsida > Fabales > Fabaceae > Crotalaria > Crotalaria pallida. The sequence goes on from CM075655.1 coordinate 112,117,490, forward strand.
ACTTTTTGAAATGAAGATGTTATGTTGTTTTAACAATAAAGTGGTACATTTCACTAACTTGGCACCTTTTGAAATGGTACAAATAAATAAATATATAGATATCATTTTTATTTATTTATTGCTCCAATTGGTATCTGAGTATGAATATTGTCCAAATTAAAGTGGGCAAATTATATATCAAACACTATATTATTATATTTTCGAACCCAAAACCAAAGAGCTCCTCACAAAATGAAGCTCTCACAGTAAAAGTTGATAAAATAAAGGTCAATTAAGTATGTCATGTGTCAAACACTGGGTTATATAACTTGACTGTTGAAACGACCTATTACTTCACCGTTGAAACGACATATCACCTTACTATTGAAACGACATATCACTCTATTGTTGAAACAACATATCACTTCAATGTTGAAAAGACTTGTCACTTGTAATAACCTTTTTTTAAATTTTAAAAATATTAATTTTAAATTACTCAGAAAAAATAATATCAACAAGAGATATATTGTTTCAAATTAAATATCACCAAAAAATATATTGTTTCAAACTAATACATGATTGGATACAATGATTCGATATATATTGTTTCAAAATTTGACGTATATATTAAAAATATATATATACCTCAAATATGTCGCGTCTACAAAATTAAAATAAATATAGCGTTTGAACTAGTATTTGACTAAGAAATTCTCTAACTAGCTAGTGCGATAAAACTTTCTCTAACATCTAAAAACATTAGATTAAGTCAAAATAATCTTATTATCGTGAGATTTTTTTAAAACATTTTATTAATCTCAATCTTAGCCCTTAGGGCTGAGAATAAATTCCTTAAATTTGACAAGTTTTTTTGAAAAAAGAGTAAAAAGCTCGTCGCATGTATTAATAATGTAAAGATTTTTTTACACTGTGAGCACATTATTCATTATTCAAAAATGTATAGTTATTACTAACTTTTAAATAAAAATAATGAAAACAAATGATGAATGATACTTCCTCCGTTACTATTTAACTGTTTTTTATTGAAAAAAATTTTGTTTCTTTTTAATTGTCCTTTCCTTTAAATGATTTTAAGAGTATAATTATAATAAATGTTATTTTCATGTTTATCCCTATTTAATACAGTAGGGTATGGTTTTTGTAAGTAGTGGAGAAAAAGTAATAATTACGGAGAGAAAAAAGATATTGTGAGAAAAACATAATTAACGTATTGAAAGTTTTAGTAATGATTGTATTTGTGAATAGTAGTGTATTTTGTTTGAAACAAGACAAATAATTACGAACGAAGAGAATATATCAACAGTGTAACTTTACAATATCAATACATAAAAATTTAATTGAATATTTAATCTGTGAAGATCAAATAATGCACAAATAATTTAGCTCATTTCCACCACTACATCTGATTATATTATTCGATAAGACTCATGACTCATCTCAATCGGTAAATGTGAAAATTCAATCTAAATTTTAAACTAGTCTTATCCATGATACTAATTCAAAACGTACTCGCATACTCCCTTCAATCCATAAGTTATCATTTTTATAAGATTTCACAAATATTAAGAAATGAGTAAATGATATAAAATTTGATATGATTTGATTAAATTAACCCTATTTAATAAAATGAGAGAGAGTAATAATAAATGTTTAAATATTATATTGAAAAGAGATGAAGAAATAAGTGATGAAAAATAGAATGCAATAAATAAAGGTATGTTTGAAAAAAGAAGTATAAATGAGTTTTAGATTTTTAAATGATCATGACTTATGGGACAAAAAATCTTCAAAAGATCATAACTTATGGGACGAAAGGAATAGTGTTTTCTTTTCGAGACAACATTGTCGGATATTCCTTGCTAACAGAAGGTTCAGGTATAATTAGATTTTGAAAAATGCTAATGAGTATCCTTAATGCATTATAGTAACATAATTTATATATGTGGTTTAAATGTTTCTGATTAACAAATGAAACATACCACATGTAGGATGACTATGGATCGATTCTCCCCTCCATCGTTTCTGGATCCTATTTACTTCTTTTTTGTCATACATGACTTTTTCCGGTTTATTCAAGCGCGATAAGGAGTTTTGTTAATGTTGTTAGTGTAATTGAAAATGAATATTTTTGTATGCTTTTACAAAATTGAAATCCTTATGAAACCTTATTAATAAGACACAAAAAATGTACATAAAAGGAGAAAATGAATTTTAGTTTGATCATTTCACTCATTCTAATTTGTGTTTTTTTTTTATGTTTTTAAAAATTAGAAGCAATACAATCATCTCTATAAAAGTGCAATGTCCGAGAATAAAAAAAACTTTGATACAATAAATGTGTTTTTTGTATTTTAATGTTGTTGATTAATTATTAATTTTAATTGAATCTAGGTGCACCCCTAAATTTTTAATGGCAATTAATTTCTTCTGTCCTTAAACATCTTTACTTATTTAATAATTTTAAAGTCTTAATAATAATCATAAGTTAATTTTTTTTTTAAAAAAAACTTATCAAATGTGAAAATTTTTAATATCACTAATAAAACTAATCAACTTTTTTGATATCTTTAAAATCTTTTTAATTCATAACTCGGCAATTGAATCAATGATTAATAATTCTAATCGTTTAAGATATACATTGGACACGCTTATTATAATTTTTGAAATTGAATGTATATACACTATTTTTTAAATTAATTTTTTGTTAAATTAAAGGGGCCATAAATATTTCTCGCCCTAAGACCTAGCAAATACAAGACCGATCCTGGTGGGATCACTATATCTATACACTATCACAAATGAAGGTTTGTTTTTTTTTCTTTTCCACAGTTTGTAGGCTTTGCAATTAATGAAGCAGCTGTCATTGCACTAGGAGTACACTGCCTCAGCCTCCCCACATGAAGCCTCTCATGACTCCCTTTTATTTACCCGTGCAATCGTTTTCATCATCTTTGTACTGGAGCTCCAATCCGGTTCCAGCTTCGTCTACTTCAGCTTCACCTGCGGTTGTGGTGACGGGATGGATTCGATTAGGGACGAATAGTTGATGGCTCTCAATTCTTATGGGTGGTGCGGTGGTGTTGGCCTCATGCAACAGTCTATTGTTTTCTCTCTTCATCTTTCTTTTCATTTTCCTAACCTCCAGTCTAGCCTATTGTTTTCTCATACTTATCTTTGCTGCTTATTCCATATTGATTGTGTATTTTGCATTGCTGCACACACACATATATATGCTCTTTTTCATAAGCTTCTCTCATTTTTTTTTGCAGGAGATGCTACTATATTTTCTATGGAGAAGTTGATGGTTTCAAACCCAGGTTATTTTTTAGTATTTATCTTCTAAATAACTGGTACATTCCTTTTTTGCATTTTTTTTATGTTTGACTATGATTGCTTATGTGAGTTGTTAATTTTTTTTATGAGAATATTGGATGAATGGAAGATGCACACAAGGTGTTTGGTGAAAGTTCATCTTAAAGCTTCCACTCCCGGTAAAAGAATCTGTTAAACCATAATCTCCATATTTGTTGTGTGTTTCTGCACTCATGGCCAAACACTTGGCCAAACATTTGAAATGCTTACCATATCTTATGTATGACAGGTTGGTGATGTTAACCAGCAAACCAATTTGGTCCACAAGGCACCTAAGAAGGTATGAAACTATGGATCCTGATGCAGAATTTGGACACTAATTTCTTTTTTAAAGCGTAGTCTTCGCATTCATTGCTTTTACTTTGTTAGAATGTTACATGTTTTTGGTTTAATTCATTGGCCGTCCTTACTTTTTTTTACTATGTAGTTAGATTCAATGATTTTATTAATTTTCATATTTTTTCTATATTGTTCCATTCAACGTGAAGCTTGAATTTAGGTTTAGGTTTTCTCACATCCTAATCTCCATCTCTTTGTTTTATGCAAGTAGAGAATCTCTTTGTTCTAACTTTGAAGGTGACTTTCTTTGCTCTTGCTTTTACAATAAAATTTATCAAATTCAAATAGTTCAAGTTTAGTTCCTATTTGAGTTCCTAATGGATTCTGCCCACACACTTTCTAATGGGGTTTTTTTTTGTATTTTGTTCTTCACCTTATTATGCTGCTGTTGCTGCTGCTACGTTATGCTGCTGTTGCTGTTGAAGTTGGGAATCAAATGGTACGCTCTGTTCTGATAATTATATAAAATCTCAATAGGAAATTGGAATATTGATATCCATATAAGCATAATAGGATCTGATTAATGCTCTTGGTTATAGCAGTTAGGTTAGGCCAATTATGTGCTTTCTATAGATGCAAATTGTGTTTTATATATTATATTGTGTCTAATGTGTCCATTGATTCCTAATGATAAATTTGAGTGGCAAATGACACCTATGGCTCTTTACTCATAGAAAAAGATAGGGGGAAATTGTTATTTTAAAATAGTGCAAATTTTTTTTTCTGCTATTGAACTTTCTCTCTATTTTTTATTGTCTCTTTGCTATACTGAAAGGGTGGTTTGTGGATTTTTGTTTATGTTTGGTGTTGGCTTTCTGGTTGCTTGTGATATCATTACTAGCATTCTGCGATAAAGAAAAAAACAACTTTGGATTAAAGATATATCTCATACTGCTAAAAAATATACTAATTTTAGTTCAAGATTAAAATTAATAGGAACCCTCTCATCCACATCAAACTCTTTGAGTGTTCATGTTTGTGCGAATCCTAAACTCATGCTCAATTGGTCTATTCAATTTAGAATTTTTAATCCTTTTCTATAATTCTGCTTCTGAGAATTTTCTTATGTGTTTTCTTTCTAATGGAAGTTCTCATTAAGGGATTGCCACGTTCTAAACTCTTGGTTAAACAGCTCACTGTTCTCCAATAGTTATTGCACTGCTTTGGGAGTTTGTGTTACTTCCCTCACAAATGGCTACTATATAAGTAAGCTTTCAATTTAAATATAAAAACTTATGGAAGCAACTTCATAAATTTTCTTATTTTTTTAATGTCAGTTTATATATCTGATTGTGTATTCAATTATCTTACGAAACCAACATATTGATATTATTAGGTAACTGAGCCTTTGAAGATAATGCAGAGAACAGGGTCTAGCGAATGGGAAATTAGCAGTGACACTATGGCAGAAGATGACCTATATACGCAAGATGAGACTATAAACATCTATGAAAAACCTGCGAACAAGAAAAAAAAATGGAAAATGGAAAGCTTGCTGGTTTATTCTTGGTATCAAGTTCTTTTTGTTCGGTTTCCTAGAACCTATGTGTGTAAACTACCACAATATATCTTAAAAAATATTGCAATCAATAATTTCATATGACCATATCCTCTTACTTACTCCTCTTAATTATCGTCCTACTTGCTAAATAAAGAAATAATTGAATGCTTCTTATATTTAATTAGAAGGATTAGAATGTGGTATTTGTACCAAGAAATGAAGATCCTAAGATACTGAATTTTGAAACATTTTGTCAGGGAATGAATGTGTCGAAAGATTGGCATTCTATGGTATGTGTACAAACCTTGTGAACTATCTTTAGGGCCGTTTCAACCAGGGAAATGCAGACGCGGGAAATAATGTCGCAACATGGTCCAGAACATGCTTCATAACACCATTGATTGGAGCCTTTATATCTGATGCATACTTGGGAAGATACTGGACAATTGCCATTTTCTCAACTATCTATCCCATTGTAAGTTATGTTTAAGAGAAAAATACAACAAAGTTAGTTTCAATCGTCCTTCTATCTTTTAACATGATTCTTTTATCTATTTGCGATTTTCAAATAATTTCATCATTAGTTATAATGAACTGTTTTTCAGAACCTTTTCATGAGCAATAAAAAGGTTAAGCAAAGCAACAATTACCCTGTCACAATTTATATGTAGGTAATGACTGATGGGTTTGATGTGTTAAAATTATTGTTGATTGGTTTATGAAACTTTTTGGTAGAGTAGTTTGATGGTTATGCCTTTTTGCTCTTTATTAATTGGAGGTTGATGATTAATGGTGGAACCTTGAGATTGTCAGTATCATGAAATCGAATGTGAAATCTGTGACTGTGTGTTGTGCGTTCATTCTTGGGATGTAGTTGGTGTTCTTATGAATTTAGTTTTTGAATCCATTTTCTGAAGGAAAGAACCATGTTTTTATGTTAAAATTGACCCTTTTTTGATCAGAAGTATAAAATCCCAACTTGCCAGCAGTGTTGCTGATGGGAGGTGGTGAATGGATGAGACCTGTAAAAAAAAACTGCAAAGGTTCTGGGAGAAGCACTTTTTGATAAAGAAACTGAGAAACCATTTGGGCAAATAGTAATCATATTTGGCCGTAATAAGATCTTAGTATCAACCCTTGAATCTCTTGAATAGAAGGTTCCGGTGAAGGTAATTGGCTTCACTCCTTAACCCTCTTATATCTGAATGGAGTCAAGTTGAGATAGATGAGCATAATAGAATGGCAGCCACTGAAACTTTGTTTCTATATATGTGCAGGTTAGATGATTGGAGACTATTATGGCAAAATGGATGGGAGCCTGTGACTGCATTATTACAAAAGTACGTTAATTAATCCAACTAGCTCCTTATGTGTTACTTCATTTGTCAGCTACCATAAGCTCATTGGTTCTATGAAAATTTCAGCCTGGGCCAGGTACAATTGCAGAAGCATTGATCAGAGGGCTTCCCATAATCCTCAATGACTATATCCCCGGACAGGTGAGAAATTAAAATGTTGTGCTCTTTTCCATTCAGTCTTGTTTTTTATTCCACCCCTTATTGATTCTCAGGTGCAATGATAACTACAGGAAAAGGGTAATGTGCCTTATGTGGTATAAAATGGAGACGGTGTCTTCACCCGCAGCTCTAACGAAACAGCAAGAATTGTGGCCGAATGGTTCAGCACAAAATCAGATGATCTGGAAAGAATGTCAGAGAAATGCACTGAAATTAGCACAGCCTGAGGCCGTGTTTGACATCGTGAGGGACATTAATGAGCTTGCTTTGTAACGCGAGCTGTTGAAATTTCCATACATGCTGACCTCATCATTTACTAGCCTAATCTAAACCTTTAATTAATTCTGCATCTCTCACATTAGCCCTTTGTTTCAGTAGGGTTGACATGAACAGTTAGTTGTTAAGTTATTCTTTATCCCAGAGGCTTGGTTTTACTATAATAGGCTTCAAATTGTGGTAAACAAGTTCTGGTTTTTGAAGGCATGGTTTTTGGATTTGTTTAGGCTGCTTGTGAGGGAGGAGATGTATTGTCTGTATCCGTAAGCTAAGGTTTTTTAATTTGCTGCTGTACATTTCAGTCTAATGGTTTTTTCTTCAATTTCTTTCTTTGGAATTGCTCTTGCTTGCCTTTGAATAGCTCATCCTTTCTTCTCTTTAAGATTTAATAATGCTTTTATTTAATTAAAGGCTATCTGTTTTCTGATTTGTGCTTATGTCTTCATTGATTTTTTTTTTCCTTCAGAAACTACCCCAAAGTTCTTATAATGCTTTGGATTTGTTTTCTGTTCGGTGTTTGTCACCTGCAACAATCTTCTTTCCAGTCCATATTCTTGATTTTTATTGATGTCTAATGATTTCTTTGCCATCGTAGGTACTAGAGTTTACATTCTAGAAAATGGTTTGGATGCTGTTGATATAAAGTTACAAATTGAATTGTTGTTGGATGCTTTGGTTCTATGTGGTGCTCTTGAAGAGGTCATTTACCACATTGAATCATATGTCAGGGAGCAAGTACTCTAATGTTTATGATGTCAAAGAAAATCAAATCCTTGGAAGCGAAAATGGTTCTTTCTGGAGAAGGTTCAGATGAAATATTTGTCCAGAGATGAAATTTATCAGCACATCAATGAGTATCCATAGTGGAAAATGGTATTTTACCTATACTTTGTCTGCGTTCCTCTTTTTATTAGGCTTCCTAACAATTCTATTATTGTCTGTCTTATGATTGGATTGCCATCATTGTTGATTCTTTTAGTTTATATCAACTTTAAACATGTCATTCTTACTTCTTGCTTTAGTTTAATGGTTCATTTGTTTAATCTTTCTCCATAAAAAGTAATTGGAAATCACATTTGATATTTACATATTTGTTTGGTTGGGGTTTTGAAAAAAAGCTTCTGCTTCCATGGGAAGCTATAATTTTTTGGCTTCTAAAAAATCTTCCTGCCAAAGAGGAGAGAAATTGTAAAACACAACACATAATGTTTAATATCAAAAAGTGAGATATGCATTTTCTTAATAAAACACAACACATTCGTGCATATCCTCTACTCTACAGATACGATATATGTTTACTTTCTTGGTTGAAAAAAGCTATATTTCTACTAGCTTTTATAACCATAAAACAGAACCAGCGTGAAAGAAAAGTAGAGGGAAGGCATTCACAATGAAATGCAGGTAGAAGTAGAAACACTGCATATACAGAAGGCATATGAATTATGAATCCAGTAACTTGCTATTTGAAAACAAAAAGTTAGAAAGCAAAAAAAAATAAAATGTCTGGAAATACTATCTTAGCTCCAACTGGAAAATATAGGAGCAGTTTTGTGCACCAAAAGTGGAGCAAAATTTCACAAGGTTTTATAAATAGCACGGTTTTTTAAATACTATCTTTGCAGGAGATGCCACTATATTTTCTATGGAGAAGTTGATGATTTCAAACCCAGGTTATTTTTTAGTATTTATCTTTCATGTAACTGATACATTCCTTTTGTGCATTTTTTATGTTTGATTGATTGCTTATGTGAGTTGTTGATTTTTTTTATGAGAATATTGGATGAATGGAAGGTGCACACATTGTGTTTGGTGAAATTTCATCTTAAAGCTTTCACTCCCGGTAAAAGAATCTGTTAAACCATAATGTCCATATTTGCTGTGTGTTTCTGCACTCATGGCCAAACACTTGGTCAAACATTTGAAATGCTTAGCATATCTTATGTATGACAGGTTGGTGATGTTAACTAGCAAATCAATTTGGTCCACAAGGCACCTAAAAAGGTATGAAACTATGGATCCTAATGCAGAATTTGGTCCACTAATTTCTTTTTTTTAAGTGTAGTCTTCGCATTCATTGCTTTTACTTTGTTAGAATGTTACATGTTTTTGCTTTAATTCATTGTCTGTTCTTACTTTTTTTTACGATGTATTTCTGCTCCTCTAAATTTGTACATGCTTCCAAAATTGGATTCATTTTTGAAACCTCTGCTGTCTTGTTTTCAGGAGGGGGAATTTGATGCTGTTGCAGTAGTTCATTCTTATGAGGACAAAGTACCAGCCGGGTCTCACAAGACAAGGCTTGAAGATCTTAATTTATGTATTTTTTATCGATTCCTTTCTTTGTTTACCCATGGATTTTGCCTTTGTACTATGATGTGCTCATAAAGTGCTGATCATTCGTGCAGAGGTTCCTCCTATGGGGTTGTTCTATCCATCACTCTTAGTTCCCGATGTGTATCCTCCTCCACCTCGCACTTGGTTAGTGTGTTCAGCAAGTGCTCTGTGTGTTGTGAATGTGAGTATTATTGGGAACATTTTTTTGTTTACACAACCCTTTTGGTTTTCCTTGCTAGGTTTCATATGAGGATATTCTAGAAGATACATGGAATGCTGAATTTTCCCGAAGTTCTGACATGTCAGATACTTTCTATCCCAATTTAAACGGAGGATTACCCGTGTGGCTATTACTAACTGCATTCTCTCAACTGGTAAAATCTTAATCCTTTTCTTTATTTTATATGCATAGATTTGAAGCCTTTTGTCCCCACTGTTTGGTGTTATATTCACAAGGCGCATAGACATCCAGAGGAAATTATTTTGTCGCATACAATTGGTGAGTTGTACATGTTGAGCTCAGAGTAAATAGTGTTCTTAATATTACAAGTTGATCAGAAGGAATTTACACATTTACCTTTGATAGATTAGCAGGGTAGCTTTGACAAATGGTTTAGTCTCTGGAGTAGAAGAAAGGTTTGTTTCTATTGACTTACCTTAGCATATTTAGTTACTTAATGACAAGCTAATTAGCTTTGGTGCTGATGTTTTAAATGATAATTCATGCATTCTAATTAAAGTAAAAAAAGAAGTAGCCATTTGTATGTCATTTGTAAGTATTACAGTAAGCTCTCACTAAGGTTTGAGGCATGCCACCAGAGTGTGAAAATCCTCCCCCGAAAGCTCCCTGTATCTCCAAACAAGTGAACTGAGATTAGCAGCATCTTTGTTAGTGTGACAAATTCGAGCTTAAAGTTTGTTTTTATTAGTTATTGAGTTTGACATTCTTCTATGAGAGCAGGATATTAGCATTTGATGCTGGAATCATGGAAGGGGATGTGTTTATGAAGGGAATGTAGAGTGGTCTGGAGGGGGTGATCATTTGGTTTTGGGTGGCTATGCCACATTGCAGTAATAGCATTGTTTCTCTGATTGTCTTTCTTTTTTTATACTGTTTTCTGCATTTTTAGCTTCTGTCTGTTCTCTATGATTGGAACTTGCTCTTTGACATTGTTACGAACAGTTATTTTTACGTTTTCTCTGATCTCTTCCTCCACCTTTTAATAGGACTAACTTCCATTTGATTCATTTTTCATACTGGATACTGTTGGACTTATCTTTTACATTATCCTATTATCCATTTATCATTTGAGACTTGGATTGTACATGGTTTTTGTGACAAATTGTTGGCAGAAAGTAGTTGACTGAGGGTTTACATTTATGTGATTGGTTCCAGAAAGGGTAGGGGTTGTTTATCAATGAAGCCCTGCAGCTTAAGGGCATACTTACCATTGTGCCATGTTATGTTTTTGTGCTTTTGATCCTTATCCCTTTCAGTATCATCGATGTATAATGATTTTGATTTGGTCTTCACATGTTTTTCTAAATTTAATCCACTGCCTTTGTGTATGGAATCTGCTTCTCTATAAATTGAGCGTGTTTACCTCGGGGCAGTATACAGTTTAACAAAGTGTAATTTCATCCTTCTATTGGTAACTTCATTAAAATCTGGTGTGAAATTTGATGGTTTGGAAGACTTTTGAAACTTTCTGTGTTGCTTGCTTCCATTTTTTTAAGATTCCTATGTGTTGATAGTGCAACTGACTCTGCTATTGAATCTTCTGACTCTGATAATGAGTTTCAGATATGTGAAATCTGCACCACTGAGGAGGTAGCTTTTCTTTGATTATTATTTAAAAGCTATTCAATTTTTTTGATGCTGGATGCATTAATCACATATTTTTCTGTGCAGGAAAGGAAAAAGTTGCTAAAGTGTTGCTGCGGTGGTAAATTGCTCCATTTAGCATGCTTAATGCTACCAATTGGTGATATAGTTCCGGACGAGTGGTCATGCCATTTGTGCAAGGAAAAAACAGATGAATATCTGATAGCAAGACACACTTTCTAATGGTTTTTTTCTTTTGGTTTTGTTCTTCGCCGTAGCCATTGGTGCCAAAAAGAAGGCTTGGAGATTAGTGATACAGTTGGTAAGTAATTTATATTTATTTTGTTGGTTATTTTTGAATATTCAAGGTAAATGATGCTTAAGTTCCAACCTTGATCATTTATGCTTATTTTGGAAAGGCATTCATTGTTTCTAATCCCGAGTGTATCTTTGTTTTTTTAATTCATATCTGGAAAAGGAATAAGTCTGATAGCTGAATATTTGGTCAATGGTTAAAAAAAGTAATTTTTTTTAATAAAAAATCAGTTATGTCATTGTGATTTGACGTGTACTAAATAAAAGAGGCCATGAAATCTCAAATATTTATGATCAACTCTATTTTGTTTTTGTTGAAAACACTTTTTTTTTAGTAACTTTCTTATTAACCCAAACGGATAGGCCCAAAATTCATAGTGCTGATAATAAGAAATTTAAGAAAGCTGTATTATTTCCAACTCTCATGCCTGGATGTTGAATTCAGACTCAGTTTTGTGTAGATTTTGGTGTATGATAATTCTTAATCCTATAGAAGTTGTGGTTTAAGGAGACTTTGTTTGTGATTACTAGTGAGACTGTTGTGATTTTTCAAAATTAAATTAAATGAATTGTGTTTGAACGCTTAGTCACCATCTTATATTTTGGATTCAATGGTTGGCTATGCTTTGGCAAACTGACTTTAGGAAAGTTTACTAATTTAATAGCATGATTAGTCTTTAGTTCTAGATTTTGGTTATAAAGATAAATCGGATGGTTATTTTACCTGTGAAAGTACTTTGATCGGAGGGATGTTTACTAATGTAATAGCCCATGTATATGTGCATGATGTAGGTTTTTTGCTGTGGCCCCTCGTTTTGTGTTTGTGCTGATCTATTCAGACGTTATTTGCTTGATTATTGTGTTGTGTTTGTAACTCATTGGTATTTAAACATGTGCAACATGCTTGATTTAGCTAACTTGCTAATGTGCTTATAACTCATGTGGCAGTTAACCTGATCCCTTTTCATCCCCCATTCCAATGTCTGTAAGGTCTCCTACATTTGAACCCCTTGCCCAAAAAAAGATATTCGGGTATCTAGAATTTTAAGTATGGACATAGCTAGGCTATACAGTATTGGTTTTCTCACTCTGCAGTCTGCACCTTAATGGATGTTAGGTCCCATTGTATCATTGGATACCTTGATAGCACTTTAGTGTCTAGCTACGGGTGAATGTGTATTTTAGATATAGTAGTTTTAACATAATGTTGAACTGCAGAGATGCACTGGATGCTTTGCAGCGGGTTCGTTATTGTTGTGGGCGAATGCTTATGACCCATGTGGATGTCATTGAGAAGCTTTTGAATTACAACAGTAATCTCTACCTCCCATTATTATTGTTATTTTTTTTTTTTGTGTCAATTTTTTATTATAATTTGGTTCTTATCGATGGTACATTTGGTTGTAGCTCTGGAGTAGTCTGATCCCAGTTAAGGAGGGTTAAGGGATTATTATAGATGACAAAGATGTGTTGGTTGTGCTGCATGCAGTCATGAATGCGTTTTTGTTTTCTTTTTCCTTCTTCGTGTTGTATCCTGTGCCGGACAGGGCTATGTTAAGTTGCTACTTTTTTAAATTTTAGTCAGTGTGATACAAAACTCTTCTCTGATATCATATGAAATCAAGAAGGCTTATAGAAAGGTTGCAATGAAGAACCATCCAGATAAGGTTGGAGATCCTGAGAACGTAAACCTCATGGTTACTTAATTCTTCACTGTATTTTGATAAAAAATTACAAATGCCCTGTTCCTGTATTAGGATCAAATGTTCATAGTCTGACATCAGCTTCACTATATTTATTTAGAAGCATTTCATATTTAGTGACTCTGCCATGAACTCTACAAATTATGTTAAGGAGATATAATAGAAGTGTTCCATGCATATGACTGGTTCTTATATAAACTAATCTAAACTTTATAAATTCTATTCTTAAGGAAGCACATTTGTAAACTCATTGAAGTATATAATCATTTAAGCATGTGGACATTTATTTGTTATGTTTGAAATTCAAATTGGCATTCAGAGTCTTTTACTTGCTTGTAGTATATAATCATTTAAGCATGTGGACATTTATTTGTTATGTTTGAAATTCAAATTGACATTCAGAATCTTCTACTTGCTTATAGTAAAACAAAATCTTAATATGACGACAACTTCCCATTTTTATATGCTTTGCTTATTTTTTGTAATTTCGCATTTGATCAGGTTTAAAAATAAGGTTGAAGTATCAGCCATTTTAATTCTATTTGATGGTGATGGTCATTATCTGTTGAAGAGGTCTTGTGCTGGTCTGGTTGCTTACTTTAAGATGGTGAGCTAACTGCTGCTGTTTATTCTTCGTTGTCCATATTCTACCTTCTTTGATACTAAAGGATTCTTCAAAGCCTGATGTGTATCCTCCTTGACTATTTTTGCATGATGTTTTTCCAAAAGGGAGTATTATTCATTGAACTGAGTTGAACGGAAAGTCTTGTGTTTTGTGTTGTTGATTGACTGTTTTATTTTAAGTTTGAGCATTGAGTACATTTTGGAAAAGTTGCTTTAATATTTTAGGTTTATATGTTTCTAATAATGCTTAGAATTGGGACTTAACCATAATTTGAGTACTATACTATAGCCTTGCATGTTTTAGTGTAGAGTTGCTGAAAAATAAGCAAATTTGAACAAAACCTTGCAGAGCATCCTATGTTCTCAGAGAAAAGTTAGGCTAACGGTACAAGGAAATCCATTTGAATCACAACACATCAATTATAATATGTAATAGTGCAAGGAAATAGATTCAAGAAAGGTATTGGTAAAATTTGATAGCAAGAAACTAAATACTTATGCATGGTTGTGGTCACACACGTTCAACCACTTTATAATACAGCTAATTTCTTAAAAAAAAATCATTTCTTTTAAAAGTTATTAAAAGGTTCAATTTTTTTAAATAAAAAAAAGAGTTTTTATTATTTTTAATAAATTTGTATTTATTTTAATTCAAAAAAACCCACGTGACGTCACATGACATGTTACCTATCGACATGACAAAAATAGTGTGACATGTTGGTCATATATCATTTAAAGTGACAAAAGAATAATTTTTAAAAGTTTGAGTAAAGTTCAAGGACTCAAAAGCATAAAAAGAATTAAAAAAAAACTTGAAGGATCAATTCTAAAATCAGCGATTATCATATCCAATTTAATCACGTATAATTAGCTATTATGCGTGCAAAATTATTATGATTACAAGTTCAATAATACATTTTCTTACCAAAGCAGTAATTGCAGTTTTAACATTAATCCCTTCTCTATTGAATATGTAAATGTTTATAACATTTAATTTTAATTTACTCTTCGCAAATGATAAGTCAATTCAAAAATCATTTCAAATTATTGTGATAACTTACTTTGATATAATGTACATTACCAAAATAATTTTTGCCGCATGTACATTGTGAAGTTGTGGTCAAAGTTATCAAAAATAAATTGTAATTTGATTTGGGTTTATTTAATTTGTTTATTGATTTCTTCGCTTAATTCCCATATATTTTTGAATGATTATGACATTAAGGCTATGGATTACAATAAATGATTAATTGGTTGCTTGTGAGTTCATTTTAATGACAAGTAAAATGTTATAATCCATTTTCTGCTTTTTGAATTTTTTATTTACAAATTTTAGCAATTGTATCTTAAGTTTTTAATTATCTAACTAATTTTGACACAATACTTGTGCATCGCACGGGTACTGCACTAGTATATAACATTTCCATAGCAACCTCCTTGGATGCTGCTTGAAAGGATCGCTTTAATTTTTAAGCAAGGAGTTCTCTATGAAGTGAATTAGTCTAAGTCTAGAAGTTATTATTTGGGGATGAATTGGGGAATTGGCACACAATTTGGGTAAGAAGGGTTTGGGCAGTATGCCTATGATTATGAATGGGGAAGGATTGATATTAAGACTATATCCGATCCTATGATGGTTATTATGAATGAATGCAAAAGGAATCAGAATTGGATGATGGAAAATGTTGGGTTGATAGGCATAAGGAGTTGGAAGGATATTGATGATTTTTAATGGAAAAAGATTATGAACTATGTGGGTGACAGGCTAAATGCATATGCAATGAAAATCAAAGAGGATTTGGACAGCCAGGACTCTTCCTTTGCTCATCATGCCTAAGATTTCTTTTCCTATATATGCTGAATTATTCTAATGATCAAAGGGAAACATGAACTAGACTCAAAACAAAGTTGTATGAAAGAAGATGAAAAGATGAATATGGAATTGAGATATGAAAGAAAAACAAAAAATGGAGTGGACGCCACAATCTAAGAGATTGATAAGGTCATGGGGTTTCCACACAAGAGAATCATTCTCTTGATAATCGATCTTAATTTTAACCTGTGCGTCTGTTTAATTAGAGTGTGAAAAGTGAAAACGTTTGCGTGTGTGTGGATGGATGACATGTCACACAACATGCATCTTTGTTAGTGCGGAAGAATTCGATCATAGAGCAAACACAGTTAGGGTCTCTCAAATCTTCATCAGTTGCACTACTTGATGCAATTGGAAGCTTACAAAATGAACGCATGTGATGTATTTGATGTTGTCCAAACTGAATCATCACCTTGTCCTTGGGAAATTAAAGACATAATTTGAATTCCTTGTAGAGAATGTTTTTGCAGTTACTTTATAAACATAAACAACTAGGATATTGCTTACCAGGCATGCATAATGCCAATAGTAGTATACTAGTATGGTAACTAAATTATTATTTCCATCCTTTTATATGATTCCATCCTTAGAAATTGTAAAGAATTTTTTTTAAAAAAAAAATTTCAATATTTAGACTTTCTTGTGATTCAAATGTTTGTATGGGAGATTAATTATAATTATTTTTGCCTTGAAAATTGGCTTTACTAATGTACTTCATTTTTTATTTTTTATTTATTTATTTTTTAAAATTGCATCTTTCCTGATATTTCAAGTGAAAATAAACATATATATATATATATATATATATATATATATATATATATAGACAAGGTAGAGCTTTAAAGTAAATAATATTAATTTAGAAACGTAGATTACTAATTAAGCTATAAAAATGCAAAGGGAAATATATACGCGCAAGGAAGATGGATATGGGCTTGCCATAATAAACATGTTTATTTAATTAATAGATAGATCAGTTGCATACATGCATAATATATAATAATTTCAAGGACTTGGCAATGTTATTGGTCCAATGTTAAGGCAATTAGGAGTTGCTTCACTCGGTGGCTTTAGTATGGTAGGAGTTTCTAATTTGTTGGGGCTTACATAAATGTAAATTTCCCAAATTTCTCCTGAATAACAATTTATCTGAATGCTTCCTCCCAAAGCCTCCTTGAAAGCGGCTGATAGTGTAGGGATATCATAAGCATGTCCAACTACAACAGAAGTATCTGCATGCATGCAAATATAGACGACATTATATTACATATAAAGGCCTAAGAAAATAAATAAATATTTTTTTATCTTTGAAAATTTAAAAAAAAAATCAAAACAATAAAAGCAGAATAAAAAACTTACTCGCATCCCTCAATGCATTCACAAGTCCATAAATCTTGAGTTTATTAAACAAATTGTTGGTAGCTCTAAAATAATATAATGTTGCCTCAAAGTTTGTGAATACTCCGTGTTTCTCCCATTCATGCTTCCAAAAATCAACATTAGTCTTGTCAACAATGCTGGGCCAACTTTTAGCTAGAGCTGACTTCAGTGGAGGTGACCAGCCGAATTCATTAAATATTTTGGTGTTGTTAATAAGTGAACCTCCTCTGGTGTTCTGAGGCCAGAGACCGTGGATTTTGAACTGAGTAGGAGTAGGAACACGTCCGATACATGTTTGGACATCTGACCCATTCACATAATTCATGTTGCAAGTGGTCCTGGGCCACTGCAACGCTAATATGTAAAGGTCGAACCCATCTTTTGATACCGGTGGTGGTGGGGTCGGGGGTGGCCTCCTCTTGCGGGAGCCCTTCACTCCTTCAGTGGCAAAGTCCAAGTCCTTCTCCTCGACAGCTTTCAGATCATCATTAACAACATGGGTAACAGATGAGATGGTAGTCATTGTGTGAAGAAGAATGAGAAGAAGAATAATAAAAACTGTTGGTATTAACGACATTGTTGTAAATTGTGAAAAGATGTATAAGATTTGCGAAGAGAAATCTCTGCAGAGAAGATGAATGAAGAACACTGCAACTAGAGAAAGAGAAAACGGTTGAAGAGATTGAGTAAGAAAAATGACCACAAGGCAAGGCTATTTATAGTACATTGCTGGAACTAGCTACCAGCCAAGGAGGCAACCAATTTGGTGCCAAAGCTAATATCAAACCTCTAGCTAACTCACTAGACCAATTACAATTAAGCTATCCTACACTAACTTAATTTACATTAGTGCCATTACTTGCTCATTAAGTAATTCCTTCAATGCTATTGTTGCTCGATTGCTGCTGCTGCTCAATTTTTTTTGTCCACCCGGTTCTCTAGGTACTACCTAGGTACATCCGGATCTAACCAGAGTCACGTATTTGGTTTCAGTTCGCTATTGCTGCTACTTGGTGTTTAAAATTATGTGTTGTAGAAGGGGAAAAGAATGAGACTCCTTTTATAAGGAGACTCCCTCCTTATATTAGAATGTCCTTTTTTTTTTTCCTCTCTCTCGTACATTTCACGATTTAAAAATTAAAATCCCATTAAAGAATTATAAATGTTTACCTTCCTTCTGTTTTTATCCTTATTTAATAATTTGTGCACCTTAGAATTTATAATTACAAAATAAAAATATTATTCCTTCCGTCCCATAAGTTAAGTTCTTTTAGGCTCTTGCACATAGATTAAGTAAATGAGTAAATGATGTAAGAATTTTATATGTTTTGACTAAATTACCTTCATTTAATAATAGGAGAGAGAATAATAATAAATTTATGAAGACTATATTGAAAAGAGATGGGGGAATGAGTGGTGAAAAAAAGAGTAATAAATAAGGGTATTCTCAAAAAGAAAAGTATAAATTAATATGAGTCTTACTAACAAGTGCCCTAAGGTTACTTTAATAGGAAAAATAATCATAAGTTAGCATTTATTCTTCTCTCGAGAATCTCAAAAAATGCATTTTCCAATGTTTTTTATCTTTTTTTAGTTGCTTATCAAGTGCCCTTAGGGCACTTGGGCACTTGTTAGCATTTGCCAATTAATATTGAGTTTCTAAGTGAACACAATTTATGAGACAAAATAAAATTTCTAAAAGAATATAATTTATGAGACGGATGAAATAATAAAAGGAAAGATAGATAAGAAGTCAAATTATACTAATTAAGGGTTAAATGTAAGATGATCAGGCAACTTGTTTTTTGCTAAACCAAATTATAGTAAGTGACTGACACTTGTAACTAACCAAAAAAAATTACCTCATGTATGTATATTTATCATGTTTTGAGAAGATTTGGACATAATATTAGTTTAAAGAATATCATTAAATTAAAGTTAATAATTTATTTTCAGTGACTTGCATTGT
This sequence comes from Crotalaria pallida, assembly GCA_037953625.1. NCBI lineage: Eukaryota > Viridiplantae > Streptophyta > Magnoliopsida > Fabales > Fabaceae > Crotalaria > Crotalaria pallida. The sequence goes on from CM075655.1 coordinate 112,136,518, forward strand.
GATCATACATGAGTAGAATCTGACTATTTTTATGAAACTATCTCATTTTGAGGAAGAAGTTATGAATATTTTCTAATAATGTGAATGAAATCTCATAAAAAAGTCTTTATAATATTTTTTTTTCATCACTACTATATATTTTAATTAAGATTCTAGGCCCACTTGATCAATCTTATACTTTCATATAAAAATTGACATGTTGAAATAGACGGATAACTCCTAACAGAATGCATAAGAACATAAACCCCTATTCAAGTATTCACGTGTCTATATATATATATTGTTTTGCTCTATCTTTTGTTAAATTAGAAGTTCAATTATCTTAAATAAGGAAAGAAACAAGGGCCTATATATTAAATACATCTTCGTTGAACGTTAAATAAAAACTCTCTCCGGTCTCTTTTTTAAGTAAAAATAACTAACTTCATATCTATAAGGAAGTTAGTTGAGTGTATTTAATTTTTTCAAATTTTTTAAAAGATATACTCCCTCCGGCTCGAATTATAAGCAACAAAAAACATACTTCTCTTGGTTTAAAATATAAGCAAAATTAACTAACTTTATCAAATTTTGTTTCATTCCCAACGCCACTTTCCTAAAACATCTCTACAAAATTGTAATCTTAATTAATTTTTGTTTCATTCTCAATACTACTTTCCTAAAATACCTCTATTTTTTTATAAATTTAAGAAAATTAAATACAATCAACTAACCTCTTAATAAGCGTAAAAGTGGTTGAAATTGCTTATAATTCGAGCCGAAGAGAGTATATTATTTTAGTAAATTTACATTAAGAATGAAACAAAAACTAAATGATTCAACCACATTATGATAATATTTTAGGAATGATTGTATTGGGAATAAAAAGTTGGTTAATTTTTACTTATTTTTAAGACCATTAGTAGAATATTTTTTTTGCTTATAAATAAGACCGGATGGAATATCCATGTGGAAGGATATAACTTCTGTATTGAGCGGATAGTATTAGTGTTATTATTAAACAAATATGACCACTTTTAAAAAAAAAAAAAATTATGCTGCCAAATAATCTTAATCTTAACCTGTACGTCTGTTTAATTAGAGTGTGAAAAGTGAAACCATTTGCGTGTGGGTGGGTAGATGACAAGCATCTTCGTCAGTGCAGAAGAATTTCTTAAGTCATGGAGCACTACTTGCTTACCAGGCATGCAGAATGCCAATAGTAGTTATGTATTATTTCCATCCTTTTATATCATTCCATTTTAAGAGATTGTAAAGAATTGTAAAAAAAAGACTTTTTCAATATTTATATTTTCTTGTGATTTATTTAATTATTTATTTATTTTGAAGGGTAGGACTTTATTAAGAAGCTGAAAAGGAATTTTGTACATCCTTTTGGATAAGATGAGCAACATCACCAGGGGCTTCATCTATCCAACACATGTGCTTCACCCTGAAAGCCAATTTGGCTTGTCTATCGGCAACATTATTGTTTGTCCTTCTAGTGTGATACTAAACTACAATAAGAAAAAGAACTCTTTAGAACCTCACAGTCCTGCACTATGAGATGAAAATAATTTGGTGCATCATTGAATTCTCTCCAAGCATTGTATAGCTCTAGGCAATCTGTTTCAAACACTGAATTTAAGCATTATTGAATTCTCTCCACATAGGAATTTAAGCTGCGGAGCAAGTTGCATAGCCCATTTTAAGCTGCTGGCTTCTGCTTGATGAGATTGCATTACTCCACTTAGGAATTTAGTAGCAGTAGCAAGTGGCTGACCCAACTAGTTCCTAAAAATAACTCAAAATCTGGTACGGGAGATTTTCTTGTGATTTAGGTGTATGGGAGATTGACTATAATTATTTTTGCCTTCAAAATTGGCTTTAATAATGTACTTCAGTATTTAGACTTTCGGGCTTGATATAAAAATGTTTTGGGTTAAAACTTAAAAGATATAATTGAATTAAAAATACAATGGCTTATTATGTGGGTTAATTAGTTTTTAACTGTGAAGCATGAATACCTCTTCGATAGCGTGTCTTACTCTCGGACATGCATTTTACAAACTCTAACACATTTTTTTGGTTTACATTGGAGGTCTGGGACTAGAACCCATGACCTAGGGGAATGGGAAATCCTAAGTGTCCCTGCAGCCACCAACTGGGGCTGTCTTAAGCGGACACAAACACATCTAATCAATACTCCAAATTAGCTTAGACATTTTCTATGCACTTGAAAGTTAAAAAAAATAAAATAAAATTGTACAACAATTCGACAATTCATTTTTCAGGTATTGAGTTAGTTGATTAAAAATATAAGAAGGTTCTTTTTTATTTTATGGTTTTTAAAGGAGAAAGTGTTATGCTATCATTGTAAGGTTATGTCGCTTGGTATATTTTTGTGAGGTTTATTGCCATTGGAAAATATACAAGAGTTTATTTACTCTCAATCTTTAAGGTCTAGTATAAAAAGTTACCGAAAATAATAGTAAAAAGATTTTGGAAATCTAAGTTCAATATATTTTAAGTATTAAATATTTATTTTTTCAAAGTAAATATGTTTTTTTTAGTGTTGAGGTTTAAAAAATTTAATTCGTAAAATACTGATTTTTTGATCTTTTGCTATATCAATATTTAATTTTATTTAATATTATATGTTCATATATAAATAAAAATTTATTTATTTATTGTATAATATCCGTGTGTCTTATATTTTGGCCATTGGCTGGGTCTAAATATTAAATATTTGTGTCCGAGGTGTCCGTATAAGAGCTTGGGAAGCTAGCCTTTTTATTTAGTTTTGTTTTTTCACCTAATGTATCCAATGACATGATAATTTGGTACTAATTTACAAAGGAGGGTGTGTTTATGAATAAAGTGAGCTAAAATATACCAACCACAAAGGCTATGATATGGGTAAAATGGCCCTCTTACATTTAGGAGGTTTCCAGAAAAGCAAGAAGAAATTGGAGAACATTCATGAAAGGAAGACCCAGATGGAAGAGCCAAGGGGATCAAGCTAAGCACAAATGCACAATTAAATATAGAAACTGTAATGAATATTAGACACAAAAGTTTGGTATTACAGAGAGATACAACCAAAAAAAATCAATTCTGAACACTAATATGTAATTAAAATTAATTGTAAAATACTTTCTTCAAATATATGCCATGTATTTCTGACGTTTCAAAAACTCAAGTAAAGCATATCACATGGTTATTAGTCATCTTATGCAACTACTAATAACCCAAATGCTAAATCAAGAAATTAGGAATACTTATCTGTTTAAAATCAATTGAAAGCAATGTTATCTTGACGTATTTCTTATTTTTTTCATACTATAAATAGAAATAAAGTGCAAATTAGACATCCACCAAGTTCAAGATAAAGGCTAACGAGTCTATTTCAAATCTATTTTTTGATAATGTGCGTTTGAAAGTTGATATTTTTGCATAGCCACGCGTAGAAGATAAACTACAATTTTGGTTTTTGTTTTTTAATACTGCTAGTTGAGTTTTATACTACAAGCTAATATGGTTCATATGGAAAGATGGAACTTGAAGCCAAAGTAATAATAATTAATAAGTAGATGCTACCAATTATGGAATTTCAAGCAAAATGTTGATAATCAGCTAGGAATGAATTATATAATTGCACGCAGATAATAAACCAATTTAACTAATAATAAGCTTTTTCACAGGTTTGACATTGCATATATGTCCTGTTCTCATTGAAAGAATCAGAATTTTATTTTATAGTGAGGACAAACTCAATATCATGATTGCCATCAAGCAGGATCGTAATTACATCTTCCTTGGATTGTGCAGTATATTCATTAACCCAATAGTAACTTTTTTCATGAGAAGCATGATCACCATGAGACCTTCAAAAGGGAATCATTCATTCAAGACTCGGCCAACTTCTAAACCAATTCCCTAGTGCTGGTAGAAGGACCAATCATGCAAACAATCTTTGTCTTCCTCCTAAATGTAGAATTATCTAAACCAAATGGAATTATCAAAATCTCATTAAAAAAACCAATCCTGAAATATTACATCAACAAAAGAACCCTTAATTGAGACTATCTAAAGCCCGATATAAGTATAACATGCCAATTCCAAAAACCTACAAAATTAGATAAAAGAGCCAAATAAAGACAAAAGAGAAGATCTATGTATAATTGGGTTGAGCAGCCTAGGTTTTAGAGCCACTAATAAGATCAACAACCTTTGCCTGAGCCTGAAACCCAGAAGGAGCATAATTCCAGCACTTATAAATCTAGTTAACGCATGAAAATGTGGACATAAGGAAATTGAATATGCTAAAAAACACTTTGAAACAACTATTAATTTTTTATAACAGAGAATTTTAAAAAAACAGTTAGAGTATTACAGATAAACTCAAGAAAAATAAATCTTTTTCCACCGAGAATTAACATTCTTGCAGGAACTGATGAGTCAGACCAGATTTTTTGCAATAACTGGCAAATAAACTAAAACTAATGCAAAACATTTAGTATCATATTTCACTTAAATCTCAACCTCAATGCAAAGATTCACACACACATTCATATGGAAATGACATCATAAAAGATTAGTTAGTCTGAGTTTTCACCAAAGGAGGTTAGGCACATTAAAGGAAATAAGAAACACAAATGGGAGAGGAGAAATTGCAAAACCAATGATGAAATGCAAAACCAATGAAACAGTAGATACTAAATAAAGTAATAAGGGAACATAAGTTTAGAGAGAAACATTATACGAATTATTGTTGCCACACCCTTTATCTTCTTCAGCTAGACCACAACTGATTCAACTCTGCCATCACGGTCGCTGCCCTTGTTGTTGTTGCCTCCATTAAGAATGCCAACTTCTTCCAACAAGATCTATACATCTGAAATCAGAATACCAACTTTGGAACAAGATGCAACCACTAGTCGAATTACTCACACAACATTCATATATGTATATGAACTAGTATTTTAGAGACTCTTCTACAATATTTATTTTATTTGTACACATAAAAAAGATAGTCTTCATCATCAAAAGATGCTTGCAATTGCTTGTAATTTTTTGTTTCAGCAATAACATTTGGAATGTAGAAATCACCAAGAAGTTTTATTTTACAGATTCTGCAGGTACCATTGTTGCACCTGAGGTGCTTCCTCCATTATGGCATACCAATAGATTTGCCTGTTTTCTGCTGCTGAGACAGGCTGAGTACATCATGAGAGAACTATCCCACCTCTTTCTTTCTCTTAATCAAAGTCCTCTTAGTAAATATAAAATCATCAATAAAACAAATTGATATCCCCTGGACAGAGATCAAAGGGATGAAACAAGTACAACTATGAAGGAGAGACAACGACCATAAATCAAGCTAAAAACAAGATAAAAATTAAAAAAATAGGGGTGACTAAGAATCTTCACTTGATGTTAATATTGCATTTGAATTCCAGCGGAAAATCATCCACTATATAATCATCCTCTTATCCGCTGCATGGAACCAAGGGGATATCAAAGTCTCAATTTAAGCATAAGCTTCAATTACCAACACATTGCTAACATTGGCGTCAACTCAAACTAGACCAAACAACCCAGAGATAAATGCACTTAAAATTGAAACTAAAGTTCAAAGATAAGTCTAAAACATAGCTTTGAAGATGATATAATGGGTCTGAGCTATGCGCAACCAACGAATATATCAAGTTGCAAGTTCAAAAAATAAAGTACTGGACCTTTTAATTCAACCTCAAAGTTAAGTGTCAAAATAAATCTCAAAATCCAAATTAAGTGCAGATATATCCCAAAGAATGAATTCTTAACAAAAACATCATTCCAATTGACAAGTCGAAGCATTGATCTAAATGTAAAACTAACATCTATTTACCATCAAGAAACAAGCAAAAACCACCCTAGGCATATTTAAGCATAAAATTAGTTACTTGTGAGTTATAAAAATCTAATCTGCTTGGTGCAGCAGAGAATTTCAGCACCTTATACTTCACTTTGAATTGTCAAAAACTCTGATTCTTTTTGCTACACTATATTAGGTATATGATAGCCAAACAATGCCAAACTCTAAATAACAACATGAGGTAAATTTAATATTGCTAAAAACTGAACTAAAATTTTGGACAGCACCTAAAATTGACAAACCAGAATTTGTGTTCTTATTTTGGGTATCAAATGATCATGATTCAAAGGTTGAATGATGTATCCACTTGACCAAAAAGGAAAATAGCATGCAAAAGAAACTATCTAACAAAACAGTGTCTAGCATTGTGTCTCTATTGCTTTCACTATCAAAAAATGGTGGAGTATATGTCCTAAGCCCCTTCCAAATTCTCCCAAAGACAAGTATGATGAGAAATCGCGTAATTGAAGAGAAAGGAGAACAAATTGATTTGAAAAATAAAAATTAATTCGTGCGTGACTTGGGGAGAACAGAACGGCAGCGGCGGCTGCTGCTTGCTGTTGTCGCTGAGTTAAGGTAAAGAAGGGTTAGTGATGCAACCTTATTGGGAAAATACTGGTTTGGGAATCGCGTTAAATTATTTCCTTTTTCTTTTCAATTTTTTTAAACTATGTTTGCCTTTACAGTATGCTTCTAAATATTTGCAACCACCATATGTGTCGTTGCATTAAAGCTTTGAACCCTACTGCAACGACTCAATTAATTTGCCAGCAACAACATTTTGCAACGACATAATTGCAATACATGGTTTTTCTTGTAGTGATTATATGAACATCGTATTAGCCATTACACGAGAAGAAAGTTTATTTAGCATCTAAAAGGTGGGGAAAGAGGTTAAACAAAATGTCATGCCAATTTCAACCAAAAACCAAGCTAATTTCCCATTAGTTAAAGATCCATGCATTGTACTCTACCAAAAAATGCACCCAAGAACATTATCCATGCCCTCTTCAAATTTAATGATTAAATCTTTTACTGTGATAATTTCATTCAATGTACTGCTTTTAGACTTGGATAGTTGATAAAAATAATTATTAAGAAGCATCCAAAGCCAAGTACAACAAAACTGATGTATGCCCTTTGAATAAGCACTAGAAGCATTATTATACAAACATGACGGGAATATTGAAATTAGCTCTTCAAACATCGACAATTTTAAGCCTGTGGAAGTATGGAGTGGTTACTTTTTAGTATACTTTCATTAGTTTGTATGGAGAAGGTTCTTATCCAAGAGAATTTCCATGACTATAATCTTGACGGCAAGATGAAACTATTTTTTCTTTGGGTGGGGGGCATCGTGTGGCAGCAGGGATCAGGCACTCAGAATGGCATGGTAATTTGCTACTTGAATTTAGAGGATTTCACTCTCCCACCTATACATAGTAACTATTGCCAAGAATAATTAGTTTTTATTACAATGTGGAAATTAAATACAATGAAGATTGTGCCAAGGAAGTAGGCCCTACATTGAGAGCAAGTACAAGAGGAAACAAAAAAAAAAAGTATGCATAAGACATAAATTCAAGGTACGATCATGAGTACCACAATCATACATTTCTGATGAACATGATATATATTTGGGATTGACGTCCACCTTAATATTGATATATTACATTATTTTTATCATCTATGTCAGTTGATGGAACAGAGTGTTGCAACACTTCAATACTGTAACTGATTGTTAGCCTATACAAGTTGTCCAATGACATGTTTTTTGAGAACAATTAAACTGCTGGTTTAATACCTAGCTCAAAACATATGATAATAAGAACAGAAGTCAACCTTGTTCCTTTACATTTTGCATTCACATAAAACATTAAAGATTGAGCACTCTTAATTTTCCGAAAAGTTAGCAATAATGCAAAAGTGAAAAACCATGAATGACCATAGAAAACGACGTTGCATAACAAAACATGTTTATTCATTTCGATGAAATCAGCATAAACATTATCAATAATATTTTTCTGATTTTTGACTCCACTTAAAGTCTGACACATTGATTAGAACAACTTAAATTAGAAGTTTCACAAACTCAAATTGGAACTACGTAGAGTGAGACACATTAATTCTATTGCAACTATGTCATACACTGTTCATGTATGACACACAAGAATCATTGAATCAAAGCATCATAAGATTCACATCATATCCAACATCGACTAATTGCACTAGCACTACAAGGTATATGGAATAATGAAGATAAGCACAAGTGCACAACTACCACTTGAATGGGTAAGGAAAACAGGGAAAACAATACATCTCCCATAAATCAAACTCAAACTCATCACAAAGCTGCAAATTAGAAAAAGTGATAAAAATTGAACCAGAGCAAAAGAGAATCACAGTAAAGGAAGATAAAACGACAGTGAAAAATGAAATTGGGAACCTGAACACACAGAACGAAGAGATTGAAAGAGAAGTTTTGTGAGTGCTCCATGCGTACACAGAAGAGAAAGTGGTGTGGTGAAGAATACATGGTTTGGCAGCGCTTACGAATTGAGATGGGCTGGAGTTGGTGAGGAGCGATAGGAGAAGAAGGTCGTGAGTGGCCTGAGGAGGTAAATGGAGAGGAAATAAAAGATATAAGAGGAGGGATAAGGATTTTAAATTAATTACCAAGGGCTTTGCCAAGGGGCAACACCCTCTGTATTGTTTTTTACGTTATCGGTAAATTCATAACAGTTGTCGAAATTCAGAGGATAAAACTTATAATAATAAAATAATTTACCTTGGAATTTAAAGTATCGTACACGAAATTTTATAAAATCATCATGCTAGAATTAGAAGATCACCTTTACATTCAGTTCAGCTATTTCAACATCATCACAAACCTCTAATACCAAAGCCGTGTAAATAGCAGAAGCAGCAGCAAGCAAATAGCAATAGGCTTATAGGCACCAATGCTTTGTAGCAAATAAAGCAACAGCATACAGCAGTAGCAAACAAATAGCAGGAGCAACAGCATACAGCAGCAGTAGGCACCAATGCTTTGTAGCAAACATCAATAGCATTATCAGACAGCAACAAGCAAATATCAGTAGCTATAGCAAGCGAATAGCAAGAGCAGCAACACACAAACAGCAGAAGCAACAGGAAACATAAAGAATCAATAAGAAAAACTGGAAAGAAACATCTTGTTCTAAGTGACTTGTACAATAAAAAAAATGGGAGAGTAAAAAACATATTTAAATATGACCCTTCTCGGGTTATGTCAAAGTGCATATAACTTTATGTCAAACACCTAAAGTGCATTTCTAATCCAACAAATATGTATATGAACCCAATCTACACAAACAGCTTAAAATAAAGCTCGGTTTTCAAAATAAAGAAATGAGATACCTCTAGCATACTACATAAGTTTCAAATTCTTGATTAATTGAAGTGCAATAAATCAAATATGCTCAAACTTAAATAAAAAAGAAAAACCAAAGCCAAATTGAAAGATTTCTAAGAAGCTAAGTATGTAGGAGAGTTTTCAGCTAAACCTCTCCATATCCAGCTAAATATCAATTTGAAGAATTGTAACACCAGTACAGTACCTGGCAAAATAACATTGCAGACCTTAATTAATAAGCAAAGAAATGGAACATCAACAAATTATTCAGTTAAAATTTTTCATTTCAATCAAATATGAGGACATTGATACAGATACACTAGCCGATCCTTTCTTTCCAGTTCAGCTTCTCTAGCCTGAAGTTCCTTCTCCTTTGCTTTGATGTTTTAAAGTTAAAAAGGAGATAATTAAATCTTTAAATCTTTGGTCAACAAGCATTGACACAGATACTTGTAAAATTTATTTCAAGAAACATTTAGATTGTTTTTGTGCTTAACTGGACCCAATAAAGATGCAACTACTAAAAGCAAATTCAATCATTTAAGGGCCACTTCCATATTGCCAAACATCATTTCAATTAATTTAATCATTAGTCCACTTCTTAATTAATTTTTTCATTTCCCTCCAATATGCATATCTCCAACCAATTCCATCATATAATAGCCAAAAAAGACAATGCATGTAAAGGCCATGTTACATGCAAATAGGTGGTCCCAGCCATCCTTTTCATTAATCCAACAAATTCATCCATTAAGTCTTAGCAAAATAGATATTCATATGTTACTTCAACAATTTCTTACCACCACTTTTTTATTTTACATGCAGAACTTAACATAACATGGCAAAGAAAAGATCAATATTCCTCTCCGGGTATCATTCTAAGCAGCCAAAATTTGCAAGTGCGAGAGAGAGATAGCGGCAGCTGGCCTAAACCAAGAATTAACACCACCATTACCAATAGTGTTGTTACCTGCTTTGAAAAGAGAAGTGAGGTACTGGTTTTATAAGGGCTGGCATCTCTAGAGTGGCTTAAACTTGTGATAATTATTCTCAGGTCATTACTAATATCCCACTCATGCCAAAAATAAAATCAGAAATTCATTCAAATAATAAAAAGATTATAAGGTGGAAAAAGTGGTCAGACTACCATCTACATTATGGACCATGTTAGCCAAGTAAAGCTAGTTATGTGTGCAAATGAACACACTATTCCTAGGCACTGATTATTTATGTCATTCTGCGACCAGTTGTCATGACGTGAGTGCCATCCCATAGGGGTTGAGGAGACAACAGAGAAGCAAAGGGAAGTATAGTGGACTAATGAATGTATCTTCCACATCTATAATCCAATCCATGCCCTGCTGCAACAGGTCCTCTTCTGCCGAGGAAGGAGGGGAAACACTTTTTGCAGCTCCCACTCAACATGACCTTGCCTTTCAACCTATGACTGTATCAATTGGTCAAGATTTCCACAACAACTACTTCGAAGGAGGTTTGAGACACTTCTCCTGCAAAAGGAAAGAAAAATTACTTAATTACATTATTTTTCATTTTAAAGGGAGACCTATTGAATCTGTCGAGTCAAACCTGCATACCTACTTTGCTGTTCTCTGTGTTCGACAAGTTACACATTGTCATCATCTAGAAAATAAATTCTACCATCTTGTGTTAATTCATTATCAAAAGGTGCTCCAAACCAAATTTCCATAGCCTCTTGAAAGCTGTCATCTTCTTGACAAATTGATTAGGTTTTATTATAATGAGGAAACATAATGAAGATTGTTCCAAAGAAGTAGGCCCGACATTGAGAGCAAGTACAAAAGGGAAAAAAAAGAAGAAGTATGCATAAATTCAAGGGACAAGTATGAGTACCACAATCATACCTCTCTGGTGAACACGATATACATTTGGGATTGGCGTCCACCTCAATATTAGTATATTACATTATTTTTATCATCTACTTCAGTTGACGGAACAAAGTATCGCAATATTTCGATATTGTAACAGTTTGTTAGCCTATACTAGTTGTCCAGTAACATGTTTTTTTAGAACAATTAAACTGGTTTAACACCTGGCTCAAACAGATATGATACGAAGAACAGAAATCAACCTTGTTCCTTTACATTTTGCATTCACATAAAACATTAAAGATTGAGGATTCTGTATTTTACGGAAAGTTAGCAATAATGCAAAAGCGAAAAAACCATGAATGACCATAGAAAACGAAGTTGCATAACAAAACATGTCAATTCATTTCCATGAAATCAGCACGCATAAACACTATCTAATCAAAATGTCACCAAAGTGACCTCATCAAAGTTTGGTACTTATTTCAATAATGTGGACATACATTAATATATTATTATTGACCATCCTTCTATAATGCCTAGCTAGAAAGATAAGGGAGTTATGCTCTCCACATACTTACGAACTTTTTTGTACTCAGGAGCATCACCTTGGAATTGGAAACGACGCACAACCTGGAATTGGAAACGACGCACAAACTGGCCTTCAGAGCTATATGATTCCAAACTATCTCCTTCAAACTCTTCTTGTAATTCTTCTCCAACAAATTCAGCACCACCCTTCCAAGTAGCATAAATAACAAAGCTATGGCCATCAAATGGACCCAGGTTATACAATTTAGTCCAGCTGTTATCTTGTTCCAAAATCCACATATAAAACCTTGAATAATGATCATCACGAGTCCAATAGTTTGCAACAAAGGCAACAGAATCATTGACCTCGGTAATAAATTCAATTGTAATATACCAACATTCTTCACCTGGCTGCTTAATTTTGTGGAATTGATTGTTGCGAAAGTCAAAGGAAAGTATTTGACGTCGAGCGCTTTCAGGCTCATCCCTTTCCTTCACAACGTTCAACCAGTAACAAACCCCGTTAACAAAATAACTTTCTGCTAGGGGAGCAGGGCATGTAGTGATATTGTGATTAGGGAGAAGAGTCCATGAATTGGTTTTAAGACTATATATCTCAGGGGAGGGAGGAGGCTCAGACTCAATACTGAGCCACACAACCTTGGGCTCAAACTCATCGGAGTTAGGATCAAAGCCGAAACCCCGAAGGGAAAAGGAGCAATCGTCAAGGGTAGGGCCGTGAGAAGTAGGAGGGAGAACCTTAACCTCTCTGGTGGCAGGATTCCACAAAAGTAACTTATCTTCTTGATATACATCTCTTTGACCTCCCTCACAAATGGCTGCATAAACACAGAATAAGCCTTTGCAATGACCGTAGAGGTAAACATCTACCACTTGTTGATTGAAGGAGGCGCGTGAGTCAAACTCCGGAAAGAGGTATTCTATGTCGACCTCCTCATATGGTTGAGGTTCTGATTGGGATTCGGAGATGACTGTAATGCGGTTACCGTTATGGCAGAGCATGAGAAGCTCCTCCTTCTCTTGCATGAGGTTGTGGTGGTCGTTGATGAAAGTGGGAGTTTGGAACAAAGCATCCCAGCGCCTTTCGACACATTTGAATCGCAGAAGAGACTTCACCGGCAGCCTCACAAGTATATTAGCAATCAGATCATAAGGCACATCGCTGCTGTTAGGAAGAGCCATATGAAGTTGAACAACCCAAACTAATTTCGCAGAAGGTTAACACTAGTAGAGTAGTTCAGGAATGAGAGAGAAGAGAAGAGTTACCTTTTTTTGTGAGCCATATACACCGAGGGAGGGAGGGAGGAGTTGGAATGAACCTCTGATCTGGTGTGTTAGTGTTAGGGAGCGAGGGTAATCACTTTTCACGATTGGAAATCACGGAGTTCGTGAGGCACCAAGGTTCGGGGAATCACTTTTCTTATGTGTGATTATAAGAAAAAGAAGAAGGTAAAATGGAGAGGATGAGGGAAAATTAAAAAATATAATATTTTTTTTTAATTAAGGGTGATTTTGAAAATAAAATAATTTGTTAAGTGTTTTTAGAATATAAGAAAAATGAGATTATGATTATTTTTTTTATTATAATCTTATGATATTTTAAAAATATAATCTATTTATGTTTGAGAATCTTAACTGTAAATTAAATTTAAGTTAATTTATTTTGTTTGGATAGTGTAAAAAAAATATTATTTTAGTGAGTAAATTTCAAGAAAGGGTATGATGTGACAAGTGAGTAGCTAATATGATAGAGTGATAATGATAGTATAAAAAAATTACATGGGTCTAAAAAGATAATCTCCTGCTGCTATGAGAAAGCTTATAGATTTTGATTATTTTTTTCAAAAATATAATTTAAAATTATAATCTGTATTGCAAACAAATACATTAATTTATGATTATTTTTGAAAAAAAAACATAAGCTTTCATCCAAAACAAAGAGGAGGAATATTGATTAACAACACACAATAAGAAAGAGGAGGATTGATTAGTAAGTGATTTTCATATACTTTTTTTTAAAAAAATATGCATCTTAATGTTTCAATGTTTTTTTTTAGTAACATTGGTTTATTAATTAAAAATTTAGTTTAAATATTAAAATGGTCCCTATAAATATTGGCTCATTTGAAATTGATCCATATAAACAAAAATGTTTTGGTTTTGATCCCTGCATTTACAAAACATTTTGATTTTAGTCCATCCTGTTAAATGTGGATGGAAAATGCCAAAAATGTAATGTATTACATTCTTACATTCTTTGACCAATTAAAGATGATATTCTTGAGTTTATTCTCAATGGTAAAAAGACAACTTTCATTACATTAGTTAATCAATTCAAAAATCATGACAGTATAGGGATCAAAACCTATCAAATCTAATAAAAGAGGGATCAAAACAAACTACCAACATAATTATGAGGACCAAAATTTAACAAGGGGGACCAAAACAAACTACCAACATAATTATGAGGACCAAAATTTAACAAGGGAACCAAAACCAAAACATTTTGCAAATTTAGGGACCAAAACATTTTTTTTTGCAGGGACCAATTCCAAAATAGTCAATATTTACGAGAACCATTTTGGTATTTAAGCCTAAAAATTTTGATGATCGAGATTAAAAATTTAAATAATAATAATAATAAATTGTGACATTGATCTTAATATATATAAAAGATGATGACATATGCCATCATTTTTTGGAAAATTGCTAAAATCGAATATTCTATCACGTTGGTAGAACGACTATCATAGGTGAGTCTGAATATGTAGGGATGGCAATGGGTCTGGGTGGGTCCGGGTAATGGGGTACCCGGACCCGGACCCGTTCTTCAATTACTGGACCCGGACCCACTCGGACCCGCCCGGGTACCCGCTGCATAATGGGTAGGCGGGTCTTCGGGTACCCAGACGGGTTTTGCGGGTACCCATTACCAATTTTTTTTAAAGAAAAAATTATTTTTTAAATTAATTTCTATGTTTTTTTTATAGACCGAGGGATCCTTAATACATTATTACACACTCTACTTAATATTAATCCCTACCACCATTAAACACTCGCAGACATCAAAGAAATTTTCTCGTTAAACACAAACATACTAAATTATATATATATATATATAATGCATATATGTAAATATGAACGGATCCTAGACCCGTTCAAAGCGGGTACCCAAACGGGTCCATTCTTTGGACTCACGGGTCTCTTTTTTGGACCCGGACCCATTGCGGGTATTACCCGTAGGTACCCGCGGGTCCGGGTCCAATTGTCATCCCTATGAATATGACAACAATAATGGTAAGGTAAGATGGATAGTGTAAGACTATTTACAAGAGAATAAAAATGAATTAAATTCGAACAACAAAGATAAAAAAGAATAATTTTCATAAACAAAACTTAACATAAGTTTATGAATATCATTTTAAAAAAATCAAAGAATTTCTCTAACAAATTATGTATCTATCCTCGAATAAATCTTGCATTGGATTAACTTCTTGTTTGTTGGTTTTTTTTTTTCATTCCTAAATAAAATAAAATACTATAGTTACCAAATTTGTTATTTATAGGCTGCAGCTATATGGGTTTATATATGGCTTTTTATTGTGTGGTAGTATGAGATAATACACATATAGTAATTAGTAAATATTTTATTAAATTTTGAGTTAATAGTCATTTTTTTCTCGAAAATTACACTGGTAATTAATTTAGTCTTTAAAATATCAATTTAATCTCCCAAAGATCAATATGTGACACAACAACACAACATTGATCCTTGTAGGAACTTATTTGATGGCCATATATGAATATTTTAGGAACCAAAATTTATACTTCGTGATGTCAATTTGATCTTCAGGAGCTAAATTAATATAAAAAATCTTTGAGAGACTAAATTGGTAACCAGTGTATCTTTTTTAGAATCAAAGTGACCGTTTACTCTTAAGTTTTTTGTCCTTAGCTTGTAGTTTGGGTCATTTTGTCATATACTCGTTTATGAATTAAAGAGTAAAAAAATCCACATGGCAATACGTGTCATCACATGTAGTGATTGATTGAAATTGCAGTGAGACATGTTACCAAAATTTGATCGATATTTGAAATAGAGGTATATGACAAAATTTCGAAAAATCAGACATTAAAAAATGTGAATATGTGACAAGATAAATTGACCATTTGTTGGAAGTGCTAGAATTACTGAAATAATCAGCTACATTTAGGTTATGTTTGGATTTGCGGTTGGGGCATTGGAAAAGCACGTTTGGGCAAAAGCTTGTGTAATGGAGCTTTTACCCAAACATGCGTTTGGGCAGAGCAAACGCCCAAGCAAACGTGCACTTAACCTTTTCAAAAATGTATTACGTTGAAAAGTCGAATCAATAAAACCCTACATGTTTTGTGTATCTTTATAAAGCGTGATTTCAGATATATGCTAAGAATTTTTAAGAAATTTAACTTGAAAGCTAAGAGAAAATAATTTGTTTAATGATTTGAAATATGATATTATTTTGAAATTTGTTTAAAAACTAACTACTTAAAATATACTATTTAATATATGAAGTGAGCATACATTAAGAAACTTCTTTTATAAATTACAATTGATTTGATTTAACTTGAAAAATAACATGAAAAGAATTGTGCTTACATATTATTAGGCTTAATTGCATAATTGGTCCTTTATCTTATTTATTAGATTCACTTTAGTCCTTTATCTTTTTTTCGCAATTTACTGGTCCTTTATATTTTTTTTTAAGTTTCAGTTTGGTCCTTCCGTTAAAATAAAGTTAAATGAGAAGGAATATTCCAAGAATATTCCCCCTTCTAAGCTTAATTGCATAATTGGTCCTTTATCTTAATATTCCAAGAATATTCCCTCTTCTTCTTCCTCTTCCTCTGCTCTCTCCTTACAGCGGCGACAACCACCATGGGCGCCGCCCATGCCACCGTCGCCGCCATTTTTAGAAATTAATCGAAGTTGTTGAAGCGTTTTGCACGTGTTTTCACACGTTTTCCAACAGGTTTAGAGGAGGAGACCACTGTTGATAACCAAGGTTTTAGAAAAGGGACCCTAGAATTCGGATTTTGAGGAAAAAAGAACGAAAAACACGAATTTGTTTGAGAAATAATGAAAATAAAGCTTAAAACCCGTGAAAAATTGAAGAGTGTTGAAGAAATTTGAAGAAATTTGATGATTTTCGAGGGAAGAGGGTGTGAGCCCATAGTGGCTGCCGCCGCTGTAAGGAGAGAGCAGAGGAAGAAGAAGAGGGAATATTCTTAGAATATTAAGATAAACGACCAAAGTGAATTTAATAAATAAGATAAAGGACCAATTATGCAATTAAGCCTAGAAGGGGAATATTCTTGGAATATTCCTTCTCATTTAACTTTATTTTAACGGAAGGACCAAACCGAATCTTTTAAAAAAATAAAAGACCAGTAAATTGCAAAACAAAAGATAAAGGACTAAAGTGAATCTAATAAATAAGATAAAGGACCAATTATGCAATTAAGCCATATTATTACCATGCATCATGCATGCATGTATATGTACTTATTCAAGGTCAATCAATGAGCAGTATCTTCTCAACTCTAATAAACTACAAATATAATCATCATGCATGTTCTTATTATTAATTAAGAAAAGAAAAGGAGGGCATACACGAATGTCTAATTTTGTTATTTTCTTTTTTCTTGTTCAACATAGAAGTATTAAGATTTGTTGTTAATTTTAGATACACACATTAGATTATACATATTAATAATGTGTTTTCGAGAGTTAACTCAATTTCTTAGTAAATTATTATAATATATAAGTGTTAACATGTTTGAATTCAAATAATGTCAATCACGCTTTTTCCTTTTCATCACATGTGAAAGAGAAAACAACTGACTATTTAATAAATTTTTTTAAAACTTTATTATCTAGAATTGAGTATAAAAAATACAATATAAATTTTTCCCTTAATTCACGAAAAAAAAATTCCTTCTAAAATAAGGACATGAATATTTTTTAAAAAACTTATCCATTTTAAATAGCATCATACTAAAAGATGATGAACACATTGCACACCACACCTGGCATCAAGTCTAAGTCGACCTCTCTCTCCCCCTTATGTGAAGTGAACGTGGAATGTGTGTGATGGAGAGATGGTGCCTTGTTTGCATAAGAAAAGCATGACACCAAAAGCGTCTCATTTCCAAACTCCCCCAACCTTCCTTTCCCACAAAACTAGCCTCCCCTTCCTCATTCTCGTTTTGTGGTCCCCACAACCCACGTGTCACATGATCTCACTACTCCATTCCCACGTGTCACACCTTATCATCATGATTCATATTAATGAGATTGTAGACACCCGCGAGAGAGATTAATGGATGTGCATTGTTTATACCGTCGATTCATTATTTATCATTTATTTGTATTACTTTTAATTAAAAGTTAACAATCATAAACATATGTATGGTGAATAATGCACTAATGATATAAAAAAGTTTTACATTATCAATGCACCAATTATATTCTCTATTAATATTAATAATCTTTACATTTATCCGAAGTACCACACTTATTATTATGCATACACATACACTAGTTAGTACTTCCTTCGTTTCATAAGTCATGTATTTTAAGATTATGCATAGATTTTAAGAAATGATTAAATGATACAAGAATTTAAAAATTTTCAACTATAATGTTCCTATATAATTTTTATTGAAGAGAAAAAAAGATATTAGAAATGAAAAAATGTATAATAAATGAATATTTTGAAAAACATAGTATTAATTATGTATTGAGTATTATAAAAGAACAATACATGTCAAATATAAAAAAAAAACACAATTAACACTCGGAGGGAGTACTTTTTAATACAGAGAGAAAAGATTAAAGAGAATAAAAAAAAAAAAAAAGGAAAAGAAAGAAAGAAAGTAAAATAAGACCAGCTACAAAAAGTTGTAGTATATTATATTATGTATGCATGAGAGAAAGAGCCATAGAGGATTGAAATTTGAGGGAACAAATTAATCAAAGTTTCTTCGATCACTCTGGCTCTATCAAATATCATTCATGATGGACAGCACAGATTCTTCAACATGCTCTCATCATCAGCATCCTCATCTCCCTCCAGGGTTTCGGTTCCACCCCACTGACGAGGAACTCGTGGTTCACTACCTCAAGAAAAAAGTTGCATCTTTACCCCCTCCTGTAGCTATAATTGCAGAGATTGATCTCTACAAGTTTGACCCTTGGGAGCTACCAAGTATGCATCTTTATTTCTCACACCCCGTTATATTTCATCTTTTCATCACTTTAGTTTGATTAAGGATTTTCTTAACCTCAAGATAAGAGATTAGAAGAAATGTATTTTTATAGAAAAACTAAACAAGTAATGATTCAAGTAATAATGGACTTAACTTTTCTTAGTTTCTTTATTACTTTTAACATTTTTATCCTCGGATTGAGATTAAACAAATCATTTAATTTATTATTATTATTATTATTATTCAAATCCACTTTGCTTCATGATTCTTTTAAATTATACTAATTTTTTATAAGCAAGATTTTAAATAATATTGTGCTAGTTTTTATTATTTTTTTGATAAGCAAGATTTTAAATTATAGTACATATTATGATTGTATATATAAAAGATGCAGTTGCAGCAGATACGGTTGAAACTACTATATTTTCGTCTCAATTATATTATAGTCGTAGATCGTAGTTTAAAACCGTGCTTAATAATAGTACCATATAAGCCTGATCATGAATCTGTTACGTTTTCTGATTCATTGTTTTTTAATTTTTGATGGTTTATTTAATTTTTAAGGTAAGGCAGTGTTTGGTGAGCAAGAGTGGTACTTTTTTAGCCCAAGGGATAGGAAGTACCCGAATGGAGCGAGGCCAAACAGAGCAGCTACTTCTGGGTATTGGAAAGCTACTGGAACAGACAAACCTATCCTATCATCATCATCTGATGGGGGGCAGCACCAACAACAACAACAACAACAACAACACAAAGTTGGAGTGAAGAAAGCACTTGTTTTCTATTGTGGGAAGCCTCCAAAAGGGGTTAAAACCAATTGGATCATGCATGAATATAGGCTTGTTCATAATTATTCTACCTCAAAACCATCACTTCCTCTGCCTTCAGGAGCTGATGATCCTCCACACAATAATAAGAAATCTCTTAGGGTATGATATATGAGTTTAATGGGTGTGCATTGACTTTACACTCATCTATCTATTTTATTTGTAATCAAGAATAGTCAATGCTCAATAACATATGAATGATGGATAATGTGTGGACGGTGTAAAAATACTTTATATCATCGATGCACCATTCATTTTTTCATGATATTATATGCATGCCATGTTCATATATTTCTCAATAACCAGCTTGCTATATTAATTAATCACATACTACATCATTATTCTTAATTCATTTTTTCATTGGCAAATGATTTATATTTTTTCTTATAACAAAAGATTTATATTTTTTGTTTATAGTAATTATGTATATTATGAAGTGGTTGGCAACTACTTGACGTGGTTAATTAGTTAATAGTTGATTATATATCATCAAGTGATAGATTAATTTTAAAAAAAAATCATCATTATATTAATAATTAGATTTTTGTATAGTAAGAGAAATATTAAATTACTTTTTTTTCTCTATTATTGATTTTTGTAGCTTGATGACTGGGTTTTGTGTCGAATATACAAGAAAAGCAACAGTGCTACCACCCTGCAGCCAAGGCCACCTTTGATGGAGCATGATAATGATAATAATAAGGAGCTTTCTATGGACACCATGCTACAACCGCCGTCAATTTCAACTTATACAGACCCAAACTCTAAGCCTCCATCTTCAAGAATTGGTTATGCACCACTTGGACTTGATCAAAATCAAAATGATGTCAACTTCTTCAATGGAATCTTAGGAGCTGATGATGATGATCAGAGCATTATTCAAAATAATGGTTCATCTCATGATTCTCATCACCTACTCTCTTCTTCTTCAAACTCATCAAAGGGTATAATAAATAGCGCAAATAATAACTTCCCTATGAAACGTGCACTAACATCACAGTTTTGGAATGAGACAGGGTTAACTTCTTCTCCAAGCAAGCGATTCCATGGTGATCTTAATAGTGGAAGCAGCATCACCACCACCATTGACGAGGAAAACAATAATTCCTTTGTTTCCCTGCTTAGCCAGCTTCCTCATCAAAGTAGTGCAACTTTTCATCCAAACGCTATTCTTGGGGATGGAGTAATGAGGCAACAATTTCAACTTCCAGGCATAAATTGGAACTAATAACTAATAGTGTGCGTGGTTTAATTGGCTTAATTAGGTTATGCAACACTGTTTGATAATGTATAATCTGGCTGCCATTATAGGTATGTTAATGCGGGTCTTAGTGTATTTTTTTTTTTTTAATTTTGTTCACTTTTAAATGTAACTAGATATACATACTACAAAACTAAGAAGATCATCGTATAGATATACATTGAAGCTTACACTAGTTTTTAAAATAGTATATTTTTTGCTTATACATATGCAACACTCTGTAAAAGACATGCATGGTGATGGTATATATACATATATAATATATGGTACAATATGTCACGCAAAGTTTGAATTATATACAGAGAGAGAGAGAGACTATACGAAGAAGATGCAAATTTTTTTAATTTAATTATTTAGACTTTGTATTTCGATGTTTTTTTTTTAAAAAAAAAATTGGTCTTTAAATTTTATTTTATTTTATTTTTTATGTTTTAGGTTCATGAATTTCGCTCAAACATTTGGAAATTATCATTTTGTCACTTAAATGATGATATTGTTGACGACATGTCACGTCATCTTCGCTGCGTTGTTAGGTAACGTGTCACGTTGTTAGGTGACGTGTCACGTGGTGCCACGTGGATTTTTTTAATTAAAAGTTTTAAATTTATTAAAATAATTAAAAATCATATTTAAAAAAATCTAACTTTTTTATTAATTTTAAAAGAATTAATTTTTTTTAATAAAAAATATGTGATACCGTGTTATAACACATAGCACGTTATATATCGGCATGGTGAAAGTGATGTGATATGTTATCAGTCATGTCATCATTCAAGTAACAAAAGAATAATTTTAAAATATTTGAGAAAAATTCAAGGATCAATTTCAAAAGAACACATGAATAATTAATAAGAACTTAAAAAAGCTTTTAATTTTTTCCAATAAGAATGAAGAAGATGCAATGGTTGAGATATTGTCTATAGCTGTTTATAATTTTTGTCTGGTTGCATACAGTATCTTCTATCCTATTTGAGTTTCGAATATCCATATTCAAATATAGTGAAATTAAACTCTCAAGAATGATTAGGTGTTATATTTTAAACCTATAATTAATTTAAGTATTTATTACTTGAACTTAAGTGGTATTTTAGAATTGATTTTTGAATTTTTTTAAAATGTTTTTAGTCTCAGAACTTTATTCAAATATTTAAAAATGGTCATATTGTTACTTTAGTGATGATATGATCGACGACATACCATAACACTTTCATAACATCGACAATGATGTGTTATGTATGTGCTGTCACGCGGCACCATATGGTTTTTTTATTAAAAAAATAAATTATTTTAAAATTGACTAAAAGGTTCGATTTTCTTTTAAAAAAATGTTATTTTTAAATATTTTTAATAAATTTCAATTTTTAATTAAAAAATTCCATGTGCCATCACATGACACATTATTTATCAACATGACGAAGGTGACGTGACATGTCGTTAACCATATCATCATTTATTTATACGACGAAAGGATCATTTCTAAATGTTTGAGCAAAATTTAGGAATTTAAAACATTAAAAAAAAATAAAATATCAATTTTTAAAAAAGTA
Organism: Crotalaria pallida; assembly: GCA_037953625.1. Taxonomy (NCBI): domain Eukaryota; kingdom Viridiplantae; phylum Streptophyta; class Magnoliopsida; order Fabales; family Fabaceae; genus Crotalaria; species Crotalaria pallida. The sequence goes on from CM075655.1 coordinate 112,159,096, forward strand.
TAAGTTCAGGGACTAAAATGTTAAATAAACATATATTATAATTATTTTGAATATGTAAATGAATTCATTTAAATTTAATTTAAATTCGATAAAATTCCAAAGTAATTTGAAGAAAAGTTTGAGAAATACAAATAATGAAATGTAGCTAGGTTGAATACAAATTTTGTCCAAAAAATGCTTAGAGTTACAAGATATATAATGTGAGTACCTCAATTCAAATTTTGATAGTTGCATAATTTTTCCCTTCCATTTTTTCTTTAAAAAGGTTATAAAAAAATTGAATGCATGCACATTTTGATTATATTTATTTCTTATTAGTTTTTGGTTAAATTTATTTATTCTGATGAACAAAAATTGGATAATTTTTGGAGAATCTAATTATTTCAATTTTTAATTAAAAGCAATAAATTGTTTGTTTTTCTTATTGAAGTTTTTAGTCCCTAAAATTTAGGTGTTTTTATGGAATTGGTCCTCAAAATTTTTTTTTAATGTTTTAGGTCTCTAAACTTTGTTCAAACATTTGGAAATAATCATTTTGTTAATTAAGTGGTAACATGGTCGATGACATGTCACGTCATCTTCGTCATATTAATAGATAACATGTCACATGGTGACTCGTGGATTTTATTAAATTAAAAAATTTAAACTTATTAAAAATAATTAAAAATCACATTTTTAAAAAAATAAAATCAAACTTTTTGATAATTTTTAAAAGAATTTATTTTTTAAAAAAGATTATGTGGGGTCACGTAACGCCACATAGCACGTCATATGTCGATGTGGCAAAAGTGACATGACATGTTATCGATCACACCATCACTTAAATGATGAAAGGACCAATTCCATATCTTTGAGTAAAGTTCAGGAACCTATAATATATATCAAAAAAGTATGAGGATCAATTTTTTTTTTTAAAAAACACATGTTTTAGAGACTAAAAACATAAATAAGCATTTTTTTTATCAATCTTATCTTATCCCAATAGTGGTGAATATATGAAATTTTTTTGACTTATTCAACATTTTAGTCCATGAACTTAGGTGCTCTTTTGGAATTGGACCTTAAACTTTTTTTTTATGCTTTGGATCCCTGAACTTTGTTTAATTTTTGGAAATGCTCATTTCCTCACTTAAGTGGTGATATAGCCGACGAAATGCCACACAACTTTCACAATATCGACGAGTGATGTGTTATGTAGGGCCACGGGACACTACATGATTTTTTTATTTAAAAAAAAATCTTTTAAAATATATTACAAGATTCGATTTTCTTTAAGAAATACAATTTTTAATTATTTTTAATATATTTGAAATTTTTTTATTTAGAAAATTCACGTAAAATCATCTAGCATGTTACCTATCGATGTAGCGAAGGTAACGTGGCATATCCTCGGTTATATCACCACTTAAGTGATGAAAGGTCCATTTCCAAAATTTGATTAAAATTTAAGGACTCAAAGCATCGAAAAAAAAGTTTTAGGACCAATTCCAAAAGAGCACCTAAATTTAGAGACTAAAAACTTAAATAAGTCAATTTTTTTAAAATAAAAAGTTATCTTCATTACATATTAAACGCAAATATATATATATATATATATATATATAATAAAAAAACGCAAATAAAAAATATCTAGAAATTAAAGGATGCCACATAACAAGGCATATTTCAAATTTTAATTGAATTTTGATCAGTTCATGTTGTGTCTCAATCCATGTTAATATTCATGTTTCTCTAAATTTTTCTTACAACAACAATTCTCTCCTTTTAAGTATGTATAATATCATAAGATTGTTTGAATTTGAGCTTACTTGCTTCATACCTAAAGTTAAAACCAATAATACTGAAATCAACTCTTAAATTGTGTACCTAATATAAAAAAAAAAAGCCAACTGTTAATTGTCAATTATCAAAAAAAAATTATCTTATGCATGTCATTTTGTTTAAAAGTCATTAGTTTTTTATTCTCTAAGAATCAAACTGGAATTAAAAAAATTTCTTATCCAGAAAAATAAAACTGTAAGAATTTATCCCTTGAATCGTTTTGAAAAATAAATAAATTAGTCCAAACACAAGTAAAACAGGCCACAAACTACATTGTCACTATATTTGAAATGGAAATGTGTGGCTGATATCTCTATCTAATGACGTGGGATTATTCTGTGTCAAAATCACGTATTTGAATTAATTGATTGTATGTAATAAAGATCAGGTAATCGGATTAAAAGCCAACTCTTAAATAGTAATCTTGTGTCGTTATTCCTACTTTGCTCCATCTGATGTATCGCCATGCCATAGGCTCTTAACAAAGCACCAAACTTACTTGTCGTTTTATTACTTTAGTTAAGATTTAGGTCTCCTTCTAATGTATCGCCAACTTATTGGTCTTTAAAAACTACTGCAAATAAATATTGTTAAATACGAAAGGTTATATACCCTCACGTGTTATGGATAACTTTTAACTTAAAAATATCATTAAATACGAAATTTAAATCCTATCAAATTGGCATCAATTAATCAAAATAAAACATGAAAATTGGAGTCCGCGTGAGACAGTCCAGTTGGTGGCTCCAGGGATACTTAGGATTTCCCCCTCCCCAGGTTATGGGTTTTAGTCCCAGACCTCCCATGTAAAAAAAAAAATATGAAAATTGGAATAAACGTCAGAGACTCTAAAAACATGGAAAAAAAAATTCAAGAACGAATTCCATAAAAGCGTATAAGTTCATATACTAAAAACTTAAATAAACCATAATTTTTTTTATGAAAAGAATGAATTCATTTAAATATCAAATAGTGGATAACAAAAAATTAAGCACCATATATGGAAATAATTTGATTCCAAAGTTATAGAAATACAATTTTTTTGACTAAACTGTCATTTTAGTCATTTACTTTGTAAGTTGCTTTCACTTTAGTTTTTCACTTTGAAAAAAGTTACCCACGTTAATCTTTAACGACTTTCTTCATTCATAGATGTTAATGTCTTACACACATAACTGTTAAATAATATATACACACGTGGTCGTTAATATCTTACACATGATGTTGAATTCAAAAGACCTAAATTGGTTGAAGTAGAGACTAAGGCTGCTGAAGAGACAACTAAGACAACTATAGAAGCTAAGACAGTTGTAAATAAGACAACTGTTGAAATTGTGACAGTTGCAGAAAATACAGCAGCGGATAAATATGTGGCAGCAGTACAACAATCAAACATCGTATATATTATTTAACAGTCACGAGTGTAAGACATTAACGTCTATGTGAACGGAGAAAGTTGTCAGAGACTAATGTGAGTAGCTTTTTTCAAAGTGAGGAATAAAAGAGGAATTATCGAAAAAGTCAGGGACTAAAGTGAAAAATCCTTATATAATGAGGGACTAAAGTGACAATTTAGTCAATTTTTTTATCTCCAAAATTATCTTTTCCTCACAAAAATACAAATTTCACCGTTGCTTCCACCTCACATTCATAACCTTTATTTTTTTGTCTATTTCATTCTCCTCTCACATCTCAAACATTCATCTACCCTAAAGCATGGTGTTGCTCATGAGTTTAATTTTTTTTAATGTAACCCGAAGTCATGGCTCTCTCTCAATCGTGACCTTGATAAAAGCTTGGATCTCGAGTATCCCTCACTACCAAGTATGTGTGTGTGTGTATATATATATATATATATATATATATATTTATAAAAAATATGCATTACATTTTTTGGTAGTGAAAAAGACTCACGACCCAAGTTTTTACCAAGGTCGTGATACAAAGTCGTGACTACAAGATTATGTTAAAAAATATCAAAGACATAAACAATATCTTGTTTTAGGATTGATAAATATTTGATGTGTGAGAGGAGAATGGAATGTGCAAAAAGAATGAGGGATGTATATAGGGTGGGTTGTGGGAAATTCAGTTAAATAGTATTTTTGGGAAGTTAGAGTAATTTTTGAAATAATAAAAACAACAAGATGTGTTTATCGTCTTAATCTATGGATCTCCAAAAGTGAGGTAGCAAAATTTCCTCTCATTGGAGGTTAGATATTCCATAGCGGTCCAAAAGTACTTAGTGAATTGATAACACATACTCACTTCGTCCAAAAAAAATTGTTCATAAAATTGTCTCAAAATAAAGTCATAAAAATAAATAAAAATGCTTGAAATTTGCGTACAAGAGTGTGAGATTAGATATGAATGAATAATACATTAAATGTTTGATGGATGATTAATTAATTTGTTAAACAAAATATTAAATACATATGTTTTTTATTTGAGAAAATAGTTTATACATTCACAGTGTAAAGGTTTTTTTACACTGTCAGCACATCATCCACCATCCTTGGGTTTATAGTCATTGACTTATAAATAAAAGTAATGCAAATGAATTCCACCATCCAAGAGTTTATAGTCACTGACTTCTAAATAAAAGTAATGCAAATGAATGATGGATGATGTACTGACAGTGTAACACTGTCAGTGCATACATATTAATATGTTTTTATTTCTTTTAATTTTTAAAAATTTTATCACTTTTTAAAATATTGTGTCACTTACTATCTTCACTCTTGGGCTGGAATGTAAGCAGCAATTAGGGTTTTTATTTTGCCACCCCAATGTCTATGGATGCCACCTCAATTCTTAAAACAATACCTATTATGCTTTTAAAAAAAAAAAACAAGAATTTTACACGGGTCGTAGGGGGTACTTACGACCTGAGGTTGTAGCACCTGCTTACGACCTGGCCCTTTTTGTTTTTGTTTTTTTTTTTAAAAAAAATTTACGACCATTGAGGAACTGCACTCCCCGGAAAGCAATAGAACACAGAGTTATATGTAGCCTGGGTGATCCTAAGCCATGCATCAGCCGCAATATTACCACAAGCGCAATTTTTTTTTAAAAAAAACAAAAACAAAAAGGGTCAGGTTGTAAGCAGGTGCTACGACCTGCAGGTGCACCCCCTTACGACCCTTTAAAAAACCATGTTTTAAGGCAGGTCTACGACTTGAGGTCGTAGCACCTGCTTACGACCCGTGTCAAAACTTAGTTTTTTAAAGGGTCATAAGGGGGTGCTACGACCTGCAGGTCGTAAGTACCCCCTACGACCCGTGTAAAATTCTTGTTTTTTTAAAAGGGCATAATGAGTTATTTTAAGAATTGAAGTGACATCCATAGACATTGGGGTGACAAAATAAAAATCCGCAATTACAAGACGTGGTTCCATTACGGACCTAAAAAAAATGGGCCTAAGGATTGGACTGACTGGTTTCACATGTATGTACAGGTGGGAATGAGTTTTGGAATTTCCACCCCATGCTTTATCTCCACACCCCAACTTAAACAATAAAATTACATTTGTATCCTTTATTAAAAATGTTAGTTTTTATACCCCAATTGTTATCCCCACACCCTATGAAATTAACCTCACACCCCATCCCTTTCATCTTCCAAAACCCCACTAAATATAACCCCTCTAACACTTCAACACTTTAATCAAATCCTTATTTTCTTAAAACATCTCATAACCTCCAACCTTTCATCTTCCCATCAACCTCCCAACATTCTTATCATATTTTGCTCCATACTAAATTTGAAGGTTGCTTCTCTCGGTGCATTGCTCTTATGCTCCTTGCTTCTTAAGGTATGTGCGTTTTTTTTTCACTGTTCGTTACTATTCCGACGAACCAGTTTCGGAAAAATAAGTTCTTTTCCGACTCGGGTATATCGGAACTTGGAAATTTATTTAAAAATAGCAACTTATTATTTCCGAAAATCAATTTTCAGAATTTTATTTGTTTTTCCAACATATATTTTTCGGAAAATCCTCAGATATGTTGCAATGTTCCTCAGATCTATTTTTAAATAAATTTCCAAGTTCCGATATATCCGAGTCGGAAAAAAGCTTATTTTTCCGAAACTAGTTCGTCGGAACAGTAACGAATAGTGAAAAAAAAAACGCACATACCTTAGGAAGTAAGGAGCACAAGAGCAATGCACCGAGAGAAGCAACCTTCAAATTTGGTATGGAGTAAAATATGATAAGAATGTTGGGAGGTTGATGGGAAGATGAAAGGTTGGAGGTTATGAGATGTTTTAAGAAAATAAGGATTTGATTAAAGTGTTGAAGTGTTGGAGGGGTTATATTTAGTGGGGTTTTGGAAGATGAAAGGGATGGGGTGTGGGGTTAATTTCATGGGGTGTGGAGATAACAATTGAGGTATAAAAACTAACATTTTTAATAAAGGATACAAATGTAATTTCATTGTTTAAGTTGGGGTGTAGGGATAAAGCATGGGGTGGAAATTCCAAAACCCGGTGGGAATTATCTTATTCATCTATTATATTATTAAAAAAAATTATATTCGCATTTATATTTATTTTTTTTCTAATTTTCATGTCACTAACAATCATTTCTTTTCCTTTTTTTTTTCATCTCTTTCCTACCCACATCTCCTACATTTTATTTTGAAATATAGGAGTATCATTTTCCTATCTTATTAAAAAAAAAAAACCCACGTACTACTATTTTCACTTGGATATATATAATTATTGGATTAAAACTTATTTTGCTACCCAAAATATACAAGACACAACCCATTTTTGTTTAGACGGTTTTTCTATTTTATGCACCCCATGCATAGGATAAGATAACATAAATAATAACATTGCATTGAAAAACTAAATAATTAATTTTTTTAAGTTATTAATAAATATCTCAATTTCCAACAAAACTTTACTTTTTAAGGTATAATTAACCTATGCACCATTTATATGACATCATCCCTTTGTCACCATTGTATAGTACAAAATAAAATAACCTGTTATAAACTGCAACTATGTTACATGAACATTTGTATTTGACATCAACTATGTTACATAAACATTTGTATTTGACATCGGGACACCTATCTTTTTTGACAAAAACTTGTGGGTTCTGCAGTTTCTCTTTCTTACGGGACCCACAAAAAGGCACAGATATGAAAGATCAAACTGCTTTGAGAAACATTACCGTATAAACTGCTATACTTGATTATTTGTATGTAATGCGCGTGTACTGTTTGATTAATATATGTGAAACATGTGGTTATGAGATATGAAAGATCAAACTGCTCCGTTCATGTGCCAATATTTCATGGCAATAAGTGTACCGCATCAAACTAAAGATTTTTTTTTTTTTAAAAAAAAAAAAGAAGAAGAAGAAGAGATATTGCTTTTGTAAATCGAGGGCACGCAAAACTCTCTTATTCATTATATTTCTATTTGGTCGCTTCATGTTATGATGAGAAGGACTATTAACTATTGTTACATATGTAAGAGCAAAATCTTCATATTTGGTCACTACTAGAGCACCCAATATGAGTATTGACTCTTAATTATTAGGTGGTGATTCTCCACGGAGAAAGGAAGAGAAGAAGGCAAGTGAGTTGCTTGGTTTAAAACAGGGTACTGCATGGCCTGCTCCTCTAAATGTTGCAAATGTAAGTCCCTCGTATTCTTCAAACCACCCACTAACCTGTTCCAATTAAGGAGATCAAATAATTAAACGGTGAATAAATATATAGTAAAAGGTTTGATCTATGGTTAGGAACTTTATACTCTAATAATAAGGAAATTTTGTTTTTTTAGGTAAACATTTTTTAAGAGGAGAAAAAAACATAATTTTTAAAGATTTTAACAAGGTGAACAAATATTTTATGTTCTTTAGCTCTACCAACTTAATTGGCTGATAAAACCACTCTATTAAGGAAATTACTCTAATTATTTGAACATCCAAGATACAACATTTAGTATATAACAATAACAATATCTAACATTAATCACACTAAAAAAAATGTTCCAAGAGTCAAATCTAGAGGGGGAAAACATATAGATAAGAGCCAGCAAGATTTTTTGTTTAGAAGGATCATAACAATATGCCTTAATGATTCCTTACCTGATTTTCATGGTACCAAGGACTCCATGACTTTTTAACAGGCAAAGCTAGAGTACTTAAGCTGTACCTTGTAGACAACACTGGTACTCTACCATCTGTGTCTCCACTGAAACACCAACAAACAAAAAGAAAAACATAAGGATGACATGATTGTGGCAGCACTCCATGAATATGATGGTTGATATTCAATAGTATTATTTACCTGTAAACCCAAATCCTAAGTTTTGCTGAAATAAGCTTCTTGTAAATTGGGATAACTGATCCCTTAGCGTTATCCCAGTCCCAATCCTCATATATATTATTGCTGCATTTAATTTGATAGTTTCAAAGAAAGTTTATTTAGTTAAAGCCGGCTACACATATATATTCAAGTACTTTTTGTTATCATAAACAAATAATAAAACGTTCAAATTCTAACACTTAAAACATTGTAAAAAATGGATAGAATGTTACTTGCAAATACTCCAATTTTTCAGATTGTGACCATCACTGGCATGCAGGGCAATTTGAACATCTGGTCTATTATAAAAAGCTTTAGCATAACCATCCAAGCAAGGGTCATAACCACCCAATATTCTAGGCATCTAGTTAACCAAATCCAGAAGAATAAAGTGTCAAAACAGCTTATAAAATACACAATGCACAACAAAATAATTGGCCATCAATTTTTTATTTCATCACTTCAGCTAGGAATTTTGTCACACACCATTTTTAATGAGCCCTTCATAACGGTTAGCATCGATTGATCGTCTGAACTCGCGGTACTGGCGAAGCAGACAGAGGTGTAGAGGCTGTAGATATCAATTTTCTTGTACTGCCTGAATACTTCTGCCACACTTTGATTACAGTCTTCATTACTCCATGGATTACTGCTGTTAAAGTCACAACTTCTTCTGATTGTTTTGTGAGTTTGGTCAGATATCACAGCATGGCTCCAAGCATAATCAAAAATGCCTACCATGTCCTCAGCATCAGATGTTTCAGGGTTACCTAGCTGCAAAAGAATTTGACAAAAAAAAAAAAAAAAAAGAAACGAAAAGAAAATATTATTGTGCCCTTAATTTATTATCTTCTTTTCTATCAAGTGTATTGAGTGCCTAGTGAAGAGGGAACAATTCATAAAGTACTATAATGGAAACTTTAAATTATAATGAATAATTTTTTTTTGATAAGGCAAAATTAAATTATAATGAAAAATGATAACAAGAAGTATAGAATTTGCTTTACAAATATACTCAGATATTGCTAGTGGAACATGATGTTGGTAATCAATCTATTTTTCAAATCCTAGTGTGGAATTAAAATAGAGGAATGATGAAATAAAAGGGACATATTTTAATTAAAGAAAGATTCTTTATGCTATGATTTTTATTGAACACTTGGTTTGATTATTAAGCTATGTATGTAGGACCATACCAAAATTCCCTTGAGATCAATATGAAGGGATGAGTCATTGTTCCTATCAAGAATGAGTTCAGCCAACTCTGGTACATACTTCCCTGAAATCATGTACCACATTGGAAACTTTTAATTATAATTATAATGATAATGATAACAAGTATTACTCCATAATATAAATATATTCATGATTAAATGAAAGGAATGGAGTAAAATTGAATTTTGCTTAAAATGATCTTTCAATTTCAATACCTGCATAGCTCTCCCCTGCTATGTAAAATGTCCTTCTTCTATATGATGGAAACTTAAGGAACCAATTGTGTAGAAAAGAGTAAGCATCATTAGCTGTTACAAATAATTGAAAGAGCGCAGTTTAATTTTGCAAACAATACAAAATGCAACCACATTAAACAAAAAAGACATGATGGTATTATATTAAGTAATGACCTGTGAGGTCATCTCCCAATTTTTCATAGTCACTGGTTGTATTTGAGTAGGAAAAACCAACACCAACAGGAGATTCCAGGAATAACATGTTGGCTTCTGAAGCATCACAAAAAACAATAATTATTAGCACCAATAAATAAAAGTTTTATGGGGACAAATAATGGAGCACTACTAGTATGTGGTTTGTCATCATATATATTTTTTTAAGGGGTGCTTATTAAATTATCATCATAATACTGTATTATATTATATATTAGCATAGAAAGCAGTGACATGGACCAAAAAAGTAGAAATATGAATGGCAGTGGTGGTCCTCATCATCCTACCTCTGTTCCATGAGAAGTTATTAAATTTAAGGCCCTGCCCATCTCTGTCAACTAAAAATGGGCCAATCTCTTGTGTTGCTCCATATCCCACAGAAGAGCATCCGGGACCTAGTACCAAAAACCATGTTGTCACCTTAGCAATGAACATTATATTATACAGTAACATCAAATGATAGTAGAAGTTTCTTAAACCTTTCTTATTAGATGCCATGCCAACTAACACTCTCACTCCATGTTGAGAAAGAAAAATAATAAACTAGTCCTACATTGATTAGAGCATAGTAAGTTTAATAATATATAAGTAGAAAGATCCATGGACCTATTGCCTTAAGATTTTAGATTAAGACATGATATCATACTACATACTTATATTGTTGTTCACTTCATTAATTCACACTCTCCCTAATTAAACAAGGACTTGGATTACTAAATTCTCTAATCTAATATCATAATTCTAATACTCCACTTAAGAAAAGTTAAAAGAAAGTAAGATGTACTAAGAGATGACGATAATAAGTTAAAAATATTTCAGTTTTCTCTGTCTTCTTGCCCTTTTATTCCACCTTGTTGAACTAGAAACACTGCTTTGTTGTCTTTAGTAGAAACTAAATCCACAAGTTTATGAAAAGCAAAAAAAAAAAGAAATTGAATCCATTATACTAATAGAGCTTATTTTAATTGTTGATATATGAATTTCTCTGTCAGCACAGTGATCGATGACTCAAGGGAAATGTTCATAATTCATAATTGAGTTTTATTAGGAGAACAAGAGCAAGTATATTTACACACATCACACCAAGAGAAGATATAATTAATAGTTTATTATGTACCTCATAATATATTTGATCATATATAAACATGTTCTCACACTACTCAATCAAAATGTTTTGACAATTATCTCCTTAATAAGAATATTGCAAGAGAAAATAAGTTGTATATTACTCTCTTCGATCTTATTTATAAGATCCTTTTGGAGTTTTTATTTTGGTCCTATTTATAAGACCCCTTTCCAATTTTTAATAACATTTAATTACTTCTTTCCACTAACACCCCTATAAAGTTAATACTTTTTAGAGTTCCAATGATAATTATAGGGGTAGTTTTGAAAAAGAATATCAAATTTTCACATTTCCAATGTCACTAACAAATTTATCCACTCTCCTTGGTGGGAGTGAAAAACCCAAAAAGGGTCTTATAAATAAGACCGGAGGGAGTATTTGGTAAAATATTTTTAACCAACAATCTATCATCTGCCATTCATAATTTAACAATAATTAAAAGTCTTTAGCAATATTTTGTTATCATACTTCTTGTGCACACAAATTAGGATAGACATTAATTAAATCAATAATGTTATTTGAACTTTTATTTCTAATAACTATCTCCAAAAACTTTCATTTGGATAAAGGAGGAAGGGTTCCACAATTTTACTTTTTCATTATCTCTCGTATTTTTTATCGTCCAAAATAAAAATAGTAAGAGTTGGATGTTGAAGATAAAAGTGCAAATAACATAGTAGTAATTATATAGATCTGTCTTTAATTACCTCCATTTAGCCACAATACCAAGGGTTTCTCTTCTGGATTGGTCATAGCTTCATAAAACCAGTAAAAGAGTGCTCTTCCATTGGTTTCATTGACCATGACATAGCCAGCATAGTGCTGGAAATCTACATGGGGTTGGCTAGGCAAGTTAGTGACAAGATCACCATTATAACCAGAACTCAATTTCCTCCCACCACTAAATTTCCAATTCCTAGAAGAAAGAGCAGGCTTAAAAGATAGAAAAAGTATAAGAGCAAAGGTGTATACTAATAAACTTGTCAGCTTTAGTATAACATTATCCATATTGTATAAGCTCACACTCACAATCACAAAATTGGAGATCTTCCAACTTTTCTTTGGAGATTGGATGAGAGGCAAAGAGAAATGCACATGCCTATTTATAATGAGTAAGGGAGGGAGGGTACTTGGTTCCACTATATGCCTCATCATGGGTGGAAATTTCAGAAAAGTGGATAGGATGAGAGAGCCCTATCTGGCAACATCTTTATCTCTCTCCTTTTTGGCTTAAGATTGATGCTATATATGTGACGTATGACATGTATGGATTTTTGATAGTAGCTTCTAGAGCATCTATGCATGGAAATGGAACAATATATTGAGTGAGTGGAACCTACTTGGCATAACATGGGTGGTTGAACTTGATCAAAATCATGTATATATTCAGATAACTAAATACACGATGGATTTGATAAATTAGCTTTATACTCCCTCCGTCTCTAAAGATGGTTAAAAAATTCAAATTGTAAAAAAAAATAAGGAGACATATATTTAATGGTTTGTCTAACACATCAACAATTTATCAAATAACTAATTCAATGCATGTTGCATGGATCAACCAATCATAATTCAAAGTTTATAATTTCTAAAATTTTCATTAATTATTTTAACTATAATTTGAGACAAAAAATTTAGTCATTTTTTATCATCCTTGTGGGACGGAGGAAGTATTTCTTTTTGGTTTGATAACTATCCATTTTCACACTTCATTCCAAGAGTAACGTATATATATACTGATAAATTAATGATAACATTTTTGGTTTGAAAAATTAATGATACATGTGGTTAACACATAGCAAGATTATTGGTTACTTGGAGATTCTCGCATATATTAGTGTCAACTTTATCATCACATAATAATTAAAAATTGATGGATTGGATGAATTTCAAAATTTAGTAACTTATTAAAAAAAATTATAGGATGGATAGTGATTCAGGAATCAATTTGATAGCGAAAGGAAACATGAGAAACCAATTTGAAACAAAAAAAATGTAAGGGACCAATTTGAAATTAAAAAATAAGTTAAAGACCAAACGAGCAATTTAGCCTAATTTTTAGTTAAGTTATTTCATTTGTTTTAATTAATACTTTGCTAGTAATCTATGTATGATAAAAAAAATATTATTGAAAAAAATTTCCAGCTAATTATTGCTTGACTGAACCAAAGAAAATTAATCTCTCACCGATCTAGTGGAAAAACACTCTAAAAAACCAAAAAGTCGATCTTGTTCACCAATTTTCCCCATATTTGCAAATAAGCAAATAAACGAACAAACCTTTTGTTGGAAGTCCCACATCGCCTGCCTCATAATATATGGCATGATTTAAATACCTGTTGGGTTACTCATCTCATTGCTAATTGGTTTTGAAATGGAACGGTATTAGAGTCAGAACCCAACTTCTTTCCTGTTGTTATGAGCCAAAAGTTGCCCTTTGTTATAGGTCAATAGATACCCTTTGCTGGTCAATAGATACCCTTTGCTTGGTCCGACAGACTTCGTTGGAGGGGGCGGGTTACTCCTTTCATTACCAATTGGTTTTGAGATGGATTGATGGTCTTTATCTTTCCAAATAGATTCTATGGATAGGTATATATATATATATATATATATATATATATATATATATATATATATCTTACTCCTAGTTCAATTTACGAATCATATAAATTAAAAATGATAGTTATATTTTTTAAAATTTTAAAAAAATATTTTGACACTACAATTTTATTTTCTTAATTTTCATTGAAAATTTCACAATATATTATTTATTATTAATGAACAATGGGCAAAAAAAGAATAAAACAATAAATGCCTCCTAGAAAATATAAAATAACTTATAAATAAGAATAAATTTTTTTCTAGAATATAACTTATAAATAAAATCGGATGGATATATTAGAATTATAAATTACAGTAAAAAAATATTTCTTGAATTGCAAAAAGTCGATTGGATTTTACATGTTTCACTTTTTTTTTTTTTTTTTTGGCACGAATGCGTTGTAATAAAACTAGGTGCCGCCAATAATTCAATTCCTCATTAATTAAATTATAGTATTTGTCCTTTCAAATAAAAATTATAGTATTTGTCTGATAAAAAAATAACTTTATGGTATTTGTATCATAATTTAAGAAATAGAAAAACTTCATTTGTCCAACTTTTGGATGCACATGAGCGAGCTAGACATCATATAATAAACGGCCCCTTTTTGCTTTGAAATGTGGCAGTATGACGGAGAGAAATGCTGATTAAAAAAAATGTCAGAGAAAAATATATTTAAAAAATGTTGGAATATAAGAATATATGTTGATGTACAAAATTATTAACTCTAATTAGTGCTAACATACCCACCTTTAATTTGTTTCTTAGTTTTATTCTCTTACCAATTCCATGTTTTAACAATTTCTTTACTTTTTTATTAGGCAAATGATTCCATGACGTAAGAACAGCATATTATTATTATTATATAATGGACAAACCTGATCGATCGACATAAGAGAAGGAGAATCTATTGGTTGGAAATTTGAGCTAGTAGTTCATGTACTTGTCCCTGTCTATGAATCAGGGGTGCCATACTTATTAGAGTGTGTTTGTCTGTATTAAGTTTGAAAAATATAAAAAAAAAATACTGTAAAAGGTATTATTTTATTTAAAAATTACTTTTTAGATGTTAGCATCATTTATTTGGATAAGATTTTCTAATTTAAGTAATAATGATATATAAATTTACAAAATTAACTTACAATTAATTATATATTACATGAAAGTAATACGTATTAATTATTAACTAATCAATATTAAACAAATGACACAAATTTATAACATTATTTTAGATTAATATTGTAATGTAGATCAATATATAAATTGATTTTGTAGGTATATTATTTATCATTTTTTCTCTAGTTTTATTGTAAGCTTAGATGTGTAGCATTTAAAAAAATATAAATAGGAGAGATGCAATAAGGAAGGGTAATTTCCTTATTGTTTAAAAGCCTTAAAGAAGTAGAAGATCCTAGCTCCCCCTTTTAGATTAATGATGCTATAACATGGAAGGGTTAATTTTTATAGGTAAATATATTTCACATGTCTCGTATTTTTAGCAACTAAACGAATTGATGCTATAACATGGAAGGGTTAACTTTTATAGGTAAATATATTTAACATGTCTCGTATTTTTAGCAATTAAACAAATTAATAAAAAGAAACATATTGTTGAGCTAACTCTAGGGTAATCCTTGACCGAAGACAATGGGAAAGAAATTTGGCTTTGACTCTGATATCATGTTAAAGTTTCATCTCAAAACCAATTAACAATAAGAAAATTAGTCCAACAAATATTTAAACCATACCATGATGAATAATAAGATCGGCAACGTGGAACTCTCAACACATTTAACATCAAACTATCAACTAGTATATCCATAAACCAGACGTATAGTATATAGAACACGATTTAAGATTAATTTTAATGAAAAAGTAATGTTACTTAGTCTTTATTCTGTCATTGTGTGCAGTTGTATTGTCGAAAAAGGTCACAGGGAACTGAAACTCAATATATATCTCTCTTTCTACATATATATTGACTGGTGATTCTTGTTGGTTGATGATCATATCATGCATAAAAAAATGTGTGATGGTATATATTCCAAACTGGTCGTTTCCCTCAATTAATATTATCTAAAATATTTATACCAAAAGGCTAGCTAAAGAATCTCATCATCACGAAGTAGAAAGGTAGGGTTTTTGTGGCGAACCTTGTGCGTTATGACTCTTGAACTAGGGAAACTCGTAAGTGCTGAGAGGAATGGGCAAAAATATAAATATCATCATTGCTTTGTTGAAGAATGACTTGGATTCCAATTTATCAAGTTTAATTAATAATAAGATGTGTATATCATCTATAAATTTATTCCTTTTGCATTGTAATTTCTTTGTTGGCTTTACTTTCAAGCAGAGGTGACCTGATTGAGTTCAGACCAACTCGTTTCGAACTCGGGTCATGATTAAATCAGGCTAAAAAGGTATGAATTAAATAATTTGAATAAAAAAAAATCGAACTAAATCAAGTAGAGTATATTTTTTTAACTAATTTGGATTTTTTTTAAGTGATATTAGCAAACGGTCCAGATGCTTGACAAGTTCGAACTTAATAAATCGGATTAAAAAGATCTGAGATCTATTCGAATTGTATTTTAAGAGTTTAAACCCATTTATATATTAAATGTATTCGGGTTAATTAGTTCCAAATTACCTTTTGAATTCAAAGTTGTTCTTCTATTAATTTGATTATCATAACAAATAAACAATACAATATAATTCTACAAGTCATAGATAGTCGGGTGATAATAAAATTTAAGGATATTTAAACTTGAATGCTACAAACCTAAAATTATCATGGTATTTTAGATAAACAAATACTTCTAGTTAAAAGCTCACTCTGTAAATTTGTTATTAGAACATTCTCCCACCCAAGACTTATGAGTACCCCAGTCCATGCTTAAAACCAAGGTTCTCTTGATATACAAGAAATCAAATTAAAAACGAATAAAAAAGCATTGAAAAATTAAGTCAATTATTACTAAAATATTAATTTTTTTTTAAATTTTTTTGATACATACATACTTTTTTTAGCCATTTATCGTTAGAGTTAAAAAATTCCTAAAAAAAGGGTAAAAGGAAAATGTCAACGAATAGATTAATTAGATTTGAGAGGTAGTGCTATATAAATCAGAGTGATGAGTCCCATATTGATGGATTATAAGACAAATCAAAAATATAAACTTGCATTATAGTACTATAAATCTAAATAATTGCCATAATATTTATTTTAAGGCGATAAAACACTTTAAACAAATACCCAATATATAAATTTACTAATACACTCTCCTGTCAAGGCTTAGATAGGCAAGTGTTTGTTTAAAGTGTGCCCGGTAATTCCTAAATTCTAAAACATGGTAAATGTTAACAAGTTCTTGATGCACTTATTAATAAGCCAATTTTTTTTAGATTCTCGAGACACAGAGTAATGTGTACTCATGATTAATTTTTTAAGTTTAAAAACATTAGCAAAACCCTAAAAACATATATATGGAGTACTGGTATATGTCAATGCCAGTGTGGCCAGTTTATCTCATTTCATCGATCTCATCTTTAGACATTTATTTAACAATCTTAGATTATATATGGTATTGATTCTTACCTCTTTACTCTGGTGAGTGGACAGGTTAATAACTTTTAGGTCATGAAAATAAATGTACCTGAAAAGGCCCCTCAACAAAGTGCATTTGCCACACATCAACTCACCATGCATTATTGGCCAATAGATATCCACCTATTCCAACAGTAGTAAATTCATTTTTCTATATTATTTAATTTTAGGGTTTTTCCAATCCTATGCACATGTACATATAATATTTGGGTGGGTTGGTGCTGTTATAGATTTCCTCCATGTTCCAAAATTTCAGTCTGATTATTGTAGCAGGGGTTTTTTACTCTGTGTTTTCCGTTTTGGTCTCTGTATCCCCTATTCTTTGTATTTAGATTTTGTATCCGGTAAGAGTATATCTTATGCTTTTCCGTTTTTTTAGAATGAAATTTTGTTTTATAAAAAAAAAGAGTAAAAATAAAAATATATAAAAAAATTAAATAATTACTTCTTATTAATACATTAAACACAATATTTTTCTATAATTAAGTTAAACATATTATAATTATTTCTTGGAAAATAATTAAATTTACTTTTTATAGTTAAATTAACGTATACATGTGATATGTAAGTTAGAAAAATCCAATATATTTTATAAAGTGAAGTATCAACAATCAACTTAGTTTCTAATATTTTTTTCACTTATCAATAATTTAATATCTGAAAATTTATAAATACACATTTAGTCCCTCAAAATTTTTAGATATACTAATTTGATCCCTTAATATTTTCTTACAAACCAACTTGGTCCTTCATATTTTAAGGACCAAATTGGTACATCCGAAATCTTGAGAGATCAAATTAGTACATTTAAAAATCTTAAAAAATTAATTGTGTATTTATAAATTTTCAGGAATTAAATTAATATAATAAAAAAATATCGGAAATTAAATTGACACTTCACTCTTAATATTTTGATCGATTCAGCACCACTAAGCAGGAGACTCTGAAGTCTGATTATTGCAGAAAAATGCATTTTGTTTTAATCTCAATGGGCTTATGTATGGCTAGTTTACCTTATTATTTAATATTAAAAAGTGTAACATGAATATATAATATATAAAATACATATAGAAAGCTGATAGCAGATTTCCACCTCTTGTGTGCGGAAATTGCTGTATGGCCATTAAACTCGATCCTCAAGGAGCCACGTCTTCAATAAGTTATATTGAACAATTTATACCTATCAACATGAGGAAATATTTTATTACAATGGATTTATCAAGTAGTGTTTTAATTAACGATATTTTTCAATAAATTGAAAAAAAAAATTAGAAACATGCATATAATATATTTAACTATTTATTGAATATAATAATATTTAATAACAAGTAGTACTTTTTCTTAATTTTTTCTAAAAAAAATTAAAATAGTTGTTAACATTTTTTTTTGAAATGTAGAAGATTATCTTTTGTGATGACAAATCGTGTATCATGTCTATGTTCCTAAAAACAAAAATTTGTTTGTTTACCGAGGTTTCAAAAAGCCATAAAAATACTTAAAATTCTCTTGAATCGAGATGAAATAATAGATGTAATTTCGACTAGTTTAAAAATGGTAAGCTCAAAAAAGCAAGAAGAAGGACTAATTTGTATCATTTGGATCTAGTTCTTATTTTTGTAATTTTGAAAAAAATATTGAGTCCACTTTTTCTCATACTCATAAAGATAAGAGATAAAAAATAAGAACATAAATAAAGTTTAATTTATGAGAAAATAGTTAGTGTAACGACAGTGTAAATATTTTTTTACATAATAAGTACATCATTCATCATTCATATATTTGATTGTTGACCTTTAATTAAAAGTAATACAAATAAATGATAAATAATGGATTGATATTTACATTATAATTACACATCCATTAAAAAGAAGTTATCTAAACCACGATATAAAAAGAAGTATTATGAAGCTTGGTCCGGAAAGAAAGCAAAAGAAAAGAAAAAGGTGCATTAATATGAATTATTGTAGTGTGGTTGCTGTAGTTGCAAAGGAATAAAATGATTTTTAAGGATGAAGAATTAAATATCCTGGTGGAATCAATTAAAATTACAACATGACGCTGGATTAATGTATTGACAGTACAACAATTTCATATAGTAACTAACATATGAGTCCAACATCTTGTTTTTAACTGTAATTGTACTGTGCTGTTGTTCTAGTGCTAGGTATTTCATATACTTTTCACCAAATAGTTTGCAGGTGGGGTAGTTGTTCCTTGCTAAATTTTGCTATACTCTTTTTTTCTTTTGTTTATAATTTTTTTCATTTTTCTATTGGTTTTTTTTTCTTACAAGGTTTATAAAAAGGTAGAGTTCTTGACAAAAAGTTTATGGTGATAGGAGTCATTATTTTTGTATTGTACAGGAGGTAGGTTTGGGGTATTTGGTGTATGATGTGACGGGTCTCTATATGCTTCACAGAAGTTTTAAAAAAATAAAATAGTAAAGGTTATCTAAACCACGATAGGATTGAGACCGGATAAACTTTATTCAGGAATGTAGAATCAAATAATTGTCAAATCAATAAGAAGTTCTCACAAGCTAGTTAGCGGCCAACATGCAGAAGATCGAGGGGCGCATGTGGGATGATGAAGCAAATGGAGAGCAACCATGTATGTATGATTAACATGACCAAAACAAGAACTAGCTAGCTAGATTTTTCCACCATTTTTAGAACGAATATTATCGGTCAAAATGAGATTAACTTTCATGTCATATTGAGTCATGCAACCCACTTGTAAGTTGTAACCTTCATTTTGGTTGTTAAAGAAAATATTTTTGTAAGCAATTAATGGAAGGAAGATAAATCTCATATAGCACGATGAGAAAAATATATATATGTATATATATATATATAGATAGAGAGAGAGATTTGCAATGAAATAATAATACTATTAAAGAGGCGAGTATAAGAAGTACGTACACAGTCAAAAAACACCGTGATGATAAAAAGCCATTTAGTGAAAGAAAACATATAGCACCATCAAACTTAGCTCGAAGTAAATTCCATACTCATAAAAGGAGGAATATACAAGTGGATTGACATTTGACTCAAGCAAAACTCATTAATACTTTCTTTTTGAGTGTTATTTATGTAAACTTTCTAAATTTTAGTTATTGAAAAAAAAATTAACTTTGTTTTCAAAAAGCAAAAGTATTTTATAAATCAATCAATATATAACTTTGTTTTTAAATCAAAGTAATCCCTCATATTCATGCTGGTTACTCCAAAGGTTGGAACTAGGCATAAACTTTCAAGTCAACATTGATACACAAATCTAACGAAAAGTTGTCCATGCCTGCTCCGTAGATAAAAGCAAAAAATTCATCTATTACCCGGTGGGAACATGCCTATAATTTCATAAGTAATAACCTTGTATAATTATTTTATTTTCATGCTTCTTGTTCACACCCACCTTTTAATTAATTTCTTTGGTATAAAGCAAGAGACCAACTAACATGGACCCAACCCTTCTTGAGTAGTGACCTCGTGTTTCTCATCTTCTACTTTGCACAGACCAGAGAAATCGGTCTATTCATTGGCACTACTGCACTTAAATGCATAATTTGTTATTTGAACCCCACAATCTATTAGTCTTCATCTACTTTAATTTGTTTCCTTTACGAATTAAGCCCATTTAGCTCATAAAAATAAACTGATCATGATCATTTCAAAGGTCAAATGATGTAGAGATAAGATAATAATTCTATAAATTCACACGTGTTTTAATTTTTCTCTGTTTTACATACTCAAAAGTAAATATCAGTAAGCATGTGAGGACACAGATTAATTAATTGGGACTAATTTTTCAAAAGGCTTAATTATGTCACAAGTTTCTGAAGTTTGAGGTACTTTTGCCATATACCCTTATTCTTATTTTTTCAATGTCTAACTTCCCGAAATTACTTTTGGGTTTGTCATATACCCATACTACCAAATCTGACCAATTTTGCTGACATGTAACATTGAAATCCCGGTCAGACACAGGAGTTTAGCCACATGGTGCTCTGTGAGCGAAGATTTTTTTCTTTAAATTAAAAAACTAAAAAACTTAATATTTTTATATTTTTATTTAGATAAAAAAGAAAATAAAGGATTGAAGAGAGAGGTCGTTTTCACCCATGTGACATCACGCGGCACCACATGACCAACCT
Source organism: Crotalaria pallida (assembly GCA_037953625.1). NCBI lineage: Eukaryota > Viridiplantae > Streptophyta > Magnoliopsida > Fabales > Fabaceae > Crotalaria > Crotalaria pallida. Next base: position 112,180,398 of record CM075655.1, read on the forward strand.
CCTACGTTTGACCAGGATTCTGATATTACGTATTAGCAAAATTGGTCAGAATTGATAGTAAGGGTATATAACAAACCCAGAAGTAACTTCATGGGAGTCAAACATTAAAATAATAAAAATAAAAGTATTTGACAAAAATACCCGAACTTCAGAAACTTGTGATATAATTAAACCTTTTCAAAACCATGGTATGACTCGGCCTAAGAAAAAAAAAGTATCCAGTAGCTAGCTATCGCAGACCATGTATCAAAATGCTACAATATTATAATACGCGCAATTAAGCATTATTTATGAACCCACATTGTTGAAAAATTAATATTATGATGTTTCTTTTTGAGTGGTTGCCTGACCAATCTGAAACATAAAACGACACCTTTGAACATAAAAATTATTATTTATTTGTATCACATGTTTTTAAATCAGGGTCTTATTAACTAATGCCTTTAAGAATATAGTTTAAAAAATATATTAAAGGAAATTTTATATTAAAAATCTAAGTTCATGATTTTTCAATATTTTAAATTCCATATTTTTTTAAAATAAAATTTGTAGGGTCTACCGACCATATACGGACCCGAGTCTCACCAAAGGGTTCCTCTAAGGGCACTTTACTCGGTTTACCTATCATGAAAGTCCTTCGCTCGGACTCATGGACTCCGAGCATACAAGAGGGTCAGGCTCGGACTTGATGGAACCGAGCCTTAAGAACGGTCCCCAATCCATCAGGCTCGGGACTCTAGGACCGAGACATACCGTCGGCTCGCGGATAAGCTCAGGCTCGCCGAGGCTTCTTATCCCTTCCGCAAATCTCTCCTAGATTCTTGCAACAGCCTAGACATGAGATCTTCAGCTGATCCTAACCATATTCTAAAAGCATAATTATTCGATATTATGTCACAGAATCCTGGTTCAGCACAACACTAATACAGGGCCCAAACGGCCCATATAAACCTCCTCCAAACCCTATAAATAGCTCATCACAGCTAAGGGTTTCAGGTATGTTCTCTCATCCCTACTCTCAAGAACTACGTGTGGCTTGATCCCCTTATCATTGGGGGTACGTAGGGCCGGGGTCACCCTCGTCAGCTGCAACAACCCCAAAAACACATCGTGGTGTTCCATCAATACCGGGGCACTACATTGGCGCCGTCCGTGGGAAACGATAAATTTCGATTCCCATAAAAAAAAAACATTTGTGCAGTGGCGACGATGCTTGCCCAGAACACCGGCACCGACGTCGGTACCGGCACACAACCCGACGTTTATCTTACTGTACAGATCTGCCATGGCCACTGACTGCTGCTTGGCTGGTTCCCATACCTTGATGACACGAGTGGCTCTTTCATGGCTGCCATGGAAGAAAGATACGAAGCAACCAATCCAAACCCGGTTCATGCAGGATCAACTCTTTCATGTCAGCCACGGGAGCACGCAAAACAGAACGAGAACGATGTGCGCAGAACCACTGTCACTTTCAGTTTGGCCTCTCCCCGCCACGATTCCGACGAACCAGATGGGTACGGTCTTCGTCTCCGCCGTGATTCCCAACCACCGCCGTCTTCACTAGTAGCTTCTAAGGTGTCGCCTCTGGTTCTGATGTTGGTTGCGGTTCTGGTAGCATCCTCGAAGATCATCGTCTTCCTTCAAGCCCACCACAACCCCGAAGACCAGAGGTTAAGAACGGAAGCAGAACCAGACAACTCCCTCACGCCGTCACTCTTACGTCAAGACACCCCCCTCACGTCGTCACTCCCACCAAGCCGGTCATCGCCACCACACCGTGTTAATGCTTCTCTTAAAACGGGTGAGTTGTTCGAATCGGAGTTCGTAGCTCTTTGAGCATCGCTGCCGCCATCGCCGAACCCGGCACCGTCTCGTCACCGCCCCGTCACCGCCGCCTTCGGTGAACTCCTCTGCCCTTGCTGCTGCTGCACGTAGCAGCACCAATTCGTGGCTAGGGTTTCAACCCTAGCGGGCCACAAGGCCCAACTAAAAAAAAGAAAAGGGCCTCAACAGGCCCTAACAAACCGAAAAAAAAAGTGGACGACAACAACAAAACAGGGAAGTAACTTTTTTATTCAATTGCCAATATCACTCATTAGCGCATGATTAATTTGATTACATGTCATTTATTAATTGCTAATAATTATCATTACTGTTATAAATTGTTAACTTTGAACAACAATAACTAATTAATTATTATTTTTGTGCGCATATGCGAGGTACACACCCGAGCGGCTGAATAACCCATTCCGAGATCCCCATGGACAAATAATTTTTCGAGTATCGCGAATACAATAATGTCACTCTATTTGAAATCTAGTGGTGATCGCGAGAACCCCCGCGCCGAGTTATCCTCTTGAAGCTTGTTCTCCGAGCGAAGAGCGAGGACCCCCGCGCCGAGTTCCCCTCTTGAAGCTCGTGTTCCGAGCATAGAGAAAATCATATTTAAGGAAAACAGAGGTCAGCCCTCAATGCTCAACAAAGTCCATTTGGAAAGGAATGACAGAAGACTTCAATCCAACATTCTTTAATCCGACATCCCTCAATCTGGCATTTCTCACCACACTAAATCAGGGAAGGAATTCTCGTTCCTGTATTATTTTCCTACTTACTTGGCATTTTACGTGATTACTTTATACACATGCTTATATTAATTTACCTGATGCAGTGCTTTTGACATGTGCTTTTAATGCTTATTCCTTATAATTTCATTACATGTCACTAATTATTTGATATTCCCTAATTATGATTTTTTGTATACATGCTGATACGTGGCATATTGTTAGCCAAATTTCTTTGCTGTTGAATGTTTTTAAAATGTCTGTCTTTCCTATCGTGTTAGGATAATAATATTTGATATACATTGCCTTTCGAATGGCATTAGGCAGTTTCCGGCAGTTGTGCATTGTCATTTTTCATGAATTGATGCTTTCATTTACTTTGTTGCCATCAAAGGCTCTGACATAATTCCGTATGTTATCAATTATTGCGCGTGATATACCTGAAATCATGCATCTTTTCATGGGCAATCCTGTCTGGTTGCACGATATTTAATTATTGTCAGTATTATACTTGTTACGTGTGATCTTTTTAGAATCATGCCGCTTTTGTTCTGATACTTTATATTCACTTGCCAATAATTTTCATTATTGCAATTTAATTATTACACATTGTCAGTTCAAATGACAATTATTGATTATTAATTTTTTATAGATCATGTAAAGGTACAAATTTGATGGTCGGAACTACCGGGCGCGATAGCCCGAGCACGATGGCCAAAAATGATTCAAGTGTTTCACGCATAACCCAAGTTAGGATTCCTATCATCCGAAAACATGCACAAGCCGACCACAGGTCTAAATCCGCAAGCCCATTATATTTACTGCTTCAATCAAATAACAGTTCTGTTTCTGAATTCATTGTATTTACGTACTTTTCCTCATAACCGATTAGCCACCGTTTATGACGCGAACGATTATAAACAGCTCGAACAAGAGCTTATAACTCGTCAAGCACTTTGAAAGATTCCCGATTCAAACATGATTATCTCAAAATCATTTTTTACATCGCGGATAGAGGAACCCACCTCGGCTAAAGTGCTGGCGTTCCGAGGTCTTAACACTTGAATTCATAACAAAAAGAACAAAAAGAAGCACACAATCATAACGGATATTATAAATATTCACTCATTTCGGATCACGTCCCGACGCACTTGCCTTCGATCTCGGTTGGCCGACCAGATCAGCGTGGCTACAAGTGAAAACGGGGATTGCTACCTCGATAACTTGGCCATCGGCCAAATACGTCGCAGGATCGAGGAATGTACCTCGGCCAAGGCAGTCATTCCTAAGCATCCCCCGTAGACGTTACGATCCAATTCATGATATTACTTTTAACACACCCCGATGAGAGAGGTGTATGAATCTCCAAATCGCGATACTCTTCCGAGTAAAAGACCTCGGCTGCAAATACTCTTTTACGTCACCACCAAGCCTCAGAAAAGAACTTTTGATCGACCCAAAAGGGCTCTAAACTCGGCACAGAGTCTCTATGAGTCTTCCCGAGCTGGGGGGCTTATGTCGTGGACCGGACTCCGGTCCGAGATCTCCGCCAGGATTCAGGATACGAAGATACTCGACGGTATTGAGGAAAGAGTCTTCAACTGCATGATCCCAGTTATAAAAATTAACTGTGGCTGCCCTTTTGTGCTTAAAGAGCTTTCGCTCTCATTTTGTCTAGAGATGCTCGGAGTCCGACGGCCTCATCTTTGGCATCCTCGAGTTACTCTCGAGCCACTGCAGTATCCTCCTCGGCTTTCCGAGCCTTCTTTGTAGTCTCTCGCAGAGCTGTGGCATCCTCTTCGGCCTCCTTCAAAACCCCTCAACTTCCTTCCTTCCACGATGCACCGGTTGGGCCAAAGGCCCATTAACCCGCTCAGGCACCCACAGGGAAAGACGTGGCAGTTATTGGAGTTACTTTTTCAGAGTTCGAAATTATGAAAGATTTGGCACAACTTCCCAGGGCACGTATCGTACCTAAAGAACCTAAAACATCACCTCGAACAAGCTATATGGTTAAGGCTGAAAACAGTTGTCACACTTCTGAACCAAGACATGCTAAAGGTTAACCCTATCCACTTGTTACCTCGCCACAGACTTTACAAGTCTTACGAGCTGGGGGGCTTGTAGGGTCTGCCGACCATATACGGACCCGAGTCTCACCAAAGGGTTCCTCTAAGGGCACTTTACTCGGTTTACCTATCATGAAAGTCCTTCGCTCGGACTCATGGACTCCGAGCATACAAGAGGTTCAGGCTCGGACTTGATGGAACCGAGCCTTAAGAACGGTCCCCAATCCATCAGGCTCGGGACTCTAGGACGACCGAGACATACCGTCGGCTCGCGGATAAGCTCAGGCTCGCCGAGGCTTCTTATCCCTTCCGCAAATCTCTCCTAGATTCTCGCAACAGCCTAGACATGAGATCTTCAGCTGATCCTAACCAGATTCTAAAAGCATAATTATTCGATATTATCTCACAGAATCCTGGTTCAGCACAACACTGATACAAGGCCCAAACGGCCCATATCAACCTCCTCCAAACCCTATAAATAGCTCATCACAGCTAAGGGTTTCGGGTATGTTCTCTCATCCCTACTCTCAAGAACTACGTGTGGCTTGATCCCCTTATCACTGGGGGTACGTAGGACCGGGGTCACCCTCGTCAGCTGCAACAACCCCAAAAACACATCGTGGTGTTCCATCAATACCGGGACACTACAAAACTATTTTTTTCGATTTCTTAATCAATACCTTCAAAATACTCTTTAGAATTTTCCTTTTAAACTATGAAAGTGGTTGCATTGTGGCTAGTATGGTCAAATGTGGCTAATTTGGTCTAATGTAGTTGTGGAAGCAAGCTAGTGCAATATAGGGAGTATGTCTTGTGCAAACTTTTTCTTATTATTTTTTTTAAAAAAGTTGGTGTAATGTATAAATAAGGAATTATTGTATGGTTCAGAATCAATGATCTTAATTTCATTTAGATTATTGATTTAAAATATTTTTATGTATATTCTCTTAAAATATTCTAAATTAGGGCTCTGGATAAGATTATGACTATTAATCTTGGACCATGCAATAATTTATTTGGATATAAGGAGATAATCTCCATCCATTTTACAATATAAGAAAAAAAAACTAAAATTATGTTTATTAAAGAGGTTAGTTGATTATATTTAATTTTCTAAAATTTATAAAAAAAATTATTTTAGTAAAGTAGCATTGAAAATGAGACAAAAATTATATGACATAATCACTTTTTAAGGATATATATTTTAATAAAATGATATTGAAAATGAAACAAAATTATATAAGAATGTTAGTTAATTTAAAAAAAAAACATATTTTTTCTTTATATTGCAAATCGCGGAGAGTATGTCTTGTGCTTCTAGCTGCTTTGGAAAGAAATTTTTCTTATAATTAAAAAAAAAAACCTAGTGCAATGGATATTATGGCCAATCAATCATCATGTGATGTAATCTGTTGCATTTGAAAATCTTGGCCTTAGATACGCGATACCGCAAGGGCTCAACAACAAATCGATCCGCCCGCCTTGTTCAGGTTCCTTCTCACCGTTTCGAATTTGATCAAGGGGGCGACGATATTTTTCTAGTTCGCGGTGCTGAACACGTTACGATCCCTTGGGTCTTAAGTCCCAATCACAAATAGTCTAGTTCTTTCTAGAAAAGCACCCTAGGCTACTTGACGAGTCACTGTCATCACTCTCCCCTATCACAATCATACACTTGAATATCCGCAGATAAGCATGATATCTTCCTCTCCACTACTTCTCGCTCATCTCACCGCATTATAATTAGTGTCTTTTAAATATTTTATTAAGGCTTATTAACCTAATTGCGGACGAGTCACTGGACCCTTATCTATCCTTTGGTGATCCTCGACCTCTAATTAAACAATCTTTTACCACGTCCATTCTTTTCCGTTAACACTTGCTAATTAAAGGCTCGGACTCACGGAGCATCACTCCCGTGGCCAGCACAACTCAACCTAGAGAGCATAAAATTCATCTTCGTGCTCATCAGGGAAATTCACTTTCAATCACTACTTTCCTTAAATTAATTTCTCAAACTCATAAAATCCATTCTTCACTTTTTAATTTCATTTTTCAATGTCATGCATCATGTTAAACATAATAAAACAGAATGAATCATCAAGCATGAGTAGGCATAATACTTGCATATTCTCATGTTAACATAAATCAATCAAGCAACAACACATAAATACAATAGTGATCTTAGTCTTTCGTGCGAAGAGCCAAACAATCAAACAGACCAATTGCCCTCACACTACTTAATCCTTATCCGATCACTGTTCCAATTTAAACAATCGAAACTAAAATCATTTAACCATGGCATACATTCCAGACAAGCTATTATTCTCACCTTGATTGCGAACAGAAACTCTTTGCGGATCCACGAAACTCTGATTCCCACGATCAGGCTCAAGAGCGGTATCTTTATTTCCTCAAATTAAACATAACGTATTAATATAAAAATTCCAAATGACTTATTCGTTCTTTATCACTTGTACAAAACTCTTAAAACTTAAATAAATCCAACGGGTAAAACGAAAACGCATTTCTTTTTCTCAAATCGTTCCGAAGTAAAACGACAACTCAAATGCCTTAAAATACATTGAAAATAATCCATAAATAAATTTTAAAAGCAAACAGGGGCTACTGGTCCGCCTTGGACAGCACCCTAATCAATTCCGAAAACACCGAAAAATTCAAGTTTTCAATACGGCTTTTTCCTAAATCAAATACCACTTGAAAGCTATACTTTAAATCACTTGAGCACACTTTTAAAGTTGAAAAACAAACCAAACCAGTTCTGAACAGAAAAGGATTTATTCACAAAATCATTTTTAGAAAATACAAAAACAACGTAAAAGTACTTTTTGCTTCAAGACATGTTTCAACACAAGGCAAACACTTAAACACTTTAAAATTCAAGTTTTTTAACATCAAACAAACCTTAGGACAACCACCAAACATGCCTCACGATTTCAATTAAATTAAATCAATCAAACTTAAAATCAATTAGTTTTCAAAGCTAATTAGCTATCCGAACATTTTCCAAACATCAACTAACACACAAACGACAAACAACACTTTGATAAATCAATTCACATAGTCACATAACCTATATTCTTTCACGCTCTTAATCAATTAAACATACCTACATATATGCTAGTCAAGCAACAAGTTCAATGCATTAACTAGAATATAAACCAAACTTTCACCTTAAAAGTAAAAAATTTTATCAACAGCACTAAGCTTTTATTTTCACCTAGGTCATACACTTTTCAAATATCAATTAGCATTTATCAAAATAAATCCATATCCTTCTAAACATCTCATGGCCGAATCATGCATCAAAGCCAAACAACAATTATAAATTTTTCTAACATTCCATAAAGCATCAAAACAACACATTTTCAATTAAACTCAAGCATATAATCAATTACTAACACTAAATCACTTATACAATACATAATTACTTCCAAAACAATTTTATTTTCATATCTACCTACTTACACATAATGGGGCCGAATTGTACAAACAAAATAAACCAAATATCATGAGTTCATACACCTTAAATCAACTTAATCAATTTAAAGCATTAGCATGCAAGTTCATTTTCAAGAATAAAAATCATTTAGACATATACACATGCAAAACCGAATCATAATCAAAGAAATAAGCCAAAAACATAAGTTTTACATGCTTCGAACAACTTAATGAACTTCAAGAAACAACATGCAAAATTTATTTTCAAAAGATAAAAATCATTATTTTATCCAAAATTCATGCATGGCCGAATTAATCAAGAAGGAATAAGCTAGAAACTACAAATACCAACACTCAAATCATCATAATTCATTTCAAGCATTCAAGCACTAATTTTTATTTTTTCATGAGCAACATCATTTAGTCACATTTCCACACTTGGCCGAATATAGCAAGAAAATGAAGTAAGAATCACAAACCTAAAACACCTAAATAATCAACATAACTCATGTCAAGCTCTCAAATACAATTTTTATTTTCATGAAACAAAATCACTTACCCATTTATTCTCTCTGAGCCGAATATACACACATGCAAGAACAAAGGCACAAAATTTTATCAAACAAAAATCATTCATTCATTTCTCCATTCCTAGACAGAATACAAAACAAAGATCACATAGAAATTTTTATCAAACAAATACATGCGTTTATCCAAGGCCAAAACCGTATAGCCCTAAGATATACATATCAAAGCAAAATTTCATTCAAGCATGCATTTTTATGTTAGAACCGAAAAATATAACAAATAAATAACAAGATCAATAATCAATTACATGCATTGAGAAACAATTTCATTTTCCCCAATTTACAAACCTTAACCGTGACATGCAAGAGGGAAAAGAAAAAAATTTGTGCAAATTAACAACACATAGTTCATAATCATACTAAATCAACTCATATTCAAGCATATAAACACAATCAAAGGTCAAAATTTATTTTAAACAAAATGAGGGTCAAAACCGTGAGCATCATCAATCATGGTGCATGCTCATTTTTTTGATTTTAAACATCAATCCATGTATAAACAAGCATAGGAAAGTAAGAGAAACAAGAAAAAACAACATGCAAGAGACATTAAGCATCAAACTCAAAAACCCTTCTTTGAAGAACTTGAAGAAACCGAAAAAATATAAGAAGAAAAAGAAAGAATACAAGATAAGGGATCATTACCTAAGAAGATGAGTGAAAATGAGCAAGAAAAATTGAATTTCTTCTTCCTCCCTTCTTCCTCTCCCTACGGCCTCCTCCTTCTTCTCACCTCTTCTTTCCTTTTTTTTTTTTTTTTTTTGTTCAAGTGTTCATGAAGCACAAGGGTGGGTCTTTGGGGTATGGGGTAGTATTTATAGGAAATTTAAGTTGGGGTCTTCCAACTAAAAGAGGGGGTCAAAATATGCTAGGAGTCATAAGGGGCATGTTTGCAAATTTTCATTAGTTTAGGCTTTAAGACAACTAACTTAGTGGGAGACATAATCAATAGGGTAATAAATGTTTTGTCTTTAAAGTGCTCCATGGAGAAGACAATAATTAAGGCTCATTTTGAATTTGAATTTTGGCTCTAATTAAACTTAAAAATTTTCTCCCTACTCTAGGGCTTGGCCGTGGCACTCATTGGAGAGAGAGAAAATAAAATTTTTCTTCTTTACTTTAAAGGAAGTATAAAATAAAAATCTAATTTAAATAAAATAAATATACTCCCACCGTTTTTAAATAAGTAAAAATACAAAAATTCACAAATTTATAAATCCTTGAAAAATCAAATCGAATACTAATTTAATTAAATTAAGGAAATAAAATTGTCAATCAATAAATCAAATAAATAAATTCTATTTCATTTTTAAATACAGAAAATAATTGAGAAAATTGCAGGTATTACATACTTAAACCATACCACAATGAATGAGACAAGTGACGTGGAATTTAACTTGAAAAACTCAATCATTTATCGACTATGCTGGGTCTTATTATTGCACATATACAATATATACATCATATATATATATATATATATATATATATATATATATTCATATGTGTGGGACAAACTGTACGTGATGAGGATCTACATTGAGGGCAAGATAGTGGAAAATAGGATAACCCTCACTTGTACACGTACTATCACTCTTACCTCTGTATATCTTGTGTTCTTGTACATGTACATGTACATGTAATTGATTACACACGCGAATAAAAGATTCAATCATAGCAGAACATGTAATGTGAAACGTCCTTTTATCAACTCCAAAGTCAACTAAGAATGGTAATGCAATTTGTACAATACCTTGCATTCATAATTGTGCTGCAGCCTGTACAAAAAATTTATACAAAAATAGTTTTGTCCGAGTTCATATGGCACGGTCCTGTACAAAAATAAACTTATAATTTTCTTCTAAGCTCATCAGAAAATCATGATGAGACTGAGAATTATTGGATAATAACAAAAAAATATTAAGCAAAGAAATACTGGTACTGTAGATAAATACAAAAACATGTAGCTCTTTTTTTATTTTTCCAAAGTAATGTGGCTGGGGTTGTACCCATTTGTTGACTACATGGTTTTCATTACTCATATGTGATGGATAAACCTGATTAGTCAATGCTGTCGTGGGGTTGGATAACCATCTATAGTTAAGCAAATCCAAGGAGCACTATCATTTTATTTATATTACTAAGTTTATATTTTTTCCACTCATTAAACTTCTTTTTGGTAGTTAAATAAAAGTCCTATAGCACGATGTACAAATCTATGCCAGCTTGTGTGATTTTAGAATTCCTTTCTTTTTTCTTTTTTTAAAACAAATATTTAACTTTGTTAGCAGAATTTGAACCTTGATTTCAAGGTTTCATGTTTCGCAATTCTATTAATTAAAATAGCTAGCTCTTGAGAACAAATCACCAAGCTAAAAAATTTTATTTCGATTTTAGAACTCTTTTAATTTCTTTCTTCAATCTTCATAATTTGTTTCTTTAATTTTTCTTTTGTTCCTCACAAGCTTTTTACCCTTCACCTTTTCCCCTACATTTTATTGACAATCGCCACTACTTTCTTGAGTAGTGGACTTTTATGAACAATTTTTTGCTTCAAATCGCCATCATTTCAATGTAAAAGTGTTTATATGTGAGTTGGTTTAGGACAGGGTAATAAGATTTTTTTTTCATCAAGGATATTTTTCAGTCGACAGTCGAAGACTAATTAATCTTCTCCAAGACAATAAGATTTGATCAGGCTAGATTCAAATTGATCAACTTTCGTTATGCTCCATAGTAATAATGTCATATATCTTGGGTTAATTTTTTTTTTTTAACCAACAAAATTCAGCACAGCTGGAAGATGATTGAGTTTCTTGAATATAATGTCAAGGGTTCAATCATTTTGTGGGTATGGAAAGGGTTGTTGATAGAGACAAAATCCACTTCGGTGATTTGATCTTTACGTTTCGGAAGAGATTAGTCTTCGGCTGAAGGATATACTTGATGCGAAAAAAAAAATCTTTTTCAACTATGTTTATAACAATTTTTTTTAAATAAAGAAAAAATAATCAATTACCATAAGAAGTTAAAGGACAAAAATAATAAAATAAGTATTAACTACAAAAAAATAAAATTAAATATATATTCCTTAATCCACACACTATATCCTTAAACAATAGTTATAAATGAACAAAGGTAATAATGGCCACGATTGTGGCATGAAATGATGCCTATTATATATCCTCTCCCCACCAATTATTTTGCTTAATCTTACACACCCACCACAATACCCTTACTTATCTTTCATGTATTTTTTTTTCCATGATCGGAGTGTTCACCGCCGACCGCAGTGACTAATCTCCTCGCTGGCTTGTAGGCACCTCTAATGGGAGGGACAGCTGCCCCGAGATTTAACGTTGCTGCATGCACAAGGCAGGATTCGAACACCTAACCTTGCTTAAGCATGGATCAATCCCTACCACTGAACCACACGCTCGGGGTTATCTTTCATGTATTCTTTTACTAAAGCAAGTTTAGGTCATTTAGGTTACCAAGTTTATCAAGATCGAAACACTATTGGTTTTCTTAAGCTCGGAACAATCGATAAATAATTGGATTCTTTAAATATAATGTTAAGGGTTTAATTTCGTGAATATGAAAAAAGTTTTATTGAAAAGGGATGTACCCTAGAAAAATACACATACAAATGCATATGGATTTCTATATATTATTTTTTTTAAGAAGGTCTAGAAATCAACAATAAATTTAAACTCACTTCATGACAAACAATAATGCTTTACAAAATATGAGTCAAATAATTACCATAATCGTACACCAAAAAAAAAAATTACCATAATCAACTAAATCTACACTTGTTATATATCCTCGTTTTTTTTTTTTCTGATTTTGTATTTGAGTGTGTACAAGATGGGACTTAGCACCAAATTCATAAGATTGATACATCAACATTTCATTATCGTTTTGTTACAAGTTCAACTTCAAATTTTTTATATGCTCCACCATAATAGTTAAAATTATCAGACTCATAAGACCTTAACCATTATCATTAATTATGCATGATCATTACATCATCATCATTCCACTACTATTAAAACTCAAATTCATTTCAACAATGTTAATTATCTACTATTTCTAAAAACTAATATTTCCAAATATTATTTTCTTCATGCGTTAATATTTATAAGTTTTTTTTTCACAATATCATTTTTGTATTATTAGATTATTATTCATAAATTTAAGTTACCTTAATTGCAATAAAAAAATATAATCAATTCAAGGAAATAAAAAAAATCAATTCAATATTTAATCTACATATATCTAATCATTCAAATAAATAGGTACCGTTAAGTTACAAAAAATAGAAAGAAAGAAGTATCGAAAATAGCATAAAATATTTTTTTTTTAAAAAGTGTTGTGAACTTATAAATATTGATAGTTAATATGATAAATTCTCTATCTTACTTTAAAAAAATGTTTTTCTAACTGTATTATTAAAGTTACAAGTTTTTGATAGGTAGGGTATCTTCAATTAACACAACAAGGCTCTACACAATTGATATTTGGTAGATGATCGAATTTTTTAAGTATAATAACAAGAATTCGATCGTAACACCCTGATTTTTTTATAAAGGGAATAATAAAATTTCTTTTAAAACATTGCAACGAAAAATACAATTCCCTTTATTGAGTAAAATTTTTATTTACAAAAATACAATTGATTCCAGGGTTACAATAATGTAACAGATCAAATCATGAATTAATTTTACATTTTCCTTCTCTGCTTGATTCTCTGGCTTGACAGATTGACTAATTCTTTTCGATGCTTGTACCTACCCCACAGAGTGGGAATGTGAGTAAGTCATTGTCATGTCACATTATCGGATTAGTAATTGATTAATTATAAGTTAAACAAACACATACGACACAACAATAATGCAATTGATGCAAGATTTAACAAGTGTCTTATCATGACCATTATCTTATTTAGAATGTCATGCATGCTTAATTTTACAATTCAACTTCCATCATTATCATTCAACTCTTTCACAAAATTCAACACTTTCGAGAAAAGCATTCGGAAGTAAGTGTCTCACTTCCGTGTATACCTCCAATGAGCCTGATGCCCATCGCGAATCCAACCCATATCAAAGTATATATTGAGAACCGCCCTCCGCGATCCCAAAATGGTTGAGTTGCATATAGAATTATTGCCATGCAATAATTCCTAACAACTTTCCATTTCCACTTCGGTCCACCGGATCGTTCATGTATCTTAACCCTGCATCTCACCGTAGCCACTATAACTCCATGTATGATGCATGATCATTATCATTCTTTCCATCTTAATCATTATTACCATTATATTGAATAAGATTTGAAGTTGAACACATAAATAACCCTTTTTCTCAAATTTCTTCACTGAATAATTAATTACCAAGTGCTTGTAATCGATTATTCAGTCAACCAGATCAGTTCATATATACAGGTTTATACTTAGATAATCGATTATCCTGACTCGGTAATGGATTATTCAGTGTAATTTTCACTTGAAATTTAACAAAAAAGGGCTCGATAACCGATTAATATCCCAGGACATATTATATTGGATGGAAAATTATTTTGTTATATATTACCCGAAACATACCAAACATAACCCATCTTAATTTCAAGGTTTAAATATTCTTTTGATCCTTTATCTTATTTTTAGGTTTCAATTTGGTTCTTTATCTTTTAAAAAGAGTCAATTTAGTCCTTTATTTTTTAACATTTGTCAATTTCATTATTATGTCATGACAACGTTAAATTTTCTCTGGAATATACTGATTTTCCCCGATATTCATTTTCTAATCACCAAAATCTGCATTGTATCGTCGTAATTTGCAATTTTTAAAACAAAACGGTAAAAATGTGAGCGAATTTTCATCCCAAAAAAAGTGGAACGACATTGAAATTTTATCAAAGTGTGAAATATGATGAAAAATGTAGATTTCGACGAGAAAATACAGATTCTGATGACTGAAATAATAATAAAATCAGCATGTTTCGGTGAAAATTTAATATCATCATAACATAAGGATATAATTGACAAATATCATAAACATGAAAATTAAATTGACTCTTTAAATATAAAAAAACAAATTAAAGCCTACAAATAAAATACAATGCCAAAAAGTATTTAAGCCTAATTTTCAATTGTGACCATATTTTCACGATCCCCGACCTAAAAGTTAGATTACAATTTAGACTCTTTGAGTGGCGTGTTCGCAATGGTAAATCAGTGCTTTTATGGGAACATCAATGGATATTCAAGTATTTAAGTATGAGATAAACTCTCACATTGGATAAAATGGGATGGTTGCACATCCAGACACAGAAGCCTTTTAACTAATAGTTATCTGCGTAAGTCTATCTTTCGTACTACAAGAAGGGGGATGGAATATCCCTGAAATCACGAGGGTTCTTCCTAGTTTCGTTAGCAACAAAATCCAAGCATTGGTGCCTCCTAGTGAAGGTAACGATGCTGACAGTATATGGACTAATGATGGCTGGTTAACAATTAAGTGAGTTTCAACGCATGGGTATATTACAGGACCCAATTCAGGGAGTGTCAACCGTGTTTTTGATGGGAATATAATATGCACCGGTGCTTGTCTTTATTTCTGGGTTATTTATTTATTTTTTTAAAATTTAATTAATTAAAAAATATTCTATGTGTTTTCTTTTTTACGGATATGAAGTAATTTTTATAATTTGGATTCATTTTTTTACTCTGTGTTCTTAAAAAACTGTATTGAGTAAAACTGTATTCAAAATTTACAGATTCTAATAAATCTGTATACGAACTTGTGTTAAAAAATATTCTGAATAAATCTGTATTAAAAAAATTTGAAAAACAAAAAAAATAAACCATGCACGGATGCATGGTTTAATTAACCATGCACCGGAGCCTTCCCCGTTTATGATGCCGTTTGGAATCGAAATGGCCGTAGCGTATCAGCAACCCTCTTCTATGGAGGGTCTTAATTTTCTTTGTTTTGGGCTCTAGCCCCCTTGTCTAAAAAAAAAAAAAGGAAAAAAGTGGAAAACGTTAAAAATTAATATTTGATTTTAAATTTTTTGAATTTTTTTTGACAGCAAACAAAATATATTTTATTTATAAAAGGAAGACAAATATTGATACCCAAGCATCATAGTACAACCAAAGACCTCATCTTTTGTGAAGGGTTTGTGTGTACT
The DNA here is from genome assembly GCA_037953625.1 of Crotalaria pallida. Classification (NCBI taxonomy): domain Eukaryota; kingdom Viridiplantae; phylum Streptophyta; class Magnoliopsida; order Fabales; family Fabaceae; genus Crotalaria; species Crotalaria pallida. The sequence continues at coordinate 112,196,280 of CM075655.1, forward strand.
TAATCATGTGCTATAAAGGCATCAAATCAAAACAAAAGTTACATAGTTCAACTCCCCATTGAAAGGGATGAATACAACAAAAGAACATAAGATATGAAGCTTACAATTGTATCCCACCATCCCTTTATCACCACTGTATCATACAAAATAAAATAATCCGTTATAAACTGCAATACTTGATCATTTGTTTGTAACCTGTTTTGTTCGATTAATATATGTGAAACTTGTAGTTATGAAATATGAACGATCAAACTGCTCTTATCAGGTGCCAATATTTCATGGCAATAAGTAGTGTACCGCATCAAACTAAAGATTTAAAGAAAAAAAAAAGAGAGTGATGTTGCTTTTGTAAATCGAGCGCACGCAAAACTCTTTTATTCATTATATTTGTATTTGGTCGCTTCACATTATGATGAGAACGACTATTAACTATTGTTACATATGTTAGATGTAATAGCAAAATCTTCATATTTGATCACTATTAGAGCACTAGAGCACCCAATATGAGTCTTGATTCTTAATTATTAATTTGTAGAAGGTGGTGATTCTCCACGGAGAAAGGAGGAGAAGAAGGCAAGTGAGTTGCTTGGTTTAAAACAGGTACTGTGTGACCAGCTCCTCTAAATGTTGCATATGTAAGCCTTTCATATTCTTCAAACCACCCACTAACCTGTTTCAAGAGATCAAATAATTAAATGGTGAATAAATAAATGGGTTTGCTTAGAAAAACTAAGTCCACTGTCACTTCAATCATTAAATGTGTAGTTTTTCAATAAAAATGCACTTCTTTTAGTATTTTATCTTCAACCCTAAGGGCTGAGGTTAAGAAAATTCTTAGGACTGAGATTAAGAAAATCCTAAATATACATCAAAGGCTTGATGTATGGTTTGGAACTTTATACTTTAACAAGGAAATTATGTATTTTAATTTTTAAGGCAAACATTTTTTAAGAGGAGAAAAAAAAAACATAATTTTCAAGAATTGTGAACAAATATTTTATGTTGTTTAGCCCTACCAACTTAATTGAATGATAAGAACACTCTATAAGGAAATTACTCTGATTATTTGAATATCCAAGATACAGCATTTAGTATATAACAATAACAATATCTAAAAAAATGTTCCAAGAGTCAAATCTAGTGGGAGGAAAACATAGATAAAGGCCAGCAAGATTTTCATGATTCCTTACCTGATTTTCATGGTACCAAGGACTCCATGGCTTTTTAACAAGCAAAGCTAGAGTACTTAAGCTATACCTTGTAGAGAACACTGGCACTCTACCATCTGTGTCTCCACTGAACCATCGACAATTAAAAAAAAAAAAACGTAAGAATGACATAATTGTGGCAGCACTTCATGAATATGATGGTCGGTAGTATTCAATAGTATTTACCGGTAAACCCAAATCCTAAGTTTTGCTGAAATAAGCTTATTGTGGGATAACTGATGCCTTAGAGTTTTGCCAGTCCCAATCAACAATTATCTTGTTGCTGCATTTAATTTGATAGTTCAAAGAAAGTTTATTCAGCTAAAAGACAACTACATATATATTCAAGTACTTTTTTTTCATTGTCATCAACAAATAATAAAATGTTCAAATCATAACCGTTAAAACATTATTACGAAAATTGGATAGAATGTTACTTGCAAATACTCCAATTTTTCAGATTGTGACCATCACTGGCATGCAGGGCAATTTGAACATCTGGTCTATTATAAAAAGCTTTAGCATAACCATCAAAGCAAGGGTCATAACCACCCAATATTCTAAGTATCTAGTAAACCAAATCCAGAAAAAGTGTCCTCGATAGTCTTGTCGCGAGCCAAGTAGAGTGTAGAACATTGACACGGAACCGCGAGAATGTGTTTGTGTCATAGTCATGTCATAGTGTGTCTATAGTCATGTCACATCATAAATAGTAATGTGTCATAGGGTCATGAGCGCTTGTCTCCTAAAATAATTTTGCATGTAAAGAACTGTGACTTGTACTAAGTCGGAGTTTGCTACCTAAAAGTTTGTAAAGTGAAGTTTGTGTAAATTCTCCAAGTAGAATATGTGTTGTAATCTAGTAGACTGGTACTACTTCATGTAGTAGTAGTATAAATTCTCAATGTAGAATATATATATATATATATATATATTTATTATAGATTCAAGTTTTAATTGGCCATCAAGTTTTAATTTTATTATTATTATAGATTCAAATTGCTAAGAATTTTGCCACACACCATTTTTAATGAATTAGCGTTGATTGATCCTTTGAACTCGCGGTACTGGCCAAGCAGACAGGGTGTAGAGGCTGTTGATATCAATTTTATTGTACTGTCTGAATACTTCTTCCACACCTTGACTACAATCATTACTCCATGGAACACTGCTGTTAAAGTTACAACTTCTGATTGTTTTGTGAGTTTGGTCGGATATCACAGCATGGCTCCAAGCATAATCAACAATGCCTCTCATGTCCTCAGCTTAAGAAGTTTCAGGGTTACCTAACTGCAAAAGAATTTGAAAAAAGAGAGAATTATATTTTATTGTGCCTTTATTTTATTATGTTCATTGATTATTAAGCTATGTATGTAGGACCATACCAAAATTCCCTTGAGATCAATATGAAGGGATGGGTCATTGTTCCTATTAAGGATGAGTTCAGCCAGCTCTGGTACATACTTTCCTGAAACCTATTACCACAATGGAAACTTTTAACTATAATTATAATGATAACAACTACTACATAATTTAAATATATTCATGATTAAATGAAAGGAATCGAGTAAAATTGAATTCTGCTTAAAATGATCTTTCAAGTTCAATTTCAATACCTGCATAGTTCTCTCCTGCTATGTAAAATGTCCTTTTTCTATAAGAAGGAAACTTGAGGAACCAATTGTGTAGAAAAGAGTAAGAATCATTAGCTGTTACAAATAATTGAAAAAGCACAATTTAATTTTTCAAACAATACAAAATGCAACCACATTAAACAAAAAGACATGTTGGTATTATATTAAGTAATGACCTGTGAGGTCATCTCCCAAATGTTCATAGTCACTGGTTGTATTTGTGTAGGAAAAACCAACAGCAACAGGAGATTCAAGGAATAACATGTTGGCTTCTGGAGCATCACAAAAAACAATAATTATTATTATCACCGATAAATAAAAGTTTTATGGGGACAAATAATGCAGCACTACTAGTATGTGGTTTGTCATCATATATTTTTTTTTAAGGGGTGCTTATTAAATTATCATCATAATACTGTATTATATATTAGCATAGAAAGCAGTGACATGGACCAAGAAAGTAGGAATATGAATGGCAGTGGTCCTCATCATCCTACCTCCGTTCCATGATAAATTATTAAATTTAAGGCCCTGCCCATCACTGTCAACTAAAAATGGGTCAATCTCTTGTGTTGCTCCATATCCCACAGAAGAGCACTAAGAACCTAGTACAAAAAATCATGTTGTCACCTTAGCAATGAACATTATATTATACAGTAACATCAAATGTAAGACCCTCTGGTCATATTTATATGGTCATTTTGGGGTTTTTATTTTGATCCTATTTATAAGATCTCTTTTCAATTTTCAATAGCATGTAATTACTTCTTTCCACCAACACCGCTATTAAGTCAACACTTTTTAGAGTTACAATGATAATTATAGGGGTAATTGCTTATTAAAAAAAAGATAATTATAGGGGTAATTTTGAAAAAATATACTCCCTCCGTCCCTATATAAGACCCCTTTTTGAGATTTCACATCAATTAAGAAAGTTGACTAATTTAGTTAATTATATTGGAAATGTGAACTTTTGATATGTATTTTCAAAATTACCCCTATTAATATTATTTAGAATCTAAAAAGTGTTAAATAAATATGGGTGTTTGTGAAAAAAAAAAGTAATTAATGATCATTGAAAATTGGTATGAGATCTTATAATTAGGGACAAAATAAAAGTATCAAAAGGGTCTTATAATTAGGGACGAAGGAAGTATCAAATTTTCACATTTCCAACTGGAGGGAGTATATTGAAGAGAGATTTAGAGATGGGTGGTGAAAAAGATGATATAATAAATAAGGGTATTCTTGGAAAAAGAAGTATACATGAGTATTGAGTTTCTAAAAGAACAAAACTTATGGGACAAAATGAAAACCTATAAAGACTTCACTTATGGGACGGAGGGAGTATTATTCTCAAATTTATCAAAAAAATATGTTGTTATTTCAAAGTTATCCATTTTTAAAACTTTACAACTTTATTTATTTATCTTTCTATTGTAATTATTACCTCATCACTCCGATGAAATTATGAGGATGTATTTAGAATAAATTTTTTAATACTACTTAAATATTCTAAAACGACTTACTCCCTTTGTCCCTAAATATAAAGCCTCTTTGAGGATTTCATGTCCATTAAGAAAGTTGAATAATTTAATTAATTGTATTGGAAATGTGAACTTTTGATATGTAATTTCAAAATTACCCCTATTAATATTATTGGAAATCTTAAAAGTGTTAAATAAATAGGGGTGTTTGTGGAAAAAATTAATTGATGATCATTGAAAATTTGTATTTGGCTTTATAAATAGGGACAAAATAAAAGTGTCAAGAAAACTTTATATTTAGGAACTGAGGAAGTATAAAAAAGGATAAAAAATTTACCAAAATGATGTGACGGTTGGAGTAAAACTTAATGCATGATCATGTATGGTAAGGAAATCAACCACTATATAAACAAACATCAAACATTTCTAATTAATCAATCGAAATCAAAACCATCCAACCATGACTTCACATCTAAAAAGAGTCCAAAAATCAACCATAACAAATCAAATATATAAAGTAATATGTGAGCATAAGAGAAATCACCCCTCACAATAATGACAATAACTCTTCACAATTTTTTGTTTCAATGTGAGAACACAATATCGAAATTTTAAAGGGGGTAAGGAAAATTAATAAGGATGAAATATAGCTGATTTAAATTTTAAGAAGTAAACAACAATAAAATCATACTTTACTAAGTTATCCTAGTTATATTTGTAACTTTATAAAATTATTAATTTATAATATTGAATTGACCATAAATTTATGTAAGATCTTCCAAAAAATTATTATCTTATTTATTTATCAAAATTATTAATTTAACCGTTGGAGTCAAGTCAAGATCAAGAAAATTTATTATTTAAAAAAAATTAATAACTTATCGATTAATTTATAGAAGTTCTACTGCATAGCAAAACAAACATGACCTACTATTTACCAAAGTGTCTTGATGATATTGACGATAAGTGTTTCAAGGACAATTTTTTTTTTAACGTGTTAAAGACACTTGTCAAAGATACTAAAAATAAAAAAAAGTTTATAAATGAAATTTATTAATTCTTTCGAAAATTCAAAAAATATATTTTCTCATAACTTTTAATCATATTTAATCTCTTGATAAATATCGTAAAAACAACCTTTAACCTTTTCCTTTATCAAATAAAAATAGACTTTTCTAATATGATAAATTTTATTAAAAAAAAAGTTATTTTTACACTTAAATGAAGCTGGCATAACGAGTGAACAGGGACACATCTAAATCCAGACCGAGTCAACTCAGAGCCGCAAAATCCCAAAATCCCCTTCTTCTGATATTCCAACTCTGTCATCCACGCATCAATCACCATTATCCCTGCCCCTCCCCTAAAACCAAAAACCTGAAATCCAAATGGAGCAAGAAAACCAAAAACTCCTTCAATCCTCCTACCCTTACTATTGGGGCTACACCCCAGAACATGACTTCTACACCCAACAAGGTATCACTTCCTCCAAATCACACTTCACCACCCCTGCAGGCCTTACCCTCTTCACCAGATCCTGGCTTCCCTTAACTCCTCCACGTGCCATCATCTTCATGCTCCACGGTTACGGCAACGACATCTCCTGGACTTTCCAAGCCACCCCTATCTTCCTTGCCCAAATGGGCTTTGCCTGTTTTGCCCTTGACCTTCAAGGCCATGGCCACTCTCAAGGGTTAAAAGCCTTTGTCCCTAACCTGGACCTTGTTGTACAGGATTGCCTCTCCTTTTTCACACACGTCATCAAACAAAACAACACCACCTTAAAAAACTTGCCTTGTTTTCTCTATGGTGAGTCAATGGGTGCTGCCATTTCCCTTTTGACTCACTTTGCTGACACCGAAGGGCTTTTTAAAGGTGCGATCTTGGTGGCACCCATGTGCAAGATTTCCGATAAGGTGAGACCCAGATGGCCAATTCCTCAGATTCTAACCTTCGTTGCGAGATTCTTTCCAACTTGGGCGATTGTGCCTACCCCTGATCTTATGTACAAGTCTGTGAAGGTTGATCACAAGAAGGTTATTGCTGACATGAACCCTATGAGGTACAGGGGGAAACCGAGGTTAGGGACTGTGGTGGAGCTTCTTAGGGTCACTGATTTAGTGAATAAGAGGTTGGGTGATGTGAGTGTTCCTTTCATTGTGTTGCATGGGAGTGCTGATGTTGTTACTGACCCTGAGGTGAGTGTGGAGTTGTATGAAAAGGCGAGGAGTGAGGACAAGACAATCAAGGTTTATGATGGGATGATGCATTCTTTGCTCTTTGGGGAGACTGATGAGAATGTTGAGATTGTTAGGAATGATATTTTGTCATGGTTGAATGAGAGATGCAATGGGAGAAGAGTAGAATGATGTTGCACGCATAGTTCAAGTTGAAATCGTATTTGTTATATTGTTGACTGATATAATCGTGTGGTATTGTGCATTTTGATGAAATTCCTTAATAATGAGTGGTTTGTATACATATTTCTTTGTAGAAAAATTGATCCTTGAAAAGATGTTTGGTATTTTTTGAACCAAAGTAGTTTGCATATGTTTCTAGGTTTTGTTAATTGGGATAAACAGGGGCATGTTATGTGCTTCGGGTAGAGAGGTTCAAGTTTGGTAAATATGGGCAAGGTATAAATTCTGCGGTTATAGGCCTAGCAGAATCAGATATTATTTCTAATCATTCTGAAACTAAAATTGTTGCTTTTGGGTGTATTTGTTTAATTGTTTCTATGAAAAGGGATTCTTGGAAATCGTATAGGCTGGTGGAGTGCTATTTTCTGTATATTCTAGAAAACGTGTTTAGTTAATAATATTCTTTATTCAAATGATGGTGGGGGAAAAAAAAAGTTAATGGTTGGGTAACAAAGTAACTCTCCTTATTATTGACAAAACTCATACCTATCCTTCATCACGTTTGCTCAAAATTTGTAATAAACATGAGAAATTGGGAATATCATCCCTTTTCCAAATTCACTTTACTTATAGGATATAGTTTTCTGAAGATGTACCAGGAAGACACGAACGAATGCAACATAAAGATATTTAAACACTATTGGTTTCAGACCTTTGTGAAAGCACCATGGTAAACAAAGAGACACATCCCACAGATTTGGTGCCTTAAGAAGCAATTTAATGCAAGGACTTAACTTTTCTAGTACTACTCCTGTAACCAGTGATCAAAACCAAGGCACATAATTTACTAGAGAAAATGCAGCAGTACAACACAACCATTCAAAATCCGAGTGCGGTACACTTCCAAATCTACCAAGTTACATATTACCCGAAGGAGTTAATTTTGATCAACATTCATCCTATCATGCATTATACAAGTAATTTAATAATTCCAACTATCAAAACCACTATCTAAAGAAAAATTGAAAAGCAAGAGCCTCTATATTATTTACAATGAGAAGAACAATCAATAAAGTCTATGCAGCTACCTATGCTACTGCTCTCTACATCCTATACAAATGTGAGAGATTAAAACAAAATTTCCAGGTTAAAGAATGAAGCTTTCTTACTATAAGGAGATTTCACATAATCTTCATGTCAAATGTCAATTAAGGTCTTGTAACTACTTTCAAACCTTTGTTTTCTGTGTCTTCTGCTGCCACCAGAAAGAAACCTTAGATGAACCAGCCCCCAGAGAAAAAAATCACCAATCACCAATCACCAATCCAATAAATTAAAAGTATATCTGTAAGTATGTCTTTAATCACATCATGAATAAGTATTTTAAATCATCCACTGTAAGGCGACTCTGATGATCACCAGTTCCATCCTCCCCGAATGCAGATGCAACCATCTTTCGCTTCTTTTCCTGCAAAAGTAAATATAACACATTTTTTTGCATGAGCAGCCACTAAAATCTAAATATTTTATATAACACAAAAAGCAACTTCTATATTTTTAATTTCTATGCAATAAAACTTGGTCGTAAAAACGAGCGGCCACTACAATTTAAACATTTTCTATAATACAAAATTCTAAATTTCGTGCAATAAAACTTAGCAGAAAAACTGAGCAGTAGACAGCAAGATTTAAGGCTTGTAGAGACAGTACACTTTCAAAACAGCCATCAGACATGTAAGGGCAACACAATGGTACCCCCATCCTTTTTTTTTCTGGGAGTGGTACCCATCAAGCATTATATTGACTTTCGTTTTTTAAACATTTATCATGAAATTTGGCAAACTCACCATGAGTACCATACCAATCAGGGTACCATGAAATTTCCCATGTCACATAACTGAAAGATGTACCCAAAAGAGTGTGGCACCGTTTAAGAATAGACGTTATGCATAAAATGACACATGATATTCGGCTCACAATAAGTGAAAGGGGCCAGAAAAGGCTCAACAGAGAATATATTTCAACAACTATAACCCAAAAGTCATTATGAGGGAGCTGATTGTGATCTAAGCATTTTTATACGGATGCCATTGACTGTTCTGAAGTATTCTAATCTCCTTCCAGGAACATATTTTTAAATTGCTAGCTTCCCCCAAAAAAGAGAAAAACAATTTAAGTCAATAAATCAATCATAGAAACATTTTCAAACATCAGGCGCAATAACCTCCATCAGCGTTATGCCCCTAACTTTCACAATATAAATCACATCTCCATGACAACAATAAAAAAAACAACTTTATCTGGCACAAAAAAGTTACCTGCAGAGCTAAGATACGGTCTTCAACGGTATCTCTCACAGTTAGCCGCAAAACAGTCACAGGGCGAGTCTGCCCAATTCGATGTGCTCTATCTATTGCTTGATCTTCAGTAGTAGGATTCCACCATAAATCTAGCATAAGAACACGGCAGGCTGCCACCATGTTTAGACCAAGACTAGCAGCTTTCAAAGACATAATCACAACTGATACCTGCAAGACATGTCAAACATAGTAATTAAAATTATGGCATGGAAAATCTAAAAGTACATTCACCCAATGTCAAGGGGTCTACAACTTTACAAACCTCAGGAAGAGTGTTAAAATCTTTGACAGCCTTATCTCTTGCAACAACAGACATTGTTCCATCAAGCCTTCTATACTGAATTGAAGATTTCTTAAGACACTCTTCAAGTAAATCTAGCATCCTCGTCCACTGAGAAAACACTATCGCTTTCTCCCCTACACCAGTAACTGAATCGTTAGAGCTTCTATTTCTATACAAATTTTGATTCTCAGGAGAGTTCTTGAAGGATTTCCCTTTGTTAGAATCAGAAGAGCTCAGAGGACAATCGTTTTTTCCCCCAGAAGTGCTATGAGCAAAAATATTTTTTGATGCATAGCACTGTGGCTTGCATAACGACTGCAACATCTCCAGTGCAGCCTTAATTTTGGAAGAATTGTATGGCTGACTCTGAGACCAGGGCCCAGATTCCTCCACTTCAGAACCAGAGCAATCAGGCGAATTATCACAACCCTGCTCAGAAAGACAACTGCTCAGTGTAACTTTGGAAAACACTGAAGACATTTTTAGTCCGGTTTTGCAATTTGTAGCAGGACACTGATTGTCATCACCGGCAAGATGTTCACAAATGCACTGGTTACAGAAAACATGACCACAGACAGAAACAACAGCATCTTCAGGAGAATCCTGTCCAGAAACCAAGTATAGAAACAGTAGAGTAGAGGAGTCAGGGAGGAAAAATATACTTGATAACAAATATGGTCAATGACGATGGAAAGTAGAGTTTTAAGTCCATTCGAGAGGGTTAAAAATAATTCTCAATCATCAATTTTTTTACGATAAACTCTCAATCATCCTTTCCACCTTTCGTAGCAAGGAAACTAGCCAACGAAAACCTCTCCGTCTCCCTCCATTTTTACAACATTCCTGAGTTCACTTTTTCAACTACTATAACCCTACCCTCATCAAGCATGCCCTCAGAAAAAAGATGCAATTAAACCTAAAAAATTTATGCACAAGCAAAGAAATAACCATGCACCCAGTCACATATGCATGCAGTCACACAAATCCATATTTACAAATATTAAAGGATGGTCAATACATACATTACAGATGCCACATAGAGCCAAGGAAGACTCTAAACATTTCAGAAGAGATGTTAGTGTTTCCTGAGGGATCTTCTTAGCCGTCTCAACAGAAGATTTCCAAAGAGAGTCAGAATTGTAACGCTTCACAAGCAAAGGATGATCACAAGCTTGTCTAAGGCGCAGAAGCATCAACAAAATATTGACATAATTTTGCTTGACAGTTCCAGCATTTGCATATTCCTAACAAATCACATTACACACATGTCAACGGTGAATTTGAATATGGCTTAAAAATAAAATACTGCCATGACCAATGTTATTATCAAAAGCTCCCACTTGATTTGGCATGAAATAAAGAGAATAACCACATTAAAAACATAACAGAATTATCAGGGTCACACAAGATTCCTTTCGAAAAACACACCATACCTGAAACTGTGCACGTGAATCAGCCTCTAGTTTGGAATAAAAATCGCGCTCCTCCCGCGAAAAATCAACTTTTTTCAGCTCTACAAATTTAGGTGGCAAGGAAATAATAGGTTCCCCATCAAGAAGTGTGCCTAAAGAAAATGATCCACCACATGGTTATAGGAAAATTTAAAACTAACAAATGAATGCTTTGTTCAATTGAATGAGCTCACACACTTTGCAGTCACTAACAATTTAAAAAAAGGAAAGTGTACGGAATAGAATGGAGCATAGAATATAAAATTGAACAGATAAACATAAAGGAAAACCGTATGGATTACACTCTAGAACTAGGAGGACAAACAAAGATAATAACTAATAATTATGCCCTACGAATTTGACAATGAGAAAATAATGCACACAAACCTAACCTTTGGTCCGACGTAACATTATCGTCTTTAAGACAGCTTGGAGCTTTCTATACCCATTTGTTGGATTCCTGTTAATTGGGTTCTTAATCATAGAACAGAATGATGAATGTACAGCATAAGGGTCATATCTAAGAAATCTAAAATAACTGTATAGATCATCAATTGAATTCTGTATGGGAGTCCCTGACAAGCACCATCTACGCTTGGCTCGAAGACCCCAGCAGGCCCTTGCAGCTAGAGTTTTGTAATTCTTTATACTCTGTGCTTCATCCAGGACAACCCTAAACCATGCTACCTTTGCAAGAGGGCCTGCAATAGCCTCAAGCACTGTGCTGCCCATTAACTTCTTGCCCTTTCTATTAGAATTAGAAGGTTCTTTCCGTTTCCTACTCAGTACAGCACGATCTTCAAAATCCCCCTTCTCTTCATCTTTGTCAACTAGAGGCTGCTTTGGGACCTCCGAGCCAACAATGGAATAAGTTGTCAGAACAACATCATACTTGGCCACCTCATAAGGATCTTTTGTCCGATTGCCTCCATGGTACACAAGCACAGACAGATTTGCTTGGCTGGTTACCTTATTATGCAACTCTTCAGCCCATTGGCGCAGGACACTAGTGGGACAAACAATAAGGGTTCCAGCAGATGGCCTTCCTTTTGCCTGCGTCAACAAATTCATACTCTGGACTGGATATCTACATTCTTTCTTCACTCCATCATTCAGAGGAAGCATGCCATCATCCGCATCCAGGTTCAAAGTTTCTGCTTCAGCTTGTGGGGCATTGGGGCACACACTAAGCATTGGTCGTTTTTCCTTTAATATTAAGGAAATAGTGGACACAGTTTTTCCAAGTCCCTACAAGAGAAATTTTTTTAAATCACATAAGACATGAGGAACTCGAATAATTTCCGGTCACTTATATCCCATACTAAAACAGGGAACTGACCTGATCATCTGCAAGAATTCCTCCTGAGCAATGTAAGCTGGATGTTTCCTTCTGAATCATCCAAGATAAAGCAATTCTCTGAAAGAAAAAAACAAAGCACAACCACAATTAGTTGGAATGCTGGATGACCAAAACATAAAGAGTAAGAAAGTACACAATGCTGGATGACCCAAACATATAGAGTAAGAAAGTAAACAGCACATCTCATGAAAAACAAGGTTGAGTTTACAAAGGACCAGGTTAAGCGACAGAATTAGACACATCAAACCTGTAAACTAGAGTTTTTGTTCCATCATCCAACCAAGTACAATTTTATAGCAAGAAAAAATAATCGTAAGCTCCCAAAAATGCTGTTTTTTAAGCTAAAAGCAACTGAAAGTTTTGGCACAATAGTTGCCAAACATGCTTAAATAATGGGCACAGCTTTTTATGCATATAGAAGTATTTTTTCTCCAAAAAGAAGCTCATACATAATGTTACACCCCAGAGGCCAAAAACCATATAAGTTTCTGAAATATGGAAATAGCATTCCTTTTTTGTCAGTAAAGCTAAAAAAATTACTGAAACAATTTATCAAGGAACCGAGTCAAAATACAGGGCAATGAACATTAGGCTAATGGCACCTTTGAACTTCCGCATCTTATACAACAAGGGTGTGCTTAAGCTCATAGAAGTCAGAACCAGCAAAGTACAAAAGGTCTTGAATAGCATAATTATTGATATGATTCATTCATTTATTAGATAAAAATAATTATTTTTATTTTTTCCTAGTTGAGTGCCAAAATCTGGATCCAGATGTAAAGACCCTGATCCATCTTTACTTTAGCCTGAAAGCTGTTTAACAAGATACCTAAATACAGATAACATCTTTAAAGGTGATACCAGATCAAAGAAATTAAAAATCTGGATGTTAAATGTAACCTGATGCCTTAAAAGAGGAACAGCCAGTAATCCATCTGGTGGGCTAACTTCTGATTTTGGCTGAGACAGATCCTACAACGAACCACAGAAGGGTTATGTGCAATGGAAAAGAATATTCCTGCAATGCAACTGCTAACAGCTACCGATGATAAAAGCCACAAAATAAAAGTGCCAACCTGCAGTGCAACTCGTAATATATTTCGCTCATCACATGCCTTCGGCCTTGTACTTCCGACCATGCAAGGTCGGGAATCAACATATCTAGAAGCATGAGATATATTAAGGGAATTCCCAAAATCCGCAGATTGCCTGGGAGGCGCAGGGTGACTGATGTCTTCAATAATGCAAATGTCAAAGTCATCCTCAGCATGGATATTTTCAAAACTACCTTTTGAAAGATGAGAATCAATACGTTTATGTTGAACCATTTTGCCCCCTCCTTCTCTCTTAACACAACGAAACTGCTTGTCACTGGCAATTGCTGAACAGGGATAGGGCAAAGATTTGTCCATAACTTTTAAATCCATATTGCCCATGTGTCCTTGAAATTTCCTAGCGGTACCATCAAAGATATCTTGCTTATGATTGGCCATAGAAGATGTTGAAACTGTAAAATTGTTCTTGGGCTTAAAGCATTCATAACTCTGATACCCCATAGAAGGAAAAGCACCACGTAACTGTTTCATGTCTTGGCCTACATTGAACTTGGCATCATCTCTTACACAAAGTGATTGGTCTCCATATGACGTGTATGAAGCACAAGTTGAAAGCGGTGCAGATGCCTTGTCTTCAAACATAACATTATCAGGAAAAACTGATGGAAACTCGCTATCTGTTATCATAAATTGACTATCATGAAAAGATGGGGCCCCAGTAGCACTCGAGGGCATGCTGCTACTCGCACATGACATATCACCATAGAACTCTGCATTTTCAGCCTTCATGTTACTCATAGCTTCTTTATTTGTCCACAATCGAGAATAAATGCCATTAGACAAAACAGCAAGAGATGAGTCATCAAAAATAGGACTATCATCTGTTTCCTGGTAACAATCCGAAGATAGATAGTAGTTACTAACGTCACTCAGAACATTGGAATCGGTAGAAGTTGCAACACGCAAAGATCTGTCATCATTCATGACTGGTATTTCAAAAGATGTACATGAGTCATTTTCCTGATGCCCAGAAACTCCTCCAATGGTGCCTTTGACAAAATCTTCAATACTTACATCACCATTCTCAATGATAGAACTTACAACTTGCAAAGATCTACCAGCAGATATGTCAAAAGAAGTACACGAGTCATTTTCCTGATTCCCAGCAACTCCTCCAACGGTATGTTTTAGATAATCTTCAAAGCTTACATCACCATTCTCAATGATAGAACTGTGTGAAGCATCTGCAAGCAGAAAAAGGAATAAGATTGCTGCCTAAGTTTCAGATTTATAATGAACTAACATAACTTTCAGTACAACACAAATGTCAACGTCTTAATCTAATGATAACACATTAAAAATTTTACATACTTTCAGATGCAACATCCTCTCCCACATGCTTGAATTGGCTGTCGTTTTCTCCCTTCCACATACTCTGTTTCAAATTATTTCCACCAACTGATATGTTGTTTGAATATGCCTCAGGGAAACTTGTTTCAACACTGGAAGCAGGTATCTCATGTTTAGAAACTCCTATCCTTTCAGTGTAGTAAATCTCATCGTTTCCACCCAAAGATAATGAGTCCCTGTAACTACCAGGGAAAGCACTTGGGGAAGAGGAATCCTGAGATGGAGGTTCCTGGTTTTCATGTTCACAGTAAATCGTAGAATTTGCTGCAGAATCAGATAAGCCAACTGAGCCTCTGGTCCCAGAATCAGACACATCTGAGCAGAATGTAGAAGAGCCCATGTCCGAATCCATGAAATCAAACCCAGAAAAAAATGGTTCTTCTAACAATTGAGACCCTAATGAATAGGCAAAATAATCAATCACATGT
The DNA here is from genome assembly GCA_037953625.1 of Crotalaria pallida. Lineage (NCBI taxonomy): Eukaryota > Viridiplantae > Streptophyta > Magnoliopsida > Fabales > Fabaceae > Crotalaria > Crotalaria pallida. The sequence continues at coordinate 112,211,316 of CM075655.1, forward strand.
AAGATATAAGCATTCAGCAATGACACATTACATCCATTATTCAGAATTAACTAAAGAAGGTCTCTATTTCTTAATGCTAACAGTCCAATTCAACAAATACAAGAAGCAATTACAGGAAAAAAGCGCAAAATCTTTCATACCATTTTGAAGCTGAAAAGTATCATTGATGCCATAGTCACAAGCCGAAGCATGTTTTAATGAAGAATCCCCAGGACTACGCTGCTAAGATGTCCAGAAAATTAGTATAAAGGTAATGTCAAGCATATAAAATTGGGCACTGAAAATGGAAAAGTACCAGAGAAGAAAAGATGCTGAATGCAAAAGAACTGAGAAAAGGATTGGGTATATATGAGTTCAAATAAAAAATATTTACAAAGAGAAAAAAAAGCCAAATCATATTTGTATTAATAACACAGAGTGACAGAAGTTATGACTTCCCAAACTCCAAGCGAAAAGCCTTACCGGTTTCTGTATTAGAATTAAAACACACCCACCAATATGGAAACAAAATAAAGTTATTCTGGCTCAGTTATGAAAGCAAATATACTTCAATGTTTTAATAAGCAATTTAGAAACTGAAAGGTGCAGAAGAACCTCGTCAATTTTTCTTATCCTAACAATATAAAATGAAGTCATATGAACCGATTCGAAAAATTGAATCTAAAAGAGTAATTCATACATGACCCCATAATCTAAGATATTTATGACTCATTTTCACCTGAAACAGTAATTACATGGGTTTTTTAGATCTCTTTTTCATACATGGGTTAGCATCATAGATGGTGTTAAGGATGGGAATAAAAACTCAGGACCCTCATACTTTTAGTGGAACTAGCTAACACTAGGCTGACACATCACCTGCATTTCCCCGTGTTCAGTGTGAGTATAACTTTCAACAGAAAAGTAAATAACTAAACTACGAATTTCAATACATAAATAAACAAACTTGTGCTAACATATTCGCAAAAAGAAACACTTCAATGTTGTGCGCTAGTATATGCACTCCCTGGCAAGAACTAAATTTTCTTTTGGTAACAGAAAATTTTTAAGGGGAGGAGAGTTTCTCTCTAGGTTGAGCATTTCACCTTCATGAGTAACACATGACCAACCAGCGTGAATCGAACTCAAGACCCTTGAGTCACTCCACAGGTTCAATTAATCCCCGTCGGGAGCTCAATCGTACCGATTGAGCCAAGTTTCGTACTGTCATTAAAGCTGTGGTGAATTACTTACTTGGAACGAACTGACCAACATTTTCTCATTTAGGTCATCTAATTTCATTCAAGGAAAATCATTTACTAATGAAAAAATAAATAAATTAAAGCATTTGGTTTTCAGTTTGTATGTACTAGATTACAGCTTTAACTGAGCACAAAATTTCACACTAGTCAAATCAATCCTTTACAGTGGCAACCCCTGTTAGGCACAACCAATCAAAATGTTCACAAGTCATTAAAGCATAAATTTAACAAAACCAAAAAAAAAAAAAAAAAAAAAAAAAAAAAAAAACCCTTACTTCAATAATTTCAAAGTTATCTTAATGCTTAAGATTTTGATTAAGCACATGCTTGAAAAAGAACTACTGATCCTCCGAAAATCGAAAGAGTAAAGAAAATTAATGTTACCACTTACCACATCCACATTAAAAAAAAATCAATCCATAAACATATGTACAAAGACCAAGCTTCAATTTTTCTTATCACGTAAAACATTCAACTAATCAAAAAATAAATAAAAAAAATTACAAAGAGATCCACTTGGAACGGTTGTTTAATTCCATTACCATGATAGAACTACAGAATCCAATTTCATCATCATCATCATCATCACAGTAACCTCACTCACATTGGCATTCGAAATTCTAAGAAAAACAAAACCCTACCTCCTCCATAACAGTGTCGCAATCATCCTCGTCGAGGATCTTCATAATCGTCTGAATATCGATACACGTCTTATCATCATCATCATCACCACCAAGACCAACACCGTCATCGTCAGCAACAGGGAACAGTTCCGAAAAGTCAAAGCTCTCGTTCTCCGCCATCAAAAATCAAACTAAGAATTTTCAGAATCCGAAACCAAATCTACGAAATTGAGACGCGGAAGTGAGAGAGAGTGAGGTGGATTTGAGGAATCGTGAATGAGAAGATTCGAATTTGGGTGTGGGGGTAGGAGGAGAGAGGAGAGAGAAGATGATGCGGTGGGTCGAGAAGAATGAGAAAGGGGAGTGGCGTAGGTTTAAATAGGGTTTGGATTCTGGGAAGAGGGGGTGCGCAGGTTAAGAGTCTGTGCGGTACAGCCCATGATTGGCGATGTTTTTCACACTGCGAGTTACTAGTATTTGTTGACCTGACACAAATACAGTACTCCTAATAGGGGCATAGGGCCCACTCCTCACGCTACTCGTACCGGTGTGGGTGTGATGTGTGGGTGTCTAGTCACTGGTGTAAAAAACTTAAACGTGTTTTTAACGCATGTTTCTATGTCACAATTTTTTTTTCACAAACAGCATCATCTGACACAACTGAGCACGTAAGAGAGGATTGAAATGAGGAACAATATGTTTTTTTTTTTTGAACAATGCGTTTTATTTTACCTATGAAATGAGTAACAATATGTATATCACAAATAAGTACTCCATCCGGTCTTTTTTATAAGATTTTTTTGGGGTTTTTCACTCCCATCAAGGAAAGTGGGTAAATTTGTCAGTATCATTGGAATGCGAAAATTTGATATACTTTTTTAAAACTACCCCTGTAATTATTATTGGAACTCTAAACAGTGTTGACTTTATAAGGGTGTTAATGGAAAAATAATTAAATGCTATTGAAAATTGAAAAGGGATCTTATAAATAGGACCAAAATAAAAACCCAAAGGGATCTTATAAATAGGACCGGAGTGAGTATTATTCATCAACCTACAAAATTACTCCCTCTGTTATTTATTATGCTCCTATTCCTAATATAAGCACCATTTGACCAATTTCACTCATTTAAAAAAAAAGTAGTTAAGTTAGTCATTTGTATTGAAATTGTAAATTTTAAGCGTATATTTACCAATTTATCCTTTTGATCTTCTAGTCATTAATTGATGTTTCTTTTCCCCACAAACATGATAGAGTATATTAAATAGGGTTAGTTTTGTAAAATTTTAGAAAATGTGCTTATATTTAGGACCAAAATTTTTTATCAAATTATGCTTATATTAGGGATCGGAGGGAGTATCTTCTTTAGGAGAGATTTTCTTTCTCTTTTTATCTATTTTCTTTAGGATTTTAAGAGTATAATAATAAATTTTATTTTTCATGTTTATTCCTTTTAATAAATTTTGGTTTACGGAAGCAATAGAAAAAATTAATGATTAGAGAAAGAAAAAGGCTGCAGAGGGAAAAAAACATAATTAATGAATTAGAAATCTAAGTAATGATTAAATTTATTAAAAAGTGTTTTTTGATTGAAATATAACAAACAAATAGGCACGGATGGAGTAACATATAAATAAGCTTTCTCCATCCGATTTGAAATATAAGAAAAAAAAACTATTTCATGCTTATTAAAGAGCTAGGTTGATTGATTGTATTTCATTTTCTTAAATTTATAAAAAAAAAAAAAGGAGATATTTTAGGAAAATAACATTGGGAATGAAACAAACACTTAAATAAGATAACAATTTTCTAATGATATTTTAGAAAAGTAGCATTGATGATGAAATAAAATTTAAGAAAGTTAGTTAGTTTTGCTTATATTTTAAATAAAAAAAGTGTTTTTGTTCTTGTATTTCAAACCGAAAGGAGTACACAAAAAAAAAATGTCATGTGTCACTTGCTTGTTATTGATTGTTTAACAAGTGACACATGTCACTTTTTTATGGTGTATACTTGTTTGTAGGTTGATTTTTCAGGTATATTTATCATAACTCCACATTAGGCACTACGTGATTCAAGTTAATAAAAATTTTAAAAATGTTAACGGTTGTCTTTAGGGCATTGGTTAAGGAACTAAAATAAATAGTTTTATCTTGAAAAATATTGAATTTAAAATATTGAGAAACGGTGGGCTTATATTTCTAATTAAAATTTTTCCTTAGTGTATTTCTTAAACAATGGAATTGGTTAACGAGACATGAAAATTTTATAAGTAACACTTCCTTCAAACATTTTCTGGGAAATTATGTCTACCAAAAAAGTCGCTTAAGGTTGTTAATGACATTGAAAATATAAACATTTAATATTTTTTTTCCAAAACTATCCTTATAATTATAATTGAGATTCTAGAAATTGTTGACTTAATAGAAGTGTTTTTAGAAAAAAAATAAAGTAATAAAATGTTATTGGAAATTAAAATAATGTCTTATAAATATGACCAAATTTTTTCTAAAAGAGTCTTACATTTATGACTAGAGAGAGTAACTTTTAATTTAAAACTCAAAAAGATAAAATTAAAAATTAATGAATTTTAGAATCGTGTACCAAATCTCTATTAATTAGTAATAAAATTAATAAGTTACTTTATATAGGACCAAGTAATAACTTTTCAAAAAAAAAAGTAATAACTTTTCAAAGAAAGGGCAATGATTTTTTATAAGGAAGTAATAACCGTGTTTTAGTATATAGTATTTTTTAAAGAATAAAATAAAATAAAATATTATTAAAAGATGTTGTGGTGAATAAAAAATTATTTTTTATTAATTTTTTAAAAACACTTATCTAATGAAATAAGATTGTTGTGATGAAAGTAGAGTTTCAACTCAAAGCTGTTACTTTTTTGGGTATCAAATCTAAATAAAATAAAAAATTTGCTTTAATAAAAAAATTAATTGAATGTACTTAATACTCAAAAATTTATATACAAAAATTAATATACTCAAGAGATAGCTCGGATTATAGAGCTATGAGATACAGTCTGAGCACCTTGATCCACAAATGAATAATGTACAATTTCTCTTTCCTCTTACCCTTCAAAACTCTACCCATAAAAAGTATAGATATTTTAGAAAAGTAATATAGAAACGAAATAAAAGAGGATGAATTTTTAAGGATATTTTAAGAATAATTATATTTAATAAGAAAAAAGAAATTAACTTTTTATTATGTTTGAAATCACTAATAAGATTTTCTTTTCTTATATAAAAGCTAGAGTGACTACAGGTGAAAATCTGAGAAAAGAAATACTTACATGATGTTGGTAGATAGATGGGTTCCTTAAGCATGATGTCAGGGGTTCGATCCCTGCTGTGGGCATGGAAAAGGCTTTGTTGGTAGAGGCAAAACTCACTTCGGTGATCTCTACGCCTCGGAGGGGATTAGTCTTCGGCTGTCGGTTGGGGATACCCTTGGTGTACACCAAAAAAAAAAAGGAAATACAAAGGAAAAGAATACTAGAAAATATAGAAAATAAGATGAATTTTTAGTTGTTTGTTAAGAAAGAATAAAGAAAACAAGGAGGGGGCAAAAGAAATATAGACAAAAAAAGGGGAAAACAGCACATTAAAAAGAATTTAAATTTCCTACTAGTATATGTTAAAAATGTATTTGTTTCCTTTAAATGTATTTTTTCCTAGTATATATTGAGAATGTATTTGAACCAGTGGAAAGTAATAATAGACTGTATAGAAAAAGGTATCACACAAACATATGTGTTAATTTGTGTTCATCCGATCCTAAATGCATTTTTGGTTTCTTAATGACAATTTGATCAATTTAGTTTTTTTTTTTGTACAAATTTTGTATTCAAATTGTCACATTTGATAATTTTAGTCCATTAGTTTAAAATAAGACTAGCCATGCATACGTGATTATTGTTGGACCACTTGTCGTCAGCACGTAAGCTTATGCGGAATTTTCTACGCAAATCAAAATAAAAAAAATATTTTCATAATATTAAAATTATTCTAAAAAACAATAATAATAATAATAAACTACATAGTTTTTTATTGGATTTTTATATATTTTTATGACATTTTAATATTTTCTAATGTTTTAAATTATATTATATATTTTTAATTTTTTTTAACATATTACTGAAATTAATAGAAAGTCAGTAAAAAATAAAAACACTAAAACTGCAGAAATTTTTTATTGAATTCATATATATGTATATTTAAAAAAATTTGAATATTTTAAATAATGTAAAATATTTTGTATATTTTAATTAATATAAATATTTTTAAAATTTTAAATAATATAAAATATAATTTTATTTTGAAATAAATAGGAAAAACCCACGTATTTTTTTATGGTGACATTTAGCCATGTCAACGTTGTCAGTAACAATTTGGACATGATCACAGATAATGCTCTTATTGCTTAACAGACAGATCACAGATAATGCTCTTATTGCTTTTGAGAGTTTCCACTACATGAAGAAAAAGGTTTCGGGCAAGAAAGGTTTTATGGCTCTTAAACTAGATATGGCAAAGGCTTACGACAGGGTCGAATGGTCTTTCCTAAGAAGCACTCTCTCTCATATGGGATTCCCCGCTGGTTGGATTGATGTTACAATGAAGTGTGTCTCCTCCACTTCATTTTCAGTTCTTCTAAATGGTTAACCCTGTGAAAAATTCAAACCACAAAGAGGCCTGCGCCAAGGAGATCCTTTATCTCCTTATCTGTTCATTCTGTGTGCGGAAGTTTTTTCAGCAATGAAAAAGAAGAAGCAGATTGATGGATGCATCCATGGTGTGAAGATTACCCCAAGAGCCCCCATGATCTCTCACCTTCTGTTTGTTGATGATAGTATTCTCTTCGCTAGAGCTAATTCAGAGGAAGCATCTCAAATATCTTCAATCCTCAACTTTTATGAAGAAATCTCATGTCAACGAGTAAATTTGAATAAATGTGAGCTTTCTTGTAGCCGAAATGTGCCCTTTACCAGAATCAATGAGCTGGAACAGTTGCTAGGAATAAAGGCTGTTGAAAGTCATGCCAAATACTTGGGTTTGCCAACTATTGTTGGAAGATCTAAGTCCCAAGTTTTCGAATTTGTTCGGGACCGGATTTGGAAAAAATTGAAGGGTTGGAAAGAAAAGGCTCTCTCTAGATCTGGCAGGGAAGTCCTAGTCAAAGCTGTGACTCAGGCAATTCCATCCTACATAATGTCCTGCTTTGCTATCCCAAATAGAATTTGTGATCAAATTGAATCAATGATTAGTAAATTCTATTGGGGAGGTAATGTTGAGAAAAATTGCACTCATTGGCTTAGATGGGAGAAACTGATCAAAGCAAAGAATAAAGGTGGGATTGGGTTTAGAGATTTCAAGAGCTTTAACCAAGCCCTCCTAGCTAAGCAGTGGTGGAAACTTTCCCAGTACCCGAATTCTCTGCTGGCCAGGTGTTTAAAGGCCAAATATTATCCACGAACTGGCATTCTCCAAGCAAAGAGGTATTACAACCCCAGTTACACTTGGACTAGAATATACAATTCCAGATGGGTCATTGAAGAAGGTTGTTTCTGGAAAGTTGGATCTGGGGATCAAATTCGGATTTGGGAAGATCGTTGGTTATCAACAGCAGCGAATTTCAAAGTCCATAGTGGAAAAGCGCACTCAAATTCTTTCTTTACAGTCTCTCAGCTGATTGACCCTGACCTTAAAGATTGGAATGCTCCTCTGGTTTGTTCCATCTTTTCAGATTTTGAAGCTCAAAAAATCCTTAACATCCCTATTTGCAGAAGACAAATCCAGGATTCTCTCATTTGGGGATATACAGAGAATGGGGTTTACTCAGTTAAATCGGGGTATCATTTTATTAGATCAAAGGAAAGCACGAACTCACCTTCTCCACACGCGGACTCTGACTGGTTTTGGTCAAAGCTGTGGAAGTCGAATTCAATTCCCCGCTGCATTGAAGTGGCTTGGAGGTGTTGTATTGACATCCTTCCTGTAAAAGCAAACTTGATTAGGAGGGGGATGAATATTGATCCTTCTTGCCCAATGTGTGGTTTTGAGCTGGAGACAACAGATCATATAATCCGGCACTGTGAAGAGTCAAGGCAAATCTGGTTTGCTTCTAGCCTTGGAGCTCGGGTCCCTCATGATATCTCTGTCAAGGAGTGGCTTCAGGATATGCTTTCCAAAGAAGAGGGCTCAAAAATCAACCTTGTGTTAGAAGAAATAAATGGGTCTTTAATTCCATTAAATGGAATGTGAGCCAAACTCTATCTAAAGCACTCTCGGTCCAGCTCTTGTTTGAAGATAAGAAGAAGGAGACAAAACCGAAGCATGAAGGTGTGTGGAGAGGTCCCACGATCAACCACCTAAAGATCAATGTTGATGCTGCTATTGGAGTCAATGAGATTGGTTTTGGAGCTGTATGTAGAGACTTTGAAGGAAATGTCCTAGCTGCTGCGTGTCATAGAGCTAGTGTGGAGGTTGGTCCGAAACTTGCAGAAGGCTTGGCTTTGAGATGGGCTTTGAATTGGGCCAAAGACATGTGCTTCACTCACGTTGAATTTGAGTCTGATTGCAAAGCAATTGTTCAAGCTTGGAACTCCACTGATACTAATTTGTCTTATTTTGGAGAAGTAATGGCTGATTGTTTATCCCTTTGTAGTTATTTTAATTATTGCTCCTTATCTCACACTAAGAGAGCTGGGAATAAGTTAGCGGATTTCGTTGCAAAACTAGCTTTTTCTTTAGGAGATGCTACCTGGATTGAGGAAATTCCCCCAGGTGCTTTCTCTATTGTTTTCTCTGATGTAATTTCTATGGCTAGTGCCGCTTCTTGAATAAAATATTCCCACTTCAAAAAAAAAAAAAACAATTTGGACATGATGATTAAAGTTATCGGATGTGGAAATTTTAGGAAATAAATTCGAAAAGAAAACTAAAAGAACTGATAAAATTAAAAGACCAAAATGCATTTAAGCCATTGTGTTTCTAATTTTGAGTAGTTTCGTGGCTAAACCAATGGAGCATTTCTTGCTTTTCTTATAAACTCGCAACATTTAATCGCTCCGCTTTTAGTTTTTCGCATAAAACATTAGCTAGTGTTGTTAGTGATACTAAAAATATAAATATTTGATATATTTTTTTTAAATTTGCTCATATAATTATTATTGAAATACTAAAAAATATGAAGTAAACAGGGGTGTTTATAAAAAATAAGTAACTAATGCTATTAAAAATTAAAAATGAAACTCGTATTAAAGACAAAACATATTCAAAATGACCTTATATATTACGCGCAATAGAGTAAATAGAAATGGAGATAGTATTTTTATTGTATTATTTACCAAAACAATATAATAATATATTTATTTTATTATTTATATTATTTCATTGAAAATATTATATTTATTAAAAAAAAAGGTTTGCTTAACCTCAGCACTTAGGATTGAGGATAAGAGTCTAAAAGTAGGTAAGTTTTATAAAAAATAATGTATTTAGGAGAGATAAAGTTTAGATTTTTATTTTATCAAGAAAAGTCTAGATTGGTGCTTATCCTCAACCCTCATGACTGAGATTAAGAAAATCCTTAAAAAAAGACCAAAAGATGCATTTTAAGTGATGAACTACCGAAAAAAAATAGATGCATATTGTTTTCTAGTATTGCAATTAGGGCACAAGCCCGCAAGGCCCGCCTGCAAATTTTTGCGGGCAGGGCATAGATTTTATGGTCAATTTTCAAATTATACACGACCGTTTTTTTTTGGGGCAGCCTGCAAGCAAAAATTAAAAAAAAAACTAATTTTTTTAATTATTAACTTACTTTCACTATTTAAAAAAATAAACTTAATAACTTTTTTTTTAAAGTATCGTCCAAATTGAATGCTAAGCTATTATTACTGGTTGCTTGCTGCTTTTATAAAATGTGGTACTCTTTCCGTTTCTATTTATCTGTCATATTTCGAACAAAACACACCCTTTAAGAAATGTAATCATTACTTAGATTTCCAATACATTAATTATGTTTTTATCCACTATATCCTTTCTCTTTCCTATAATCATTACTTATCTTCCACTACTTACGAAAAGCAATACCCTATTAAATAGAGGTAGACATGGAAAGTAGCATTAATTATACCTTAAAATAATTAAAAGAAAAGATAAAAAGAAACAAAAAACTTCTCCAAAAACAGACAGTTAAATAGAGGTAGCTATTAGTTGCTCCCAATCCTATAGTTTTGTTGTTGTTTGCGTATGTTTTTGGATTTTACTTGCCCTATGTTAGATATTTTGTTTCTTTGCATTTAGGATTTTTATTTATATTGATATTGTAAAATTCATATTCGAATGATCTACGTTTGAGGCTATGTTTTTTTTAGGCTGTGACTATTTTATATGTTTTTTTTAGATTTTTATTTTTTTTTAAATTAAATGTGGGCCGATTGCAAGCCCGCATCTAGGGCGGGCAGGGCTTGGATTTTTGGCCCTAATTATTCTAACGGATGTCCGCCCGCAAAAATAGCGGGTCATCTCGCCCGCCTGCCCTGATTGTCAATACTGTTGTTTTCAGTAGCTCATTACTTAAGAACTTCATACTTAATCGTGCTTGACTAGGAGAAATCATGGGATGAGTGACCTCATAGAAAGTTTTCCTGTGAAACATGTGAGCGAGGACAAATTACGCCAAAAAGACACTTGTTGATATGTGGGAACAATTCTTAATCCACATGGCAGTCATAGATGTTACAAATGGTGTGAGAGTAACTCCTCTCCTTGTACAATGTGGTTCGAGGATAAACCAGACTGAAGCTGATGGGCATGTAAGACCCGGGTTAACGAGGAAAGGGAGTGATCCCCGGTGCAAGAGGCACGGACAATGAATGACTCCTGTCAGGTTTCTAAGGGAGGGTTAGATGAATGAACCTTAACACACTGGGATGAGAAGAGATCTTGAAATTGTGTAGGTATGAGAGTACGTAGTAAAGGAAAACTTAAATGAATTGATTGGTACTCTCTCTATCTCTAAATATAAGCACTTAGGGTGAACTTTCGCGTGGATTAAGAAAGCTAATTGATATTGTTGGTAGTATTGGAAATGATAATATTTGGTACTATACTTCTTCAAAATTAGCCCTAAAATTTTTATTGGGACTATAAAAAATGTTGATTAAATATGAGTGTTTGTGGAAAAGAAGTAATTAATGTTATTGAAAATTGAGTTAAATGGTTATATTTATAGACAGACAAAACCCAAGATCTAGTACTTATATTTAGAGTCAGAAGCAGTATTATCCTTATCAACAAGATGCATATTCTTGTCGGTAATCCATCACTTAAGTACTCCATAATTAAGCATGCTCGATTGGGAAAAATTATGGGATGCTAGAAAGTTTTCTCGATGAGTGTGTGAGTGAGGACAAATTCAGAAACTATGTCATATTTGTCACGAGAACTTTGGAATTTTTTTTACGTGATTTTAAATTTAACTTGAATAATTAGTATCTTGTCTTTAAATTTTAGTAGATTTTGAGCATCAACTTCTTATCTAAATACACTTCATCCTATACCAGTGTCAATATCCCTGTTTTTCTCTTTTCATGTCCATCAAACAAGTCCGTTATCTCTTCCTTGTATACAACCAACATCACCTTTTTTTCTTTTGCAATGGTTCTCAAACCCCACATTTTAGATCGCAAATCCCATTTTTTCGATCGAGTTTGATTGAAATTTTTTCTGACACCCCCGATTCGAAAAAAATACATTTTTCAACCTTAAAAATGTATTTTTTTCAAAAAAGAGCACAATCGAAAAATTGTATTATCTGACTCGAGGATATTGTAAAAAATTCCGATTGAACTCTATTAGGACGAAAAATGGGATTTGGGATCTTGAAAATCTAAAAATAGAACTCTAATTTTTTATGAGTCCTGGAATTTAAAGTTTATATTCCACGACTCTTTTTTTATGGGTATCAGTCCCCAAAACCCCTTTTTTATCTTCCAAACTCCATTTTAAATGGGAAATGTCTATATTGCCCTTTATTATTCAAAACACAAAAAAAATAACCCCAAAAACCAAAACCCCAAACCCCAATATCCAAAACCCCAACCTCATCCCTTTACCATATCACAAAACCCTCTTTCTTCTTCTCATTTTCCACCATCAAACTTCCTTCACTCCTTTAAAAAAAAACTCCAAAAATACAAGTTTTTTTTTCTCCTTCACGTTCAAAAGGAGTATCAATGGACGTTTCATACTTGTTGAAGGTAAAATTCATGTCTTTTATTATTTTTTCACTCTACTATGAAAATTCCAACAAATCCAGTGTCAGAATTTTTTGATATTCCGACACGGGTACGTCGGAAATTTTTAGGTATTTTTTTTAAAGAGTTTTTCGACATATATATGTCGGAATTTTTCCTAACGAAATAAAAGTAAAGCAGTGTAAATTTCCAATACCCCCGTGTCGAAAATTTAATTCCGACACTGGTTCGTCGGAACTTTACACTGTCAGAATTAAAAAAAATAAAACACCAACAACGAAGAGAAGACAAATGGATTTGCTTAAAACATAACAAATGAACAAAAAGAACTACTAAAAAAATGAAAATCTAACTTTAAAAATAACCTATTAATCATCTACATCAAATAACACAAAGCAAAAGCGAAAAACCAAACCAAACTCTACATGAACAGGAAAGAGGAAGTTCATACCTGAAGGAGGGAGTCCCAGACGCGACGACGGTGGTGGTGAGGAAGAAGAACGGTGGAAGTTGAGTGAGTTGAGGAAGTTGGAAAGTTGGAGGTGTGGGGTTTGAAAAATGAAAATATAAAATGGAGGGAGTGTTAAGGGGGGTTTAGAGGAGGGTAATTTTGGGATTATTAAAAAAAATGGGGTTTGGGGGTAAAAAGGGGGTTTGGGGACTAATTGCATTTTTTTATGGGAATTAGTTTTTTGATCCCCTAGTTAATTAGTTAACCCCCTTTATTTTGAAAAGACACTATCAACCTTACTAAAAAACCAAATTACCCAAAATGCCCCCTCGCTGAGGGCTCAGTGAATGTTATAAAATTTAATTTTTATAACTCTCGCTGACCCCATCAAGGGTTATAATTTTTTATTCATACACTCGCTGACCCCAAGCAAGGGTTATAAAATTTTGATTTTATAACACTCGTTGAGGCACAGCGAGGGTTGTAGAATTTTATAACCCTCGCTGAACCTTCAAAAAACTGGGGGGCCAAAAAACCAGAGCCCATAATTTATTATTGTATTGGACTGTGTGGGCCTAATTCCCCAGCCCAGTAAAGTGACCCGGTCGAAAATGAACCGGATCCACAACCCGAACCACCGACCAAACATTTTTTTGCATCATGTGGTTGCTACTGCTAAGTGCAAACACAAATTCAGAACGAGATTGAAGGAACGAAGGGATTGCAATTCAGATAGGGCGTGCCGAATCGGATTCAATGGAGTTGAAGCGGCTTCACTGATGTCACTGTTTTGGACTGTCATTCGCCAACTTGCACAAATCGAGGCTATGGTAATGCTAATGCTAATTCTACTTCCTTTAATTCATTATCATTATTATTAATATATTATTGATTATTGATGATGCTGTTTTCTGCATTTTATTATCATATCTGATTCTATGTGGAGATCTCTTGAAAGATAGTTCAGTTTTGATCTGTTTTCTGTTTATTTCGTTATGTAATTGGGCACTGCAATGCCTCATAAAAACTGCACAAGTGCTTGTATTGTACTGATGCCTAGTAGTAATAGTAATATCATGAGGATATGTTATGAGTGATGGAAAAAGGCTGGAATGAAGTGGAATCGGTATCGAAAGATATTTAGTTTTTTTGTTTGGATTGTTTAAAATAACGAAACCTGGCCTTGTGTGGAAATGGATTCCGTTTCGTTCCGCCCGATGCCTCTATTTTGGCCGATTGATTGATTTTGGCCACTTGTCCTGCAAGTTAGTTACTTACTATGTATAGACAATGTTGTGCACATTGCATGGAAGTCATACTAATTCTGTTGGAAATGGTACTAATACAGTTATATTTGAACTTATTTGTGTGTAGGCTGCATCAAAGAAAGTAATAACAAGAGAAGAGTGGGAGAAGAAGCTTAATGATGTGAAGATTAGGAAGGAAGACATGAATAAATTAGTAATGAATTTCCTTGTCACCGAGGGTTATGTTGAAGCTGCCGAGAAATTCCGGAAGGAGTCTGGAACTGAACGTATCCCTGAATAATTGATGCCTCTCTGCTTCCTTTAATTTCTGTATTCCTTTTGTTATTTTATTGCCATGATTTTATCGCTTATATATATATATATATATATATATATATATATGTATGTATGTATGTATGTATGTATGTATTCTGCTATGCTATTCCTTATTGATCCATAGCAGACATAGATCTTGCGACAATCACTGAGCGCATGGCCGTTAAAAAGGCAGTACAAAGTGGTAATGTTGAGGATGCAATCGAAAAAGTGAATGACTTGAATCCGGAGGTAGTTTGCCCATTCTGTATTTTTATTACCTCCCAGCTTGCTGTCATGCCTCTTAATAATCTATGTATTTAACTGCTTTTCTTTTTTGGGTGCATTGCACATAATGCATGCATTATTCATGAATATGGTTAGTTTATTTGTTTCTTAATGGGCTGGACAAATAGACATGCACTTGGTTGAGGTATTGATCCATTTAGTGATATTGCAATTCGGGCACCATGTTGATAAACAAAGAGTGCCAGTCTTATACACTCACTGTGTTGATTTGCGTTTATTTTTTTGGAGGATGGGAGTAAGCACACAACCATGCAGGGTTTAAATGGGGAACTTGCGACACAACCTCTTTTATTTTTTGATTTTCCAATCTCCTACCAACTATCCCTGCTTCCTACCACCATATGTATATGCAGATAATGACATATTGTTAGAAACTGGTATTAATCTGAGAAATCTGGGAATATGATAAGGAGCAAGTCCTATTACAGATAACATAGAACATCAGAGAAGCAATGCTGTCGCTATCCTGTGTCATAGCTACCCCAACACTACCCAAATGATGACCTCCTAGCCCAAAGATTTGAGTTTATTTATTACACTTACTTCTTTCTAAGAATTTATTTATTTCTTTCTTTCTTTTGCCTTCACTTCTAAAATTTTCTCTTCAATCTTAAAATCACACTTTGCATCATATAACATTTTAGTACTCATCAGAATGTCCATTCATCAGATTCTTATTCATCTGTTATGTATACTTAACATTCATCTTGTATTACTGTTTGCAGATACTGGACACAAACCCCCAATTATTTTTCCATCTCCAACAGCAACGGCTGATAGAGCTAATTCGAAATGGAAAAATAGATGAAGCTCTAGAGTTTGCCCAGGAGGAGCTTGCACCTAGGGGGGAGGAAAATGTAAGTCTCATCTGATGAATTTGTTGATCTTTATTTTTCCATATGATGTCTTTTTTTGTGACATTTTTGGTCTTGTGAATTATGTTAGTTCATGGGTTAATTGTTTCCCCTATTAATTTACTTTGATTAACTATGGTTTGAAAACAATGAAAAATGTGCCAATAGTTTCTTTGGAAAAATTTTGTATCGAATTAGCTGAATAGACTTGGTGCTGATACTTGACTGAATTTTGAATTCTGTCCAGCAAAGCTTTTTAGAAGATTTGGAGAGGACTGTTGCACTTCTTGCCTTTGAAGATGTCTCTAACTGTCCTGTTGGAGAGCTACTTGATATATCACAGCGTCTAAAGACAGCAAGTGAGGTGAATGCTGCCATACTTACAAGCCAGAGTCATGAAAAAGGTCCGTGTTTCCTGCAACATCCGTTTATAATATGGCTCCTGTTTTAATTTTTACTTTGGCATATTTAATTACCGAGGAATGTGTGACCTACAGCTGTATTCCTGGATGCCTTCTTCTGATTGAGATATAAATTATAGCAACTGTTGTATACTTGTATTATAAAATTTGGGGGCATATATAATAATATAACATTATTGGATTTATCTAATAACTAGTGTTTCATTAGTGTCCATCAACCTAAAGATGGATTCAAACTTGAAGATCCCAAAACTGATTCACTATCTGTGGACTGTGGTATTCGCTTGCTTTCACAAATGTAAATTCTACAGGAATATTGAGAGGATTTTCTGTCAGCTTACCATGATCAGTCATTTTGTTGCTTCTTTGTTTCCATTATATGCCATGGGTGATCTCAAACATTGTGTTCAAATGTACTTTGGCTTGATCGTATATGTACTTGAAGGAAAGATTTGGCTAGAATGCTTGGGAAGATTTGTGCATATATATGTATCAGTGTATCACATCTGCTTTGATTTGTGATTTGCTTGTGTAAGGGGCAGTATAATAGAATTTTCTTTTCTTTTTTCATGATATCACTTTTTTGTTTTTTATAAAACTTCTACATGTTCTCTGGTACCTAATTCTTGTTATACACCTAGCATGAGGACAATAGTAAAATATGGGGTAGTGACTGTTGTGATGTTTAATTAATGATGACAATCATTACATTCAATGTCGAGGGGAAGTAATGGACTCAAAAGTATTGCATGTGTGTGTATGTTTTATTGACTGAATCACTGATGTCAAATCGATTTTTTTCCCTTTTGGTTTTAGTTGTACACTTTTGGTTGTTGTTCTCACTAATTTAAAGTTTGCACAAGTTTTATCTGATTATGTTCCATTATATGAGGTCCTTACAGCTCATTTTGCTGTATTTTTCATTATCTGTCTTTAGATTGCAATTCTCTGGAATTTGCTAACCTTGTTTGATTATATTGCATCAGATCCTAAACTTCCAAGCTTGTTGAAGATGCTGATATGGGCCCAAAACCAGCTAGGTGAGAAAGCCGCTTATCCTCACATAAAGGATTTATCCTCGGCAAAATTAGAAGACCCCGCTATTTGAATGCCCGTGACTTGATTTGCGATTGCATTTGGAGGTTTTAGATGAAAATGTTGTGGCCATTGGCGTGAAGTATGATGTATGTACATTAATTAATCCAGACATGGCCGATCCTGATGTTTGTTTAAAATTGGTGTCCATTGTCTCCTAGGTAGCTGTTTAAGTGGTGTTATATCGTTGTACAAAAAGATTATCAATATATTTATCGATTCATATTTCTTGAAGTGACTGATTGTTAAGGTATTCTGTTGGATATTGCTATTATCTATCATAATAAAAGTTATCATCAATCTTTATTTGAAAGTCAATTTGATCTTTACTGTTATTGCTTCACGTTGAGAGGGTATAACTTTTTCACTGTATCTTTTCAATTAACAAGACTTAAATCCGAGATTCTGCTTAGAAGGAATTCAGAGTACTAATGTATAATTTTCGCACATGTAAAAGTCCATTTTCTTTCTCCCAATTGAATGATGTACTCGAACAAACGAGTGTCCCGATAATCACAGAAGAATGTACACCAAGTCACCAACACAAGTGAAATAACAAGTGATGAAAAATCAAGCATTGCTTCTCTCATTTACAAGACAAGGTATCATGGAATATCGAACTTGAGAAGTTAGATAAAAGCATGTCTGGTTTCACAGTAAAATATCACGTTGGATGGGAAACAAGTGTAAGTAACTTCTGATTCCCAGAATCAATTCCATGAAAATGCAATGTGTATCCAAACATGCATTTTAAAGCCTTGCATATAACTTATATAAACCCAGGTGGTGGTGTTCGTTCATATCTAAGATGAATTTTTTGTTGAAGAGATTTCCTCAAACAAAATATTGTGAATTTTTTGTTGATAATGTCAGAGTAGCTAGCTAGCATTAGCATGGACTTGCTTTTTTGAGGCTATGAGATGCAGGGACAACAGAAATGCATGTATGTGATTATCGTGATGAAATCGAGATAGAATTGAGTCTAAACTTTTTGGTGTAGGGGTTGTTGTGTATCAGAGTTATGAAAACAAACAATATCACAGAGCTAAAATAAAGTTGAGAAAAATTAGGAACTGACGCAAATGTTTTACGTGGAAACCCTTTCGAGAGAAAACCACGAAGCAAGTATAGAAGGTTTTCACTAAGTAGGGAAATATTACAACCTCTATCTAAATATAAGAAGAGAACATTAACACCCTCTCCTATACCCTCTCCTATACTAGGAGAATAATTTACACTGGGATGTATTTATTGTATGTGTTTTGGATGCTAGGAATTTGTGTGTGATGTTGAGAGTGTGGAAATGAGGTCTCTATTTATAGAGAACCTCTCTGCACCTCCGTTGCCTCTGCAAACTGGCATTCATATGCTATGTTTGACTATACTAGTTGGTGCCCTTCATTTGCAGCCCATCCCACAATTGTCGATGCCTAATAACTTTGACATAGGCACTAGTGATGCCTCCCTTCTCTGACCAAGTCACAAAAAAGTGACTTTATACAAACGGCAACAGGGGCTGGAAAATAAGAGATACTGAGGCAAAGACCAGACCTTCTTGTTCCTTCAGACTCCGACGTGGAAAATGATTCAATGACTTAAAGTTATCATGATTTGTATGCACTGGTAGATGAAAATCGAATGATTCATAATTAGATTAAGATTAAGTAAAATTTAAAATCTAAATCATTAGATCTTCATCCAGTTGTGCAAAAAATAACAAAATCACCGAAAGTCACCAAATAAAAGTCAGTGAATATGGTTCCCTTGAATGTCTAGGGGTTGCAGTGACTAGACCAGTGTTATATCAAGAAGCTTTTGGCCTATACAGGGAAATGTTATCAACACAATTTTTAACACTTTTGATACTCATCAAATTACATGTATCCACAGTCCACTGTTCATTTGTTTGAATAATAAAAATTTATCTAAGATGCTGCTTTAAATCACCTATATGTTTTCCTCTTTATTTTGTTTATTTTGACAGATGTTGTACTCATATCTTATAGATGTCCTTATATTTTAGTAATTGTAATTGCCCTGACCTTTATGAATAGTTTTAAATCACAACTTGAAAAGAAAAGATCAATGTAATATTAGTGTGTGTATTATGACAAAGAGGTTGAGATTAAATATACTTTTAGACTGTCAAATGAATCATTATTTACTTATCTTAAACTTTTATCTATACTTCTATATAGGGATGGGCACGGGTGCGGGCGGGCACGGGTAGTGCATACCCACTACCCTATCCGCGGGTATTTGCGGGTATTTATACGGGTAACGGGTATTTACGGGTACCCACGGGTTTTGAACTTTTATTATTTTTTCCTTTAATTTAATGATCCACATAATGATAAAAAAGCTCACGGGATCTTCAATTATACTACACGTCAGGCATATATGAACTTCCACATAATAATAGGAGAAAGGTGGCCTCAAGTATCACAGTGCATCTCTGTAGCAAATAAATGTTTGAGATGATTGCTAAAATTACAGGGCATTTTATTATATATCTTTCTTCGTTTTAGAGTCATGGTCTTATGATAATTAATTAACTCCCCACTTCCCATAATATATATATATATATATAGCCGAACACTATGAAGATTTTAATCAGTATACAGATCAATAGATGTACCTCCAATTTTAATCACTACTAGTAAAATATTATTTATACTAATATATATAATATTTATAAAATATTTTTTTATTTATACGGGTACCCGCCGGCGCGGGTACCATAATACCCATCCCCACCCATAAGGGAATAATGCGGGTACCCGTCACGGGTATTTATGCGGGTACCCGCGGGCATGGGTATTTTGCCCATCCCTACTTCTATACTACTCCTATTATATAAAGAAAACCCTTTTTTTAATTGTTTTATAACTAATTTTTGTACATAATTTTGTTATTCCTATTATACCCTTCCTAATTAAAAAAATTATCACCTATTTCCCACACTGTAGTATAAAATTAAACTGTTATAGCAGTTCCAGTAACTTGCAAAGGAAAAAAAAACTGTCGTGCAACCTGTTGATGTCCACTATTACTTTATAATACAAGTAACTACCAGCAACCTGTATGATTTTCACTACTAGCATTTATATCCGTGCGGTGCACGGGGTGTCGTTCTCTGGTACAAATAAAAGAAAGACAGGTAATAAGGTGGATAAAAAATAAATAAAAGAACACAAATTAAGGTAAGCAAAGGAAAAGGAGTTCACAGATGTGCTTCTCACTTTTTTAATATTTGGGCACATATGTTTCCCCTTTTGTTGGGACTAAAGCTACCACTTAACCAAAGCTCAATGTTGCAATTTTAGATAATTGTACATGTTTGCAAGCAATCACTATTCAAAAATTAGCTTTCTTTAAGATCATCAAACTTCTGCTTGCTTTAATTACCAAAAATTGACCCTTTAAACACTGTTTAAGGCTGAAAGCGAAAGAAATTGTTTCTTAAATGAGCATTTTGTCACTATCCCACAAACATTACCATTAGTGGAAAGATTCCAAAGTTTCCAATTAATTAACATTTAATACTTTCAGCAAACACCGCAACCGTGAACATGTCTTCAACGACAAGCCCATAATCAGGTGGGCCCAAATACAAAACTCATGGGCTCCACATAAAGGGTAAAAAAGCCCAACCCTTCATTGAAGGCTTTGTTTTGCTTTGCTTTCCTATATCCAGTGGACAAGAATCAATTGCATTAATCAAAAAGCTTTTACAACCATGAAAAGAAGAGAAAGTTGATAACAAAAAAGTGACCATCGTTCACGTGAGCCATGGGCTCAGTCACCGAGCCAGCACGAGCCCAAGCCACACAACCCTGACTAATGACCATGACCTTACCTGACCTGAGCCACTCTGGTCGGTGTGGGCCCACAACACTGACCATATCATGCTTCACTACTATCAATAGCTTACATTAAACTTCGCACGTGCGAGGTGTGGCATGCTACATGCAAGGCGTGAACACTTCACATCACTGGAGAATGATGTGTGATGATCTGATGTTGTTGACCCCTGTGACTTTGACCATGGGGAACATTATCAACGGCTATGATTCGGTTTTAAATAGATCAGAGCCGTTGATATAGAGGATACAATCTTGAGGAGGACCACATGCCTGTTGGGCCTGAAAAGCCCGACACTTAATAAGCTGATGTTGTAATTGGCATGTGGAAAGGGACTTGATAAGGGAACCAAGAATTGTGGGAGTGAAGTGGTGTGCTTTAACTTCATTCCATATAAACTAAATCCAAAAGTATTAATATATGCACCAGAATAATAATTTATTAAATGCATAATTTCTTTTATATACACAAAAAATATCACACCTAAATGGGTAAATATACTAAACAACTGTCATCAATTTCTTATTATAGATCTGTATAGTCAGCCAAAAAAGAATTGAAGTCTGAATAAAATTTTATATAAATAAGTTTAATATGATTTTTTTTTTTTAAAAAAGTGCATAAAGAAATAGTTCCACATGTGTGATGAAAGACAAGGTGCATGTGGTTTGTTTTACTAACATTCTTGGTGAAACATTATTTGATATTTCTACGTGAAGTAATAGAAAAGGGAGCACGAAGACATGATGGACTACGATTGGATTCATATTGTTCTCATAGGTCCCTTGCACGTTGGGCATTGTCGTTTTTTTATGATGGATCATTTTATACTTAAGCCTTTAATTAACATTTAATTTTTGTTGTTTTTTTATATATAAAAAAAAAGTTCTTGAAAATTTCATTAAATTACAAAACATTGAAATGAGATGAACTAGTTTTTTTGTCATCAAAACTTCTGTAATGTTACAATGAATTTGAATTCAATATTCCTAAATAAATGTAAATAATAATCTAGAATCCTAACATTGTCTTAAGAGTTAATTATTAACCCAAAAATACAAAAGAGAGAAAAGCTCATGAAAAGAAAAAAGAGGAAAACATGCAACTGATGCAAGGGAAGAGGAAGAGGGCAACTTGCAAGTTCCAATCGTGCAAATGTGGCCTGCTTGCCATGATTTCAATCAGAAAATATACCGGAGTTCAGAGCTATCATTCCCTTCACCTATCTCCCATCATGCATGGTGTTTTTAACTGTTAAAATCATATTAATCAAACCAGTAATACAATATTTTTCATAAGAGGCATCATGCATGGTGTTATTTGAGTATGAATTTTGGTAATTGTCTATAATAACTTCGTAATTTTGGTATTAGATTTTTTATATTATCAGCTATTATTTATTATTTATGTATTAATAATCCTTTAATTTTTTTTAAATAATATAAATAAATGATGAATAATATTTGATAATATAAAAAAATTACACTAGTGAAACATACCCATTAAACTCTTAAAACAAACACAATCAAACAAGAAATAAATATGTGAACTTGATTAATTAAGAATTGTATCATAGATTAATTTTGGCATAAGTTGATGTAGAAACTAACCGGATTTCTTCCATATTTCATAATGATAACTTCTATCGATGGGGTTGGCTCAAGTGTTGAGATCTTGCCAACTTGAGAACTTGGGAATAGGGTCTGAAACTAAGAAATTTTAGGTTCGATTCTCAATTAACACACTCGTTGAAAGAGGCATAAGAACGTGATCCGTGCAGGATTAGTCTCAAGGGTTCATTAATATTAAAGGTGCTTTTGAAATACTTGTGGTATTGGTCAAATAAAGAGTGGAAAAAAAAAATAATGATAACTTTTAATTTCTAAATTCTAATAAGTAGTAAATTCTATAGACACTCGTTGGGTAAGAAAAATTATTCAGTGATGAATAATTATTTTAAGTAAAAAAAAATTAATAATAAAAATTAAACCGTTAATTTAATTGATTAAGTTGTTTGAGGCTTTGGGCACCATACTGATTAAAAGTACTGCAGTGGCCGGTGACGCAGGACAGCAGGAGCACTGCACCGGACAGCGGTGACCCAATGATGAGTCAAGTATAGAACTATGTTTTTATACATTTAGAAAAATAAATTGCTTAGTTAAATACTTTTCTTATCTCATAAAAATAAGAATGATAAAAAATAACAAAATTTTTGTCTTAAATTGAATTTAAAATAATTAATGAAAAAGTTTAAAAATTATAAATTTTGAATTATGATTGGCTGATCAACATAAAATGTGCTATTTTTGTCCGTAATTATAAGGCTCTCTTAGGAGATTTCACGTCTATTAAGAAAGGGGAATAATTTAGTTATTTGTATTGGAAATGTGAACTTTTGATATGTATTTTCAAAATTACACATGTTAATATTATTGGGAATCTAAAAAGTGTTAAATAAATAGGGATGTTTGTGGAAAAAAATAATTAATGCTCATTGAAAATTGGTAAAGGGCCTTATAAATAGGAACAAAATAAAAGTATTAAGAAAACCTTACAATTAAGGACGAAGGGAGTATTAAATCAGATGTTTGATACTCCCTTCATTTCTTAACTTTTGACTTTTTAGAATTTTTTTCATTCCATATTTTTTTCTTTTGCAATTCCAATGTATAAATATATATTTTTCTTTCTAACTTTAAACCTTCGTTCAATCATTTCTCTCACTCCTAATTAATTATACTTTTATTCTCTCTTTCATCTCTAAATCATTATACATTAATTAATGAACACTTTTTTTTTTTAATGGGAGGTCTGAGACTAGAACCCATGACCCGAGGGAGGGGGAAATCCTAAATATCCCTGCAGCCACCAACTGAGCTGTCTTACGCGGACAATGAACACATTCTTTATTAAAAATTAAATTGTGCTGTTTGATTTTCAGTTCGAAAATGAATTCATCCCAAAATCACGTTGGAGCATAAATAATTATTAGTAGAGTTGGCATTCAAGATTTGATTCTGGTCTAACTTATGGCTGAACCAAGCACATACTATTGCAATTTTTAATAAAAATTAAATAAGGACATTTTAAATAAAGTACACATAAAATTTATAATCATCAACACTTCTTTAATATGTAAATCCAAACGCAAAAAATCAAAAGTTAAGAAAGGCAAGAATGATCTTAGAAATACCATGCATGGAAAATGCCCCACAGTTCAGTTTCAGCATAATTAATAGTAGAACATAGCCCCAAATCAACTGAATAAGCAAATGGCAATATGGCATAGCTCCCAAATGGCAGTCAATGGTTTATGCAGCTGAATAAAAATTTGTATAAAAGGTTACATCTACCCACCCTTCTTTAGATGTTTACCACATAATCAAGGAAACCAGCTTCCCATGCTTACCGATTTGAGTAGCTGAACCCACACCAGTAGCTTGATTAGTTTAAGTAGACCTCAACCCTATATGCACGTAAGAAATACAAAATGGATAAAACATTTCATAAAGTTGCAATTAATATTAGTTTTAATTTATTATTGAATAGTTATGAGGAATTTTAATATGAATAATGTTTAAGTTTATGTAAATAAAGTATAATAATGTAAACATTACTGTATATGTTAAAAAAATTATTTATTAAGAAGGAGTCGATTAATATTATTATTTACGAAATAGTCGATAAATTGGAGTTGATTAACATTCTTGTATGTAATATTTTTAAACTAAAAAATTAGCTTTAAAAAAATGAAAAAAAGTATTTTTGAAAAAAAGTAATTAATGACATTATAAATTAAAAATAAAATTTATATGAAAGACAAAAATAAAATTGATTTTTAGTAATTATTTGCAACAATTCTGATTAGTAATTACCGGTGCATGGTAGAAGCACCCTTGTTTAATGTTTTACTTGTTTGGATCATTACCTATATCAGGAAGCATATAATAAAAAAAATTCAAATCCAAATAACAAAAACATGTACATAAAATAAACACAGAAAACCCAAAGCATATTTTTTTGATATATTAGATTTATTAAAATTAAAAAAAATCGGAGCATCAAAAACCGGTGCATAGTAGAAGCAGTACTTCTCTTGAAAAAAAAAAGGAGTACTCCTGGGTCCCATACCACTTAGCAAGTGGGTGTTCCCGCTTGTGGAATACTCATCGGAAAGACGTGACAGTGGGGCTGTAGGTGGTGGCAGTGGGGTGTTGGCTAAAGGGCGGTGGCGGTGGGGGGCGAATGCGGTGACGGTGGGGCTGGGTGGTGGTTGGAGATGGTGGGGTGTAGGGAAAGAGAGGACAGAGTGGGGTGTAGCCTAGGTAGGGAAAAAGAGAAAAGAGTGGGGTGGGTAGTTGTTTTAATGTCAGGGGTAATTTTGTATTTTCAACCTAAAAGTGGGGTGTGTAAAATGGTGTATGGGTTGTGTAAATTTTTTCTCTCTCCAAATTGTTATATTGGTATGAGACCTCGTTGGTCCAATCCTCCTCCAAACTGATATACCGGTACAAGGTCTTATTGACCCAATCCTTCTCCAAACCAATATACCAATATGAGGTCTCAATGACCTGAATCGTGACGAAATCGTCATACCGATAACACGTAAGGAATCCAATGACCGTTTTGAAAAGGTACATACGGTTGAGCATATAAGCCATTAAGTTATGATACCCGCCATAAAGTTCCTACATACCTTAGCAAGAACGTTAGCAAACCGTCATTAGGGCGGTTCACAACCGTTAGCGGATAAGCCCTATATAAATACAGCAGGGATAAGAAGATATGTATTTAACTTATTCACACAGATACACATTAAGCGAATTGACAGAAGATCGGTTATCTTGGTATTTCAGGTATTACTCTCGAGTCTAACAATAAAAGAGAAAGGATTGGACATCTCTTGACTGGTTAGCTCAGGTCCTAGAATTTCACGATATAAAAGTATATATATATATATATATATATAATAAATAATTATAAAATATAAATATAATTTTGTGCAATTATATTGGCAATATATAAAATCAAAATTTTTATATTCATTTGCACTGATGTGGTCCCTTATGTGCTGCTGTGGTGGGATCACGGTCAGGGGCACCCCATGCTTCATCCTTTTCAAAATAAACCAAGGTTTTATTCGCCGAAAAATAAAAGTAAGCCTTTTAAAACAAATAAAATAAAATAACAACTCAAAAACAAACAGATCCTAAATCCTTTTTGTCTTGCTTTGCCTGCCATTGTTTTCCCATTTTCATTCATATCTACTTATTGTTAGGAATTAGGATCATGAGGATTGAGGAGTTTGAAATAATAAGCGAGAAATTACAACAGTCAATAGGTGAGTTTTATGCCCACATATCTTAACCTAAGAAAAGTTTTCAAGACATTAAGTATATGATTTCTAATTGAGTAAACCTCAACTTACTAACTCAAAAGTAAATGGTAATTTCATCTTCGAAAGATTGTATTGTTATCGCTTCAGTCCCTTAAAAATATTTGTTTATATTCATTGTTTTTTAAAGATTAATTATTTTATTAATTTAGTCATTGAAAAATATTTGCCACTGATATAATTAAACAAAAATCAATTATCACCGATTTAGTCTCCCAAATATATTTGTCGCCAATATAATATTCCAAATATCAATTATGTCATCATATTAGTCTTTCTGTGTTCCATAGATAAGTTTAATGATGCTCATGTAAAACGTTAAATAATAAAAAATTGTAAAATTTTAACTAAATAAATAAATCTCCTTAAAAAAACAAATACCAAACATGGGTGCAGTCCTCCTGGATTCCAAACATGAGTGCAAATTGTTATCTTTGTTCATAACACTATAAGTGATTCCGTTCCAACTCAAGCAGATATGTGTTCGGTATTAGTTTTTTTTTATAAATATATTTGTTTATTTATTTAAGTTTTTTTAAAACTATTTTACAATTTTTTTTATTTAACATGTTATGTATGCATCGTTAAATTGCTCTGTGCAACACGCAGAGATTAACATGGGACACAATTGATTTTTGATAGATTATATGGTGAGAAATATCTTTAGACAACTAAATTAATAACATAATTAATCTTTGAGAATTATATTGATGATGAATTACTTTGGAAAACTAAATTGATTATATTATTAGTAACAAATATTTTTTGTGAAATCAAATTAATAACAATGTAATATTTAAAAGACCAGATTAACTATTTGCCCTTAATTCAACACGAAACTTCTCCGGTTATTCACAACTTTTAAGGAATAGAGGCAAGTGACTTTCTTCGCTCCAATATACTCGCCACATTGGGCTACAAAATCATCTTTATTATTATTATTATTTTTTTTTTTGGATTATTGATAGTTTAATTCATATATTTTTTTTATTTTATCATAAATTTTACTTATAATAAAATATGTGTTGTTATTGTTGTTTATCGTTATCACAACAACAATTTAACCTTGTGATTTTCAACTTTCACTTCAAATCAATTATTTTAACTAATAAGTAATCCTTTAAAAAAATAAATAATAGCTGTATAATCTAATCATGCATGCAACATATGAAAGTAAATTGCAAAAGAAAGTTATTAAAGTAAGCTAGACCAAATCGTTTCTTTTTTCATTTCTTCCCTTTTTCCCTTTATTTATTAATTTATACATATGTATGTGTGTAATTAAACAAAGCTTCTTTTTTTTTTTTTGTTACATAAAATGGGCACTGATTGTTGAGTGCATGGTTATGTTGCTGGATGGGAACTCACAGATAAGATTGCATGTCCTTTTTTATTTGAACAGATACCGAAAGATGCAAGTGATAGTTTGTGTTGGACATGATTAAGAAATTAGCCACAAAGTTATACTGTATTAAAGTTTGTCGAATTCTGATTAGACACAAAGTTTGCATAATTGAAACTTTCAAAGGAAGAAATTTTAATGTAAAATCTTCACAATCTCGTGCATGCAAACTTCAATCATACATAAAGGGATGAGAGTTGAAAAATGTTATTTTACACTAATGCAAAGGGAAAGGTCCAAATCATGATCAAAGTCCTAAGAAAAAATTTTCCAGACTAATTCATGTCGTCATGAATTATATGGTATGACATTTTTTTCAAAAATTATTATGACATTATGAATCGAGCCTTATAATTAAAATTTTCAAATTTATTTCATACCCAGTAAATTATCATTGGACCAATTCACTTAGCAAAGAAAATATATAAAGTATGAGTTTTTACAATGTGTGTGTATCCATTTACAAATGTAAAAAAATAAAATAAGTTCACAAAAATAATTACTTCCTCAATCCTTAGTGTAAGCATCTTTTAGACACATTTTTTATTTTTTTTAATATAAGCAGTTGTTTCAATTTTTAATAGTATTAGTTAGTTATTTTTCATGAACATCTTCATTTACTTAACATTTTTTAGAATTTCAATAATAGTTGTAAAGACAATTTTAAATAAGTATATCAAATATATAAATACATGATTAATAAATAAAGAAAAGAAACGAATTTAATTAATTATAATTTAATACTTATACTTTATTAACTAATTAATTAACTATTTATTAATAAATAAAGAATAAATTAAAATAATAAAATATAAATTATATAATATTGCATACCCTTCTTAGTTATTAATAAATTTTAGCTATTTCAAAAGTTAATTTTGCCGAACAACATTATTTCAAACAATCGGCTAAACAACTATAAACTCACAACTTCAATTTCACAACTCTCAACTAACTTTACAACCATAAACTATAAACTCACAATTATAACTAATTTTGCCGAACAGACCGACCCGTATTAATTACAATTTTTAATATGTACCGTAATTTTGAAAGATTTAGAAATGAAAGGAATTCTACTATACTAGTATAATTCAGTTACTCATTTCAAGCTTTGTCTCTTTAAAAAAAAAAAAAAAAAAAAGATGAAGCTTTGTCTCACAAGTCCAAAGTATTTATATACTCTCGCTGTCCGTACTTAAATACGAGATATTTTGATAATTTTATTTGTTTTTATTTAAAAGATTTTATATAGCAACGAGCTTTGATGTGGTGGTGTCAGGGATTGCACTTGGTAGGGCGAACCACAGTTCGATTCCCCGCAACAATGTTGGGAGAGGAATAAAGCCTTAACTCTGGGACCCCTCTCAAACTGGATTAGTCGAACCGGATACCAGGCTGCAAACAAAAAAAAAATTATATTAATTTTAAATGATAATTAAATTTTTTATAAACAATGGTATTTACTTAATATTTTTTAAATTTTCTGTGAAATTCATAAGGATAATTTTGGAAAAAACATATCAAATATAATTTTCAATACTATTAAATAAATAAATTAATTTTATTTATAAATAAAATTTCTATTACCTGTTTATAGAATTATAGTATTTCTTTTTACAAGTACATTCTTGTTAGTTACATCATCCTTTTCATTGTTTTTTTTATTTGATATAATGTTCATATATTTATTATTATCATTCCTTAGATAATTTCTTATAACGGATAATGTCTCTTGTCTCATGTGGTAAAAAAAATAAGACTTTTTTTCTTGAACTTCATAATTTACTTGTTGGCCCTCATTTGATTTATTGTGAACGGATTTACCTTTATTTTATCGACTAAAATAAGGTGGAAATGAGTTTTCGATTTTAAAAAGGCGGAAGAAAAAACATCACTTACCAACTTACACAAGTTGTAATATATTCCTATCTTTAAAATGCGGTAATAAATTTGATGAAACCGTTTTTACGAAAAATGCCAAAAACAATAAAAGTCAAAAAATAATATTTCAATTAAAAAAAAAAAAAAAAAAAAAACAGAGAGTGTCTCTCCTCTCCAAATTCCCAAGTCCCATACTCACTTGCTCTGTTTCACTTCTTCCTCTCTCTCTCTTCCAGGCCTCAAAATTCCAAAGTTCCACCCTTTGATACTGCCATAGTTATTCTAGTACTATTTCTCTCTTTCTCTCATCTTCTTCTTCATCATGGCACCAAAAGCATAACACCGAAACACAGAAAAGCTAATTTTTTCAACAACAACAACAACAACAACAATGGTGGTGGAAGAAAACAACAGCAGCAATGGTGGATGGTCTCCAATAGGGTCTCCATTAAACAGAGAAGAACAGCAACAACATTGGAGTAACTTTGACAGCTCAGTGAATGCAGTTTCCTTTGGTTTTGTAGCCACTGCCATTCTCATCTCCATGTTCTTGGTCATGGCTATCTTTGAGAGGTTTCTTAGACCCTCTTCTCCCACGGCCATGTCGCCGTCCGTTCGCCGGAGAAACGCTGATGTTGAGTCTCAGATGGGTTTCAGTGGCGGCAAGCTGAGTCACCCTTCACCAAAAGTGAGTAAAGACTTTAACTTTTTTCATGTCACTAGTTGTTTCTTTATTCACTTGTTTAAAGGGTTTTCTCAAAAATAATAACAATAAATAAAATTAGCTTAGATTTTTCTTCCACAATTAACAGTGAAATGAAAGGGTTTCATATGTTCCAACTTCCAATGTGAATGCCTTTAACTATTCATGGCAGAAGTGTTTTTTTTGTGTGTGTGTGTTTAAGTGTTTTTCCCCCTCTCTTTTCTTTTTGGAGCAATAGTGAAATGTTGGTTGTAGAATGCTCTTTTTTTTTTTTTCCTTTTTTCTTTTTTTTTTTTTAAATTTGAGGTAGTTATTTTGAATTCTGGACTAGTGATGATTATTTCTCTGACCAAGCAAAAAAGGAAAAAAAAAAAAAAGGTTTTGTTGCCTAATTTTGTTGTTTCTAGGTTGCTCTCCAGTTTTCAATTTGCTTTTCCTCCCCCTTTCTGGATCATGGGAATTTATGAAAATACTAGTGTTGTTTATTAGTATTTTTTTTATTTTGTTTTGTTTTGATTCTTAATGTTCCTGTTCTGTGCCTTATCATCTCCATCACCATTATCAGGAATGTTCTTGATCTCCTTTGGTGATTTTCTGTGTCACATTTTCCTATTCTATTTGGCTCTCAAATTCTTCTTAAACACATAAGGGTCTTCAATTAGAGGTTTTCTTAGTAGTCCTATAGTTAAGGGTATATTTTTTCTCTAATTCAATTGTCCAAAGTTTCAATTTCTTATTCTGCTTTTCTTCACTTTAGTGAAGAAATATGTACTAATAGTCCACTGTGGTGAATTTTATTAGCATCTCTCAAACTCACATTTTTTTTTTGTCTGTGTTTAGAAGTTTACTAAAATCCACATTAACATTGATCTTCATTGCTTAATGATACTGTACTATGTAGTATGCAGTATGCACTGCTTGTGTTTGTAGCGGACAGTGTTGGTCAACCTTTCAAGGCTAGACCTATCTGCTAAAAGAGAAAGTAAAGTAACCCCTTGATATAGTGTCATTTTTTATCCTCTTTAGTCTTTACTTGCCTTGTACAACTTTAAATATTTTACTACTCCCTCTTTCCTGTGCAGTTACTTAATGGAATCTTTATACTTGAAATCATTTTCTTTTCCAATTAAATTTAGAAAACAAATGATAAATAAACTTTTGATGGTTAGATTGGTGACTGCATCAAAATTGAAGTCACAGAATCCAGGTCCTTTCCTTAATATAAGTCACTTTTACCTAATTCACGCAGATTAAGAAAAGTAATTATTACTTTCAAATTTATCAAAAAAATATGTTGTCATTCCAAAGTTACCCCTATTTAAAACTTTACAACTCTATTTATTTCTATCTCTATTGTAATTATTACCCTATCACCCCTATGTAATTATGAGGGGTATATTTGGAATAAACTATTTAATACTACCTAGATATTCTAAAACTACTTATAAAAAAAGGT
This sequence comes from Crotalaria pallida, assembly GCA_037953625.1. Lineage (NCBI taxonomy): Eukaryota > Viridiplantae > Streptophyta > Magnoliopsida > Fabales > Fabaceae > Crotalaria > Crotalaria pallida. Next base: position 112,242,863 of record CM075655.1, read on the forward strand.
CACTAATTCTACTAAAATGGTGCCCTCGGAGGGAGTAGTTTTTAATATATATACTCCATCCGTCCTTAAATATAAGACTTTTTTAACACTTTTATTTTGTCCCTATTTATAAGACCCTTTCTCAATTTCCAATGATCATTAATAACTTTTTTCCACAAACATTTTATTTATTTAACACTTTTTAGATTCTCAATAATATTAATAGGGGTAATTTTGAAACTACATATCAAAATTTCACATTTCCAATACAATTAACTAAATTATTTCACTTTCTCAATCCAAGTGAAATCAGATTCCTTATATTTAGGGAGTGAGGGAGTAGAATCCTATGATGAGCCGGTAACGTGTAACAATTGTGTTGTCTACCTTGTGCCATTCCTTTGGTGGTACACACTGGGCCCACTCTACTTATCCTACCTTTGTTGAATAGGAAGGCACAACTAGATTGGGATAATCCCTATGGAATTGTTTCTTTCATCTTCAACAAAATTATTAATGATTCTTAGCATTAGCCAATGAGGTTTTGGTGACAAAAGCTCCCTATTCAACTAGTAATGTAGATTAATTAAATTATGTTTGGCTTTTACATCACAATTATGATGTTAATGGAGTATAAAATATGGGGTTAGAGAAAATGTTCAAGCACTTAGGCTTCTAACACGGATTCTTTTTATAGTTTATGGTAATGATACTACTCATCGGCAACCAAGTTGGAAATGTAGAGAGGAATGAAGCATCACACATAAGGGTAGAAAACTAGAAATGTAGCCTTTGCCTTGATTCTTTACTTTCTAAATAAGTGGCCTTAGTATTCCTCTGATGAGGAGTATTTGCCTTTATTAATATATTCAGACAACATAACTTCAAGCTTGCCAACATTATTGGTGAAATGTTTTAAGAGGTAAAACAAACCTTTCAATTAGTAATTACAAATTGTGAAAACTCTCAACATGTTCTATACATTGAAACATTGGCATTTTTATTCTGAATGCATGCAATTTCTAGACTTCATTTTCTGTGGATCCATATGCCTCAGCTGCAGGCGTGAAGGGCAGAATAATTGTGGAGTTACTTAATGATCTCAAAATTCTTAATAGTCAAGTTTCTCAGTTGTGTAATTTTTTTGTTTAAAAAAACCTTTAACCTGGCCCCCTAAATTAGAAATTTCTGGCTCCACCCTTGTTCATATGTATGTTTATATCAAAGTGGTTACATTTAATGTTTGTGTATTAAAAGTCAAATGCAAGATTATAAATGTTGATACCTTATCTAACATGTCCACACTAAAAGAAAACAGACATAGAAAAAGACAGTGGGAACATTGTCACTGTATCCATGTCTCATCTATATATTTATATCTTGGTGGTTACATTTAATGTCATGAATAATATATTGAAGTCAAATATATAAGTGTTGTTGCCTTACCTAACATGTCCATGCTGAAAGGAAAAGAGAAATAGTAAAAGGAAAATGCTACTTCACATCATTCTATTCCTACTATCTCTCAGTTGTCAAGGTGGCATAATCATGGTGTGAGCATGTAGAACATGAGTTGAGAAAACTATAAATGTGAGGACATGATGCGTGTTGTGTATCAATATACAATAATACAGTTGGAACATTGTCACTTTGTTGGGTTCAATGAATGTGTTGTGTTTGTTGTTTATTACTACTACCTTTCTTTCATTTCATCTGATATAGAGAAGTGAGGCGAGGACCATTTTATTGAGAAGATTCTGTGTACCTTGTGAATCTTGAATAGTAAACTTTAATGACTTGATAATTCGTGGCATGTATTTCACCAGCTAGATCTTGCTCTAAAAGATTAGCATCAGATGCAAGCAACTTAACAGTTTACTATACCTCCAAAAAGAAAAACAGTTCAATTTTGTTCAAAGATTGTTCCTTTGATGATAAGTCATGTTGGGAGGCTCATTGATTGCATTTGCATCTTAGACCCATACTTGCGTGATACAATGCATGAAATGTTCTTTATACTAACTGGTAGCATTATTTCCTTCCCATCATAATAATGCTGTCATAATAATCTAATCTCTTTAATTGCTTAGCTTCTCCCTTCTGATAGTTCACGGTAATCCAATTTGTGGAATATGTTCTCTTGTTGAATTTGGTTATTGTGTTGGCAAATCAAACTAACAATAGTTTACATGATGTGTATGACAAGTTAGATAATTGCATACTTTAAATAGCTTAGCCATGTGGTCATCAATAAGAGATTTTGTTATGTTATGTTATGTTACTTTAAGTTAGTGAAGAGATGTTGGAATTGGAAGTAATGACTTTAGACAATGAATAAAAATAGAGAAGCATTTGTTGCTTCCCTCAGAAATTTACAATGAAAAATGGTTTGGATTTGTAAAATAACTCTTGGCTCCGAATATCGGTTGCTAATTGCAACTGTTGCAATATTGCAGGAGATAGTTTTCATGTTTTGGATAAAACTTTTTCCTTCCTTGCAAAATTTCAAACTCTAACTTCACTCATGAGTTGATGTTTTGTTAATTCTACTTGTTTTATATTTTTGTGCAGATGAGTGTATATGCAAGTGGAGTTTCAGTTCTAATGCCCGGAGATGAGATTCCAACATTCATTGCCCATCCTGCCCCTGCACCTTGCTGCCCTGAGCGGATTTCATGGCCTTCTCATCAGCATAACACAATACCTTGTCCAACTTCCAACACTTTGCATAATAATAATAATAATGATAATGATAATAATTATAATAATAATAATAATAATAATAATAATATCAATTAAGTTGGAGAGAAAGCATGACAAAGTTCCCCTTATTGCATCAAGTGGTTAGTGCATTTTCTGTGAAGAATTCACTGTTCTAGGGGTTTGCCTTCCATCCATTTTTTTACCAAGAGTAGCTTTCTTTATAGTAGTTTATAACATGTACATAGGATTTAGTTTTAGAGAGGAAAACTTGGTTTGACATTGAGAGATCCATCTTTGTATGAAGAATTTTATTTAATTTTATCTAGTTCTTCATTGATTTTAATTATTTTATGTAAGATTCCCTAGGTTTTTATCATTTATTTTACTTATTCCTCTCATTTAAATACGTAGTCTTAGTTCAATAGGATTCATATTTGAATTTAAAAAGAAAATTGAGTATGAATACTTTGGAGAACAAAACAGCCAAATGCTAATAAAAAGAAGGCTTAATTGCACTTTTGGTCCCCCAATTTTTTCAATTTGGCGATTTTGGTCTCCCAACTTTTAATTTGGCGATTTTGGTCACCCAATTTACAATTTGTAGCGATTTTAGTCCCTCCGTCAATTCCGCCTTTAACGGTGCTGACGTGGCGTACCAGTGGGACACGTCTCAGCAGCATAATTGCACTTTTGGTCCCCCGATTTTTTTAATTTGGCGATTTTGGTTCTCCAATTTACGATTTTTAGCGATTTTGGTCTCTCCGTCAATTGCATCGTTCACGGTGCTGACGTGGCATATCAGAGGGACACACTGCTTCTTCCTTGCGAAATCGTAAATTGGGAGACCAAAATCGCCAAATTAAAAGTTGGGGGATCAAAATCGCCAAATTGAGAAAATTGGGGGACCAAAAGTGTAATTAAGCTGTTGACACGTGTCCCTTTGGTACACCACGTCAGCACCGTTAACGGTGAAATTGATGGAGGGACCAAAATCGCTACAAATCGTAAATTGTGAACCAAAATCGCCAAATTAAAAGTTGGAGGACCAAAATGGCTAAATTGAAAAAATTGGGGACCAAAATTACAATTAAGCCTAAAAAGAATCCAGCAAAGTGAAATCAGTTCCCTAATGCTTGATTGTTACAAAACTGATTAGTCCAGGTCATCTAGTATTGCTAATATTATTTAATCGTGTCCGCAAATACCAAGCGGCTAGTTTGCCCGAGAGGTTAAGGGGGAAGACTTAAGATCTTCTGCAGTCAACTGCGCATGGGTTCGAACCCCATAGCTAGCAATTTTTTTTTTCCTGCTTTTTAAAATTTAGATACTTTTTGCCTTTTTTTTAAATTATTTATTTTATTTAGAAATCACTCTATTTTTTTAGGTGCAGATAATCAAGGATTAATTTTTTTTTTCCTGCTTTTTAAAATTAGATACTTTTTACCTTTTTTTAAAAAAAATTATTTATTTTATTTAGAAATCACTATTTTTTAAGAATTTTTTTCGAGGTATAGAAATCATCAGGAAGGGTTTTATCTCTCCTTAAGCATAATGTTAAGTTCTCATTGCTTGAACTTAATAGATCGATTCAACTAAGAGAAAATGGATAATGCATTGACAGTATAAAGGTTTTTTACACTATCAGTGCATCATCCACCCTTCATCCATGTATGGTCGTTGACTTTTAGATTAAAGTAATACAAATGAATGATGGATGATGAACTTTTAGATTAAAACTTTACACCGTCAGTGCATACCTATTAATCTCTTCCAGTAAATCAACACATTATGATTTTAACTAAATTTAATTTTGCTTTGAGACGTCATGTGATTATATATTTCGTTGACTAACTTTTAGAGCAGCATAAAGTTTATTTTTTTTAACATAACAACTCATACTTCAATAGGATGCTACTATTTTTTTTGTTTGAAAAAATAAATTAAATTCTAATTAAACTTTCGAATTCCTTGACTAATTTATAGGTTTCATTGATCTAAAGCTAAGTATTCCTAATTTATTATTTTTATTCTGTTCCAGTTCTCTAAATAAGAAAAAGGGCTTAAGTTTTGTTTTTATTAAATTCATTATTAAATATTTTTTGGTAGATTTTAAATTTATTATTTAAGAGGGAAATTGCACTCCTCACTACTAAGGTTTGACATAATGAACCCAAATGAGTTTGGCCTAGTTGAAGCATGATAGGACCATAAGGATATTGAGAACCCATAAGATCATAAGACCAGAGACTCGAATCCTTGTGGAGAACATCCCTTGAGGAGGCACTCCACCCTTTTTGCTCCAAGTGCCGGGACGGTGAAGTTCCCCTCCACAGTTTTAATTTATCAAAAAAGGTTCGACATAATGACACAAATATCACCTCTATAGTTTTAAAAATGACATTCACTTTCTCTCCTTTGCATTCACCATTACACTTGCACCCCCTTTTGTAATACCCCGATTTTTGTTTTCCCAAATAAATAAAAAGGAATATTTAAATGAAACTAATTATATGGAATTAGTTAGTTTTGTTTATTAATTTATGGTTATATTAAAAGAATTATCCAAGGAAAAATAAGAGAAAATAATTTGGGCTTTAAAAATAAGGATTTTTGCAGTTTAGTCCTTGGAAAGGACCTAAGAAGCAATATTGGAAAGATTTTTGGAGGGAAAGTGAATAAAATAATAATTTTTGAAAATCTGGGCGTGTTAATCGATTAACCCGATCCGTTAATCGATTAACGGTGGTGCAGAAGCTGAAGATAGTGCGTTTGATGAATCAACAAGGTGGGTAATTCAAAATTTAACACATAGCACCGACTAGATTAGTGGTTAACACGTGTTAGCATGCATGGAGAGTGATTTAGGCTATAAATTAACGAATTTAGTTGATGGAATTAGTGGAAATTAAGAAAAAGAAGGGAAACTCTGTCAAAATCGATTTTGAACACCCTCTGTTCTTCACCGTCGTTTTCCTTCCACAAACCCATACTCACTACAAGCTTTGCATCTTATCAAAGCTTGTAGAAAGAGCTTTCTATCCATATCAAGATCACCAATTTTGGTCACTTGAGTGAGGAGATATTGCAGTTGGAAGTTGGGCTCTTGAAACTGAAGTTTGAAGTTTCAGTGTTGAGGAGCTAAGTTTGGGGCTTCGATTTAGGTATGTATAGGACCCCAAATCGTGTCATTTCGGTTTCTAATTAAAGTCTGCAATGTCTAGTTTCTATATTGACCAAGTTTACTCATTTTCATGCACGTTTGGTTTGTCAAATCATCACCCGAACTTGCTCTGTTGAACCTGTCTTGAAACCGAAAACAGAGCATTTGTGGCTTGGTGATTCTGTGAGTTTCTTTGCTGACCTTGCATCCAAAAAGCTTCATTGAGGTAAGGGAGAAGCTTTACTAATGCTAGAATAGATTGTGGTATTGATTTGATTGTAGGTTGGACCACCATGAGGTTCAAAGGGCACTAGGTTAGGGGACAATGGCTTGGAGGCCAATTTGACCAAAAATCTGTATTGGAACATGTTAGATGTTGATATCTAAAGCTAAATGAACTTTCAATTTAACCTGAAACTAAGTGATTAATGATTTGGTATATTGAGTTGTGTTTTAGGTTAAAATTGAGGGAAAACTTGATGATTCTGTGATGATGGTGTTATTTGATGTAATTGATGCTATGAACAAGTTTAATATACTGTATTTAAGTTGGTTTGAAGGTTGGTTTTGGTTAAAAATGGATTGGCATGAGTTTGACACATAAAAACCAGTTCAACAGTGTTTTTCTGCATAATTTAATCGATTAACACGACATGTTAATCGATTAACGCGTGAAAACTCTGATCAGTATGAAATGTACAAAAGGGTTAATCGATTAGCATGAGCTGTTAATCGATTAACACATTAAAATTCTGAATAATTTGAAATATACAAAAGAATACTCGATTAATAGATTTCGTTAATCGATTATTGATTGAATTTGTGTAACAATGATCAGAGTTTAACAACTTAATTGATTACCCATGTGTGAGAATCAATTAAGGTTGAAATTGAAATGGTTTGAAGTAAGGTAATGGAAACTAAAGTTCAACTATGCCAAGTCCGAACCTCAAACAACTTAAATGACACAAGATATTATTGATTTGACAAAATCATGCATAGCATTTGCATTATCTGGATTCCCACTTGAGTGGAGACACGTCCGAGAGGCGTGGGCATATCCCTTTCGGTTGAACTTGAGGGACATGAGTGTCTGCTCCAAAGGGTTCACGAGGGGAGTGTCGGTGACCGGGGTTGCACCTTCTGTTTCCGGAAATACACACGTGCGTGTGGGCATGTCATTTGATGTCGGACTCGATGAGGCGTAGTCCTACGGGATACGTCGGCAACATTTCTAAGAGCTCTAGAGGTGTTGATTTATTTGCGGGCCGAGTTCGATGAGATACTCAGTATGGGTATCGGGCATGTTTATTTTTAAAAAAGGGTGCCACGGAAGCCTATTTGTTGTAGTTGGCCAACAATCATGCATTGATAAGATGAGATACATCATGACTACATATGTAATTGATTTATGATTATGTCTTGGTGATGATGGGTAACATGTGTAATTAATTATTAATGATCATTGTCAAATAAAGCCTAAACTATTTAAATGTTACCCTGTCTATTTGATTATGTGTTAGTATTTGCTGACTCCCTATGCCCTTGCAGGTGATGGCTCGTTACCTGACATACGTGGAGTTACGCCCACTCCATAGAGGAGTGTGGGACTACGAGGAGCACCGAGCGGTGTTCGAGGGCGAGGTTGACGTGATATTTCGTCACCCTAACCCTCTTGCACGAGTGCGACCTCGTAGACTTCGCATCCCCATGATCTACATACTGCACATTCCCCCGGCTTATACTTATCGTTTTGGTTCTTCACCTCCCCGTCCTGGCCGTCGTTTTTATAACCTTCATGTCAGACGCCCTGCTACCCGTACTCGTCCTTCTACTTCTGATGAGGCTACTGCTACGACCACCCCACGTTTTGCACCCTCACCTGAGCCAGTGCGTCGCACTGCTATTCCTGTTGTGTCGGACGAGGAGGAGGAGGAGGACCCTGTAGAGGACGTGGATGGGCCAGCTGCTGACAGCTAGTGATGTGGTGACTCTCTCTCTCTCTCTCTCTCTCTCTCTCTCTCTCTCTCTCTCTCTCTCTCTCTCTCTCTCTCTCCTAGTATGTGCAGTATGGGGACCATGGTAGGATGTAGTGTTCAACTTTTGGAGGACCGAGGATCAGTCATCAGCGTGGGTGGATCATAGCGCAGCTCTCGAAGACTCTTTTATTTTGACTTGTGTTATATTGTATATAGTTTTGAGAGGGTCTATGAGAGTTGTTATCTTATATTTGCTGATCTATATCCTTGTACTTTGCTACCTCGACTTTTATCTCTGTTACTTGGGTACCTGAGTTTTATATATATATATATATATATATATATATATATATATATATATATATATGGGCTGTGGTTGTATAATTATTATGATCCTTAAAATTATTTTAATTACAACCGCTGTAATCTTTTTGAAAATCGTTTCCGCTGAATTTACAAAACAGGTACTCAACCGTATACTCTGAAAGAAATGTATTTTTGAACCAAGGGTTTGAATGTGGAACTTCGTTGTAGAAAAAAAAAAAGTTTTCCATGAAATCACTATATAATTTACAAATGCTTTATAAATATACTTTATTTTAATATAAATAAAGTTATGTTCTGAGAGCGTCACACCTTTCATATAATAGTAGACCATTAATTTATTAATGGAAATGCTCTACTTAGGATTGTAAATAATATTTTTGCCTTCAAGGGGTGTCTTTGCCACCATTACAAATTTCAAGTGTAGTTAATGCATTTTTTTTCTCAACAATAATATATTAAAATTAATTTGTACAAGAAAGTGTAATAATTTATATTAGAATTTTTTTTATCAGGAGAACACATATTTTTGCATAAAAAATTCTATCCAAATTCATTTAGAAAAAGCAAATTATTCAGCATCATTGATTACACAAACTCTACATAAAAATTGAACTTTTTATATTCAAAATACCTGATATCAATTACATAAAGATTGAACCTGTTATATCTAATGATGTTAGGTATTTTGAATTATTTTAAAATCAATGCCAATTTTTTTTTATACAAGAATATATTTTCTAATAAATTAATTTATTTATTTTTTAAATTATTACATTTTCTTGTAAAAAACAATTTTTTATAATTAAAACAAATATAATTTTACCATATTATTGTTGAGGAAAAAATGCATCAAATACACTTGAAATTTGTGTTAGTGACAAAGACACTCTTTGAAGGCATAAATGTTATTTTCGATTCTAACTAAAGCATTTTTGTTGATAAACTATAAAATCTATTACGTAGTGGGATGTTAGGGTAATACTAAATATTAAAAAAATGATAAATGTCATTTTTAAAACTAAAAGAATATATGTATCATTGTGTGGCTAATTTCTGGAATGGTAAATGCAATTTCTCCATGTTTTAAATAAACGAACAAACAAACAAGAGAGTTGGCAAGTTGATGGGCTAGCACAACCAACCCTCAACCTGTAGTAGCCTAATTTGATCTGGCAATCTAGCTAGCAAAAGAGAAGTAATTTTGCCCCCACATTTGTGACCATGCCATTTGTCAAATTGCAAAACAGGTAAATCCAAAACAAACTAGACTCACTCCCTAATCCCTATGTTAACTTTGTTCCTCTTCTTCATAACCCAACAGTTGCTTCTTTAGTTCTTTCAATTATTCTATAGAAGACAACACTGTCCCGGTCATGCAACAACATGCATCATGCTCTTGTTAATCCAGTCACCCTAAGATGTCTTATTCGATGCTCAATTTTTAGTCTAATTGTATTGTTGTTTGAATTTTTTATTTTATTTTTCCAGATTTGAGTTGAAGGTGAAGAAGATGATGCATGTGTTAAAAGGTTTAGTTTTTTTTATTTTATTTTTTTATGTTTATACTTTTTTAATGAAAAACAATTCGTTTTAATGCATATAATTGTTGATTTAATTAAAGTTTCGTTTCTGATCATGGTTCAATTTTTTTGTGGCATTAAATTTTAGCTTTTTGGATTAGTGTATGAGCCCTTTAAACTATATTAAAAAGGCTAATTAATTTTATATATGAGTTTTGAGCACCACTAATACTACTCCTCATAAATTTGCTTATAAAAAAATGCATATAATTGCGAAAGGTTTAATTTTTTGTTGTTTTGAAGTTTTTTTTTTTTGGTAAAGTTTTGAAGCTTTTTTTACTATGAAAAGGTCCAACTTTTTGTATTTTGTCTCTCCGTGGGATCTTCTATTTTAATACTAATATTTTTTTATCATTTTAATTTTCAGCATGCATGAGTAAAAAAAGTTCAACGTGTTAAGTCTCTTGCATGATTACAAAGTATGTATCGGATTCGATTAGAATTAGAGTATATGATAATAGTAATACAAAGTATAATTAAGGGATTCATAGTTGGAGATGTATGATGAAATTAAATTTACTAACAAATCAAATCATCAAATGGTAGTATATAATTATGTGAACTATACCCATCTGTAAAAAAAATTAAAAAAAAAAACTATTTATAAAAAAAAGTTGTTCTTGATCATCCATAAAAAAAAGTTGTTCTTAATCTCCATATTTTTTTTATAAAAAATTTTGAATTAAAATTTCAATTAGATGGCAATATAGGAAACAAAAAAATTTACCCCAATAAATTATATAATTGACGCGATTTGTTATGTGTAATCCTTATTATAATTTGGGATTGTTAACTTCATATTAGTAATATAAAAAATATTTAAATATCAGTTATTAAATAAATTTAAAGAATTGATAATATGTGAATTGCAAGTGGGGGTGTAAGCGGCAGTTCTGGATCAGACCACAAGACTATTGGGATTGACGAACCGAATCAGACCAAAAAATGCGGTATGGTTTGATCTCGTGATCCGGTCCTATCTCAATATTTTTAGATCATTATCTTATATCTGGTCCACTATCTCATAATTTTTGAGACCAAGTAGACCGAATCGAACCGATTACTTAAGTTTTTTAATTTTCTATCAATGTACAATGTACTCCTATTGAAAAGTAAAAAAAAAAAAAAAATGGAAAACATTAAAAGAGGTTCGATCTATCTTTTGTTGATCATAGCACATTGGATATTTTTCTTCGATTTTTGACATTTTTTTTTCTATTCCCTTGCATATCTTCTTGTTATCTGTTATCCAATGTCTAAATGACAAAGTCTGCTGTTTTTTCACTCATTTCAATTTATTATGGAATTTCTTTACATGTAGATATTTTTCAAATTTAGATACACGAGTACATGACAAGTTAATATTTGGTGTTCATTGTTTTAGTACTTTTAACAACCTTAACAAGTACTCTGGAACACTTGTTAGTAAGACCATTTTGAATATTTTAAATTTGAAATAAACATGTTAAATAAATTGAACCGGATTGTTCATGTTCGATTTGGTCAGTACATATTTTGTATATAAAATACATTAAAATCGAAGTAGACCAAATCATATTTAATTAGACTAGTAATATTCATAAAAACCAAACAAGATTGGGCCATTACACCCGGCCCTAATTGCAGCGACTAAAAATATAGGAGGGAGTTGTGAATTAACTGTTTGTCTATGGTGCTTGAAAGAGTCCAAAATGGTTCCATAAAAATAATTTAGGCCAGGTCACTTCATAAGAGAACATTCTTAAAAACAATGCAGTCTGTTTTGTGTTGCAACATATATGTCCATTGAAATTAATGTTTCAGACGGATAGTTTTCAAATAGAAAGTGAAGAAAGTGCTACGACCATGGTTTGGGACGAGTGATAAGCGGCTCAGTCTCGTTTAAGCAAAGTTTCGGGTTCGATTTCTTGTGGATGCAAAAAATTTATGTTGAGAGAATCACCTGCCATAACTAGGCACGCGACCTGGGCCGGTTCCGGATATAACTATGTTGTACCGGATGGGCACCCAAAAAAAAAGGAAAGTGAAGAAAGTCCTTATCAGTTTCTATTTCTTCCTTTCTGGCAAGAATTGATAACTGAAAAATAATATTCACTTGTTAAGAAAAGCCAAGTAATTTATGCAACGATAATATATTTCTATGGTAAAACAGTTTAATTTGCATTCCTTATTAGCAGATTATTCATGTTTCTGTTTAAGGATATTGGTATTCAACAGTTCTCAAGCCTTTGTGTTCCTAACATCAATGTGCGAATCTTGGCTATAGCTTTTGTTTAGATACTATAAAATATGTGATTTGAATTCTGACTAGTATTATATTTAGTTTCCTTAGGTAGCTGATCCTAATTCTTTTAGAGTATCTCAAAAACTCTCTTAGGATTTTGATTACCTTTTACTATGTGTTTCCTTATATATTTAGGAGTATAGTGTTAGTATAAATAGGGTCTAGTGTTTATGTCTTTTATATAAAATCAAATCATATCTTATGATATCTCAACAGTCCCCTTCGAGCTGTATCATATATATCTTATCTTGTCAAATATGCAAGTTATTCTAATATCCTAGAAAGGCCAACAGAAGTTAAGAAATCTGCTACAAGTTGATCCTTGAAGCAAACATGAGATCGAGATCTTTGCATGCCATAAAAGATGTTCTGGGATCCTAGGATAATATACATATATGATAAGTTAGATCATCCAGCTTGAGGGAGAGTCTTTAGATATTATAAGATATATGATTTGTGTTTAGCTTACTACTATTTTTATTAGTTTCCTTAGGTAGCTGATCTTAATCTCTTAAGTTTAGGGATTGATTACTGTAAACATTTATATAAATATTGTATCCATTAGTCATTTAATATATAAGCTATTCGCATATTCAAGTGTTTTTACATATTTGCTCCATAGGGTTATTACCGAAAGTGACAGCTGCATGTTTACCCAAGTGGAGTTTGGTGCACCTTGACAACAACTTTTACTACTGTCTATCAGCTATTGCATTTGTCAGCTGTATTAGTAGTAGTGAATATTTCAATATTTCTTTGTATATGTTTTATTTGATAGCCAATGAAATGGATCTTCAATTTTATTGTTCAATTTGTTCAAGCTTCTTTTATTTACAATGAAGTGGCTGACTAATCTGTTACTCAAGGATTCTCATGTTAAACCTGAGTGGTGATTATAATTATATATAGTTTTATGTATTATCATATTCACGGTACGTTAAGGTCTTTACAGTGCTCAGTTTGATTGCATCCCCTGCATATTAATGTTACCAAAGATGGTTTTGGATTGCCTAAAAGTTTGATACAATATAACATATTCTTTTATAAGAAATTTTTTTTATGAGATGGAGGCAAATTGTACAATAATTGTCAAAGATCGAACTCAAATACTTTCATTTTATATCTTGTACTCGTAGTTTTATCAAGTGAGCACCTTATACAATATAACTAATAATGCATGAACGAATTTCGTCATTGCAAATTATTTATAGACTCTTGTGATTAAAAAATTGTTTTAGTACAAATTTTTTAGCAAAATGATAAATCTAGAACAAAGAAGCCTAAGATGAGTCATGAGTGCAGTAGCTCAACCTGGTTAACAAGGTGTAGAGTTGTTTGGTGAATAAAAATTAAAGATCATAGGTTTTTTTTAAAGTTTTCTTAATTTCAACCATAAACATCTAAATATACTCAATTTTTAAATATCATTACTCATGAAACTCATTTAATTTGGGATACTTATTTTCAGCCCTATGACCAAAAAATCATTACTCATAAAACTCATTTAATTTGGGATACTTATTTTCAGCACTATGACCAAAAAATTTAAAAAAAAAATCATTTTTTAAATAACTTTGAAGTTTAAAAATTGAAACTTTTGAAGCCTAGCTAGCTTAATAGCTTTTCAAGATTTGGTAAATAGAACCAAAAAATATTCGTAAGAGTTTTTAATAATGCACATTGTTTTTTTATCCATTTTTAAAAGATTATCCTCGATCCTTATAAGTTAAGAAATATCTTTATTTAATTACATATCTAATTAAATTAAGTAAAAATTAAATAACAATAATAATAAATAAATAAATACATTCATTATTAATAAAGATTATATTTCATATTTTTTAAATCATTTAACAAATTTCAATTAGTTAAAAAAAATTTAATCAAGAAAGGAGACACAAAATTAATAAAATAGGGTGAATTAATGAGGGCGAGGAGGGAATGCATTTATTTATTTTTTTTTACACCAAGGGTATCCCCCAGCAGACAGCCGAAGACTAATCCCTTCCGAGGCGTAGAGATCACCGAAGTGGGTTTTGCCTCTATCAACAAAGCCTTTTCTATGCCCACGGCAGGAATCGAACCCCTGACATCATGCTTAAGGAACTCAGCTATCTACCAACTTTGCTAGGATTTGTTGGTAGGGAATGCATTTATTTTGACATCTTCAACTTTCACTCAAGCAAGTGCGGTGGACAATATGTAAACGTAAGAGTCTTGGTGAGAGATTACCCGAAAGATCAGAATCCGACAATGTCGAAAGGATTAGTCACCAGTTGCCTATAACTGAAGTGGGAGATCTAATGAAGGAGAGGGGAGGATAAGTGTGAACACTGAACAGAGAATACCAGGAAAAATTGATGGCAATATTCAGTATGTAGAGACTTAGAGCCGCAGCAACGGTGCAAGTTGCATCACTCCTACAAAGGAACAGAGACCACTCCTGATTTAGTACCTGCTAATTGAATACTAATCGGTTTGCCATCCAAAAGTCCATTTTGCTGGTTGGTCCCTAGCATGAATCTCAATATCACATTTATGATTTATCTACCCTCTCTCTCTCTTCAAGCTTATAAATTGTGCCCACACCTTTAAGTTCAATTGACATTACTGAATAACTGAAACAACATATGCTTCCTTTAGCTTTTTTTTAATAGGCAAAGTTTTTGGTAGGGAGAGGCCAGGGGAATGAAAATTGTGCACTTGCTAAAGATTGAAATCAAGTATTCGCACTTTATGATCTGTAAAGTAAATTAGGGTTAAAGTTCATTTTTTATAGTTAATTAAAAATGTTGGATTTGGGAAATGCAGTGTAGCAAATCAATTATTGTAACTTTTTTTTAAAATTATTATTCAGTTGAAAGGAAGGGGTGATGAAATGGCAATGAATGTATTTTTTCATCTCTAGGCTCTAGCTAGTTCTTCTCTTTTTACACTATTACTTTGAAAGGGGTACCTTGAAGCACTGAAGCATTTGGTTACATCGAAAAGAAATTTATAAACCGGATAATGCAATTCTAGAATTATTGAATTGGATACATTGAAACATTGTGAAGGGAAAGTAAGAGTCTTAAATGTTAGTCTAAAATCGAGTCATTCATTTTAATGATCCTTCTTAAGATTTGTCATGAACTTACAAGTGTTGTTGGGTAGTTTCTGGTGGATTTGATAATGTTCCTCTAGGATACAGAAACTAAAGTACGATATGATGAATTTAACTGCTCGATAAGATAGTGAGTAATGGCTTAGTGATCATCCTGAGAGGGTGTCCTAGCACAATTGTGATAGATTCTTGTGTATGCAATATCTATATAAAGATTCATTGTTTCATGATTACTTAATGTTATTGTTGGCTATACAATAGAAACAAAGTTTTTTGCGATGATCCAATTTCTAGTTCTCTAAATGAAAAATCACTTAGGGTTGAATAATCGACCTGGATTTTCATTTTAAGGTTTTGTTCTCACAGTCCATTCAATAAAATGTATTTAGATTTGACATTTGTATGTAAATTTATCTTTTCGTCTTAGTTTATTGAATGATGACTAGGGATGGCAACGAGAGACTGCAGATGGGGATCCCCGCGGAGAACGCCCTGTCTGGGGATCCGAGTTTGGGGATTTTTCTCCAGCGGGGGCGGGGATGGGGGGATTTTTTCCCCAAACAGATTTTGGGGCGGGGAATGAGAATGGTTCCCCCGTTCCCGCGGGTTCCCCATCCCTGACAATTTTAGTTATATGTCCTTAAATATTTAGGCTTTGTATAGTTAAAAAATAGGTTTTTTAGTAACTTCACATATATTATTATAATTATAATTATTGGAGTGAAGGGACACTTTAATCCCTCAAGTTTTTCGACAGGGACACTTTAGTCCCTCAAGAAATTTAATTCATTTTTAGTCCTTCATGTTTTCCAAAAGTACTAATTTAGTCCCTCATGTTTTCTAAAAATATCAATTTAGTCCCTCAACGAAGTGGCTAGCGGAAATAGGACAGAGACTAAATTGGTATTTTTGGAAAACTTTGGGAACTAAAAATGAATTAAATTTCTTGAGGGACTAAAGTGTCCCTATCGAAAAACTTGAGGAACCAAAGTGTCCCTTCACTCTTATTATTATTAACGATTTTTTTAAATTGAATCTCTTGAATTTTAACGATTATTTTTCTGTAGTGTACAAGTTTAAAAATGCTATTCGACGACGTTGTGAATTTTATAACAGGTCAAGTTGAAATTAGGTTACCTGTGGGGACCCGTGGGGTGATGGGGAATGGGGATGTGGTTAATCAACCCCTGGGGAATGGGAATGGGAATGGGGATGGGGAATGGGAAAGGTCTCACCGAGTGTTCCTCGCCCCGTTGCCATCCTGATGATGACTGAGACCTAGATGGAAGTTCTTATGTCAATCAAAACAGTTATCTCAAGTTATTAAAGTTCAATAATTATTTTGCAGGTTCTGCACACAGAACAGTGAAATTTTGAGATTTAGAAACCTTTGAATTGATTGGGTCTACCCGACATGAGGTATCTAAATAAAATTGCATGCCAAATCTTACTTCTTCTGTTTGAGAGGAATCATTATATTATATCCATTTATGTGCCATAAATTTTGCTTCGCATCTCTGGCTCTCACCTTTTTGCTTAGTTGAACTCTCTCTTGTACAAATTTTTGCATTATTATGTTAGTTGAACTTACTCAAATTTATCCTGTTATGTAATACTTTCAAAAACTTGAGCCTCATGTTTCTGGACGGGATTCAAACTGTGCTAATGAAGGAGAAATAATTGAATGTCTGATGCATACTCATGACATAACATTATAACATCAAGTAACCTTCGCTCATGTTTGACGAAATAACATGTAACCACTATATCAATCTTAGCCATGAGAACTTATAGCATACTTTTCGCTATATGCTGATGCGTAAAGGTGCATCTAGTTTTTTGTTTGCTTAACAAGGATAAAGAAAACATTGGGTAGGCAATGTCACTGACTGATTTTCATGCTCATTTGCAGGTAGTGCGACATTTTTGGGAGCGCAATGATAGTAAAGGTGGCATCAAAGCTTTGGCAAAGCTGCTTGATAAATGTGTGAGTATTTTGCTTAGTAGCCATGTACCACTTGTTGGTTTTTTCCTTGTTCTAAATTGAATGCATATGACTAGTTACTTATGGTCTTGTTATTGAATACGTAGTTCTGAGAATCAATTCATTTGGTTGCAGGTTCAAGCAGATGTTATCAGTGTCCTACCGTCTTTGTTGAGAAGAAGGAGATTCTCAAGTTAGATTTATTTTCTTGCTTACTTCCCGTGCTCAGAGGTTTATTGGATAGCCAAATAGAAGGGCCATTCTTTATTCATATAGTAAAAATTTATGCTTAGAATTGAATTATGTGGAACCTCTTTTTCAAGTATGTGGGTTTCCTGTGATCTCACAACAGGTGCTTAAAGACTGATGCTTAAAATTCATTTTTCTAATGATGGTGGCATTAGCAGAAAAATGAATAAGCCCTTCGATAGACATCTACTCTGTTCTTAATCCGCAGACTTGTGAAGGTGTCATTGGATTTGCTATTAAAGCTTGTAGCAGTTTTTGCTCCAACGATACGGTCAATTATAATGTTTCAGTGCCTCCCTCTGTTGGGGTCGATTTACCTGCATGATGCTCTCCATATTCACCTGATATGGCATTTAGTGTGAACTTGTATGAAATATTGAGAACAGTCAATAATGCTGCAATCAATGCTTTATGCAACCACAAAAAATCCGAAAGATTCTTCCGATATTGATATGGTAACCCTGCAGCAGTCTGTTTTGTGTTGCAACATATATGTCCATTGAAATTAATGTTGCCGACGGATGGTTTTCAAATAGAAAGTGAAGAAAGTCCTTGTCAGTTTCTATTTCATCCATTCTGGCAAGAATTAAATAACTGAAAAATAATATTCTCTTGACGAGAAAAGCCAAGTAATGTATGCAACTATATATTTGTATGGCAAAACATTTTGCATTCCTTATTAGCAGATTATTCATGTTTCTGTTCCTAACATTAATGTGGGAATCTTGGCTACAGTCTAGTATAAGATATGATTTGAATTCTGAATAGTATTATCTTTGTTAGTTTCCTTAGATAGCTGATCCTAATCCTTTTAGAGTATCTCAAAAGATTTCTTAGGATTTAGATTACCTTTTACGATTTGTTTCCTCATATATTTAGAGTCTGGTATTAGTATAAATAGGATCTAGTCTTATGTCTTTTGTATGAGATCAAATCATTCTCAGCACTCCCATTCAAGCCGGATCATATACATCATATATGTTCATCTTGTATTGTCACACACATATATATTATCCTAGGATTCTATACGTAAGATATGAGAAACTCATCCTTGAAACAAACATGAGAGGTTTTTACAATGTCATATGATCTTGTCTCTAATACGTGACAATCGGTCATTTTTGTAAGATCATTTTTGGCATCATGAAGACCTCTCATATTTGCTTAAGAGCTTGCTCTTATTTTTTATTGGCCTTTTTGAGATCCTAGGATTATATATATATATATATATATATATATATATATATATATATATATATATATATATAAGTGTATAAGTGTGTGTGACAAGTTAGATCATCCGACATGAGGGAGAGTGTTTAGATATTATAAGATCGAAAATGCTGTTTATCACGAAACTGTTTTTGTGAAAAATGTACGAACAGT
Source organism: Crotalaria pallida (assembly GCA_037953625.1). Lineage (NCBI taxonomy): Eukaryota > Viridiplantae > Streptophyta > Magnoliopsida > Fabales > Fabaceae > Crotalaria > Crotalaria pallida. The sequence continues at coordinate 112,261,597 of CM075655.1, forward strand.
ATTTAATACTTGCACTTTGACTTTTCCAACCCCTGAATTTAAGGCTATGTAAGCTTTTCATTGGCCCATTTACCATTCGTGCTCTTCGTGGATGGTTTTTTCGTTGGATATAGCATTGCTCTTATAAGATATATGATTTGTGTTTAGCTTACTATTATTTTATTAGTTTCTTTTGGTAGCTGATCTTAATATCTTAAGTTTAGGGATTGATTAATGTACATATTTATATAAATATTGTATCCATTAGTCATTTAACATATGAGAGTTTATCTGGTGTTGTTATAAAAAAACGGGTTTCGGATGCCGTCGAACGGTTAGCTAATAAAAACTCGTCATCTCATATAATTAGTCACATCATCATATTTACTATTAAAGAATCCAATTTTAACTTTTTGCATTTTGGTCCTTCATATTTTAAGTATTTTTTAATTAATTTAATCAAATAAAATATTTCTTTTTTTATTTAAATAAAAAAATATAGGATTGGATTTGTTTCTCTACCATTCATCACCAACATGTCCTCCTTATTCATCACCAACATGTGCTACGTACAAGGAGAATGCGTTGGTGATAAAGAATAGAGAAACAAATCTAATCATATATTTTTTTATATATTTTAATTTTTTAAATAAAAAAGGAAATATTTTATTTGATTTAAATTTATTAAATTAATTAAAAGTTACTTAAAATATGAAGGACTAAAATGCAAAATGTTAAAATTGGATTCTTTAATAATAAATATGATGATGTGGCTAATTTTATTAGATTTTGTGTTTTTATTGGCTAACCATTCGACGGTACCGAAACTCGCTCTTTTGCGACGGTGTCGGAAAAACTCTCTTAATATATAAGCTATTAGCATATTCTAAGTGTTTTTACATATTTAATTTGCTACATATGGTATTAGGGTTATTAGCATATTATTAAGTGTTTACCCAAGTGGGGGTTTGGTGCACCTTGGCAAGAGCTTTTACTATTACCTATCAGCTATTGTATTTGTCAGCTGTATCAGTAGTAGTGAATATTTCAATATTTCTTTGTATATGTTTTATTTGATGGCCAATGAAATGGATCTTCAATTTTATTGTTCAATTTGTTCAAATCTTCTTTTGGTTACAATGAAGTGGCTGGCTAATCTGTTACTTAAGGATTGTCATGTTAAACCAGCTGGAGTGGTGATTATATATAGTTTTATGTATTACTATCATATTCACAGTACGCTGAGGTCATACAGTGCTCAGTTTGATTGCATTCCCTGCAGATTAACGTTGCCAAAACCATTTCCAAAGATGGTTTTGGATTGCCTAAAAGTTTGATACAATATAACATATTCTTTTATAACAAATTTTTTTATCGAGATGGAAAAAAATTGTATTAAATTCCCTCTAATCCTTATTATAAGTTCATTTGACCAATTTTCACACCTTTTAAGAAAGCTATTAATATGGTTAGTGATGTTGAAAATGAAAATATTTGATATACTTTTTCAAAAGTATCTCTATAATTACTATTGGGAATCTAAAAAGTGTTAGAATAAATAAGGGTATTGGTGGAAAATAAGTAATTAAACGATATTAAAAATTGGAAATAAGACTTATATTAAGGATAAAAAAAAATCTTCAAAAAAATACTTATATTTAGAACCGAAAGGAGTACAACCTCAAAAATTGAACCTAAATGCTCTATTTTATATCTCGTAGCTCTTTTAAATGAGCACCTTATATGATATAACTAACAATGCATGAATGAATTTCATCATTGCAAACTATTTATAGACTTGCCATTCAAAAAACAGTCACTTGCGTTAGTCTGAGTACAGATTTTTTTAACAAAACGACAAATCTCGAACAAACGAAGCGTAAGATGAGTCCAGTAACTAAGCCAAAGTAGCTAAACCAAGTTAACAAGGTGTAGAGTGGTTAAGGTTACTTTAATAGAAAAAAAAAATCATAAGTTAGCATTTATTCATCTTTTGAAAATCTTAAAAAAATATATTTTTCAATATTTTTTTACCTTCTTTTAGTTGCTTATTAAGTACTCCAAAGACACTTGTTAGCATTTGTCAAGAAATTAAAAAGTGCTTATAGTGTTTTTTTTAGGTTTTATGAATTTCAGTCTTAAACATTTAAATATGGTTGTATTTTCTTGAAACACTAAATTTTTTTTAAGTTATCATTACTCGTAAAACTCATTTAATTTGATGTTGTTATCTTCAATAATAAAGGTCAATAATATATATATATATATATATATATATTGGTTCGTTAAGTTATTTTCGTGTTATAAATTAGTTCCTTAAGTTTTTTTGTGTTTCTAATTAGTCCTATAAGTTGTTGTTGTCCAACAAATCAGTCATTCTTTTTAATTTTTCTCAATTAAGTGACTCGTGGAATCATAAGAAAATTCTTTAAAAAATCATTAAATCATTTTTTTAACGCATGACATCGTTTTTTTTTTTTTGATAATTAACGGGGCTAAAGCCCAAAGAAGATTAAACTACACGGGGAAAAACAATCCCGTATGCGTCCTCACATACAAACGGGAACAAATACAAAGGGCAGGAAGATAAAAAATACAATCTAAAGGACCCAAATGTCCTTTGTTAGCCAAGAAATCCATGCACCGATTAGCCTCTCGAAATATATGATTCAGGGAAACATTCCAATCATGGGATAGAAGCTTCCGGATTTCACGAACTATGGGAAAACAGTGGTGACTTGAAGCACAATGCTTGGTTACTAGAGCTAAGGCAGAACTGGAATCCAATTCTATCTCCAGTGCTTGATATTGAAGTTGCTTTGCAAGTCTAAGCCCCCATAAGAGACCCCATAACTCAGCTTTAGTTGAGGAGCATGAGCCTAAATTTGTAGTAAAACCATGCCAGAATTGGCCAGACGAATCACGTATGATGCCACCACAAGCCGCCTCACGAGAACTACTTCTAAAGGAGCCATCAACGTTAAGCTTCACGAAACCACATTTTGGAGGAGTCCAAGAAATAAGAGTTTCCCTCTTATACAAAGGAAGAGCGATTGAAGGAGCACTTGAATCCGAAATGAATCGTGATAAGGAGAAAGCTTGAATCAAGATATCAGATAGTTTGGTACGCACTTGGTTAAACACCAAGTCATTTCTAGCTTTCCATATAAGGGAAATAAGCACACCAAATAAAATACTCCAATCTAAATCCACATTACCAACCTTTTTATCAATGAGATTGAAAATAAGCCAGCTATTTGTCCCAATCATGAAGAATTTGGCCCATGCATTGCTATGCACTATCGTACTCCACAGTTCCCTAATCTCGTCACAATCACGAAGAACATGCATCATGGATTCCGGAGCTAAACGGCATCGAGGACAGATAGCATCCAGAGTCATTTTCCTGTGCAATCTCGTCTCTTCATTTGTAAGAAGGAGCTCATAGCCAACTTTCCAAAGCAGAGAACGAATGTGCTGTGGCCCAGGCCAACTGCCAAACAAGCTTGAAAAGATCATCATTAGTCTGGGGAGCATTGACCAAGCTTGAATTTTGGAAGATAGAAACTATTGAGGGAAGTGAAAATTCCCCATTAGATTCGTTAGCCCAGGCAATAGAATCAGCATTATCTGGTTCGATAGGAGGAACCACAGCCGCAAGCTTACTCTTGATCGCTGCACGGAGATGATCATGCATAATGTTCCACCTCCACCTATTACTTTCCGCATAATTAGCCACTGTATAAGCACGCTCCTCATAAGGAACCAGAACATCTGGTATATCAATAAGAGCTGGAGTATCTGGGATCCAAGAGTCTAACCAGAACCGTATACGTTTGCCATCACCTAACACCCAATGGGTGTTATTATAAACATTCCCGCAAGCCTTGGTGATTGCTCTCCAAGTCATTGTAGCAGGTTTATTACGGCAATCAGAAACCTTCAAGACATCCTGCACTTTATATTTAGCAATTAACGCTCTAGCCCATAAAGAATTAGAATTTGTAATAAAACGCCATGCAAGCTTCATCATAAAAGCGTCATTTACAAGGTGAAGTCTGCGAAAACCTAAGCCACCCTTATCTTTAGGAGAACAAATTTTGTCCCAGGAAATAAGATGGCATTTTCGTTGCTCATTCGAACTGCCCCAAATGAAATCACGACATAGTTTCTCAATATCAGCACAAACAGACATAGGAATAGGTGATGATTGCATAATGTACCTTGGCACGCTCATAACACAAGATTGAGCTAGAGTTACTCTCCCTGCAAAGGAAAGAGTCTTCATTTTCCATCCAAATAGTTTCTTCTTCACCTTGTCAGTAAGATAGGAATAGTTTGCAGAAAAGCACCGTGAGGATTTTATAGGGACACCAAGATAAGTCCCAAACTCAGTGGCGCGATCAATTCCCATAACTGAACAAATATCCAAAGCTAGCTGAGTACAAGTATTCTTAGAAAAATACATCGAGCTTTTATGGTAATTAATCTTGTGACCTGAGGATTCACAAAACTGGTTAAGCACATCAAGAATTCTCTCAGCCTGAGGAACTGACGCTTCAACAACTAAAATGAGGTCATCCGCGAACATAAGTTGGGAAATCTTAGGGCCATTTCTCCCAACAGTGAAAGGAGTCCAATCAGATGAATTCACCTTGTCCTGAATTAAATGATAAAGACGATCCATGCAAAGGACGAAAATATAAGGTGAGAGAGGATCACCTTGGCGAAGACCTCGGCCTGGGATAAAAGGAAGAGAGTGCTCCCCCTTTCAATTTACACACATAGAGGTAGAAGTAATACACGCCATGATCAGATTCACAAAACTTGTGTCAAAGCCAATCCTGTTCAGAGAATCTTCAATGAAACTCCAACGTAAGCGGTCATAAGCTTTTGCTAAATCTAGCTTGATAGTCATGAAACATTTCTTTCCTCTCACAGAATTGAAAGAGTGAATGATTTCCTGCAACAGAATTATATTATCAATTCCTCGGCGTCCAGGAATGAAGCTGCACTGAGTATCTGAAATAAGATGGTCCATCAAAGGGCGCAGGCGATTAACAATAATCTTGGTAACCACTTTATATATCACGTTGCACAGGGATATTGGCCGGAAATCAGAAACTAGTAGGGGAATTAGCCTTCGGGATCAACGTGATCAGCGTTTGATTAACATCAGCAATTTTCTGAGGATTAGCAAAAACAGCTTTCACAAATTGGAACATGGAAACATTAATGATATCCCATTGGGACTTAAAGAACACTGCATGAAGTCCATTTAAGCATGGGGCCTTGTGCTTCCCCATACTGAAAAGAGCACTTCGAATTTCATGGATAGTAACTGTACGCTGAATACCCACATGATCCTCGGCTGATAATACTGGGAAACTAGTGGCTGTAATCAAAGGACCTGAAAATGGTGAATCATCAGTATAAAAATTGAAAAAATAATCACGCACCATATTCCTAATAATAAAGGGTTCGTACACCCAGGTGCCTTGCTCATCAAGGAGAGCATCCACTCTGTTATTGCGTCTTCTGTTCAATGCAAATTGGTGAAAAAAGCTAGTGTTCCGATCACCAAAATTCAATTTATTCGTTCTGGCCTGATGATACCAGTAGGCCTCTTCTTGATGCAGAATTAAATTATACTCATTCCATAAATCCTTCTTGAGGCGCAGCAGATAACTGTTAGGAGAGGAGGCAAGGCTTCTTTGAATTCCTTCCAGCCTGTTTATAATTTTGCGTTTTCTGTTGAAAATATTACCAAAAACTTCTCTATTCCATATCTTCATCCTGTCAGCAAATCTCGCAGTGTTCGCATTCCATGTATCTGTTACTGACCAAGAGTTCCTAACCTGAGAGGGAAAATTAGGATGGAAAAGCCAGAGAGACAGAAATTTAAAGGACCTGTGTGAGGTTGCATGATTATGCTTCAATCTCAACCAGATAGCACTATGATCAGAAAAAGGCAAAGGGGTGTTAATAAGAGAGTAGTTGGGAAACAGATCCTTCCATTGAATATTTGCCACTGCTCTATCAAGCCTGACTTGCAAATCTCCTCTCTGCCAAGTAAAGGGTGGACCTTTAAACCCAATATCAGATAGCTTACAATCTTCCAAGCAAGAAAAGAATTTGTTACTTGCTGCTTGGTTTAAAGCTGCCCCACCCACTTTTTCATGAGAATACAAGGGTTGACTAAAGTCCCCAGTTATACACCATGGCCTGCTGATACCTGCACTAAGAAACCTCAGTTCATCCCACAAGATGTTTCTCAGACCTTCTTGAGGGCTTGCGTAAATTACTGTTAGAAACCAAATATTGGTCCGAAGAGTACACTGCAAATGCACATAATAAGAAGAAGATCTCATAACTTGAATTTTGAGATGAGAGTCATTCCATAAGCACCAAATGCCACCAGAAAAGCCATTCGCATCAACACGATAGGATGAGGAAAAACCCAGTTTGTTAATCACATCAGATGCTCTCTCACCACTAATTCGTGGTTCAAGAATAGCCAAAAAGTTTATATGATACAATTTCTTACAATCTCTTATGATACCAGGGAAAGATTTGCCCTCAGCACCTCTGCAATTCCATATTAAAGCATTCATAAGTAAACAGTAGAAAAGGAACAGGAACATACCCATAACTAAGGTATTAAGCTTCATGTTGAGAATTAATCCCATCAATATCTTCCAAGGAGCTCTCACGCTCAGGAACTGCTACGGTGATCTCCAACGAACCTTTCCCAATATCAGGCGGTTCCTTTGAGGAGCTCGGTTTCCCTTTTCCCACATCCAAGAGAGCATAGATTTGGGCTAGTTCCTCATCAGACTTGGGATACTCATGTTGGCGGATAAAATCATCAGAAGCTGCTTTGCTCTCTTGGTAATTTTTCCAAGCAGCATCTTGCTTTTGGCTCATTATTTTTAAAATTTCCTTTTCTTTCTCCTTTCTAGCTTCCCCGACTTGATGAGGGAACAGAGTAATGACGGTCTCTTTTTGCAGCAGCTCTCCACTTTTGAGGTTTGACTTTTGAATTCGTGGAGCCTGAGGTGAGCTTTGAATTGCTACTTTTTTCTTAGGGCCTGTCGGTATGGGCTGTTTGTGAACTTGGGCCCTTGGAGTCCTTTTTATCTTATTGTACACTTTTGGAGCTACCATATCATGTGAGTCACGTGTGTCATTCTTTAATTCAGAAATCTCATCCAAATCCTGCTGCAGTGCTTCAAAACGGTTTGTATCAGTTCCACGTTTCCCGGGATTACCACTCTTATTTTGCATGCGAGAATTACGGCGCTGGTTTCGTTGCACTATCATCCACGGACCAAATTCTCCTTGATCATTTTGTTTAGAGATATCTCCCTGATTCTCCTCTCCCTGAACATCGGGATTAGGATTCTCCGCCACCTCCATAGAGATTCTTTCATTGGTCGCACCATCGCTAGGACTTGCCGCCACCGCCACTGATTCAGTAACTACTGGGTCTGCATGTTGCACCACCCTAGCTTCTGGACAGAAGTCTTTTTTGTGGCCAAACCTACCACACTGAAAGCAAATAAGATGTAGACCTTCATATTCCAGTTTAAAAACTTCCCCCAAGGCCTCAATTTCCACAAGCTTGCTGGCAAACTTTCCCCGTGAATGAATTGATGTGTGCTCATCAATCTTGAGCATAGTCCCTATTCGACTACCTGCCCTCCATAGAAATTTCTGATTAGATAATTCGATAGGGAGTTTTGGGATCCTAACCCATACATCAATGCGCCTAACCTCATGCTCCTCAGGTTTAAAGAATGGCCTCCATCTCTGAACTTGAATATAATGATCAGTCATCTTAAATGGTCCCTCAAATAATGCATGATTATAGTCTCCCTCATCAAGAAAACGAACTAGGAAGAAGCCTTCACTCAAGTCCATAACTTTAATATCAGCTCTTAAGTCCATAACACATGACATCATTAGTTGAGTGACATGTGTCACGTAACGGAAAAAACTAATGGAAATGACGATTTTGTTAGATGGCAACTACTAACTGGACTTATTTAAAGCAAAGAAAATTTAAGAGACTGATTTACAACCTAAAAATAACTTACGGAATCAATTTAATGGTTCTATCCTCTTTTCTGTAATTATCTTGAAACTTAAAAATTGAAACTTTTGAACACTGCTAGCTTAGTGGCTTTTAAAGACTTGGTTAGTAGAAGATTTTTTTTAAGGACAAAAAAATTCATAACAGTTTTTGATAATCTACACTTTTTTTATTATCATTTTTAAATGTTTATCCCTTTTTTTTCAAACTAAGGCTATTTTCTAACCGACAGCTGAAGACTAATCCTTTCCAAGACGTAGAGATTATCGAAGTGAGTTTTACTTCTATCAATAAAGCTTTTTTCATACCCATAATAGGGATCGAATCCCTAACATCATACTTAAGAAACCCAATTATCTATTGATTGTTCTGGGCCTTTTGGTATATCCCCAATTCTTATAAGTTAAGGAATCACTTTATTTAATTACATCTCGATTTCGAGATTACGAAAAAGTAAAACCCAAACATTGTCACCACACACACATATATATATTATATATCTTTTGCCAGCGTGTTATATATGTCTTTGTTCAGTTTTGTATTATTGCTCCTTCTGCAACAGTGATGGCCGATGCTTGATGACGGTATAGCCACGGTCGCTCTGCTAGGGAGGGGTGACGGTGCTATTTGGACACATGAATAAAAAATAAAAAACAAATTAAACATTAAAAATAAGAAAAAAAAAACGAAAACATCAAAGGCCCTTCACGGCTGATCTATTTGACAGAGGAGAAGGCTTTGCAATTTTCTTTCTCCGCCTCTGCTAGAGTGCCGCACTCTCTTCTCTAAGCTCTGTGTCCCCCCCCCCCCCTATTTTTTTGTTTTTTTTAATGTTGGATTTGTTTTTTTATTTTTTGTCTGTCCAAATATTATTGGTTTAAGTAGATAAGTTCCCTCCTGGTACAAGGAGGAACTTTATTCTGTAATTACATATATAAATAAATTAAGTAAAAAATAAACAAATAAATAAATACATTCATTAATAATGAAGATTATATTTCATATTCTTTTTCTTTTCTGCTTTGCCTTGTCCTTTCCGATGATGTATAAAAAAAAATCATATTCTTAATAATTTTCAATTAGTTACACATGTATAGATTCTTTTTGTGACACATATATAAAAGAGTAAAAATATAAACGTAATGGCCTTTTTTTTTTCTTCTTGAAATCAAGAAATAAAGTACTTTTTTTTTTGGTGAACCAGCGGGGCAAAGGCCCAAACAGAAAGAAAATTACATCAAATGAAGGTCTCTAGGTAAAGCAGTCTTAGAGTAGTCGTGAAAAAGAAGAGGCTTCAGCTCATGGATTGGTTCATGGATAAGACAGCATCCATAATCTTTGTTTAGACTGAAATTGGCTAAAAAGTCAGCACAAATATTCCCTTCACGTTTAGAATGCGCAAACTTTAAGAACGGGATCTTCTTCTTAAGCCGAAGGATGTGGGAAACAAGACCATTGTGAGTCTGGCCATGGACCTGATTGTCTTGGTTGTGCAGAAGGCTTATGATAGATAAAGAATCGCACTCTGCTATCAACTTGGTATAACCTCTTTCCACAGCAATGTTCAAACCAGTGAAAAGACCCCACAACTCCGCTGTGAAAGCAGTTGATATACCGATTTTATTGTAAAAACCGCTAATCCATCTGCCCTCATTATCTCTGAATAGGCCTCCACATCCAGCTATTCCTGGGTTGCCCTTTGAAGCGCCATCAGTGTTAAGTTTGATCCATCCTTGAGGAGGAACCTCCCATTGAATGAATTCAGTTTGCCTAGTCCTGGCACTATGCTTAACATCCTCAGCAAGAAGGTCCTGAACCTGCATAAAAATATAATTTTTACAGTTCTGAGGAAAATCAAAACTATTATCATATTTGTATTTGTTACGCCAATGCCATACAAAGTAAATCACACATATAAAAATAATACTCCAGTCATAAGAATTGTAACCTCCCTTTCCATTCCTCATGTTGTCGCTGCACCATGTGGTTAGATCCTGGGAGAAGAAAACATTGTGTTCCGAGTGCTTGATCAGTTCTGTCCAGAGGCTGCGGGCTCTACTGCAGTCATGAATGGCATGGATAGTAGACTCCTCAGCTTCATCACATAAGCTGCAGTTAGCATTACCAATTCCCCAAGATTGAAGACATTTGTTGGTGAGAAGACGATCATGCCCAACTTTCCAAATCTGAAATTTCCAGCGTTCGGGGCATTTCATCTTCCAAATCTTCTCCCACGGAAGAACCGCCACAGTTGGAATAGCAGGGCTCAGCAGCTGGTAGGCACTTTTAATAGAGAAGGCACCATTTGCAGAGGCACCCCAAACTATACAGTCATCTTCCATCTCCTCATGAGGGGCAGGAATTGATCTAAGTTTGTTAATGATATGATTGGGTAGGAGATTTTGGAGATGGTTGAAGTCCCATTGACCTGCTTCATTAGTCATATCCTTGACCAGGGACATGTCCTGCGAAGAAATGATGAGATTCATGGCATACTCATTAAGAGTTATATTATTACCAATCCAATTATCTCTCCAGAACCAGATTCCTCTTCCATTGCCTATCCTGTATTCATAATTATCAGTGATAGTAGGCCATAAATGCACTAATCTTTTCCAAATACTGGAATCAGAATTTTCAGCTCTAGCATTCTTCATTAGATCATTTCCTCTAGCATACTTCCCTTTCATCACCTGCACCCACAACTCATTAGGTTTGGTTAAGATTCCCCAACCAAGTTTCATGATAAAAGCATTGTTCATGGTTGAGGTTCTCCTAAAACCAAGCCCTCCATGAGAGCGGGGAAGACAAACAGTATCCCAACTAATAGCATGAACTTTCCTGTGCTCACTAGTGCTGCCCCATAGAAAATTCCTTTGGGCTTTATCAATCTCATTACAGACCTGCTTAGGTAAAACTGTATGCTGCAAGACATGGTTAGACATAGCACCAATAACATTTTTAGCAAGGACAGCCCTACCTGCAAGTGAAAGGCTACAGGACTTCCAACCAGCAAGCTTACCTTTGAGTTTTTCTATAAGAGGTTTAAAATTATCTCTTTTTCGTCTACCCCCATTATCAATGGAGCCTAGGTAATCACCAATATTTTTAACCCATTTAAAACCACTACGGTTAGAGATATCAGCAGCCACAGTGTGATTTATATTATTAGAGAAAAAAATACTGGTTTTAGAAACGTTAATTTTCAAACCTGAACTGTTACCAAATCTGTCAAAGTACTTTTTTATAATATTCTTTGGTCCAGAGGGTTTTTCTATCATATGAATCAGGTGCATAGATTAATCAAACCTTAAAAAGAAAGTATTTCTTGGAAACTGATGCACTTAAATGAATTAAAAAATAATTATTTAGTTTTTCAATACAATTTTACCATTTATATTCTTTTATCCTATGCATGCATACGATAGAAAAACCGCATTATTAATTATTTATAATAATTAATAAAATCATTTACACATTCAAAACAATTATTACAATTAATTAATCGTAATTAATGATTTTAATGACAAATATTTTTTTCTATATTTTATGTAATTTCAATTATTGTAATGATATTTTTTAATGCAATTTTTATTTATACTCCCTTTCTAATTATTATCGGAACCGTAAAAAATGTTAAGTAAATAAAATAAAAGTCTTGCTAAGGGCATTTATTAAGGATATTAAAGGTGGACAAAATTTATAAGTTCAAGTTATTTATTCTCTTGAAAATTCAAAAAAGTATATTTCCCATAATTTATAAAAGCATGTATTCAATGATTTGTCCAACACAATTCAAAAATATTTTGCATTTGTCTACCAACCACAATTCAAAATTTATAATTTCTAAATTTTTTATCAATTATTTTTTAAACTTTATTTTAAATTTTCTTTTTCATCTTTAACAAATGACAAATTTAATATCAATTCCAACATTGTAAAAAAAAATTATGGTTTTCGCATTTCTTCGTCTAGATAACTAGTATGATCGAGATTCAAATTTTAAGCTGTCATCCTTCCCACCATGTAAAACCGCACAATGTTGAAAAGACTTGGCAAAATAATCCAATAGTTAAAAAAATATATAAAAAAAGTTTTGAAGAGCATAATGGTCATTTCACATAAAATTGCTTTTTTTTTTATAAACAAAATTTTTAATTAAAAAATTAAAAAAATTTAAAGTCATAGATAATTTACAAATAAAACATGCAAGAATCAGATCCGGACCTTTAAATATTTGGTCCACGTCCATTTCAAAATTTGCCATATAGTACATATTTTTTTATTTTATATATGAGATAATTTTCGGAAGAGTTACATTCATTGATAAAAAATATTGTTAATAAAAAAAATTATAAATTTAATTTATTTTTTAAAATTATTCTTATAATTATTATTAAGATTTGACTTATTTATGTTTTTAGTTTCTGAAAGTTGGAACTGTTTTGCTTTTTTGACTTTGATTCATCTTTAATTATTTTAAAATTTAGGTTTTATTGCATGTCGTTTGAAAAAAATCTATTAACTGCTAATATGATTAACTAAACGTCATATTAGCATACATGTGAGTTGTGACCAAGTATTAGGTGCCACCAGTATGATGATGCGAATGATATGGATCCACAGAAGAAAAATGGTCAAAACTCAACCCAAATGTGTTTGTGGATTTGGTTTTTGCCCTTTTGTTTTTGCCGCTCGGATCATCTATATCATCCTACCAGTAGTACACACTACTAGGCATGGGCATGGGTACCCACGTGCGCGGGTAGTGCATACCCATGCCCCTACCCGCGGGTATTCAAGGGTATTAGTGCGGGTAACGGGTATCCGCGGGTACCCACGGGTTTTAAATTTTTATTATATAATTATATATTTTGTAATAATTATTATACATAAAAATAATTATAAGATAAATAATTACACACATGATAAATGTTTATCATTATAATTTTATCATTAAAATTCAATATGAATTATAAGTAAAATAAAATTTATATATTCTCAAAGTAATAAAAATATTAATATATATATAATATTTATTAAAAAATATTATTTTATATATGCGGGTACCCGCGGGGCGGGTATCACAATACCCGTACCCACCCGCAAGAGAATAGTGCGGGTACCCGTTGCGGATATTTTTGCGAGTACCCGCGGGCATGAGTATTTTGCCCATCCCTACACACTACTTGCATACTCGGACATGCATTCCGTTTACCCATGAACAGTTGACGGATTTTTCTCACAGCATAAATTAAAACCAAAATTTTAAAACAATTAAAAATATGTTTAGATAAAAAAAAATTTTTAAGGACCAAAATAAAAATACTCTCAACTTTTAAAAATTAAAGACATAAATAAGCTTTAAAATTTTAAAAAATATTAATTTTATAGTAATAAATTAAAAAAAATTAAATATTATTAAAAATTGTAATAAAACGTTAAAAGTAAGACTAATGTTTTCATCAAAAGAGAGTAACCGAGAGAGTATATAAGAAAAGATTTCCATCATTTTTCACGAAATTGAAAACAGAACTCTTCAATCCCTTCTTCTTTTACCAGTCCATTTCCTTACCTTTTTTCCTCTGCTCCCCGAACTCTCTCTCTCTCTCTCTCTTTCCTCTCTCACTTCAAACTTCAAAAGTTCAAACCTTTCTCTTCCATGCTCAATCCCTGAAATAAGTTCTCATTTTTTTTTACCAGAAAAACAAAAAAAAAAAAAAACCCCACCAGAAATTTGTCGGAAAACCACCTCGGTTAACCTCGTATCAATTTTTGCGTTCATACCCATGTCGTAAAAATTGATTTTTTCGGACACCCTAAAAGCTGCTTTGTCGATTGGGGTTATTCTGAATTTTTTTGGTTGAATTTTATTTCTTTCTTTTTTATTTATTTAATTTGCCATCCCGGTTGGAGGGAGACGGCGGCGGTGGTGGGTTTTGTTTGCGAGGGCGGAGGTTCCTAGCGTGAGCCGGGTGCGCAGGATTAGGGAGTTATTAGTAAAAAGGAGCGGTTGTGGGTATTGTTTAGAATCGTGAGCGTACACGTGTAAGGTGAAGATGACGTGGAGCAGTTGGGATGAGCTTCTACTTGGTGGAGCCGTTGGGAGGCACGGGACCCAAGACTGGGCCGTCGTTGCAGCGGAGATTCAATCCCGGACTACATCCACTTTCCCTTTCACTCCCGAGGTACACCCCATTCCAAATACTTCATTCTTTCCTACATAATTTTGTCATTTAATATTACAGTATGTTATAATAATAAATATATTTGATGTGTTTTTTTAATAAATCAGTGTTTATTTTATGTTAATTTGGGAGATTTCACGTCCATTAAGAAAGTGTAATAATTTAGTTAATTGTATTGGAAATATGAACTTTTGATATGTAATTTCAAAATTATCCTATTAATATTAATATTATTGGGAATCTAAAAAGTCTTAAATAAATAAGAGTGTTTGTGGAAAAAAAGTAATTAATGATCATTGAAAATTGGTATATATATACCAATTTTCAATCATCATTAATTACTTTTTTTCCACAAACACTCTTATTTATTTAAGACTTTTTAGATTCCCAATAATATTAATAGGGATAATTTTGAAAATACACATCAAAAGTTCACATTTCAAATACAATTAACTAAATCAATCAATTTGCTTGATGGACGTGAAATCAACAAAAGGGTCTTATGTCCGCGTAAGACAGCCCAGTTGGTGGCTGCAGGACATTTTGGATTTCCCCCTCCCCAGGTCATGGGTTCTAGTCCCAGACCTCCCATGTAAAAAAAACAAAAGGGTCTTATAATTAGTGACGGATGAATTATTTTTTTTTCCATGTATTATGTCTTATAAAATGACAATTATTTGAAAACAAAATAATTTTGCCAGAATGACAATGGTTTAGAAATTAAAAAAAAAAAATATCAGAAGTTTAATTTTTTTTAATTGAAAAAAATTACATTTTCTAATGAATAGTTATATCATTTAGTTTATTATCATGTGTTTTATTAGCTTTTTTTTTTAAAATAATAGAAGCACAAATGAATGATGGATAATATATCAAGAAAATTGCATATCTATTGAACTTTATTTTATATTATTTCTTTTTTAGTAAATATAAAAATAGTTAAGGGTATTTTTGGTTATGCCTTTGCATTCTCTTAATGCACGTTTTCGGCTCAAAAACTGGCTTTTGACATTTTTAAGAATAAAAAAAGGTTTTAACAAAAAAAAAGAGAAAAAAGAAGTCTATATATTAAAAAAAAAATCGGTTAACCGAAAAATAAAAAGGGTACTAGTATACTTTTATTGTACTAAAATCTAATTTATTTTTTCACACTTATTATCAAAATCTTTAAATTTATATATAAAAAAAGATTTGGTTAGCTAAAAAATAAAAAAGGTAGTAGTATACTTTTATTGTAGAATCTAATATTTTTTCACACTTATTATCAAAATCTTTTAATTACCGTAATAATTAGGTGATAATAGTTATATATATATATATTTTTATTTTTTTTTGGGTGAACTTATATATATTTTTTCAATATCCCATTTTGGAGGCTTACAAATTCTTTAGTTACTGTAATAATAATTAGGTCAATGTTTAAATGTTTTAATAAAAGGTTTGTGTAACCGTACTTCTTTTTGAATTAAAGATATAGGAGTATTTTTTTTTTTTTGAAAGGTTGGAATAAAATAAAAGATAGTACTGTATTAAATAAAAAAGAAAACATTTACTACTACTAATACATTAAAAGTTCATTTATTCATCATTCATTTCGAACAAAGTTACATAAATTTTTGGTCAGTAACGCACTATGTATGGTGGATACCTTTTTGAAGCATGCATGTATCTGTGCTCGACATCATGAATCTATACAATGTAGTCAACAAAATGTTTATAAATTGTTGCGAAATTTTGATTGAAAAAAAAATTATAATCTATTGAATACTATTTTTATTAAATTTATTTCTTAACTAATGATGTACTAAAGTCTAAAAAGGAGATTTTAGTGTCACTATTTGGAGAACAACGTATTTTGAGCACACTGGGCAGCCTTTACGTGTCTTATTGTTCCCTCATGTGCACCACTCATTCCAAGTTCCTATGCTGTTTACATCATCACTTGCACATGGTCATTGTGGTGGCATAAACACTTTTGTTCAATTTGTTCTGTGATAATACAACCGATAATGTCTTAATCTGTCTTTTATAACTTTGCTAATCAGCATCAGCACATGTTTCAGACATTATCAAAGGCATGCCCTTGTTTGTAGAGTGTCACAGAGGGTTCAAAAATTGTTTTAATCATTAATCAATAATAATTAAATAATAATGAATTGAGCCGAAGATATGGTTTATTCTTTTTTTTCTTGGCTCAATTAACTTGAGTACTACTGATCTTAGGACCTGTGCCATTTAGGCATGTGATTATATATTTTCATTTAATGGGTTGAGATCTGAATGCACTTTATCAAATCAAGGGTGATTACACCTTTACTTGCTCACTTTTTAAAAAACCCTTTTTCACATACCTTGTACTGTGAATGTTGAGATAGCTGTAAGCGACTCTTAACCTTCTTTATTCAAATTAAGCCATAGTTGTTTGATGAGACGTATGCCAATGCATTCCCATCAGGCTTATATGGTTAGGTTGCCTTTTCCACTAATGCATATTAGGCATGTTCACATGTTAAATACGAGGCTTAGAATATTCCTGCCACTCTTCATGCTTTAATGCAAAAAGTAATGAAAATGATTTGATCTACTTTTATATTAATAGATATATTACTTTTGCAGGTCTGCAAGGCTAAGTATGACGAGCTGCTGAAGCGATATTCTGGCAGCACGTAAAGAGAATTTCTTCCTTTCTATAATTTTTGTTTATATAAAATTTCCTAATTTAATAGTAGATCTTATTTAGCTTTTGATTTGTTTAATGAAATATCCTCTAAAGACTGCATCGAAGTTGCATGTTATATCTCATTGTATTGTGTTAACATGGCAGGGAATGGTATGCAGAACTTCGAGAAAAATATATTGCGGAGCTTAAGAAAGACTTAAAGCTACGCGAAGAATCTATTGGGTTAGTTGCATACTATCTTTCTCTTTAAGCCTAGATTGTGTGATAACTAAGTAATATTCTGAAATGTTGGTCACACTTTCTTCTAGCCTTTTTTTTCTTTTGTTTTTGGTTACAAGGACAGCAAAGCCCAAACTAAAACCTAGCACCATATAAAAGAGAGACTCTAACAATCTCTCAACAAAGCTATTAATGAAATCTTCACCAAATATCTTAGTTTACCCTATATTTTTGTTTCAGGAGTCTAAAATTAAAAATTGAAACCCTCAAGGTTGAGGGGAGTAAAAATGGTGTTGAGAATGGTTCAGCTGGACCAGCAGGAAACATTCCTTCACAAATTATTGAGAGGATGGAGTCCTCCAACAAAGAATCGACAAAGGATGGGCTATCTGCAGGGAGTTTCACGCATGAAACACGGTCAATCTTTTCTCCTGAAGATATGGAGACTAAGCCTGAAGGTTCAGGGTCAGCTGAACAGGAGAAGGATTTGAATGGTGATAAGATGGAACAAACAGGTGAAGGACACGCAGGGGGTCTGAAAAAGCTAAGAGGGAAGAGAAAGAGGAAGGATTCTCGGAGAATTGTTGATAAAAAAGCTGTTCAGGACAATGATGTTTCACCTTCAGCAGATGGTGATGTGTCCCGAGGAAAGGAAGCATCCACCAACAACTGTGAAGACGTAGCAAAATCTTCTGGCGAAGATGAGAACAATAAGCACTCGAGGAGGGATAGAATAAAAGATATCATGGCGGTTTTGGATTCAGTGATGCAATTTGAAGGTTCCTCTTCATTCAGTCACAAAAATGATAGCCAGGTATGTCTGACTAAGAAATCCCATCCTATCCTTGTGTAGTTGGTTTCTGAGTTTTCTCTCCATGGTAATGCTTTTGAATTTTGATGATATGTCCTCTAGTTACTTCTTACTTAGATGCAGATGCTCCAAATCTACTAATAGAGTTATAGGTAAATAGAATTTACAGTATCTAGTCCTTTGATTCAGATGCACTAGATAACAAACCACTTATAGACAAATGGATTTTAGGGTTAGCAATTGTTGTTTATATTTCACAAATTATTTTGATTACATTTTTAAAATGATATCTCACTGATTATTAATTATTATTATGATGAGAAGATTAATATATATATATAATGAGAATAATACATTCCATTCTCTAGTTTCACAAATGCCTGCAAGAGGGTTGAATATAATTATATAAACTTCAATAATGATTTTATTTTTCAATTTTTTCACGAAGAACCTAAGTGAAAGTTTTCACTATTCCATTTCCACATCTTATACTACCATGTACACATTAATCCGACCTTTGTAGAGTGTCTCTTTACATGTTATTCCCTTTCAAATTGTTTAGTTTAAGTCAAGGTTCATATGATCCCTTATGCACTACTTTTCTGTTTTGTGACAGAAGAGATCTAAGTATAAGAGCATGATCCGGCAGCACATGGACTTTAATTCTATAAGATCAAGAGTCAACGACCGAACAATTAGGTCAATAATGCATCTTTTCAGAGATCTCATGCTGTTGATCAACAATGCATTAACCTTCTACTCGAAGGGCACTCACCAGTATAAAACAGCTCAACAGATTGGAGAGCATGTGAAAAATGCATTTGTGGAATTTGAGAAAGGTTGTGGCAGCAGTGTCACCAATGCTGCCGTCTCTGTCACCGTACCTGCCAGTGAGCCTTCTGCGAAACTCAGAAGAAGTGCAGGCAACCTCAAGATTGTTGCAAAGGAAGCTGGTGGTGGCAGCAACTCTGCTTCTGAGGTCACACAGGGAGCTAAGAAACCCAGCAAAGTGAATTCCCCGCTTTCAGAGGAATCCTTGCCCATCAAGGAATATATTGGTCGACCAAAAAAGGCTAGACGCGAAACTGCTGGTGATCAGAGACCTGCAGCACCAGTGACAAGGAATAGAAGTGCGAGATCAAAAGGTGATAATGCTAAGGATTTGGCTCCAACCCAAGTTTAGCCATTAGGTCTTAAAGGGTACCTTTGTTACAAAGGCTTTGTACAATGATTTCCTATTTTTGCCAGCAACTAGGACATCAAAGTTCAAACATGAAATAGTAGTTATAAATTATAGTAGCTAAACTAGACAAGTCTCCAAATATAGTAGCAGTTGGTGTTACTTCTCCTTTTATCAGTATCTAGATCTCTTGCACATTGTAATTATCAACTTTTGTTGCTAAGCCAAAGGGAAGTATACTAATTTAAATTGAATGCAATTGGTACTTTGGTAGATCATCATATTAACTCCGGTGATTAACTTGTTTATCACAGTGGGGTATTATTATTATTATTATTATTATTATTATTATTATTATTATTATTATTATTATTATTATTATTATTATTCATGACTACTTCGTTTGCATTGGTTTACAAATTAAGTGCTTACCCTGGGCAATGCACAGGAATAATGTTTCATCAAGTAACACGATGCAGTGAGAAAAAGAAGGGAGCTGGTCATGGTTTAGACCTAATCAGATGACAAATCACCACCAATGTAACCCAGGGAAAGCTAAGAAACAGTGTAAGTGCATGTTTGGTTATGTGGTAAATTAGCCCAGAATCAATTTAGAATGCCAATGCTATTAACAATTGCTTATGCTCTAACGTGATTTTGGGGCCGGGATTGATTCCGCGACCATAAACCAAAAGGTTCAAAAATTGCTCTCAAGTCCTGTGCATTTGAGTGATATAGTAGAGTGTAGACTACATTCATTTATGCAAGAGGCAGGCAACAAGTATGACTAGCAAATGTAGCTAAGCTCGCGAACCCTTTTCGATAAATATATGTATTTGCTAAGCTCACTATTACAATTGGGATCAGCACCATTGATTTAATGGCAGAGTTGTCATTTAACTTGTCATGAACCAAAGTTTAATCTCGCATTTAAATAACACCAACAAATTTTAAGAATTGCTTAAACTTTATTGATAACTTAGGTTTGATTAGGTTTTAAGCGATCAAATTGATTTTTGGTCGATTCAACGAGATTTGATTTATAGTTTAATCTATTCGGTAAATTGATCTTGTACAATTTTAATAACACGTTCCAATTGAGTGTTCAAAACTTCAACTTCAAACCGATTTATTGAGCTACTAATTCAATACCCTCTTCAGTTACTATTGTCTAAACTCACGAACAAACTAACACCATCACACTTTTCAATAATATAAGTAAATTTATGATTAAACTTCTACCATGTTACATGCACAACTATTTTAGAGAGAGCAAAACTAATCCCCATGATTTTTTATGATATTTTTAAATGATGATTTTCCCCCCAAAATTAGTGTATGTGTAAAAAAAAGATTTTTCTAATGTATTTCCCGCACCATATCTTAAGGTTGCTTAATTGATTAAATTCTCATAAAAAAAAACTAAAAACATTAACTTTCTAAGCATTAAATATACCACTTTCCTGTATAAATTTATGCTTTAAAGTAGAATTTTTTTAATCACTATAAATGACATGTTTTCATTGAAAAAAATAAGTCTTAAATATTTTTTTGGTCCTTTATCTTATGTTTAGGTTTCAATTTGGTCCTTTATCTTTAATTAGAGTCAATTTGGTCCTGTATGTTTTTAATGTTTGTCAATTTCATCATTATGTCATGACAGTGTTAAATTTTCACTGGAATATACTGATTTTGCCTGAGATTCCTTTTCTGATCACCATAATCTACATTGTATGGTCGTAATTTGTAATTTTCTAAACAAAAAAGGCAAAAATTTGAGCGAATTTTCACTCTAAAAAAGTGGAACGACATTGAAATTTTATCAATCAAAGTATCAAATATGATTAAAAAATGTAGATTTCGACAATAAAATGCATATTCTAGTGATCGGAATAAGAAACCTATGACAAAATCAGTATATTTCGGTGAATTTTAAACATCATCATGACAAAAGGATGAAATTGACAAATATCAGAAACATGAAGGATTAAATTGACTCTTTTTAAAGATAAAGGACCAAATTGAAACCTAAAAATAAGATACAGGACCAAAAAAGTATTTAAGCCAAAAAATAAAGATTTAATAATTAAGAGTTAAAAACCTAAGTTTCCAATGAAATTTTACTATTTTTTAACCTCTTATCCTCAACTTTTAGAGTTGAGGTTAAACAGACTCTTCAAAGTATTCTTTAGGATATTCATAGTAATATGTATTTTTATAGGGAAATAACATTTTTAACATATTAAGAAATATTGAATTTAGATATTCGATGCGGACTTATTTGTTTTATGTTATTCCCTCCGGATCTATAAATAAGATTCTCTTGAAAAATTTTACGTTCATGAAGAAAGTAAATTAATTTTACAAGTAATATTGGAAATGTAAATATTAAATATATATATATATATTTAAACCGTCCTTATAATTATTATTGGGATTTAAAAATGTTGATTCAATAAAAACAATTTTTTTTAGAAAAATTAATTATATATTATTAAAATTAAAATGTAAAAAGATATTAGGAGGAAATATTGACAAGTGCTTTATGGTAAGATAAATGTGCCAACATGGATGGCAATACAAGTTCAGTTCAGTTCAGTTCATGAGAAGCTCAGATGAGAAGCATACAAGTCAAGTGAAAGTCAAAGTCAAAGCAGAAATGAAAGACAAACAACCGCAACAACCCCAACCTCATCACCACCATCACCGTCGCAATAAGAAGAAGAAGCGCAACCACAAAGCCTCACTCCCCGCCACTAACACCAACCTTATTATTTCCAAATCCGAAAACGGGCCCACCACCCCCGCCAATGACTATCATCACTCTCACCGCGACGACGATGGCGACGAGATACCTAAACCGGAACAGAGTAAAGCGACCACTACTCTTACCAGCGAGGGTTTTAGCTACGGTGAGCTGAGGCAGAGAAGCGTCAACTCTTGTAGCAGTGGTTTTGAGGATTCGACCGTTGGTGACAGTTATGCGAAGGAAAGCAGTACTACTCCTGGTTCGGTTGAGATTCAGAATCACACGAAGGAGTTGTTCAGTGGGAATAATAACGGTTTTGCAAGATCCGAGACTTTGGAATCGATGGAATTGAATCTCATCATGGCAGAGGATTCCAACTGTGAGTAGAATCTGAAATTTAAGTAACTATGAATCATTAAATATTCATTATTAGATTGCATGACTATAAATATTCAAATGATCTAAAATTTGATATGTAGTAATATCATATAATTCAACGGTTAGGTTAATTTCGTATTGTATAAAAAGTTATTTGAAGGTGTAACGGTGTGTGACTTACATATATTTGGTGTCAACGGATCCTTACCCTTGATAAAATGACAAAAGAGTTTCCTAAACTTCCGTTCGTAGTCGCAGTAATTCAATTTTATACCATTGGCAGATTTGGTGTAGCTTTGATTATGCTGATACGATACCTAGCAGATTCCAAGTCTGTATCTAGTATTTTTTATCTTGTTAGGTCATACATATTTACTTCACACCAGTTTTTTTCAAAGGTAGTACTATTTATGTAATATTGAAGTAGTTATTGCCAGCTGTAAAGGTTTTTTTTATCTTGTACCATAATCTAGCTCAAATTCATTTGTGATAACTGCGATACTGTTTGCATTACAGTAAATTTAGTATTATGCTAGGTATGTCGTTTAACAAAATGAAAGCTGGGTTTATCCCATTTCCTTGTAGAGAATGAGATTTGTGTCCTGGCTTGTACATATTGGGAAATCCGACGTTGCTTCAAATATGGTAGATTTTGAAACAATGTTAACTCGATTCTTTCTTGACATGTAAGGAAGGGTTGATATCAATGCATGCACTGTCGTGCATGGCAGTGAAAAATAAAAACAGTTTTGACAGGGACAAAGTCGTTCCATGTTTTTTTTCTTCTCTTTCATTTGTTCATTAATTTGTTGCATGCCTTTGGTGTTTTTCTTCTGAATGCATTTATGATGTGCTATATGTTTTCAGCGGTGAAATCACCTGTAACATACTTCTTGGAGGAACTGTACAATGGAAATTCCTTAAGGACCACGACAACTCTTGGTAATGAAAAGGGACGAGAAAGAGTTTACGATACTATCTTTCGCTTGCCATGGAGATGTGAATTGGTATTTGTTATATTACTTTTTTCATTAATAAATAAAATTATCTCTGTTTAGTGTTTACTGCTTTGTAATGTCATCTATGGCTATACTGCAGTGTGTGGATGGTGCAATAGTTATGCATAATCCTCAATGATCAGGATAAAATTGTAGGATGTAGAAGTTTTAGGGAAAGGATGTGACCTGAAACTGTCCATTTACTTTGTAATACTTAATTTATAACTGTGTATTTTTATTAAGATATTCTTTATTGTGTCGTGCTATCTCAAATATGGAATGCATTTGCAGCTTATCAATGTTGGCTTCTTTGTCTGTTTCAATTCATTTCTTTCATTATTAACTGTCATGCCGACAAGGATCGCGATGACCATTTGGAAGCTTCTGAAAACAAGGTCTGCCAACTTCCCTCAATTTTATTCTCTTATAGTTCTTAATTGTCAGTGCTGATTACAGAGGGATTAGGCTCAAGTCATATCATTTAGCTGTAGGAAAGAGTAATTGAAGGAAGATTAAGACAATATACTGCATTTCAAAGAACCAATTTTGTTTTATGTATGGGAAGTCAATTATGGAACCAATTATAAAAGGCCTATGATGGGCTACCCGCAAAGGTCTTGTGGAAGACTTTGGAGAAGAAAGAAGTTCGTATTGCCTATATTCGAGCAATCAAAGTTTTTTTTTTGATTGGGCTAAAAGCCTAAAACTAGTGTGCTAACACATGGTTGGATCACTGAAGATTTCCCAACTATAGGATTACACCATTCTCAACCTGGTGTCCTTATCTTTTTACCTTGGTCTTGGATGTGCTTACTAAGCATATACAAGAGCCGATGTTACAGTGCATGCTTTTTATAAATGATATAAGATTTTGGGAGGGTCGAGAGAGGGAATAAATGGGATGCTAGAGCTGTGCATATTAGTTTTGGAATAATATAACTTCTATTTAAGTAGAAGTAAAACACATTAGTTTGGAATAAATGGGATGTTAGAGCTGTGCAGATTAGTTTTGGAATCTTGTAACTTACATTTAAGTAGAAGTAAATCGCTATAACAATAGCTTAGAAGTAAAATTGGAGATCATATCATACCTCAAGTCACATGGTTTAGGTATGTTGGTCTTATCATACAAAATGATGGAGAAACAAGGGGTGATGTAAATCGTAGGATTCATGTTGGGTAGATGAAATGGAGATGTCCTATGAGTGTTATCTTTGATAGAAAAGTGCTTTTCAAACTGAAATGAAGAAATTACTGCAGAACTATAACTCTATAAGCCTAATGATGCTGTATGGTACTAAATGCTGGACAGTAAGAAACCAACAAGAGCCAAGAGCTTAGTGTTGCAAAGATGAGGATGTTGCATTGGATGAGTTGACATTAGAATTAAGGAAAGAATGTGTTAGAGGGAAAGAAGGGCTGGCACCTATTGAGGAAAATATAGTAGAACTATAGCTTAGGTGGTTTGGCCATGTGAGGAGAGGATAATAGGAAGCCTGAGTAAGCAACAATAGATCAGACGGAGGACAGCATAATAATTAAAGATAGAGGGAGACCAAGAAAGTTAGAGGTGAAATCATTAAGACTAAGCGATAAAAGCCCTTATTGGTTACTACTTATTACCTGGACCTTTTTATAGTACAGTACTTTAATGCCATACAGTTAGGTGTTCCTTTGAGGGTTTAGACAATGGACTGATCTTACTGCATCTCTATCTATAGTTTAGATTTGTGATTTAAGCAGTGTCCATCTAGTACAATCTTACTCAGTCTCACAAGTTAATCAATGAAGTGAACATGTTGGTTTTAGGTGAACCATTGTCACCCAGATTAAGCAGCTGTTTGAATGAGACATTCTAAATGATATAGAGCTGAGTTTTAATTTTATAGCTAGACTGGATTACCCCTGATTTTGGTCACCAAAGAAATTGGATCAATCTCCCACTTTGTGATATGATCTGCTATTTTTTGTGATTTGATTTGTATGCTCTTCTACCAACTTTAATGATCTGTTTTAAAAGTATGGTAATTTGTCATGATATTCAGTAGTATTATAGATTTACTGTATGACCTTATCATGCATACGGCAGGAAGTTTAATAGGCCGTCAACAATTGAGTTGTCAGATTTTGGCTGTTTTCTTATTATGGCTTGCGGGGTCACTCTTTTGCACCAAACAGGTATAGTTATAATCTTCTTCCATTATCTGTGATATCCTTCCTTTTCGTATTGATCAGGTTCAGTTTGTTATAGTAAATTTGTTTTATGCTCCTCCCCTTTATATTTTTGTTGTTTTAGATATCAGCTTAATATATCATATGATCCGCGGTCAAGGAACCATCAAATTGTATGTGATCTACAACGTGTTAGAGGTGAGAATAAATTTTTCTTTGAACCTGGGTTGTATTCAATAATTAGATCACCATATATGCAAAACATTTTTTACCTCTGATTTGAATCAAGATTGATTTTCAAATTAGATTACACTTGTGACATTTCCTTGCTGAACTTCCTGTCATAGATAGCGAGCAAGAACTTTTTGTGGCAAAGAGGATATTAGCTAATATGAAAGAATGGAATATTGAACTGTCAATTATGAAGCTGAGTTCCACCGAGACAAAATTTTGCTGTATCTGGAAATTAATATCCATATGCTCTCTCTCATTCCATTTTTATTTGTAGTTAAACAAACACTTAAATGCAGTACCTGTGCTTCTACAAACTTCCTGCCATATGCATGATTAGGGTATGGGTGAAGTGCATGTAAGAATTGATAGAGGACTTGTATTGAGTTTATTCTTGAGATGTGGAACAACTCATAAGGAAATATTAATAAAAGGAACAGGATGAATGGTGTAATATATGCGGGTATCTAATATCTATTATATGGTGTTTCTGTATTTGTATAATTTGGTTCAACTGCAGAAATTGAAAAATTGTAAGCCAAGGAGCTTGATGGATTAGTTTTCCCTTATGGACTTCTATGCACTATTATGTTGATTGCATAAGTCATAATGGTTTGAACCAAAACTTGTATTGTAACTGATCTTCGACCCTTCTTGCAGATATTTGATAAATTATGTCAAAGTATTAATGGGGACGTTTTGAAAATGCTATTTCATTCAGCAGAAAGACTTGCAAGATGTCCCCCAGAAGCAGAAAGTACAAAATTCTGGATTTGGAGATTTATTTCTGACCAAGTCTTGGCTGTAGTTGTTTCAAATATCCTTTTCTTTGGGGTGGTAATATTTTTCCAAGTTGTTTGGGTAATTATTTTATTGCGCAAAGGGAAAAGAGAAAACAAGAACGCTGATTGTTTCCTTGACTAGTTGTACTTGTTCATTCTTTTATCTTATTAGTTCAAGCAATCACTTTATCAACCTGTATTGTTGCTCACAACAATGCACTTCCAGCGTTGCTGGTGTCGAATAATTTTGCTGAGATCAAAAGCTTCGTGTTTAAGAAATATAATAAGGATAATGTTCACAGTTTGGTGTACTTTGGTAAGTTATGTACCATATAGTAGTTTCTTTTCATTCTTGATTGCAGCTTATTCGGGATATCATTCTTTCTCGTTTCAAACTTGGAAAAGGATCTTAATGCCCTATTATAGTCTGAAGTCTGAACCCTCATTCTTAGAATCATAGAATACAATTTAAGTGAGTCCATATCAGCTACCGTTATAAATTTTCTCCCAAATCTCAATTACCACTTATTGAGTGGTTTTCACATAAATGGATATATTTTAAATATTTACCTTGCTGGTGTTCTATTTTTGTCCACTCTCAATACTGAGTAGTTTGGAATTGCTACTATAATATTTTAAACTGTATAACTTGACTGGTTTTTAATTTTAATGCTATTATTTGAATATTGGATATAGGGTCTTCCTTTTGTCACCTTTCTCTCCTTCTTATTACCCTTGTCACGCATGATAAAGTTGCTTCTAGAAAATAGAACTTACCTTTCTGCATTACATGTTTATATTAGTTTATTATTTAAGATTTTTTTTTTTATTTGGTATCATAATCTTTTATATTTTATATTTATTGCTGACTAGCAGATTCCATAGAGAGATTCCACACCTCAACATTTATCTTATTCTATTTGGCTCAAAATATTCTGGAGGCAGAAGGCACCTGGTTTCAAAGTTTTCTTATTGTAAGATTATTTGGAAAATTATAGCACCTAATATATAGAATTGCATAACTGCATAGGTTTATCAAATGGGGCTCAATTGCTTTGCTTGGCTCAGTCTTGTTCTTGACACAGGTATTTTGTGTGGTGCAGAATATCTTCATGGTTTATTTATGTGAAATGGCTATTGATATTATCAAGCATTCATTCATTGCCAAGTTCAATAACATTAAGCCCAGTGCATTCTCTGAGTTCCTTGAAGACCTCTGTAAACAGGTATTGCCATTTGATTTAATGTGGATGGTAGCTTTGCAATTGATTTGTAATTACTGCTTAAAAAGGCATAAACATTTATTTTATTTTATTCCATTGTTTATTACTGAACCAAACTTTTTGTAATATTGTTTACTAGTATTACTTTATTTTATTCCAGTCATTATTCAAAGCTGAAATTTTCAGTAGATTTATTTAATCATATCCAAATGTATGGTGTTGGTGGTGGGCTGGTGGCAAGGGTTGTGGTGGTGGTGGCAATTGTGATGTGTTGTTCTGTATGAGATTATCCCTAAGGCAACACTAGTTGTTGAATTACCAATTATGATTTCAGGGTGAAGGCTGAAATTTATAATGATTTAAGTTATATTTTATTCCATTGAATTTAACCTTTGAATGAAATAGATTCTAATTCTAAAAATACTTGCTAATATGAAAATTAGAACTCCTAGGCCCAATTCCAAGCTCAGTTCTAGATGCCAAACTGAACTGATGAGAGTGTATAATTTTGAATGGTGCAGCATAATCCATGCATGACCACTGCTTCAATGATTCCTCCTAATGCATCATCGTGGTTACCCTGAAAAAGGGTTGTTCTTTTTTGGAACCACCTCTGCCCATGAATTTGAACAAGTTTGGGAAGTTAGTGAATTCATTTAGGAGTTTCTAAATACTGAACATGCATTGACATGTAATTTTGTGCAAAACAGCAAGAGAACAGTATCTGTTGATCAGCAGTTGAGAAAGCCTGTTATTAATGTGTTGAGAATGACATAAATCTGTGTTTAATTAGTACTATTGTATTATCACCAATTATTTGCCATAACTCTTTGTCTATTTTCTTTGATGATGTTAGGAACGCAGAAATTAGAGTGAGAAAATAAGTGTTATTTAATGAAATAAAATGTATTACAAGGAGAAAAACCCCTTGTAACCCCAGAGCAATGCTCCTTCAGGATGCATAGACCATTCTCTGTGCAGCCTCAAAGCTCAAAACTGACACCTTACATTCACTACCTGTCCCCTTATATTGATCCTCACAAACTGTATTCCCTCGAACAACCTGCCCGCTCATCAAAGCGTATTCCAAAAATATCCCTACATGACATGACACAACATTTAGCCTATTTTCCCTAACCTCAGATCCTATCAGATGACCTTTAAGAATATATTCCTGACTACTGTTTTTTATTTCATAGACTCTCAATATGCAAACTGAGGATGCAAAGCAAAATCTTACTTTTATCCCTGTTGCTCCAGCATGTGTGGTAAGCATGTATTATTATAGCGCCCTTTTCCCGCCCAGGTTTTTTGGCTTCCAATTTAATCTGTTTATTTTTTTACTTTATCTTGTTCTTAGGTAATTCGAGTTCTGACTCCAGTATATGCTGCTAACCTTCCTTTTGGTCCCCTTCCATGGAGGCTTTTGTGGATTCTGCTATTTTTAGCAATGACCTATATTTTGCTCACAAGCCTCAAGGTTCTAATTGGCATGGTTGTACAGAAACATGCCACTTGGTATGTTAGTCGATGTCAATGGAGGAAGCACCATGCAGATTAATTTAAGAAGTTGTTACCGAATTATTCCACTCAGCTGTTCAAGGTTCCTTTGCTTGTGCCTGAAGAGCACATGTGGAAAGAACCCATCATGATAAAGTATTGACCTGGAGTCATCATCAGAGGTTGGGAGTGGTTCCTCCTTTGCAGTTTTGCTACCAAGAAATAGTTTTTGGCTGAATACAAACAGGTATAAGGGTAACTTTAGAGGGAAAACTTTGTATAAAGCGAATCCTTATATTTTTATCCGCCAAGTTAGAAAGTAAGAATGTATCCACCCTTAAAATTAATTTGTAAATTAAGCTAATGATAAATTTTGTTAAATTAAGGGTAGAGAAGTTGTTACTAGCTTATTTTGGAGTAATTCTCACTTAAGAGGATCCATTTCCAACTTCTGGCACTGTTTCTAAATCTCCTGTTAGCACAATCAGAAAATTTTTGTTTCTTATTATAACTCTTCATGTCTTGTGGCGTTGTGTTACTTTGAATCATCAACATTTTCTTCTTCACATTTTAAATGTTGTAGCACATATTGCAAGAGATTTAGTCTCTATCTGGTAAACTGACTGAAAATTAAGCATGTATTTAGCTTTTTATGTGTTATGCATTTCTCTATACAACTCTGTATTGCTAGCCCTATTCATTTTATATAAATAAATCCTTGACCAGCACACTACATTGGTGAAGGAGTTTGGCAGAGTCTAGTGATCGAGTCTTTTGACTTCAATACTCATCTATCAATTAGGTTCATTCCAATTTGTTTATTCCTTTCATTGTGTCATGTCATCTTTCCCGAATTGAGTTCCTAACCAACATGGGATTATGAATTTCGATCCATGGTTGTTTGTTTCAGAACTGACTGTCCGTCGCAGAAGTTTCAAGGAAATCAGGTTAAGAATTTAAACGTTATAAAAAAGGCTTAAATATTATTTTGGTCATTTATCTTATTTTTAGGTTTCAATTTGATCCTTTATCTTTAAAAAGAGTCAATTTAATGCTCTATGTTTTTAACGTTAGTCAATTTCATCATTTTGTCATGACATTATTACATTTTCATCGGAATATACTGATTTTGCCTGAAATTCCTTTTCTAATAACTAGAATTTGCATTGTATCGTTGTAATTTGCAATTTTTAAAACAAAAAAGGCAAAAATGTGTGCGAACTTTCACCCTAAAAAAAGTGGAATAACATTGAAATTTTATCAATCAAAGTGTCAAATACGATGAAAAATGTAGAGTTCGACGAGAAAATGCAGATTCTGATGACCGGAATAAGAAACCTATTACAAAATCAGTATATTTCGGTGAGATTTTAACATTAT
Organism: Crotalaria pallida; assembly: GCA_037953625.1. Classification (NCBI taxonomy): domain Eukaryota; kingdom Viridiplantae; phylum Streptophyta; class Magnoliopsida; order Fabales; family Fabaceae; genus Crotalaria; species Crotalaria pallida. The sequence goes on from CM075655.1 coordinate 112,292,162, forward strand.
CATGACAGAAGGATGAAATTGACAAATATCAGAAACATAAAGGACTAAATTGACTCTTTTTAAAGATATAGGATCAAATTGAAACCTAAAAATAAGATACAGGATAAAAAAATATTTAAGCCAAAAAAAAATAATAATAAGAAGCGATACATTTCATATTTTAAAAATTTAAGGATTTCCTTAATCTCATGTCCATATTTAAATATTGCATATTACTCTTTGCAATCTTCTATCATTCTTTTATATATCTTAACATTCTTACAAAAAATTTTAACACCCTCGTTTTATTACCTCATCTTTTTTTTTAATCACTTTCTTCTTTTCTTTTTTCTCTCCTCCTTACGCAAAAATGAGGCATGGGACTATATTTTTCTTCTTTTATTCAGAGCATCAGAGTTTTCTATTGTATGACAATGTTGTGCCTTCGTATGTACACACGAAATGTTTGAAAACTCATTTTTATAAGTGACCCACTAACCTGTGATCAGCTGTCATAAAATATGGACATGGACTAAAGTGGAGTATTTATTTAGGTCCATTTTAGAATCTTCCCGAATAATTAAATCTGTTTGACTAATTACTTGCCCGCACTACCCAAGTGGGTTGACCCAGTGGTTAAATGACTGGAGTGCTGAGGAGTGCGGAACCAAAGGTTGGATTCCTGCCTGAGACAACAATCTTGAGGAGATCTCGTACCATAGAGTTCAGTTCCAGATATCGGGGTGGATTAGTTGAGTCACAAAATGTGAAACCCAAATACTACCTGAATAAAAAAAAAAATATTTACTTGCCGCCAACTAAATCTGAATATAACCTTAATACATAGGACTAAAATATATGAATCTTTGTCAGGGAATCATTCCATCACCTGCATTCTTTTGCTATTATATTACCTTTCCCATGCCAAATATGTTTACGGATTCGATCTCAAATTCATGTAAAATTGTAATTGTAAAAAGTTTTGTCGAAAAGGACTCCCAAAAAAGCGGATAGTTTCCTAAAAAAAATTAGTCATCATATTCGCATAAGTGGATATTTTAGAAGACCAAAAACAAACTAAAAGAACGGCTAACCCCTACCCCGCAAACACACACATGCATATAATCATTCTTGACATGCCCTTTAAGTTGAGTTGCTCGGTTCATTCAGCAACCAGCATCACCAAAAATGTATGCTTAAATTGTTGTTTAAACTGCCTGAAAAATCGATGTCCAAATGTTGGTGGCCTAAAAAAATCAAATTGTTGTTTAAACTGCCTGAAAAATCGATGTCCAAATGTTGGTGGCCTAAAAAAATCAAATTGTTGTTTAAACTGCCTGAAAAATCGATGTCCAACTGTTGGTGGCCTAAAAAAATCCCCAATTTTTTTCAACGTGTTTTATTATTGTTTTAAACAAAGCCTTGAAAAAAATAAAGAGGAAAGAAAGAAATGACTTACATTATGATGACCTGACATTTATTCAAGGTTGTCATTCTAAAATCTTCGTTTCATTCATGTGGGATCATAAAACTCTTGTCACATGATGAGTGTGAGTGTTTTTCAATTTGACATTGACTACGCGTTAACTGTGACAATGATCACGATCATATATGGCCTAAAACATCAGTTTCCACAGCTAGCCATTACCATTACGATTACCATGTATCACACAAAACAAAAGGGAACCTCTTGAAAGCTACTTGAACCTCACTAGCTTGACAATTTGAGACAGTGAGAGATGAGCATGAAACACGAATATCATAATCTAAGAAAAAAAGCTTAATTACGTCCCAAGTTCCTGAAGTTTGGGGTACTTTTGTCAGATACTTTTATTCCTTTTTTTTTCGATGTTTAGTTTTTCATGCACTTCTTTTAATTAGCCTCTTATCCTCGGGTTGAGGTGAAGAAAATCCTTAATATTATTGGGAATTTATAAGTGTTAAATAAATAGGGGTGTTTGTGAAAAAAAGTAATTAATAATTATTGAAAATGGGTATAAGATCTCATAAATAGGAACAAAATAAAAATATCTAAAGGATATATTATATTTCGGGATGGAAGTAATACCTCTATAAATATCATTTAGACTCTAAAAATTGTAAATAAATACTGTATGACTATATGTGGAAAAGAAATAGTAATAATTAATGTCATCATAAATTTAAATACAAACTTTAAAATAAAATTCAAAACTAGTGTTCATACGTGGTTACTGAAGAACATAAACAGTAAATAGGAAGGGGTGGAGTCTAACGTAACTATAGGCTTTCACACACAAAAAAATTTAAATAATAAATACGATTATAGTGGTACTAAATAAATTTGTGAACGTGATGGAGTATTCATTCTCATTCATGCACAGATGTACATCCTTCAGTCTTAATTACAAGGGAAAAAAAAATCTCACTAGTGATCTTAAATATAAGTAAAATTTATCTAACTTTTTATTCCTAATACAATCATTCATAAAATATACTCTTTATAAAGTGGTTGAATCATTTAATTTTTGTTTTACTTCTAATGTAAGTTTACTAAAATAATCTATTTTTTTTATGAATCCGAAAATATTAAATGTATTTAACTAACTTTTTTTTAATATAGGTAAAATTAGTTATTTTTATTAAAAAAAAAATACTACTATAACTGAGGGAGTACTACTACTATCATGTCTTTCTTCGTTTTACGAGTAATAATGGCTTGTCGATTCCTTGAATTCAGCATCCAATGGTGGTTGCCATCTGAACGTGATAGTGTTTGTTAGTAGTACTCACTCTTATGATGAAGACGATGATGATGATGATGATGATGAATAGAGCGTACTCCCTTCTGCTCGAATTATAAGCAACAAAAAACATACTATTTTTCTTGGTTTAAAATATAAGCAAAATTAACTAATTTTATTAAATTTTGTTTCATTTTAAATTTTGTTTCATTCCCAATGTCACTTTCCTAAAACATCTTTAGAAAATGGTAATTTTAATTAATTTTTGTTTCATTCCAATACTACTTTCCTAAAATACCTTTATTTTTTATAAATTTGAGAAAAATTAAATACAATCAACTAACCTCCTTAATAAGCGTAAAAGTGGTTGAATTTGCTTATAATTCGAGCCGGAGAGAGTATACTGTACCTGGTTTGTGTCATGGTTGGAAATTGGTGCAAGCAGTGTCGGAACAATGCCCGTGACAGGGTGCCATCAACTTACTGACCAAAGCTATATATATATTCTCCTTAAGCTGAATAAAATTAACGAACTGTCGTTTTATTACTAAATTTACACTCAACATTAAATTAAATGGTTAAAACAATTGGTCTGGGTGGCGAAAACGAAGAGGATAAATTTCGAGAAATAAACATTAAATCAAACTAACCTAAACATTCTTGGAACAAACATAAACATAGAAGAGAACTAAAATGAACCCAAAATAAATTAAAGGTAGAGAATGAAGGCAAGGGTGATTCTAAAACAAATCGAATTGGATTAAGCAGATAAAAAAAAAAAATCAGAACATACTGAGACACAAAGGAGAACATACATATTCACTTATGGTTACGTGAGTCATCCTCCAAAGACGGCGATGACGACAACCATATTACAACGCATAGGGTTATTTTGGGCAATAATAGTGTTGAGGAATTTCGAGTTTGAGAAAGTAGAATCGATGAAGTTGAAACCTAAGATTGAGGATTGATGATAGTTGCATTGAATAAGGAGAATTGATAGTGACTCTAGTGATCAAGGATAATTCGGGTTGAGGGTGAGAAGGAGAAGACGCGAGGGGAGAGAATTAGGGAGCTGGTTGAAGGATTATTAGATTGAAAGATTGAAAGTTGTTAAATTGTACGAATGACTAAAAATGTTAAGGAGTCTTTTATTTATTTATTTATTTATTTATTTTGCATTGATTTTTAGTATTGTTTTAAGCCAAAACCACGTTGTTTTGACATAAACGACATTATTTTGGCTATTTAACATACCACATCAGTTTGTCGTTAATGGACACAAACAATGACATAACCTAGGGACTAAAATGAGTAATGATTTACAAATTGAGGGACTAAAAAACAATTTCTTTAATTTTTAGAACCAAAATGAATATTTGTGCAAATTCAAATATCAAAGTGATAGTTTAGTAAAAAAAACATCTATTAAAAATTTAGTTAAAAATATTTAATTTTTTAAAATTATTAAAAAATAGTTTTCTTAACATCTTTCGTTAGGGTTGGGAATAAAAAAAATAAATTAAAATAACACTTTTGTATTGAAAACCTAAATATAAATATTCCAAAAATATTGAACTTAACTTTTAAATCAAGTTTGATAATAAATACCCGTTGGTACCGATAATACTTTCCCATGCCCTTACCCTTTCATTTTAAGGATACACATGCAAGTGTATATGAAATTATATTCATGTAATAATTAATGTTTGTAAAAATAATTGTTAGATAATAATAATAATATATGTATCTGATAGTTCTTTTTTGTCATTTTCATCATTAAAATTCATTATGATATATATATATATATATATATATATATATATATATATTATTATATTATATGTGAGATCATAATACCCATCTTTACCCACCAAGTATTATTGTGGGTATTGTCGATGCGGGTATTTTGGTCATCCTCATTTCCATTGAATTTTCATCACTTTTTGATATTTTATTCTCGAGCTTAAAATAAGCCAATTTTTAAGATTATTTTAAGAATGTAATATTAGATATGAAACAAAAAATATTTGAGACAATTAATTTAAAATTTTCTTAATCTTAATCTTTAGGATGAAGATAAGAGATTAAAAAAAATTCTTTTATAAAAATACTAAATATTTAATAATTCAATGTGCTTAATTTTTCGAAGTTTCTTTACTATTTTTAACTTCTTATTCTCAACACTTAATTTAAATATGAAAATTTTAAAAATGGTAGTATTTAATAATAAAAAATTAATTAAGTTTTACTTATATCAACCTTTGTAAAATGTTACACAGATAAAGTTGCAATAGGGATGGGATTGGGGTGGGCTTTTAGGCTAGAAAAAATTGAAGTGATAGGCATAGTTTTTCTATTAAGTTTTTTTTTAATTTTTAAATTAGCATTTAGTAATTCATTTAAGGGTAGCAATATAGGTGTTTTTCCTAATATGTACCCTACCATATACTTCTATTATATAGTAAGAAATTAATATTGGATAAATTTGTGAAATTAATATATATATATAAAATTTATAAGTTTGTTAATTTGCAATGCGGCCTTATCTAATACTATATAAGTATTTTAATGTGGTTTATAAAGTACACATTAAAAAAATTCATATGTTATTACCTTTTAATTAAATACTACTACGTAAATGTTAGCCCAAATATCTATCCCAATACCGGTATGTATAAATGACAAATATTATAAATGTCATAAATAATACACTTGTTTAAAAATCAAATATAATTTAAAATTATTAAAAAATAAATTTTTTAATTATCAAAATATGAAAAATATATACTTATAATTATTTTTTCAATTTTACTAAATATCTAACGACAAATATAATATCTTTAGCAAAACCTTTTAACAAATTTCTTTTGAGAATTTATGGGAGCAAGTACCCCACACTACTGAGTACTGACTACTCCCTTAGTAAAAACCGTCCCCGAGTATCATTATTCGAAGGATTTGATTGGTAGGCTAACATGATTAAGAAAAGAACAATTTTATATACTCGTGAGTCGTGACTTGTTCTCCTCAATATATATTCTCCTAAATATTATATAATTAGGGTAACTTTTGAATTTTTTAAAATTCTCAAAGATATTGAAATCTTTATTTTTTTTATTCAATATTTTCTCTATTTAATATTCGAAAGATTTTTATGAGAATATATACTCTTCAGATCGAGGATATAGCCATGGCTGTTAAGCAAATACTACATTTCATTACACGCTCGCTACTGATCCCCCGACTTGAAATATAAACAACAAAAAACACATTTTATTTGGTTTAAAATATAAGCAAAAGTAACTAATATTCTTAAATTTTATTTCATTCCCAATGTTACCTTCCTAAAATATCCCTAAAAAATTGTTATCTCATTTAATTTTTGTTTCATTCCCAATGCAACTTTCCTAAAATACCTCTATTCTTTTATAAATTTGAGAAAATTAAATACAATCAACTAACCTCCTTAATAAGCGTAAAATTAATTATTTTTTATTATAATTTGAGGCGGAGGGTTTACTTTTCAACCATAAGCAAGTTACCCTTTAATATGGTGTACTTCGTTCCCATTCCTTCTGTTTGAATTTTCTGTAGTAGAGGCTACAAAGAATAACATTTGGCTCACACTTTGGTACTTTGAGGTAATGGGAGGCTTTAATCATGGATATGGCTGTCTACGTTTCATTAGTGTTTCTTTTCCTTATGCGCTTGATTGATGCAGACCTGTATTACAAGCATTATGAGCAAAAATAAAATTAAAAAAAATTGTCAACTATCCACACTATTCTTAATTTTGGAATCAAGGAAATTCTTAGAAATATTCTCAATATTTTTTCATTGTTTGCTTAAGAAAATCTATCAAGGTAATAGGTGAGAGGATACATGTTAAAAACCAAAAAATTCTTAAATCTATGTTACTGTATTTTTTCTATTCTTGAGATATGAAATGATGTCCACTCATAATTGATTTTCCAATACTAAAAATCTTAACAAATGCCCATAACAAGACCTTTAAATAATTATCATTGGTTAGGTTAAAAAAACCCAAAAAAAATAATATTATCTATGCTTGGTTTAGTGGCTCTTTAAGATTATGACTCGACCCTTGCCTCTTGAGTTTATAACTTTATAGTTCGAGCCTGCGAGGTACCCAAAAAAATAAAGTTGGCATAACTTCAATTTTACGTTCGAGAATAAATATTTAAAATAAGATAATTTAAAAAAAACTAAATTTATTATTAAAAAATAGTTTTTTTTTTTAAAACTTTAACCCTTAGAATCAAGAATAATCATTCAAAAATGAATAGTTTTTCTTAAAAGTTGATGCATTGAAAAAATAAAAAATTTAAAGTTTTAGTTTTAAAAAAACAGTTTTTATATCCATGCATATGATAAGAGAACATTAATAGTAAAATTGTAATGGAAAACTAAATAATTATTTTTTAATTCATTCAAGTATATTAGTTTTCAAGAAATACAATCTTTTTAAGGTTTCATTAACATATGTACTATGTGCATAAGATAGAAATACTCTTAAAAAAATTTATTCATTCTAGATATTTTTTAATGTTAAAGATGATGTTAAGAAATTCCTAAAAATATTGAAGAGTATTTTTTCAATATATAACTACTTTAGTCTCAAAGTTGAAGTCGAGACCGGCTGGGAGACCTCTACTGCTTAGGTGCGAGCTCAGTTGGATCGGATCGGATAAGTCGAATTCTGAATAAATAAGATCCGGGTACCGATTGGGGTACATCAAAAAGTTGAAGTTGAGAAAATACATTAAAAAAAATCCATTATATATTCCATTTTCTCGTATCCTCTTTTTTTTTTTTTTTTTTTTTTTGTGGTTAAGAAAATAATCAATAAAATCTACTGCTACTGGCAGTTGATGAAGTATTTGTATTACATCTCTTCCCATACCTGGAACAGTCGAACCAAAGTGATATATTCAATAGGAGTAGTACTAAAAACAGAGACAGAGAGATAGCAGAGTGAGTAGAAGTAGGAGTTTAGTATATATATAAGGAACTACAAGGAGGTGAGGTGATGAGAGAGTTGAATTTGTAGATTACCACGCATGCTCCTTTCTTTCTTCAATCTCTCTCTTCAGCCTCTTGTTCCCTTTAAACCTGCCTCCTCTTTCTCCGCTCTCTCTCTCCCTCTCTCTGCTTCCTCCTTTTTTTCATTACTCACTCTTCTTTTCTCTCTCTCTCTCTCTATCTATCTATCTATCTGGGTATGCAAGTCTCTCTTGTCACCATCAAAGTTTCTCTCTTTTCTCTATTCCATGCTTACCCTTTTCATTTCTCACCCCATTCTCTCAACATCCCCCATTGCTTTATTATATCTCTCATTTACCTCTTCAATGGTAGATCCAAATTTTGCAAATTTTTCAACTTTCTTCTTGTAGAAGCTGTTTTTTTAGGTGAAAGTTGAAACTTTATATAGTATTTTGAAGAAAATCAACAAGGGTTAGATCTGGCTCAAATACTCAATGAGTTCTTTTCTCTATTCTATTTTGTGAAAAAATCAAATCAAATATTTGTTTTTCCTTTTTCTGATATTATTCATTTTATTTTATTTTTCTGGAGATAATATCAATTGGAATTTGGTGTGACGATTGGAGTTTTGATTTTAAGGTGTGTATGTCAATGTTTTAGCCAGCTGTGTTTTTTTGTTGTTTTTTTTTTTGTTTTCGTGTGTGATGAGTGATCCTTAATCCTAGGTGTCGGTTAAAAGATAAATCCAATGCATGCAGCTTCATTTTCAAGTTGTTGGGGGTGTTGATGTTGTTTCATGTGATGATGTCTTTCATTTGCCTTTTCATGTGAAGGTTTGTTTAGGCATTGTGTACAAAACGAGTGCAGATTCAGCAACCTTAGGAAGAATCCATTTGCTATCATTGCCAATACTATAACCATGTTTCTCTAATTCACATGTATTAGCTCTTCATTCTTACTTTGCATCACTTGCTTGAATATCTCACTAGTTTCTTTGTTAATAATCTACAATCTCCTCCCGCACAAAGCTTCTTATTATCTTAGGGAACTTATTCATTTATGTGCTATTTCTTTTTCAGTTTTGGACCTTATTGGTATTTATTGTATGATGAAATAGTTTTTGATACTTTCTGTTACAGAAATCAGTTTGTGATGAAGACTGACTGAATAAGAGATTCTATTTTCTATGAAGTCAATCAAATCATGGAGGTGGCTGGTAAGAGAAAAGAGTGGCTTGTCTGATGGTATGTCCTCTTTTTGTTGAAATAAAATTACTTTGGAATTGGATTGTTTTAAGGAGGGTTTCTTGTGTACAATTTTTGATTGTGGAGTCTGTTTGTTATTTCACTTTTTTAATTTGATTTTTCTTGGAGCAGGGGAAATCAAGTTTCAAGATAAAACGGCTGTCTTTTTTGGCAGTTGTGTGTACAGTAATGTTATTCATTGTGTATAGGACTGCAAAGTATCAGTATTACCAAGCAGAGGTACGAGTTGAGGTCTATAGAATTCTTTCAGATATCATCCTATGTCATAACTTGAGACCTAAAATGTTGATTATATGTTTGGCTAATTTCTATTTAGCATCAGGTTAGGGATATTTTACTGCTGCGGTGTGACTTTATCTAGAGAGTACTGTGACTATGTTTGTGCTTATTTTGATTATAAAATCTGTGAAGTAATCCCCCAAAACATCAAACAACCAAACTATAAATTAAAAAATTATCTCAGCATAAAACTCTAAGCTTTATTCGAAAATAATTATAGTTGCTAGTATGGTGTACATTCAAAAGCCACTTTTGTGGCAGGTGGCAACTACGTGGCTCAAGCTCGGTCTATCTTATATGTGACTTCAAACGACATTGTATTCTTGCGCTTCGTGCGCTAATTTGTTTTTTCTTTCCATGTTTATCATCTTCCATTAAATCAAGCTTTGTCATTCTTATATGTGCCTTTAAACGGCATTGTATTCTTGAGTAGGTGTGCTAATTTAATTTTCCTTTCTTTGTTTATTACCTGCCATTATCTCAAGCTTTGTCTCTTACAATGTGCCATTAAATGACATCATATTCTCTCGCTATGTGTGCGAATTTGATTTTTCTTTCTATGTTTATCATCTGCCTTTATATCAAACTTTTTCTTTCTTTTATTTGCCTTTAAGCGACATTGTATTCTTGCGTTACGTGTGCTAATTTATTTTTTCTTTCCATGTTTATCACCTTTCATCACATCAAGCTTTGTCATTTTTATATGTGCCTTTAAACGGCATTGTATTCTTGTGCTACGTGTGCTAATTTAATTTTTCTCTCTATGTTTATCATCAGCCTTTATATCAAGCTTTTTATTTCTTTTATTTGCCTTTAAATGACATTGTATTCTTGCACTACGTGTGCTAATTTGTTTTTTCTTTCCGTGTTTATCATCTTCCATTATGTCAAGCTTTGTCATTCTTATATGTGCCTTTAAACGGCATTGTATTCTTCTGCTGCGTGTGCTAATTTAATTTTCCCTTCTTTGCTAATCATCTGACATTTACTCAATCTGTCTTTCTTATAATGTGTGCTATGTGTGCTAATTTAAATTTCTCTTCTTTGTTTATCATCTACTGTTATGTCAAGCTATGTCTTTCTTATAAATAGTAATGTGTCTTTAAATGACATTGTATTCTTGTGCTATGTGCACTAAATTAAATTTTCCTTTTGTGTTTATCATCTGCCATTATGTCAACTTTTGTCTTTCTCATGTCCCTTTAAATGACATTGTATTCTTGTGCTACATGTGCTAATTTTAGTTTTCCTTATTCTTTTATTATCTTCTATGATCTCATATTCTCAAGCTTTGTTGTTATGCTAATATGCCTTTGAATAACATTGTATGGACCAAGTGTGCTAATTTGAATTTTCCTTCTTTGTTTATTTTTTGTCATGATCAGAGAGACAAAAAGTGGAGTATCTGGGGAGAAAAAACAGAGGTATACTTTGATGTTAATTCAACTTTTGCAATTGCCTTTCTGATTCTTCTTTTCCTCAAGTTTGAGAACAAAGGACCTGCAGTTTATGGTACCTGCCGTTTATAATATATGAAGGCTATGGCTTTGATAATTAACAAGTTTTGATGCACCTGCCTGTTTTACAATACACTTATTGATTTGATAATGTGAGTTAGATGCTTATTCTTTTTTCACATCGGTACTTTTGACGCCACTGTGCAGGCATATACATCAACTTCTTACAAGTTGAAAGGCTTACCACGAGGTATAATACACGATACGTCAGATTTCGAGTTAAAGCCTTTGTGGGGTTCAAGGAAAAGGGTTAGAATCTATTCATTGTACTTTTAAATTTTAATTCTATTGAAACCGTCAGTTGGCAAGAATTTGGTAAACTCTAATGGTCATGCCAACAGTTACCAGAGGTGCGAAGCTGGCAAGTTTATTGATTGCGCTGTTGTGATTATTTAATTACAGGTTACTGTTTGCTCCAATCGTCACTTGCTAGCAGTTCCAGTTGGTATAACGCAAAAGGATAATGTAGATGTAATGGTGCAAAAGGTATTTTTAATGATTCATTAGATTACAAAACTTATTGAATTACCATTCCTGATCTAATTTCATTGATTTCAGTTTCTTTCATCAAATTTTACAATTATTTTATTCCATTATGATGGCAATGTGAATGAATGGTGGGATCTTAATTGGAGTAGCAGGGCTATACACATAGCTGCTCAAAACCAAACCAAGTGGTAAGTATGAGACTGATCACTGATATGTTCTCTTGTCTGTCTGAGAACCTTATATTGTGAATCATATGCTTTTCTTCTTACTTTGGTCGTGTGACTTGTGTTCTTTCCTTTTAAATATTACATGTATGTCTATGCGTACATACTTGTGAACGTATGAATTTTTCTCTATGTATATATTATTAATTCCTGAGTTCTACCCCAGGTGGTTCGCGAAAAGATTTCTACATCCAGATATAGTTTCTGTTTATGATTATATCTTTCTCTGGGATGAGGATTTGGGGGTGGAGCATTTTACTCCATCAAGGTAGGATTGACGGTTTTGTTGCTCTTTCGCACTGGTGATATTTTGACATTTATCTGCTTTTTGCTTCTAACAAAATCCAATTATTATATGATATATGTTTTCTTCCTCTTTTAAAATTTAAAAATAAATGAAACTTGAGATCGTGACATATGGAAAATGTTTTATGATTAAATTCCTTTGACAGTAAGAAGTAGGTGTATGTGTTAGGCTTTGGTTGTCAATTTAAAATGAGGAAATTTCACCTCCGTTTCAAGCTCTGGTTTTTTAGGGTAAAACAATTTAGGAACCAAGTAGAGGGTGAAATTACCATAAATTTTATTGTGTAAACTAAAACTCATACTCATACTCTATTAAAACAGCTCATGATCAGTTTTATATACTCATGGGATTGGTTCTTTACATAACATTTTATAACCCACGCATGTTGAAACAATATATCTATCTATTGCTACTCTGGTTCATATATAAATGTGTGAATATGTGTGTATCAGTAATAGCTTATATTTGTTGAATGTCATGTCCTGTTTCAATTAATTAGTGAATTGTGATGGCTGCGTTGATTTTTTATTTATTTTTTTGACAGAAGGCTATATTGATAATTTCTTCAAGCTAATGATATCTCTGCCAATTCCAACCTTTAATCGATTTTGTACAAGCTATAAGCTGTATAATGTCCAAATTAATTAATTAGGTCCGTTAGGTTCTTGTATGTAATGGTGGGGAAAAATTGTTTTTTGTTGGACTTGTTTTCTTGCTCTTGTTCTTCTTTTAAACGTTAGTCAGTCACCTCTTAACAGAGTTTTTAACTCTCACCAAAAGAATAAAAAAGTTTATTATGGACTTCTGTTTTTGCAGATACATTGAAATTATAAAGGAAGAAGGATTGGAGATATCTCAACCAGCTCTTGACCCGGAGTCTACAGATATACACCATAGAATTACTGTTAGAGCTAGGATGAAGAAAGTTCATAGGTGATTTACTTTTAGAGACCATTGATATCTACTACTTTCTAATCAATGGTTGTCATATTTACACATGAGATTTCATACATGCAGAAGAGTCTATGAACTAAGAGGTAGCACTAAGTGTTCAGATGAAAGTCAAGGGCCACCATGCACTGGGTAACTATTACTTAATTTGAGCCTGATCATGCTACTGCGTAATTTTGCAAGATGTTGTGCATGCTAGATCTTATTCAAGTGGTATTATCATCCTTCCATATCTGCCACCAAGATGGAAGATTTTTATATTTAATTTGTCAATGTATTGAAGAGTGAAATTAAGAAAATTAATAATGTTTCCTTTTCTATGATTTGTGGTGAATTTTGGTGTGTGTCTATAATCATGTTATGAATGACAACGAATACAATTTGTGCAGGTTTGTGGAAGGTATGGCTCCTGTTTTCTCTCGAGCTGCGTGGTATTGTACTTGGCATCTTATACAGGTAATTTTGATTCCATATTTTCATGGTCCATAGGAATTTTCTAAACTTATGTTCTTACCAAACATAACACCTGGCTTTCTTTCAATATTTATCCACAAATTTTGTCTCGTGCTACCACTATTGCTTTTGATTAGTAATGATGATAGATCAAAATAGTCCTTAGTTTTCGCAACTTAACATTATCATTCTCATTTTCTCAGAATGATCTTATCCATGGATGGGGAATGGATATGAAACTAGGATATTGTGCACAGGTAAGAATTACACATTTTGGTGGTCTTGGGAAATCTCTTTATTTGTTATTTCCATCTCTAATTGTGGCTTCTTTCGATGGAAATTTGACGTTCTGTATCTTTCTCATTGCCATGCAAATATTTCTGTTTGTTATTGTCTCTTTAAGTATGGATAAATGTGGTGGATCAAGTATTTGCTGCAATCTTTAAGTGATGCACTAATGCACATATCATTCTCATGACATGCTTTAAGCCTTTTGCTTTAATTACTAATAGCACATATCACATATATTTGTGATATTTGGATAATTAGTTCTGCCTTTGAAGAGAGATAGAGCTAAAAAATATTCTTTTAAACATATTTATGTGTTTGCATTAGCATGTCTACACGGAATGCATCATGTTCTCTATTCAATTCATATATGAACAATTTCTCATGTTTACGCTAGGCTGTCCTGCTTTTACATTTCCTTCTTTAAGCTTCATTAACTGATAGAAAGTATCGCTAACTGTCCAATCAATGCTATTTTTTTTTTTTCAGGGAGATCGCACTAAAAATGTGGGAGTTGTAGATAGTGAATACGTTGTTCACCAGGCAATACAAACTCTGGGTGGCAGTAGTCAAGATACAACAAAAGTATTTTTCGCCTTTCTGTTGACTTTGTTTCCATTATCTTCTTTAGGTGGTGTTTGGTTTGTTTTCTGTTTTCGTTCAGTTGAAAACAACATTTTCACAATTTCACTATTACCATCCCAAAAGTTTGGAAACAGGAAACAAAGTGACATTTAATAGTTAATAATGAAACAGAAAACTAATCAAATACCCTTTTAACTTTTTTGCTATGTTTGTTAGATACATATATTTTTCAATTACCAGTTATTGTTCGAAAGGATGTTCCTTTTGCCAAATATATTTATAGAGTAGTTGTATTCTCACATCATTCTTTTTCCTACTCCCCTTTTTACATCACTTTATAATCATTGTTTCCAAAACAAAGTCTTATGATATAAAGTAGGTGTGGAACTAGAAGAGTGGGTAAAAAGTTATTTGATATGATCATTTTCTATATTTAAAATGCTTTGGCAATGAGAATCCCATTTGAGGGTTTCTGTTCATTCTTGTATGATTGATCTCAAATTTTTTTATTTTTTTCCTTTTGCAGGTTTCAAATCCTAAAACGACAGCTAAGGTACATTTTTTAAACTCTAATTATATTTAGACAGTTCTTCCTATAATACTATTTCATTAATAAGGCTAGTCACTCTCAAACTCACTTTCTTTATTGTTGATTTTTCCTAATCAGAGGCACCATCCCACAGCCTTTGACTCGCGAACCGAGGTGAGACTTTTGAACTGCTTTCAAAACCTAGTCTTTACATTAATAATCTCAAAGTAGCTTGTTTTAACATGTTAACATGGACCGGACAGATTCGAAGGCAATCGGCATGGGAACTTCAAGTCTTCAAAAAGCGATGGAATCAAGCTGTTGCCGAGGACAGGCGATGGGTTAATGATATGAGAGTGACAAAAAGCGCATAAAACGATGGCGTAGCAGCCATCGGTTATCTTGGCAGTTCTTTTAATTTTATTCACCTCCATTAGTGTTATATTTATAGGCATAATGTAGTTTCTGTAGCTGAGTGAATTCTAGTGTCATAATTTTGATAAATCGCATTTTTGGTTTCTTTTGTACTTATCATATGGTCACCATTTTTCCCCTATAATCACCACTATTTCCATTCTTTTTTAATGTAAATATCATATATGCAGCCTTAGCATTACGCATTACCATCAGAACTAAAATGAACAAATTTCTGTCTTATTATAGTGCTTATGCCGTTGATAGTCTATGTTCATTAATTGAACCTTGGTGATACAGGTAACTTTGTTGAGAATTTGTCCTAGTAAGCATTTATTTCTTGTCTTCTCTATAAGTCCTACCAGAAATTGCTTCTCATTTTCAACCGAGGGAGTTTATCAAAATACTGGCTGGGGTAATTAATTTATGGGTCAAGCTAACCAGGGCCATGAGAGCATTGGTTAAAAAATAAATTAAAAGAAAATTCGTATTGAAAATCTAAGTTTGCTATTTCTCGATATTTTAAATTTAACATTTTTTTAAAGATATTTTTAATGTTCTCCTAATCAATACCCTAAGAGTATTCTTTGGCTTTTCTTTAATTTATTAAAATATTTTTAATGACATTATCGTCAAATGCATGTTTTTACTTTCGCCTTTGAAGTGGTAAAAATTCTTCTCTAGTTATTGAGATGGATAGACATTCCTTATTTTAGTCCCTTATAGCGTTTGAAGTAGTTAACAATCTTACGTGGATGACTATTAATGTCCTCTCAATAATGTCGTCTAGGTGTAAGAATTCATTTTGGTTCTTAATTTTTTTAGTTTGCTTTTACTTTAGTCTCTAACATTTTAAAAAAAAAAAAATAAAAAACCTCTACTTTGGATCCTCCTTGTCACATTAGTCCATGAGAGCATCATTTGCGATTAATCTCATTTGCATTGAAATTGAATTTTTGTTTTGCTTTCCAATTGATCGTTCAATATTGACTTTATCATTAACCCAATTTAAGAATAGTGTACATTGCTTCATATATTTTTACACTCTCAAACAAAACATATCTATTTAAATTCATTTTTCATTTAAGAGACCTAAACATAAACAAATTATACTTTTAACAAATTATAATCATTGATAAAAATAATCATAATCTAATTTTACCAGCTATACCAAACACGCACGTATACATTGATACATATTTCAATAATTATGCCGATATACTCCATATGAGTGATAATGTCATTGACGTGAATAAAATTCCCAAGAAATAATTATGCCGATATACTCCAACTCAATCTTTGAAAATTTTTAAATACATAATTAGTTTTTCAAAATTTTCAGTTGTACCAATTTTGTGTTTCAAGGTTTCTTACATATCAAGTTAGTCCCTCATGTTTTAAGGACCAAATTAATACATCATAAAAACTTGACGGACCAAATTGTTACATGTGAAAAATCTTGAAAAACTAAATGTATATTTATAAATTATCAAGGACTAAATTGAAATCCTGAAGAAAAAAACGTCAATTATTAAGGGCATCCACAGTAAGGTCTTAACGTGGGACTCATTAGATTCTGACACATCAGCATTACATCATCATTTTGTTATTAGACTCAACTTAAGACTTTTCATATCTTCCATAACAATTAAGACTCACAAGACTTATGCATCATCACGTACTTGTAGACTCAATTTTGTAATTTTAATAATGCTAATTACCTACTATTTCTAAAAATAATCTCAAATATTTATTTATCACATCAATATTTATAATTTCCAAAACTATATTTGCATTCAAATAATATTTAAAAATTAAAATAATCAAATTTTTGTTAAAAATATGCCATAATCATTTTTATAAGAAAAAAATGAATTGCAACAATAATTTCAATAACTCTATATTTTTTATATATCCATATTTAAATAAATATATATTTAAATATATTGATTATACTCATTTATATTTATTACTTTCCATAATAATAAAGTATACTTAAAAATAAATACTAAAAAAATATATATTTAAGAATATTATTATTTACTATTTAAATAAGAATTTTAGTATTTTCTTATTAAGATGATGAAAGTAAAATGAGATAAATGACAAAAATGAGAGAAAAAAAAAGATAAATGACAAAAAAATAAAATCCTACAAAATTTTAAGTTGAGTATTTTATTTTACATACTCAACTTAAAACTCTTCATTAATTTTTTTTTTTTTAAAAAAGCAAAATCTTGTAAGAAATCACGATAAAATTCTCTAAATTTTCTAGAAATACAAATTTTGAAAGTTGAAACTTGAAGAGTGTTTCTGTGGGTTTTTTTTTTTTTTTTTTTTTTCCTTTTCTTTTCTGTATATGGTTGAAAGTTGTCTTAAGCTGACCAAAGACAATTCCTTTCTCTCTGAACTCTTTGGCTTAAATTTCCCTTCTTTCCTTATTTCCATTCTCTTCTGTCACAAGTTTCAAACTTTCGAATCTCAGCTTCCCAAAATTCATTTATTTCTTGCAACCCATTTGACTTTACTCTCTCTTCACAGTTCCTTCCAGATCTCTCTCATGGCTGGTCGCTATGACAACCCCTTTGAAGAAGAAGAAGTTAACCCTTTCTCTGTAAGTCCCTCTTTCTTAAAGTTGAGATTTTTTGAACTTGGGTATGCTATGTTTATTTATTTATTTTGTTGAACTGAAATGGATCTTTCTCAGTGGTGTTTGAGCTTGAAAATTTGGATTAACTGTTGTTGTTGTTGTTTGATTACCTGTTGAATTGTTTGATACTATAATTGATTTGATTAAGGAAACCCGTTTTCGGGGTTGTCTATGTCTAATGTGTGTGTTTGTTTTAAGGCGGTTCTAGTTTTTGTTCTCTTTGCTTCCTCATGTTGGATTTGGTGTTTTCTGAATGATGTTTTGGCCTTGATACCTCATCAGGGAACCATCTTATCTCTTCAAGGGAGCTTTTAAGTTTTCAGTTTCCGCTACCTTGAAACTTGAAATAGCAAAATCCTTTGCAAAGTAGGAGTCAAACATAATTTTTCTACTTGACTCTTTGTACTAGCTGAACCATATGTTCTAGGTGGTACATGAAAAACTTTATTTGTTATAAAGTATATGTGTCATATGCTTCTATCACTCTCTGATAAAAAGTCCTAAAAGTCATTTGCAACTTATGCATCATATTGTTTTTGAATTGCCAGAATCCGGGAAGTGTTGCCCCTGCCACAAATTCGAGGCTTGCACCTCTAAAGCCAGAACGTGCTGATTATAATTATGGTTTTGGTGCGACTGTCGATATACCTCTTGATACATCATCGGTATGTATGGAATTGTGGTAGCTGTAATCCTCAGTCTTTATATTATTTTTATTTAAAAATGTATTTGAAGTATTGTTGCAAGAATTGATTGTGGTTTTTCTAATTATGATCTATTTCAACATTAGGATTTGAAAAAGAAGGAGAAGGAACTCCAATCCAAGGAGGCTGAATTGAAAAAACGAGAACAGGTATGCAATGGGATTTGTTGGTGTCTTTCTGTTGACATTGGAGTTTAGAGTTCCCTTAGCTGATATTTACCAAGATTGGTGGAGCACATTCCCGTTTGGATTTGATGTTGTCTTCTGTTTTCTTTTCTCATTTCCTCTCTTCCCTCCTTCAAATTCTAACTTCTCCTTTTGAGAGATCATCTTGTTCTCCATGATGTATTATTGTTTCTCTTGCATTCTCCCTTTGAAAAGAAAAGTGTTGACAGTGGAATGTAGAATTTGAAACGAATCTGTAGCGTGCTATATTATTTTGTGAACTTTGGACACAATGAGGGTATATGTTATGATCAGAAAATATGCTAATCTTTGGAAATATGTATCTTTTAAATGAGTTCCCCGCATCAAATCATGCCATCTTAAATTCTATGTTTAGAATGTGCATAGTGATATTTATTCAGTTACATGAAGGCTTTTCTACTGATTTCCTTAATACCTATAAATGCCTGGAAAGTCACCCAGATTTTTATTTATTTTGATTTATCAAAATGCAGGATGTGAGGCGGAGAGAAGAAGCTGCTGCAAGAGGTAATTTTACATTTCCTGTTTGGCCCCATTTAAAAGGGCTTATTTGTAGCTTGTTTGGACTTATCTACTGCAGTAAGCACTTATGTAGCATTTTAGTCCTATAAGTATGAGCTTATTCATGGAACTGTTGGTACTTGATAATGATTAAGTTGTTTGCTTTATTACATTTTTGAAATCCATTGTCTCTTTTTTTGTTGGCTGGCTATTTTTTTTCTGCGATGCCATTCAATTGACTAATGATGACTATGCTACTACATTTGGTTATGCCTCTTCCATTCTGTTGCACATGTCGGTCTAAGTAGTTAGTGATGATTTCACGATTTGTCTGTTCGTTCTGCTCATGCTAATTCATCTCTTTGAACTAATTTAGTTTTGCTTAATTGCTCTCTTTGAACATTTTATTTTGCAGCTGGAATTGTTCTTGAGGAGAAGAATTGGCCGCCATTTTTCCCAATCATTCACCACGATATTGCTAACGAAATTCCAGTCTATCTGCAAAGATTGCAATATGTTGCATTTACCACATTGTTAGGTATGTTACCCTCTTACTTTTTTTGGATGGTGGAGGTGGGTGTCTTTGTTCCGATTATGACATTTTTAGCTAACAGTTCTTCAGGCTGCTTCAGGCACATTTATTTTTATTACTGTTTTGTATGTTCTCTTAGGAAGATGACTTTGATGCCTTTAGATTTGTACTTTTCATTTGTAAAAGAAAAAGACATTAAATAAAAAGGGAAGGTTTCTTGTTTCTGTTAATAGGCATCAATGACTTTTACTTCTTATTATACTGGTAAGTTGCAATTGGGAACATCTTATTCTTTCAAACCCTGCAAAATTTTAAATGAAAGTTTTAAATTAAAATTGAAGCCTTGAAGAGTGGTGGGATGCTGATAAACTAGTTTTATCCGAACAATTGAAACTGTTAACCTGACTGGTTGGATCTAACCTGTTTTGTCTGAGTAAGATAATGGTTTGATTAATGCATTCTTGGTTTATTTGTTCATAGCATGACAATGATTTTTGATTAAATTCTGGTCATAAGAGAATGCATCTATAATATGTATTCTGTAAGTCTTGTTATTTTATGCCTGGAAATTACATAAGCATGGTGCGTGGTCCATGGTTGTTGATGAAAAGTGATATCATGCAGGATTAACATTGTGCCTTTTCTGGAATCTTATAGCCGTCACTGCTGCTTGGATCAAGGGTGAAGGTTAGTTCAGATATGTTGAGCAAGAATCTTTCTTGGTTACTGAATAGCTTGAATCATAAATCTGACATTTCTCCATGCATGTGGAACTTGGCTTTGTTTGTCATAGGTGTAAAAATATGGTTTCTTGCTGTTATCTACTTCATATCAGGGGTTCCTGGAGCATATGTTCTGTGGTATCGCCCATTATATCGTGCTTTTAGGTAAAAAAAAAGAAATTGCATAGCTTATGTGTCCTTTTCTGTTTATTTTCTAATAAATTGTGCAATTGAAAACATTTCTCTAATATATGACTTCAGTTGTGTAAGACTGAAACTTTTCTTGAGAGCATTTCTTAATGTAACCAATTTTTTTATTTAATTATTTTTTAATTTGGTTAAACTATTGATTAATTTAATCTTTTATTATTTTTGCAGGAATGAAAGTGCTTTGAAATTTGGATGGTTTTTCCTGTTTTACCTGGTAAATTAATTATATTTCATTATTTCTTAATGTATGTAAACTTTGTATCAAAAACTTGAAGAAATCTAATTATCATTTCTTCTCCTGCTTACAGCTTCACATAGGATTCTGCATCTTAGCTGCGGTTGCTCCTCCTATAGTTTTCAAAGGAAAATCACTGACGTATGTCGACTTCACATATATACACTATTTAATATGCAGATATTGCTTTTCTAGCTTTATTTAATATGGAGACTGCGCACTAACTCCATTTTCCTTGCAGAACATGTTTCTTTTTTTCTTTTTTGCTTTTCTACACTAGAAGTATGTGATGTGTGTTTGAAAAGAATATTGAATTTAGGGCATCTTCATCATCACTCATGAATAACCTTATTTGAAATCTGCAATGACCTAAAAATAACTATGATATCAAACATATAGGCATGTTGGTGAGAGTGGTGAAATAGGATTTAATGCGTGGTTCACTGATCCATATCTTCTAGAGGCTGGAGTTATTCTTAATTTT
This sequence comes from Crotalaria pallida, assembly GCA_037953625.1. NCBI lineage: Eukaryota > Viridiplantae > Streptophyta > Magnoliopsida > Fabales > Fabaceae > Crotalaria > Crotalaria pallida. The sequence goes on from CM075655.1 coordinate 112,313,416, forward strand.
ATAAACCTAATGGTTGGTACTATATATTCTTTGATACAGAGGCATTCTGGCTGCCATAGATGTTGTGGGCGACCATGCTTTGATCGGGGTAAGAATGCCTGCCCTAAATCATTTCCTATTCCCATGTGCTACTCCCTCCGGTCCTATATATAAGCATCTTTTGAAGACTTTTTTTTGGTCCTTAATATAAACCTCATTTTCAATTTCCAATAGCATTAATTACTTCTTTTCCACAAACACCCCTATTTACTCGACACTTTTTAGATTTCCAATAATAATTATAGGGGTACTTTTGAAAAAGTATACCAAATATTTACATTTTCAATACCACTAACAATATTAACTAACTTTCTTAAAGGGAGTGAAATTGGTCAAATGGTGCTTATATTAGGGACTGGAGGGAGTATTTAATTGTCAAACATTGTCCTTTTTTTTTAAATTGTTAGAGAAATTTTCGGAATTCTAAGCTATTTTAAGATTTTGTTGCACGACTCTTGATGCATTGATCTTAATGCAAGCAAATACTGCAGAACTCAACCAAAGAACTTTTCTGCAACTGAAAATTAGTCATTTACATTTTATTTTGCTTTCCTTGATTTGGATGTAGATCTTCTACTTCATTGGCTTTGGATTATTCTGCCTTGAAACACTGATCAGCATCTGGGTTATTCAGGTTTGATTGCGCTTTTTGATGTTTCAAATTATTTTAGGCACACAATCCCTTCATTTTATATGACATGATTTCCCTACCACTCTCTACCTGTTCACTTTTTATTTGGTTGCCATACAGCAAGTATACATGTACTTCCGTGGCAGTGGTAAGGCTGCTCAGATGAAGCAGGAGGCCGCACGGGGAGCACTGAGGGCTGCGATATGATAAATCATCTAGTGTACAACGGTAATATGGCTGCCTTGCGCATGGATCAACGTTGTAAATTACAAGCCACAGAAATTGTTTACAGAGATATTTTACTGAACATGAGTTTTGTTTACAGCTGTGTTTTCCCTCCCTTTTGTTTAGTATGCTACCTATTAATGTGATTTGTTATTGTATATTATAAGCATAGTGCTTTAGACATAACATTGGCTGGTAGAAACATGCTATAATTTAATTAAGTTGATTGACTTGATTCTCTACTACATAGTTTTGGTTCATCCTGTCTTATTTCAGAAACTAGTTCTGCAAAATCTTGAAGGACCATTGATTCTCGATGAGCTTGAGGGGATTAGATTTGCTATAGTGTATTCCCCTCTTCAAAGGAGTCATGCCTTAATAAATGTCATTCAGAATACTAAGTAATAATCATATCTCTTTTTATACATATAATGCTTAGTAATAGTAATTTCATGCTAACAAGCTGTGGTACCTAGCATCACCATCAAGAGAAGAGGGATTTCAAAGATACTGTACAAAGCAGAAAAAATAAGTAACACACAAACAAATATATGTATAAACAAGCAGGATTAATAGAAATAGTTTTAAAGGCAAGAAGAGCTCCAGCTAGCATCAACAGCATCAATGATCTTCTCATGCAATGTGGCTCCAGCACAAGCAATAACACCACGATCAAGGCCTTCCAAATATAAACCTTTTGAGAAGTCTAGGGGGTGCCCCCTAGCATCAGTTACCACTCCACCAGCTTCTTGTATGATGATAACCCCAGCAGCATGATCCCATATTTTCTCCTTGTAACTAGCCCTTGCAAACTTCATGAAAACCTCAGCATTCCCACATGCTATTGCTGCATATTTCAGCATGTTGTGTGCTCTGAACGGCCCTTTACTGCACACAAATGGTGAATGAGAGCTAACTTATAAAGCAAGAACTATACTAGTAAATTTATGTTGTCTATAGAGGTAAGAAGCCAGAGAGAATAACTAGTATTGAAATGGAATGAAATAAAAATGCACCTGAGACCAACACTTTGAGCCAGTCCTTTAGTAAAAGAGTGGCTTGAGTTGGCTTTCTCAACTGTCTCACAGAAAGTAGCCAATTCCGGATTATCAATGGAAGAGATAGAAACTTGTTTTGCATGGTTGGGCCACACAAACTTCTTATTAACATGGAGCAGTGGTTGCATCCAAGCCTTGCCACTACCCCTTTTAGCATAAATTACACAACCTTTGTTCCATGTATCAGAGGTTGGGGGAGTCAACATTGATATAATCCTATGATACTTTTGATGATAACTTAACCATTCCTTTCTCATTGGGTAGTTAGGAAAACCAAGAACTCCAAGCACAACTTCTCCATCCTCTATGAGTGATAGAGATAAAGCATATTGATCTCCCAAAGTACCATCAACGGAACCAAGTACCCAAAATGTTCCAGAAGGACCCCCAGCTGAATTGCAGTGACTAATGAGTTCAAGAACCTCTGAAGTTCCAAGAGCTGATTTAGGCTCCTGAACTCCAAATCTAGGTGCTTCAGCTACAAATTCATTCACTGTTTTAACCACAGCTTCTAATAGTTCAGATGCCTTGGAGAGAGTTTGAACATCTTCTTGTGCTATAATTGAGATATTTTCACTCCCTAAACACTGGGATAATATCCAGCTGACAATTGCTTTGACACTCCAACCTATTTAAATAGCATAATGAAAGGCACAATTTCAATCATGACTAAAAGTATATATATAAATTAACTTGCTGCAAGGAATAAATTGATCAGTTTTTTTTTTCCTCAAATTCCAGACTAATATGCATTAAACCATCATTTTTACCAAATTTGTAAGGAAATAGAGTATAAAGGAAGTGACTACTTCCATCTTGTCAAAGCTCTTTACTGTAGCCTAGAGTCCGAGGAAAGAAGAATTTGAAAGCCAGATGACTTTTACCAACCTTTTAGTTCCCTTTTAAGAAACATGAATTTATTAAAACCTATGAAACCTTCAAAATTAACGGTCACTTTTCTAGTCAATAATTTTTCGTTGACTTTAAAGCTTTTTAGAAGATAAGAAGTATTCTTTTTTCAAAAACTATATATAAACTTACAATTACAAAATTGATATTTTTTTTAGTGTATCCTGGTGTTTCGGATACGGTTAGCATTCCTCTTTTGTCACTTCTAATTTTTTAAACACCAAAGAAGTCAGTTGTCAACTGGTCACTCTTTCATAGGATACCTGTGCATCATAGGCACAAGTAGTTTGTGTTTGCTAAGGTCTCTGCAATTTCATGACACAGACACATTACTCCAAAAATTTTGCAATCTAACATAAAATTCCAACTTAAAAGTCCTTATAAACTCTTAGAGTGAGCCAGTTAAAAAAAAATAAAAACTCTTAGAGTGAGAAAATATATGTTGTTTTCGTAATATATGTCATGATTGTGTGTCATACATTCTGATTAGTCAATTAATATACATATAGAATAATTATTGATTCAATGTATGTTGTGATACAAGAGGAAGGTCCTATATATAGGACAAACACATAATTATAAAGATTAGATTACCCTTGATTAAATACCCTAATTACAATCTAATATATATTCTATCAATATGGTGGGGCCAAAGACGTTATTACCCCACATGGTAAAGATTATAGTTTATCCCATTAGCTTGCAAAAGAAATTTTTCTGAAAACAACCTAAATAACTACCCCTCTAACAATGAAGTTAGAGCCCAAAATAAAAATAACAAAACAATGAATTCTAATTCTAATAGAAACATTCACCTGCAACTGTGATTGGAGAATTGTCATCCTTGGATTGAACCTGATCATTAGACTTGGAAATCAAATTGTCTTCTTGCACTTTCTGACAGAGGAAGCATGCCATCTGCACTGCTCTCACAGCAACATCCAACTCTTTGGAATACTCATCTGGTTCTGAGACATGACCAAACATTTTCTTGTTCTCCTCCATCACAGATGAAGAATAATTTTTGTTCAATTTTGACACAAAACTAATGTGCTTTGTGAATTTGTGAGATGATTTATTATGGTTTAGTGTCAAGAAGCAAGAACCTTCTTCTTCTACATGGTTGAGTTTGAATCTATCACTTACACTACTCCCATGTTTCAATATTATACGAGGTATGTTAATGTTAGTAGCCAAGGTGTGACAATAATATAAAGTCATGTGAAGGACACAACAAGTTCTGCCTATGTGGTTATTGTTTAGTGGTCACTAATTGTGTGGATATATTTATTTTGTGACGTGGAAAGCAGAGAAGAGCAATTGGGATGTGGCCATGAGTGTGAGTGTGTAACACTGATCAGCCGAGATATGGAAGAGTTTAGCATCATAGTATCATTATTTATAGGACTAAAGTTTCATATAGCAAAAAGCATTTTTACTTCTTGTCCCTTTCATTATTGAGTGAGGTCTATTATTTCAATATTTAGAATGTTTATGATAGCGCCAAATTATACTCATATCGAATAATGATATTTAGATTAGTTGTAAAGAATAAATTATTTCAATACATGATTGCATACATAATCTAGTACAGTTTCAAAATATTTTATTTCATCCCGATGATATAGAAGAGTTACTTTTACATGTTGAGTTTATCACATATGAAATTTAAAATGTTAATCCTTTGAGAATCCCTTGTGATTTCAAAATAATTAACATTTTTTCTTCATAATAAAAACTTACAGTATTATCTACCAGTCGAGATTTGTTCATTTACTTAGAAAATGGAACGTATCTATACCCCCCAACAGGGAAGGTATCCATGGATGTTCGTTTTTGTTATTGATTTGATACAAAGTTGTGGTCCCTTGTTTAGAAATAAAGAAAGTGATTCTATTATATACCAAAAAAAGAAAGTGATTCTAGAGAGAAAATGCTAACAAATGTATTAAAGGTATTGTTTAAGCAAGTAAAAGAGTTATTTTTATTTGGAAAATGATGCATTTAATATATCGAGAAATGTTGAATTTAAGTTTCTAATATTGATCTACTTATTTTGGAGTGCTTAAACAATACCCTTGTGACACACGTTAGTATAACCCCTTAGAAATCTTAAAAAATAGTTTGTTTTTTTTTTAAAACTAATTTTTATTTTCGCGGAAAACATACCAGATAAATACTCGTTTAATACTAGATATGATTTCTTTGTATCAAAACAGATAATTTTCTAAAAAACTTAAGTGGACTTACTAGTCGATACTTTATACCGTACATCCTTAGCTTATGTGGTACTTGGTTGTTGATATGATTTTGAGGATATCTATCCTTGGAATATATATGTTGCATGGTTAAGCTGAACTTCATAATTGCTGGTTGATATAAAATATTTCTAAGAATATGGCTGATTTTTTTAAAACTATTTAAAAGAGATTAGTCTTGATAATCGGAATTTGAAAATTCATCTCAATAATGCTTATGTTTAAAATAAAATTAATTTTTGATTATTGGTTGGAAAACTTCTCTAATATACACTAAAAAAATACATTTTTCGTAATATAAGTCTTTTTTGTAATTTTTTTATTTTTATTTATAAGACCTCATTTTATTTTTCAATAACATTTATTTACTTATTTTCACAAGTATTTTTATTTATTCAATATTTTTTAAAATTCTAATAATAAATATAAAAGTAATTTTAAAAAATAATATCAAATATTTATATTTACAATACTACTAATAATGCTAACATATTTTTTAAAATGAACGTAAAATATCTCAAAATATCTTATATCAAGAGATGGTGGAAGAACTCAAAGGCCTTAATTAAAAGAGCAAGACAACTTTAATCTAGATAGTATTCATAAGGTGCAGGTGATGTATAATGTATTGCTCTTTAAGCACGGATATGACTAATGTACGTTCCAATAATGAAGAACGTAGATTATTCATGTCTTTAGTTCAGTTCCACAACTGTTTTTGTCCTCCTTTTGGGAGGAGAGAAGAATTGTTTTTCGTCTATATATACGCCATTATCTTGTGTAAGCTCTGAGTCATAATGAGCTCAGCAAGGGATATATCTCCTGAACTTTATTTTTCACTCATAAGATTAATCATAACTTCATCTTAATGATCACTCTCTATCTTAGCCGCAATTGGAAATGTAGCTAATCAATTAGCCAATTGGGTCAATAATTCTGGCTGATGACAAATAGATGATAGCCACAGCTGAAGCAGGGCGGTGGCGGAGTGAAAACTTATGAAGACATAAAGTAAAAGCAAGATTTTGATCTTGTTAGTGACACGTGTACAAGTTCTGATTATAATAATTGGTGATAGTCTGATAGAAGATGCCCAATCGGTGTTTAATCAATTGTGATATATTTTCATCTTAAATATATATACACACACACGATCTTAGCATATTAAATTAGTAAATTCATCAACCAATTATTAGATGATGAGTCCAAAATTAAACTCAAAACCTAATTCAAAAAAATAAATAAATAAATAAAAATTGGTATATGAACATGTATAAACTACACCTATTTGTAAATTAATTATTGAAGAGTGAAAGTATTTAATTTTTTTTACTTATGTCATCTATATGTGCAGCTAGACTGATAGTAGTAAAATAATATCATTAATATTTCTCTTTAATTTCACCTTTCTGATTCAAATCGTGATCTATCGTCTCTTTCAATTTGATTTAACAGATTATTGCGTGTACCTATCTTTATTTTTGTGCGTGTTTCCACTTGTGTGTACCTATCTCACAGTCTGAAAGAAAGAAATTAGACTTGTTAATTGTGCATTAATAACACGCATGAGTTTTACATGTTTCTTTCTTCTTTGAGAAATGAGTATAATGATTAAATGTATTAAGATGCGTGTGCGTTTGTATGAGTGTTTTTGTTTTAATAAACAAAAGAAGAAAAAAAAAACCAACGTAAAGAAAAATCATTTGATGCGTGCTGCCATGGACACATATGCATAATGGCATTTTGAAAAACACTTGGGATAATTTGGAAGATAATGGGATTGCTGATGGCGAGCGCTTAATTCTTAGAGAATTCATACCGGCCGGATGTCCTAGAAAATTTATGGACTATCCCTAATGAATCTCACTGGTGTGGAAAAATAAACTAAATCCTATCCTTTATTTATTTTTATCCATTATTTGGGATATTGATTATGGTAGAAATTAAAATAAAAACATTTTTTGTGATGCCAGAAGAGAAGAGAGAAACAACATCGTCCAAACTTAACATGCCACCGATTCTTGTTACTCCCTCCGCTCTATATATAAGTTCATTTTAAGATTTTTTTCCTTAATATAAGCCTCATTTTCAATTTTCAATGACATTAATTACTTCTTTTCTACAAACACCTTTATTTACTCAATACGTTTTAGATTCCCAATAATAATCATAGGGACAATTTTTAAAAAGTATACCAAATATTTACAATTCTAATACCACTAACAATATTAACTAAATTTCTTAAAGAATCTTATAATAAGGATTAGAGGGAATAATATTTTTAAGGCTTAAAAATATTTTAAAAAAGGGAAGAAGTGAGAAGTCATATTATCGTATATGCATATAATGACTTTTCAGTTCTCACCGGTAAGTTTCTTTGAAGCCCAGTTGAGACATGAGAGGTTGGTTACGTATAAACCAACTTCTCAATGTGTCTTTTTTTCTTTTATATTTTATTTAATTTTTTTTATAAATTTTTTTTTAAAAAAAATAAACCATGAAAACATACCTTTTTAAGAGAATGGGATAATATGTGAGGTTCATTTTAAAGACAAAAATTAATTTATGAATGTAAAAAAAATATAAAATTTGACCTTAAAATATAAAAAATTGTAAAAAATAATAAAATAATAGATGAGATCCATTTAGGAACAAATTACTTATTCACGGGTGTGGATACTCTTATTCTTAGATATTAGTGTGTAAAATTCTGTGTAAAATTCTTTCATGACATGAAGCATATGGAAGTATGATCTCATAGATTACCTTGCATGTTCCTTGTATATTGACAATTGAGATTTGAGAGCCGCAAAAGTGCCGCAAAAGTTGTATTTCTCTTATTGAAAAAATTTATATTCAATAAGAAAAGGGGTTAATGTTGTTTGTATAATTGAAAATATAAATATTTAATATACTTTTTCAAAATTATATTTATAATTTTTATTGAGATTCTAGAAAATGTTGAATTAATAAAGATGTTTTCGATAAAAATTAATAAATATTTTTGAAAAATAGAATAAAGTGTTACAAATAGAATCAAAAAATTTTTTTTCCTAAAAGGATCTTACATATAGGATCGTTTGAGGGAGTATAAATTTTTTATATTTATAAAATTTTATTTTACTTTTTAATAATATTTAATTATTTTTTTATAAACACTTTTATTTACTTGATATTAGAGTTTTAATAATAATTACTAACGGGGTTTGGTTCAGTTGGTGTAAGGCCCCAACTGAAATCTTGGGAATGGGATACAGGTGCTAGTAGTCCCGTGTTCGATTCCCACTAAAAACATCCCGCTGGGAGAGCCAGCTACGCAACTCGCTCCGGATTAGTCTCAAGGGTTCCCTGGTATTAAGAGTACTCACGGGGATATCGGTGGTTTCGCAAGGAATACGGACAAAAAAAAAAAAGAGTTCTAATAATAATTATAAAAATAATTTTTGAAAATATATATCTAATATTTACATTTTCAATACACTAAATCCATTATTATAGTATAAGTATTTCGAAAAACTAAATCCATTATTCTCAAATTGCTAAATATCTAATGTCAATATAAAGTTAATTTATTTAGCTCATTATCTTCAACACTGTTGATCTTAAAAAAATTCACATTAAAAATAGATTTTGCATATAATTGTCCTTGGAGCAATTCTTATGGTTAAAAAAACCTTCAAGAAGGTTATGCTAACTGGTGCTCTAAAGGTGTTGGTTAAGAAATATTTTTTTTGTTTTATTATAAGGCATAAATATTTGAAAAATGATTAATCAATTTACAAAATTAATTTACAAATAGGCTTACATTATAAAGGAAGTAACATATGTCACTTGTTTATTATTGATTGGTTAACAAGTGACACATGTCACTTTTTTATGATGTAGGTTTGTTTGTAGGTTGATTTATCATAATTCTGTACACTTAATTGAATCACACATATGAATAAAATTAGTTACTTATATTGATTTTGGAAGGAGATACTATAACATTATAATTTTACCTCCAAAATTTCTTTAGAAAATTCATAATCATTAATGAACCACAAAAAAATCATACTGCAGATAGTTTAAGCATTTAATAAAAACAAATAAGAGGAAAATAATAAATGATGCATAAAAAAATATAAAATGATTTATATTATGACAAAAAGATCTTCTAGAAAATGAATAAAAAATGCATGCTAGTATTGGAAAACAAAACCTATCGTTTCTAGATGCAATTAAATCCGCAATTTCCTAAATAAAATAAGCATTTTTAGTTTCTTAACCAATATCCCTAAAAACATTTGTTAACCTTTTATATAAGGATTTTCCCTTGGTACCTTATGAAAATAAATGGTTGTTGTACCCTTTCCAAGGTGATTGAACAAGAGACCAAGGTAGAGATGGTCATTCGAGCTACCCAAACCCGGCCCACTTCGGGCTCGGACCATAATCGGATCGGGCTAAAAAGGTCCGACTAAAAATCGGGCTTCTAAAATCATGTCTTAACTTGTTCTATGCGGGTAGCGGGCTTATATGGGCCTGCCCAGTAACCTCTTTATTTTTTTTACAAATGAATTTTTTTGGAACCAAAAATTTCTTGAAGTATCACTGTAATGTATGCATATGCATTGCAAAATACAAAATAGTAGTGATTAGCCGGTGAAAAAGATATGCAGATAGCCGCTGAAATGAAAATAGTAATTGCCTTGTTGTTCCTTGCTACAGTATTTGCTAAATTGCTGCTGCAATGAAGGAGTGAACTCTGTGTCACGTAGAAGCTAAGAAGCTAATAGGGGTGCTAAGCTTTAAGGCTTAAGCCTTAGTGATCTGGTGGGCCTTGGCTAAATGGGCCTTTTTTTTTCCAACCATTGCGCTGCACAACAAAAGTAGCGGTTTAAATTAGAAAAAAAAATTAATCGGGCCGCTGGACCGGGCCGGATTAGCCTAGTTCAGACTCGGATGCAGCTCATGTTTTTGCGGGCCGGGCTAAAAGGCCCGGATATATTTCGAGTTCAAATTTTGTTATCTAAACCCGGATATAATGCGGGTAGGACCGAACCGTTCTGCCGGCTCTAGACCAAGGCGCTCCCATAATAGTTGGGAAGTTCTTTTCCGATTTATAAAATATGTGTGAAAGGTACCAAGTTTGGGATATGATTTTAGGACAAATGATCTTGATTTGCTGCTTCTTGACCAAGGTGCTCCCACTTTGTCTTTCCAAAATTCGTCCCAGCCCTCAAGTAATATACCATGCATGTAGAAACACAGGAGCAATTGAAGTGACAACTTCAAACTCATGTAGAAGTTGCAAGTTCCTGCTTCTTGTCACTAAACTCAATCAACAATCTAGGAAGGGTTGAAAAGAATCCACACTATCAAGTGCACCAAGCTAGCTAGTGCATAGTGCAATCACTGTTCACAATCAGACTAAATAAGTAGGCTAAAAGACCCCAAAAAAAAAGACCTTCACATACATTGAAGAACTATAGGGTATAGATGAACAACACAACAAAAAAAAAACGCATAAATTAAACAAGGTTGGTGCAAAAAAGCAAAGCCAATCCCAAAACAAAATGAAGAAGCAGCCAAAGAGGGTAACAACCAAATCTCACGTGTGATGGAACAAGATCCACCTCAAATTTCATCTCTAATGAGCTTAAAGACAGAAAAATGATGATTTAGAGATGGATGGATTTTGTGTTGTTGTCTCTAAAACTAATTTTTCTAGTAATGGTGGAGGAGCAGCAAAAACACACCATGACAAAAGCACCACAAAGCTTGTTGCAACAAAACAAATTAAACAAAGGATCCAAGCCATTACCAAATAGCTAGGTGAGTTTCGAAATTCCCTTAGAGGGACCACTGGATAGCCAAACCCACTCACAATGATACAAATATATTATTGTCCCATATGTTATCCATATGTATTATCCAATAATAGAAGTTTTGCTATAACAGTTAACCAACCATTAAAGGTTGGACTTTAATGTTATAAGATTATTCTTGATCTTCAGTAAGTTATCCAGCTCTTTCACAAACCTCTCCATGGCTTCTGTTGGTAGACAAATTAGAACAGCTCTACCTTGCTCACCTTCAAAGTTGGTATAGGCATTAAAAATAGCCGACTTAAAATAATAACTATGAGGTACCCCAGCATACATAGCCTTCCCCCACCCGAAGTCTACATCTTTGTACCCAACATTTGTTATATCTGACACCTCTAAAGACATTGCCCTTGTAAAGAATTATGTAGGTCTTCCATTGATCACCAATAGGTCTATTACAGAGCGAACATACTCCTCAGTTGCTTCGTTTCTTGCTTTCTTTACCAACTCTAAGGCTTACCCTAGAGGCTGATTGCAAAGCTCTCCTACAGTAGTAACCACTGCTGGAGACACAATAGTGTTGCCATAATAACCATTACGCAATGAAAGGTTGGATTTACAAAGTCCATAACATGCATTAACAATGTACAAGAAACGAACTTCTTCATTTGGTTCCCATTGTAAGGCGATTGTGTGGCAACGCCAAATGAATGCACTGAGGACATCAGATGAAGTGGATGATTGTGCAAGGTGAGGGGGTGGAAGATAACGAATTGTAGCTATCTCATTTGGACCAAAGAAGAAGGAATGACTATATAGTGTGGAGGTGCTTTCCTTCTCAAGTGGTTGGTTGAATTCGCTATGAATGCTTGTAATTCTTGGTGGATTTCTTGCACATAGCATCTCCCTATGCCACACGGGGAGAATGGAGGGCTTCGATGCCCCACAAGCTATTTCTGCCAAGCCCTTCATGAATTGACAATTCCCCTGAGCATCACCCATAGTATGATTTTGACAAAATACAATGATGAAACCACCACACCTGAGATGTGTTACCTGTCATTTATAGTTTTATACAATGTTGTACTAATCACACTTATGCTTTCAATGGTTATATATGAAAAAAAAAAAGAAAAGAAAATAAAGTAAAGCTTATAAAGATCTCCTAAACTCTTTTTTCTCCAAATAGGCACCATGAACTATTTTTTTCCTAATTATCCCTTACAACACTTCATATTTTAGTAAAAAATATGCCCCTCTGATCCCTTGATTGCTTTTTCCTAACCATTGATTTTGTTTGATCATAGCCATTCACTATTCATAATTCATTTTTTCCTTATCTTTTTTTTAAAATGGTTTTTTTCTTATTTATTAATAAACAATACGTGTTAAAAAAATAGTACAAATGCTATAACCAGAAAATCAACTCAAAACTCTACAAGTTTCTTTATTCAAAAATGTTAATGATGATATATTCGGTGCATTGAAACAAATTCCCATGCTTATATTGCAAAATTTATTTTAAATTCTAACTATTTTATAAAATAAAACACAACCTTACCTTCAATTTTAGTCTAATGGTGAACCGTGAAGAGTGTCGTAGAAAAACATAAATCATTTAAGAGATACACATGAATAAATTAATAGAATAAAAACGACTTGTTTTGCTAATATATGAATTTATGGGTCATTTAGGATGAAAAAATAGATCATGATGCTAATAGGAGGTTGGGCCATTTTGCCGGCTCTACTATTAAGGCCCAATAACCTATCAGTTATCACAAACATATACATACATACATACATACATTGAACCAACGACATTTCCCCTCTTTCTAGAATGATCGATCGATCCCAAAACACACTCTCTCTTTCTCTGATGACCAATGGCTCTTCCTAACAACAGCGATGTGCCTGATGATCTGATTGCCAATATACTTGTGAGGCTGCCGGTGAAGTCTCTTCTGCGATTCAAATGTGTCGAAAGGCGTTGGGATGCTTTGTTCCAAACTCCCACTTTCATCAACGACCACCACACCCTCATGCAAATTCGCCGCAAGGAAGAGAATGAGGAACTTCTCATGCTCTGCCATGACGGTAACCGCATCACACTCATCTCCGAATCCCAACCATATGAGGAGGTTCAGATGGAACACCTCTTTCCAGAATTTGACTCATGCACCTCCTTCAATCAACATGTGGTAGATGTTTACCTCTACGGTCACTGCAAGGGCTTATTCTGTGTTTATTCTGTGGTAGATGTTGTAGATGCATATTATCAAGAACATAAGTTACTTTTGTGGAATCCTGCCACCAGAGAGGTTAAGGTTCTCCCTCCTACTTCTCACGGCCCTACCCTTAACGATTTCTACTTATCCCTTCGCGGTTTCGGCTTTGATCCTAACTCCGATGAGTTTGAGCCCAAGGTTGTGTGGCTCAGTATTGAGTCTGAGCTTCCTCCCTCCCCTGAGATATATAGTATTAAAACCAATTCATGGACTCTTCTCCCTAATCACAATATCACTACATGCACTTCTCCCCACCAAGCTGAAAATTATTTTATTAACGGGGTTTGTTACTGGTTGAACGTTGTAAAGGAAAGGGACGAGCCTGACAGCGCTCAACGTCAAATACTTTCCTTTGACTTTCGCAACAATCAATTCCGCAAAATGAAGCCGCCGCCACCATGCCCAGTTGAAGAAGGTTATTATATTGTTGAATTTATTACTGAGGTCAATGATTTTGTTGCCTATGTTGCAAACCATCGGAGTCTTGATGATGATTATTATAGAATTTATATGTGGATTTTGGAACAAGATAGCAGCTGGACTAAAATGTATAACCTTGGTCCCTTTGATGGCTGCAGCCTTTTAATTTATGCTACTTGGAAAGATGGTCCTGAATTTCTAGGAGAAGAATTGGGAGAAGAGTTTGAAGAAGGTAGTTTGGAATCATATAGCTCTCAAGGCCAGCTTGTGCACCGTTTCCAATACCCAGGTGGTGGGTACATAAAAATTCGTAAGTATGTGGAGAGCATAGCTCCCTTATCTTTCTAGCTAGGAATTATAGAAGGATGGCCAATAATAATATATTTATCTCTATGTCTACATTATTTTACAAATACCAGACTTTGGTGAGGCTGCTTTGGTGACATTTTGATTAGATAATGTTTATGTTGATTTCATGGAAATGAATAGACATGTTTTTTTATGCAACTTAAATTTCAATGATCATTCATGTGTTTTCGTCTTCGCATTATAGCTAACTTTCCGAAAAATGCATAATGCTCAATCTTTATTGATTTATGTGAATGCAAAATATAAAGGAACAAGGTTGATTTCTGTTTTTTGTATTAGATGTGTTTGAGCCAGGTATTAAACCTGTTTAATTGTTCTCAAAAAACATGTCACCGGACAACTAGCATAGGCTAACAATCAGTTACACTATCAAAATGTGTCGATACTTTGTTCCGTCAACTGACATATATGATAAAAATAATGTAATATATCAATATTGAGGTGGGCGCCAATCCCAAATATATATATCGTGTTCACAAGAGAGGTATGATTGTGGTACTCATGCTTGTCCCTTGGATTTATGTCTTACGCATACTTCTTTTTTTTTTTCCTGTTGTACTTGCTCTCGATGTAGGGCCTAGTTCTTTGGCACACTCTTAATTATATTTAATTTCCACATTGTACTAAAAACTAATTATTCTTGGCAATGATGACTATTTAGAGATGGATGGATTTTGTGTTGTTGTCTCTAAAACTAATTTTTCTAGTAATGGTGGAGGAGCAGCAAAAACACACCATGACAAAAGCACCACAAAGCTTGTTGCAACAAAACAAATTAAACAAAGGATCCAAGCCATTACCAAATAGCTAGGTGAGTTTCGAAATTCCCTTAGAAGGACCACTGGCTAGCCAAACCCACTCACAATGATACAAATATATTATTGTCCCATATGTTATCCATATGTATTATCCAATAATAGAAGTTTTCCTATATATAACAGTTAACCAACCATTAAAGGTTGGACTTTAATGTTATAAGATTATTCTTGATCTTCAGTAAGTTATCCAGCTCTTTCATAAACCTCTCCATGGCTTCTGTTGGTAGGCAAATTAGAACAGCTCTACCTTGCTCACCTTGAGAGTTGGTATAGGGATTAAAAATAGCCGACTTAAAATAATAACTATGAGGTACCCCAGCATACATAGCCTTCCCCCACCCAAAGTCTACATCTTTGTACCCAACATTTGTTATATCTGACACCTCTAAAGACATTGCCCTAGTAGAGAAGTATGTAGGTCTTCCATTGATCACCAATAGGTCTATTACAGAGCGAACATACTCCTCAGTTGCTACGTTTCTTGCTTTCTTTACCAACTCTAAGGCATACCCTAGAGGCTGATTGCAAAGCTCTCCTACAGTAGTAACCACTGCTGGAGACACAATAGTGTTGCCATAATAACCATTAGGCAATGAAAGGTTGGATTTACAAAGTCCATAACGTGCATTAACAATGTACAAGAAACGAACTTCTTCATTTGGTTCCCATTGTAAGGCGATTGTGTGGCAACGCCAAATGAATGCACTGAGGACCTCAGATGAAGTGGATGATTGTGCATGGTGAGGGGGTAGAAGATGACGAATTGTAGCTATCTCATTTGGACCAAAGAAGAAGGAACGACTATGTAGTGTGGAGGTGCTTTCCTTCTCAAGTGGTTGGTTGAATTCGTTATGAATGCATGTAATTCTTGGTGGATCTCTTGCACATAGCATCTCCCTATGCCACACGGGGAGAATGGAGGGCTTCGATGCCCCACAAGCTATTTCTGCCAAGCCCTTCATGAATTGACAATTTCCCTGAGCATCACCCATAGTATGATTTTGACGAATTATAATGATGAAACCACCACACTTGAGACGTGTTACCTGTC
Source organism: Crotalaria pallida (assembly GCA_037953625.1). Classification (NCBI taxonomy): domain Eukaryota; kingdom Viridiplantae; phylum Streptophyta; class Magnoliopsida; order Fabales; family Fabaceae; genus Crotalaria; species Crotalaria pallida. The sequence goes on from CM075655.1 coordinate 112,329,292, forward strand.
ATTTATACAATGTTGTACTAATCACACTTATGCTTTCAATGGTTATGTATATAAAATAAAAAGAAAAAGAAAATAAAGTAAAGTATATACAAATCTCCTAAACTCTTTTTTTTTTCAAATAGGCACCATGAACTATTTTTTTTCCTAATTATCCCTTATAATAACATACACTTCATATTTTAGTAAAAAATAGGCCCCTCTGATCCCTTAATTGTTTTTTCCTAACCATTGATTTTGTTTGATTATAGCCATTCACCATTCATAATTCATTTTTTCCTTATTTTTTTTAAATGTTTTTTTCTTAATTATTAATAAACAATACGTGTTAAAAAAACAGTACAGATGCTATAACCAGAAAATCAACTCAAAACTCTACAAGTTTCTTTATTCAAAAATGTTACTCTCTCCGTTTCATATCTTTTGTCCTTTTAGCCTTTTTTCTTTGTTTGATATCTTTTGTCCTTTTACAATTCCAATACATAAACATATTTTTCTTTCCAATTCTAACCTTTATTCAATCATTTCATTATCTCCTCATTAATTCTACTTTTATCATCTCTCTCATCTCTAAACAACTATACATTAATTAATGGACACACTTACTAATAAACATTAAATACTACTATAATTTTCAATAAAGATTGATAGGGGCATTTTGGACAAACTATACATAATACTTACAATAATCAACACTTTCTTAATCTATGTGTCCAAATCCAAAAGGACAAAAGATATGAAACGGAGCGAGTAATGATGATATATCGGTGCATTGAAACAAATTCCCATGCTTATATTGCAAAAGTTATTTTAAATTCTAACTATTTTATAAAATAAAACACAACATTGCCTTCAATTTTAGTCTAATGGTGAACCGTGAAGAGTGTCGTAGAAAAAAATAAATCATTTAAGAGATACACATGAATAAATTAATAGAAGAAAAGCGACTTGTTTTGCTAATATATGAATATTAAGGGTCATTTAGGATGAAAAAAATAGATCATGATGCCTATTTGCAAAAGGCACAAAGATTAAGGGTGTTTATAAACTTTTCCCAAAAAAAAAAAAGTTTTTCGCCAACTAAATTAAACTAACTAAACTTCACCTATTGATAAGTACCAATTTTAACTAAACATTGATTATAATTTGAGGCACTTATCATACTTAATTTTATAAAATTCTGAGAAAAATCCCTAATTTTATAATAATTACATTTACCTGCTTAATTGCGAAAGGTAAATTACATTGGAATATGTTTGACTCTGGAATTGCTCATTTTATTGGATAAATCCAAGTTGGGTTCTGTTCGGCAACACGAGCTAGGAGCTTTTAGATTCAGTCAATAAGCTACTAGTCCCGTTCGGTGAACACAAATTAGAAGGAGCTTGTAGCTTTTGAAAGCTAGCTTTTAGAAAGTTACTTGAAGTAGCTTTCTAGAAACTAAACTAGCTTTCAATAATTCATATACCAATTATATCCTCAAACAAAATTCAAAATTATTTTACTACCCTTTAATTAATTATTAATTATAATTTAATAATTTTGTTATAATTAATTAATTAACTATATAATTAATAAATTAAGGAAAAAATGAATTTAATTAAGGCTTAATTAATTATAATTTAATAATTTTTATATTTTATTTATTAATTAATTAATTAACTATCTATTTAATAAATAAAGAAAAAAATTTGAAAAAATGAAAATAATAAAATATTGCATGTTCTTTTTGGTCATTTAATAACTTTTAGCTACTTTAAAAGCTAATTTTGCCGAACAACACTATTTTAAATAGTCAGCTAAACAGCTATAAGCTCTCAGCTACAACCTCACAGCTCCTAGGTAGCTTAACAACTACAAGCTAGAAGCTCATAGCTACAAGTTACAAGCTCATAGCTACAAGATAGTTTTGCCGAACAGATCCTTGATCAAATTGAGGAAAAATTACCACATCTATATGGTTAATTTTCATGGTAAAAACAAATGTATATTCAAGTGAATTAATTGGAAAATCAAGGCAAGAGCAACTTGCACCATTGGAGGACAAAAGAAAGCTCAAATCTGAGCTAATTTCGGTGCATTGGACTTGAAGACGCAAATCAAATTTCGAAAATATTGGTAAAAAACATATCATGTGATTTTTCACTATTAGAAAAGTCTGATTTATAGATGATTTTTAGAGATGGAATTTGCAATCAGAGACGGAATCCTTATAAAATTTTCAATCATTGCATTATAAAAATTAGAGACGGATAAATGCAAAGACAGAGTAAATCCGTCTCTAAAATAAAAATCAGTTAGAGATGGACATTCCGATCTCAGAAATTTACGAAAAAAAAAGAAAAGAGAAAGAAGAAACACTTTCGTTTCATTTTCGTTGTTGTTAGAGACGAAATAGTTCCGTCTCAAAAATCAAAATAAGTTAGAGACGAACAGAATATTTTTAGTTGTTTCTAAAATTTGTCGTATTATTACTATTAAATATTATCAAAATTATATTGCACTCCATATGTGATGTTTTGTTTGATACAATGGAATATAATTTTAAAAAAAATATTTAAAAATAATTAGATTGGTTACCTGGAAGTTTTTTTGAACTTGACGATGATGGTTTTGGTTTCACGTTTTCATATCCTCTCTCGCTCCTTAAACTCCCACCCGAATCGCTCCGCTCTTAATGGGTATGGGGATGGTATTATTGAAACTAGGGGTGTAATGGGACAGTTGGGTTGGTTTTGACGAGGTTTAGCACCCGACCCAACCAAAATAAATTGGGTTGGGTTGGGTTATTCTCAATTTGAGTGTTAAAACCGACCCAACCCAACCCATAAATTTCGGGTTGGGTTAAGTGATTGTGTTTATGTATTTTGATTTTTATAAAATAAAAAAATATAAAATTTACTTAAATATAAAATTAAAATTAAAAATAAAACAAAAACAAAAATCATATAAATAAGTAATTAAATATTATCCGAATTAACCAAATTACATAATTGTGAATCAAATTATCCATAAATTATACAATTACACAATTTAACATTAAATCATGATAAATTAAGCATAACATATATTAAAAATAAATAAATAAATAAAATATATTTATATCAGCGGGTTGGATTGGGTTGATTAGTTTTTAAAATAATAAACCCATGACCCAACCCATATTTGATCAGGTTAAAAAAAAAACCAATCCAACCCGTTAAACCGACTCAATCCATCAAATATGGGTTGAGTTGATTGGATTCGCGGGTCAATTCTATCTCACTTACACCCTTAACTGAAATCCACCCCAAACCCAACCCATTGTCATGCATACTTTTGACTCCTTAAACACAATCTTAAAATCCGAAGAAAATAAAATCCATTCATTCGAGACAAGCAATTGTATAATATAAGATTAATTAATTTTTGAGTAAACTACCAATTTAGTCCTTGATGATTTTTAACCGTACCAATTTAGTTTCAAAAAATTTTAATGTCAAGATTTTCGGATGTATCAATTTGGTCCATAAATATTTTTTCCATACCAATTGGGTCCCTCAAGATTTTCTTTCATACCAACTTGGTCCCTCATATTTTAAGGACCAAATTGGCATATCTGAAATCTTGAGGGACCAAATTGGTACATTTGAGTTCGAGAAACTAAATATATATTTATAAATTTTCAAGGACTAAATTAATACAATAAAAAAACCATAGACTAAAATTAGTACTTCACTCTTAATTTTTACTTGAAATATACATTATTTTTCTCACTTTCAATTGTATTGGAACTTGTGAAATGAGTTTTTTTTTTATTATTTATACTTGGCTTGAGTCATATGCTAACAATACTTTCATTTTGTTTGGTTTGAGGGATTTCAAGTAAAGAGAAAATAGGAATTTCTATTGTTTGGTTAGGTAGAAAAAATAAAAAGAGGGAAAAGAATTAGTAGGACCCATGGGAATGGGTAGAAAACTAGAAGGAACGTGCCCGAATGCAAAAAAAAAGAAAAAAAAAAAAAAAAAGGCATTACGGAGGAGGCTTATGCATATAAGCAAAGTCATATATGCATATTGAAGAAAGCCAGCAACAATAACCATAGTAGTCCTTATTTTGCACTATTTTGTTGCTTTTATTTTATACTAGCAAGTAAAATTGTGCTCTGTTTTGTTCAGTTTTATGTCTCTTTTTTTCTTTGAATTGTGATGCAGTGTTTTTTTTTTACATTTTGTATTAGAATTTTTATTATGTAACAAAAAATTGAATTAATAATGAAGAAATCTTTAGTATTTTTGATATGTACACATGTGACAAAGAAAAAAATATATTTATTTTTATTATGTAAAAAGGTACTATATATTTATCTTTTTGACAAATTTGTTATTTTTTTTCCTTCTCACTTTTCTCTCCAATCAAATAAAAAAGAAAAAACACAATTTTTCTCTCTCATTATCTCTTCACATTTTCTCTCATATCAAACAACTACAAAATCTATTTATTTTCTTACTATAATTTCTTTTCCCTGTTATTGTCTTTCATGGAACCAAACAGAGTATTAAGAAAGTTACCTTATAAAAAAAATGATTTGTCTAATGTGTTAAGATATAACATTTTTAGGTTTTTTACCATAAAAAGTCCTACATGTGTCTCTAAATATAAAATTTTTTAATATTTTTATTTTGTTTCTATTTATACGATAGTTATATCAATTTTCAATAATCATTAATTATTTCTTTTTACAAAGATTCATATTTATTTAACATTTTTTAGATTCAATTCCCAATAATATTAACAAGGCTAATTTTAAAAAACACACATCAAATGTTCACATTTCTAATACCAATTACTAAATTAATCAACTTTTTTAATGAACGTGGGTATCAGATGCAGCAACAGAGAAGATCTCCACACAAAGATATAGATAGGATGAATTACCTGAATACATAGTAGTGGGCAATTAATCATCTGATCTGAGTCAGGAACATTGTAAATGAGCTCATCCATGCATGGGAATGGAGGCATAAGATCTTTGCCAAATTGGTCAAGCGTAACATCTGCATCAGCCTCAATGAAAAGAACACCCTCACCGGTACAATCTACCATTAATTTGCCATTAGGAGCTTCTCTGAGCCTTCCAGCGAATGGATAGTAAAACACAAGTAATTTTGCGAGTGCTTGCCTAATAATTTCAACCGGGTCTTTCCCGGCCATTGAAGCCTTGTAACGGTAGAAAAATATCATTGAAAAATGGGAACGTAAAGCTCCTTGGTCATCTAAGTCAGAAAGGAACTTAAGCTCACGTGGAGTAGGGACTGCTGGAGCCACTAGCTCAGGTGGGCACCTATTCGCTTTAAACACTAGAGATGAAGGAACGTGGAGAGCCATATATCCGTTTGTTTGTTTTTTTATATCTTCTAGTATTTAGTTATGAATGTATTACCTTTGCAATTTAACTTGTTTTGTAGTACTCCCTCCTGTCGTGTGTGTGTCTATATAAATAAATAAATATAAGCACTTTTTGAAGATTTTTTTTCCTTAATATAAAACTTATTTCCAATTTTTAATAGCATTAATAATATCATTAATTATTTCTTTTCCGCAAACAATTTTATTTACTCAACATTTTTTAGATTTCCAATAATAATAATTATAGGGGTACTTTTGAAAATGTATATCAAATATTTACATTTTCAATACCACTAACAATCTTAACTAACTTTCTTAAATAGAGTGAAATTGGTCAAATTTTGCTTGTATTAAAGACCGGAAAAAATATTATTCTAAATAAGGGTCGTCTCGAAAAATTAACGGTACTTGAAAATATGAGTGAATATCGTGGGAAACCAAAAATTTCTAAACAAAGCTATGCAGTGAAGATAAAGGCCAAAATTAATGAATGCATAGGCTGGCCACTCAGCTATAATAATTAGCCAAAAATTGTTGAATGGTTTTCTGCTACTGCTGTATTGAAATTTCAAGTTTATTCTGCTGTTGTATCTGCCAAAGACCAATGTGGTTGCCCAGTTCACTGCCACGTAGAACCTGTTCCTCCAGCTTCCTACACGTGTAAGATATGCAGACCGCCATATAAACCAGCTAACAAAACCAGCAAGTGATAACCCCTTTGCATCCTACACATATTATGTAACACAAAGTCATAAGCTATTTGAGTTTGCTAAATTTCATTTCCATAAATATAAACACCAAACTAGAAGTATATTATATGAAGCGATGAAGCGAAGTTTGGAAGAGCTTATAATATAGTATATTCTATCTCAGAAATAAAAGAGAATGGATGAGATTCGGGAGAAAGAGGATGTAATATTGTTAGACTACAAGATAGTAGTAATATTTACTGAACAAATACAGAATAAGACAGATACTAATGACAAGAGCAAAACATCAAGCTGCTAAACATCATGAAACTTAATTAATCAAATTATATCACTAATTAGTCCTAAATCAAAACTAGTCATATCTTTAGCAATTTATTTAAGCTTATGAGAACATGTTACATGTTAGTTCTTCATTTTGCCTATCAAATTTTGTTTTAACAAGTTTATAAGAGAAGTTTATAGAAATAAGTATTTCCTCAAGTGATAACTTGCCAAAAACAAAGTCAACGAAGGCTCTAGCTCTAGGCTTGTTCATAGCTTCTTTTAAAATTAAGGTGTTACTAATTAGTGTTTTTTGGGTATTTATTAAAAAATACAAAATAAATAAACAAATGTTAAAAAATTAAATTTAACAATGTTCGATATATTAAACTTATCATTTTCAATACAAAATAACTACTCCTACTTGCCTAAATAATGTTCTAAGAACATTGGTTAATATTTTCCTTAAAATTAAGTTAGTGAGTGCTATTGAATCCTTTTATTAATAGGTAAGTTTTGTTAAGAAACCAAATACTCTTTTCAATCATAAATATAAGTTTTTTTTAATTAAATTAAAAATATTTTTTATATAAAAATTAGTTAATATTGAATCTAAAAAAATTAGTTTTTTTTTAAAATTATCTTTATAATTAATTTTGAATCTAAAAAATGTTGAGTAAATAAAAATGTTTATAAAAAATTAATTAATATTATTGAAAATTGAAAAAAAAATACTTATATTAAGAATAAAAAAATCCAAAAGGAGTTTAGATTTAAAGAAAATGACACTTTATTTAATTTAGAGAAAATGGTATATGCATCACCAATGTTCCACCGTCGTCAGAATATTACCCACCATTAACAAGTTAGTGCACATATATTAAAATCTTTAATTTATCTTATTATAATGGTCAATCATGCAACCATTCTTCCCGTAAGTTATTGAAAAGCGAGAGCACGCGAAGAAGGATGCAAATTATATAATGGCCTGAGAAGATGAGCGCAGTGCACGATTTTTTCCCTTAAATTATTAAGGGTTCTTTTAACCTCACATGAAAATAATTACTCCTTCCGTTTTAACGTTGATAAAAAATGATAAATTTTTTTGTCCTAAATTAAAATTAAAATGATTAATGAAAAAAATTTAAAATGTGTAAATTTCGAATTGTGATTGGTTGATCAATGCAAAATATATTATATTAATTGTTTGATAATTGGTTGACGTATTATCCAAGTCATTACATGCATATTTTTTTAATTTTTTTACTTTTACAAAATTTTTTTTTAGGTACCCACCCGATTTCCCATGTACTACCTAGGTACATCCGGATGGATCCGACCCCGATCGCGTGTCAGGCTATTAGAGGTGAGTCTCCCAACATGAATTTTCTGCATCCACAAGGAATTAAACTCTTTTTACAAATTTTTACCATCCTTATAAAACTAAGAAAATATATATTTTTTTTCAATTCTAAAAAAATGATATTTTAAATTTTTTTAAAGTTATCATTTCTTATAAAATAGATTCAATTAAGAATGTTCATCCTCATTTAAGAAATTCCAATTATTAATAGGCCGACCAACTACTTTTTCAAAACTTATTATAAGTCTTATTATAAGTCATATTCTAGAATTTTTTTCTTAATTATAGTTACTTTATATTTTCTATTCCTCATTTATTATTTTTTCTCTTTTTTGTCCTTATTAAATGCTTTGACTATCTATATATTTTTTGTTATTCATTAATGAGTGTGAATTTTCCAAGAAACGTTGAGAGGGTAAAATTGTAATTTTATAATATATTCTCATATAATTCATAAAATTAACTATTTCCCTTGATATGTATAATTCGATTAAATATGCTCTATACTAAGAATTAGAGGGAGTAATAATATAGTGTTGCTTTGAAAAAATTATTAATTAATCCTCCTTGAAATTTCAAATGATACTTATATTAAGGACAAAAAAAAAATCTTGAGATGGAGATTATATATAAGACAGGAAGAATTAAATTTTAAACTTCAAATAATTTAGCAAGATAATTTAAATATTTACATTCAATATTATAGTATGATAATTTGGATATTAATAATAATTTTTGTAATAAAAAAGTTTAATTAGGATTATGCCCGCGCATTGTGCAGGTGCAAGTACTAGTAATTTAACATGGAGAAAGGATAAACCAACTTATTTTTTTTTCCAATTTTAACACTTCATTTAACCATTTCTTCTATTACTCATTAATTCTACTTTTATTTTCTCTCATCCGTAAACCATTATACATTAATTAGTGAACACTAGCTCTTTCTATTAAAAATTAAATACTGCTACAATTCTCAATAAGTATTAAATAAGGACATTTTAGACAAAACATATATAAAACTTATAATAACCAACACTATTTTAATATGTGTAGATTAGCCTAAAAAGCCAAAAAATTTGAAATGGAGGGAATAGAATATATATGCCTACAAAAATAAACAAGTGTCTCTTGTAATTTTGTTTATAAGTTAATTTTGCAGGGATATTCATCATAACTCTTTATTATTTTTCTTTACTTCCTAAACTTTTCTAGTTTCCAATTTGGCCATTGCTTTTCAATCTCCCATTCAGATGCAAATACAACATACACCAGCATCTCTTCAGATCAAACAACCATTCCGACGTCCTCTATGCAACTGTGAACCATCCATCGACCTTCACCCATCAACCATCCATCTTCATTCTCCACCTACCCGTGATCCGGCCGTTCTTAAATACTCGCTTAACCCTGTATGTCACCCCTGAACCCTAATGGCTTATACTCCTATTTGAAATATTATTATTATGCATATAAAAAGTGAAGGGCTAATATATTTAATGTTTTAAAAAAAGTATGTAACTAAAAAAGTTAGTAAAAAAATTTCTCACAGAATTGCTGTTAATATTTCATTATACGGAGTATTTTTTTTCTTTCAAAAATTACTGTTAAAATTTTGAGTAAGAAAAGAAATAAATAAATTAAAAAAAAAACACGACAAGCATTTGGAAAAAATTTCAGTTTGTAACAACTACTCCAACAAAGTTAAGAAAATGGAAAGTTGGTTTTTTAAACAAACAAACATTAATCATGTTTGAAGATGAGGGATATATTTGAAAAGTAACAAAATACAAAAAAGTGGAAAGACAAGGAAAATAATACTTTTTTGGATTTTTATTACTCTTTCCGTTCCACAAGGATGGTAAAAGAATGATTAAATTTTTTGTCTCAAACTATAGTTAAAATAATTAATGAAAACTTTAGAAATTGTAAACTTTGAAGTGTGATTGGTTGATTCATACAAAATGCATTAAATTAATTCTTTGATAATTGGTTGATGTGTTAGACAAATCATTAAATGCATGTCTCCTTAATTTTTTGAATTTTGAATTTTTTTAACCATCCTTGCGCGGGACGGAGGGAATATAAGAAAAAATAATCAACTTCATATTTATCAAAGGAATTAGTTGTGTGCATTTAATTTTTTCAAATTTATAAAAAAAAATAGAGTTATTTTAAAAAAATTGTATTGGAAATGAAAAAAATAAATTAGACAACTATTTTATATAGATATTTTAAAAACAATTGTATGTATTGAATATAGAAAATTAGCTAGTTTTTTTTTAATTTTTTTTTTATGTTTGAGATCAAGATTCTTTAAAAAAAAAATAAATATTAGAGATCAGAGAAATATTTGACAATTTTTTGTGCGTAAGTTGTTTGTAGGCATGCAGTAGGTTGGTTTATCATTTGTCTTTAACGTTTGATTGCATTATTGCAACTGGCAAGCCTAGCTGGATTAATAAGACAAGGTCACAAGGTACCTGATGTTTTTATATGGGTCCTTCTACGTTGCTTACTGCCAAAAATTTATTGAAGAATATTGGGTGTACTCAAAAGAAAAAATAGAGAAAGAAATTACATGATGTTAATAATTCATTTTTTTAAGCCAAACGCACTACTATTCTTCACATGGTGTGGGACAGAGCAATTTAGGGACGGGTGAACTTTCTCCGATCCTCTGATCTTTACATAACTCAATTGTTAAGAGAAAAGATGCTAAAAAAAAAAAAACAATGAACGAACCCTCTGTAAAAGGATGTGTACAGAGTTCACAAAGTATATATATATATATATATATATATATATATATATATATATATATATATATATATATATATATATATATATATTAGGGGTGCAACGGTCCAATCCGATCCGATCTTTGATGGATATTAGGGATCGAACTAATTAAATTAACATGGTCCAATTTAATTCGGTCCAGATAATATTTTATGTATAAAGACCGGACTAGACCATATATTTATGGCCGTTGAATGGAATTATGGGTTTGTCATTATTATATTGACTATATATTTTTGTTCTTGGTGGTATTATTATGTAAGAAATAGAAGGGAACTAAACACAGTTGTGTATGTTACGGTGATGTACCATAGAAGAATTAATTCATGTTCATGATTGCTACTACTGGACAACGTTTTTTTTTTAATTTTAAATAATCGATCCGGTCAGATATTAACAGTTTAAAAAATAATAAGATCGTGGATCAGACCATAAAGTAATGGTCTAAAAATTATGAGATCAGACCAGTATACATGTTCTTTTATTTTTGAAATTTCAATATTGTAATAATACAACTTTATGATAAAATTTTGGTATATAATTTACCTTATGTAATGTGGGTTGAGTACCCCATAATAGAGACCGTTTTTGTTTATAAAAATATGCATTATATTTTTTGTGTTACTAATTTATATTTATCGCCCTTACATTCGAAAATTTCTGGATCCGTTCTTGAAGGAGAACGTGGAACTGTTGCGCCTAGGAGAAATTAGGAATTACGAGTAGACTGTTGGTCATTAGAGTAGGCAAAAATGTGTTCAACAAACTGAACATATATATACCTAGAAGTGTATAGTTTTTGTGTTTTTGGATTACAGTAGAGATAAGTACTTTGGGTTGGGCAATAGCCAAGAAAGACATAAGGTTGGGACCGGGGAAGAAGTCTATTGTTAGTGTAGGGAACCAATCAAGGAAAGCAGAGACAACCAAATGGACAAAGCTTGTTATAATTGGGAACACATTTAAAGAGAACTTGAAGAGAGGTTTTCATGGAAAGGTCAGGATTTAGGCATGCGATTGATGAATTATTGGAAGAGAGGTTTTCATGGAAAGGTCACAAGGTACCTTTTAGGTGCATTCTTCTAAGAAACCAAATAATTATTGGAAAGAGGAAATTTTTGAATTATATATAAAAAAAATATTAGTAATTTATATTATTTCATTACGTTGTATGTGAATAACACTTGTTAATGGCGTCCCTGATGCCCCATTCTTCACATAATAAATTATTGAAAAGCCAGTGCACGAGAAGAAGGATTCAAAATATATATAATGGCTGACAAGATGAACGCAATGCATGATTTTTCCCATAAATTATATTGCAATCAACAATTGCATGTCTAGCTGGATTATCAAGGGACCTGCTGATGTTTTTATTTGGGGTTTTTTGCATTTAGGTGAATACTTCCATACTTTTTAATGAGGGAAGACATCAATATCAATTTAATTAGACCAATTATATATATTGACATTAGTGTTATTTTTATACGGTCATCATCTTATATGTTATCTTATGTATCATATTTGAGAATTGATTTGTAAATTTTTAAATTTTAAATTTAATCATGATTAAAAATAAAAAATTGAAAAATACATTAAAAAAAACTAAAAGTATTCTAATTCTAATCTAGCAACCAGACACCTTGTGAAGGTAGAGTTGGCTGATTCGTTGTGTCCGTCTCACATGCCTTTGCCCAGTGTTCATCTCACATTCTCACGCAACTAATATATATAATATTCATAAGGGAATTGGCAATATGAGTACAGTTAGCAATATTGTTAACAAAGGTCCGTTGGATTTCCAAGGTAAAATCACCCTTTTTTAAAAAATTAGATTTGCTTGTAAAGGTAGTGTTACATTGTTTTATCTCTGTACTTGCCAGAAATGAACACTGTAAAGATGAAGATTGAATTTGTTTTTTTTAATCAGAAACCAGAAAAGATATAAACACAAATATGAACATAAAAACCAGAAAAGATGAAGATATTGTTACGAATATAGAAACCAGAAAAGATTAGGATGAATTTGGTTTTTTTTTTAAAATTAAAAATAAAAAATAATTTAATTGTAACCATGATTAAATTTAACTCAACCATATAATAAAGTCTTTTTTGCAAATATTGCTACTTTTACGGTATGCAACGGTGTGCACTAAGTTGCAGTAATAAGCAACGTAGAAGTATGCTATTATAATTTATGACAAATATTTTTGCATTTGTTTACCAAGATAATATGACGAAGGATGTACATGATAATTTATGTAATTACTGAAAAAAGAAAACAAACAGAGTTATATAAGATCAAAAGGTTTTTTGTCCTTTTTTTAAAGGGAAAAATGTATTTTATTCATAGATAAGTACAAGAAATTTCACACTAATGACAGTTAAAGAGAAAGCAAAATACACTGCATCAACATACTCTTCCATGTGGACATGGATCATCAGCAACTGCCAAAATCGGACTCGAAGAGGAGATTCATTAGTCTTTAATTCCAAGATAACAATCTCATTGATGCTGAGACTAAGCTCAGTTCGGTGACAATGAATCTCAGATCTAAAACGAGAAAGCCGTTATTTGGACGGTAAGCAAATCAACAGTAGGCAAATGGAGATCTGTCTTGTCGACGAGTAGCCTTCCAACTATTGGAGCAGAGATGATAACCATCAGATCTGGAAAGTAGAAACTATCCAAAGACATCCCTCCATGCAAACACACAAAACAAAAAAAACTTGCACAAATGCAAGAACTAATTAAACCCAGATAAACTGGAGGAAAACAAACTCACACCCTTTTCTAAAGCTAAAGAAGGGGAAGAACAGATCTCTCTTCCTACCAAGAAACAGCAGATAAAAACAAGCAGAAGAAGGAAGAGGATAGGGATTCGTAGAGAGAAGCGGACTCTACAAATCCTAATTTTTTTACTGCCTCAACCAGTTTTTTTTGTCCTTAATAGTAAAACATTTAATTAAAAATAGTCAACTAGGGCAACTTAAGGGACCCCACAATAAAAAAAAATAAAAATCCAAGACAACATCAGGAATCATAAAATACGTACATTATGCAACACTGGGATACAATATGTATTAACATCTTTCAAGATTTCCAAGATTTTGATGTTTTTTTTAATCAGCAAGAAATATATTTATTATTTATTTAATGATTAAAGTACAACGAGTACTTCAACCCAAAAAAGAAGTACATCTCAGAGCATCCTCACTGGGGTTTATTTTACGTTCCTCCCTTCCTTCACAATTTGCTTTTCACGTTCCTTTCGCTGGGTGTTTTTGCGGGTCGTTCGTTTTCTCACCAACGTGAACTAAATCACAACGCGTTCAACAATCACATCAACAAAGGGAGAACTCGAGTACTATGAGATACTCGAGTAGTGCGGCTACTCCTTTTTTTTTTTTAAGTTCAAAACTAAGAATGGGAGAACTCGAGTAGTGTTGTGCTTCTATTTTTTTTATAAACTTCAAAACTTCATATCTTATTTTGGATCTTGCTCAAATTTGAAAACAAGCTTCCTTACATACTTATTTTCATATCCAATGATAGAATTTGTGTTTAAAGTTGTAAATATTACAATTATCTGGTATAAAATTTAGGATGTTACAATTTTATTTGTATATAATTTTGACACCTGCGTCTAAGCTTTGACGTATGTATTAATTTTTTTAAACCCCTATGTCTCAACCAAGACGTAAGTATTAATTTTTAGCCCGTATGACAAAATAAATTATTCAAAATGCAGTTAGTTTTTTTGGCGGTAAAAAAATATGGTCAATTGATGATGGTTATATTTATTATAAAATATTAGGAGTGTGGGGTGGGTAGTGGGATCCATTTATGAACGAAAAGTAGGTTCGTGGGTGGAGTGAAAAAGTGGTTCACGTTCTTAAAAGTTCTTAAAGTATAAAAAGATATGAAGAATAATAAAATAATGTGTGAGGTCCATTTAAGAACGAAAAAGTGGTTCACTGGTAGAGATGCTCTTACACAAAGTTTGATTTCCTTATTTGATATATATATATATATATATATATATATATATATATATATATATATAATAGTATTATTCTTGTAACCAATCTGAGAAATAAAGCCAGCAGCACATGTATTCGTTGTTTTGATCGTAGTCCATGCCTTTAATTGCACATGCTCAATGATTTTTTTATGTGTTTTTCTTTTTGTACAAATACCAATAATTTATTCCTTAATTCCTAAATCTCTCGTAGCATCACGAACCGGCCATAATGACATCCACTCTAGCTTTGCATTCTTATTTAGAACTAATGCTCCTTTATGTTGTGCTATATGAATTTTCACATATGTTGTTAGTATGTAATCTCTCCGGTCCTATTTATAAGACCATGTTTTTCACTCTCACCAAGGAGAGTGGATAAATTTGCTAATAACATTGAAAATGTGAAAATTTGATATACTTTTTCAAAACTACCCATATAATTATTATTGAAACTCTAAAAAGTGTTGACGTTATAGGAGTGTTAGTGGAAAGAAGTAATTAAATGCTATTGAAAATTGAAAAGAAGTCTTATAAATAGGACCAAAATAAAAACCTCAAAAGTGTCTTTTAAATAGGACCGGATCATGAATATAACTACGTGTGATACTGTTTTTTATGGGAACGGTTGGTAGTGCTTCTCAAAAGTTCATTAAAACATAAAAATTCATTTCTTAACAAAGTCACAAAAATTTATACATATTAAGCAATTGGATAATAAAGTCTTAAAAAAAACAAAAACAAAGTCTTAAATCAAGAAGAAAAATGGGACAAAGTCCCAAAAATATCCGCAATTTTTACGGGCACCCTTGCCTTGCCCTAATTGAAAAATGGGAGAAAAAATAAGCCCTGCCTGCATTTTTTGCGGACAAGTTGGACGCTCATGCCCTAATTGCCAATACTACTAGTAGTAGGGGCAGAAGACCAACAAAAACTCGCCATGACAAAAGCACCACACCAAAACTAGTTGCAACAAACCAAATTAAACAAAAGATCCAAGCCTCTACCAAATAGCTAAGTGAGTTTCGAGATTCTTTCCGAAAGACCTCTGGATAGATTGCCAAACCCACTCACCATGATACAAATCTATTATTTTTCCACATGTTATCCATATGTATCATCTAATAAAAGTTTTCCCATAATAATTAACCATCCATTAAATTAAAGGTTGGACTTTAATGTTTTAAGATTATTCTTGGTCTTCAATAAGTCATTTAGCTCTTTCACAAATCTCTCCATAGCTTCTATTGGTAGGCAAATTAGAACAACTCTACCTTGCTCACCTTGAAAGTTGGTATAGGGAACAAACATAGTCGCCTTAAGAAAACTATGAGGTAACCCAGCATACACAGCCTTGCCCCACCCAAAGTCCACATCTTTGTACCCAATATTTGTTGTATCTGAGACCTCTAAAGACATTGCCCTGGTAGAGAAGTAGGCAGGTCTTTCACTAATGGCCAATAGGTCTATTACAGAGCGAACATACTCCTCAGTTGCTTCATTTCTTGCTTTCTTTACGAGCTCCAAGGCATACACTAGAGGCTGATTGCAAAGCTCTCCTACAGTAGTAACCACTGCAGGAACCACAAAAGCGTTGCCATAATAACCATCAGGCAATGGAGGGTTGAATCTACAACGTCCATATCGTGCATTAACAATGTACAAGAAATGAACTTCTTCATTTGGTTCCCATTGTAAGGAGATTGTGTGGCAACGTCAAATGAATGCACAAAGGACCTCAGATGAAGTGGATGATTGTGCAAGGTGAGGGGGTAGAAGGCGACGAATTGTAGCTATCTCATTCGGACCAAAGAAGAAGGAACAATCATTACAACAAATC
Source organism: Crotalaria pallida (assembly GCA_037953625.1). Lineage (NCBI taxonomy): Eukaryota > Viridiplantae > Streptophyta > Magnoliopsida > Fabales > Fabaceae > Crotalaria > Crotalaria pallida. Next base: position 112,345,673 of record CM075655.1, read on the forward strand.
GGACATTTCGCATCTGTTTTTTTTAAAACATTTCGCATCTGTTTTGGAAATGATGTCCTTGTGAGAGATGTAGATAGTTATGACTTTTCGCATCACTTTTTAAAACAGATGCGAAATGTCAGAACTTTCTGCATCACTTATATAACTGATGCGAAAAGTACACATAACTGATGCGAAAAGTATACTTTCCGCATCACTTATTTTAAAACATATGTAGAAAGTATAATAACTGATGCGGAAAGTGCACTTTTCGCATATGTTATTTTCGCATCTATTATTTGTAAAATAACAAATGCGAAAAGTGAAATTATTTTTTTAACAGATGCGGAAAGTGCACTTTTCGCATATGTTGTTTGCAAATAACAAATGCGAAAAGCGCACTTTCCGCATATGTTATTTGCACTTTGTTATATGCAAATAACAGATGCGGAAATCTGTTATATTTAAATAACTGATGCGAAAAGTTTCGCACTTTCCGCATATGTTATATATAAATAACAGATGCGAAAAGTCCAGAATTTTTTTTTTGCAATTTTTATATATATTTAGTGACTTGCCTTGACTACCAAAACTAAAATTTTAAAACAAATGAATCTAAGAAGGCAAAATATATCCAATAATTTCAATACAACTACAAATTGTACTACAAATTCTAAAACTCTCCCAAACTAAATGCTACAAATTCTATTACAATATATCCAAAACTAAGGCAAAATAAATATATCCAATCCAATAGAACTGCCCATAAAACTCTCTTATCGGTCACAATTTTCAATAGCCTCTATCATGCCTATAAATTAAATCAAACTAATACAGTACTAGTAACTTAGTATAAAAATTCAATCTCACTTTTCATTCTTAGAACTAGAAGCTGCCCCATCATTGAGCACAATCACCTCAGCCTGCTGCTCCAGCGCTTCTTTTTCTTTCTCCAATTCCTCGATGGCTTGCTTCTCCGCCGCCTTCTCGGCTCTCAGTTGTATGACATTGACTTATATCATTTATCTTTTCCTATCTAGAAAAAAACAAACTTGAAACATTTAAAAAATCAACAAAAGCGGCCAAATAACATTGAAGTATTATACAACCATTGTTTTTGTTTTTGTTATTGTCTGTGATGAGCTTTTTCCAAAAATAAAATACATAGAAAAAAATATGATAAAACAAAAGGATTGATTTAATTGCACATACACCGGCACAAGTCATATAAATTGAGATATATGATTGGTTGATCACCTAAATTTTTACAAAATATCAAAAATATTGAATAAAAAATTTCCAGAAAAACCAACAATCTAAAGCAAATGTTTAATGAGCTCAAACAATGGTCTCTAAATTTGATTTCTTACTATTATTTTATAATAAAAAATTTATTAGAAAGAAAAATAAATGTTGTCCTCCAGAAACGGTTGAAAAGAGAGTAATGATAAAGGAACAAAAAATTATGGAAAAAAAGAGAAAAACCCGGATAAAAAAATAGAACTTTAATGACCAAAAAATCACAAACACGGAACAATAAGGGGAAAGGAAAGGTGCATGATGAAGAGAACATGAGCTGAATGAAAAGCTGAATTTTCAAACATGCAAGAAATATAGAGTTAATCAGCAGAATCAAGAGATAGAAACTGAAAAAGTGAACCTGTTTGCTTGTGATGTCCACGTGTATAGGAACACCTCTCATACAAAATGTTGGCTCCAGTACTGCCTTATCAAAAATAAGCGAAATGACTCCCTGCATTTGCAAAGCAATTCAATTAAGAACAAGGATGTGAACAAAATATAATTGAAACGACTCCCTGCATAAGCAAAGCAAGGGAATTAAGAACCAATAATGACTAAAGATGAACCTTAAGGAGATCAAATTTCTCAGGAGTTAACTTATTGAGTATTCTGCAAAGAAGTGATCGTCAACTTTTAGCATAGCAATAGGAAGTAAACATGCAATCCGGATGGTTCTTAAGAGAATTATAAAAGTCATTCAATAAATAAATACAAGAATCTTGTCACAACTCACAACTTATGGTTAGTTTTCATATTTAATATGTTATGATCCCTCAAACTGTTCTTGATAGCAACTTTGTTGTACTTGTTTTACCAACATTACAATAAAAGAACCATTATATAGACATTAAGGTACAGGCATGACAGTAAAGACTCCCTAAGCATGACAATCAGCAAATATGAAGCAGATCAAAGTCAAAAGACCACATCAAACCGTAAACATGTATTAAAAAATAAAAATGTATTACCCTTTAACAGTTTTTAAGACACGATCCTTGTCAGAGAGAGTTCCCTTTCTAGCTGACCATGGCACCTCAGCCTTGACTAGAGTAGGAGCAGGTCCTCCCTGAATTAATACAAACACAGAGTTGAAAATAAGATGGAACAATTCATCACACCAGATTTAATTGGTATGGGAATAAATAAATATTCAGACCATCATACAATCAAAGGTAATTTTCAGTATGAATGTGACAATTATTTAAAAACATTTCATTAAGCAATTGTAATAATGGCTCCAATTTAAAAGCTTTCAAGCTTCTATTCAAAGCAAAAACCTTCATTACTTAATGATTCCTTGTTCTCCCAAGTGTAAATAGTTTTACATTAACATCAGATCAAAGTGGAACTATTAAATCATTAAATACAAAACAGATATCAGGCATTTCTGCTTGTGATGCCTTTTAATTAAACAGATACTTCCACAAAAAATCCTGACTGGAATTATTTAGTCTAACAAATATAAGTTTATGATAGGACGGTGCACATAGGGAAATCTATAAACAGAAAATATTAAAAAGATAAATCCAACTACCAAGCATCAAAGTCACGGGATGTTAACCAGACAAACATTTTCTTAATTAAGATGAAAAACATTGCAGATGGAAATAACTGGTCTCAAAATTACAGTAATATGAAAAGAGCAGCAGATGGATGCATGGTTTTTCAAAAATAAAAATATCATTTTAGAAAGAGTATAAGTAATTCGAAATACTGAAATACTTAATCAACAAGAACATCATCTATCACTTACCTCTCGAAGCTGTAAAAGCTGATCTCTGGTATATCGCACAAGCTCGCGACCCTCAAACCGTGAATCTCGAGCCTATAAAACCATAAGTATTTACCTTTGGGCCCTCCATAATTTACTGTTGTTGCTAAAATTTGAAGTTCCTTTTCAACCTTCTTCTTAGTACTATGAAACAAATTTTGGTGATGACAGAGATATAGAATGACGAAAGACAGTATTCATACGTGCAAATTAAAATTTGGTATAAATCTTAGCAAAATAGGGCAAGTAAATTAAGTTTAACAAAATGAATGAACTCTAATAACTACAGATGAGAAGAAACAAAATCGCTTAATTTAGAACAAAAACTAGAGAAACAAAAGGAAAAAGAGAGATGAGAGAGAATACCTTTGTCGATGGCTTCGAAGAGGTCCTCATCTTCGTCGATGTCATCTCATTCGACGAGCTGCAACTGAAACGGCTCTAGATCAAGCTATTAAACATGGTGGCAGCGGGATTGCGGACTTTAAGGGAACACAGGACAGAGAAGCTAAGGGTTTTTCAATAGGGGATGAGGGGAATAGGAGGTGGCGGCGAAGGAGGGTTGGGGCGATCCATCCCTTAAGTAACAACGAACGGCATCAGTCACTAACATGCAGCTTTCAAGTTACAAGCAAGCAACCCCTGATATGATTTCTAGCTCGGGGATTAAGAGCTCGTCTGGGTAAACAACTTAATTAAGCACTTATTCGATTACAATTTCTTGTTTTAAAATGAAATAAACCTTATATTCATAAACTTCTATTACAACCTAAAAAGAGCTTACCAAATAAGGAAATTATTTTCATAAGCTCAAATAAGGTCTTTCCAAACACTCCCTAATCCAAGCTCACAGCTCATTCACAAAATCCTCTGATGTTTCTTTGGCAATCAAACGCGGAATAATAAAATCCCAATTAACGGATGGATGATGCGTTTGCAATCGCATTAACATGTGTTATAATAATAATAATAATAATAATAATAATAATAATAATAATAGATCTTGTTATAATAAGTGAGAAATAAGAGAATGAGAGAAGCGTACATTGCAGGGTGCGAAGGGTGAGTGAGATGATGATGATGATGGTTGCTGAACAGAGAGGGTGGTGTAGGTGTAGGTGTTGGTGAGAAGTGAGAACTCAGAAATGGGAACGAACGAAGTAACTAATAGCGTTGATTTGGGTTTCGCTCATTCGGGCCGAATCTATAATTCGCGATGGGGGAGAGACAAGGACGTGGGTTGCGGTGAGGGAGAAGGAGCAGCGCGCGGTGGGAGAAGAAGAAAACTCGAGCAGGAGATGAAGAAAGTTAGGGCTGAATATGAACGAAGAAGAGTAACTTTATGAAGACATTCCCCATCATTTATTAAAATGTGATGCAGAAAGTAAGAGAAATAAAACATTCCGCATTAGTTAAATAAAAAAGCGGAATGTTTATTTCTTAAATTTATTATATTTACAAGTTTGTATCCGCACTAAATATTTCACATCTTTTATTTAAAATCTGATGCGAAAAGTAGGACAATAGACATTTCGCATCATTTAAATAAAAAACAGATGCGAAATGTTTATTTCTTAAATTTATTATATTTACAAATTTGTCATCGCATTAAACATTCCACATCTTTTATTTAAAACCTAATGCGAAAAGTAGGACAACTTAGACATTTCGCATCAGTTAAACAAAAAAACAGATGCGGAATGTTTTCCATTTTAAACTTATTTACAAGTTTGTCATTGCATTTTGTTTTTACATCATTTTTTTTAAATAAATGTTAATTGACAGATGTAAAATCCATTTTTTCTACTAATGAATGATGTAATGTGGAGGTGCTTTCCTTCTCAAGTGGTTGGTTGAATTCGTTATGAATGCATGTAATTCTTGGTGGATCTCTTGCACATAGCAACTCCCTATACCACACAGGGAGAAGGGAGGGCTTCGATGCCCCACGAGCTATTTCTGCCGAGCCCTTCATGAATTGACAAATTCCAGTTCCATCGCTCATAGTATGATTCTTACGAAGCACAAAGACAAAACCACCACACTTGAGGCGTATTACCTGTCATTTATACAATAATGTTACAATAACCACACTCATACTTTCAATGGTTATATATGGAAAAAAAATCATCGATGAATGGATAATTGATTATAAAGTATATACTAGCTCCGATCTTAAATATAAACACTTCTTATAACTTTGCATCCATATTAAAAAAAGTTTATTAAAATAGGTAACAATATTAAACTTGTCAATAATTAAAGGTGCATTTCTAGATTTGCCCTTAATTATTATTAGCTTCTTCAGTCATGTATGAGTTAAAGTAATTAATTGTTATAAATTATATGTTTGTTGGAAAATGTGGAGTAAATGAGGGCAATGTTTTTTTTAAAATAATGCATTATATAAAGTGGATATGGTGTTTATAAAATGACCAAAATAAAATTTAAAATTAGTGTTTATGTTAAAACAAGGAGGAAATAATTTTAAATAAATAAATGGTCACTTTAGTCTCCGATTGTGTATGTAATGATAATATTATATTGGTCTCTAACATTAATGAAATAGCTGGTTGATTTCTAATATTGACAATCGTTAATGTTATGGATTAATATGAATTATGTATATAAAGTCAAGGATTAAAGTGATTATTTACTCGATTTTAAATATTTTATTTTGGATTTTATTAATCTTAGCTCTTATAAGACGTTAAAATATCAAATGTTTATTTAAAAATTAAATTAATTATTTGAGCACCACAGATGAACTCTTACTATTGTGCACCATACTAAAATTTTTCATGAAATAAACAATTACCGTCAGGGTTTTATTTAAGTCTTCCGTTATAAATGATTTCAATATTATTTAGCCCCTAAAAGTGAGGATAAAAATGATAAATAATAGATCTATAAAATCAACTTACAAATAGATTACCCTTTTTTTTTTATACATGGGGACCTAAGCTATCTAGGTGTCCCTGCAGCTACCAACTGAGCTGACTTACGCGGACAAATAGATTACCCTTTAAAAAAAACTTACAAATAGATTTATATAAAAAAAACATATATACGTTACTTATTTACTACTGTTAAATACTTTGATAAACCAACGTGGGGTTGGTCAAGTGGTAGTTCACTTGGTTCCTTAACTAACTAGTCTCGAGTTCGAGCCTTGGGTATGGAATAACCCGCTGGGAGACCCTACCGGCTACCGCTTAGTGCGAGCTCAGTTGGGTCGGACCGAATGAGTTGGATTCTGGATAAACCAGATCCAAGTATCGGTTGGTGTAAAAAAAAAAAAAAAAAGTGACACATGTTGCTTTCTCCTAAGAAATTGAATAACCATTTTAAAATTGTTGGGAGCCTTAGAATTTGGCACATAAAGAGCTAGAGGGTTCAAATTAAAGGTTCACCTAGGGGTGCGTGGCAAATGGATGGATTGGATGGATTTGGATTTGGATCTTTATGGATGGATTTAAAAATATCCAACAAACTATTAAAATCCATTCCATCCTTTTTGAAATCATCCAAGTTCATCCATATCCTAACTTAATGGATGGATTTCCATCCATCCATTTATCCATTTGAACGGATTGGATGGATGGACATCCAATCCATTTGTTTTTTTTTTAAATAAAATGGATGGATGAATGTCTGAGAGGGTGAGAGTGAGATAATTTTTTTAAACGATATCTCACATTAATCATATCTCACATTCAGAAATTTTGTTCGACAATGATCACTAACTGTATGTCAACTCATTTATGCATGTTTTCTTTGTAAACAACCACTGCCTCTCTGCTCTTTGTCAAAAAGCTTTTATCAATATGGCATTAAAATAAAAATGAAATTAAATCAATTTAAGCTTAAAAGCATTTAAGAATTTGCAGAAAATGTGGGCATGTGACCTATCTGTTTATCACGTGCTCATTTCTAAACCCAATTAGTTGGGTTATGGTTGCTAATCGGAATCACATTCTATTTATGGATGGATGGATGGATGTATGAGAGGGTGAGAGTGAGATATTTTTTTTTTAAACTAAGAGTGAGATAAATTTAAAAAATAAAAAAATTATTTTAGATCTAAAAAAATTATCAATTTATTAAGTTTTTTTTAAAAGGAAAATAAATAAAAAATTTAAATTAAAAAAAAAATTGGATGAATTGGATATTCATCCGTTTGGATGAATATTTGGATATCCAACGGATATCGTAATCCATCCAATCTTAAAGCAATCCAATGGGTCATATCCATTTAGATCCATTATTTTAAATGGATAGATGGGATGGATGAAAAATGTAATGGATTAGGATGAGTCATGGATTATGGATAATTTTGCCACCCCTAAGTTCACCCATAGTACGATAAGATACCTGCACTAGTTTTCTATTGGTAATTCTGTTTGCATATCATCAGTCACTCTCTACGCATCAAGCAATTTTGTAATTGATATGAAAATTAGCAAGCACATCAGATGAATATATGCAACTGCTGTGTTAAAAATTTAGAATATTGAGAAAAAGGAAATAAAGCTAATTAAGGAGATTTTAGGAGAAAATGTAAAGAGAAAATGTTGTATTGATATATTGTTTTTACATGGGAAGAGTCCTGCTTATAGGACAAGAATATAATAATACAAAGTTACCTTAATTAATGACAATACCAAAATACAGTATAATAAAACCTAATTAAATCTTATCACTGATTAATCCTAAACCAAATTACTCATATATTCTAACATGTTGAATACCATGTTCAGTCACAAAAGCAACTTTACCCTGCACAATAGAAAAATCCCATTAAAACAATTAATCTTATAGAAAATCCCCGTTGCCAATCTAAACTTTATAGTTTATGCTTCTAATGTAATATATATATATATATATATATATATATATATATATATAATTAAGCAAATAAAATATTAAAAATAATAATAGTCAGGATGTGTTGTGTGATGTGAAAATATTAGAAACAGGGTCTTGAAACACTGTTACAGCAGGTTTCAAATCTAAATGCTTTTACTAACCAAAGTTTTCTATTAAGGACTAAATTTTCTATATAAAATAAAATCATCTAACAAAGAAAAATAGAGTTGATCCAATCTTGCTTAAATTTTTTTTTGGAATAAATTAAGCCCAGGAAGGTTTGGGCCTTGTCTTGATTATCTTTGGTCCAGATTTTTGAACCTTAAGTGAGTAAGTGAGGGGTCGGTGTATTTTAAAAAAAATGAGGATTAGTCCTAATTAACCCCAGTTTTTAAGTTCTGGCCCTCATTTTAAAAATAAAATGAACATAATATCCTTTGGTTCTTATTATTTCTACCAAACCCCAAACCCCTCACCTTCCTATTCAAATTCCTAATCCCAAACTTCTCACCTTCTTTGCAAATCTCTCCCCAAACTTTTATTATTCAAATCCCAAACTTCCCAACACTCTCTCACACACATTTTGAGAACCTTCCATAAAAGTGTGTTTGAGTGCATTTATCTTTTTTTTTTTTCCACTGATGCAGTTTCGATAAGTTAGTGTTGGAAAAGTATTAATTTTTCGACACGAGTTTGTCAGAATTTGTTAACTAAATTCCGAAACCCATCTGTCTGCAAATTGTGTGCATTTGGACAACAATTTTGACACACCCCTGTCAAAAAATAGTTTTTTCGATACTAGTTTGTTAGAAATTAGAAATAATAAGTAGTGAACAAAAGAGATGAATGACGACAGAGGTGGCAACACTGTCCTTTTCCGGCAACGACAACTTCTAGTAAGTGAGAGAGGGGTTTGGATGTGAGAGGAATTTGGTTGTGGGAGGGGAGTGGAGTTTGGGATTTTTGAGAGAAGAATATAAGAAATGACATTTTTGGGATTAAAAAGATTTTGGGGTTTGGAGCTAAAGTGTGGGGTTGGGAACTAAATTCTTTAAAAATTAGATATACCTCGACTCCAAGTGAATTGGGCAAATTATTAACAAAATGTCGTAAGCCACCCTCTTAGGGCAACCAAAGCAGAGTCTGGTGAAGAGTCTTAACATCATATATTTTACTAGACTTTTTCAAGACTTTGCTATTCTTCAAAATCTGGTGGAGAGTCTTAAATTAGGTTTATAAAATATATAAGATATTCAAATTGGGACTCCGTGGAACCCTATTTTTTTTTCCTTTATCTCATTTTACTTTCCATCATCTTAATAATAAATAAATAAATAATAGTAATAATAATAACTTAAAAAATAATAATAACATCCAATAATAATAATAATAAATATAAATATTATATTTTAAAATAAAAGATAATAATATTCTTAAATATATATTTTTCGTATTTTATTCTTAACTATATTGTGTTATCATGAAAAAAATAAATCCATATATTTGAGTAAATGGAGTATTAAATATATTTGAATATATATATTTATTCAAATATGGATATATAAAAACATAAAGCTATTGAAATTATTGCTGCAATTCATTTTTTTATTATATAAATGGTTATGACACATTTTTAAACACAAATTTGAATACTTTAATTTTTAAATATTATTTGAATGAAAATATAGTTTTTAGAAATTTATAATTATTGATGTGATAAATAAATATTTAAGATTATTTTTAGAAATAATAGGTAATTAATATTATTGAAATTACATTTCAAAAATATTACTAAAATTGAGTTTAAAAGTTTATGATGATGTAATGCTGATACATAAGTCAGGTAAATCTTAACTGTTGTGATAGAAGATATGAAAAATCTGAAGTTGATTCTTATAGAAGAATGATGATGTAATGATGAGTATGATATTAAGACTCCGCTTTATATGCCTTTAATGTACTAAATGTAAAATCAGAATTAAAAAAAAAAAAGAGAGAGACATTCAACGATATATGAGACATATATATACTTAAGTAAGATAAGTTATATGAGAAAAAGAGGAACAAATAAAGTCAGCATAATTGATAAATAATTGTGTTAGAAGATGTGGTATCCACTTAAATGATTTCTTTATTTTAAAATTGATTCGTTTATGACTACCGACCGTAAGACACTCTTGAGTTCAAACTGCCAAAAAAAAAATAAAAAAAATGAGTGAATGAGGTAACAAAGAAATGGAGCAATGGAGAACATGACCAAAAGATCCAGTATTTTTTGGGAATTTTTTTTTTTTTTTTTACATTTTAGATGTCTAAAACTAATTTGGAGGTCCAAAAACTTGCAAGTATTTTCAACTAACCAAATAAAGCACACATTTCGGGTCAGATATAATGGCAAGAATACCATCGACAAACTTTTTAGCCAACTTTGATCAGATGAGATAATGGGTGAGATCCGCATTCATTTTAATTTTAATTTTAATTTGTATAATTTATAAGTGGTAACCACTTATTTCATAGTAGAGAAAAAGAAAGTTATAGTTAGGCAGCAAAACCATTAGGAAGTACTAATTCAATATTGTAACATCCCTGCGCTTAACCATGAAGTTCTTATGTGATGGACTACCGAATCATCTTGTTGATATGGGTAGTACTAATTAATTCATTTAAACCTTCCTGTACTGTGTAGTCCCATTCCTACACAGTCTCAGGATCACCCTCTCATTCCGGTGTGTCGGTGGCGATAACTCCCCGCCCTCATCAGCCCGGGTCTTACATGCCCACTAGCTTCCGCCTGGTTCGTCCCCAAACCACACCGTACTGGGAGAGGAGCCGCTCTGATACCATTTGTAACATCCCTGGCAGGCAAATGGATTGTGACTATCCCCACATACCAACACAGATCTTTTCAGCGTGTTTTGTCCTCACTCGCACACTTCCCGGAAAACTTTCCAGGAGGTCACCCATCCCAGAATTACCCCACGTTAAGCACGCTTAACCATGGAGTTCTTATGTGATGGGCTACCGAAAAGAAGATGCATCTTGTTGATATGGGTAGTACTAATCAATTCATTTAAGCCTTCCTGTACTGTGTAGTCCCATTCCTACACAGTCTCAGGATCACTCTCTCATTCCGGTGTGTCGGTTCATCCATGTACCCCTCCCTTAGAAGCCTGCCAGGAGCCGCTCCTTGTCCGTGCCTCTTTGCACCGGCGATCACTCCCCGCCCTCATCAGCCCGGGTCTTACATGTAAATGTAACACCTAGAATAATTACCCATTATATTAAAATAGTGACTTGAAAATTTCTTTTTTAAAACGTTTGATTAGTTTCGTTTTAATAGGAAAACGTGTACTCATATAATTTGCTTATGAAAATTCTCCGTGAAATCGGACGAAGTTTCGTTTGTTTAAAGGATTTTCCAAAATATTTACTTTAACCTGTAAAATTTATTCGAAGTAGATTTAAATACATCAGAGACCAGCAGGGCCCAAAACATAGTTCAGTCCACTTAGAACATTAGTTCAAAAGGGAATACAAATAACGTTCCGAACTCTTAGTTTTCCGAAAAGACAAAGAAATTGAAATACAACAAATTCCCAAAATAACCCATGACCGATAGATGGTCGCTAAATACTATATACATTCCACGTGGTGGAATGTACTCCTGCTCGACCAGACTTGTGTATGCTCCTTCGGTACCTGTAAAAATATAGCAAGAAGGGTAGCATTACACAGTACTAAGGAAAATAGCTTCTAAGAAGCATAGCTGGCAAACTAGGCCCTATCACATTAAAAATTATCTATTAATCTAACATTCTTTTTCAGATAATCACATACAAGTTCATCTTTGATAACTTAAGCCTTATGTCCATACTACCTTCCTAGCAATTCAACTTTCAACCTTAAATTACTTTTCAATTCCGGTTACATTAACATTTCCATATTCCAAATTCCAAACTCATAAAATGACCAACTCACATACATATATCATTATTTTCATAAACCTTTTTATTCTCTTCTCTTTCATTCAATTCACAATTCTCAATCATTCTGTCTCTGGTCACGACCTACTGCGTCTGCACTCCTGTGCACTCACGTCTTACTGCGCCCAGGTATAATTTATATTCATTCTCCCCTGGTCACGACCTACTGCGTCTGCACTCCTGTGCACTCACGTCTTACTGCGCCCGGGTATAATTCATATCAATTCTCCCCTGGTCACGACCTACTGCGTTCGCACCACCGTGCGATCACGACTTACTGCGCCCGGGTATATTTCACATTCCCCTGGTCACGACCTACTGCGCTCGCACCACTGTGCGATCACGACTTACTGCGCCCGGGTATAATTCATATTAATTCTGTCCCTGGTCACGACCTAGTGCATCTGCACTCCTGTGCACTCACGTCTTACTGCGCTCGGGTATATTTCACATTCCCCTGGTCACGACCTACTGCGCTCGCACCACCGTGCGATCACGACTTACTGCGCCCGGGTATAATTCATATCAATTCTGTCCCTGGTCACGACCTACTGCGTCCGCACTCCTGTGCACTCACGTCTTACTGCGCCCGGGTATATTTCACATTCCCCTGGTCACGACCTGTCACGACCTACTGCGCTCACACCACCGTGCGATCACGACTTACTGCCCCCGGGTATAATTCATATTAATTCATTCTTGGATCATAACAACATCACATTTTCACATATAATTGTTAGTATCACATTTACTCTTGACAAATTAAATCAAGAACAACATCCATCAAGTTTCTAGTCACTCAATCACCATCCTCTATCTATCTTATGATTTATTTAGTAACAACAACCCTTCCTTTTTTCCAAGCCATTTATCCTTAATTCATTCCTTGATTACTCGCACATAATTTTCCATTAAATTCGAATTTCTCTTTTATTACTTAGCCCGTCCTAAATGATTTGCCTACGTTAACACTTAATCCATTCTTTGCTTTACGAGTCATCCAAAACAAGCACGGTATGATAATACATCAATAACAAGTAACAATCAACGGATAATAAACAAAACAGTCGACATACTCAGGTATGTCTCAGAATACTATAAAATTTAGTCCACTCCCTAGGGTTCTTCACTTCCTACTTTAATATTAACAAAAGAGAATTTAACAAAAATCATTTGATTAATATAAATTAACCATTAACATACTAATCACCCCTAAGGTTCGTTTCATGCACTTTAAATATCCTAAGGTTTATTCTCTTAATTAATTATCTACCCCTAGTCATCATTACAACAACCTAGAATCTATATCCTTAGGAAAGGTAACGCAAACCCCTCTTACCTTGCAAATGGGTGGTGTTGAATCTCAAGCATTAATCCTAAGTCTTAGCCCATTGATCCTTGGCGATTGAGCTCCCTAATCCTTGTCTTGTACCCACTCGGCCCTTAAAACCCTAGCTTTAATCTCCTACTCCTTGATGATGAGGTTTTATGGGTATAACTCTCCATAGTTGCTAGGTCAACAAATCCATGGAAATAGAGAGGGAGGGAGGCCACGAATTTGGTGGAGGAGAGGAGGAAGGAATGATTTTTTTAGCTTGATCTTCTAGCTTAGGACTTATTGATGGCTATGGGTGATGATGATGCCTTAGTTCTTCTTAGGTGCAAAGATTAAAAGGTCTAAGGAGATGAGGAGTAGGTAGCCACAAATTTGAGAGGGTGCATAAGGATGGCTCTTGGTTAATTGTGTTTAAGTTGATGATGGTGGAGCTAGGTTCTTGGATCAAGAGGGTGAGTTGTTGTTGTAAACTTGTTTAAGGCCAAGAGGAAGGGAATCGTGTGGCCAAGAGGCCACAACTTGGCCCCCAAGTTTTGATCCAACGCACCAGATCTAGTGCTGCTGATCGCGCTCGTTTGGGCGAGCCCATCACTCGCTTGGGCGAGTTCTGGCACCAGCTGGTGCTGCTGGTGCCCGACGTGGGAGGCTGGTGCGGTCAGGTGGGGGTTTGGCGCGCCAAAACGCGAGATCTGGTGCGGCTGGTGCGTTTCCGCGCGCGCCTGGGCGAATTGGGGCCTCGCCTGGGCGGGTTTTTCACTGGCCGGTGCACCAATGAACAGTGCACCCGCTTGGGCGCATGGCTGGTGCGCCTGGGCATGACACAGGGTTTTCATTCTTCGATTCGCCATAACTTTTTCGTTAACCGTCGGATCGGGTCCAAATTTTTAGACAAGCTTCTTAACCCCTTAAACTTCATATCCAACGGTGGAATTTATTTTATTAGCATCCTATAATAAATTTCTAATTTTTCTCTTTTCGGTCGATTTCTATCATCTAAAACGCCGATTTAACCCCCGATTCCGCTTAGATACTCTTGCCCATTGCTACTAATGTCTCCTACACAACCCCTAGTACCTAAAATTACTACTCACCTAGCTCACAAAATTCTTTAAGCGATTATTCCACCCATTTTCTACACTCTAAACATATTAAATCACTAATTAGGCTTGTATATTAAATTAGGGATGTTACAAATATGCCCACAATAACTATTAACTCAATAATATTCTCTTTGATTTAGGCCAGATTAGCGAATACCAAATCTGATCAAACCTATCATTGTCATCATATAGAATTATAAAATTGCTCATTTTTTCCCCTAATTAATGAGAAGTTAAACCTCTCCTACAATCTTGGCTCCTTTAAAAAAAATAGATTCTGGGGAATAGCTTTTAAACTTTACTATCATGCATGATATCATCTTTTGCTCTTCAGATACAATTTACCTGCCCTGAAAGTGATGCACTCCATTAACTGTTCTGAATAGAATGTACAAACAAATTAAGTTAAACTATTGTTTATCAAAGTGAGCTCTATTACCGTTAAAGCATGTCTATATGCAATGGAAATTAGACATTGTACATTAATTAAGTCAACTTCTCCAATAATTTGGTGGCTTATTGCTTAGACAAATCGATTTCATTAATAATGACCACAAAAACACTGAATCTGTATAATTTTGTAATGACATGTTGAGTTGTCAGATCAAAGATAATAGCATTGCTTTCAAAAGTAGATGAAAAAAATTAATTAGACATTATGTTGGATAAGAATATAGTAGTGAGATAGTGGGAAGTGGAGCTGTACTACTTTAATTTGAGAGGTTGGTGGACCTTGCTTCAACCAAAATCAATGAGATTCTCCACGTGAATAATATGCAACATGGCACAAAACAACAACTAACAGCACTGGATGTTCATCGATTATATGTTGAACTCTATCTTTAAGGCTAAAAACTTGTGACATATACACATAATTGTATTCTTAAACCCCACTATCTTAATTTGCCACCATTATTTTTATATTACACCCCCTTGTTTAAATCGTCAGTTTTAGTTAGATTTAATTAATTCCACTAACAAAGCTCAACGGGTTTTGGGCGTTAGATAAGTTATTTAATTATGATGCAATAGACAAAAAATCTGATCTTTACCATATATATTAAAGAAATACTTTATTAATTAATAGAGATAAAATCATTGATACACATCAAAATTAAAGTTTTGACTAATTCTTGTATTCTATTAAATTTTGATGTTAATCTTATTTTTGTTCTGCCCATCTTAAGGGTAAAGGTTTCTACTTACTAAGTGACTTTATGTAGCTTGTCAAAATTTTCATTACAATAGAAACTATATAAAATTCAAATAAAACATCATGATCCTAAGATTGGGTCATCTGAGGATAGGAATAGTGAAGGAGGGTTTACGATATAGTACAGTAATAGAAGTATGACACATCAGGCGGCTGCTGCTAGTGCTTATAATTGCATCTCTCATTAGACCCAAAGAGCCAATAGAGTCTACACAGCCAATCCATGAAACAAACCAATTAGTTAGCACTAAACTTTGACAAAACGAAACGTGTTTTAATGGCCTCTATATTTAACTCCAGGTTCACATTTTTTATACTGAACTTGTGGAGAGTGCAGAGTACCAAAAAAAGGGACCAACGAACCGATTCCATCATATCATTTGTCCTCTGAAACTGAAAGCGATGGAAAATGTTTATAGGCAATGTACCATTTTAAGGAAATACATTGAAATGATTCAATTTCAACTTTCATTCAATGGGACCAACCGATTTTGGGGTATGCAGGAAAATGCGGGGGCCTCAACTAATGCCTTATTGACCCTGTTATCTTTGCGAGTTATGACAATATAATTTAGAGCTGATAGTTTGGATTAAATAGTTTATTTATTGTTAGAACTTTTTTAAAAGAATTTTTGTTAAATTAGTTAACTGTACAACTAACTAGTGATATTCATAATTAACTAATTTTCAATTACTTGACTGGTTAGATAAAACCAATAGTAATGCAGGTAAATTTTATAAACGCATAAGTATGAACACTAACATTTTTTTTTTAATTTTGGATAAATTAAAATATGTCTTAGACAGTAGACACATATAAAAAAACATCATGAGTATAAAATTAAAGATTTACTTATTTTTAACCCTAAAATAAAAAATAAGTGGTAGTAAAATCATACAAAAATTTAAAAGAATTTAAGTTCATTATCTTTTAAAAGCTTAAAATTTCAATGCAAAACTATTTTATTTAACCTCAACAATATAGCTAGTTCAATAAAAAAAAACTAATTTGAATAATAAATAAAAGGCCTGCCATTTTCGTGTCATTATTGAATCAACAATGAAGCATACTTAAAGAAATGAAAATTTATACTCACATGTAATGACTTGCAGAAGCACAACTACATCAATATTTCAAAGATAATTAAAAAAAAATGCCCAACAGAAATTGATTTTCTAACTCAATTATCCTAACTTAAATGATTTTATATCATATTCAAAAATAATTTATTTTACTTAATTGATTGAACAAAATATAAAGTAAAGAAAAAGAAAAAATTATTTTCAAATAATATAATATAAAATCTTCAAAATTTATGAAAATTAAAAATTAAAAATTCTTAATCTCAAGATTTTGAAGGATAAAGGAATGAAGACAGCCCCCATCCTTTTAGTTCACACACGTGAAGCTTCCAATAATTATTTGATGTTATGCAAATTCTTTTTATGCATGGGTTATGTTAATTAGTGTAATCATGATATTGATCAAGGAATAAAAATAATTCATTTTTTGTTGAAAAATAAAGTTTATTGTTTCTTGATATAACAAATTTAAAAATCTTGTTAACAAATATTTTAAGGATACTTATATTAATTAAAATTATTAAAAATAAAAACAATCATAAGCTAATATCAACAATTTTTTCAAAAATTTCAAAAAAAAATCATTTTCTAATAAATTTATACTCTATCTATTTGATTTCTTTTGCCTATACTTAATAGTTTCAAAGTTAAATTATTTTTATTTTTTAATCAATATTCTTGGCTAGCATTTTTTATTTATCGTTTAACTTTACTCAAAAAAATTCTTCAAAATTGAGTTCATGAATCCAAAGTACGGAATAAGGAAAGACTCCGGTGCACGTAAACATATAACATGCACTGGTGCATGTCTTTATTTCTTGGTTTTTTATT
This sequence comes from Crotalaria pallida, assembly GCA_037953625.1. Taxonomy (NCBI): domain Eukaryota; kingdom Viridiplantae; phylum Streptophyta; class Magnoliopsida; order Fabales; family Fabaceae; genus Crotalaria; species Crotalaria pallida. The sequence continues at coordinate 112,363,143 of CM075655.1, forward strand.
TATTTTTTTAAAATTTAATCAATTAAAAAATATTCTATGTGTTTTCTTTTTTACGGATATGAAGTGATTTTTATGATTTGGATTTACTTTTTTTTTACTCTGTGTTCTTAAAAACTGTATTGAGTAAAACTGTATTCAAAATTTAAAGATTCTAATAAATCTGTATACGAATTTGTGTTAAAAAATATTTTGAATAAATCTGTATTAAAAAATTTTAAAAAACAAAAAAAAATAAACCATACACCAATGCATGATTTAATTAACCATGCACAGTAGCCTTCCCCTACATAATACTATAAGCACATTGGAGTAAGGAACAAGCGAATATGCTGGCTCTATACTATGCCCGTACACAGTACACACTGTTTATCCCACGTGGCAAGCAGGAAAAGACCAGATCAAGACAAGGTCAAAACCGTCAAATAAAGTAGTTGTATAATAACTAATGGCAAGCCTTGTAAATTGATCCCAAAACAAGGGCCCTTTTATCAACTTTATTCCTATATAAACAAACGTCAAACTAAAGCTCAACAACACCACTCACCACAACAACTAACACAACACAAAGAGCAACAACACAATCCAACATACAAGAGCTGCTTCTCTTCACTCATATATCAAGCAAAGAAAAACACACACAAAAGAAAGAAAGAGATGGCAGGAGCAAGAGGAAGCAGTGGGATGATGATGAATGGAGGAGTTGGAAGAAGAAGCATCCCAAGTAGGAGGTGTTCATCATCAGTTCGTCCAATTCCAAAGAGGGGACAAGTGAAGGTTGGAATAGTGGTGGGTTTGGCTAACTCTGTGGCTTCAATCTTCTCTCGTGGTAGAGCTAGATAGATAGATTAGTGTCCGATCCACCTCACCTTGCTAGCTCATTTATTAGCTCCCAAACACTAGTTTTGTGGAGGAAACAAATTAAATCGGCCTAGCTAGAAAAAGTTTTGATCACTATCTACTTTGAGTTTTGTACAAATTGGGTTTCTTTTTTTCTTTTTTTTTTAATCCCCTACCTTAGCTTCTTTTTATTTTGTTCTTATTATGTAAATGATCTTGTACGTACATTTCCTTTGTAATGAATCCAAGCAAACATTTCCTATTAACTTACCTTTCTTCTACCCAGTACATCTTTAATTTTTACTAGTTGCATATCAAACATTGGATGGATTGCATAGAGCCTTAATTAAGTTCCAAAAACGAGCTAACAGTAAGATTTATTAAAAGAAATAAGATACAACTCTTGCAAGATTATTATTATTATTTTTTTTAATTTTGATCCTTACATTTACAAGTTTTGATTTTGTATGATACTTCCTATTAAGTTTTGGTCCCCGTTTCTTCAAAAATAAGTTCGACGACCTCTTAGCATAATCGATTAAAACGATTAAACCTTATATATACATAATCTCTTCCAACTCAACATCCGGTTTGGCTCCAACAAAATTCATTCAAACTCTCTTTAGTAAAGGCTAGCTGCATATCTTCAACTAGACAATTATTATTAATTACCCTTCAGAATTGAGAATTGAACCAACAAAGCCCAACACAGTTGGTAGATAGTTGGGTTCTTTAAGCATGATGTCAGGGGTTCGATTCTTACCGTGGGCATGAAAAATACTTTGTTGGTAGAGGCAAAACTCACTTCGGTGATCTCTACGTCTCGGAAAGGATTAGTCTTTGGCTGTCGGCCGGAGAATATCCTTGGTGTACACCAAAAAAGAATTGAGAATTGACCGACTAATAAAAACCGTGTGGGATTGATTTCAATTAGCATTCTTCCGAAGCTGATTAATTGTCAGATTATTTTAAATTGTTTGGAATTATTTAGTAATTATTCATATGACAATCAATAACAACACTAACTTATTACAACAATAATTCCGTTGGTCTCGTTTTCTAAAAAGTTAGCAGAATGGTCATGTCAAAGTGTCAAACTGTGGTCATTCAAATTAAGCGCATGATATGGCTAATTGCAAAGCAAGAATGCAACAAGTTGTCTTAAAATAACAAGACATGCTAGGGTTAACAATGGTTTAACAACTGTCACTCATTTTATTATAATATATGAGAAATGCTAACAAGTGTCCTTAAAACATTAATTAAACATCATTTAAATATAGTTAAATAATATTAAAAAATGTGTTTATTTAAATTCTCGAAAAATGAAATATAATGAACTTATGATTTATATCATTTTTTAATAATCTTAACAAGTAGTACCATTATTAGCAAAATCCATAATATATTATTATCACTTTATTAGAGTCTATTCTTCCCTCAACAGAATCCGACATGATAAAACCAATGTTCTCTTTTTTATATATACTGTAAATATTATAAACCAATATCTTCGAATATTACGTTTGTAGTACATTGTACTCCGTATAATGGATTCATTACGAGATTCAGTGCACCTTTCAATTCTATATGTACCTTTCAATTCTGCTTAGCAGCCTAACTTTTTTCTTCTCTCTTCGTTAAACTTATATCATTTTTAAGTTGAATGTATTTAAGTTTTTCAAATTCATAAAAGAATAGATTATTTTAGTAAATTTATATACAAAAATTAAATATATAATTCAACCACATTATAATGATATTTTATGAATGATTGTATTGGAAATAGGAAAATAATTAATTTTTGCATATATTTAAAACCATTAGTTGAATGTCTTTTTTTTCTTATAAATGAGATCGGAGGGAGTAATATACTCCACCACTACTATTAAATTTTGTAATGTAGTAGAGTAAGCTGATCGATCTTCATTATCGATGAACTAAAGCTAAGACGACTCACATGAGTGATTTTGACTCTACCAAAGGTTTAGGATGAGTCTTTTTCCGTTATTATGGCCTTCATTTGACCATTCTTCTCTGATGTGAGATCTTTTTTCTTTCCATCAAGACATAGATAATTTAAGATAGCACATTTATTTATGCTTTATTAAAGTTAAATTTATTAAATTCATCCCACGATAACAAATTAGCAAAATCACTATTTTTTTTTTCTGTGTGGTTAATCTATTTACAAGTTTGCTACCATTATGAGTAAATAATCTCACATAAATTTACATTGAATTTAATAATTAACATCGATCAGACACTTATTATAATTATTATAGTATTATGATTTGTGTGAAGAATGAAGACTCTAATTACTTTATCGGTCTCATAATGTAAGTAAATAAGCATAAATTAAAAATTTTAGGATTTGTTTAATCTCAGTCCTATAGGAAATAAAAAAATAGTAAAAATACATTGAGAAACTAAGTTTATCTTCTTCAAAGTATTAAATTTTTATTTTTCCAACACAAAACTACTTAATTAAGAAAATCCAAAATGTTATCTCAAATTAATTAAAGTTAAAGTAATAAATAAAAAATTGAAATTGCATACTATATTTTGTGATTTGTTAATTAAAAAAAATGCATTACATTATTGTTTTCATAATTGATTGATTTGATAAATAATGCATTAAAATATGTTCCATTATTTTACTCTATAGAAACTTATCCCTCTGATATCTTTAAAGGTTCACCCTCTAAAGGATCTTAAAGGTTAAGTTTAGAATTTAGAGAGGAAGAGGAAGGTAGCAATAAATTACTAAATTTTTAAGATTAATGTTTGGATATGTGAAATGTAGTTATCAATAGCGAGTGGGTTGCACCTGGGGCCTGGTAGGAGCCACGTTTAAATGGAATCAAAATTATACTAGTAGTGTTATTCGTTAAAAGAAAAATGGTAGTGGTTAGTAGGGCCATAACCTAAACGACAAAGCAACACAAGAAAGGGTCTCCATAATTAGAACTGCTTGAGTTTTACTAATGGGGGAATAATCGTGCACGTGATTCTGATGCAAGAAAAGTGATTGATATACTTATATATATCATAGCTTTTCTGAATGTGCGCACATGATAAGTAATACTAATATTTTGAATTTCTTAATGCATAGTTTTTTTATAACACACGTCAACAAAAATGCATATATTATTTCAACTCGCAAGCTTAAGCTTATCCTGATCTCCTCAAATTGAATTATGAGAAAAAGTTACATTATTTGATAATAAAAAAAAGTTACATGAAACTAATAAACCTTCAGCCCCCTGCTGGCCTTTTAAATATAGCCGGCAGCCGGGACCAGCATCAGCATCATTATTTGCAGCCCGCTGAAATGGAAATGATGTTTTTTTTTTCTTTTTAAGATGAAATTGAATTGATGTCGATGTTTATTACTACTAATTTTTAATCCTTTTATGTGATCCTTTTTCTTAAATTTTTACGTGATCTCAAATACTCCGTAACTATCAGCAATACTTAAAAAAAAAAAAAAAAACAAAAATTATAACGTGAAATCATTCGAACCATAACCCTGTCAACTACACGCACCCCTCCCTCCCTTTTTTAAGAAAAACTATTGCCTTTTAAAATGGAGCTTTTATAATAAAATAGAGCTTGTATTTTTGAAAGTTAATTTTTATAAATTAAACTATTCAAGTAAATTTTAAGAAATTAAACTAAATTTTAGTAATTTATGTACCAATTATACCTTTCAACATTATTAAATTAAATAAATTATCCTAACCCAATTAATGATAATTTAATTTTTAATTAAATATGTATTTAATTAGTTATTAATTATAATTTTATAATACTTCATTAGTTAACTAGATATTAATAAATAAGTAAAAAATAGTTTAACTAATATACTATGAATAAATAAAGAATAAAAAAGAATAAACTAAAATAATAAATATAAATAAGATATTGTTACATGTCCTTTTCGATTATTTAATAACTTTCAATGCGCTATTTTCACAGCTAGTTTTGTCGAATAGCTCTATTTCAAACAATTAGTTAAATAGCTACAAGCTTTTAATTAGAAGTTCACAACTCTCAGCTAGGTTCACAACTCCCAGCTAGCTCATAGCTCATAATTATAAGCTAGTTTTGCAGAAAAAAACCCTTAATATAAAATATTTCTATTTTTATTTATTAAGTAATTTCACAAAATGTACTTCTAAGTAATTGCTCCATAGATATTATATTTATCTATATAATTAAAATGGTTCACCGTTAGTTTCTATTTTGATTTATCTGTTATAACACATAAGTTGTCTAAATTGAAAGAAAAAAACGCTAACAAATTATTTTTTTTATCAAAGAATTTCTTAATTCGAAAAACAAAGATCAATGTATTCCAATATAAATAGAAAATTGATTTTTACTTTTTTCAATCGTAATTTTTTTATTGATTTTTTTAACCTATGTTTTTATGAATATGGTAAATATTCTTTAAAAAAATAAGTTTTTATGAGAAAAAAAGGTTAAAAGAATTATTTTTTTATGCATATGATAAATGAAATTTTGATATTATAGTTAAGCAATTCAATAGTACTCCCTCCGTTTCAAAAGTATTGTTGTTTAAGGTTATGCACGAGTTTTAAGAAATGATTAAATGATGTAAGAATTTAGGGTATTTTGACTTTAATGCCCATATATAATCATTATAGAAGAAAGAGAAATGTATTGAAAATGAAAAAAAGAGTGTAATAAATAGGGGTATGTTGGGAAAAATAACATTTATTATGTATTGGGTTTTGTAAAAGAACAAGACTTTTGAAACATAGTACAAATGCAAAAAGAACAAGACTTTTGAAACGGAGGGAGTAGTATTAGGCCCCGTTCGGTGTGGTTTTTAGTTTTGAGTTTTAAAATTTAAAAAAACCAAAACTAGTTTCCGTTTTATAAATGTTTGTTTCAAATTTTTTTGTTTTCAGTTTTCAAAATTATTTCCAAAGTTATACTTTTTATAGCACTCTTACCATGTTATGCTCATCACCATATACACCATCATCTTATATATTATCACTACTATTTAATAACAATTTCTATATGGTTGTTGTTATTATTAGTTGGAGGTGGTGGTCATTGTTACAGTGGTTGCAGTCTAGCATGGTAATTTTTGTTGTGTTGGTAAAGGAAGATAAGGTGGGGGAGGGGGTGACGATGTGGTGGTGGTGGTGGTGTCATTGAGGGATAGTGGTGGTTGAGTTGGTAGTGATGGTTGTGATGGTGGTGGTGGTCATGCGAGGGTAATAGTGGCCGAGGTGGCCAGTATGATGGTGGTGGTCCGAGTGTTGATTATGGTGGTAGAAGGAAGGGCAATCATAGCAGGTGAGGATGTGGTGATGGTTGCAGTGGTTATAAGGTGGACGGACGGTAATGGTTAGGGTGATTGTGGTGGTTACGGTGGTGGTTGGGGTTTAGATAGTCATAGTGGTGTTAGTTGGGTGGCAATCATGGTGATAACAGTAACCGCAGCGATTATGGTAGTGTAACTAGTGATGATAGCGGTAGTGGTAGTAGTTAAGTGACACAAAATATGAGGTGGTATAAGTTTGCAACTCAAAACTAAAATTATGAAACCATTATTTGTTGTTTTGAGAATAGAGGTGAAATTGTTTTGAAAATGAGTAAAAAATCATTTCAGCTCAAATTTTGTCGAACAGATTTTGTTTTGAAAATACAATTTCAAAACCAAAAACCAGAAACCGGCAACCACTCCGAACGGGGCCTTAATTAGTTGTGTTAGGAGTTTCTTTTTAAAGTGTTGAATGAAATGTTGACTGTTGACCAATAAGAGTAGAATACTAGCACTACAACAAAACAAAGGGCTGGTTTGACTCAAAATCCAACAAATTAAAGAGAAATAAATTAAACCCATGCACATGATAAATAAAGAAAGTGTAGACAGCTGGCAATCAAGGAAATCAAGGTCAAGATCGTCAGCAAACGGCCAATGATTCCCATCAAAACCATGACCCCGCAAGAGCTTTCTTACGTTTAAGACCACAACTTTATTAAAAAAGCAAGGGCATTCTTGTAAGTACAGTACAAAATTTAGCTTCTATATAAGAAGTGTCTCTAAGCCAAAGTCTTATACATACATACAACAATATCATTCATACATATGGTTCACTCACTACTTCTTTTGTGCACTTGTGTTTAAGTTGAAGGGAGAAAGTATATAAAGGAGTTGAAGCTATGGGTGTGGTGGTGATAACAAGAAAAGATTTGATCAACAATAATAATCATGTCTCCAACAGGATTAGTTCAGGACGTTTGATTCCAAAGAGGGGCCAAGTGAAGTTTGGAATTGTGGTGGGCTTATTCCACACAGTCTCCTCTGTCCTCTCCTTCTCCACTCGATGTGTTCACTTATCTTGATTCTTCTTTCTTCCACCAATTTTTGACTAACCATTTCTGAACTTAAATGTTGTACAAATTTAATTTGCTGATTAATGTTATGTTATGGAGATAAATTTGCTGAGTACCATCTACTAGTACTTGATTGTGTTCTTTCTTCTATATACTTTTTTTTTTTTGAGTAAAACTTATTCTAACAAATGGATAGATGATGTGGTGTGTAGACCCAATTCGCTCGCAAGTCAATTCACGGTCCAAATTTAAGTTTATCTTTTTTTTTTTTTTGGTTGCCCACCCGGTTCCCTAAACCTAGGTACATCCGGATCCGACCCGGGTCGCGTGCCTGGCTATGGCAGGTGAGTCTCCCAACATGAATTTTTTGCATTCACAAGGACTCGAACTCGAGACCTTGCTTAAGCGAGACCGAGCCGCTTACCACTCGTCCCAACCCATGTTGGTCAAATTTAAGTTTATCTAATATTGCTGTTATTAAAATTAACATTTTTGATTTAAAGAGAAATTTAAAGACTTACCAAGTCCAGATTTTTACCAAGTTATTTGACAAATTCGCATCACCAAACGCCTAGATCAATTGATATGGATTATTCTAATTTAATCAGAATTCTCGATACGGAATTTTTGTTAGTGTAGAAGTGTTGCTACTTATGAAACAAGAGATATGTGTAAAATAAAAGTGTCTAAACATGAGTGAATCATGTTGTCGTTGTTGGCGGAGCTCGTTTCTTTTACTAGTAGGGGTGTAAGTGATCCGGTCTCGGACCGCGAAACCGGTCGGATCGGACCGGACCGAACCAAAAAATATGGTCTGGTATGATCTCGTGGTCCGGTCCGGTCTTAATATTTTTGGATCGTTCTATTATGGTCCGGTCCATGGTCTCACAAATTTTGAGACCACAAAGACCGGACCGGACCGGTAATTCAAATATTTAAAAAAATAAGATAATTTTTATTATATAGTTTAAGATTATTAATTTAAAATATTTTTATTTAATTATAAAAATATTCCAAAATCAAAGGTATATTATTGGGACGCCATCATATAGCTAGTTGCATCATATAGTTGATTACTTTGTTGCATTTGTTCCTTAAAACTTGGTGTAAATGTACTGCACTTTATTACAAATGCCATCATATAGCTAGTATTGCAGTATAATAAAAAAGCTATTTGTAAATGATTATTACTAGTTGACGTGATTATTATTATTTACAAACTTAAAACTTGGTGTAAATGTACTGCACTTGATTACTGCACTTTAATATATGAAGATTCAAAATTATTATTATTATTATTATTATTATTATTATTATTATTAATAAAAAGCTATTCATCGTTTGATTCCTTAAAACTGGTTAGTAGAGTAGCACAATATAATTTACTAAGTCAAGTAAACAAGTGCAGTATTAATTTCATATAGCTAGTATCATCATATAGTTCCTTAAAACAGGTTTTTTATTAAATTTTTATTATTGTGGTCTAAATAGACCGGACCAGACCGGATCGGACCGTTCATGAACGGTCCAGTCCGGTCCGGTCTTTGCATATGAAAAACGTATGGATCGAACTGGACCGGATCGGACCACACAAATTTAATCGATCCGGTCCCTAAAGTCTATTTAAGACCGGACCGGACCGGATCGTTACACCCCTATTTACTAGTATATGGGTCTGCATCCATAATGTAAACATTATTGTTAATATATTATCTATCATTCATCCGTATAACTTTTATAGGCTTAATTACGTGAGAAGTCCTTGAAATTTGGGTACTTTTGTCAGATACCCTTATTCTTTATTTTTCGATGATTGACTTTTGAAGTTACTTTTGGGTTCGTCATATACCTCTACTACTAATTCTGGCCAATTTTGTTGACATGAAACATCGGAATCTTAGTCAGATGCAGGAGGTTGGTCAGGTGGTGCAGTGTGATGTCACACAGGCGAAGACGACCTTTTTTTTTCAATTTTTTTCTTTTTTATTTTAACTAAAAATATAAAAAATATTAAGTTTTTTAGTGTTTTAATTTAAATTAAAAAAAAGATCTTCGCCCACATGGCATCATGCGCCTAACCTCTTGCGTCTGATTAGGATTCCGATGTTATATGTAAGCAAATTGGTCGGAATTAGTAGTAGGGGTAAATGACAAACTCAGAGATAACTACGGGGAGCCAGACATTGGAAAAAAAAAGAATAAAAATATCTGACAAAAATACCCAAAACTTCAATAAATTATAACATAATTAAGCCTAACTTTCATTCAAGAGTCAATGATCACGTAAATATAGTGTAAAAAACTAGTTCCCGATCAGGTGCACCATCACCGTCCACTATCTCTTCTTTTATTAGGTTTTACCTAAAATACTAAGTAGTAGTATTAAGTTTATTTTTTTTTATGAACCAGGGTATCCACCCGCGCAACTGAATGACTAATCCCTCACACCATGGTCGGACCCTTTCGGGGACGACGCTCCCAGTAAGGCTTGCTCCATTCACATGTGCCTCGGACACGACTCGAACCCGCGACTACATGCTTAAGGGACACAAGCCCCTTCCACTTGTGCCAGCCTCCACTGGTAGTATTAAGTTTATTTATTTTAGTTTGTTAGCAATATAATTTTGACTGCTTGAAATCAAGCTACATATAGGTCAAGGTGTAACACCCTATATAATAATTACCCTTAAACTCGAAAATTAGGATTTAAAAAATTTCTTTTAAAATGAATATGATAATTGTCAAAGTAATATTTCTTTTCATTAATGCCAAAAACATCAAAGTTATAAGCGGAAGACTTCATACATCATTAAATAAAAGTTAAGAAACATAGTTACACCAAGTTCATTAATCCAAAATGCAAAACAGAGTTTTAGCTCGACCAACTGGCAGATACCCATCTAGGCTATCCGACTCTAATGACTTACTCTCCCTGAGAGGGAGAGTGAACCTGCTCGGTCGGGGACTGCGTCTGTTCGGGCTCAGTACCTGAAAAATGGTAAGGAGGTGAGCATTACACAAAACTTAAGTAAGCAGTTTCTAACATGACATACCGAACTACCAAGCCAAACACAAGTAGTAAATTAGCACATACATGACAAGTAATCAAATCATATATCACATGCATACATCATCACTTAGCTCGGTTCACATCGTGCAATCTCATTTAGCTCGGCTCACATGCATACAATCTCATTTAGCTCGGCTCCCATACATACAATCTCATTTAGCTCGGCTCACATGCATACAATCCAGTTTATCCATTACCTATTAGTTATACCTTGGTTCATCCGATTAATTCCTCTTATACCTTTTCCTTAATTCTTACACTCAGTTTCTCGGCCACTGCTCTCCTACCTCGGTAAACCATCTCTGTCTCGGATTCATTACTCATTATTCCACTTTTACATAGCTTACAATCTTTTATTCTTCTCGGATGCATACACCCAGTGCATGTCTTACACCATTTAAGGTCGGATATCGGAGTGTCCATAACTGCGAGCACCCAGTACTCGTCTTACAGCGGCACATACCCAGTATGCGTCTTACGCGATCAATGCACGCACCCAGTACGCGTCTGCTATGACCAGGAGCACTACCGCCGATCATTCTATGGAGTAAGGAGTGTCCATAACTGCGAGCACCCAATACTCGTCTTACAGCGGCGCATCTCGGCGACTTATGCGATCAATGCACGCGCCCAGTACGCGTCTGCTATGACCAGGAGCACATCCCACCGATTCCGTGCTCGGAACCTCGTGTGAATCATAACTGCGAGTACCTAGTACTCGTCTTACAGCTGCGCATACCCAGTATTCGTCTGACGCGATCAATGCACGCACCCAGTACGCGTCTGCTATGACCCGATCACACAACCATTTCTCTTTAATTCCTCTTAGCCTTTTTAATCATCTCTTTTAGTTCGGCCTATCTCGGCTCAGCCCTTCCATTATTCCTCTTTACATTAATCTCATTATTTTCTTAGCTCGGCCTCTCTCGGCTCCGCCCTCTAACCATTCCCTTTTTCCATTAATCACCCTCTCATCTATTCCTTTTATTTATTCTCTTATACTTTCCATATCTAATCACCTCGGACCCACGTTCACTCTCTCAAAGCTCGGCCACAGACATAACAACAAAATGAATAAAGCATTTAACCAACTCATCATGTAAATGTAAGCATATAACCAGACATAATGCTCCTTCTTCACCTAAAATTCATGTTTCTAGTTCATTCATTAGTTCCTTTTACCCTTTTTACCTTTCCTTTCTAACATTAACCTATATCCATTCCCTAATCTAACACTCACTCTTAGTACCCTTTATGAACACCCTAGAAACCCAAACTCAAGTAGAGGTAACACTCACTCCTTACCTCAAACCGTGAGAGATAAAAGTTGAGGGTTGAGAATGGCTTCTTTGATGCTTGACCTTGTGAGCTTCACACCTCTTGGATCCTTTTCCTCCTTGCTGCCACCACAACACCGGCTGCTCCAGGGACGTCCGAAACGGAAAGAAGGACGGAGGAAGGAGGGTCTCCGGTTGGTACCACTTGGTGGAAGAGAGGGAGGCGTTCGTGAGTGAGAAGAGAGAAAGAGAGTATGTTGGGGGGTTTGTTGCTGCTGGAACTTCAAAGAGAAAAGAGAGAGAGACGTAGGGGAAAGAGAGTGAAAGAGAATGAAAGTGTTATGTTGTTGTGTTTGGGCTTTCTTTTATTCTTTTAGGGGAATTATTTGTGTGGTCCTCATTGGAGGCTTCTTGGAGAAGCTAGAATGTGTGGACAGGATTCAATGGCTTCTAAAGGAAGCCATGAATAGTGACTTGAAAATGACATAAAGCAATGATAGTGACATAAAGTAAATGATAGTACGAATGGTGCGAAACCCAAGGGGCCAACAGCTCAACATGAGCTGTCACGGAGGAGCAAGGAGGTGTCGGCTCGGTATAGGGAGATGTCATTTGTCTGAGCTTCCTTCTCGGATAATGATGTGAGGTGCGCTGAGGTCGGATAATCCGAGCTTGACAACAGGTTCCGCGTTTGACCCCATTTAGCTCGGTCGGGATCGGTCTGAGGTCCAAAACTTACAAACTAGGTCGACCTATGCTTCCTATTACCTCACTACCCTTATACCATTCCTACGGCTTAATCCTATCCTTAAATAAATATTTATATATTATTTTATCAATTTATTATATTATTATTAATTTCTAGGATGTTACACAAGGCTCGTTTGAATTATTGTACTGCCATTCTTCTCGCACAAATTAAACCAGTTTTTATGGTGCTCTGATTATTGATTAGTAATATGAAGGATTCAATTTTTGAAATGAGAACAGGTTATTGTGAAGAAACCAACGCATAATGGATCCTGCTCAAGCCAATTGCCTGTTCAGACATTTAACAAAGTTGCTATATATATTAGAATTTAAAATATTCAGATGAGCATGCTCCATTTTCAAGCCTATACACTTTGATTTTTCCTTCCATTTTTAAGTTAGTCCATTTGATCAAGAATTAGCGATGTTGATTGAAAGCCAACACCATTTGCCCTTGTTTAGGCATACCAATGTTTGATCGAATGCTTGGTATAAGAAAATCAATATGCATCACACAAACACGTTTTATAATACTTGATCTTCGTTCATCTCAGCAAAAGTAGAAATGCCTTACTTATTTAGCTTGACAAATTAAGCTTTCAATTTGCATTCACCGTAGAAATTAATAATGTTGACATCTATAACAGTTTTTTCTATGAATTCGAAAATATATATCTTCTATTTACTCAAGAGTACGAATATATTAACTTTGCAATTTAACTTGTTTGTATTATTCTAAATAAGGGTTGTTCCGAGAGATTATCTAGTACATGAAAAGATTAATCTCCCTACTTACGTGGGTGAATACCGTGTGAGAAACCAAAAAATTCTAAACAAAGCTCTGCAGTGAAGATAAAGGGCAAAAGAATGCATAGGCTGGCCACTCAGCCATATATAATAATGAGGCAAAATTTGTTGAATGGTTTTCTGCTACTGTTGTATTGAAATTTGAAGTTTCAACCAATCCTGCTGTTGTCTCTGCCAAAGACCAATGTGGTTGCCCAGTTCACTGCCACGTAGAACCTGTTCCTCCAGCTTACTACACGTGTAAGATATGCAGACCGCCATATAAACCAGCTAACAAAACCAGCAAGTGACAACCCCTTTGCATCCTACACATATTAAGTAACCACAAAATCATAAGCTCTTGGAGTTTGCTAAATTTCATTTCCATATATAACACGCACTAGAAGTATATTATCTATTATGAAGGGAAGTTCGGAAGAGCTTATAACATGACGTTTTCTTTTCACATCCCCATTTTTCTCCCCACCTCTCCATTTTTTCCGCTTCACATGAGGTGGAAGTGCTTTTTTTCACCCTTTCCTCCTCTTGATAGGCGGAAAAACCAATAAATTTACACTTCCGACTCATGTGAGACGGAAAAAATGGGGTGAGGAGAAAAATGGAGGGTGTGAAAAGAAAACGTCCAATATATATGTTAGAAATACAAGAGAAATGAATAAAGCCAGAGAGAATTTGGATAAAAGGTAAAGTGAAATATAATATTATTGTATTGTTAGACTACAAGATAGCGGTCTTATTTTCAGGACAAGCCTGTAATAAAACAAATATAACTTAATGATAAGATCAAAACATAATGAAACCTAATCAAATCATATTATTAATTAATCCTTAAAACAAAACTAATCATATCTTTAACAATTTATTTAAGCCTATGAGATCAGGTTATGAAAATATGTTTATTACATTTTTATAAACTTTTGTCAGCTTATTTTAATAAGTTTACAAGAGAAGTTTATGAAAAAAAGTTTTTTTTTTCTTCTTTCTAATGTCATAATAGTTTATTTGAACAAGAGCCGTTTAACCAAATGCATAAAATAGAAAGTTTAGTATTATACCTTAGACTCGCGTAGATCAACCAATGCCTTGTAGCGACCTACTGAAGCCATGCTCCCAAGATGTTTGTATACAAAAGGTTCTCCAAGTGGAATATCTTTTGCAGAGAAAGCCTTGGCTCCATTCTGTTTCCCTATTTTGTTGAACAACTCCACAAGATACTTCCCTTCCCTTTCAGCAACCTGTAATTTACAATGCATAAGTAATAACTCTCATTAACTTTATTTATTTTTTGGATAGGATAAAGTTTTTATTCCAAAGAAGACTAGAAGTACAAGTGATACTTCTAGAGATACAAATACATATAGTGAGCAGAACAAAAACAAAATACAGAAATTGGAGAAAAAACATTCATTAACCTTTCCAATTGCAAGGAATGACAAAGCATAGATCAATAGGAAAACAATATGATTTTTCAACACAATGTGAACAATGACAGTTAACACTACCAAGTACCAATAGATGGTGCATAGAAACAAATATACTTTAGGGAAAAGCTTTCTTGAACATCAAAATAGGGACATCATATGGATAGTGCATCATTGGTTTTTGATGTCCTTTAGAGAAATGAGTATAGAAAAAGAAAAAGTGAAAAATAGAAATGAACATATACTATAGATATCAAATAAGATCTTCAAAATTTGATGGTCAAATAACAGGATTGATTAAATTAGTAGCACCACCAAAAGGGACATCATGAAGAGGGTAGGAAGACATTATCCCATCATTAAACTTCTTACACCATGCCTAAGAGCAAACATATGTAGAAGTCAGCTGCAACTATTAAGAATATGAATTTTCTCCATCTACTGGGATTTTCCTCGTTGAATTCATGGACATGGTAGATCAATACAACCTATCCATATCAATTGGCTAAATATTACATAAAAAGGCTAACCTGAGCTAGAGCCGGAAGCACAGGCCTTCCAGTTTGTTCAAGAAAACCAGCACAATCACCAAGGGCAAAAACATCTTCCACAGAGGGAACACGCAGCCATTCATCAACACCAATTCTGTATCATTCAACAACAGATCAATTGAACAGATATCATAGATAAAAAAATGAGGCAAAAAAGTGGATTTTTTTTTTGCTGCACATACCTTCCCCCGGGAGACTTGGGAAGATTTAGTGATTTCACAAACTCAGAAGGACCAACCCCAGTGGACCAGACCAAGAGGCCATAAGGGACATCAGTCCCATCACTCAAAACTAACTTTTTGGGATGCACCTCCTTCACAACACCCCTCACAAGATGAACCCCAGACTGATACAAAAATTGCATGTGTCAGGCTCAAACTTAAAAGTTGAAACTATGAGAATTAATGTGGCCAACTTGACAGATTAAAATATAGAATCAAAAGGTTTATTATTACCTTTGTCAAGTGCTTTGTTGCATATTGTCGTAGGCTAACATCAAAGGATGATAGTATCTCATTTGCCTGATCATAAAAAGTTAACATAATGGTTAAGTAAACAAAAACTGATTAGTACAGAGTAGACTTTAAAATATGGAAACAAATTCAAGCAGGTACCTCAATGAGGGTGACATGAACAAAATCTTTAACATGAGAATAGCGCTCATGAACATCTTTCATGATGAAATCACTCAACTCACCACTAAATTCAACTCCTGTTGGGCCACCTCCAATAACTACACAATGTAACAGGCGTTTCTTCTCTTCTTCTGATATGCCTGTTATAATGGAAATGCTTGGACTATAGCAAAATTATTATAATAAATATGCTAATTAAAAGATAAACTCTGTGTGATAGTTTAAGTTAGCATTTGGTAGACGTGGTAGAATAAGAGGTTTTGACGTGGTAGACGTGGTAGAATAAGAGGTTTTGAAGTTAGCATAAAGTATTTTGTTCTCTGTTTTTTTGTATTCTGTACATAGAACAGAACATGAAGGGTTTTGAAGTTGGACATTTTGGTTCTAGTAAAAGAGTGGAATGAAACCAAGGACATTTTTTATGGTACACAAACCAAGGACATTTTGATTCTATTAAATGAGGGAAGCCAAGAAGAACAAAATGCATAGAAGATTGGTTCTAGTAAGAGTAAGAGGGAAATAAAGATAATTGAGAAAACAGAATATGTGAATGGCATAGAATATTGTTGCATTACCTAGATTTTTTTACTGTCAAAATGGCAAAGCTAGCTATGAGAAAACTTAAAGATGAACTGTGATGGATATGAAATAATCACCTGGATTTTCAGAAAGCATCAGATTAAGGAGAAGTCTCTTTCTTATTTCTTGGGCATGGTATACTTCACGAAGAAAAAAGGCATGTTCCTTAACTCCCTTGATACCAAAAGTCAAAGGCTCAGCTCCAGATGCAATTACAAGCTTGTCATATGCCACTTTAAATTGGTAAGGCTCACGAGGAAGTCCACCATTTTTAACTGCCTCACAGTATATCTGTTGACATGGAATAAAAATGCCTAAGCTTTTCACTAGAAAAAGTCAGAATGCAGAATGCAGAATGCAGAATGCAGCATTTCAGAAAATAACTTGGCACAAAGTACAAACACAGTTGTATTATAGCATGTTTAGTACAACATAATTATGCGTCAAAATAGCTTTGGACATAATTTTCTAAAACTTACTTGTTTATTTAAAAATTATTAGATTATTTTGAAACCAATACCATTTTTTTTTTAAAATTCGCTCCTCCAAATCCAAATTAATATCATTTTTATAGTTTATTATATGAAAATGATTCTTTTACAAAATCAAAATAAAACAAGTTATCTTAAAATCGTCTTTCGTAATAATCAATTAAAACAATACTCGATCATGCATATAATCGTTTTTTTCGTAATAATCTATTTTTTTCAACTAACCCAAACACACACCAAGTCTACTAATATTTCACATTGTGCACTCTTATGATTTTTTGGATGTCCAACACATGTAATTAAAAAAAGAGAGCTAATCATTCAACTCACTTCATGTTTGTCTGTGTCAATGCCAATGCAAGAAGCTAGATAGAAGTAAGAGTTGGGGTTCTTTCCTAATGCATCCTGTATTTGGCTAACAGGCTCAGCAACAGACCGGAATTCAAGAGTTCCAACACATGTTGAAGCCAGAAGAGGAGTAAAGACCATATGATTCCTTGGTGATATACACACAACATCATAAATTTTGGTGTTAAGCCCTTTGAGGAACCTACATGCAGCCCAACCTGCACCAAGAACAACCACCCTAGGCTTTTCACCTGCCTTTGTTGCCTCTAGTCCTGCATACCTTTGCTCCTCATAATTCTCCAACTCCGAATCGGATTCCTCTGCGCATCTCTCTGTGTTTGAAGCAGAAAACTGATAGTGTGGAGTCCCTGCTATTCCCCTTGCTGTAAAATTAATGAACTTCTGTCCCTTAATTCCAGGAATGTATGAAAACTTGCCATCTGCTTTGAAACTTGAATGGGAAGGTAAGGAGAATTTGGTTGTGTATGCTCCATCATGGAGTAGTATTTCTTTCTCACTTGCATAAGTGCCAAAAGCACATCCTGATCTTCTCAAGTTGGCCCTAGCAACCCTTGCCAATGCCATTGTTAGAGAACAAGCTCTGAAGTCAAGCCTTTATACTTCCTATGCTTTCTGAAAAGGCCAAAGTTCAGACGTTTTAGTGTTCTGAAGTTTTAACTGCACTAAAAGAAGAATGAGAAGACTTAACACAAACGAGAGCAAGGGAAAAAGGGGGACAGAGTTGAGAGTTAATTGGGGGATGCAAAGAAGCCCACAGTTCATGACAAGTTAACACAATAACCATTTTTTCCAAGAATGAGGAACAAGAAAACAAAAGCCAAATATAGCTTTGCTCATCAACTATTGGCAGAATCTAAGAATGACTCCTTAGAAACTCCCCAAAGGCTAACTGATTCTACAATATTAATTAAACACAAGCAACTGAAACATCCAAAAAGAAACATGCTTTTGAAATATAATGAATACCAAGATATGAACAAATTTACAATTACTTAGGTGATGCTATCAAACATATTGTCCTAAAAAATATGAACAGGTATTATTGGCAAAGATTTAGGAGCTAATCATTAAAAAAAAAAAAAAAAGTAGAAGCATAAACTATGGTATGATTCATAAGGCAGCAACCATGAATTTGATTTTGGTACAGCTTTCACACGCTGGCTCTGCCGGTAACTGGAAATTTTAGAAAAAAAGAGGATAATATATCATGACCTTTTTCATCACAGTTTTTTTCATGGTCTTCCTAACAATTGCTCTTAGGTATCATGGTAAACATTCATATATCCCTTATCAATTTACTGAAAACAATAATATTTATAATGACAATTTATTTATTTTTTATTTCTTAAATAGTGTCTCAGAGGCACTCGTTAGCGTATTCCTTACATTAAAACATAGAAAGATTTATATATATATTCACAATTGAGAGGGTCATAGGTGAAAAATGATTGACCTTAACCAATGCAAATTGATAATCTGCAATAAATAAAAAAGAAGTAATAAAATCAAACAGTACGAAGCAATGAGAAAAACAAATATAACATGACAACAAAAGAAAGCAGTATCATAGAAACCAAAGTACATTATCAGACAATGCAGTTTCTATTTAGCTAATAATGAATCAGTCTAATTTGATTTTGTGATATGCAATCACCATATGAACCGAAAATGATATAAATAGTTTTACATTGTAGAACCAAAACAACTATACAATATAACAGAATAAATAAATAAGACCCTTCAAACATCATATGGTTAGGAAAAGAAACGTAACTTTTAGAAGAAGATTCAAGAACTAACAATGTTTTTCACGCTGTTGTTTGTTGTTGTTGCTGCTGCTGCTGCTGCTGTAGTGAGCCATATGACTGAGAGTGGTTTATGTTTAGGACTTGCGAAGGAAGGACTTACATTTACTATTTTACTGTACATGGCCACGTGACACTTTTTATTTAAAGAAAAAAAATCATTTTTATGGGAATTAAAAAAGTACGCTGCCTTTGGACCCAAGCAATTAGCGTCTGTACTGTGTAAGGTTCTAGAATATTACTCCCTCCGGATTTTCCAAGCAATTAGCGTCTGTACTGTGTAAGGTTCTGGAATATTACTCCCTCCGTATTAATATTAGGAAAATGTTTATCTAACATCCGTATTTAACATTTGGGTTGACACATGCCTTCATAGGTAAAAAACTGATGGGTTATGTAAGAAAGAAAAATTGCATGACCCATCAATTTTTATCTAAAAAAGGCAGGTGTCCCGTAAAGATGTCAAAGATTGATTAATATTATGAGATTTGGTGTATTAATGTTTAAAAAAATTACAGCAAAGGCTAACAAGTGCCCCTCGTTAAAGAATCAATTGTAGATAGAAGTTGTTGAAGAATATATATGATTTTTAATGTTCTTGAGAGAGTGATAAATGTAGATTTGAAATTTTTTTCTATATATTGTAACCTTAAGTTCTTAACAACTGTCATTAGTGTCGTTAGGACACTTGTTAGTCAGATCCAAAAATTAAAAGTGAGAAGTATGAGAAGATCAATTTTAGTTTTTCCATAATTAAAAGTGCAAAATTCTTATAATATTAGAATTTTTTTGAAAAATCAACAAAATTAAAAAAATATTAATGCATTGTTTATCAAAATTAATAATTTAATTCAACTTTTTTTATTGATTAATTATGTAATGTAAAATACTATTATTTTAATTTTTTTATTTATTATTATAGCTTTAATTTGAGGCAAAATCTTTTCTCCACTAAAATTATAAGAGGGAGGAATATGATTTATTCATTACTCTAGAACCAAAAGAATGATCTGAATTGTGTGATAGAACCTTGAGAATCGGTGAAATTTTATTTATCAATACATATCAATTTTAAAAATACATAAATATACTAATTTACACTTTTAAATAAGTGAAAGCAAATGTTAGTAGGACAAGTTGTATAGGAAATTAAATACAATAAAAAATAATGTGAACTATATTATTTTTTTTTATATATAAAAACTTTAACAAGCGACAATAAAAGGAATAATTTCTGGATGCAAATAGAAATTCTTAAGTTTCGATGAAAACAGGGGCTTAAATCTAAGCAGGTGGACGCGTGACGCATGCAAAGAATGTGAAAAGTGATAACTTTGAAAATGATTTAGAAACTTACCGGTCTACGAACCTACACATAAAAATTATGACATTCGTTATTTTCAAAATTATAAAAAATTAAATAAAAAAACTTAAATGACAAATATCAAAATTCTAATATGTAAGCTTATGAATAAGTCTCTTTGTATAGATTTCTCAATCATTGCTGAACAGAAAATAATAAGGTGTAAAAAAAAGTCTGGTTGGCAGTGGGCCCTGCAGCTGTATGTATGTAGTGTAACGACATCACACTGTCACAGATTGAGACAAAAAGAGTTGGTGCGTTGCTTGAATCTTTCCATACCGTGCTTGTCAAGTTCCCATTATTACGGAAACACTTTGTTTTCTTTTTGACAATATACATGGAGACTAGCGTTGGCAATTAGGGCCAATGCTCGCGGGTCCCGCCTGCCTGCCCCCAATTTTTTGAGGGCAGAGCAAAGGATTTGAACAAAATCAAAAAATTATGCCCGTCCGCGCCCGTCTTAATTTTTTGTGGGCTAGTGCGGGCGGCCCGTG
The DNA here is from genome assembly GCA_037953625.1 of Crotalaria pallida. Taxonomy (NCBI): domain Eukaryota; kingdom Viridiplantae; phylum Streptophyta; class Magnoliopsida; order Fabales; family Fabaceae; genus Crotalaria; species Crotalaria pallida. The sequence continues at coordinate 112,383,973 of CM075655.1, forward strand.
GGTCTCTATTAAATTAAAAAAAATTTCTTTTTTGCTGCAAAATACAAGAAAATAATCTAATTAGGGCGGGCGGGTCGCCCGCATTTTTTTTACATTATATAATAAAAAACCAAAGGAAAAAGAGAAAAAAAAAATAATAACAAAACGGGCGGCCCGCGAGCCCGCCCTGCCCGCACTTAGGACGGGCAGGGCATGATTTTTTGGCCCTAAAAATTAATTAAGGTGGGCATGCCCGCCCGCAATTTTTGCGGGCTAAATGCGGGGGCGGGCCAAGCCCGTCCGCCCGCCCTAATGTTAGTGGAGACCCATTATTGTGCTTTACGGCTCCAAGGTTCTTCCTTCACTTTTCCATATATGAATAGAAGAATATACGTATATTCCAATTAAAACTTATTGACTAGGCAACTTTTAACTAGTTTTATTTTATTTTGTATTATACAGAGACAAAGGCCAAAAGAATGCATAGGCTAACCACAATGCCAAAATAATAAAAGATAGGGAATAAAAGTTGATTGGTTTTCTGCTACTACTGCTATAATAATGAAATTTCAACCAATACGAGTGTTGTCTCTGCCAAAGACTAATGTGGTTGCCCAATTCATTGGCACGTAGAACCTGTTCCTCCAGCTTACTACACGTGTAAGATAAGCACACCGCCATATAAACCAGCTCACAAAACCAGCAAGTGACAACCCCCTTGCATCCTACACAATACATATTATAAGTAACACAAATATCATAAGCTTTTTGATTATTTTGCTAAATTTCATTTCCATAAATATAGCGCACACACACACTAGAAATTATAACTTATAAGAGATTAAAGATAGAATTAAAAAGTTTATTATGGTACCTTAGACTGGCGTAGATCAACCAATGCTTTATAGCGACCTACTGAAGCCATGCTCCCAAGATGCCTATACACAAAAGGATCTCCAAGTGGGATATCTTTTGCAGAGAAAGCCTTGCCTCCATTCTGTTTCCCTATTTTGTTGAACAACTCCACAAGATATTTTCCTTCCCTTTCAGCTACCTGCAAGTCACCAATGCATAGATAAGATAATCATTCTAATCATCGGTTCATGGGACATAGCTCTTTATGCTTGTTTTTCCATTGCATAATGGAACAGAAACTTAACTTTTTTTATTTATAACTATAATACGAGCCGTAGCACAATGGTAAGGTAAGGTTGTTGCTTATTAGTAAGTTACAGATTTGAATTTTAGAAATAGCCTTTTCACTTGTAAATGTAAGAGTAAGGTTGCGTACATTTACCTTTCCCACACTTCACTAGGTGAGAGTCCCGTGCATTAGGCCCCTCTCCTTTTTTTTTAATAAAAGTTAGGTTGCGTACATTTACCTTTTCCACACTTCACTAGGTGAGAGCTCCGTGCACTAGACGCCCTTTTTCTTTTAATAAAATTAAGGTTGCGCACATCTACCTTTCTCACACTTCACTAGGTGAGAGCCCAGTGCACTAGGCGTCTTTTTTTTTTTTAATAAAAGTAAGGTCGCGTACATCTACCTTTCCCACACTTCACTAGGTGAGAGCCCCGTGCACTAGGCGCCCTTTTTATTTTAATAAAATTAAGGTTACGTACATCTATCTTTCCCACACTTCACTAGGTGAGAGCCCCGTGCACTAGGTGCCTTTTTTTTAATGTGTCAATTACTTACTATTTTGATGAGCACAACGTAATTAACTTACTCATGTCGTGTGCAAGGAATGACTAAACGGAGATCAACAAGTAAACAATCTTCTGTTTCAGCATAATTGAACAAGGATAGTTTGCATGAACATTTTAATACTAAAAATAGATAGAGCATTGCAGTAGATACACTTTAGTATGCTTGAGCAGTTACAGAAAAGAACATTAGGAAGACTGTAGGTAGACATTATCCTATTAAATTTGTTACACCATGCTCAGGAGTAACATAAACAGAAGTCAATTACAACAGTCAAGTATATGCATTTCACTCTAGTGGGATTTTCCTCATTGAATTCAAGGACATAGTAGACCAAAACAGGCTTAACTGTTAGTATTTTCTTGTTCATTATCCATATCAGTTGGCTAAACATTATAGGAAAAGGCTAACCTGAGCTAGAGCTGGAAGCACAGGCCTTCCAGTTTGTTCAAGAAAACCAGCACAATCCCCAAGGGCAAAAACATCTTCCACAGAGGGAACACGCAGCCATTCGTCAACACCAATTCTGTATAATTCAACAACAGATCAATTGAAAAGAGATTGAAGATAAAATAAAAATGAGGCAAAACAAAAGTGAAATTTTTTTCATCACATACCTTCCCCCGGGAGACTTGGGAAGATTTAGTGATTTCACAAACTTAGAAGGACCAACCCCAGTGGACCAGACCAAGAGGCCATAAGGGACATCAGTCCCATCACTCAGAACTAACTTTTTGGGATGCACCTCCTTCACAACACCCCTCATAAGACGAACCCCAGACTGATACATAAATTCTATGTGTCAGACACAAACTTGAAAGTTATAACTATAAGAATGTGGCCAATCTTGACAGCATAAAACATAGAATCAAAAGATTTACCTTTGTTAAGTGCCTTGTTGCATACTGTCGTAGGCTAGCATCGAAGGATGACAGTATTTCATTTGCCTAATCATAAGAAGTACACTAAAATTAACCTCCAGTTAAAGAGTAGATTTTAAAATATAGAACCAAACTCAATGGTGTACCTCAATGAGGGTGCATTGGACATAATCTTTAACATGAGAATAACGCTCACGAACATCTCTCATGACAAAATCACTCAATTCACCACTAAATTCAACTCCTGTTGGGCCACCTCCGATAAAAACACAGTGTAAAAGGCGTTTCTTTTCTTCCTCTGATATGCCTGTTATAATGGAAAAGTTTTCAGCTTAGGTTTCAACATAAAAGGATAGCTCAGTGCACGAGGCTCCCACCTTGTGGGCATAGGGGAGGGTAGAGAAAAGGCTATCATTAGGAAACAACCTTACTGTTGTGTTGAGACTCACTCTCTTAAGCTTCAACATAATTATTATAAAAGTAAGGAAACTCATGCCCTCTTTAAGATGAATGCATAAATAAGAGTTAGAGGGGAAAATAAGGACAACTCAGGAAACAGAACATGTGGTTGTTACAAAATATTGTTGCATTACCAAGGTTTATTTTCTGTCAAAATGACAAAGCTAATGAACTATGATGAATATGAAATACACCTGGATTTTCAGAAAGCATCAGATTAAGGAGAAGTCTCTTCCTTATTTCTTGAGCATGGTTTACTTCACGAAGAAAAAGGGCATGTTCCTTTGCTCCCTTGATACCGAAAGTCAAAGGCTCAGCTCCAGAAGCAATTACAAGCTTGTCATATGCGACTTTAAATCGGTAAGGCTCGTGAGGCAATTCACCATGATTAACTGCCTCACAGTAGATCTGTTGACATGGAATAAAATGACTAAGCTTTTCACTAGAAAAACTTAAGGATGCAGACTGCACCATTTCAGAAGACAAAACATGGTACAAACACAAATGTATTGGTCTGTTAACATTTCACATTGTGCATTGCATGATAACACAAATTTGTTAGTCTATTAATATTTCACATTATGTGCTCCATGATTTTTCTGAATGTCCAAACTCCAAAGCATGTAATTAAAAACTTAAGGATAAATAATTTCACTCACTTCATGTTTGTCTGTGTCAACGCCAATACAAGAAGCTAGATAGAAGTAAGAGTTGGGATTCCTTGCTAATGCATCTTGTATTTGACTAACAGGCTCAGCAACAGACCGGAATTCGAGAGTTCCAACACATGTTGAAGCCAGCAAAGGAGTAAAGACCATATGATTCCTTGGTGATATGTTCACAACATCATAAATTTCGGTGTCTAGCCCTTTGAGGAACCTGCATGCTGCCCAACCCGTGCCAAGAACAACCACCCTAGGCTTTTCACCTGCCTTTGTTGCCTCTAGTCCTGCATATCTTGGTTCCTCATGCCCTAACTCTGACTCAGATTCCCCCACAACTCTATGTGTGTTAGCAGAAGAAGAAAGGTGATGGTGAGGAATTCCTCCTATTCTTCTCATTGAAAAGTTCATGTAGTTCTGTTCCTTAATTCCAGGACTATATGAAAACTTGTCATCTCCTTTGTAATTTATATGGGAAGGTAAGGAGCATTTGGGTGTGTATCCTATGCCATTCACACTTGCATAGTTGCCTAAAGCACCTCCTAATCTTCTCAAGTTGGCCCTAGCAATCTTTACCAATGCCATTAATAGTGAACAAGTTCTGAAGACAAGCCTTTACACTTTCTAAGCTTTCTGAAAAAACCAAAGTTGAGAGAGATTTTAGTGTTTTGAAGTTTGAACTGCACTTTAGAAAAAGCCCACAGTTCATGACAAGTTAACAACGATCTTTTTGAGAACAAGGGACAGCAAAGAAAAAGTGAATATAGCTTTGCTCATCAGCAGCTATTGAAACATACAGCAAAAGATTACAAAGCAAACTCAAAAGGGTAATTTTTCTGCAATATTTGACACAAGAAACTGGAACACCCAAATCCACACACACTTTTTGAAATGTAATGGAAACCAAGTAATGTCCACATTTACTTAGGTGACGCTATCAAACATATTCACTACTAAAATTGATCTCATTGCTGAGAAAAAAAGTGATCAAGTTATATTGTCAAGGATCTGGAAGCTATAATTCATAAGCTAGGCAACCATGGTTTTTACTTATGAACAGCTTATACAAGCTGAATATGTTAGTTAATCATTTCTTTTTTGAAAAAAAAAAAAAAAAAAAGCCTTTTCATCACAGCTACATATTAAAATGAGAAAGACAAAAAAACAAATCAATATTCAGAAATGAGAGGACCATAAGTTTCATTCAAGAAAAAAGATCAACCTGAACAAATATAAATTGATTACTTGTGTAGGAGCAGCAATTTGGTTTGTCACAGACACAAAGCCATAATATTAATCCGCATAAAAATAAAACATAATACAATCAAACATCTAAGAAGCAATGAGACAAACACATATAGCATGACAATACAAGCAAGATCACATAAACAAGTACATATATTACATGAAAAAGAGTAGTTTCTATTTTTAAAAATAGTCTAAATGGTCCCTTCCCGCTATGGTTGGATTCTATGATGCACCATTTAAAATTTTACCAAGGAGTAACTGCACATTTAGAGTGTGAGCCTCCGCGCATCATTTAGGTTGCTTCCTTGTGACCTGGCGATGATAGGTTCAAATCCCGAAAACAACTTTCTTCGCTCTCATGTCTCACAAGGTGAGTAGTGCACTTAATTGTATAGTCAATCTAGTTCTTAGGTCCATCACCACCATTGTCCTTCTTCCCTCTACATATGGTCACTCCCATGGTTTCTCTTTATCTTTTGGCATCTTCACATGCCAAGCCTCCAAAATCCAAACCTCCACCATAAATAAAGGCTCTCATTCATGTCCTTTGTTGCTTTCTCTCTTTTTTCCCACTATTTTTTCTATTCTATTCTATACCTTCCCTTCCATTTCATCATCCTCCAAACTCCCAAAGGTAACATAAAGTGAGCAAGTAAGAAGTGCATGCATTGAGAAGTTTAAACAATTTACCTAATCAAGGTGCTACACTCTTTCCTGCCATTTTCTTAGGTAGGAAAGCAGGGATAGAGAAATATAAAAAAGTGAAAGTTATGCTAACACCAATGCCTAAGTTAAGAAACTAAGAGGGTAACTTCAGAAGTTTTCCTAAGGTAATTTTTTTTTCTTCTTAATCTCAGTCCTTGTAAAAGTTAAAAAAGAGTAAAAACATATTGAAAAACTAAATTTATTTTATTTAAAGTGTTAAATTTTTATTTTTTCAATGCAAAATTACTTTATTAAACTTTTTATCCTCATCTTTTGAGGTTAAGAAAATCTTTTTTTATAAATTCGTCACTTTTGATGACTTCAAAATATGAAAAACGGGGTGATCGGATGATGGTAGAGATACATTATTATTAACATCCAGAAGAAGAATAAGGGTTGAGTCCCACCAAGAAGAATAAAGGTTAGTCTCAATCTGCTTGATAACAAAACATCCCAACAAGATTATGGGTCATTTTGGCTTATCTAGATCTGTTTGGCAAAATTAACTTATAGTTGTGAGCTTGTAGATGATAGCTTTGAGCTTATAGCTGTAGGATTATAGCTGGAAACTTATAGGTTATAGCTGTATATCTAGCTTATTGAACTAGAGCTGTTTGGCAAAACTAGCTGTGCAACTAATTTAAATATGTCAAATGACTAAAAAGGGTAAATAATAATATAATTTTGTAAAATTAAAAGGGTAAAATTGAGATATGATTTATTGAAAACTCTTTTTTTTTTCTCAAAGCTGCCTCATGTAGCTTTCTAAAAGTTAGCTTTCATAAGCTATAAGCTTTCTTTTTGAAAGCTACTTCTTTTTTTTTGTTCACCAAACAGCTTTAATAGCTTATTGACTTATCAATAAACTAAAAGCTGTCAGATAAACTATACTATAAGCTTATCTTATCGAACACAGCACTAATCTATCACAAATCAAATCAAATTAGACCACAAACCAATCGCTTGATCACTTTAGTTACAAAAGTTGTTCTCTATCGAGCTTATGTAAATATTTTTTTGCCATAATAAGCCTTATGCTTTTTGGGCATGTATTGGCCAAGCTTAATTAATATCCAAACATGTCAACTCAAACGAGATCGAGAATCCCAATTTGACAATTTTGTAAGATATTAACGGTTTCATATGAGGAACATATGACTTAATATGAAAAAACTAATAAATAAATGATTAAATAATAAATTGAGTAAAAGGGAGTAATTTTTTTAATGGCAAAAGCTGCTTAATGGAAGCATCAGTTTGTCATAAGAACAAAGATCATTTTCCTAGTATCAATGTTATTCTCTTAATTTCTTTTCTACCACTAATGATCAGAGTATAAAAAAGAAAATCAAAAATTAAAAATCATATTTCTCAATTATCAAACAAATGATTACATCAATAAAGACTATTGTTATGAATAGAAGTATGTATTCTTCTCATTATTAACTAATTGTGAGAAACATGAGATTCTAAAGGTTTTTATAGTTTTTCTATTAATTTCTACTCCAACAAATTCTACCTCTATAGTTGAATATTCTTTTACTTCTATCACTCCTTTACAAGATAAAGCTATTAGGGCATTCATATTTTGCGAATAATAGCCTATCATATCAGAGTTTTTATAATTATTTGCTCAACATTCCTTTTTTTCTAAAAATATATCATTTCTTTATGGAATATGAGGCAGTTTTTTATCGATTGAAACAATTTCATCGGCTAAATTTCTAAGCAAGAGAATGTATGGAGCGTAAAAAAAATTATTATGCTGTGATAAAAGCAATTGTGTTTTGATATTTAACGAGTGTAAAGAAATTTATTGTATGGTGCAGAAGGCAATTGTGTTTTGATGTTTAATGAGGTTATTTAAACATAAGTTGTGTACTTCTCATAGACGTTGCATCTTATGCATCCAATCCAACCAAAACAGATTGAAGTAAAATTAAATATGATTTTTATATCTTCAAGATTCAATTGATACAATTACTGTATTCATATGTGTTACCAAAAAAAAAATTTATTGTATTCATATGGATTATATATGTTCATCGTAGAAATGATAAATATTTTTTACTTTATAGCTGGCTAGGAAACCAAAAAGACCAATAATATAGTAGAAAAATAAATAACACCTATCATTCATGATATAGTTACGAAGAGAAACATAACCTTTTATTTATTACCTGCTAGGGGGGTTTATCCTCTGTTTTTTAATTTGAGGGAGTGAAATATTAAGGACAAGGGTTTTCACGCTTTGTTGTTGGTGTGCCAAATTCTCGCATATAAAAGCTAAATGGGTTTATCTGTGTGCAAGCTATAAGTATCCATGGGACTATGGGAGCAGTTGATTTAATAGGTACTTAAAAATTATATTTTATTATTGAAATTAAAAGAAAACGCAAGTCACTTTCGGGGTACCTCCGATTATGCAACTTTACTAGTATTTATTAAGTTAGATTATATAGATCTCTTCTTAAATCATGCAACTTTTAGAAGTTCATCAAATAGGAATTTTTTAGTTGTAAAATGATAAATTAACTCTTGGAGCGAGGCTCATAGGTAAGATTCTTACCTTTAAGAATATAAGACTCACTTGAGAGCGACAATTACGTAATCATACAATTACTAATGCATGCATCAGAATATAGTTTTTGCTTATATTTCATTATATAATGCAACTTTTATTATACAATAGTTGCACAAAACTATGTGAGAAAATAATCATCATTGGAGAAGACCCGAGAAATTTGGGTGTTAGTTGTTGATAATGAGATTTTAAAACATATTACTATATGATTTATTTATTGGAAAGTTTTTTTTTATCACCTCCTATAAGCACCATAGGGGTGACTTGCACTAAAATAGTATAATTATCGTTATTCTGATCCTAAAATTAAATTTGTGTTTGTCGAATGGATGATATCTAAAGGTAGCTTGTGTGCAATAATGTATCTGGGTAGCAGCCACCGCTATTACAAAATTGGAACAGTAAATTTTTTATTTATAATTTTTGTTAAAAAATATCCATCATTTCACTTGAGTCCTAAACAAGGCATTGTTTTTCTTTATTGTTCTCTCAATAAAATCATTTTAGGTTCAACCCTTGGTGACATCCTATGATGCTCGTATGAAGTGAAGATAAAGATAAGTAAATATAAACAATTGTATTGAGGCATAAAAATATGATATTGATGAATTAAACAAATATATATACATATATATATATATATATATATTGCATAAAAAAATTTGTTAATAACAGCAAAAGTAACTTTTTGATAATTTATAAATTCCGAAATGGATTAGATTCCAGAAAGAAAAACCTTGATGCATAATCTAAATAATATTAAATAAGCTATATAAATAATAGAGCTTTTTTTTTTTTTGTTTATTTATTATTTGTGAATCTAAAAATGATCATATTGCGGGTTAGAAGAAAATGAATATATTCAAAAAAATTTACCTAAATTTTCTCCCTTTATTCTTTTCTATTGTTGTGTTTATCAAGGATGCCCCCAGTAAATAATAATCAAAGATTAATTATTTTTAATGCTCAGAGATTAAATGAATTTTACCTTTATTAATAAAACTTTTTCAATAAACAACAAAGATCGAGTATCTAACGTTGTACTCAAGGAATTCAATAGTGTTAGATCTAGCACACAATTGTGTCAAGTTTTCATTATTATGGAATCTTGTTTTCTCTTTATTAATGAAAAAACCAGCTTTAGCATGAGAGTATCATTTGCTCTAAACTAATTACACATTACAAACAAAGATAAGAACCAATTTATCTTACAAATTACTAACACCAAAAGCTGGTTACAAGTCACATGGAATGACTAATACAATCATCAGCTATGAAGAAATGGATTAGACCCTATACGAATTAACTATAAATTTAAACCACTAATTTTGGTAGGACTAAGCGTTGATGAGCACAGTTTAGGTTGCTGCTACAAATCCTTCTTCAGAGCCACCGAACACCTGGTTAAGAACCATGGCTAATCGAATTCCGCCTTGAGCAATTCGTTTCATGACATATGGCATTCTTGAGTTAAAGTAATCATCTATAAAAAGCACCATAAGACAAACAAAGTCACTTCATAAAATCAAAGTTAATCATTATGATGTTTAAGGTATTGATAATGTGTGTTGCATGTCTGCACATGGCAACATTCTGACTTTATAACACATAATATCAGTACTTAATTTGTGATATAAAGTAAAAAGTTGTCACATAAGTTGGCAATGTATGTGTGTGTCTATATACACACATATATGATAAACCTATTCCTAATTATTAAATATATTATAAAGTATTCACGTGCCTAAAGGTTTAAATTTTTTAGAGACATAGTTCATAACAGAAGATGCAGTTTCATAGATTACTTATTTTGGTCTAAAAACTACACTTTTTCATCAATTATGTCCTTAGGGTTGGTGATTTATTATACCTGCAAGAGTATCTCCTGAATCAACTCCATTGTAACCCCATTTGCAAGCTATTTGTATACTCTCTTTGGCCCAACTACATGATTCCAAAACAAGCAAACCTGATGTCAGGCATCTGAGCATTTAACTATGAAAAGACAAGATGATCAAGAAGAGAAGGAGAGTTCACCTATTTACGCATTTAGAGATATCATTACAATGTTGCCAAGATGAAACATCATCTGACCATATCCCCTGTATAACAGAAGTAACAAGTTATTATACAAGTATAAGGAATGAGGTTATTGATTTCATTTGGAATCAAGTAAAAGAAAAATGCATGTGTTGAATAAAAGCTAGGAAGAGTGATATGTTGATTCTTACATCAGTGTAGTTACTCTCTATGTCTTTAAGGAGTAGAGTCACATCCTTGTCATAATAATCTGCTAGAGCTGTGAGAATAATTTCTCTGTCCCACACCTAAAGATAAGCCATAAAAAATAAGCTGTTACATGAAAGAGTGATTTGCAACGGCCGAGATTGAAGTTGGACTTTTAGATGTAATGATAATACGATATCTCTAAGTAACGAAAGTCCAAACTTACGTGATGCAGATTGGATTTGTGCCTAAACCAGCGCAGTTCTATTGTGTTTCCTCCTTCATCAGAGGTGAACCCAACATGCATTGGCTGAAACAAAAGAACATTGTACCTTATGTTTTAGTTAAGCACTTGGTATGAATCTATAGCAAAAATGGACCTTGAAGATATTTTCACACACCTGATGGATATCTCCCATGAAGTGTGACAAAAACAATAAAGCCTCGGTCATATTATCTGCACAGTTTGAAGAAACTAAGGGAATTGAAGCAAAAAAATAGTAAAAGGGAAAATTTCACTCAATGTTCTTTATAACAAAATGGCCTTCTGTTGTTCTGCCTCAAAGTAATTATTATGTGATAAAAGTTTGCTTAAATTGTATTAAAGTTCAGTTATCCAGTTAAGAAATTCAAGTTATGAACCAATTTAGTGCAAGAAATTTTTTTTTTTGTAAAGAACTGAGCTCAAATTTTAGTATGGAAAAAAAAAATCTCACAAACTTGACCCCTTACATCTGCGATCAGCAGTCCCTTCTCTGTAGTGTGAGAGCTGAGAAGTGAAATTTTTCACAGCACCAGCAACACACATATCCTTCACACCATGCTGATCATGGCAATCCCCTATGGTAATAGCAACAATTTTCTCATTAATATTTATGGCTGGAAGTTTGATGAGAACCATATCATTCAAGTAAACGGTCAAATTAGTCTTTGAAAGATATATGATCAGTCATGTTGGATCTTAAATGTTAAAATTACATCTTTTAAATTAGACTATAATATCAGTTAATGTGTTCAGGGACTAATTTGAATCTTGAAATGCTCTTTCAAGAACTTCGAATGTATTTTCCATTAATTGAGGACTAATATGATTGACTTTGTATATTTCATAGACCTATTTGACCGTTTACCCTTTATTACACTACATATAATATAAACAATGCTTACTTGAATAAGTAAAAGAACAAGCATCATCAGGGGTGTCAATGAAATGAAGTGGACTTGTCCACTTATATTTGTACCAGTGCCTAATCTGGTCAGGCCACACGCAGAGGGCTGATAAGTCACCATTAACATATTCAGGTAACAGATGGTGAACAGCTTCTGATGCTTGAGGCTCCAAAAGTGACTACCAATCAAATATTAATTGTCAATTGATTTTCTCTAATTTAAGATCCACACATACTTTTCATTCTCACATTAATCGAACACCATTTATATATTATAATGCTTCAATCCAATAGCTAATTGATTAGCCTTAAAAGAAAAAAATAAAAAGAAACAAAAGCCAGTCTGATATTGAATTCATATATAGATGGACTAGAAATTATTAGATGCTCATGTATTAATGAGTTATTCAAAATTAACGATGAAGGTGTATCTCAAACCATTAGTCCAAGACCATCCAATAATTTCTCGGCAGGTGGAGTGCCTATTATTTCAAACAGGAATGAAATTGAGCTTTACCTGTGCAATTTGGCAAGTCATCATATGACCCTCTTTGCTCCAAGCAAGGGCACCTGGAACTATGATAAAAGCAGCACTTAAGGACAAAAGAAACACAAGTGGAAGAGACCCCCACATACCTCCAAGCCTATCCATCTCTTCAGATAAATGTTATCACTTTGTATGTATGTTTTGTTATCTTATGAGAACTAAACATTTCATGTGACATAAGCCTTTATAAGACTAGTTTGTTAGAAATGTATGTATAGTTTATTAAAGAACACGCTGTACCCAAAAAAACAAAAAGAAGTTTGTTAAAGAACACGTTTAATGGTTTGCATTGAGTGCAAGATTTAAATACCTACTTATTTAAGTATCGTAAAAAAAGAGTTGAGCACAAGCAAGATGAGCATATTCTGGCATATAAAAAACGTAGCACACCAACCTAACAGGTTGTTGTGCACAGGGCAACTACATATCTAAAAGTTTTGAATGATATATATATTATTAAGAGAGTTGAATAATAAAGGTCAAAGAAAGGCTATGTATGTAACTTATGGTACACTTGATAGTTGATATCAAGTTTTACAAGTTATATGTTAGCTTATCCACACATGTATCACATGGGATCTTCAAGCTTGAGCCTTGAGTAATTCTGATCTAAGAAGCAAAAACACAGTGTTGGGTGGGTGACTACCACCTTGGGGCAGCCTAATAAATAAGCAGTAGAATAAGCATCCAATTATCGGGATAAAAAAATTTAACATGTATATATTATCTACAATAAGACCCTCACTTTGCAACGGGGATGGAACTCATGTTCTTATGAGATATGAGCTGAATCTTTATCGACTAGAACAACTTTCATTGACAATTTTTTTAACCAATCAATCTTTGAAGAGAATGTTTGTTAAACTCTGGCGCTGAACATGTAGTTAACATTTTTCATGTAAAAATTTAAAATTCCCTAGAGAGTGAAAAAAACAATCCGCATAGCAAAATGCACACTCAGGATCTTTTTAATGTAATTTTTGATGACTTTGCTAACTAGTTTTGAGGTCATGTTCACATTACATTTTTTTTACAACTTTGTTACATAAACATTTGTATTTGACATATGTACGGGACACCTGCCTTTTTTGGCAAAAACTGGTGGATCCTGCAGTTTCTCTTTCTTACGGGACCCACCACTTTTTACCCAAAAATACAGATGATTTTCTAACATTTTTGTTTTTTTAGGTATGGTGTGAAAGTAACAATTGTATAATGAAGAGGCAATTCCTCATATATCCTTTTGTTGAAAGGCAACAAAGTATTGAATAAGGTTAGGTGAAACTAACAAGATTGTTGAACTCCAAAGCAGTCACGTTGCCATTCACACCACCTCCACCTCCACCTCCACTATTAGGTACAGAACGGGTAAATATGAGGTAACTTCTCGTTCCTAATCCAAATCATTATCAAGCATATTATCATACACACGGCTCAACGACAGCTATGTTAAATGCTCAGACATTTGAGAAACAATGACCAGACAAAGGTTAGAAGAGTCAATGAATGCAGGGTTCATGCAAAATTAAATAACTAGATTGAATAAATAAGAATGTACTTTAATTATTTGAGTTTTGTGGGTACAGAATCAAGGATAAGTACACCCTTGCTTTTAAAAAAAATGTTTTCCTGGTCATTGATGGCTTAAGAAAAAGGAAGAAAGAACAAAAAATTTAAAAAACTGAACAGTGAGAATTAAGGTAGCATTTTCTTTGTAGACAAAAGATAAAATAGGATAGAACATGGTATTGTATTTTGATCTCTTTGATTCCAACTTTCATTGAAACCAAATTGTCTACTTTATAGTTTTTTTGTCTGTGTTCATTGAATACATCATATACATAATAGAACTCATGGTTTATTGTCTATCAAAGACTAGCTAAATCTTTTTTGAGCTATGTGAGTGAAATAATCAAATAATCGGTATATATAACATTTCTGGCTCAATGAACAGGCAAATAAAGAAGTTAAGAGCTAAAACTGTGTTTCTTTACATTTAAAGAGTTGGCATAAGGAGATAAGTAATAGAATGTACATAAATGTTTCTCAGTTCATTTTATGTTCAATATTGAGCAATTGTGGCCTTAGAAGTAAAAATACGGTTGAGGATAGCTGCAAGTCGCACACCACCTTGAGCCAGCCTTTTCTCCACAACAGGCAGCCGAGAAAGGAAGTACTCATCTACATTATGAAGTAGAATAATAAATTATGAGAGGTCAACCATCAAAGAAGGTTCTTATGTTACTAACAAAATTGTGCAAGAGTGGCAAACTGGCAATCATCATCAAATGTGAAATAATTAAATTTTATGTGCATTGGCCATGTGCAATAATGCAGTAAGCCAGCAATATTTATGTATAGATAAAAAAAAATGAGACAGATAAGATTTTGTTTTTATTAACATTTGATAATGGAAGGATTGAATAAAAGAGAATAAAAATGCAGAGCATGAGAACCAATAATCCTCTTAAACTATACCGTGTGTGTTTTGCATGAATTTGGAAAAGGATTCCCAATAAAATAAAAAAGGAATGAATAATTAAACTCAACTGAACTCTAATATGTCATAATTGATGACAATTATTGGAAGCAATATAACAAATAAAAACAAAGAAAGAAATAGATTAGCTCAAAAGATAAAATCAGTCCCTTTTCATATCAAACAAGGAAACTCCCTTAAAGCTAAGAACCACAAGGAGGCTCAGAAAACAAAACTATACATTAAAAGATGAGGAAGAAGAAATCTCTAGCTAAAGATTCTGGAGTTACTAAATTCTTTTATTTATAGATGAGAAAGAATGAAATACCTTCCAAGGTGCTCCCTGGTGTGGCATTCTTGTACGCAAACTTGCATGCTAACCTAATGCTTTCAGAAGCATACCTGAATTGTAACCAATCAAGTCAAGAGATGTAATTTCTTTGCATCATATGCTAATATGACAAAATTATCCTATAATACACAAGCAAAAAATTTACAACACAAGTGAGTTAGTATAGTATCATTATTAATATAGGTAACGTCAATATCACCACTTGACTATGCTCTCAAGGTGTAGAGTTATGATAATGAAAACCAACAAATGGATACACAAAATAATGAAATATGTTAATACAGATTAAAATACTGACAGCCAAGCAATAGAAAGTGTAATCAAATTACATTCTCAGTAAGCAATCAGACAAAACTTAAGTTCGATGATAAAGAAAGTTAGACAGGAAATGTATATACCCATCAGGACAAACTGTGTAGTTGTGCGCACAATGTTCCCAAACTGACACATCATTTGACCAAGTCTCCTGCAGAAAGTGCTAATAGTCAGTCTCTTGGCCATATTCATACATAGGGAGTCGGAAAAACTCTACTCTTTAAGGCAAAACATCAAGTTATAGATTCCATAACAAGTGGGGCAAAAAAAAAAAAAAAAAAAAAAAACCCTTCAATTTATCAATGCTAGGTATCTGCATCGTTTGAATAAATGCATTAAAAAATAAGAAAATAAACTTACTGTTATATTCCTCTTAATAGTTTGTATCATAATTGAAAGATCAGAACCATAGAACGTTTTCAGAGCAGAATCAATAATCATGTCATCCCACACCTGGACCAAAACCAACATTACTGAACTTCATCAATTTACTGCATTATTGGCAAAGATAGCTTCCATAAGTGTGTGCATCTTTATCTGCATGTGCTTAGCTATAGCATGTAAGAACACAACAGGGATGCAATGTAAGCAGAGGATAGAGACCCACACAACCTTTGCCTTGCCTATCTAACCACTTTCTCCCAACCATAATCAATAAAGCAACAACATATAATCATATGAAGTTCTAATGCAGGTAAAAAGTCTTTTAAAAAGCTAGGAATCTTTGATAAAAATAGAAGATGTAAAAAGAAAAACACATTCTCAGTCAATGTCAAACACTCCATAAACAATGGGAGAAAATGCCTATAACGAGATAATTTTTTTTTTTTTTGGGGTAATTATAACGAGATAATTAAGTTGCAGAATGGAAACAGCCTGAGTCAACTAGAAAACAATCTAATTCTTAACACTTACATGATGAAGATTTGTTTTCCTGCGGTACCAACGAACTGTTATTGAGTTTCCACCCAGGTCTCCAGTGAAACCAACATGTAAAGGCTGCAGCATAAAATGGGAAGAAAATTACATCCTTTAAAACACAACTTTGAAGATATATAATCATAAAAAATTCCCACCAATCCTTTTTTAACGTTTCAAGCTCTCATTTCCCATCATACCTCCCCATAAGTAGACTCAAACTCAGGTACACGCTCATGCAAATCAAGGACAGAGAATTGAAAATCATATGTACTTTTGGAAACATGTATCCAGTTGTTCATTATATTTTGAATAGAATGTAGGAAGAACAAACCTGATGAACATCCCCAACAAAATGTGACAAGAACATAAGTGCCTCTGTCAAATTGTCTGAAATTGATCAAGAACGTTAAAGTATTAAACTAAAGAACGTATCATTGAATAGAATGAGCAATTTAAGAATCTTCATCTGTAAAATGCTTACAGTTTAATTCAGATACAGTGTTTGCATAAGCTGATTTGAGTTGCATTGTGTAGTTGTATATTGCTCCAGTGACACATCTATGTTTATGTCCATAAGAATCATGACAGTCTCCTATAAGAATCATGGCACAGTTAGTAATGAATGATTGCATGGCCATTGAACATATTATTGTACCGCAAACCCAAACTTACTGCAGTATTCATAGTTGCACTTGAAATCTGGTGTATCAATATAATGCAAAGCACTACTCCAACGAAAGTGGTAATTATGGCGAACCTCATCAGCCCAAGAGCAAACTGCAGCAAGATCACCTTCAGCTGAATCCGGAAGCAGTTGTTTCACTGCAAATAGAGCATCTTCACTAAGATACTCCTTGAAACATCCAAAGATCTCTCTGATCAGCAATCAGCACAGTGCACAGCAATCTCAGTATTTGATTGTTTAAACTGATCCTTTCATACTCTTCATTCCATTATCCCATATTCCCATCGTTATTTTTTTTATTTATAACACCAGTTTATAGCATTATATGAAACTGAAACAAATGGCGGCTATCAACAGGCTTAGCTTGTGCAAAACATTATGAAAATATAAAATTTCTTTAAAAAAAAGCTGAAGTCAAGTTTTTTTTTTTTTTTTATAGCTTCTACTTTATTGAGAAAATAAAAAGCTAAGCTAAACTAATGTGCCAAGTGTTGGAAACGGTAGTTACAACAACAACAACTAAGCCTTTGTCCACTAAGTGGGGTCGGCTACATGGATCAAACGACGCCATAAAGGTCTATCATAAATCATGTCTTTTGATAAGGCATTGATTGTCAAATCCTTCTCAATTGTTTCGCCTATAGTTTTTCTAGGTCTTCCTCTTCCTCTAGCCCTTGTAGTACCCTCAATTAAAAAAAAAACAACCTTTGCCTATAAAAAAAAAAGTCAATTTTTCAGTGAAAAAAGCTTAAACAAACAGACCCTAAAAATCAATTGAGATATAGCGACGTGGGATTGGTCAAGTGGTGGCTCACTTCCTCCCTTAATCAACTGGTATCGAGTTCGAGCCTTGGGTATGGAACAACCCGCTGGGAGACCCCAGCCCCACCACTTAGTGCGAACTCAGTTGGGTCGGACCGTATGAGTCGGATTCTGGGTAAACCAGATCCGGGTACCGGTTCGTGTACACCAAAAAAAATCAATTGAGATATGAATTCAAAACTGAAAAACTTCAAAATTTAAAAACTTAATGGGGAAATAAATAAAATGAAATGAAGGGTAGGTTTGTGGTACGGTTACCAGTGCTATGTTACAAGTAGCATAGTGACCCTCCTTTCCCCAACATATAACTGCTGGCAATGGAAGCAGCAGAAGAATGAGCGGTGTCACATTCCACACCAGATTATGCCCTTCACCCATATTACAATTTACAATAACAAAGGTAACGGTACAATTGCAATCAAATATATTACTGCAGAGATAAATTTCCTATAATATCCAAGCCCAAAGGAGAAGTTGGGTCCTAGATAGATTTGTGCAAGAACCAGTAATCTCGTCTTTAACGAATTAAAGGCATCAATTATAATCAAAGGTTGAACAAAACCCTTCTGTAAAACGAAAGTAGGTGCAACCCGTGTTTTTCACTGCTTAGCTAAATAAATAAATACTGTAAAGGATTTTTTTTAAAAGGTCAAACTTAACTAATAAAAGCTTTATATTGAAAACTCAAATATTTATAATTTTATTTTATTTTTTATCATTTTTTATTTCTCATCTCCAACATGAGGTTAAGCAAGCCAATAAAGAAGTTTGTGTTTTTGTTAGCAAGGGTAGCTGCTCTCCCAAGAATCAAGATTCTAATAATATTGGTAGATTAAATACTACATTTTTTTTACAATGACATCTTTCATTATGGACAATTGGGTATGAAGCTAATCCTTTTTAACGAGTGTATGGTTGTCTTCCTTAGCAAATACACATTCACAATTTTTTGAACCCTTGATCTTTAATATGGTAGTACAGTACTTTGATACTTCTTCCGGCAAATATTATTCACTGAAATTAAACATTTCACTTTTGATCTGGTATGATACATGCCATCCAACATTACCTTACCAACTCTTTGTTGGTTTAAAATCTTATTTATGGTTATTTATTGATTATTGATAAGAATAGATAAAGCAACTAATCATAAAATTAGGTCCACCAAATGGTGATGCATAGGATTGAATTCGGGACTTCCAACTCTCAAGTCTTAAGACTTGGTACGTGATCATGTGAGCTACATCAACTGGTCTAAAGAAAAACAAGGTTATTATATACTATCTTCGTCTCATTATCTTGGTAAAAAAATGCAATTTTTTGTCTCAAATCAAAGTAAAAATAATCAATGAAAAATTTTAAAGATTGTATATTTTATTAAAAATCTTTAAAATAATTAATAAAAAATCTTAAAGATTATAAAAATAATATGAAAATTTGTGTAGAAATTTGTAATTAATGAATGAATCATGCATTATATTTTATTTTGGAAATAGAATCATGCATCATATAAAAAAAATATTCTTTTAATTTTGTTGACTACTTTAACTTTTACTAAGATAATGTGAAGGAGGGAGTAAAAAGGCAAGTGTCTAGTTCAAACCTGGGTGGGGCGAACTCTCCCCCTCCTCTTGGAAAAAAAAATCAATAAAAAATAATGCAAATAAAAAAATTGAACCAAGGAGAAACATTTGTCAATCTCTCTGAATTCGACTCTATTAATCATATTGGAAGATGTTTTTAATTCACGCATCATGGATCCCTATACCTATCCCTAGTAGAACTTGCTAGGATGTTGTTTTCTAATTCAAAAAATTGATGGCACCAAGTTATGTTATGTTCAGATTTAACGACTTAGACCTCAACTGACAACTAGGACAAATACATGGACTATAATAATACCCTACCGCCAATATGATTTTCTATTTACTTAAGGAAAAAAAATAAAAGACAACGACAGGAACCCAAGTTAGAAGTGTAAAGTAGAATATCAAAAGACACGCCACACAAGTCTATACGTTTCCTCATAAAATTAATCACGTAATTGAAAAATTATGTAACCAGCTGCTTAAAAACGTTACATTACATACAAAACAGCAACTCCAAGAATTGGCAGAAATTCATTTGCTAAATACTAATTGAGATTGCCAATATTTCTTCGCTGCAACGATACATAAAGTTTCCTCAACGACACATTCAGACACTGAAACACTAGAACAGGGAGGATAACCATTCAAAGGCAACTTGAACTGATGCAGCCTGCTGGCACGTGTTAGCAACCGGTGTCTCCAAAAAATAACCATCACTTTTTCACAGTTACATATGTGGCATCATTGCTCTCACCCTATCATTAGATTAACAAATTTAAAATGAGAACAAATAAACAGAATGCTAGTTCAGAAGACAAACCATTGCTTCAAAGAAGAATGCTTCTGATAAGAATGTTTGAGCTAGCGAACCTCATTAGTAGTTTTCCATAATTTTTTTGAAGAGCAGCTTTGGAGCTGCAAATGCAAAAATGGAATTAAAGGGAGAAAACAAAACTTCCAAACCAATCAGATCAAATTAAGTATAGAACACAGAGACAGGGTCAAAAAGTACATTGAACTTAGTCTACGAAATTTTAACATTCGGCTTACCTGGCATTCCAGTAAACCTCTCAAATTGTCCATATGCTTGTCCAAGAAACATTTCCAATCCTGTTACAATAGTGGCTCCTGATTCTTCTGCATCCTTCAATAGTCTAGTCATTTTGGGCGTGTAGACAGCATCAAAAACCAGGGAGTAATATTTCAAAGCATGCTGCAAAAACAAAAGAATGATTGAGGTTCTCTGGCATTCAACTCACTGATGTTCCATATAATGACATTTTATGCCTTTATACTAATAATATTATACTATTAGATCCATCTGGAACAGAAACAACTCATCTCCAAGGTAAATAGTTGGTGGAAGTGCGTTTATATGGGCCGGCATTAGATTTTCGCTTCAAGAATGAGAATACTTTAGCTGGCTAAGTCTGGCATATTGTTCAAGTTAAATTCAACTATATCAAATGAAAACAGTCCTAGAGAGCATTAACATTTCAAAACCAAAAGGTTTAAAAACATTTAGGCTTTAATCATATTTGTTTCCCAACCAAAATTTCTATGAAGTAGGAACAATCATAATATAAGAGAAAAAAATAGTGAAGTGCGCATATACCACGTTCAACACAGAGACATCAAGTAATGAAATATGCATTTTTCAGAACCAGTAATTATATTTCATTTGAATAGAAATCCAATCTTCTTTAGAAAATTGGATATATATATATATATAATGGTCAATAAGATATCAAATTAAAAATTCCACTAACAATATTATGAGACGCTAACTGCTATAACACAGCCATGTTAAAGAGCAAACCTTAGAAATAGGTGTTTCATCCACTCTTGGTTGCATTCCAATTGATGTTGTGTTTGCTAGAATCATACCATCCTCCGGATGGTAATTATCTAAATCAGCAAGGGCTAAAGCATCTCCTCCAATCACATCAGCAAGTTGTCTAGCACGATCTATACGACAATAATACACATAGCACATCAGTGAACGTAATATACTGATTTTGGGGGCAAGCCATAGCATGAGATATTGTTATGTTGTGCATATGTTAATGCTTGATATGCATCAATATTGGAAGGCATGGTCAGCTAAAAGACCTAATCATAAAAGAACACATCAGTCATCGCATAGTCAGCCATCTCCCACATATGGAGTTTTGTCCACAAGATCCTGCCATGTTGAAAGAATTTCTGACCATGCGATCTGCGCAACTATAAGCAGGAAAATAAAAATAGTGGAGCTTACCATAGGTACGGTTAGCAATCACAACCCTTGCTCCTTTTTCTTTTGCACCATAAGCAAGTGCCTTCCCAGCACCACCAGCCCCAATAACAACAAACACCTTACCAGCTAATGGTGAAGCAGCTGAGCCACCACCATTATGTTTACCTGCAAATAAATAATTTAAGTACACAACATCTTCAGAAGAAAAATTTTCAACAATAGTGACAGCATAAAATACCTAGCTAATAAATTTAAGAATTACCTCGCAGTCCATCCTCTATAGCAGAAATAGCGCCAACATAATCTGTGTTATATCCAATCAACTTCCCATCAGCTGGTCTTCTTACAACACAATTCACAGCTCCTATTGACTGTTCCCATAACCAAATTGAGAATTTATAAAATAGAATAAAACATCTTCCAAATAATCCAAGATTGTCAAACCTGCATTGTAACAAAATACTAGTTGAAAACCAATTACCTTGGCCACTGGGTCAACCTCATCACAGCACGTAACTGCTGCCTCTTTGTGAGGAATGGTAACACTGAAATACAAATATATCAAAGATCAAATAATGATAGTTGTGTGAGAAGTTAAACTATGTAACACAAAAAATAGCTGAAATAGATAGAAATTTAGAGACCTTAACAGTAAAAATGAGATAACGAGCAACAAAAGAAAGAAATAGAAGAGTTTAAAAGGATAATTTCATGAATTCAACAATGACAAGATATTCATAGAAGTTGAAAGAAAAACTCATACATACGGTTCCTTAGGCATCAAAAGAAAGGGTTTGATTGTATTACAAATTATAAAGATATAGCTTCAAATCTGCTTAACTTTTCGTGTACACCCATAGGGCCTAGATCACACTACCCTAGATTCAAAAGGATTTCATCTATATATATATTCTTCAGGAGTACTTGTATTAAAATTAGAAAATTGAATAAATTAAAACTAGCATATATAGCTCAATGAAATACCAAAAGTATCACAAACCATGTGATGTACACCAACAACAGTGATTGGCCAGAATATTGGAAATACTAAACAAAGATCCATCAGCTTTAAACAGTGACATAAGGTAACATTAAACAAATTCAAACATTCTAATCAAATTAATCATGGAATGACTTTATGAAAAGGCCTCATAAAGGTTTTACATCTTTAATGGATTTGCCAAATTGATGCTTGAGTCCTTAAATTACTTTGACAACCCTTTCTAAGTTCTAAAATGTAGCTCACTGCCCTCAACAATTAGTATAACATCTTACTAATGGCCTAAGCCAGAAAAGAAGCAAACCCAGGAAAGAGGGATGCTGGCAACACACTTTGTTGAATGCACTATTCTACCGACACTTTGTTATTGGTGAAATTCATATGGGACCCATTAAATAGAGAGTGGACCTATGTGATTTAGTGGATCTCGCATGTTTGAAGAGTATATTCACAAAGGGTATCGCTAGCATTTCACAACCCAAGAAAGTTGACTAGCATACGGAAAGAATCTATAGAACACAATACCAAAATGTAACCATAGTAGACATGCCAAACATCAAAACTAGATTAGACAAAATTCAAAGAATCTACATAACGAGTTATAACCTGAATCCCACAAAATCTGTTGATGAGTAAGTACTGAGAAAATTGGCAAGGTCATCCACCAATAAAAATACATAAACTCCATCAAAACCAACTGACTTGAAGGCTTCATTGAACAATTTGGGTGATTTACTGTGACCGACAGGCTTTCCAATAATCCCATATACTTTTGTATCAGGTCCTACTTGTCTAAAATTGTATAGATCCAATAGATCCTTAAGTGTAGGTTGACCAGGAGCTGAAACTACTCCTGACTCAAGGGTACCAAAAGTAAGATAACCACCAAATTTTGCGCAAAGTATACGTGAAATCAATCCCCTATCACCCATAACAAGTCCAATAAATGGAACCTGGAAATTCCAACAACGGACATGCTAAAATTATTAATCATCATATAAAAAAGCCTCAATATAGTAATCATAAATTTATGTGTTGCCACTTGCCAGTCAAAATATAGGCACAAGAATATAGCTCAAAGTGGCATGGAACTTGAAATTAGCAACATAAAGTTTAAAACATTAGTATATGAGAGTTATGAGACATTCATACAGCCCAAAGCTATTTGGTACTTTTATTTAATAGGTATGATGCAAAGGCAGAATGCTTCAAGAATATTTTTTCTACTACCCTCACTAAGGTGGTTTTAAGTTGAAGCCAACATTTGATTAAATTTATACTGGCTGCAATTGTGTCAGTCCTTATTTCCTTAGAGATGCACCTTGTTAAAAAATTCGACCTCTCTTCCTCAACTGAGAAGCTATCTATCGATCACAAGAAACTAAGTTCCAACCAACCAACCTTTCATCTAGATCATGCACTAATAAAGTTTACTAATGTGTAAGGTCAATAGCTTACAAGAAATAAAGGAGAAGATGTAGATGAAATTAAAATTTTTGTTCAAAATTTCCATTGATAGAAATTAGAATGATACATGAGAAGCTAAGAAATTGTCATCCTAAGTTTCGTAACTTCATTTCTTCTGACTGACACAATATGTTAGCAACAATGTATGAATTTCGTAGCAAATTAAGTTTGCATCTAAAATGACCAGACTAAAAAAATACATACACCTTACTTGGGAATGGACCATTATTTGAAACATGCGTGAGACATCAGTGATCTCCACAGCAGTTGTTGCAATCTTCACTATGTCTGCCCCGGTTGCTTGTATTCTTGCTACAAGGTTACCAAGATCCTCAACTGAGGGAGTAAGCTGATAGTTGTGAGATGAAACAATGACCTTGGTTTTATTGAGTGTCTTCCCACGTATAGAGTCATAGAACTGATCCGCAACCTTTATTGATGTGGCAGAAATAAGATATGTTACATTAAGTTTCAGATGATAACATATAACATGAAAATGGTCTCTGGCTTCATCAAACGAGGCCTAAGTAAGATTTGTTTCGGGTTGTAATTTGAAAGTTTTTCCTCTATTATAATGAAGCTGTCACCGGAGTGGAAAGCTGGAATTTAAATATAGACAAGGGAAAAACAACCTGAAGTTCAACGTCAATGTAGTCAGCTCCTAATTCCATGGCTAATCGTAGCACATCCAATCGTTTGTTATCATCGCCATCATACATACCGCCTTCCCATTTTGGCCTTAGAAAAGATATTAAATTTCAATATTTACAAGACAAATGCTCGTACCCAGGTAACATTTGGTAGACATATCAGACCATGACATAACAAAACAGAGTTTTGTTTTATGTTCGATGTAATATTTTATAAATTATAACTAGAACATGTAAGGTGTGGACTAGTAGAACAGAGCCAAACATCTTATTCCATCATGTTATGTCCGCGCACGAAACACTCCATAGTGAATCAATCTAAGATTCATGAAATTAGAAAAGCTACATACAATTATACATGCAAAGCGAGTTGTTAAACCTGTAAGTAAACAATAGGGGCAAAGAACGGCCTTGAATGAGAGTATTGAGATCTTGAGATGGGTTGAATGCTTTCAAAGAATCCAATCGAATTTCGACGAGGTCAGCACCAGCAAGTTTAGCCTTGTTGATATCAACAATCATAATGTCAAGTGAGTCCCCCATTATAGGAACACAAATTAAGGTTTCATTCTTCCTCATTGCGGAAGATGATGAAGATTGCGATGTAACCTGAACGAAAACCACAATGCAAATAGTGGATTAATAATAAAAACAAATTCCAAGACCCATTAATTAAAGTTGGTACATGACCTACTTCCTTAAGCATTATTATAATGTTAGGGATTCGATGAATGCCATGTATATGGAAAAAGAGTTTATTAATTGATCAATACGTCTCAAAAGATTAATCTTCGACTATCGGCTAAAGAATAAAACAAACAAATATATTGATTGATAATTAGAGAGAAGAGAAGAGAGATAGTTACCAAAACGTTGGAAGAATCCATTGGGGTGGGGGGAAGAAGGAAGAAGAGAGAGAGGAGGATGGGTTAGGTGGCAAAATGAGAGTTTGCAGTGTTGTTGTCTTCCTTGGTTGGGTGGCTACTCTACTTGAGCTTGTTGCTGCTGTTGTTGTTGTTGTTGTTTTTGTGGTAGGTGGGAAAGTGGGAAAGAGAACAAGATAAATATGGCGGCTTCTACCATACACCTGAGATTTTAAGGACTATGCATACCCCTTGTTGGTTGTTGCAAGTTACACCTTTTATTAGTGTGTTTTTACTTTTTACACTGAAAAAGAAGA
Source organism: Crotalaria pallida (assembly GCA_037953625.1). Classification (NCBI taxonomy): domain Eukaryota; kingdom Viridiplantae; phylum Streptophyta; class Magnoliopsida; order Fabales; family Fabaceae; genus Crotalaria; species Crotalaria pallida. The sequence continues at coordinate 112,409,840 of CM075655.1, forward strand.
ATACAATAATGAATTGTTTAACCTTAAAAAACTAAGTTCATTATCACTAAAGTATTAAATTTTTAGTTTTTCAATATATACATGTATTTTTTAGGATTGAGGTTAAGAAATTTCATACTATAAATATTTATTTTCAGAAAGGTCCTTCACCCGCCTACCTGGAAACTCCAAAAATGGAAAAGTATTCGTGTCGTATCCGTGTTCGACGTTGATACACGTATGATATTTCCTGATACGTATTCCAAAGGTATCCGATTATTTTTATTTAATTTTAATTATTTTTCTAAAAAAATACTTTTAGGATACTTCTCAAATACTTCGTAATACTTCCTAGTACTTTTTCGATATTCTCCAAATACTTGTTTGACTTTATTTTGAATTTTTTAATAATTATTATTTTTTAAAAGTAAATTTTTAATTAATATTTTTAATAAAATAAATAACTCATTTTTTATGTCCTTTAAATTGTGATCATTATAGTTATATTTTATTGTCATTTTGAACTAATAACAATATAAATGAAAATTATTAATGTAAAATTCTTTTTTAAATTTTTATTATATATAAAAATATAAATTTGTTTTAATGTATCCTATATCATGTCCTATCTCGAATTTTCAAAAATTCACGTATCTCCGTATCCTTATCATCATCATACTATGCATCAGGGCTTCATAGACAATAAAGTAAGGAAGAAATATCATTATTATGAAGATTGCTCTTGATTGATAATAACAAATTGAAAGGAATTAATAAGCCCATTTCGGAAGTAATGATAATTTTACTAAAAACACTATCAAACTTGCGGCAAAACCAGACATGAAACCGGTTCTCCATTGGCATCCGGGTTTGACAGCATTGGTTCGAACTACCAAACATGAGCAGCAAAACACCAATAATTATTATCCTCTACTAATCTACTAATTGGATAAATTTACAGGATGCATCCCAAAATTTGTCCCCAAACTATTAACACTTTACAATCCCTTCCTTCAAATAGAGTACAAAGATTATTAAAATCTGATAAAATCTCTCAAGTCTCAACTACACACAAATCATGTGTCTCACATTCAAGAGCTGCACAAACTACTACAAAGTTCAAATTTCATACAGGATTCTCACCAGGGAGATATGAAGGAGATCCACCCTCAACCTGGTTCTTCTTCCTGTGGAAGATACCACTAATACTAGGCATGAAAACTTTCTTTGAAACCGAAACCTCTTTTTCTAACTTCTTCACGTCCGCTGTTTTATGAGGAGGATTTTGCTTTTGAATCCTATAGTGCTGAGGAGATGAATCTGATGACATCTGTGTTTCAGACAATATTCGAGATGCAGTTTCTGCGGCCTTCTTCTGCTCCCTCTCACGCCACTTTCGAAGCTCACCCTCCACTGCCCTCTTTGCTGCTTCTGCCATCTCAGCCTGTTTCAAGGCCTCCTGTGTCGCCATTTTCAAATCCTGAATCTCCTTCTGAGTAGATTCTAACTTTTTGAGAACCTCATTTTCACTAGCCTTCACAGCTTCAACCTGTGCCTTGGCCGCAGCTACCTTCATGTCTGCTAATTTATCAGACTCCTCAACTTTGTGACTTAACGACTCAAACTCCTCCTTGGAGAGTGTAATTTTAGCACCAGATTCAGATGTTGATGCACGTGCAGCACTAGTTCTTTCAGTTAAGGCTGTAATCTGATTAAGAGCACTAGCCTCCGCTGCTTTCGCTGCTTCAGCTTCTTCCAGTGCTATGCTAAGCCTTTTCTCTGCATCTTCTAATGCAAGCTTGGTAACTTCAACTTCCTTCTTCAACTCTGCTGCCTGGTTGCTCATATCTTCTGCTTCCCGCCTTGCATTTTCAGTTTCAGATGACAACTGGTTCAGCGTCAAGATCATTTCTTCAGATGCACCACTAACTTTCAATTCTTCTGCCAAGCAAGCCTCAAGCTCAGACTTACTTTTTCGAAGCTTTACATGCAGATTCCCAACAATGGATTCAGTTTCAGATTCTCTCTCCTTCAATTCAGAATGCTCTCTCTTTACATTCTCTAGTTCTTCCTTAAGAGTTTCCACCAAGCTTCTAAGAGAGCTTTCCTCATCTGCTACTTTCTGCAGTGACTCCTTAGCAATATCAAGCTCCAAAGTGACACTTTTCACAGAATCCAAGTCTGATGTCCTTTTATTTTCCATTTCCTCCTGCAGAGCCTCAATTTCACTCACTGTCTCAGCCAGCTTCACTTCAAGGTTATTGGTAAGCTCAGGATTGAATTCCTTCTTCAAAGCAAGCAACTTCTTTTCAGACTGTTCAAGGATGGCTTTATAGGATTGTCTTAGAACATCTTTCTCACCTAATATCATTGATTGCTGTTGGTGGGCTTCTATAGCAGCAAGCTTAGTTTGCTCAATTGAATCCTGCACAGCTGAAATTTCTTTAGACAGCTCAGATGCTCTTTCCGAATTCTCCTTCATTGCATCTTCAGCTTCTGCTGCTTGCTTCAAAGCAGACACTCTCGCATTCAAGGATGAATCATACTCCTGACGAATATTCCTCAGTTCTTGCTTTGCAGCATCAAGTTCTGTAATGACAGATGCATAACTTTTAACTGCAGTTTCTAACTCTTCTTTCAGAGCACCATTTGTTCCATCAGGAATCCCGTGCGTTTCTTCTTTAAACTGGTTTGCTTGATTCTTTGCAACTTCCATTGCCTTGATCGCTAACTCCCTGGATTCACTGACAATTTTTAGCTTTTGTGTCAGATCCTCAACTGTCCTTTTAGCCCTTTCAACCTCCACAAGGGCTTGAGCCTTGGTAATTTCAGCATTCTTTACTTGGTCCTTTAACTTGTTCAGCTCCTTGTGCGCTACATGAAGTTGTGTCTCCTTGGCCAAAACACTCTAATGAAAGAACAAAGCTTCTTAAATTGCAAAATAAAAAGAATAGAATATGTTCAGAGCTATGAAAGCAGGAAAAAAATAATAATAACCAGTTAACCTAGTTTAATGGTACATTAGATATTCCCTCTTATATGAGGGAAGCTACACTTAAAAACTATTGAACAACCCTAACATTATTACCGTAGTTTACAATTTATGGAGTAACAAAGAAGCTGAGAAATTTATGAGTTTGGAATTATCGTAAGATGGCATTATGGCGACAGAATTAACTGCATCAAAAGGCTCTAAGCAAAAACTGAATATCTACCAATGTAGTTTAAGTATCATATTCAACAAAGAACATTGTTGAGTCACCTCATCAATCTTGTTTCTAATTTTGATGTGCTATAAATCGGTAAAAGAATTTTGTTTGGAGTACAGACCTTTTAAGGAAGCAGATATATCCTTTATGTCATTTACAACTTCTAGAAAGTTATACTCAGAATCATCATTGTTTAAATTAAAACTAAAATATGTTGAGATTGATATAGGTAGAGGAAGACACATAATACTCAGATGTACAACACAAAAATCATAGTAACCAATTTTAGATAGCCGTTTGGAGTGGCCAACACCAAAAACGCTACAGTGGTATAGCTGATAGTGGGATGGCCACTATACTAAAGATAGAAGATATAATAAAGTCATAAAGAGGGTAAGACATCTCATAAGATAAAGTCATAAAGAGCAGGAAAAATAGACATTTGCTGACTTAAAGGGATCAAAATAAAAATTTGATGAGTTAAAGGGTGGACAAAATTGTAAGAAAGAAGTAAGGGGACCAGAAATGTTGAGAAAACCCTAATTCTAGCAGCCACATGAAGGTAGCAACAGGGATACTGGCTGTAATTGGCCGCGACTGAAAAATGCTCTATGCATTGTGTGTAGCGGCCCTGCCACGCAAGCTTGCTATTGACGACAGAGACAAAAAGCAGGTGTATTCTCAAATAGAACAACAGGTCCAATTTGTAAACAGAAGCACGGAGTATTACGCACATAAAGCATACCTCAAACGATGGAAAAAAATAGGAAAACTCCTTATGATTATAAAGTGAGCATGACAAGTATGACATTGTTACAAGAGTCAGAGTCACTAATTGAAAAATGGGAAGAAACTAAGAAAGTTGAGACTTTATTTAGTAAACTAGTAAATAACTATCTGATCAAATATTAATATTTAACACTTCTAGAAAAATTCAGTGAAGTGTTAAATAGTGTATCTTGGAATCACACTAGGTTTATGCTACAGTACATTAAATTTACAGGACACGTTTTCGTGAACTGCAACTTACATATATGATTTTGCAACACCGGAAGGAATTTGCAGTTTTGAACATAAAACAAATACAACAATGATAATTACCTCAGCAGTATAAGGTTTAGACTTCTTAAAGACAAAGGCAGGTTTTTCACCAGAGAGAGCACCTTCACTATATAGAGAGACGGCATCTTTGACAGACTGAAAAGGTGGACTGGTGTCAATCTCACCAACCTCTGGTTTTGGCGTTGGAGAGTCGGTAACATTTTGCCTGATTTTCGCTACCATCGTGTGCTGTATTTAAATTAAATATTAAAGACTTTGGAGCCAACCTGCTAAAACCAAACGTAATTAAAATACAGGCATTATCATCATAAATAAACTAGATGTTATACATACACAATCCCGCATTTCAAAACGTATTACGTACTCCCTTCGGTCTCAAATATAAGAAAAAAAACTAACTTCACATTTATTAATGAAGTTAGCTAAGTGCATTTAATTTTCTCAAAATCATTTAAAAAAATAGACTATTTAGGAAATATGCATTGGGAATAAAACAAAAATTTAATGATGCAAATACTTTATTGATAGTATATTTTAGGAATGATTGCATTAAGAATAGAAAGTTATTTAAGTTTTGCTAATAGTGCATATTTGAAACCATAACTAAAGCATTTTTATTTACTTATATTTAAGATATTTAAGAGCGGAGGGAGTATTTTCGAACCTTCAGGACCACCAGCACCAGGTACGTAAAAAGAAACAAAAACTCCAGATATGAAAAAAACACCATTTTACATTGACATGTAGCGCGATCAGCAGGATCACTCTCGCTCACAGCCAAAACTCAATTATCGATACCCATCACACGGAGAAGCATCATATCTATCTTAGTTCTTACCCACACATGCATGGTCTCTAATTGAAGAAATCACACCAAGTAAAAGAAAGAATAACACTCACCTTAGCTTGATCAAGAGAGTTGAGTTGAACTTGAACCCTAGCTGATGAAAATAGGAGAGAGAGAGACAGTGAAGAAACGAACTTGAAAAAACTCAAATCTTAGTAATACTCGGTTAGATACACTCCTTCTTCTTTAAATTTCCCTCTTCGTTTCGTTTCGTTTCGTTTCCCCTTCTTCTCTCTCTTTCTCTTTCTTCGTTCTCCAGTTAGTCACTCCTTTACTTTTTTGTTCTTCCCTTTCTTTCCTTTGCTCTTTTCTGTTTAGGTTTTTTTTTTTTTCCTCCCTTCTCGAACCTTCCTTTTTCTTTTTCAAATTTTTCGTTTTATTATTTTTTTTAATCTTACTGAATTACGTTGGGCTTTCTTTAGCCCATTATCATGATTTGTTTTGGGTTTTAGTTTATTGACCCCCGATTAATTAGTTGACCCCCTTTAATGTAAAAAGACAAAAATATCTTTAACAAAAAAAATGATTTTTCACTAACTCTCTCGGGGTTCAGCAAGCTTGTAATTTTACAAAACTCGCTTACAAAACTCGCTGACCCCAGCTAGCTAGCGAAAAAAATGATTTTTCAAAAAAATCATTTTTTTCGCTAGCTAGCTGGGGGTTAGCGAGCTTTGTAAAATTATCATAATTTTTTTTACTTATTAGTGCATAGATAATACTCCCTCCGTTTCACGATGTTTGACCTTTTAAGTTTGATCACACAGATTAAGAAAGTATTAATTATTGTAAGTATTATGTATTATTTGTTCAAAATGCCCTAATTTAATCCTTATTGAAAATTGTAGTAGGATTTAATTTTTATTAGTAAGTGTATCCATTAATTAATGTAGGCTTAAATACCAAAATGGTCCCTATAATTGTTGATCATTTTGAAATTGGTCCCTAAAAAAAATTTTCTTTGGTTTTGGTCCCTAACATTATTTATTGTTTTGGTTTTAGTCCCCCACGTTTAAATTGGATGGAAATCATGGCCTAACGGAATGGTGGTCAAGAGGCTGCTGCTGCTAGGAATGGTGGTCAAGAGGCTGCTACTCCTAGAAATGATCATCCGTCTACACAACCTGCACAGTCATGTAGAAAGTGGGCTTTATCACTTATCTAGCCTTCTTTCTACATGACTGTGCAGGTTGTGTAGATGGTTGCTCGTTCCTAGTAGCAACAACCCCTTGACCATCATTCCCAGTAGCAACAACCTCTTGACCACATTCTAGTAGGCCACGTCAGCGATTTCCATCCAATTTAAACATGGGGGACTAAAACCAAAACAATAAATAATGTCAGGGACCAAAACCAAAGAAAATTTTTTATAGGGACTAATTTCAAAATGAGCAACAATTATAGGGATCATTTTCATATTTAAGTCATTAATGTATAGTGGTTTAGAGATGAGAGATGTAACACCCCGATTCTTTTTATAAAGGGAATAAAATAATTTAGTAAAAGAGTTACAGCGGAAAATAAAAATTCCCTTTATTTAAGAATCGTGAATACAATTTTATTTTTTTTTTAAAATACAATATCTCAGGGTTACAAAGGATCAGATCCAATTGAGCATCTTCCTTCTCCGCTTGAGTTTCTAGCTTGGACAAACTGACTATCTCTGATTAAAACTTGTACCTACCACCAGACATGGTAGATGGGAGTAAGTCACTTGTCATATCGCGTAAGCAGATTAATGATTAAGTCACGCACATACAATAAATCATGATGCAAATGATGCATATTAGGCAAGTGTTTTAACATTCGTAGACATATTATTATTATTTGCATGCAATACTGTGCAATATGATGCAATGCAATGCAATGCAATGCAATGCAATGCAATGCGAGACTTTTCTCTATTCTACAGAAGAATTCATAGGTACATCATCACAATTCAAAAACATCTCAATGGTACAAGGATCATACGTATACTAGGCTACGACGCTTACAAATACATTCCGTCGTATTTGCAACGGGTCCTTTCCCAAAGGACACGTCGTACCGGGATATCAACATTGACATGACGCTTACAGATACGCTCCTTCGTATCTGCAACGGATCCTTTCCCAAGGGACACGTCATATCGGGACATCATCGTTGACATACTGCTTACGGATAGCGTCCTACTCGCAACAGGTCTTTTCCCACAAGACACAGTATATCGGGATTCATGGCTATATCGCTTACGAATAGCGTCCTATTCGCAACGAATCCCTTCCCAAAGGACACGATATACCGGGATTCTAATTCTTTTCGTATACGTTCTCTGTACTCAATTCATCATAAAACATTTGTACCCTATGAAATTCTTTTGTGCTCGCCCTTCATACCAAACCATGCATGAAGAGGACTTATTCATTCTTTACTTTCCTCATAATCACAACTCTACCTTTGTCACGGATTGTTCACAACAAACAATCACTAATAAATGCAATAACCATTTCCAAGGTAGAATCAATATTAAACTTCATATGTATGATGATCCAAACATCATTTAAACCATTTCAAAAGTATGATTGACAAATTCATTCAAACATTATTATCAAATATAATTATCATAATTATCAATGTCATGAAGTCTCTAGTTAATAACCAACTAGTATAACTTCTATGAAAAGCTCTCCATGATTATTACAATGATATTATTTATTTATTCACTTCTCTCAGGCACTAACCGGTTACAAGGTCCACTAACTAGTCAGTGATAGCAGACCTGAGAACAGAACAGGTTCAATTCCTATTCTTTTCGATTTAATCACTTCCAATATTATTCTCTAGTCTCTGTGCAATATGTTATCCCTCCTATTAAGTCTATTCAAGGTTGATCTCCCTAAGTTTTACATCCTAGTCATGAATGCAACAACTAATGTCTGCTGTCAGGCACTAACCGGTTAGTCAGTACAGACCTGCATACCAGAGAGCTGAATTTTGCACTTTTCCAGTTATCCAATTCATTTTAGTAACTCAATTACTACTTAGTACATCTGAATAGCATTTTACCATATAATTTCTAGGTTGATTACACACACTTTTTCATAAAACATACACTCACAAGGACATAAGCAATACATATTGAGTTATTGAACCAATCTTTTAACCATTCACTTGTTACTTATTTCAGCAGATAACAATAACTTAAGTTTAATTAGAGGTATTCACTTTTCACAATCAAACACTTATGAATCTATTTCTCATTGCCATTGAACCCTTCTTCTAAAGTTTATAATTAAGCTCAAGTTATCAACGAAAATGTCATTCATACCAAGCTAATATAAAATTACTATAATGAACTGATTAATTACCCTCCTCTCTCAGGTTCTACCCGGTTAGACTAACTTACTAACCGGTTAGATTATGCAGACCTGAGAGCAAGCAGTCTGTAATTCATACCTTATTCATTTCAAGACCGCATTAAACTCTTCACAATCATTATGCAACAACTTAGCAGACAATTAATCATATATTACAGGCTCATTGATTCTCAATCTAATCTCAACAATTACAAATTCCTAATCAATCTATCACAGCATATAATTCTTATTCATTTATGCCATTCATTTAGATTTCTAACATAAAGGCCAAGTGGTTGTCTTGGTCTCCAAACCAAGCAATCATGTCTTGGTTCATGATTTTCATATAAACACATAATCAACTTCTCAATCAATAATCCTAGCGATATGAATGAAATCTCCCATACCTTGAATACAACTTAGGGTTATGGATTACTCTCTGAATTGCTCCAATTTCTGCAGCCAAGATAGCAGCAACAACAACCCCATAAACCACATCAATTAAACCAGAAAAACAGAGGAAAACACTAAGGAATCTCAAGCTTTTCACTCATTAATCATGAGTTCTATGTGCAATAACTCAAAGCAAGCTATATGCACGAATCAAGAGTGTATTTTGGCAGAGTTTTGCTATAGAAAACAGAGGGAATTTCGTGCAATAGCTCTGCCCCCATAACCTATATTTATAGAAAGGGGGAAAAGAGATAAGATGGTGTGAGGATGAGGTAGGGGTGAGCTATGCATGCTACCCTTCCTTCTCCTACACCACACACTCGCCTTGGGGTGTTAATGAGTGATATGTGGCTCAAGGAAAGTGAAGACACGTTTTTACCCCGAAATTTCGAGCTAAACCGACTTATTTCTGGTTCTGCAGAGTTCCACTAACCGGTTACTGGTTTCACTAACCGGTTAGTCCAATGCTAAAATTCAGAAATTTAAATATAAAGTACTGTTGCACTGAAAAATTAATTTAAAAAGATTTATTTCTCAAAACAACATTTCCACCGTTGGATGTTTAGATAACAAGGTTAGGAACCTTGTCTAAAAATTTGAGCAAGATCCAACGGTTAACGAAGAAGATATTAACCGATCTTTGCATCATACTTTACAAAATATCTTTTTCTTAATTATTCTAATTAAATCCTTCTTTCTACAACTATTTTATTTTCAAGAAATATGTTTCTTTTTGTTTATCTCTCCAAAATACTTATTTTTAAAATAATTTTCAATATTAAAATAATTATTTAATCTTTTTATAAAAATCAGGGATGTTACAAGAGAGGTGATAAAAGTAGAATTAATGAGGAGTAAGAGAAATTATTGAATGAAATGTTAAAATTGAAAAAAAAAATATGTTTGTGTATTGAAAATGTAAAAGGTCAAACAATATGCAAGAAAAAAAAGGCTAAAAGACCAAATATAATGAAACGAAGGGAGTAGATAATAGATAGATAACTCCTACAATTATGCCATTTAAATTTAAAAGATAAATAATTTGCAAATTTGAAATATATATATATATATAAGAAATTGGTATATATTACATTTTAAAAATTAATACTTATCACAATATCCAAGAGATTTTAGGAATTGGTTTGAAGAGAATCGAGACTAAAAAAAAAGTTAAACTTAACTCATTATGATAGTTCGAAGAAATACATGAATAACTTGTCACTATTTAAACATAAATCTTATATAAAATGCAATTTTTTATAGGCAAAGTTTTTTTTTTCGGTAATGGTTAAAGGGAAATTAAACCACTAATTATCCAACAAATAATATTCTTAGGGATTGAACTTGGGACTTCTAATTCCTGAACCTTAAAGATTTAGAACATGGAATACATTATAATATAAATGATTTATAAAAATAAATTAATTTTTATACCAAGTCGGTTCGGGAACAAGAGTGGATATTTACAATCTCAAACCTACATCACAATCATTTTTGTATAACGGGTTCTGATTCGGGTTTCCCTAAATCCATTCATAACGAGGGTTATTTATTTAGAGAAAAAATTTTCCCACCCCACACCCAACTATCCACACCTCACTTTTTTTTAAATTACCAAAAATACCTCACCCCACCGCACCCACTCCACCCCCACCCCACCCTTCCCCCACTGCACCGCACCACCCCATCCCACCGCACCACCCCATCCTTTCCCTTCTCTTCTTTCTTCTTCCTATTTTCTCTATTTAAAAAAAAAAAAAAAATTGGACCTTGGGTCGTGACCATTCTCACGACCACCCCGGTCATACCCCTTTCACGGCCTATACAATGGGATGGGTCGTACGGGATGGTCGTGAGAGGGATCACGACCCAAGGTAAAAAAAAAAAAAAACAGAGAAAAGAAGAAAAAGAAGGAAGGAAAGGGAAAAGGTGTGATGAGGGGGGGTGGGGGTGGCTGTGGTGGGGTGAGGGAGGAGAAGGGTAGGGTGGCCGAAGGGAAAAGGAAAGAGAAAGAGATGTGATGGGGGTATTTTTTTTTTTAAGTGGGGTGTATAAATTTGTGTGTGGGATGTGCAAATTTTTTCTCTTTATTTATTTATTTTATCAAAATGGGGATGGATCCGATAGATGAAATACACATGTAAGTATCAATTGAATTGTCGTACCTAAAAGTAAAGCAAGGTACATATGTGTGTCCAATAATTTGAAGTTGCATCCATTTGCTCGAGAGCCAGTTGAATAGCAAGGGTATCAAATAATAGAGTATTGGATTACAAATTTCATCAAATTAGATCTCTAATCTCATTTTTCTTTGTTTTAAAATTCGAGGATGTTCGTAAATAATCTTTTTCCATCATACCTTATTCAGAAAATTAAACTAGTGTTATTTTGTCTAACTAAACCTTGTCAAATAAAAATTTTTACTGAATTTTGTCGGTGTACAATTGGAAAAAAAAAAAAAAAAATCAACAAGGTTCAGTCAAAACATGAATCACTAGTTTTTCGATTCGTATATTTCAAAAAAATTATACTAAAAATGAGATTTGTAATGCAATGTATGATGTTTGTAATCTGATACTCATCGAATCACGTTAAATTTTTTTTTTATTCTTTTTAATAATGTATCTTTTCTCTCAGTGTAGTTATTAATTTTCTTACACTACTCACGTAAATCATGATGACATTAATAGAAATAAACATGGAAACTACTAATAATTATTACATTCTTGAACTTCTAGACAAAATAGATAAATATCAATATTTTTTTTTTCGGAATGGGACTAATAAATAGTAATGGATTGAGTAACATTTTTCTTTTCCAAATGATTTTTTTTTACATCAACCGGTACCCGGATCTGGCTTACCCAGAATCCGACTCACCTGATCCGATCCAACTGAACTCGCACTAAGCGGTAGGGGTCTCCCAGCGGGAATTGCTCTTCCAAATGATTAAATTGATAATTTTTAATATATCAACTATCAAATTGACTGACAGAATCAATCTCACATAGCATATTGACATTTTACTTATTTTGTTTTTATGATGATAAGGATGGCACATGTGGCTAGCGCCTAGTACACCCAGTGACTACTACGATCATATAACGACATGGGTGATGATAACACTTTGTTATAGTGACAAGTAAAAACAATGAATCTTGCGGATTGAATTTTATGTAAATGTTAAGATTAAATGATAAATGGACTTTACCATGTGACCACAACCAACTTTAATCTTGAGCATCCATGACTGATCATATGTGACGGATTTGTTGTTCATACAAACTGAAAACGAGAGTTGTCTTCGTTATAGATGTCTCGTATTATGTGATGTGTCGGTTTGATAACTTTTAATAAGAGAAATAAATCTTGATCATATTACCACATAATGATGGATGGGATTAAAAGTTACTATTTAATACATCATCTGACTTATAATATAATCAAATTTAACTATTTTCACACTTATTATGAAGGTTAGCTGATTGTAGTATTTAATTTTATCAAATTTATAAAAAATATAGGTATTTTAGAAAAGTAGTATTGAGAATGAAACAAAAATTAAATGAGTAAACAATTTTTTAGGTATATTTTAAGAAAGTGACATTGAGAATGAAATAAAATTTAACAAGATTAATTAATTTTGCTTATATTTTAAGAGAAAATAGTTTGTACACTGATAGTTTTGTACACTATCAACATATCATCCATCATCCAAGGGTTTATGGTTATTGACTCCTAAATAAAAGTAATGCAAACAAACGTTGAATGATGTATAAACAGTGTAAAAAATTTTACAATTTCAATGCACACATATTAAACTCATATTTTAAACCAAATAAATTTTTTTTCTTATATTTCAAACAAGAGAAAGTAGTTACATCATCACTTAAGAAATCAAATGATGGAGTACATAAGTACATCACTTTATGTTTTAATCTCAATCCATCATTCATTGTTAAATTTAATGATAAATATTTACTCATTCAATTCCACTCTCGTAGAAAAAACTTTTTCACCCGACATGTTTCATACTACTCTATAAAATATTGAAGTATTTAGTGAGAGGTCCTTTTGCACGCGAGAGAAAAGTAAATATTGACCACAAAACTTTATCTGGAATATTGTGATTAAATATTAGTCCGAATTAAATAATAATGTAACCACGCACTAAAAAAACCACTCATAATTTACTCAATCAACATGATTCGCAAGAAAAATTATTGAATTGTTCTAAAGACCTAAACCTTTAATGTAAGAGACATTTTCATAGTTTTGTTTTTGTTTTTTTTTTTTTGTTTTTGAAATGAGAGACATTTTCATGGCGTTTTTTTTTAATTGGCATTTTCATAGTTGATCATGAATAAGTGAAATAAATTTGTATGTTGATTCATATATACCATCCTTATATAAAAATACTTCTATTCGAGGCACCACGTTTGTCCGATAAATTTTGGAGGCACCATGTTTGCTGGATAAATTTTCTAGGCACCACATTCGTCGAAAAAATTTCCGATGCACCACATTTGCTGTTGAAGTTTTTCTCTCACTAGCATTTGTAGGTAAATAATCATTATCTCCAAACAAAATCATAATTTGAAATTAAATAAATTATTAAAATTTATTTAATTATTATCTTATCTGCATGTGAAATCATTATCCTCAATTTTACAAGTAAATCATTATTCTCAATTTTACAACTTTTCCAAGTCATTATATATAACATAAGTATTTTTTCTTTTTGCATCTTTCATTTTTGCATTCATCTTTATTCTTTTTTTCGTTCTATTTTTCCGTTCTATCTTTCTTGAATATGTATCATGCATTTACTTTATATTTTTCTAAATTTAACCCATAAAAAGTTGTCTAACTTAGTTTCTTTTACGAGATTTGCTCTATGTTATTATGTAACTCATTAAGTTTTTAAAAATTTTAATTGAATCATGTTCGTCATTCTGTAGTTTTCAAAGCATTGTTTGATAATATTATCGAGGAAAATCGGAGTGACACTATCAAAGAAAGTTATTGCAAAATATGAAGGTAAACAACAACCTCCTAATTATATTCAAGCTCAATCTTTGCATTTTTTTCGTCATTAAATCTCTTTCATTCTTATAATTCTCGCTCATCTTAATTTATATTAATTAATTATTAAGTTCCCCTCTCTCTCATTGCTTACTTCAAATCAATATGTTTATTCACGTAAACAACAATCTCCCAGTCATGTCAATCTTCAATTTTTGATTTTTTTTTTGTCATTAAATCTCTCTAATTATAATATTTCTCACTCATCTTAATTTATATTATATGATTCTTAAGTTTCTCTTTAATCTTATTTTTAGTTCAGCATCTTCTCGAGGGGCCTGAGTTTTAATTTCAGAAGACTCCATTAATTCTTTCGATAATATATTTTGTTTTTGAAATAGATAAAAATCATTATATATAATAATAGGATTTGATTTTATACTTGATGTAAATATTTTTTATTAAATTTTTTTTACAAAGAGAATTAAAACTACAACTTGAGATCATTATCCACAAAACAAAATACCACAATTTGAAATTAGATAGATTATTCACATTTTTCAAAATCATTAATTTATTTTAGATAAACACATATTAAATAAGTTGAATTTGTTATTCATTTTGGATAAATCTTTATGAGTAAATAATCATTATCTCTAACCAAAATATTACGATTTGAAATTAAATAAATTATTCAAATTTTCTAAATCATCATCCTTATTGAAGATATTACAATTTGAAATTAAATAGATAATAAATAAATAGATTATTTATTTTGGATAAATATAACTTAAATCTATAAAATTTGTTCAGGTAAGTAACCAAACACGTGTCCAAAGATAAATTGCATACAAATTCCATAATTTAAGGAAATATAGAAAAATCCATAAGATAAAGTTGAAAAAAATAAATAATTTTTTATTGTAATACCAAGATTCAACTTTTCTTCTCAAAATAAACAAAATATATTCTGGTTTATCATTCATTATGCTCATAATGTTATCAAACATAAAAACTGTCAAAATGTTTAATTCTGATTTAATTTTGATTTATCACAATAAAGTAGATAATCATAAATAAAAAATTTAATTTATTCATCAAATAAATAGAGAATATCTTAGATAAAAAGTGTTATTTTTGATTTACATGTGAAAGTACAAATTTATCAACAAGATAATCTATATTAAATTTTTTTAGGTGTACAGTTTGGTTTAAACCTCTGCCTTTTTATATAATTATTTTTTGTTGCTGTTAATAATAATCTTTAATTTATAATATTTAATATAAAAAAATTTAAAATATCAACAACCCTTGTATTGCATGGGGTAAAAGCTAGTTATATAATAAATTTTTTTAGAAATGTTTTATGCTGAGGTGTGAGGAAAGTGTTTCTATTGAGAATCTAGATAACCAGGAATTATTGTTTAGTTCGGACTAATAATAATTCTACATACAACCGCACCGTACTTTTAAAATATTTTAATACTAGTAAAAATAATATTGTTTATAAAAAAAAAGTTAAAATAATATCAATTTTTCGGAAGTATGAATAGTGTGATGTTTTCTAGGGGTTTTGTTAATAAGTATATATTTAAAACTACCTGTTAAAATTTTTATATTATAAAAAATAATTATAAATGTACAATTTTTTCATGTCTTAAAAATAAAAGAAAATCACATTTTTCATAAACTCTTATTATATTTAGCTTTTTAGTAAATATCCATTTACCTCATTCTTAATACTATTGAAATTTTTCATGGCCACCTCAGCATTCATCATGAGGTTCATGGCCCACATCCAACTCTTCCTTTTTCTCCAAAGATTATTAGTTGTTCTGGATCACCGTATTATTTAGGTAAATACTAACAAGTATCTTTGATGCATTTGTTAAGAAACCTAAATAATCATTGAAAAATACATTTTTTTTATATTTTAGACACAAGTAATATGCACCCATGATTAACTATATAAGTTAAAAATTTAGGGCACTTGTTAGCAAGATCCTATCATTTATGGTTTAGGTCAATCATAATTTATCATATAAATAATTAAAATAAAAAATAATAGATGTGAGTAATTATTATATTATGTGTCATATTATGATTGATCTGAATCATAAATGATTTGATATTTCAGGTTCAACTACTCCTTCTGTTCCATAAGGATAGTTAAAAAATTCAAAAGTCAAAAAATTAAGGAGACGTACATTTAATGATTTGTTTAACACATCAATCAATGATCAAACAATTAATTTAAAGCATTTTACACGAATCAACCAATCTCAATTCAAAATTTACAATTTCCAAATTTTTCATTGATTATTTTAACTATAATTTGGGACAAAAAATTTAATCATTTCCTGGGATGCAGGGAGTAATAATTTTTCCATTTTATCTACTATAATAATAATAAATACCCTTTCCACTCCGACCCTCACCTTAATTATCCAAACAACTCCACTTTTTCCAAATGGCTTTCCTCCTGGTTTCTCTCAAAGTTTTCCTCATCTCCACTTGCGTCCTCTTCACTGCCTTGGCACTGAACATCTCATTTCCATTGATCACACACTTCTTGGCCACACACGTGCCTCTCACGTGGAACTTCCTCCTCTTGTGCCTCAAGCCTCCTTACCTCATCTTCCTCCTCGTCATCGCCATCACCGCCTCCTCCAAGTTCCACCACCACTACCCAACCCCTCTTCCATTCAAACCTCCACCCCCTCCACCGCTAATGGTGGTAGAAGAAGAACCCCCTGCACTTGAAGACCTAAATTTAACATCAGTTGATGTAAAAACTAGTGTGGTTGAAGAAACCCTATTGGACTCTCTGTGGACTCAGCCTGAAGAGGAGGAGTTCATAGAGACTCCGCCAACTCCAACAATGGATGACGTGTGGAAGATGATAAACAAGGAGAGATCAATGGAGTTGAAGAAACAAGAGACGTTCAAGGTCAAGGATTGGAGGAATAGTATTCAAATGTTTGGTGCCACTTCAACGAGGAAAGAACCCTTGCCGAGTCAACAAGAGTTGGATCAGCGTGTTGAAGGGTTTTTAAAGATCAACTACAACATGGGATAGATTGTAGAAACAAGTGTCACTAAATCACTCGATAACAAATGTGTACATACATGTACATAGATGGTGTGTAAGTTATAAGTATATATAATAAGTGGGTAAGTATATTATACAATCGCATTATTACTCTCGAAAATTTATCTAGGTAAATTACCTTATGGAAGTTATTTTATTATAAATACTTATGCATATATGATTGATGTAACGAGTGAATATTGAAGTATGTCATATTTTGATGTAAAATATACTCCATATGCTAATGCAAATAGAGGGAAAAAAATGTTAGCTGAACATCATATCTGAGGCGGTGTTCATGCATGTTTATCAACAAAATATCTTTGACTAATATGTTACTGATGAGATTTATTATTATTTTGTTATTAATTATTTTATTAGTTTATGCATCTGTTGAAGTCATGCAGGCTGGTTTATAACTTTAATTTGAATGTTAAAATAGGTTCAGGTTGAAGTGTTCAACGTATATATATTTAAAAGAAATATGGATTCATATTGAACGAGTGATATTTTATGAACGAGTGATTGGGATGTTAATCTACTAAGGAGTATATAATTTGACATTATATTTTTCATTCATTATTCGATTTGTTGGGGTTTACTAAAATGCATTGATATTATGGGAATTACTTTGATGCAACCTAATTTTGGGTTGTTGCTATTCAATTTTATGTTAGTCCAATAATATTTTGACACCTAACATGCAATTGTCAAGTCATTGTTTAAAATGTCAAAATTGCATGTTAGGTGACAAAGTATCATTGATATAAATATAGGATTGAATAATAACAATCCAAAATTAGGTTGTATACTAGAAATATTTTAATATTAATATGAGGTTTTCTAATTAATATATAATATGAGGTTTTCTAATTAATATATATATATATGGTACATGTTAATAATAATTAAAATAATAAAATTGCATGAGAATATGAGCTATTTTTAACACATACATTGAGATGTGATATTTTTTGTTTTTTTAAATAAAATTTTACTTTCTTAGATATTTTAATATATATCCTGAGATAGTTAGAAAACTCTTTAGTATGCAAGTGCTTCTACCTCTTTCTGTGTTATTTCGTGTCTGCGTGTAAGGCTGCAATACCCTGCAGTTGGCTAATTAATTAATAGATTATGTCTTTTTATTGATAAATCAAATAAAAAAACAATTCTAAAGTAAATTAATGGATTATGTTAAAGGGTGCTTTTCTTGGAAGGGTATGCTTACAAGTACTCATTAAGAATTAAAAAATAATAATAAGTAGAATGGGAAAATTAAAACACACCACTTTTGAATTATTTTGGAAAAAAAATTCCTTTTGATAATAACATTCAAAGTATTATATTTTCTTTACAAACTTGCTTTTTCGAATTCTAAATAAGTGCCTTAAATTACTTGATAACAATCTTTTTAATTGAGAAAAATTATTATATGAACCAGTACCAATAGTTTCTTATATATAATCAACATCCATTTTTTTAATTAAAATAAAATATAAAATAAATCATGAAAAGTGATAATGATATATACGGAATCATTTATCAGCATAAATTAATAATCCTTTATTAATTTATTAGTGGTCAAGTAATACACATTTGAAAGTACTTCTTATTATGTTTGTAATAATTATGAATTTTCTAACTTGCGTTAACCACTTATATTAAAAATTTCAATAAATTAAAAGAAAATTTTAATAAAACACAATATATTTAGTGCATGAAAACAAATTTTATTACTAACATAAGTTGGAATAAGTGATTCAATCTTATTTAAACAACATTTTAAGTTTTATACCTTATAGATAAAAAAAAGGGTTTATTTATGTTTCTAATCCTTAAACTTAGTGTTTTTTTTTTTAAATTGGTTTTTGATCTTTTTTTAATGTTTTGGGTCTCTGAATTTTATTCAAATATTTGAAAATGACCGTTTTATCACTTATTTTATCACTTAAGTAATGATATGATCGAAGATATGTCACGTCACCTTCGCTACGTTAACAGTCACGTGCCACGCGTGAATTTTTTAAATTAAAAAATTTAAAATTTATTTAAAATAATTAAAAATTACATTTTTTAAGATAATCGAACCCTTTAATTATCTTTAAAAGAATTGATTTTTTAAATAAAAAAAACCATGTGGAGCCATGATCGATGACACTACATAGCACGTCCCCTGTCAACGTTACAAAAGCGATGTGACATGTCGTCGATCATATCATCACTTAAGGAACGACATGACCATTATCAAATATTTAAGTAAAGTTCACGAATTAAACCATAAAAAAATAAATTCATTGACCAGTTCCAAAAGAGCTTCAAAGTTCAATAATGACCAAGAGCATGTTTGAAAAATGCCTAACGTGAGTTTGGAATAGTGTCAACGTGATTTTTTCAATGTAGATAAAAGTAGCTTCTGTGTTGAAGAATCAATTCTAGCCCAAATTAAATTCGTTAAAATCTTATATAAACCAAAAAAAATCTATGTTAGAAAGCTACTTGAAGAATTGGGTGGGCAATAAAAAAGTATAATTTTATTAAAATATTTTACCCTCCAGCACGCGATAGAGAAATTAATTAACTCAATTCTCAACAGTTAAATAATAGAGAGCAATCATATATGGAGAGCTAAGAAGTAACATTGGTTGATTATTGGTTACTCATCAGCTCCACCAAAGGTAAAGATAACTTAATATATATGCAATGGAATTGGTGAAATATATGTTTTTCTTGAAATGGAGCTTACTATTTACCAACATGTTTGGTTATCTGTTCCAAAATCACGTTGGAATATAAGTAACTATTAGTAGCGTTGATATTCCATAATTGATTTTGAGCTAACTCACCGCACACCAAATATGCACACATTGACTAACAAATACAAATTATAGTACAAAAACCTGGGCATTCCTTTTTTCTTTCACTTTATTTTACTCAGGTAAGAGCATTCATATCCTCAAAGGCTCAAACATCCATGAACGATTTTAATGTCCACTGATTTTTTTCGGTGGATTCATCCACGGATTTTATTACCCAGTGTAACAAGTCTTCTTACCTAGTAAAATCGTAAATAGGGAGAGGTTGGAGGGTTTTTGGACTTGGTAAATTTGTAAATATCTTAAAGTTAGAGGTTCAATTATTTGTAATTAAAATAATTAAAATTGCCCGTGTCCCTACTCCACATTCGCAGTGCTCTGCATCGTCCTCCACCACCATCGCCGTTTCCGTTCGTCGTTCCAAAAGATAATCTCAAGCCACGATTCTATTTTCAATGTGCGTAGTCCATATCACTTGCCACCGTTCTTGCACCCTCTTACCATTGCTTGATATTTGATGATGATGATGATGATTCTATCTTCACTGTGTCTTCTTCTTCTTCACATTGCTCTGCTCTGTTTTTTGTGTTTTTTTTTGTTTTTTTTTTTGTGAACACTGCTTTGTTTTTTCTTCACATCGCTCTATTTTTTTTTGAAAACTGATATAGCATAGCAATATATTATAATAATGATACATATATAATAACATTGATATATATACTGATATAATATATATTTTATGCATATTGAGTTAATTAAATGATTTGGTATTTGATTTTTTTTAATTAATTGATGTTCAAATCTTGGTTGAAAACTTTACGTTTAATCAAACTAGATAAATAGGTTTTATTTTTAGGAAAATGCTAACAAGTATCTTTAGGGCACTTGTTAAGAAAGCAAATATAGATAAAAATTATTAGAAAGTGTGATTTTTTATGTTTTCAAGAGAGTGGTGAATGTGGACTCATGATTTTTTTTTCATATGTAGTAACCTTAACAAGTGCCTTTAAGATGCTAACGAGCACTTGTTAGCAAAATTGGACACTTGTTAGCAAGTCCCTTATTTTTAATGTGTACTAACCCGTGAATTATAACATATCAAATATTTTTACAATATTGTTTTTTCGATGAAACAACAAATTAATAATATAGAGATTTCAAACGATGTTTACTATTCACCTTCGAAGAGTTTCCGTCCAAATACAATGGAGATAAATATTTTTTGGCGCATTTATTTGTAATAATAGAAGTTGTTAGGGTCTTCATTGCAAAGTTGAAAAGAATAAGTAAATCAGGGATGAAGAAGTTGCCCGAGAATTAAGGTTTCTGTTTTTGTTCTCTGAACCTTCTCTCGTTACTATAATAATAAATAAAATTAATGATACATACTTTAAAAACTACAATAACACTAAAAACCGTTAATTAAATTTAACAGAACTAATAATAATAAAATATGTACCTAATTAGTATTACAATACTTCAACTTGGTAGTGACGTTAGGTACAGTGTTAGTACAGTGTTAGTCACTTGAGGTCATGCATGCCCCGTCTAGCTGTGCGTGTTGTAATACTCCCTTCGTCCATAAATATAGGATCCCTTTGGGAGATTTCACGTCTATTAAGAAAGTGAAATAATTTAGTTAATTGTATTGGAAATGTGAACTTTTGATATGTATTTTCAAAATTATCCCTATTAGTAATATCAGTTTTTCTATCCTATGCATCTCATGCATAGGATAAGAGAATATAAATGGTAAAATTGTATTGAAAAACTAAATAATAACTATGTTTTAATTCATTTAAAAGTCTCAATTTTCAAGAAACACTTTCTTTTTGAGGTTTGATTAACCTATGCACCTGGTGCATAGGATAAAAAGACCCAAAAATTTTATTTTTTAAACATTGTTATTTCGTGTTTTTTAAATTAAACTAAAAAATTTATTGCATTCTCAACAGTGAAAGAACAGTTTTAATGTTATACGGTTAGGGTTAGGGTTAGGATTAGGGTTTTGCCAAAAGATATAGGTTTGGGGTTATGGTCATTGGTTCCTTTTACATTTTGGTGCCACCTTTTACTTAATACCTAAAGCAAGTCACCAAATCTTACTTTAAATAGTGTATATACGTCGATACAATGATTTACGGTTTACCAATTGCAAAAACATATGATTGATAGAACACTGATTAAGGATTAAAGATATATGTCGATGCAATGATTAAGGATACCTTAAATATTTTACATTACGCCATTCTATACCTTAGGTATCATTATTATAATTTGAGTTATAATCAAATTATTATAATAAAATTTTTAAACTATTTTAATTAAATTACATTTACTATAAATACATTTAACAAATAACTAATACGTCCTTAAAAAAATTCACCTTCTTTTTTTTGGTCCGAATTCCTTGCGGAACCACCAGTATCCCCAAAAGCACTCTTAATACTAGGGAGCCCTTGAGACTAATCCAGAGCGAGCTGGGTGGCTGGCTCTCCCAGCGTGACATTTATAGTGGGAATCGAACCTGGGGCTACTAACACCCTTGTTAAAAAAAAATCACCTTCTGATAAGTGGGCATCAAATATAAACAAATAAGAGTTTTAGTTCCCAGCCCCCAGGTATTAGCCCCAAACCCCAATTTAATAGTGAAAATACTGAAATGCCCTTACTTAATAATTTCCCTCCAAAACTTAATTCCCAAACCCCATTAGCCACAAACCTCATTCCTAATTTATCTAAAACCCAAACCCCATCAACCTTTCACCTTCATAACCAAGAAACCTCCATAAACTCTTCATGTTCCTCTACCCCAATCTCTCTCATTCTCCAAAGCCTTCATCTTTATCATTTTTTTTCTCCAAAAGCTTCCATTTTTTCATCATTGACGCTCAGAAGAAGGTGCATATGACGTTGTGGACGTGTTGTTGAAGGTAAGCAACGTATATACGTTTAAGTTTTTTTTTCGTACTGTTAAAAAATTCCGATAGGCCAGACTCGGAATTTATTAAAATTCCGACACGGGTATGTCGGAATTTTACTAGAAAGTGAAAATACGTTTAAGTTTTTTCTTCGTACTGTTAAAAAATTCCGATAGGCCAGACTCGGAATTTATTAAAATTCCGACACGGATATGTCGGAATTTTACTAGAACAAAAAAAAAAATTCACTTTCTAGTAAAATTCCGACATACCCGTGTCAGAATTTTAATAAATTCCGAGTCTGACCTATCGGAATTTTTTAACAGTACGAAAAAAAACTTTATCATCATTATTATAGCTAATTAATTTAATTAAGCCATAGAGCAATCACATCGATAGTGCTTAACTTATTATGCTTATTATGGTATGAACGTGGAGCACCCGGTTCACTGATATAAGAATAATACATTCTTAGTTGAATCGTATTCTGGTGTGGCTTCCATAAGCACACATTCATGAGGCAAATTAGGGCCCAGTTCGTACGTCAAGTTCAGAACATAACACACATAGGAGAGAAAAATATTAAAGAGAAGGTTGGGTGGAGGGTGGCGGCGGCGGCGCGAAGGGTGGTGGCGGCGGTGGAGGGTGGTGGAGGGTGGTGAAGGGAGGGTGAACAGGGGAGAGAGAGAGAGAGTGAATGGAGTTTGGGGTTTGGGAATTGGAAAGGAGTGAGTGAATGGGGTGTGGGTCTTGGGGTTTGGGGTTTGGAATAGAAAGATGTTTAAAGGAAAAAAAGAGATAATGACATTTTAGTATTTTCACAATTAAAATGGGGGTTGGGACTAATGTTTGGGGTTTGAGAACTAAAACTCAACAAATAAGGATAATTATTTTGCCACCTCAAAGTCTATTATTGCCACCCAAATTATTTAAATTATACCTATTATGCCCTTTAAAAAAATAGGATTTTACGCGGGTCGTAAGAGGGGCTTACGACCTTAAAAAAAGTTTTTGAATGGGTCGTAAGAGGGTGCTACGATCAATAAAAAATTTTTTATGTTGGAGTCGTAACCCAGGGTTACGACTTTTGCCGCTACAAATGGCGTATGTGATCCACTTCTGGGAGAGAAGAAAACTGAGAAACATTCTGAGACTAAAAGTCAAAAGTAATCTCCATATGGAAATACTACTTTTGTCCAACTCATTAACTTCTCTTGGCTTAAAGAGTGGGTACCTTCTGTCACTAGCCTTCTTATGCGCCAAAATGGTTGAAACAATAGCTCAAAGGCAATGGATTTTTGGTGCCAGGCAGTTAGGCCATCGCCTTAGAGTTGCACTGATAACACACATATATAAAAAGGGCTTGAATCTGTCGAGTAAGTCAAGTCGAAGTCATACCGGTGGTGAGATAATGAACTACATGAGTGTAGACGTGCAGAGAATCACATATTTCTCTTGGTACACTGGCAGTTATGGCTTTGAACATACCTCTCACAAAAATACAGAAAAGATACAAAAGTCGTAACATAGTATCTAACATAAATTTTTTTTATTGGTCGTAAGGGGGTGCTACGACCTGCGGGTCGTGACACCCTCTTACGACCCGTTCAAAATTTTTTTTTAAGGTCGTAAACCTCCTTACGATCCGTGTAAAATCCTATTTTTTTAAAGGGCATAATAGGTATAATTTAAATAATTGGGGTAACAATAATATATATTGGGGTGACAAAATAATTACCCACAAATAAAAGAGTTGAGGGACTGACCCAATAAAAATAGAAGGCCCACTCGTGACCCGTTTTCAACCATGCACTACTTCCTGCAAATTAATTGGTAGCTTCTAAATTACATGTAAAATTGGTTGCACTAGAATATGCTTACTTCGGCAACCAGCTACCCTTCCCACCGGTAATCCATCTCCACCCTTTGTTTTTAAAACCTACTTATCTACCATTCACAAAATCAGTGGATCCATCCATTGAAATTTTTTAAATGAGCTTCCCTGTATTTTTTACACTTTTAAAACAACTTAGACTATAGTACTCTTGCCAGTTCAAAAAAGACTATAGTGCTCCGTACTACTCTTGCTTTGATTTTTATTTTTCAAACTTCGGTCCGTTTCATTTTCACATTAATTTTATGGGGACAAAGGCTCATTGCGATTTTTTTTTTTAATGTTAAGATTTACGATAATACCTTATAATAAAGGTTTTATGCTCATATGCAATTAATCCTATTATGTGTACATGTTCATGTGCAATTTAATAATTTTAATATACAATATGTTTTCGAATCAGTTTACAAACATTTTTTATGCATACCGTTACCCCTCAACTTGTTGTAAAAAAAAAAAAAAAATCAGGTTTCTATGAAAAAAAAAGAGTGTTGAGGGTTTAAAAAGTATATCGATCCCTTTATAGATGAAACTTTTATCCAAGCGAATGAATCATTTTAAAATGAAAAATAAATTAAGAGTGTTAAATATATATATAGTAGATTCAATCATTTATTTTGTATGTGTCCCATGTTTAATACTCCCTCCGGCTCGAATTATAAGCAACAAAAAACATACTTCTCTTGGTTTAAAATATAAGCAAAATTAATTAACTTTATTAAATATTATTTCATTCTCAATGCCACTTTCCTAAAACATCTATAAAAAATTGTAATTTTAATTAATTTTTGTTTCATTCCCAATACTACTTTCCTAAAATACCTCTATTTTTTATAAATTTGAGAAAATTAAATACAATCAACTAACCCTCTTAATAAGCGTACAAGTGGTTGGATTTGCTTATAATTCGAGCCGGAGGGAATAGTGGTATATATTTCATTAAAGTGAATGGTTAGATATACCACTTGACACTTTTCATTTATTTCTCCATCCGAGATGATTCATTCCCTTCTTCTAATTTGTTAAAAATATCATTATTTACTTAATATTTTTTGTATTCAACAAACGATTGATGAGGTTCTCACGGAGAAGACGGATAAACACTCATTTTTACGAGGTTCTCATGGTGTTGACAATTCCAATTCTCCTAACAATATTAACCATTTAATAATGTACTATCTCCGTCCCTATATGTGATCGTTTTGGTAGATTTCACATTCATTAAGAAAATTGGTTAATTTAGTTAATGATATTGAAAATATGAATATTTGA
This sequence comes from Crotalaria pallida, assembly GCA_037953625.1. Taxonomy (NCBI): domain Eukaryota; kingdom Viridiplantae; phylum Streptophyta; class Magnoliopsida; order Fabales; family Fabaceae; genus Crotalaria; species Crotalaria pallida. The sequence continues at coordinate 112,435,741 of CM075655.1, forward strand.
TATGTAATTTCAAAACTACTGCTATTAATATATATTATCGGAAATCTAAAAAACATTAAGTAAATTGAGGTGTTTGTGAAAATAAGTAATTAATTGTCATTGAAAATTGGTAAATGTCTTATAAATAAAAACAAAATAAATAAAAGTATCAAAATGATCTTATATTTAGGAATCAAAACAATAAAACAAACATTGATTTATTTTTAAAAAAAGCACTGTAAATATATTTCTTAATTCTTGAGCTATAATTTTAAACATTAATTATTTTGGAAGGGAGGGAGTTATTATGCCAAAGGTTTTGGGCCCATATATATACTATATATATATATATATATATATACATGTTTATGTATATATAGCATTGGCAATTAGGGCGGATGCCCATGAGGTCCGCCCGCCCGCCCGCAATTTTTTGCGGACAGTGCATCCGTCCGCCCTCCCATTTTTTTAGCGGCCATTGTCGGGCGGGCGGCGGGCCGCCCATTAATTTAAAAATAAAAAAAACATATGTCATATGTTTCCTAATTTCTAAGTATTGATTACTTTTTTAAAAAAAAATTGATTGTTATTCTGATCCAGTACAAATTTTAATTGATTGCTCAATTTTTATTTAACTGCTTGACCAATTTTTTTGCTTTCAGCCTTTGATTGATTGTTTTTATGTGTTTTTCGAGTATTTTGAGTAATTTACAATCTTACGTTATTTACGTACCGTTAGCATTTTTCAATTTTTGGTCTCTTTATGAGTTTTTTTTTTAATTTTTAAAATTTTTTTAATTAAAGCGGGCCGCCCACAAGCCCGCCCGCCCGCCCTATATATAGGGCGGGGCGGGGCCTCAATTTTTCGCCCACGAAATTTTAATGGGCGGGCATGCCCGGCCACCAAAATCACGGGCATTGGCGGACATGCGCCTATGCCCGCCCGCCCGCCCGCCCAAATTGCCAATGCTATGTATATATGAAACAAGCTCTTATTAATGTTTGATATGTTATTGCAAGTCTCTTTGCATTTTGTTGAAAGAGATAAAATAAAACTAGTCGTACATTGACGATTATGACATGGTAAGTTGGAAAGACCAATAAGTGGAAAGACCCATAAATTTAAAGTCGTAAGGTTTTGGATTAAGATGTGAAATTAAACCATTTATATTGTTGTTCACTTAACCCTATTAATAAAACAAGATGAATTAATTTGGAGTACAGATTGACATTCCAAGGGATGCTGATGGACCCTGTTTGTCAACTGTCCAATACAAACATACTGTTGTTAAATTTTAATTTAATAAAAAATAGTATTGTAAAATGTTAAAAATATCATATATCTTTGTATTGTATAACGAACTAATTAAAGGTTTAAAACTCTGAAATGCAGTGATTTATTATCTCAATACATTTTTACACTTTTTTATCATAATTTTTTTCCCACTTTGACTGAAATTCTTTAATTTAATGATGTTTTGGAAAATTATAATAAGATTTAATTTGGTTTAATTACGCTTCACACATATCCCACTTACTCAAGAAATTATATCATCAACCTCCTTTGATGTTTATGTCATTAAATGATTAAATGTTACACTTAGTTGAAGATTGCTAATGATAATTAAGTCAATGTTGAAGAGATATTGATGCTTATGTATGTCATGACACAGTGAAATGACAGTAACATACTAACAGCTAAACTACTACTAGTACTATACCATGCAATATTAGAGTAATTTTATTGTTCCACATGATAGACATGTCTTTCAATCTTAAAGACTTAAACCATGATTTTGGTTTCATACTTGTGATTTTTCTTCTCTAAGGCAAAACATCGGTTAATAATTTTACGTTTGCTATCTATCATCTAGCTACTTGGAAGTTGCAAAAGGCACAAGACATACAAGAGAATAATACTAGTACCCACCATGCAAGCAAATAAAAAGACTATATGATGCATGATCAAGAGTCTGCATGATTCTGACATGCCAGGAAATAGCAGACATCATAACGTGCTAGAGTATAGAGGAAATCCTCAAGACCTTTGTTGGGATTTACATCATGAAATTAAAAAAGAGCAGTGGCAGAAAATGAGATGCTGCCTTCACCCCAATGATATATATATATATATATATATATATATATATATATATATATATATAATGCCATTATTGTTTTAATGGTCATATTGAAGAGTGCCTTTGGAGCACTTTCTAAATTAAGAAACCAAACATAAAAAATGTGCGTAGAAGTTAAAAATACATACATACAGCATTTGAGTTTTCAACATCTTGAATGCAACAGCTAGCACATTTTATTATATTCTTATCTCTGGCTCCAAATCCTCCAATACAAACGCAAAACCTACACAAGGGACTTCTTTTTTGTGCAATTTTAACATCTCATAATCTTCTTCAGAGTCACATTCCTCGGGTAACTCAATTTATACTACTAGTATATATCTTTTATCCTTCCATCAGAGTTCAGACTGCTTAGTACACTCCAGCACTCAATAGCCTGCTCACAAATAATCTCCCTACTCCCTAGTTTTGAGTACACCAAATATCTCAGCTGGCTGCACCAGCAATGTGTATTAGTACAATAATAACTGTTGAGTATGGCTCATAGGTGCTACAAAAGGGCAAAGGGTCATAGGTGCTCAGGAGAATGGTTATTCATTCAAGTCTGATGGAGATAGAGACATCATTAGTGTCAGCAAGGGTGCAATGGTAGTGATGAGAGCAAAGAGAACTGCTGGAAACATCTACAAACTGTTGGGAGGCACAGTTATGGGTGATGCAGCATCTGTTGAATCTGATGATGATGCAACCAAACTGTGGCATATGCGTTTGGGACATCTCAGTGAACGTGGGGTGACGGAACTACGTAAGCGGAATTTGCTGAAGGGAGTTCGCAGTTGCAGAATTGGGTTGTGCAAGTATTGTGTTCTTGGGAAACAGTGCAGAGTTCGTTTCAAGACCGGGAAGCACGAGACCAAGGGAATCTTAGACTATGTCCATTCTGATGTCTAGGGGCCTACAAAGGAGCCTTCCCTTGGTGGTTTCAGGTATTTTGTGACATTCACTGATGATTTTTCTCGCAAGGTCTGGGTCTATTTTATGAAACATAAATCTGAGGTCTTTGCCAAGTTTAAACTGTGGAAGGCAGAGGTAGAGAACCAGACAGGGAGAAAATTGAAATACCTCAGGTCTGATAATGGAACTGAATACACTGACAAGAAGTTCATGCATTTCTGTGAGGAGAATGGAATACAGATGCACTTTTCTGTGAGGAAGACTCCACAGCAGAATGGAGTTGCAGAGAGGATGAACAGGTCTCTAACAGAGAAGGCAAGGTGTCTTCGGTTGAATGCTGGTCTTTCAAAAGGATTCTGGACAGCAACAATCAGTATGGCATGCTATCTGGTCAACAGATCACCACGAGCTTCTTTGGATGGAAAAGTCGCAGAGGAGGTTTGGACAGGTAACCCCATTGATCTAAGTAATTTGAGGATTTTTGGGTGTTCTGCATATGTGCACATTTCCAGTGAGGATCGGTCTAAACTTGATGCCAAGTCAAAACAATGCATCTTTATTGGTTACAATAAAGGTGTAAAGGGGTACAAGTTGTGGGATCCAGTTCAGAAGAAGGTGGTTGTTAGTAGAGATGTTGTTTTTGATGAGCAGTCCATGTTGAAACAGTCAGAGGTGACAGTTGTGCCAGATACTGAGGTTGAAAATTCCAGTCAGGACAAGATTCAGGTGGATATTGAGAAGACACCAGAGACTCCTAGGCAGATTGAAGCTCCACAACAACAGGATTCAGATTCAGATTCAGATGGAAGAAATGATTATTCACTTGTGCGTGATAGGGAGCCTCGTCGCAGTGTACCTCCAGTGAGATATGGGTTTGAAGAGTTAGCTGCATATGCTCTTCTTACCAGCTCAGGAGACCCCTCTACCTTTCAAGAGGCTATGGCTAGCCAGGAGAAAGATGAGTGGATGGGTGCTATGGTGGAGGAGATGGAGTCTTTGAAGAAGAATCAGACATGAGATCTTGTTCAGTTGCCAAAAGGGAAGAAAGCTATTGGTTGCAAGTGGGTATACAAGAAAAAGCCAGAAAGGTTCAAGGCTCGCCTAGTTGCAAAGGGCTATTCACAGCGGAAGGGGATTGACTATGAGGAGATATTCAGTCCAGTGGTGAGACACACTTCGATCAGGGTAGTTCTAGCCTTGGTAGCTAGCAGGGATATGCATCTAGAACAGATGGATGTGAAAACAGCCTTCCTCCATGGTAATTTAGAGCAAAAAATCTACATGGAGCAGCCTGAGGGATTCAGTGAACCTGGACAAGAGAGACTTGTTTGCAAGTTGAAGAGGTCTTTGTATGGTTTGAAGCAGGCTCCAAGGCAATGGTACAAGCGCTTTGATTCGTACATGCTCCAGATTGGCTATAAGAGGTGTGTTTATGACTGTTGTGTTTATATGAGGAGCCTTGATGATGGTTCTTCTATTTTCTTGTTACTTTATGTTGATGACATGTTGATTGCTGAAAATCATTTACATGATGTAAATGAGTTGAAGACCAAGTTGGGTAAGGAGTTTGATATGAAGGATTTGGGTGCTGCGAAGAAGATTCTTGGGATGGAAATTCACAGGGACAGAGGTGCTAGAAGACTATGGCTGTCTCAGACAAACTATGTTAAAGGTGTTTTGAACAGATTTGACATGAGTAGAGCAAAGCCTGTGAGTACTCCATTGGCGAATCATTTTAGACTCTCTTTGGAACAATGTTCGAAGACAGATTCAGAGGTTGCAGCTATGTCTAAGATTCCTTATGCCAGTGCGGTTGATTGTTTGATGTATGCTATGGTTTGCACTAGACCGGATTTGTCACAAGCAGTCAGTCAAGTGTGCAAGTACATGTCCAAGCCAGGCAAGCAACATTGGGAAGCAGTCAAGTGGATCCTAAGGTACTTGAAGGGTACACCGGATCTCGGTATCATGTTCAGCAGGGAGCAGAGTGTTCTTTCAGTTGTAGGATATGTGGATTCTGACTATGCTGGTGACCTTGATGATAGGAGGTCTACAACAGGATATGTCTTTACTCTTGCAGGTGGACCTATATGTTGGAAGTCAACGATCCAAGATGTAGTAGCTATGTCTACAACTGAGGCAGAATACATGATAGTAGGTGAAGCTGCCAAGGAAACATTGTGGCTTACTGGGTTAGTGAAAGAGTTGGGTGTTGAGCAAGGTGGAGTTCAGTTGCATTGTGATAGTCAGAGTGCTATCTATTTGGCAAACAACCAGGTGTATCATGCTAGAACCAAGCATATTGATGTGAGGTATCACAAGATCAGGGAGTTGTTGGCATCCAAACAGATATTCCTTCAGAAGGTTCACACTTCAGAGAATGCAGCTGATATGTTGACCAAGTCAGTCACCAGTGACAAGTTCAAACATTGTTTGGACTTGTTACATATTTCTCAGCATTAAGTAGAAACCACACCCTAATTGCCAGGAGAGATTGTGCACAAAGGATCTTCACAGGGGTTTGATATTCGCCAAGGTGAAGATTGTTGAGTATGGCTCATAGGTGCTACAAAAGGGCAAAGGGTCACATGGGCCACGAAGTGACCCTTTGCCCACCACGGCCCAAGTTTATGTTGGGGAGGGGCGATTAGGGTGTGGGGGGCAGCTATAGTTCCGCCCCCCGAGGTACGGGTTATGGGCTTTATGTAATCTGTTTTATACTATATATGCGTGTACTCTGTAACCCTAATGGGCACAAGAAATAATACGGAACTATAGCTGCTCTATAGTCACAGACGTAGGCATTATTGGCCGAACTGCGTGACCAATTCTGTGTGTTCTCTCTCTCTTTCTCTTCTGTTTCTATTATTGTTGTTACAACACTAACTACACATACACTTAATTAACTTCACATTGTTTATGGAGCACAGTTTTAGTTGATTGGTCATAATTAAATCTTTCTGAGCTCCCTTCGCTATAATATAATGTGCCTTATAGTCTTCCTCGGCTTTGGCTATTGCATATTTGCATATATAAAGAGGTTTCACTAGATCAACAAGTTAATTAAGGGCCTATAAATCTGATTTATTATTTTTGAAGACAATCATTTTTAAGATATTTAAGTTTATCAATGTAATTAAGAGTTATATATATTATATGAAGTTTAATTTAAGCGATTCCTCCGCGGAGGTGTGAGAAATTAAATCTTGTTCTTTCATTTCTGAAGCTGTGATCGTCCATTCATCCGAATAATTATAGTGCTCCTATATTACTCTATGTCATTTTGTGGCTTTAACTTAGATCGTAATTTCTAGTGTAAATGGAAAGTAGCTGCAAATCATATAAATTGATATCCAGCTTTTTACTGGTGGTTTAATTATTTGTAGCTTAATTCTAACTTATGTGGGCTCTGTTGCCTCAGCTCTGATAATTAATAATAAAGCTTATTTATGTATTTAGTTCCTAAAAGTTTAACGTGTTTTGGTTTTAGTCCCTAGAAGTTATTTTGGTCGGGATTAATCCTTAAATTTTCAAACATTTGGTTTTGGTCCCTTGCATTAGTAAAAATTTGTTATTTTTATTTGTGTGGCTAGCGGAACATCACATCAGCAGTTCATGTGGTTTTGGCTGACACCAAATATGTGATATGGCGTGGATGAAAACTAAAATGACAGAAAATAACAGATTTTTACCAATGGAAGGAACCAAAACTAAAATGTTTGAAAATTTAAGGTCAAAATAACTTCTAAAGACTAAAACCAAAACACGCTGAACTTTTAGGGACTAAAACCATAAATAAACCTAATATTAATATAACAAAATATTGAGCATATCCAAAAAAAAAAAAACATAACAAAATATTGCAAACATGCATGCCTAACAAAAAATAAAAAATAAACAGTAGAGAAATTGAAATAAAAAAATTAGTTAACCATCAACTTTAAAAAAATAACAATAAAAAACAAAAATGAAATACTTTTTTTTTCGGTAAAAGAATAAATTCATTACCTACATGCAAAATTCAAAAAACAAAATAAACGACTCTCATCCTTTACCTTGCCACCTTCTAGGAAGGGTTCAAGATCAAAGACTAAGTCACTCCTTAGGAAAGTTTGCCACCTTCTATGAAGGGTTCAAACAAAACCCAAGGAAAAAGAATGCTATAGTTCCTGTCTAATCCTATCTACCAAAGAATGATTGGACCAATTTACATAATTCGGAAAACAAAAACTAATTCTATGAGCAACCTCTCTTCTAATTTCACTAAAAACAAATTGCAAACTCCGCGAGCGATCCATGAAAGTTCTACCATTCCTTTCCTCCTAGATGTGATAGATTAAAGCTGTAAACAATGCAAACACACATTTGCGCCTGGTCCTTTCACGAAATGCTGACTGAATCCAACCTGTCCAGTTATGATACTTGTAAGGCCACCTGTCAATTCCAATCCACATGCAGCCACATTCAAGGAGATTACGACTCCAAGTACATTCAAAGAATAAATGATTCCTGGATTCAGCAGATGTTAAACAAAGACAACAATGATTAGGAATAACCATAAAAGAAGATAATCTATCAGGAGTATTCAACTTGCCAAGAGCAGCAAGCCAAGCTATAAAGCAATGCTTCTGAACATTCACACTATTCCAAACCATTCTATACAAGGGAAAATACCCTTGCTGATTAGTGAGAAACAAATACCCACTCTTAACAGTATACACACCATCATGGGTTCCAATCCAGCTATCATTATGAAAACCATTCCGGAACCTGTCCCTGACTTTAAGCACCTGTTTCCAATGCCAGTCTGCTCCCTGCATCGCATTACAGTCCCAGAAATCCTGATCCTTAATGTATACCGAATGTACCCAACGGACCCAAAGATTATCTTTCTTCATAGCCAGATCCCAAACCTGCTTGCCAATTGCTGCAATGTTCCAAATGCAGCTATCCTTTATGTTTAATCCACCAACCTTCCTACTTTTACACACATCATTCCAAGCAACATTTGCCGAGTAATGACCTGTGTCCTGTCTCCCCCAAAGGAATCCCCTACAAATCTTCTCAATATCTCTCAAGACAATTTTCGAAATAATAAATATAGTGGCCCAATAAGTGTGCAAACTCAATAACACTGAGTTAATAAGACAACACCTTCCCTGATACGACAAATTTCTAGATTTCCAAAAATTAATCCTCTTGGTCACCTTTTCCACTAGTAAATGACAAGTGGAGACAGACCATTTCCTAGCAGATAAAGGAAGACCAGGATACCTGAAAGGAAATTCCCCCTTTTGGAAACCTGTTAACTCCACAAGCTCATCTTGGCGCTGTTGGGGAATACCTGCCATATAAATCGAGGACTTTTCATTACTGGCATGCAGCCCTGACATACAAGAAAATTTATTAAAAGCCTGCATCAATATATCAACACTAGCTGGATGGCCCTTACAAAAAATCATCAAATCATCAGCAAACGCTAAATTCACAAGCCTCAACTCCTTACAAAGAGGGTGAAACCTGAAGTTCCTATGATTTGTAGCATGCTGTAAAATTCTAGTTAAAAATTCCATAGACAACACAAAAATAAGGGGGGAGACAGGATCACCCTGTCTGATACCTCTGGAACCTGTAAAGGACATAGACTGTTGACCATTCAGAACCACCGAATAAGTCACCGTTGTGATACAACCCATGATCCAAGTCACAAATTTTTCAGGAAATCTGAAGGCAACTAACATATGTTCAATGAACCTCCAGCTCAAAGTGTCATAAGCCTTCCTGATATCAATCTTCATCATACATCTGGGAGAGATTCTGCTCCTACCATACAACCTTAGAAGGTCTTGAGAAATAAGAACATTATGCACAATGCTTCTGCCTTTAACAAAAGCTGTCTGATTATCCTGAACAATGCTAGGCAAAACATAATTTAGTCTATTACAAATAATCTTAGTAATGCATTTATAAATAGAATTACAGCATGCTATGGGCCTAAAGTCCTTCACATTACTAGGATTATCAATTTTCGGAATCATAACCAAATTAGTTTGGTTAATCTCCCGCAACATTCTGCCAGTACGAAAGAAGTCCTTCACCGCTGCACACACATCAACACCAATAATCTCCCAGGCCTCCTTAAAGAAGCCTGAGCCATATCCATCTGGACCAGGTGACTTATCCTGATGAATCGCAAATATCGCATCCTTAACCTCATCATCCGTAATAGGTCTGATAAGACTCAACTGCTGACCACTATCTAGCATAGCACCCTCATTCATAAAATTCAGGTCCCATTCCCATGTACTCTGGGGAGCTGTGAACAACAACTTGTAATACTCCTGAAAAGCACTACAAATATCATCCTGGCTTGTGACTGTTGCACCCTGTTCATTCACAATACTCAAAACTCTATTCCTGTACTGCCGCTGCCTGATAGACGTATGAAATAATCTGGAATTCTGATCACCTTCATTCAACCAATCCACCTTAGCCTTTTGTCTAAGGAAAGCGAAAGCTGCCTGACTAACTAACTGATATCGAGCTATAAGATCCTTTTCTTCAGCCTGTAACCCCAAATCAAATGGCCTATTAATCATCTCTGTCTGAATGTAAAATAGCCTATCTCTAAGCTGAATCTCCTGTTTATCAATATGAGCAAAAGCCTCCCTATTCAGCTTAGAAAGAGGCTTTCTCAACAGCCGTAGTTTACTACAGACCCTGTACATGTTACTCCCATCACAGTCAACAGACCAAACCGTACGCACAATCTTATCAAAATTTTTGTGCTTTGCCCACATATTGAAAAATTTGAAGCTAGATCGCCTAGGCTGACAACCAGTCCCCCAATCAACCAAAATAGGGGAATGATCTGAAATCCCAGGCACCAAGAAATCAGTTTCTGCATTCGGCCATTGCACACACCAATGTTCATTCACAAGTGCTCGATCAAGTTTACAAAAAATTCTATCCTGCTGATCCTGCTTATTGCACCATGTAAAGTAGCACCCTTTGTACCTCATATCAAATAACTGGCAAATATTCACACAGTCATTAAAATGAAATACTTTTGATGGCTCTAACAGGAAGTGATTTTTCCATTTCATAAATTCATAGAACTTCTTTTCTCCCGTTTTCATTTCATTTCTTCAATACTTTTTCTTTTCGATATGCATAAAAATTCTTTTCGCTTTTTGTCATTCTATTTATCTCATCTGCATTATTTTTTTACATGCAAGCTTCCATTTAATTTGTCTTGACCTTTATTTGCTTTTTTTTTTAGAACCGCATATAAGCATTACTTTATGTCAATTTTCATGCCAACCCTTATTATGAGATTTTACAAAAAAAATTTCACCATTCTCACATCTATAACTTAGACAATTTTTTTTCTTCTTTTGAACAAGAATCTTATAGGATACATTATCAATCTCTATTCTAATAAGTTTTCTGACTTATATTTATATTAAAAAGAAAAATTCTTCCACTTGACGAATAATACCGCATGACTAATTTGTAATTAATTTAAAAATGTAATACTAAATTTATATCAATGGATCACGATAATAGGACAATGGTTGAGCAGGCACTCACACCTGTTGACTTGCTAGTTTGTAATAATCATTGATACCTACATGGGCTACTTTCTCCATTCTTAAATTTAATAACTAATTTGGTAATTTGTTTTGGTTTTTTTTAAGGTTTTATTTTAATTTTTAATGATATTAATTACTTTTTTTCCACTAATATCCTTATTTATTTAACATGTTTTCTATTCCTCACGATAATTATAAATAATTTTTTAAAAAAACATACAAAATATTATTAATTTAAATATCACTAATATTAATTTAATTTCTTAATCTATATGTAAAGCTAATCGAAACATTTATGTGTAGGAAGGGAGAGACAAGAAAAATAGGACACCATGTGCAATTATTTTATGTAAACCAAACATTTCTGATATAGAAAGGAAAATTTTTATGTTATGAATAGTGGGTTCAGCCCAACCTAAGACCTAAGTATTAAAGTCCAAGTATAGACACATTTTAGCGAATGTAATTTATCTTTAAATTTCCTGAAAGAATGAATGAATGAAAAAAAATATTAAGTCTATTCCCTTGAAAATTTCTTAAAAGACTCACTATTTTCAAAATAGAGATTATCCCCTTATTTTAGTAATGATTTATTAAATGTTGTATACTTTCAAGTTTCAACAACTTTCCAACAACTTTATATTTTATAAAAAATTTAAGTTGTGATGAAAATATGAACAAGAATATTTCATTTGATCTCACCTGATGGATCTGCTAGTAAACCCTTGTGAGCTCAAATTATTGTGCCTCAACAACTCCATTTCTGCGCATTCACACCACCCACCGCTAGCCGGACTATACACTTTCTTCATTCTTGTAGTTCACTTGAATAGCCCTGCCAAATATTAAACCTGGAAAAAAAAAAACAACCCCGAAAAAATTTAATACATAAGTGGATTTAGATTTTTAAAATATAATTAGAATAGATATTAGATTTTTTTAAGTGTGATTAATAAAACCCGAACTCATCAGGTTCTGGGTTGACCTAACCTAATTAAAAAAGTGATCCACTATTAAATTTAATTAGATATTTTTTTCTTGAATTTCATTCAAACTTTTTTATTTTGGTCTGATCATGACTCGAGCCCAAAATAGGTCGATCTCAATTTTTTTTATTATCTTGAAGCCCGTGTAATAAAATCTTAATCTATTGAAAGCTTTCAAAACTTTTTATATATTCAAATTAAAAATTTAAAATGATATAAGTGAGTTGAAGTCTAGGATTATTAATTATGTATTTCTTTACTTTAATTTGATGAAATAAAAAATCACCCACATTATCCCCAATTCGAGAGAATGGATGAATACTTTTGTGATTTTGCATCTCTTTCGTTCTTAAATATTTTAAATAATGTTGTGAATCAATAGTACCCCTCAATTAATAGTTTAATTCATGATATTAATATATATTTTTTGAGGGGTGGATATGACCAATATGTTATAATTATTTTTTTCATTCATATGATCAGAATTGAATCCCCAATATCATGTTTAAATAGTGATTTTGGTTTGTCTTTTTCTTTTTAATTCTTTACCTTCTTTCCTAACCTAGCATTAAATTAGCTTAGTTAGTAGTTACAACCTACTTTAATAATTAATTTGCATGATAGTCTTGTCACTGAGCATCAGTAATGCACAATAGTCTTAATCATCCAAATTAGCTCTCACATAGGGACATTATTAACGACTGATGAATAGTTGAAATTTGGTTAAGGAGGTCCTAAATTCATAGGAGCATTCTTTAAAAATGAGTAGAGGTGGGGTTCATGCTAAAATAGGGTATGAGGTGCCGAAAATGTAGACCTCGAAGAAAAATAACGAAGCTAGTTCAAAGTAGTTAGGTAAGGTTAGGTTCAAACATCTCTTACGTTAGAAAGAACAAAAAGATAGTCCTGACCCATGGCAATGAAAATAGAAAGTTGGTGACGGGAATGTGTTCAATGATGTGCTCCAAGAATAACAAATACCAAACAAATATTTGTATTACTGAATAACATGAAATGTTCCTACGCTTTTCAACAGCAATATACATTGATTTTCACACAAATTACATGTAACATGCTTAGCTTTATCATTTCCAAATATATTAAAATCCCCTTCTATGTACACTTATACTTTTATGACAAAAAAATAAATAAAGAATAGTGCGATCCAAAGTTTTTTCCTGCCCTGTCTCAGTCCATCTATGTCGTTGACAGAATGATATCTGTGAGTTTATGGTGCACATGAAGGATTCGAGTACATATCTATTCAAATACTGTATTTACACGCTCTTGTTCTAATTTCCAATCACAAACATTTATATTTATCCGATATGTGTTTTAAGGTATATATTAAACAATTTATATCAAGTAAATTTGTATTTGAAATTGATATAATTAATGTAAAAAAAATTAGGAATTTTAAGTTGATCAATAAATTCGAATTGTACTGTGGTACGAGGGGTTTGTATACAATACTCATTGTTTGTGGATGAGTATGTATACTCTTTGCTTTATCAATGGTTGAGATTGTGTTATCAGGTGGACAATTGAGATTGATGGATAGAAGCATGGTCCTGGTTAAGTTTAGTGCATCATAAAAAATGACCATATGTAGGTTTTTTTTAACTGTTTTTTTAAGAAATAATAAATTCTCCTAAAAATAATGACCTTTTTTTTTAACATTTTTTTTAACACAGATTTACTCAGAATATTTTTTACACAGATTCGTATACAGATTTATTAGAATATGTCAATTTTGAATACAGTTTTTACTCAATATAGTTTTTCAAAGCAGAGAGTAAAAAAAATTAATCCAAATAATAAAAACGAGTGCATATCACCGAAGAATAATACACATAGAATATTTTTGAAATGACTAAATTTGAAAACAAGGAAAAAAAATTTTAACCTCTGTCAGCGAGTACATAATAAAAATTAGAAAAAATATGAATAACAAAAAAATATATATTTATGAAAAGGAAAATACATAAGATATTTTAAAAAAATAAAAAAAAATTCTACAGGGGCTGAGAATTTAGCATTAAAAATTAGAAATGAGATCCATATTAAGGACAAAAAAAGTATTAAAAAATTGTGATTAGTGTATTTTTTAAGGTCATTCTTTTTAGGAGAATTTATCATTTAAAAAAAAACCTATAGATGACCATTTTCTATGGTTCACTTGACTTAACCAGATATATACGTACACCACGCTCCATCCATCAATCTCAGCCGTCCAATGTCTTAAAAACACATTGGCCATAAATTCAATCAATGAGTTTCTATACTCATCCACAAAAGATGAGTACAGTATAACAACCTTGTATGAATACCATTATTTTGAAAACAATTTTTGACAAATCTTCGATCTAAAATATGATTTTCAGTTGCTTTTCAAGATTAATATAACTTATCCTCAAACTTGTATAGACAAAATTAAGGGCATGAAACATACACAATTCAATTGGTGAACATATCTTTATCAAGAGATAAAATTTTTCCATTATATCCCATTAACACTTTTTAGTAGAAGTGTATAAAGTTTAGAATCCACGTACCAAACTCCTCCACGCTCTTTATCAGTAATATAATCCGATGGCTATTCTAATCACATTCATTTCAAATTAATAATTGAAATGCACTTGGCAATCAATTGCCTAAATAATGTGTTATAGTAAATTTGGCAATTCATGCCTTATCCATTTCAATGTAGCCATCACTTAGGATATGACAATAATATTTATTTATTTATTTTATCAAATGACAATATATTTTACTTATAAAATATTACAACAATTAATGGCATAAATTTTATTTATAAATATGTCAATTCTCAATGTATATTTACTCAATATAATTTTTTAGGGATTTGCTTCAATGCCATTTATGTTTTGAATGACAACTATGCCATTTTTATATAAATCAATCACAATATGACACATGCGATCTTAGAACACAATCAGCATTGAGTTGGCATATCAAATATTCGCTTATGTGTCATCTAAAGGACTACTTTACAATTTAAAAAAAAAAACTTTATCTCAACAATAATTACCATCATTAAAATTTTAATTTCCAAATTTTTTAAAAAAAAACATATCGTATTGTTCAGTTTTGGCTATTGGAAAAGATGAACATCTCCTACTGTTCATGTCTTATCAGACTTAACCAAGCTTATCTTCGCATAATAAAAAATCTCTTATTCATTAGTTTCTATCTTTATCATTCATTGGCACAAGGAGGAACATGACATACGGATTACATTCGTCTGTCCCTAATTTCAGTTCTTTCTGTCTCCAATTTCAATTCTCTCGAGCAATTTGACATACGGATTACATATATTAATGCATATCCAATTATATTCCTTGGAGAGGCCTATCCAATTCTTCGGCAAATTGAACGTGCTCCAAGAGAATATTGTGTTTGCAGAAGTTGTCGATGACAACAAGGATTGTTGAATCGTCTTGGTCATCTCAAATAAATATATACACACATGAATTCATATTATTCAATTTTCTTGGGTGAATTCATGTTATTCAATTATAGACGAATCTGTGCCATGTAAAATTGAAGTTAGACCATAATTGATTATTGACCAATTGTCATATGAGTATGAACTTTTGCGGCATTCTGGGTTTTCTGTATTGATTATTTTACTTGTTTTGTTTAGATTCAAATTAGGGTTAGGTATTTGTTTTGTTTTTGTTATTTTTTTAGTAGATTTTAAATTTTTTTAATTGATAATTATGGTTAAATTAAAGTTTTAAAAGTTTACAAAATAATCCTTATAATATGACAAGTAAGCAATGACAACTAAATATTAATTAGCACAAGTGTCATAATCTAATTAGTTAAACTGAAAAGGCATTGATACCTTTTATAACTAGATGGCATGGAAGCTTTTTCCAATTTTTTAACATACGCCATACGATATGTATTACATAAATCCATTAAAAAATTATAAAAGTGATTTCGAAAAAATGTATATCAAATTTTGATAATTTTAATACCATTAAAAATATTAACCGATCTCTTTCTTTTTTAAAAAACTTAATTAAATTTCTTAATTTCGATGAATTTTACTAAAATAAGTTTGTATTAATGGGGTGAGGTTTTTTTTTAAAGTTTTGTTAGCTAGTGCATTTTAAGAAAAGGATTTTGTTGTTCATTTCCTAAAAATAATTTATAAACAATTTAAAAATGTTAAGTCAATATTGAAAAACTACAAAATTGACTTTTAATATTTTAAATATATTATTTAATAGATAAATCTTACATTTTTAGTAATTACTATTTGAAGTATCACGTTTAGGATAATATATAGCTAAATCTTTTAAAGATTACAAAAATTCTTAAGAAAAAGACTGGTGCATAAGAATCTCCTCCCCCAGTTGTAAAATAGAGTAAATTGATATGGCAACTGCTACACGTCGATGCTGTGGTAAGCAGAAAGAGAGAGAGAGAGAGAGAGAGCCCAAATTACTTATGTGAGAGCCCACACGCAACTTAGTACTCTACCTAGGGTGATTTTAACCTGCTCCGGCCGTAAGTTTTCTTATGATGGGCCTTTTTTATTTTTTTTAAACGTATCTGGTAAAGTAAAAAATATTTTGACTTTTTTTTTATCGATATATTTTTGTTATTTTGATTTAAATTTTTTTATTACTCCCTCCATTCCACAAGGTAAAAAAATTAAATTTTTTGTCTCAAACTATAATTAAAATAATTAATGAAAAGTTTAGAAATTGTAAATTTTGAATTGTGATTGGTTAATCCATTCAAAATGCATTAAATTAGTTGTTTGATAATTGATTAATGTGTTAGACAAACCATTAAATGCATGTCTCCTTAATTTTTTGACTTTTGAATTTTTTAATCATCCTTGTGGGACGGAGGGAGTATATGTTTTCTGACACAAGTTAAAAAATTATATTGAATAAATCTGCATTAAAAATTGACATATTTTAAAAATTATATTGAGTAAATTTGGATTAAAAATTAGACACACATTTTTAAGTTGAATCCAATTTTTAATGCAAACTTGCTCGAGGTATATTTTTAGATAAAATGGAAAATGAATCGATAGTGTAAAAGTTTTTTACACCATCAGTGCATCATTCACCATTCATCCGTTTAAAGTAATACAAACGAGGGTGGATGATGAACTGATGGTGTGAAAAACTTTACACCGTCAATACATACCCATTAATCTCATGTTTTTAACATGTGCGATAAAACATATATTAAAAAAAAACTCAAATAACATATGTGTATCAATAAAAAAAATACCTAAAACATGTTATTTAACTTAACAATTAACATATACATAAAAAATTTAAAAATAAGGAATAATGCCCGAAGAATCATAGATTATCCCCTCTATTTATCTATTTCTTCGTACGTCTCATAAGTTATGTTTTTTTATTACATATAGATTAAGAAATGAATAAATAATATATGAATTGATATGTTTTGATTAAATTATCTCTATTTAATAATGGGAGAGGATAATAGTAATAAATATAAAAAATGAGTAAATGATTTAAAAATTTGATATGCTTTCATTAAATTATCTCCATTAAATTATGTTGAAAAAAAGAAAAATAAATGAATGGTAAAGAAAATGATATAATAAATAAGAGTATTTTTGAAAAACAAATATAAATGAATAGCAGATTTTTGAAAGAATATAATTTACAGGAAAAAATAAAATTGCTTAATGTACACAACTTCATGCGAGAAGGGAGTACCGGTATACTCTACTATCTCATTTCCCCATACAATGCACCGTACCACACCCGATCACAGCATTTCATCCTTCAATTCCCGATTTCCCACTATTCCCCCAATTCATTCCTCAATCCCCCTTTCCCTACAAATTCCTCTCTCAATTCCCACTCCATTCATTCATTCAATCGCTTCTTCTTGTAAGCTCTCTCTCTCTCTCTCTCTCTCTCTCTCTCTCTCTCTCTCTCTCTCTCTCTTTAATTTCACCTTTTTTTCTAGGGTTCTTTTGATCTGGGAATTATTATTTCCACTTGAGTTTTTTTTCATCCTCCTTATTTCTTTGTTTTTTTCCATCGTGGTTTGTTGCTAACGATATTTGATGCATGCCCCAGAAACCCATAACTCATAAGTTTTCGTTTTTAACCCCCTTTTCGCTTGTTTCTTCAATTTTGAATATAAAAAATAAAAAATTAGAGAACCCCATGATGCATAATCAATGTTTATTTGTTTATCTGGTAAAAAAGTTTATAGTTTTAGATATTTTTTAGTTGGGTTTTGGTTTTAAGTGATCAGCTTTGAATCTGTTACTTGTTTTTTGGGTCTTGTGTTTTCGTTGCATAGCCTTTCATGTTTGATGTAATGAACTAATGAATCTGCATATTAATATTAGACACCCTTTGTGATTTTGTATCTTAGTTATGGTTTTCTTACTATGTTATGCCTTTTTATTTTATTCAGTGAAGAAGAAGGAACCCTTCTCTTTTGCGCGTGTCCCGGTCTCTTCTCCATTCCTCCACCATTACATAATAAAAGAAAGCACTTTGTTATTTGATATCTGAAATAGAGACAAGTGTATTGCTATTCATATACCTGTTACTGTATTAATCATTAGTATGGAGGTTAAGCTGTGGAATGACAAGCGCGAGAGAGAAATGTATGACAACTTTGCGGAGCTCTATGCAATTATCAAGGCCACCGAGAGGCTTGAGAAAGCTTATGTTAGAGATATAATCTCAGCACAGGAGTATGAGTTAGAGTGCCAGAAGCTAATTGCTCATTTCAAGACCTTAGCTTCCACCCTCAAAGACACCGTGCCTAGCATCGAGCGTTTTGCTGACACTTACAAGATGGAGTGCCCGGCCGCAATCAACCGCCTTGTGATATCCGGCATGCCTGCCACTGTCGAGCATCGCGCGGCTGCAGCTTCCAACGCTTCCACCTCGGCTGCCATTGTGGCCGAGTGCACTCAGAATTTTATTACGGCGATGGATGCCTTGAGACTTGAGATGAAGGCTGTTGATCAGTTGCACCCGTTGCTCTCGGACCTTTATGGTTCGCTCAATAAGTTGACGATATTGCCGCCCGATTTCGAGGGGAAAATAAAAACGAAGGACTGGATCGCAAGGCTGATGAAGATGAGTGCGGCTGATGAGTTGACAGAACAACAGATTCGCCAGCTTAACTTTGATCTTGAGTCTTCTTACAATTCCTTTTTGGCTGCTATTTCCAATCCTGGTACATGATTGAGTGCCAGTGTGAGTGCTTGTAAAAATTAAATTGGAATATCCTTTTCTTTTTCTTGTTTACTAATGTTGTTGATTGGAGAGAATTTTCTATTAAAGCCTATACATGTTAAATTCTGGATATATACAGATTGTAGCTTTGTGCTGATATTGAAGCTTTGTTTTACTTTGTGGATGAGCTTTAAGCTTTGGGTTTCTTACCTATAGTTGTTTGGTTCGAGTTTTCCTTTTTTATTTTAGACAGGTGAAATCTTACAGAACCTTGAGATTATAGTTGTCTATGCACCTGTCTTTGATTTGATATTAGTTATTATTACTAGGTGGATTTCAACCCTGCATTCATAAGTCATAACAGTTCCTAGAGATATCAAATGTCCTCTAAATAATTGACATTTGACATCATGAATAGCTTTTAGTATGAAGGACTTGTGCAAATCATCAGAGCCCTCTAAACCATGGTTATGCAATGATTTTAGCTTTGATCTTTCTGAGATTGTAGGTCGTATATATGTACAAGGTCACTGAAAATGAAAAGCTTTGGTGATTTTATGATGAGTTACCAACTATCCAAAATATGAATAACCTCTGCAATCAAATGTGTATGTTCCCAAAAGTTTTGGGTGGTCTACTAATACCTTTGCTTATGCGAAGTGACGGACGGACAGGCTTCTAAAATCTAAATAACGGTCTTTTCGTCCCAAATTATATAGGAAAATACTAAAGAGTGTACGTTGGTTATGAAAGCAAATGATGTCGTTTTTTTATTTTGAAAAACGTTAAATTTAAAATATCATTTATTCTGACCTTGGTGTGTGTTCAAGGAGTCCACTCAACTAAACTTTTTGATACATAATGTCATGATAAACAAAGTCAGGTCATGAGGCATGATGATTAAGCCATGATGGCTGCAATCTTTAAGAAAATGTTTGTCTGAAAATCTTTATTCATAATGTTTGTCTGTCTGAAAAGGTTAACAAAAAAAGGCTTTGTGCATTACAACACACCATGGTTAATGTACGGGTAATAAAGATCTTTTTTGCAGTACATTCAAATCATCATTCACTCCTTTAAAAAAAAAAATTCATCATTCACAGGATTTTTATCATGAAACCTAATAAAATTGAATGAGATGTAATCTGGTTGCTTCAGATGAACTTCTAGTATTCCGAATAGTATTCATGATGAAAGTGGTATGCTACATATAAAAAGGAAAGGGACAGTTGGATAGATAGTTTTCTAAAATTCAAGTCAAAGTGAGCTGGCGAGCTTATTTATTTATTCATTGATGGTGATGGATAGAGATTTTTGCCATTTTCTACTTTGCTGTCAACCTTTACATTCAGTTAAAGACATCATTGCTAATGGTTGTGTATCACATCATGCAAGCTTGCCAGCATAAAAAAATGTTAGAACTGTGTTGAAAGTTGAAACTCAAACATATCAAAACCATTTTATTTTTACTATTATATTAACGAACATAGTATGCGATATTTATTTATTCAATCCTAATATTATGCATAAAAATTGATATATCTAATGATTTTTTTTAATTGATATTAATCTATCTATTATACCATAAGATTCTCAAATTTTCTTTCCCCCCCCCCCCCCCCCCCCCCCTCTCTGATGTGATGTTTGTGTATGCTGTAGGGTATTCTTTTGGATAGTATACATGCACTCTTCATCCACACATCACAGCTGTGTAATTTATCTTAGAGCACCCAATGATGATATTGAATATCTAAGTGATTCAAAAGTGTATCCGTTCCAAAACTATCAACCTGCTATTACAATGTTGTCATGTTTGTTCATGTAAGAAAGATCAGAACAGCTTTCAGCTTTGTCCTATCCTATGGATCCTGTATGTTGAGGCTAGAAGAATGTCAGATAGAGCATTCTGAATGAAATGCCTGAATATGAAGGGAGTCATCAAACTCCCTTTTTCCTTAGCTAATATGTGTCCTAGGCATAAACATGCTGATTCCAGAATGCAAAATCTAACTAGACAAGTTGAGGGTGAAAATAAAAAACACACTCTCAAGCATGGAGTGTCCCATTTCTTCACAGTAACATGTGAGTTAGAGCTGCAGACCAGACAGGATATAGGAGGATAAAGATAAGGACGATAACTAGAATTATGGCGTACACCGTCCACTTCCTTGAGCTCTTTTGATACTCTCTCGCTTCCTGAAGTTGCTCGGTGCCGCGTCGTACGAAGGAACTAGCATGTGCAACATGACTCTCTATGTTATTGAGCTGTTGCCCTTGAGACTCTACAAGAGCTGCCATGTCCAAAAACACTTGATGCAGCTCAATTAAGTTTTTCTCTATTTCCTTAACAGCATCATGCCTTTCTTGAATTTCCGATATGGTGTCCATTATCTGACCCCTCCCTTGTTCCTGAATTGCTCTCTGCAGGAAACTTTCACTTTCTCCACTTGATATTAAATTCTCTATAGTTTCTTCATCTGCCTTCTCTCCTGTTATTGTGAAATATCTCCTTTCTACTGTTTCCTTATACTCAAGATTTATTCTTGCTCTCAACCCTTGAAAATCGTCCATCATGTCCTTCAGTTTCTTCCCTAAGCCACCAACCACTGAAGTTCTGGTCCTGTCTGCTGAAGAACCTGGACCGCACCCTGGAACGTTCCTGTTAGCCGCATTGGAACGCTCTAGAGCCTCGAGCTTGCCTTTGATGAGCTTCACTTTTTTAAGGACTTGCTCGACATCTTTATCCATTCGTGCTCGAAGATCTTTCATGGTTTTAGCATTGTGGACAACTTTGCTTTCTTCATTAGCCTCCTGCAGTTTTCTATATAGCTTCTCAACCATTCTCATGTCTTCTTTTACATTCTCCACGTCTTCAAAGAATTTATCAAGGTTGATAGTTTCTTTTCCGGATTCCACATCATTGTCGTACCCTTGCTGCTTCAAGTCACTGTATTTTTTGAAGGAACTTGAGAATAGATCATTCATTTTTGCAGAATTAATGAATAATCACTAATGCTAACCCCTTCACTCTTTTTTTTTTTTCTTTTTTTGTTAATTTCTTTCTTCTGTACTTGAGTAAATCCAATAACAGCAAGTTTATTATAAGACCATAAAAATAATGGTCATTTAACACAATGCTATATGTTCCTTCCTCCTGAAGCAAAAATCTTGAGGTGCTATTCTCCTCATCCTCC
The DNA here is from genome assembly GCA_037953625.1 of Crotalaria pallida. Classification (NCBI taxonomy): domain Eukaryota; kingdom Viridiplantae; phylum Streptophyta; class Magnoliopsida; order Fabales; family Fabaceae; genus Crotalaria; species Crotalaria pallida. Next base: position 112,457,771 of record CM075655.1, read on the forward strand.
TCTTGATTATGATCAATTGAGTAACAGGGAGGAAACTAGAAGGTGACAAAAAAGCAGCTAATTGTCACCAACAAAAGTCTCTGAGGAGAATAGTCCTTTTTCTTCTTGTGGTGATACTCATGATGGAGGCAATAGAAGGTCTATGGTAACTATGAAACAAGGACCAGCCAAATTAACCTGATACCTATTCAAACAAGCGTGTTTTTGAAGTTGGATAGACCAAAGGTTGCTCCTATTTTAACACATAGCATTTCTGTTTTTAAAATGAAATCTTAAGTTGGGTTTATGACTTGGTCAGCTTTTTCTCCTGACCTCTCAGACTCTTTGCTCTCTTATTTTTAGGAGTATTTTGGCTGCAATTATAGTTTATTCTAATAGATCTTAGTCCAATTTAAGTCAAATAGATTTTCATGTCTAGATTGAAGGCTGTAATCGATAACCTTCCATTGTATAAGGGGGCTCATTTCTTCTATTCATATTATAATCAAGTTTTTGCACACATGCACTTTGATACTGCCATAGTCAAATATGAATACTAATGTGAATAACATTTTTCTTATATATCTCACTTTTTTTTTTTGATAATTATATCTCGCTTTTTAAAAAACATAACTAAATGGATAATACATTAAACTTTTATTTATAATTTTGGATCACTAATCTAATGAAATTTAAATTTTAATATTGTTAAAGCAAGAGAATAAATAAACTACTAACAACTATCTCAACGGAACATTGGGATTGGTTAAACAAAAAAGCTAACAACGATTTATATAAGCTTAAAATTTCTTTAAATCATTTTTTTCTATTGAAAACAGCTTTTCATAATTTGATCAGATTATACTCAGAACATTTTGGTACATAATTAATTTATACTAAATATACTCTAACATTAAAAAGTTGGTGATCGTATTGATCCATGGCTTGGAGATGGATTTCTCAGCAATGCCATCTTTAGCTATGTTCGTTTGGTGCATATTGGAAATTGTGATTCAATAACTAAATTGTCACGGCTTAGGTATGCTCCAGTTGTAGAATCCCAATGATAGCTTGATTGCTATCCAAGAAGCCATGTAGATATTGGGGGAACAATTTAGATTGGGAAGACACATGGTTTTGCATATCAAACTATGTATAAATCTAGGGTTAAGGATTTGCATATCAAACTCCTTAGCCTGTGATTCTATCAAACCCCAGGTTGGGGTTTGATTACAGAAGTTTCCTTTATACAAAGGGACTTGAATTATAGCCTCCATGATCGAGATTATAGCTTCCATTTCTCTTTTTCGCGGACAATTTTTGTCCTTCTTCTTGTTATTTCGACCGTTCCTCATGAAATGGAAAAAATCCGTTAGCATCAAAACGAAATATATCCATAATAATAAAAACGGAAATAATCCATCTTTAAGAAGTCGTGATCCATATTCATTCCTAATGTTCTATACGTGGATTGTTTTGAGAAGATGAAGTTTGATTGTTGGTTTTTTTTTCTTCCCTTCTTTCCCCAAAATAATTGTACAAGAGATTGGGTTCAATATCAGCTTATTAGATCAAGTAGTTAGACAAAATTTAAATTAAACGATAAGCTTGTCTCTGATAATTTCATTTTCTCTAAAATGGAGAAAGATTAAGTATTTTTCTTTGGTGCGTTTCACTAGTTTTTCCCTTTTGTGTCTCTCTTCCCTTCTATATAACTGTTGATGCATGACCACTCAACTACTGTCAAAACGTTACAATTCATATTTGGAAAGATTTTGACAAATAGAACATATTTTAAGATGTGATATATGCAAAATACCAATTACTTGCAGAATTATGCCTGTTAAGCAGATTAAAGGTAAGAATTTTTTCCTCCCAAAACACAACTTTGCTCCAATCAAGAGAAAACGGTGAACAGAACTTCAATATTCAATAGTTAAAATTACTAGAAGCATCTTGCTGGCAAAAAACAAATAGGGAGAATAAATTGGGCTTGATTACATTTAAAAAACGTTGAACGCAGGTGGCAAGGTGAGCTCTTAAGAAACTAAGCAGCCCCAACGCACAACCTATTACCCCCATTCAGCTGTTTTTTTTTTTTTTTTTTTTTTTTTTTAATAATTTTCCTTCACAAAATGCTATGATCTAATAAGCTTTTCACCAATTGCCTTTTTCTCCTACCCTGCTTTATGTACAGAACTCAAAAAACAAGAACCTCAGGTAGCAAAAACTTCTCCCACTCCCACTTCAATATAGCTTTATAAGACATGTCCCTTCTAAATTATCACCTGTATTGGAGTTTTACGCGTTCATAGACAAAGCCTGGGCATGTTCCTGATCAGCATTATGACTGTTATTTCCAAGGGCTATACCATTGCTAAGTTTCTCTTCCCTCGTTCCATCTCCAACTCGGTGTGACTGACTGCTTGATGAATCAGCGTTACCAGAGTTCAAAATACTCTGCTGCTTAAGATACCTTTCAGTAGCATTGTGGAGTGCCTTCATTATGCCAACAGAATCTGAACTAGGTGATAACTCTTCCTCTCGCTCTGGCTGGATATTGAGGTCAATTTGGCCTTTGAATGCCAAAGCAGATGATTTTGTTTGGTTGCAATCATCATCGAAACCATCATTCCCCTCCTTGTTCTGGTTTGGAATATCGTCACTCCCCTCCCTGTTCTGGTTTGGGTTACCACCTCTCAAGTTACTGCGAGGCAGTGAATCATCATCAACCAAAGTCTCAGATGAAGGTAATGGTCGAGGCTGCTGTTGCTGCTCCTTGTTCCGTGTTTTCTCTGCTTCTCTTTCTGACTGTTTCTTCTCACGTCGTAACGTTAGGGTGTGGAAACGACGCTTTACTGTTAAGCAGACATTACAGGTGCATGTGGGCTTATGCTTGGGGCCTTTCCCACTGGGAGGCTGAATGCAAACAATGCACGAGCAGCCAGGTCTGTGCCGTGGGTGTTTTGTTGTGGCCTGTTCAGATGCAGGGAGTGCCTCACCCTCTCCTAAGATAACAAGGTTGGCAAGTGTTTCAAGTCCCTCCAAAGCTTCAACATCATCAGGGTCCTGCTTAGTAGCCTTCCTCTTCTTGGAAACTGCTACCAGATAAATGCAGTTGACTTGTTATTAATTACATCATACAAAACAAGGAATCCATAATATGATAATAACATTGTTTCAAGATAAGGAATAAATTCATTCACACCTGAATTACAAGAGGGTAGCAAATTCTTAAGCTCTTCAGCCATCAGCTCTTGTGCTGCTGAACAAGAAGATCTGGTAGAATGGAGGAGAATTCAACAAATAAAAGTTATTCACCAACGTATTGATTACATATCAATATACATGCACAATAAAGGGAACATGTCAAAATGTGACAAAGAATCCAGACATGATGCATAGCTTGGTATTTAAAATTTTATCCAATTCTTCCCTTTTCTCTCCTACCAATCACAACCTAGGTGCAGAAGATATGTTAAGTAATAATACTATGATAGAACAAAAAAGACAGATAGTTCACGTAACAAGAATCTCACTAAGAAAACCAGTTTTAGGTTTCAACTTCCAATTAAGCATTCTATGCACTAATAAAAAAATATTGGTGCCGACACCTAAGGATGAGATGCTTATCGATGCTATGCATAGGGTCTGATGTCAAATGAATAAAAAATAAGGCAAGACATACACAGATATACCATCACTAAAATATGAGGATATAGTATGGATATATCCTAAATATTGAACACATCACTCTTGGCCCATATCAAAACAGTACGAATAGCCTAAATGAGATGCATTCTTGTGAAGTCCTATACTCCTATGAGAACCAAGAACACAACACTCTTGTACCTTTCTGGGTCCCACGAATTATCGGAACATGTCCATTTTGATGGAAGAAGTGCACTTGCAGGCAACTTGCGCCATTTGAGACAATTTTCACATTGAGCCCACTGCATCTTTTCACTGGCACAAATGAAGCTTATTATAGGCAATTAATATACTTTGATTAAACTTACGGAATAAATAACCCAGGATACATCAAATGTAACCCAAGTTACATAGAACAGGTACAAAACTGTCTTTTTAAACTAATAGCACAGGCATAACAAAAAAAAAAAAAATCATATCCCTAAAGATTAGACACGCAGCTAATACATACAACCGATCACCATTCCACCTACTATCAAAAATATGCTGAAGATACATCAACTGATTTTATTACGGATGGGAGGTAGAAATCTAATTAAGGACAAGTGATTTACCCCACATTACCAGTGGTGAAAATGGTTGGCTTCCCAAGCACCGGAGCATCCTGAAAAGGCAATGTCAGCATAAGGGATTCCAGAATGCATAGCGCCATAGCCCTTCCCAAATATTCCAAAGGAATAATGCAACAAGATGGCTACAAAGATTTACACTATGATTCCAATCCAACATTAGAAGTAGCAGTCTAGTGACTTCAATATTTTAAACCAAGATATTTATGTTGAAATGCTGCGGGAGGATAAGGAAGAAGAGAGGTTTAGGAATTTGAGGATCAAGCAACAGGCATAACACAAATAATCATGCAAAGTTGTAGTAAATAAACAAAAAATAGCAACATAATGTCAAATAATGCAATACTTCAACTATGATCACTTGAGGACAGGAAATGGTACTCAAATACACACATTGTTTTCCTGTCCCCTTCCTGTCTTTTAAAGCTGTGACTATGAACTCTCAATTATCTTATATTACTCGTGAGTCTCACAAGTACATATTAGATTGACTATATTTCACTTTACTAAAAGAGTAATGATATATCAACCTACAAATCAACCTACACCACAAGAAAGTGACATGTGTCACTTGTTAACCAATCAATAGTAAACAAATGACACATGTCACTTTCTCTATGGTGTAGGTTGATTTGTAGGCTAATTTTGTAGGTCTATAAATCATTTTGTTACTAAAAACTTCATCGTGGATCAATTCTATTACCTGCATCATGGACAAACCAGAAAGTCTTTCAAAATTCATGACAAATGAATATAACAGTAACTCTTCAAGAAAAGCAAATTAATGCTCATTTTGGTGATAAGCACCATAAGAAATGTTCCAATTTGCCCTTGGATGCTCTAAATTGTAAAGGGGTTTTTGTGCAAGCTTGGTTTAGGATCAAGACTCTAGAATCCCCCAATAACAATTGGAAATTAAAATGTTTTCTTGGCAACTTCACGTGTTCCAATGTTGTCTGTGGTTCTCTGCAGGGCTACCACATAATGCTGTTGCCAGAAACGAGCCTACCAGAGTTTGCCACAAACTATATCAATTGTTTTATCTAATCATTGTGCAGAAGTTCTTAGAATATTCAACAAAATGCACTTCTTTCCACCTTAGAAAAGAAGATTGGAATGATAGCTTTAGAATATTACGTCACTAAAAATTTAAATAACATTAGCACCAGCAATTCCAATCATATCTAAAATGAAACAAAAAAAACACCTCATATTCCTCGAACTCAAAACCTTCAATGACCACAATGCTGGGAACATGGTTAGGAGGGGGACGGAGCAGGCCTTGAGCTTCTTGCCAAGTAATCTTCAGCTCTACTAGATCCTGATTTTCATTTCTTAAACGTTTACTCTTTGAACCCAAGATGCTGCTCTTTCTCTTTTTAGAGATTGAAGATTTGCCCCCCAATGCTTCTTTTGCTATGTACCCTGACTTATCTACTTTAGACCATGACCTAGGATCAGCCAACTCAACCTAAATGACAGATGAAAAATGCAAAAAAGTCAGAATATCTTAAATGACAAAAATTCACAGTTTCAATGATGTTAATTTTGTGATACTAACATCACCATGTGAAGTAAATCCATTTCCATTTTTATTTTTTTCGTTGTCCTGCAAACAGAAAGCATGCCAACAACAGATGTCAATTTTCAGATGAATTTTCATCATACTGTATATAAATGGAGGCAGGATGTACAATTTACAAAATATGTAAATAAGTAAGCAATGATTCATTAAATTGATGAATTATCATTTTTTACGAATCTCCACAACTAGATGATGAGCCATTGTGAACTAAGCTGAATCTGGACAATATAAATTCTAAGTTTCAGAAGTCAGGAACTACACTCAGTGCATCATATAACCTTCAGTCTGTATTGAAAATTTCTCCATAAAGGTGAATGCTTATTCCTTGCATATATCTCCCAATTGATTACACCTGTATAACTTTCTTTACATTACAAGCATCAAGCTAAAGTTTGTTCCAAGCACAGCTTCAATCAACCATATAATTTATACACAACATATAATATCACAACAACCAGCATTCCACCACAATGAAGCCTTATCCCCACCAAGTGGGGGATACAAAAAAAAAAAAAAAAGTACAGCTCAAGAGGAAGCACATTAAGGTGATACCTGATTGGGTGGGGTAGCACTTGAAGCCTTTCTAAATCCCATAATCAACCTTCCTTCTGGCTCCATACGGCTAAATGTTACTGAAAAAATAAATTCAGTTCAGATACACAAAAACATCTCTGTATCACAATTAGGCAATCACAACAAGGTAGAACACATTATATAGATGAGACGAAGGAAAAAGAAATGAACACATAAGAGAGTGGATTCAACAGATAAATTTATAAACTACAAGCATAGGTTAACCAAACTTGCTTGTTTTTGTAAAAACAAACAAATAATACAGCAAGACTTATTGGTCAATTTTAAACACTGAAGACAAAGTAGAAAACAAAAACCATCCAGACAAATAAAATAACATCAAATTCAGATGTGGAAGAACTACAAAGCTGACTGGACAAGAAGGAAAGTTCGTGCAAATCTAGGAGGAACGAACCAAGAAAAATATTCTATATATTCCAATACATTAATTGCCTTCAATACCTGTGTCACCTGCTTGTAACTGCATGGATTGTATGCAAGGAGTGATCCCCTCCAAAACATACATTCTACTATTATTGTTGGGCCAGAAGCGAAATTGAAATATCCATTCTTTGCCTTTTGCATCATGGATTTTAAGTGGCAATCCTTCGGGCTGAGAAATCGGTGGGAAGTAGGCCTGTCTCATGCAGCAGAATGTTAAATTATACATTAAATGATCCTAAAAGACGAACATTCAAAATAAATTAGATTATATTGCTAATGTAATGCCCATAAGCAATCCTATAATTGCACACAAATCCAAATAACATAGTGTGGGTATCTACTCGTTAGATATTAAAACTGCATTTAAACATAAGGCAAAACTATTAGATTGGTCCTGTAAGTTATTTTTTGGTTGCGATTTCGTCCCTTAACTTTTTTTTGTTTCAAATAAATCCGGAAGTTTGTAGCTTGTTTCAAATAAATCCTTCCGTCCAATTTTGTTTTAACACCGTTAATGGGAGCCTCCTACGTGGCAACCAATGGTCTTACAAGGTTAAAAATCAACGTTACACTCCAAAACGATGTCCTATGAGACCAAAATAAAAGCTTATTGGGCTATCCCTAACTGTTTTGGTTTTTTCTTTTGGACTCATATGACATCATTTTGGGGGTGCAACGTTGAGTTTTAGCCACGTAAGACCATTGGTTGCCACATAGGAGGCTCCCATTAACGGTGTTAAGACAAAATTGCATGGAAGGATTTATTTGAAACAAGTTACAAACTTACTGATTTATTTGAAACGAAAAAAAGTTAAGGGACGAAATCGCAACCAAAAAATAACTTACAGGACCAATCTAGTAGTTTTGCCTAAACATAATGAACCACAATATACATAGTCCATGTAGCCTTTGCAAAGATTAGAGTTATTGCCATAGAGCAATGATTGAGAGACCTACATAAAGAGACCTACTCATAAGCCTACACATTAGGATCTTGACATTTGTCATTTAAGTTCTTTTATTTAATTTTTTTTAACTTGAAAATAACAAGTGTCATAATCTTATGTGTAGGTTTGTTGGCTTGTAGGTCTCTAAATCATTTTTCATTACGATATACTGTTCTTTCCCAAACATTGAATGTAAGATATTTGGCTGCTCTATGCTAGGTGAAAACGGTTGGATATCGGTATCAGTATATCTAACAAGATACAATTATAGCATTATGCTTCTAAAAAAGTAAAGCTCCTCTTTTCATAGGTGTATTAAACACTTTGGTGGTCTGACTACAATCTTAAGGTATTACTTGAAACAGCACATCCATAAATTGACTTTTGAAAACCAGACAGTACTGGAGCCTTTTCATCTTCTAAGCTCTAAGTCCCAAACTGCCTTTCTAAATTACTCTGAGAAGGGTCATTCCATTCTCATGGCTGTTTGATTCATAATAGAAACCAGAAGTCCTCCGTGAAAGGACTGTCGAGATCTTTTTCTATGTAGAGATGCCTAGCAGTAACCAACCATAAAATTGAGTCCATAACAATCCTCTTTTTGTCTGCCTCAAATTACTTAATTAAACTCTTCCACCTAAGCATTCTCTTTGGCCCATTTAAGCCTCATTTTGGCCTCCAACCAATCCATTCCTTTCTAATACCTCCTCAAAATCACTCTTTAAGAACAGCTAGTCTATTATATTGATTGTCTAATAAACCACACCCACTAGCTATTTTCATGCAAACTCTGTCACTACTTGAGAGTTAACACTCCAAAAACCATTTATTAAGATATTCCACTACCTCACTCAGCTAACCTTTTTTTTAAAGTCTACCTCAGCTAACCTTTGGTGCACAGAAACATCATGAATTTCCATTCTTCCTGGATCCTCAACAGAATAAAACTACAACGTTCACAACATTCAGTCTAGTTTTAAAACATGTGATGATGAGCCCACACATTTCCAAACCAAACCAAAGCAAGCAACCTATTTTGTTTTGCAACTTGGAGGGATGTTCCTTTGCGGTGCTCAGTTCACTAGGTCACTTTCTAGAGGCAAAATATGTGGAACGCACATTGGTAGACTCTTGGCCTCTACTCTGGTGCTTGGGAAGGTACCTTTCATGATCCTGACATTGAGATTTTATCATTCCCATTTTCTTCAAACTATAGCCATTAGTTTGCAGCCAAATACAAGTAATAGGAGAATCATAACATTCTGCTATTTGAACCTACCACTAATTAACATTCTAAACAAGAATAATGTTATGTACACAATTACGAGGAAAAACATTAGAACATTCGCATGCAGGCATTTCAAATGCTAGACAGTCAATTATCTATTACATTAAACTCATTTCAGTGTGGACATTATGCGTCCACATAATTTGTACAATCCAAAAAAGATATTTTTTCCCTAAACCAATAGCTCCAAAAAAGGAATCTCATGACTGACCTCAGCACATTTTTTTGGTACCACTAAACGCCCAACTCGCCCAGCATCACTAGCGCTCAAGGTTTTTTGAAACAACGGAGTAATGACAGAATTAGAACTTAAATAAAGTTAAGGTATTGAAGCTTCCTCTATGATATTAGACACATCAGGAAAGGGAGCGCATAAAAAAATATCACAAACAACAACACGACCATGATCATGAACATTCTTAATTTGAAGGATACTCTGTAGATATCTGTTGTAGCTCCAGATCAATACACCCAGGCAAGTACCGTGGAAGTAACTGGTTTCTTCCTTGGGTGTCTACTTGAGGCTGTCCATTGTGAACCTGGTTTTTACCTGATGAGTCAAGTGCTAAATGAACAGTGCCACTAAATTGCTTTCCTGGAGGAAGCAGAAGAGTTTGTTGTGGATGGCTTCCGGTTACCCCAATTTGACCATTTCTTTCATTTGGAGATGCATATGGTACAGATGAACCAAATGGTCGCACAGATGAATCTTCCTTCAGAGAAGGAGACTGTTGGCAAATGTTTAAACAAGAACTTGATTTATCCTCATTCCTCATCCCTGTGACATAATAAACAATAAGGTTATGTTATCATCTCCAGGTTATTAAGAGACTCTTTCATATCCTACCCAATAACATGGGAAAAAATGTAGAATAGAGGGTCAGAGCAGGGATTACCATTCACGAGCATCATTTCCCGTGAACCAAGCTTAGCATTCCAACTAGATATTCCAGACGGATCCTCATTTTTCTTTTCTAGGGAAGTAAGAGGTAACCTTTCATTTCCATAAATTTTGTCATTATGTGATAATTCAACTACAGAGGACACATTTGGGTGCAGGTTAGATGAAGAAACTGAATTGAATGTACTGGGTACTTACTTCCATGGTTGTAAAGGATCCGATCCAGCTAATTGATTCCAACTTTTTGTTGACTGGTCTCTCAGTCTCTCGGATAATAGACGATTTTTAAAGGAAAAAGATTTTGGCAACGGCTGGATTGATGACTGAAATAGGTAACAGGATATGAGGAATAAGGTAACTATGCAAAAAAATTTGTATCCAAAGTCCAAACAGATTATAATAATTGAATATTGTCCATACTTCAAGCCATAATCATGAATAGGATTGTATCATGAAAGTTAAGAGTATGATCGTAAGAGATAAAGGCCAAAAATGACAACAGGGTATTATTTGGCAGCTGAGAAAGAGAGACAAAATAGGCTTAACATAGGATAACCTAGGGGGGAGATACAAAGGCAAGACCGACTAGATTGGAATTTAAAAGCTAGACATCATGGCACAAAAAACAGGTAGCTGTAAAATATGTGAAAAGAAATGGAGGGCTAAATAACAAAGATGTTCATATTCAATGCAAGAGAGAGCCAGAAAATAAAATTTCTGAAACATATACAACCAGAGATTTGGATAAATTTTAATTTATAGATACAAGTAACGACAGAATTTAATCAAAATAGCAGGGGAGGAGAATCTAAAACTGTAACAAATGTAACACACAATATTATAGTAATTGATTTGAACAACAAATCATTTGCTTTTGCATACAGAAAGAAGAATTCAAGCTTCAATGTGTTTCAATTTTGTAGAATACACTACAAATGAACAGGTTACTATCTTCTTTCTGTATTTCAGATTAACTGGAAATTAACAAGGAAATAATCAGCACAATAAAACGGAAGCTTTTCAACTTTATTTAGCCAGAAACAATGTGTGAAAGGGATGCACACAAACCACAGGACACTTCATGCTAGACAAAATCCAATATGCAGAACCAAAAAGAAAGGTGGTGGAGGTACGGATGACCTCACAATTACAGAGAAACCTACCAAAAGAAGATGCTCCCTTGCACATCCAATGCATTCAATTCCTCCAGGATCCAACAACCTAAAGGAATCAACTGAGACAATACATCCACAATGAATAAGCTGCAAAGTAAGAATCATCATCAGTTGAAACAAAAATAACACAAACTAAGCCTATGAAAAATTATTTGGCACCAAGTAGCCGACCCCACCTTGTGGGACAAAGGCTTGGTTGTTGTTGTTGTTGTTGTAAAGGTAGCACCAATGCACCATGCATAAAACACTAAGCAAATTACAAAAATAAATAAACAAATAAAATATTTGGCTCACCTTCCCACAAGTCTCACATTTCCTCCAGCCAGAAGCATTCAAGTGAAAAGTTTCACAAAATCTTCCTTCTTCAAGAGCAGAGCTAAGAATCACCAATTAAATTGTTGATGAAAAGATTAATTAGTGAGTCAAACCAACCAAACAATATATATTTCTTGTTTCCATCATAAGCAACCAATGAAAAACAATAGCTATGCAATCAGCGAGGTTAACATGTGCTACTTAATTAAACCTAATAAGAGATAATTAATCCGCTTCCGCTTATGGAAGTTAATAGAAATTGTTTTGATGAAGGAACCTGCCATGACGAAGCTGGAGGAAGTGAAGTGTGGGCAAGAAAGTAAGAAGTGGGGAAGAAAAAGGTGAAATGATAGTTACCCGCAGCGGGCGCAGAGCTCGGCGGGGTCGCCGGAACGGAGCTTCCAACCATTGTTGGGAAGTTGGGGGTTGAAGTGGTTGCTGCATTGGGGGTTGTAGCACAGCTTGGAAGCACGAGAAGAAGAAGAAGCCATTGAATTTGAAACTCGCTCACTAAAAACAAGAAGGAAACCCTAAGAGTAAGAATGGTGAGAGAGAGAGAGAGAGAGAGAGAGAGAGAGGAGAGTGAGGTTGGCAGTAGCAATTGGAAGAAGAAATGGAAACGTTGTTCTAAGTCATCAACTAAGTGTGTGTTTGCAAGTCTGTAGTATTGTGATTTGTGAGTGGAGTGCGTGCGTGCGTAATACGTGCTTCTTTTTTTTTTTTTTTTCTCATCCTCGACGGAATATTACTTCATCCTCCTCGAATTATAAGCAACAAAAAAACATGCTTATCTTGTTTTAAAATGTAAGCAAAACTAACTATGCTACTTCCCTAAAACATCTCTAGAAAATTGTAATCTTAATTAATTTGTGTTTCATTCCCAATACTACTTTCTTAAAATATCCCTATTTTTTATAAATTGGAGAAAATTAAATACAATCAACTAACATCCTTAATAAGCGTAAAAGTGGTTGAATTTGCTTATAATTCGAGCCGGATGGAATAATTCCTTTTTTTTTCCTTCCGTGTTCTCTTTACTTTGGTTCATTTCGATTCGAGTTTGGATTAGATTTCTTTTTGGTCCGTATTCCTTGCGGAACCACCGGTATCCACAAGAATACTCTTAATACCAGGGAGTCCTTGACACTAATCTGGAGCGAGCTGCGTGGCTGGCTCTCCCAGCGGGATGTTTTTAGTGGGAATCGAACACGGGACTACTAGCACCAGTATCTCATTCACAATATTTCAGTTGGGGCCTTACACCAACTAAACCAAACCCCGTTGATAGTTTGGATTGGATTTGAGTCTATGTTTGGTTATGGTAGATAAATCTTTTAACATAATTTTATGCATCCATATAAAAAAAATAAACTTACCACTATGTTTGAACAAAATCGAACCGCTTATCACTCGTCTCTAAAAGATTAATTTATCTGGCAACTTGAATCATGTACTGTTTTGGGATGTTTTTCTCCCAAATGGAATTTTACTTTGATTCTTCCATGGTGTATTATGTTTTAAAACTTTTTTTGAAAAAAAAAATGATGTATAGATTTACAAAATTAACATATAAATACGTTATATCATTAAGGTGACATATATTATAAAATAAGATTTTAGTTTTTATTAATTGATTAATAAAAGATATATTCTCTTCATCACACAAGAATGACAACAAATTAAAAAAGTCAAAAAAATTAAGAAAACATGCATGTAATGATTTGTTTAACGTATTACCAACCAATTATCAAACATTTAATTTAATGCATTTTCCATTAACCAGCCAATCATAATTGAAAGTTTACAATTTGTAAGTTTTTCATTAATTACTCTATAATTTGGGACAAATCATTTTTTTATTTTTTGTTATTTTTTTAAGACGGAGGGAGTATGTTATTTTTATTTGTTGCGTAAATTTACTATCTGGAAATTGATTTTATATACATATATATACCCTATATATATATATATATATATATGATTTTTGGTTTTTTTATGTATAGTTGTATATATCCGGCGTTGATTGTCCTTTCTAACTTTTCTTGTTCTTAGTTCTTACCATGCCACATGTATTCATCATCACTCCATTCCTCATCAAGCTTCAATGTTGGATGTTGACATTTCACCTGAAATGATGATGATGATTAACGCAGATATTAATTTTCATTAATGTAGGATCACAATTTCTTTTCCTTGTCTTCTTTTTAACAAAAATTAATTGTGCCAAGAAAATGTCATGATCAAAGCTGTATATAACTAGTACTCCTATATAACAACGACATGATAAACTCTACTGGCTTGAGCAAAATGCAACCAAATTTTTTGTCTCAAATCATGTACCAAATCCTGTTCATTGTCTCTAACCAATTATATTTCATTATGTAAAATAACTCCCCTGTTATGATATTTTTGTAATATTTAATGAAATGTGATTGACTTGGGACATGATTTGCGACAAAAAAATCTTGGTCCTGTTAAATAGCACACGTTGGTTTTTGATTTTTTTTAAAGGGAAAATAGCACACCTTGTTAAAGATTAGACAACCAGTTAATAATCTCCACCGTAACACATCTAAGCACATCTTGTTACAACTTCGTTTTCTTAGTTGTTTGTTTCCTCCTAGAAAGCCACCATCCACGTTTACAGTCATTAATGATCGGTGACGGACTGCAACATGCACATATGCATGATTCCCTTTTAATTAAGGAAATTTCTATTATGCAACCTAATTTTGGGTTATTGCTAAACAATCCTTTGTATGAACCAATGATGCATTGCCACCTCATGTATTGTTGTCATGTCATTTTTTAAAAAGTCAAAACTCATAAGTGTCAACCCAAAAATATGTGAGATGACAAAGTATTATTGGTTAAACAAAAGATTGTATGACAACAACCCAAAATTATGTTGCATGGAAGTAATGCCCTTTAATTAATCAATTATATATTGCAGTACAGATTTTGACTTGGAAGCATATGAAAAAAGGATGTGTGAAACAAAAGTGGCGATTTATTTGATATTGGTGTCCACGTGCGAGGGGTTGATGAGAAGATCAAGAGGGAGAATGCTACTAAGATGGTTCTCCCATCTTAAACTTATCTTTATCACCGTGCATTATTTTGTAATAATTTAAAAAATTAAGAACTCTAACACAGTCTCACAAGCACTTTGCTTCATGTACCTGAATTTCTTAAGTATGATGTTAGGGGTTCGACTCTTGTTGTAAGTATGGAAAAGACTTTGTTGGGAGAGGTTGTACTCACTTCGTTGATTTCTCCGCATCGAAATGAATTAGTATCCGTCTGTGGGTCAGAGGACACCCTTGATTGAAACAAAAAAAAAAAAAAAAAGCAAACCAAATAGGAGTATGTCTAATGTGTTTTTTAAGTGTCAATGATAGAAATAACTTATAAAAATTTCAATTTTTTCAGATTACTTTTTATGTAGCTATTACTTTTGTGTTGATTAATTAATGGGTTGTTTATTTTTCTAAGTTAAACATACTTTTTTTTTTTATTTATATAATCAACGGGGCAGAACGCTCCGGTGATTAAACATACTTCATATCAAACTAAGCTTCCTCATATAACTGATTGCATGTTGATCTTTTGCATTTTTTTTATTGTGGGAAGTAACACGGAAGACATGCATGCAGTGCTATCTGATAGATATTTTCAAAGAATATGCAATGCAATTTTGAGCATGTTTGATTTGCTAAAAATTAAGAGACAACGCCACGTGACATATATCTTTGTTTCATCAAAAAAGCATAGGACAATAAAAAAAGTCATTTTTTTTTCCACTAATTGACAAAATTTTACTCATAATACTAAAATGTAATAATTCACCCAAAAAAAAAAATGTAATAAGACCATTCTCTGAGAGTTGGAGACTAGCAAATCCTCGGAACGTCCCTCGACAATAATTTTTTTTTCTAAAATATCATATATTATGAGTATTAATTATAAAAATTGTAATTTTGTTAAGAGTAGTTATATTTACTGCTAAGACGAATTTTACGAATTCATGTGATATACTTTAAATGATAAAGAGCTAAAAACAGTTGATAAAAAAAAATAGGAAAAAACAAGAGTGGAGGGAAGTAAACAAATAAAAAAGGTTCATGGACAATTCACGAAACTAACTTTCGTGATATTTAGCATTTTCCTCCTGTTAATAGAGATGCAAAACATAGAGTATTAGAATCTGAGTTCAAATCATGGTGACAGCACTTTTTTTCCCTCCTCCATAAAAAGAAAAAAGAAAAAAAAATTATTTGCCTAAAAAAAAGTAATGCTATATATCATAGCCCTCAACAACATTATGACTTGGAATAAACCAAAAAAAATACAATTTGATAGTCAAATGGAAAAAAATCACTCATTAAAACGACTAAATTGTCACTTTAGTACCTTTCATTTTAGTTCCGGATCTTCCAATAATTCCTTTTTAGTCCCTCACTTTGAAAAAAATTACTCACATTAGTCCCTCACAACGTTTTCCGTTTATAGACGTTAACGTCGCCGTTAATTTATAATATCGTATTTCGTTTTAGTCCCTAACTTAAATTTTTTAATTCACTTTAGTCTCTCACTATATCGTGTTTCATTTTAGTCCCTAACTTAAAATTTTAATTCACTTTAGTCCCTCACTATAATAACAATGCAATGTTTTTTTCTCTTTTCTCTTGTAATATGACTACCTTAAAAATATTGACTCTTCTTGTTATTCTGTAAACTAACTTTATAGTTTATATAAGCACTGACTCCAAGCTTTGCACCTGAAGGCATCAATAGGAAAGTTTCTTTTTGATGAGCACTTCAGAGTAGATTATTTCATTAGCCATATAACTAGTATGTTTTTCCTCTAAACTCTTTAATGTTTTAGTTTTTTTTAATAAGCTCTTTAGTGTTTTAGTTATCTATCCATGTGTGAACTAACCGGAATCCTACGGACAACAAGTTAAGATATATGAAGGGTCTCCCATAATACAAAGCAGCGCCTCTGTTTGAAAGACTTGTGTTTAACAATGTATTCCATATCCACTTTACACTTATGAAATTTGCACATAGTTTGATTTCTAAACTAAAACATTGTTGTAACCAAAAAAAAAAAACTAAAACATTGTTTGTATTGATAGACAAAACAAGCACTAGGTGAACGCGTTTGTATCTTGCTATTAAGAGATGCTCCTTTGCCTAAACATGTGGAGGAATTTTTGAGGATAACTAGTGGATCTACATTATCACAAGGATATGGTATGATGTTTGAATATCAAGCTAAACAAATTGAGGGAGTTTACAACATTTTGGTAATGACTCTTAAACACACAACTCAATAGAATATTTTTGAATCAAAACTATTGATACCTTCAAATGCAAAGCTTGGAGTTAATGTTTATATAAATTATAAAGTTAGTTTACAGAATAGCAAGAAAAACATACAATCAATATTTTTATAGTAGTCACACTACAAGAGAAAAGCGAAAGAAACATCATTGTTATTATACTGAGGGACTAAAATGAATTAAAGTTTTCAAGTTAGGGACTAAAATGAAACATGATATAACGAGGGACTAAAGTGAATTAAAAATTTTAAGTTATGGACCAAAATGAAATACGATATTATAAATTAACCGCAACGTTAACGTCTATAAACGAAAAACGTTATCAGAGACTAATGTGAGTAACTTTTTCAAAAGTGAGAGACTAAAAAGGAATTATTGAAAAGTCAGGGACTAAAATGAAAGCCTTGCAAAGCGAGGGGACAGTTTAGTCATTAAAAAACACTTCTAAACTTATATATAATTTTTTTCCTATACTATAATGATTTTTTTTTTAATTTCCTGCACGTGTATAATCGAACCCTTCTTTCTTTCTAGATCCATCCCAACCACCATATCACCACTAGCCTATTGTTGATGCCACACCATTACCATAAAAGGGTATTTCATTTTCAGTACATTTTTACATTTATTCTCCTTACAGCGTACTAAATGAATTCACCAAATAGTAAATGAATAAAAATAATCTCTCTCTCTCTCTCTCTCTCTCTATATATATATATATATATATATATATATATATATATATATATCTTTGTATGTCTGGTCCATGTGTATATTACGTGCCTGCGTGCGATGTACTCCTATCTTGTGCGTTTGTAGATTAGGATATCATTGAAATAATGAAATCCAAGTGATATTGTTTGTACTTGACAACAACACTTGAGAGCGTGTGCATTCCGCAACACACTAATCTTATGCTCTATTATTGCACATGCTTGACGCAGATCAAGGAGCATGTTGTAACAGATTTGCATTGTATTTCCCCATGAGACCAAAACGAAGCCAAGAACAAAAAATTGCATTATAATAATAACTTTAAAATATAACAATTTCTTTCATAATCATCCACACCAATTTCGTGGTGAAAAGCAAACTTGTCTAACCTTTTTTCACAACCATCCACACCATTAATTCCTTTATGTCCACTGCTGTATGTACAGTATAAATAACTTGTGTAGCTGTGGAAAGTTCAATGTATATATATGTATGTATATATATGTGTGTGTATATATATATATATATATATATATATATTTAAGTTATGTAAACTGTATGGCTGTATGCAACTGCACAAGTAGGCATGGAATGATGAAATGGAATGGACCACCGAGGAAAATAATTTAACCTTAGATAACTGCATATCCCTTGGTAACGATGTACGTAGTTTCATTTTATATAGGGGTGAAAAAGGTAGCTAAACCTTGATCCACTGTTATTTGAAGTTTATCATAGGCCATCAAAGCCTTCTTCTCACACTGATAAGATCCTTTCCCTCTTGCCAGAACCTCACCATCTGCATCTATGATCCCTTCCTTCTCTGGTTCCTCCAAGCGTGGACCAGGTTCCAAGACGAAAGCTTTCACCTATGAATTTTGCCAAGATAAAGTACCAAATTTTGTTATGCAAATATATCACAGTATGCAGTCTAAGGCCAGTTTAAGACCTCAAAGTAATTGCTAGGAGAAGTATAATGCTTAAACATATTGGTGACCACACCTTTAGGTACGTGACATATGGCGATTTTACATGATCTCCATTGTCCAACTTTGACATCAATGACAGCAATGGTAATTTTGTGCAATCCTTCATGATGATCAAGTCCAGATAACCATCGGAGAACTGCATTTACCAAATTAAAATAACAAAATTGTCAAGCTCATGTTAGCAACAGGAAGAAGTTCTTAATTTAACATTAAGTAAAATTTTTGATAGAAGGTAAAACGATACTCTCTCCGGTCCTTTATATAAAACTCTTTTAAACAAATTCACGTTCCACTAAAAAAAATGGTTAATTTTGTTAGTTGCATTGAAATTGTAAACATTTGATAGAGTAATTACCCCTATACAAATTATTGAGACTCGAAAAAGTATCGAGTAAATAATTATGTTTTGTGGAAATAAGTAATTAAATACCATTGTAAATTGGAATGAAGTTTTATAAATAAGACCAGAATAAAGTTCTTAAAATGGTCTTATACTATAAAGGAATGGAGGGAGTATGAATACGTAATACACATAAAAACCAACCTTTGCATCAGGTGCTGCCATAGTTTTTTCAGCACCCCAAGGAACATTGTGAAGCCAGACAGAAATAAAGGGCCCATTTATAACTCTCCAACTTAGATCCTCCAACTTCACTTCGGGTCCCTGATAACAGAGGCTTTGTAATTTAACAGGTTCCACATCAATTGAATCACCGATGCTGCCTTTTCTGGTAGAATTGCCAGGATAACTAGTGGGTTCTCCATAAGCTTCAAACCCAGGTGCCGGTACAAAATAAACACGCCCAGTGTATTGCCTCAAATGAAAGATTCGACCAAGAGCCTAAAACAAAAAGAACGATAAAGAAAACAAGAGCAAATAACTTCAATCATTGCATGTCAAACTAGTTGCAGTACAAGTATAACAGTTAGAATATAGTATCATTTTAGTACAATGATAATTAATTGCTCTTTCACTTATGTTCTTGCCTTCAACCCAAGTATTAGATGATAACAGCAACAATAATCCATATAAAGAGACACAAATCATCATAAAAACACGCCATGGTAATTAATACATTGCTTACTAACATAAAAACCTATGCGAGCACTTCCCATCCACCGATACTTTTCAGACTCGATGTCAATATCAGCCACCAAACCTGAAACAGAATAACATTTTCAACGGATATCATAAACATGACAGAGTGACCAGAACTGGATGCAGGCACAACTAGACTAGATGTGTTTGAAAGTCTGCTTCTTTGCCAAAATCCAATATTTGGTGAAAGTAATTACCCCATGCAAGCATCAATATACTGAAAAATCTGGTTTCCCCTTGTGTAATGGTGGCCACATCAACTGTTCGTTTATGGCCTGCAGTATGATTGTATGAACATATAGTTAATAGTAGTTCATATCAGCACTAAAAAATTATAGTATATATTGGTCAGGGTGTGGCATTTTTTAATGGCATGAATGAACTGGAACCTCGTATAATGGCAAGAACAGCATTAGCTACTGCACAAGGATCACCAACTGAATCAAGAAGAGATTTTGCCATGCCATTTCCAGTACCTTCAAAGAGAACCACTCATTTTATAAGAAAACCATGAAAGATCTTATTAGAATATTAGCATAAATAAACTTTATAACTACAGTTATTGTGCTGTTTTAAAAGGGAAAAAAAAAAGATAAAACCTGCAGGAATTACTCCAAGTGGTATCTTTATTGCAGTATCCCAGTCCTCCCTCTGAAGCAGACCATTTACAACCTACTAAAATGTATGACAGCTGTGAGATTATGAAAGATAAATAAACAATTGAAACAACAACGTGAGACAAAAAACCTGAAAAAGTAACCTTAACATGATTCATTTCATTTCTAGACAGTCACCCACATGATCATAAATGCAACATAGTTACTTACTGCAACATGAAGAACCACAAGGTGGTAACCCAAAACGAGCATATCTGTATTTAATAGACAAGGTGGTAACCCAAAACGAGCATATCTGTATTTAATAGACAAGGTGGTAACCCAAAACGAGCATATCTGTATTTAATAGACTAAGCAAATAGCCACATAAATGCATTTGAGACGTCCGTGACCCAAAACCTTGAGACAATGAGTTGTCTTGCTAGGTGCAACTTTTATACTTTTCACATGGCACATTTTTTACCAATGTGGAACTTTCAACACGCTTGAAATTCTAAATTTCTAACTAGAGTTTTTCTAAGTTCTAACCAATGCATTAGGTGCATATGATAAAGTTATATTCATATTGATAACTTAAGTACATAATTTCAACCTCTATTCCTCATAAAATCTTAACCCTTCTAACATGAACAACAACAATAATTTGGGGTTTTCATTATCCACAGCCCGAGTCTAAAGAACCCAAAAGTGGACACAATGCATTGAAAAATTCAAATAAATAAAAGATTTATGTTCTTAGATTCCCAAGCTAAATTTTTTTTTTACTTCTTAACCTCAACTCTTAACTAAATCCACGATTAGGATGGAACTAACCTCAACCAAAATTCCATCTCCACTGACACAAACAATTCCATCGTACTTGCTTACATCTAGTGAAGCAACAATCTCCTTTGCATGGAGCTGATGTTTGGTTTCTGATAAATAATAATAAAAACATACTAAATAAATAAAAAAATATTTTTTTTGAAACGATAAATAAATATATAAATAAAGGTTTTTTTTTACTACCGTAATTAAAAAAAGGCTTATTTATGTCTTTGGTCCCTAAAAGTTCAGCGTGTTTTGGTTTTAGTCCCTAAAAATTATTTTGACCGGAACTGATCCTTAATTTTTCATATATTTTGGTTTTGGTCCGTATCATTTGAAAAAATCTGTTATTTCCCAATATGGCTAACGGAACACCACATCAACATCCACATAGTGTGAGACGTCAAATACGTGGTATGACGTGAATGATATAGGTCCCTGGATGCAAAATTTTGCCTATTTAGACCATTTTGCGAATGGTCATTTTGTGTCCATGAACCAATATAATCCACGTCATACCACGTCATACCGCCTGTTAGGCTCCACCTTACACCACGTGGCTCAATAGTGTTCCGTTTGCCACATTAGCAAATAACAGTTTTTCTCGAACAGCGGGGACTAGAACCAAAACAATTGAAAATTTAAGGACTAGTTCCAGTCAAAATAATTTTTAAAGACTAAAATCAAAACACCCTGAACTTTTAGGACTAAAATCATAAATAAGCCTTAAAAAAAATAGAGCAGCTAATATTTAATGAGAAGGCCAAAACCTTGGAGTGTAAACTGGAGTTGGGCATCTTGAAGAAGAGGTTTAACTTGATCATGAAAAATATTAACACCACTTTTCTTCCCCCCAAATGGATTAACAAAAACAAAAAGTCTCTTAGGTCTTCCTGTTCCATTAAAAATCAAAACTTTATACACTTAATAACAAAAAAAAATAAAAATATTATTATTACTACTCACACAAACCACTACCATATAAAATGATTCAAATTCAGTTACCAAGTGAATCAATGAATTCTCGAAGCTTCTGCAACCAGAGACTCTGCGTTTCCTCGGAGGAGGGTCGAAACACGACGTCGTTTCTAACCAGTGTTGCTCTGCTCACACCGGTGCAGGAGCTGCCATCACCGGTCTGAACCAAAGTTGCGAGCTTGATGTTGGGACCGTCGGCGGCGAACCCAAGAACCTCTTTTTCGATGATCAAACTCCGTCGACCTCCCTCCGACCACCGTAGAGTACCGTCGGCGAGAAGAGAAAGAGGGGTAGCGGTGCCGTTGACGGTGACGCGGTCAGAGAGTATGGCGGGGCGGTTGTCGGGTTGGTTCATTTCTCAGAGAGGGTGGACCGGTTTGGTTCGAAACCGCTAGACCAAGAAAGGAATGAAAAACACGTTTTTTTTTTTTGGGACAAAGAATGATGATGGGTTTTGATTTGAGAACTAAGCAAGTTGCTTTGTATAACAACTTGCCTACCACACTTTCATCAAGTATTTTTAAAGGTTTAATAAAAGCTTTAAAATAGACAATGTTGATTTTTATTATGTATACATGTTAATAAATCTTTAAAAAATATATATATGGAAAATGACTTATTTGATATATTGATGTATGTTTTTTTTAATTTTTTAATAAAAATTTACTTATTTAAGTATCATTAATTTAGTAGCGGTGGTTAGCATAGTTGGGAATCGGGACTGTCATTACTTGTTATTTAAGTAAGTGGTCATTGGTCAAGAATTTGATTTCTGACAATTAATACCCGAAATGATTAGTCATCCTACTTGCATGAGTGAATATCTTGAGAAGCAAGGAAAAAATATCATTAATCTATGTCATATTTCAATTTTTTAATTTTTCGATAAATTGTTTATTGTTTATATGATACTAAGTAATGTTGTTTAACTTATGCACTAATGCGCCCATACTTATGATGAATGTGAATAAAAAAAAAATAAAATTGTATTAAAAAGTTAAAACATTATTTTTTTTTTATTTGTTAAATACTTCACTTCCTTATAAAGGCTTTTTTTTTTTAAAGTTTGATTATCATAACTATTAAGTAATTGATGCATATCATTTCACCGTTGGAGTCTTAAAACAAATTTTCGAAAAATATAATGATAAAAAAAATACAAGAAATGAAATATAAATTTAGTACATTTTCAGGAATTAAAGATATATTTAAACCTTGAAATAATTTATATCTCCATTTTTGTTGTTGCATACACACCCCAACCCGTCAACGCTTACATTTTTTAGAAAGTAAAGTAAAGTCATTATATATCTTCATACATGTTGAATGTTAATATTGGTTTGAGATGTTTATATATTATCATTGAAAATTCAGTTCATAGTAAGAACACTAGTTAAAAAGGTATGTTTGAGTATATCCAAATGAGGTTTTTTTATTTAAGTGGGGTAATGTTATAAACAATTTATGTAAATAGGGTAGTTTTGAAACTATTTACATAAAGTGAAGCAGTCAACAAAACTGTTTACAAAAATGGGGCAGTCAAAGTCAAAGTCAAAATTATGTAAGTCAAACAAGTCATCTGAAATGACTTAATCCAGATGACACGTGTCAAGTTGCTATTGGATGTCCAAATTTTATGTGAATAAGAAGTAAAAAAAAAAAAAAAGCAGTTAAGTCAGACGTAGTGACGCAACCACCATGTTGCGCCACGTGGCGTGCGTCAATCCCCTACCCCCACTCACCTTCCAATTCCCCAGTACACACAAAAATCCACCGGTCCACAGTTAATTCCAACGGTTAAAACCCATTATCCAGCACCTCCTCCGTCCATATATAACAGGAGCCTTATTCCCTCAGCTCCCACGTTATGTTATTATGATGCTTTCTCCGTCCCACAATGATGGTTAAAAAATTCAAAAATAAAAAAATTAAGTAAATATGTATTTAATGATTTGTCTAATCCATCAATCAATTATTAAACAACTAATTTAATGTATTTTGTATGGATCAACCAATCACAAATTAAAATTTACAATTTCTAAACTTTTCATTAGTTATTTGAACTATAATTTGAGACAAAAAATTTAATCATTTTTTACCATTATTGTTGGACGTAGGAGTAATACCTAAACATTAATAATAAATATTGTAACAAAAATAAAAATAAAATAAAAATCTACATATAAATATAAATAACACAAGTAAAAAATTTTACTTAAATAAATTCTAAAATTTTAAAAAAAATAAACTCTAACTAATAACTAAACATAAAAAATAAAACTAATAAATAAATAAAAAAATCTAACTAATCAAATTATAAAAAAAATCAAACTTTACCTAAACTTAAAAAATCTAACTAATTCAAAAAAAAAATAAAATCTAATTCCTAAACATTAAAAATTCTAACTAATAAAAAATTAAAAATATAACTAATAACATAAAAAATTATAACTAATAAATAAATAAAAAAATCTAACTTATAAGTGCACTATAATAATTATTGAACTTACGAATAAATATTGTAAAAAATGATAATACCTAAACATACTGTATATTGTAATGTGGGAACTGAGGGCAATGAGGCTTCTATTATACTCCTTTCGTCCCTAATTATAAGGTTCTCTTAACACTTTTATTTTGTCCTTATTTATAAGGCCTTTTACCAATTTTCAATGAACAATAATTATTCTTTTCCACAAACATCCCTATTTATTTAACACTTTTTAGATTTCCAATAATATTAATAGGGGTAATTTTGAAAATACATATCAAAAGTTCACATTTTCAATACAATTAACTAAATTATTCCACTTTCTTAATGGACGTGAAATCTCCCAAGAGGGCCTTATAATTAGGGACAAAGGTAGTAGGTAGTAGTGGGTGAGGGGTTTTAAGTTTTAACCGTTGGAATTAAGGGTGGACCGGTGCGTTTTTGTGTGGACTGGGGAATTGGGAGGTGAGTGGGGTAGGGGACTGACGCGCGCCACGTGGCGCAACCTAGTGGTTGCGTCACTGCGTCTGACGCAAGTGTTTTTTTTACTTTTTATTCGAATAAAATTTGAACATCCAATAGTAACTTGATACGTGTCACTTGGATTAAGTCATTTCGGATGACTTGTTTGACTTGCATAATTTTGACTTTGATTGTCCTATTTTTATAAATAGTTTTGTTGACTGTCCCACTTTGTGTAAATAGTTTCAAAACTACCCTATTTATATAAATTGTTTGTAAAATTACCCTACTTAAATAAAAAAAGCCTCCAAATGATTACTGTTTTTTCATGTTAATAGAATAGGATAATACTACTAAAACCAAAAACACACCCCAACCAAAAAAAAGTAGCTTTTACTCTTTTCGGTTCAAAAGTATTGTTTACACAAGTGATACACACGTTTTAAGTAATGATTAAGTTGTATAATAATTTAGGATATTTTAATTATAATACACATAAGTAAATCATTGTTGAAGAAAAAATAAAATATTTAAAGGGAAAAAGGCTAATAAGCGAAAAAAAAAACTACGTAGAACTCGTCTCACTTATCTACGGTGTATTTTTTTTTGAAAAAAGTTCAAAAAACAAATATTAGATGGTGATGATTTTACTGTTTGAAAATGAGGGAATGATAAGGTGCAAATAGTAATTCAATGATAAATTAATTTTTTTTTACGCCAACCGGTATCCGGATCTGGTTTACCTAGAATACGACTCATCCGGTCCGACCCAACTGAACTTGCACTAAGCGGTAGGGGTCTCCCAGCGGGGTTGCTCCATACCCAAGGCTCGAACTCGAAACCAGTTGGTTAAGGGACCAAGTGAGCTACCACTTGACCAACCCCACGTTGGTGATGATGTCGTTAAAAAAAATAAAAATTAGTTTAGTATTGGAACTAATAATAAGCTATGACCACCAACGTCAGGCTGGTCAAGTAGTAGCTCACTTGGTTCCTTAACCAACTAGTCTCGAGCCTTGGTATGGAGCAACCCTGCTGGGAGACCTCTAACGCTTAGTGCGAGCTCAGTTGGGTCGGACCGGATAAGTCAGATTTTGACTGAACCCGATCCGGGTACCGGTTGATGTAACAAATAAAAAATGTTGAGGCCCAAAAAACAAGTAGAGTAGACTGTAGAGTAGAGTGCGTTAATTCTCTCTTCTCTCTCGGAGCTGCTTTTGAATTGGACCCAACCATGGTGATAGGAGGCGAGGCGGAGGCGGAGGAGCCGACAGCAGCGCCCCGGCAGCAGCAGCAGCACCGTAAGAAGAGGGCATTAAAGAACAAAGGTTTAGCGGTGACTTTCAACGAGAAAGATCTAAAGGATTACGTCACTGGGTTTCACAAGCGTAAGAAGAAACGAAGAAAGGAAGCCCAGAAGCAACAAGAAGACGCTCTTAGACGCAAACGCACCGAACAACGCAAAAAGGTACTTACTTGCACTTACCCAACTCCTTTCTTTCTTTTTTCCCCCTTATTTTATTATTATTATTATTATTATTTTTGCAGAGGAAGTTGGAAAGAGAACTTGTTCATGGTGGTGGTGGTGCTGCTGCTGACAGTGACACAGAACCTGATGAAATACAAGCAGCTGCTGAATCTATTGCTGGTTTGTTTTTTTTTTTTTTAAACCACATGGTGCTTCAATTTTACCATTTCTCTAAATTGCATTTGCATTCCATGAATCATATGCTTATAATAAGATTAAGAGCTTATGCAATAAGTGTTTTTTTAACAGCAATAAGATTAAAAAAACTTGTTTTGTAAGGTTATATGCTAAGCTTATGAAATAAGCTAAAAAAGAGCTTATATGAAGGTCATAAACTGTTTTCATAAGCCCGAATAAGTATTCCGTGAACTCTTTTAAACACCCCCATGAAAAAATCCTACAAGCTTTTTTTTGAAGTTATTTCATAAGCTTATTGAAATAAAGCTGGAACAAGCTTACATGAAGGTCATAAGCCATTTTATAAGCTCTTCCGAATTCCCTTTTTGGTGATTATAAGATCAAATAAGCTACCAAACGTCCCTTTATTCTTCATCATTGTACAGGCTGGACATAATCACATAATACTATTTATCATAGCATAAATAAGCAAACTTCTCTAGGCGCTGTACGCTGATGGGTTTCTTCCTTGATATTGGTGTTTTTTACTGGGGCTTAAGTAGCTTAAATATTTTACCAAAACCTGTCTGAAGCTTCTTTGCTTATGAATGTTTGGCAATTTCATGGAATTTAAGTATATGATGTGTGATTTCTTTCATTGCCTTTGGTTTGTGGCTTATTTCATAATTCTGTTTTTTTTTTAAAAAAAGGAACCAAGACATATGAAAGTGCTGATTTGAAAGTCACTGTTGTAACAAGTGAGATCAGTCCTGATGAAGAAAGTCATCCAAATGAAAGGAAGGAACTGGCGCTGTCCGCCCATCCTGTTGTAGCCGATAAAAAGCCAGCTGTACCTATAAATAATAGGAAACCATTCAAGAAAGTTGCGAAACACAAGTCACGACCAAAGCCAGCAAGTAAGAGAGATAAAAGGAAAGGAAACAAACGGGGCAAGAAGTAACAGTACCTGGGTGGCCTTGCATCCTTAGAACCTTTCGAGTCTGATCATTGAATTCAGTAACTTAGTATTGAGGATTCATGCTTCAGTATTGCTGAGTTTTGGCTTGTTTTGTAGTTGAATATATATATATATATATATATATATATATATATATATATATATATATATATGTAGTAGTTGGTTACCTTACCTGGTTCCTTATGTAGATGACATGATTTTCTTCTGCAAGTGATCACACTGTCATCCTTTCTTTTGATGATGTATTTTGGGGGATTTAAGGAATAGGGAGGAGATGATTTCTTTGTATTAATTTCCTTTTCATTTATCAATAGTTTTATTGTGTTATATACATTTCATACATGCACATATTATTCTAGTTTTGCAAATGTTTTAGTTGCAGATTTTAATACTCTAACTACCAT
This sequence comes from Crotalaria pallida, assembly GCA_037953625.1. Lineage (NCBI taxonomy): Eukaryota > Viridiplantae > Streptophyta > Magnoliopsida > Fabales > Fabaceae > Crotalaria > Crotalaria pallida. The sequence continues at coordinate 112,485,791 of CM075655.1, forward strand.
AAAATTAAGACATAGTATAATATATAATATATTAAAGAAATTGATGAATTCCAGTATTGAAATTGATTGTTCTTATACAATAGCAATGCACCTTGGAAAGAAAACACATATCAACCCGTCTTTATGAATATGGCCGTAAAATAAAAACTTTCAAGCTTAAGCTTCTTTACAATGACGAGTAGCAACCACTCTTCGTCGTGGTTGTGAAGCTATGTGTTCAAAATCTACTCTTTATTATAAAGATAACCAAATCTCCGTTCATTGAGAAGAACGTGAAGATATATAACCAGCACTTTTGGTGACAGCCCTTGAGATTGGGAGAAGAAAAGATTTGGCCCTCGAATCTTACTGTGGGAACGCTAAAGCCAATCCTTTTTAACTTGGAAATTGCTTTTTGGTCCCACATTCGACTTTTTTGGCCCCCATTTCCAATTTTAATGGACCAAAATATTCTCAGCGTGTTAACATATCCGGTTCTACCGTACCGGAAAAAACATTCCAATACTACAACTACAAAGACGGAATAGAATTAAACATTATTTCCAGTTTTTCTTAACCGAAATATTGCTTCCAATTTTGTAGTACCGAAACAATTTATGATTTTCGGTACTGCAAAACCGGAAAAGTTAATAATATTCTGGTACTACACAACCGGAAGCAATTTATTTGAGAAACAGACAGAGAGTCTTCGAATTGGAAGGACCATTCCATCGTTGTAGCAAGCCTTGAACACTAATCCATACCTTGTTTTGCTCAACACGTTCTCTTCTTCGAATTGCCTGGTTGCTTCAATAGTTTCGGCAAGGCTGAAAATGCTCCAGCTTCAATAGTTTCGGCAAGGCTGAAAATGCTTCAATAGTTTCAAAAGGCTGAAAATGTAGAAGCAGCAACACAGTGCTAGTAAGATAGCTCCAGCTGCAATAATAACAATCAACACAATCAGCCTCTTTCTGTCCTTGTTTTTCATTTCATCACATTTGCTATCCAATGGCTTCCCACATAAATTCTTATTATCTGCGAATGCAGACGGGTTGTTGAACCGAGATCCCAGTGTTGGCGGGTATCTCACCTTCCAGGTTATTTTCTGAAACATTTAAGGTACACCAAACCAGGTATCAATGTATCATGGAAAGATTACCATGAATTTCCCCAAATAAATTGCTTCCGATTGTGTAGTACCGAAATATTATTAACTTTAATTTTCCGGTTTTGCAGTACCGGAAATCATAAATTGTTTCAGTACTACAAAATCGGAAGCAATATTCCATTCAAAAAAACCGGAAATAATGTTTAATTCTATTTCATCTTTGTAATACCGGAATGTTTTTTCCGGTACAATAGAACCGGATATGTTAACACGCTGAGAATATTTTGGTCCATTAAAATTGGAAATGGGGCCCAAAAAGTCGGATGCAATTTCCTTTAACTTAATGATTGAATAAATAAGCTGGAAGGTGCAGATGGTGGACTGGTTTATATCATTCATGATACTTAAAAACTAAAAAGTTTAGATAACCTGTCAAATTTAAGCTGTCACTTTACATAGTTAATGAAAAACAAAGTCAAATACAACATTACATTGCTTAGGCCTACTAGGAAAGAAAGAAAATTTAAAAAAAAAAAAAAGTTTAACCAAAAATCCAGCAAAGATGGCATAAACTTTTCAAGATTGTGAATTGACAAAGTTTTTTTCAACTAGGATCGAAGGTTCTAAAAAGGGGGAAAAAAAAAGTTAAGAATGAGCTCACAAATGCAACCTTGGCAACAAAAATCCAAATAGCAACTGCGGTTAAGTGCTTAATTAAGTGTTAACCAATTCAATTAAGTTTCTTTCGAATGTGCTTCGAGATACAAATCAAAATAAATTAAGTGCAATAATAAACTCTTCTTAGATGAAGGAACCAGTTCAACATAAGTAAAAACGTATAAATTGAACTTAAATCAAAACAAGAAAAAATAAATTACCATAAAAACATTAATCACACTCGATGGTGATAAAAAGAAGAAAACAACAACCACGACCACCACCACCCAGTAATTTTCCACCAAATTGGTTCAACTGCATGAATTGTGCACCCCTCTTTCCTCACTGCACAGCGTTTTTTCTGCATTGAAGCTGAGCCTTCTGTGGCGTTCTCGCTTTCTTCTCTAATTGCTCCATTGCATTGGTGTCCATTTTCTATTTATACAAGCATGCTTGCTTTCTAATTGACTAACCATTGTCATCTACAATCAAGAAATTGCAACTGATTATCCAGCCCCCTCCTATGGGCAAAAATGGTCAAAGAAATGCAGTAGAGAACTATTCCGCATCAGAGACATCATCCTCATCTTCCTCCAAGATGTATACCAGAGCACGCTTTCTTGCAGCAAACACACAAGCCACGCCTCTTGATGCTGTTTAAACAAAGAAACAATGATGACAAACGAATAACCAGTTGAGTGGCTTATACCGGATTAACACACTAACTAGCTCGGCAATAGAAATATGGGAGAACTATAATTGAGTAATAGTAATAATTATTCAAAAGAATCATTGTTGTTTAATTCAGAACTCCTGCTGCTCTGAAAAAATATTTACTCTGAAGGATCATATTAAATTATAATGAGATAACAAAAATATCATGATGGCCAAATTTGTGGTTTAGATGGCTATCATTTAATGTTTGATCCTTGAATCTAATAAATCCAATCCATAGACACCATACACGATTTGCCATGAACATATACAAAACCTACATGTGTTACAAGTTCTACTAGGTCAAAACTGTTCCACCTCTGAATATTGACAAATGTTAATGAAAGGGTACTCAGATATTACAAATCTTCGGATAATTTTTTGCTTATGCAGAAATACGTTTTAGTTCAAAAAACATATACAGTGCATGTAAGCAGACTTCAGATATTCTGCAGTTTAAGTAGAATTATATTATAATAGTGATTTAACATTTTAGTGTGGCACAAATTCTCCATTAATTTGTTTTTTCCCAGGAACTTCTGCTAGGTTGATTGATCTTGTACAAATTCTGATGCATTTAAGCCACACACACACAGAGACACAGAGAAAGAGAGAGAGTACTCACCACTAACTGCCAAGGGAGCAATAACAGAATGAGGGATGGTCCGAGCTTTCTCATCCCTGATGTCCAGGTAAGCAACAGAATCCTAGATGCACATAATTACAAAAACATGACTAACAGAATATAGAAAATTAGAAATCATAAATGGCTTCATAAAGGGCATTCAATGGAAGTAATTGGATTCACTGTTTACTATTTGAAAGAATCTAAATACTGATATTAACTAATGGTAGTTTACAAGCTGGAAAGGAAAGAGGAAAATATTTAATACTTAATCCAAATAAACAAATTCAGTCCTTGACGAATACTCGTTACAGTGGCTACTAATTTATGCGATCAACCATGAAAACAATGGACATACTATGACTAACCTTCAGCTCTTGCAATCTCCAAATATCTATATAAGAAGATCTTGATATAGATACAAATGGCAAATCACTTGCTTGCAGAATCATCATACAGCCATCTCCTGTGCTTTCAGAGGTAGTGCTAGCTTTGTTCAGTAGCAAGACAATTTGACTATCCTGTTTCAAACATGTTTGAAAGATAACAATCCTTGAGAAAAAAAAAAAATTAAAAACTGAGTAGAAAAGTTGTGTGAAATATTTCTAAAATTCTCGACTGCTACCTTGTACAAAGACAGATCTACACATTGATAATCGACAGGAACACATAACAGCACAGCTTCCAAAGAACTATATCCCTTCTTTAGACAGTCTGAGTCATGCATAAATCCTCTGACTATGCATATGCAATTTGCAATATCTGAGAAAGACTCATCAGGTACTTGGAAAGATATGTAGTCGAGAAACTGATTTTGACAAGTATACTGTGACAAAGAAGCTCTGGAGGAATCCTACAGGAAGAAACCAGGGGAAGATGATAATAAGAATCCAGCATTTTTATAAGATTAGAGAACAACTGACATCAAACTCAATACGACTCGATACACAAGACAAAAGGGGCTCTTATGATCTAGACTAAAATATAAAAAATTAGCAGAAGGTGTTTGTTCTGTGAAAAAGTACCTCGTAACATGATACTGAAGCGGGAATTCTCATTGATGAAGATGCTTTTGGATAAACTGGAAGAGGAAACAGTGGCAATAAATCCTCACAATGTATCTTTCTCGAGATTGTAGTAAAAGGCATTTCAAAAGCCTCTTTAAAGCTGAAAAACAATAAAGTCACAATGCAAATCTGAAAGAAATCCACTGACATAACAGGAACAAGGTGAAAAAAGATTAAGTACTCATGATATAGAAGACCTGGCTTTTATTATCTTCTCTGCTGAGAGATAATTGGCAGATTTTTAACGTGGTATGCATTCAAGCTCAGCATCAAAACAGCTAGAGTAGTAAATTGAAGAAGTCATAATGCTTTGAGTTCAAAGAATGGTGGACACATGAACAAAATCACTGTCTAGATAAAGGAACTTGGAATAATTCCATTATTGTTTTCATTATGGAATATGCATTTTACACATGGAATGAAAGGGCAAAGCCAAACAGCAGCAGCTACCGAACCTTATCCAACTAGGTGGAATGAAAGGGCAAAGACGTTACCTTAATTCCATCTGTTGAAATTCTTTAGCCAATGTTCTCCTTAGATATTCTGTGTCAGAAAATCCTCCAAACTGAACTAATTCTCTAACTCTTTGCATAGTATCCCTGAAGAATTAATCATATTTAAAATGAGATTAATGCCAGATATAAATCCTACCATAAAAATAAAAAAAAAAACTATTAAGAGAACATGAATATTTTTCTGAATATTTTATGCAAAACCATCTCCATGACACATTCTATGTACAAAACAAACTGTTCATCTCACAGAAACACGCTTCTTTCCTGACTTTGGTTTGGTATAATAAGACTAGGGAATGAATCTTCTCTCAAAATTTGTGATGATTTAAGAGTCGTAAATCATCCTCTTTCTATTTCCTATCCTCTATTATTTATCTTCTGTCAACATCCCATTAGCAACCTCAATGGTTTCTCCTGAATCTATTCTCCCAAATTCTTCCATGTCTAGGAGTATCTATTTTCCCTGAAATCCTGCTGATAGAAAAGCTTTGGAACTAGAATTCGATCTTTGTTTGCTAAACTCAGCTCACTGTTCTTCTGTAGCTAGCAGGATTTGAATTTCAAATTCCATTGGAGTGGTTTCTTGGGAATATTATTTTCAGTTCAAAAATTTATTCTTCAAATGAGGACAATTTTTATACTCCTATTTTGCTAATCCCCTTTGGAAGTCCAAGTCCCATACAAGGTGAAATTTTTTATTTTTTATTTGGATTAGACTACTACAGTAAGGATCAATGCAAATGATTTCATGCAGGTTTGGGGAGCATGTAAAGCTCTCCCCTAATTTTTAAGTGGGAGGTTTCTCTAATTCCAAGAATAGTAGCAATTTATTTTTTACATTTGTTAGGCTGCTACATTCTTGGGGCATAGACCCACATCAATTTATTTTTGGTGAATGTTGATCTGTCCAGGGTTCTCAGCAATTTTTAGTACGCCATTTCAGATGTTCTGGGAGGAGTGAAGAAGGGAAAGCCAGGGGATACATTGAGGCCCACATCAAGCCGATGTTTCCTCCGGCAGGATGGGTTAAAATCAACACCGATGGCCTGGGCTGTGCAACTACAGGAAATCCGAGGGTGGCAGGATTCAAGGTTCTTAAATGGAATGGAGATGGGAGTTGGCTTGTGGGATTCTCTAATAATATAGGCATATGCTTAGCGCATGTAACAGAATCGCGGGACATCCTTATAGGCTGAAAATGGCCTGGGATATTGGCCAACTAGAGGAAGTGTGATGAATTCCATTTCCTTACCAAAAAAAGAAATGGGACAGTCCTGTGCAGGTGTGCAGCTGTAATTTGGTGCTTAACAGTTAGAAAGGAAAGCCAGATTTCTCAAGTTCAATTTTTTGCCACCGCCTCTCCCGTGGGAAAAAGTGGTTTTTTCAGTTTATTCGCTTCTTTACAGTGCTAAGTGGGAGCGTCATGCACTGAGCCGCTCTTTTTATTCGCTTCTTTTTGGTGCTTAGCTAATGCCATTTTCACTTTTTCAGAGGGTTTCTGTGAGGATAAAGGAAGAGGGCAAAAGTCTAATTACCGATTGTTATGACTTTGAGCCCATGAGGAGAGCCTAGCCCAAAAGACTAATCCATTAAGTGGGTACCACATTTAGCTTACTTTGTGTGAGTTCCTTTATCATAGGTTTAAATAGATTGGCAGGCTTGGTGTGGTTGATGAGCTTCATTGTTTCTCTTTTCTCAACGGGGGATTTCTCACCGCTGTTCTTTCTTTACTCTCTTTCTCCTGTATAATAATATTACTTCTTTTATTTTTAAAAATATTGAATTTGAAGCAGAAATTCAAAATCTAAATCTTTAACGGGACATGGTTAAAGAAACCTTCTCAATGTAACAATTACATTTTCCATTTAATATATACTATAAAACAGAAATATCAACTTTGAAGAGTCAATAACATTAAAAGCTCTATAATAGTTGTACAAGCTATGGTTGAGCCAAAATTGTAACAAGCCACGATATGACGTGGCGTACAGTTCAAAGTGACCACAAATTTGGATAAAACAATTAAGGGAATGGGAAATAGACAGCTAAACTTACAAATCAATTTCAACATCGTAATCTGTTTCTGATATCTCCAGCAATTGTTTAACTGGATCTTGTTCATACAAAAACTTAAGGAATATAATAACAAGTTCACTGCCAAAAGCAAAAGAAAAATCAGACAAATAACATATTTTACATTCAGAACATTAAGGCAAGGTTAGACAAACCTGTTATACGGTAGAAGCTGGTCACTTGGTTCAGACATGAGTAACTTTATACATTTTAGCAGCCAGTTGAAGAAGTTTGAATACTGATAGAAGAAATGTTAGAAAGCAAAAAACTAAAGAACCAAAAAAAAAAAAATCAACAGACAGAATAGGCTTTTATGAAAATGGCACCCTTTGTCTGTGGTTCTGTGCACAGATACCGAATGCTGTTTTTGTTCAGACAAATGAAATTTGAATACATGTGTGCTTACAACATATCAAAAGATGCCAGTTACAAGCTTTTCAGCAACCCTATCTTCTTTGATATCACAGATTCAAAGTATGTTCATTAACCAAACAAAGAAATAGTATCACATTCAAAGAAAAACAACTTCAAACAAAATGAGGTAAGGCATTCACATTTGTGCATCAGGTCTATCGGTCTTTCCATGTGTTGCTTAACTTGACCAACTTTATCCAATGTGGGGCTTCTTTATTTTCCAGCACCCTCTAACTTTTACCTTGTACTCCAATTATTTACTATAAGTCAACTAATATAATTTGGTCATAGAACTATATACAGAATTCATATTATTATAGCAGCTCTCGTAAAAATATACAATTCATATAAAAAATTAAAAATGTGAGACTATTATAAATGTTAATAATAACGGAGAATGCATTGGAAATAATAAAGCAAAATTGTGTAAAATCCATTTCAAACTTAAAAAAGAGAGCCACACCTGCTGTACAACAGATGAAAGAACCCTCATAAATCGTTCAACTTGTACAAGTAGCATACCAGCCTTTTCTGTTGCATTGTTAATAAGTGACTCATCCAAGCCAATGCCATGATAGCGTGCACGCCATCTTGAAAACCCTCTTAGTTCCCCCATTCTGAATCCAATAATTTCTGCAGCAGGCTGACAAATACCTTTTTTCATTTAGTTTCATATATAAGAGCTTGCAGTATACTCCCTCCGGTCTCAATTATAAGCAACTAAAAACATTTCATTAGTGGTCTCAAATATAAGCAAAATTTAACTACCTTTTCTATTTCCGATACAATCATTCCTAAAATATCTCAATAAAGTGGTTATATTATTTAATTTTTGTTTCATTCCCAATACATGTTTCCTAAAGCAGTCTATTTTTTTATCATTTCAAGAAAATTAAATACACTCAACTAACTTCTTTAATAAGTGTGAAATTAGTTTTTTTGGCTTATAATTGAGACCGGAGGGAGTAGTTTGGATGAATACTGGGCAGATTAAAATTTAAAAAGCAAACAAAGTTCTAATCCATGTCAAGAACGGAAGAACCAATCATCAATAAACTTTAATCTAGTAGGTAATGCACATGAATGGTTTAATATCTCTTAACAAATGATACAATACACTATCATCCATCTCCAATTTTGACCTCATGGTCACCCACTACCATCGTTACCTCTATTTTGAAATGATAATAACAATATGTGAATTATATTAAAGTTCTTTTAGACAACAAAATTGGAATTTAGCTTTGGAATTACAATTTAATTCCAATTCTTAAAGAAAACATTGAACTTCAGCCGCTTTGAGTAAGCCAGGGGGCTTGCCCATCAGCCTGCTTTGCCAAGACATGGCAGGAGTGCAAGGCTTAAAGCTCAAAACTGCTTACGGAATTTGATGAAAAGTCAGAAGAAAACAAAAAGATCTTTTTGACAAGGTCTTCATCGATCTAGTGGGGGAAAGCCATCATAGGGCGCAACAAATAGTTACTGACTTTAAAACGATATGCATGCTTTCAAGCTTTAACACTTGTTATCAATCTGTAAATATTGTTGCACATATAAGAGTACAATGTTGCACCTGGAGGTGGTCCAACACAATTCGTTGAAGTTCTTTGCCAGCACCACTGAGAACCTTTGAAATACGCTTGACACCCTGCAACGCAATAAACTTGCTGAATGAAAAAAAAAAGATTGATAAGCTATTCATGAAGAAAGCAAACACATGGCAGGCTAGATAAGGCTGTCTGTATACCACTTCACCAAGAGTGTTAACGAGAAATTGATGAACTGGTGGACTAGTCCTTGCACCGCCCAGAAGGCTCAGAAACTCCTCTTGAGGAGAGGAATCAAGTCCTAATTATGAACAATGTAAACAAATGAGTTAAGGGATATAATTCAAACAAAGTCTATTAACTGTTATTCAGTTACCATGATCTATTATCAGAGTCGACAAAGAGCTGAACTTCTCCTGAAATGTGTGCATGGCATCAGACCACTGCCTACTCATAACCGACAATGATGTCCGAACAACCTCAGCCAAATCCTCAATGTTAGAAGCTTGTTGAGCTACCTGATGGAGCTCATTTTTCCTACACAAAGGTAGAGGGAAACAAATTGCAGAAATAAGAGGCAGAATGAGCTTCCATTATAAAGCATGCCTATGCCATTTTAATCCATGTTTGTCACAAAGACATAATGGTTTAATATTTACAGGAGAAACAAAAATGAGGCATAAAAGATGGAGGTCATTTTTCCAACGCAAGGGTGGAGGGAAACAAATTGCAGAAAAAAGAGGCATAAGGAACTTCCATCGTAAAGCATGCCTACATCATTTTAATCTGTGTTTGTCTCAGATATATAAGGTTTTAAAATTTAAAAAGAAAAAGAATGGGGCATAAAAGAAAGATTACAGTATTACACTACCAAGTTTTTGTCATATAATAGTATAGAACATTCCATTTCTTGAAAGAACTTTACCTATTCCAAAATATAGTTGTGTTCAGCGCTAAGCAATGCAAGCCATGCTCATTATGCTCAGCCATGTGAACTTCATTCAAGTCATCACCAACTTCGACAAGGTCTCCTGAGCACATGACTATCAAACGACAAAGATCTTTTGATAAAGCAACCTAGTGAAATGCAACACCATCAGCTTCCACAAGTTTATTTAACTTATGGTCCTTCTCTCATATTTCCAAAGTTGACAATACTCATGTTATTAAATCATACAGGTTAATCTCAAGCAATCAAACTATTATTCTGTGTTTTCCTGCTTCTGTCCTAAACTAATGCAGGGGATTGTCGCATGAATTTCAGTGATCAAGTACAAGGAGAATCTACCTTGTGTATAGAAGCATTTAGAAGTCCATAAGCTGTTTCTGCACCATCACGGGAAGTAGGAAAAGTGAGGTTGTGTATGTTCTGAAACACCAACAGGCATAAGAAGTTTTCAAAATTAAGAGAAAAATAAAATATGAAGCACATTCAGACAAACTAAAGTTCAATTAATCTGCATCCATATCTTGGAATATTGTTTAGAAGGTTTCAAGAGATCAACTTTTTAAATGAAAATTTTAAGTCCTTGGAAGGAGTGAGTGTATCAGCTAGTCTGGGCCCAAAGCTAAGGAAGTTATCACACACCACACTTCAGCAATTAATTGGGGTTATTAAAAATGCTAACTTATAAGACAGTTAGACAAACAATAACTTACAATTTTCCCTATAGGGAAGATGCCAAATATACTAAAGCAAATGTTTCCATCTTTGTCTCCGCTACATAGGATGTTGAATCGTTGGTGAGAAGAATTTGACAGCTCCTGAAATGAATCTTCACCATCATCCATGAAGCCGTTATCCCCAGATACCAATCCAGGCATCCGAGGAACTCTTGGAGCTGGAGGGAAGAAGCGAAAGGTTCTATCTTCATACTTTGAAGCGTGACCACAGTCATCCTAGAAAGATTTAGGAAGATTGAAATATTAAAAATGAAAAATAAAGAAGTTGCATACAGTCAATATGATGAAACCTACGCTCTTCAAAAATTAAAATAAAAAGACATGCAACCAAAAGAAGGGGGGAGGGTATGTAGTTGTAAGCACTGATATGGGATGGTTCTAACTCACGGTTTCTGTTCAAGATACAATGCTGCTGATTTTCATAGATTTAACAGTGTTTTCCTCTCTTTTTTCATTCCATCGTATGTTTAACTCATTCTTCCAACCGTTAACTTAAATCACAACTCAGCCATAACCACATAGAATAGGTAATGCAAACCAATCAGAAATCATCTTCAAAGAATTAAACTGGAAAAGAATATTTTATGAGAACTACTTCATGTATGGTTGATAGCTGAGCTTTTTGTTCAGCATATATGATACCCACCATGGCATCTAATTTTTATTTAGAGCCTGCAAGAATTGAACCTATGTGTCATCATTAGAAACATGGATTCAGCATCATGTGCCACTATGATTTTGCAAAAACAAGGTACACATGGACACCTTATTTTAGTAAATAGTAAATAGTAAGAATCTGTTTCAGTCCACTCACTCAATTTTAATCAATCAAATTAAATATCAATAGTAGTCATTAGACAGGGAGAAGCATACTGTGATTAAGTGACTGTCCTCCTCCCAATTGAGACATATGATTGCAGCACCATGCGATTTTAAGCTTCTTAACAACTTGCCATTCTGTGTTACAGAAAATATAAGATATTAATTAGTATGTCACAAAAAGATAAAAGGAAAATAAACCATAAATTCTGTCTACTCATAGATAGAAAGACAAAAGGCACCATTACAAAAAAAGAACATAGCCAATTTGTGTATCAGGAAAATACAGTTCTAAGTCTTAATCTCATCTTCCTAGGAAAACTGACAAAAATACTGTCCAGAAAACTAGCCTATTCGAATTTTACTTTGAATTTTTGCTTCATTCCTTGGACTGGAGAATATCTTATTGATTACTTGTTAGACTATCAAATTTCAAATATCTTATTATCAAAATAATCTTAAACAGGTATAAACTGCGGTCCGAAATCGCAGACGCAGCCGGTACACATCCAACAATCTCACCACGGCAAAAGTGCACAGCAAGAGGCTCAAAGCAATTCTAGATGTCCACATTAAAAAACCAAAATCATATTTGAGAGCGGAGACTAAACATGAATTACCTTGTTTACACCAAAAATAAAAAATTTCCCTATAGGTCCTTAAAATTTGTACATACTGATGAAGACCTACTTAACTTTTTTGAAGTACAGGGACCTAGTTAGAAACTTCTAAATTATAAGGACCTATTGAAAAACAAGTACTATAACTATAGGGACCAAATGATTAATTTAACCTTAAAAAAATGTCTGAGTTGTGAGCAAATAAAATGTACTCACTTCAACATCATAGAGTGACAAGGTTCCATCATCAAGTCCAACAGCAATTGCTTTGCCATCGGGACGCCAACACAAAGAGGTTATGCATTTTCCGGAGGTTGCGGTAACGGTCCACAACCGTTGCCAATTGAAACGATGCAGCAATATCTTTGAGTCATCGGTAACCATTGCCAGCAAGTCCTTCTCAGGATTCCACTCCGCGATTTTAATCTATTCATATATCATTATAAATTCATTCATTCATTCATTCATTAATTCATGTAAAAAATAAAAAATTAAAAAACAAATTCTAATTATTAATCGTAATTGGGAAGGAATAACAAACCTGAGAAGGGAGGGGTTTATCGAATTGGAGCTGAAAGGGAAGGACGCGAGGGGATTCATCGGTTTCCATGTTCTCTTTCCCTAGAATGAGACTGATGATTCGGGAACGAAGTTAGAAGCAGTGACAAGGTGCAAGATGGATGTTAAACCCTAAGCAGTTGTGGCAGAATGAAAACAATGCGGCGGGCAAGGGAAGTTGAAGGTGGTCGGGGTGGGGCGCTGCAACCACCGTTGGTGGCGGTGGGAGTCACTAAAGTCTCGAGTTGGAAATGAAAGTGAAGACTGTGAAGAGTGAAGTGAAGATTAGAAGAGTTTGAGAGCGGAGAGCGGAAAAAATGAAATTCAAATGACGGAGAAAAGGAGTCACAGCGGTTGTGTACTTGTGTTGGGTTGAACGAGAGCTAGAGAGTTATTTGCATTTACTTGCAAAACTAATCCCTCCTGTCTTTATCATAGTTCACGTTCTAAAAGGTTTTCTTGGTCCTAATTATAAGTCACTTTATATTTTCAATGTATGAGTTATTGCTTTTTCTCTTTTTTGCCCTTATTAAATGCTTTGACTATCTATGTGTTTTTGTTGTTCATTAATAAATGTGAATTTTCCAAGAAAAGTTTAGAGGGTAAAATTGTAATGTTACACTATATTCTCATAAAATTTATAAAACTAACTACTTTTCTTGGTATGTGTAATTCAGTTAAGTATGCCCTATAATAAGAACCGGAGGGAGTAACTTATAGCTAAAGCTTATAGTAATGGATAACTATGAGTTTGTAGTGGATACTTATAGTTGTTAATTTAGCTGAAAGCTGTGAGATTGTATACCAGCTTATTATAATAAAGCTGTTGACAAAACTAACTGTGAAATTAGCTGAAATATGTTAAATGACTTAAAAGATATAATTTGGCCCATATATAAAATTATAATTAAAAAAAATAAAGGGCAAAATTGATATATAATTTATTGAATGCTCTTTTTATTTAGCTTTCAAAAGTTATAAGCTTCCTTTTTTAAAGCAATAAGCCTCTTTTATTTTTTGTTCACCAAACTACTCTAGTAGATTATTGTCCAATTCAATAAGCTAAAACTACTGGATAAGTTATATAAGCTTTTTTTGTCTACACATACGGTACCCGCATTTGGTTTACCCAGTATCCGACTCATCTGGTCCGACCCAATTGAGTTCGGACTAAGCGGTAAGGGTCTCTTAACGGGGATTGCTCTATACTCAATGCTCGAACTCGAGACCAGTTGGTTAAGGGACCAAGTGAGCTATCACTTGACTAACCTCAGGTTAATGATAAGCTATAAGTTTGTCTTACCAAAACATAGCCTTGGTCACTCCATCCTTGTTATAATATGTTGCCTTTTAAAAGATTTTTTTAATTATAAGTTATTTTATATTTTTTATGTACTCATAATAATTTATTTTTTTAACCATTATTAAATATTTTGATTATCTATGTTTTTTTTGTTTGTTTAATAATGAGTGTGCATTTTCCATGAAAAGTTGAAAAGGTAAAATTATATTGTTACATTATATTATCATAGATTCATAAAATTAACTATTTTTTTATATGTAATTCAGTTAAATATGTCATGTAATAAAGATCGGATGAAGTATTATTTTTTTAAAAAAATCATTAATAATAAAAGAAAAATGCAAAAAAAAATCTCAAATTAGCGTAAAATTAATAAATGAAAAATATCAGATATTGTGTATTATAATTTTTGATTGAGTAAGTAAAAAAACATATTTAATTAACAAAAGATATGATGATTCATTAATTTTTAAAGTCTTATTGTTACATTCGGTATTTTAAATGTTTATGGAAGATTAGTAAATCATGTATTGATTGTAATGATATAAAAATTTTGTGTGAGAACAATTTGTAATTAATGAGTGAATCATGCATTACATTAAAAAGATATATATTATCTTATTTATATCGACTAATCTGACTTTTATCAAAATAATAAAATAGATGAAGTAATTGATTTTAAAAAAATGACCCACGAACCATTAAAAATGTATTTCGATACAAAACATGAATGTTGGTTTTAGTTCAGGATGTGTTTATAAAAGTAATTGTTCGTAGATATTTTTTTTTATACAGAGTTTATGCAAGTTAGGTTTTAGGGTGTATTATAATCAGGATAAATTTTATAATTTTAAGAATGTTAATATAGATACTTACAAATTTAAGAATGTTAATATAGGTACTTACAAATTATCTATGGCTGTGATATAGAATTTGAATTCACGACTCTTTGTGAACTGTGACTCAAATTTTTATCAACTTAACCAATTTTCATCAACAATGTATAAACATGATAATTTATGTGAACTACTTCATCGATTATAAAATTATACACAAGAGTAAATAAATGATATTAAAGAACAAAATTTTAGTTATATGATTCAAGTGTGAATGAGTGATAATAGAAGAGCTTATTTTACACTTGGAAAATAAACAATACAGATTCAACAAATAGGTGGGTTTGGATACGTTAAAGTTTAGCTGAATATATCTTGAGTTATTTTGATATGTTTTAACATGAACTAAATCCGTCAATTATATATAAGTAATTCGCTTCATATCATATAATAAAAATTTGATTCCATCTAATTGAAAAATTGATTGACTAACAAGCTTAAATAGATGATTTTTTACCCAAAATTATACACCACCATTTTTAGCTCGACTAAACCATGACCTAATCCTAGAGTAAGCCAACTCGAACTCAACCATGTAATGTAACCTATGATGCCTTATTTTCAACTCTAAAGTGCAACTTCGCTTTACACGAGCTAAAGGCAAATTTACTTTTTTACCTGTCAAATGTTTACAGGTGATTGTTTGGCAATTTATTTACTCCCTCTGATCCTATTTATAGGGCATACTTAACCATATCACATGGACCAAGGAGGGTAGCTAGATTTCTTGAAACTTTAAAAAAATACTTCAACATTACAATCTTACCCTTTTAACTTGCATTGGAAATTTCACATTGTATTACTTCACATTAATGAGCAAAGGGCAAATAAGAGAAAATAACAATAAATGCCTTCTAGAAAATACAAAATAACTTATAAATAGGACCAAAAAATCTTTCTAGAATGTGACTTATAAATAGGACCGGAGGGAATACCGTACAGTCGGCTTCTTGTGTACCGTTCTGTCACATACAAGAGGCATCTAGTAAGTACTAGTATTACTTATGGTTTGATATTGGACCGCCTAGCCTGCTACATACAAATACAATACCAATGTACTACATTCGGCTCGAATTATAAGCAAAAAAAAATATACTACTCTTGGTTTAAAATATAAACAAAACTAACTAACTTTATTAAATTTTGTGTTATTCTCAATGTCACTTTCCTAAAACATCTCTAGAAAATTGTAATCTTAATTAATTTTTGTTTCATTCCCAATACTACTTTTCAAAAATACCTCTATTTTTTATAAATTTGAGAAAATTAAATACAATCAACTAACATAATTCGAGCCGGAGGGAGTAAGCTGCTTAAAAAATTAAAGGTGAAACCTAAAACTAACCTAAAAGCTCAGCAGTGGAGACTGGTCCTATGTTGAGCAATACCTAAAGCAGCGGTTGCACCTCTTCCTCTTCGACTCTTCTTCTTCTTCTTCACAGCGACGGCACAGCAGGTATCAATGTGAAGAACTCTTGAGTGCCGGAGTGTCTTGGAAAACTCTTGAAATTGTTCTTACCTTTCAGATTGAATATTTATTTGTATTGCCTTTAATGATGCATTTCAATTTCAATTACCTGTCACAAGGAATATTAATTTGTCAACACTTACTAAGTGACCTTTTAATCTGTTTATGGTCTATGGGAGTGTTTCCTTAAAGACACTGATTGGAGTTTACTTTTGATAAGCTTCATATGATTTTAATTTTCTCTCCTTGTGTGTGCACACAGTTTATCACACTTATAGTAACCCTGCTTTTTTTTTTCCCTTCTTATATACGTCTTGGCTTTCCAGCTTGTACCATGATCTATGAACTATTTTTTGTGTAATTATGGATATGGAAAGTGACGCACTATGAGATGGTTGGTTATAAGGAATAGCTGAAATGTTACAAACAATCAAACATTGTGACATATGTCTTTGCAAGGATATCATTGTTGTTTTTCACTGATGCACTGGTAGACATGGCATGAAGCAAAATTAACATTTGACATGATTAAAAACATTCATATGTTCCATCCTAATAAATTTTAGGCTTAAATATGAAAATGGTCCTTGTAAATATTGACTTCTTTGAAATTGGTCCTTGTAAAATTTTTCTTTTGGTTTTGGTCCCTGCACTTACAAAGCGTTTTGGTTTTGGTCCCTCATATTAAATTTTGGTCCCCATAATTATGTTGGTAATTTGTTGTGGTTCCTCTATTATTTAGATTCAATTGGTTTTGGTCCCTCTGACATCATGGTTTTTGAACCGGTTTTCTTATTTAATGTAAGTTTTCTTTTTACCCTTGAGAATTAATGTAAGAATATCATCCTTAATAGGTCATAGAATATAATATTTTACATTTTTCGGCATTTTCCATCCACATATAACAGGAGGGACCAAAATCAAAATATTTTATAAATTTAGGGACCAAAACCAAAGCAAAAATTTTACAGGGACCAATTTCAAAAAAGTCAATATTTACAGGGACCATTTTCATATTTAAGCCTAAATTTTAATTGGCAGCAATGAGCTGACATGATTTTTTTTTTTTGTCAATTATCAAGTATCAATGTTGTTTCAATTTGAGTTTTATTGTGAAAAACAGGTTTTAATATGCTATTGTCAATTTTTAACATGATTTTTAGTTCCAGAATTTTAAAATTTGGAATAAATAAAAATGATATCAATTTTTTTTTTTTGCGTTAAATAAAAATGATATGGTATAGTGCGGGTTTGGGCTATATGACAGTGTATTCAATTTGTAACTGGGCTATTTAGCCCCAGCCCGTTTTGGCCCGCACCCGGGCGGGCCGGCCTGTTTTGACAGCTCTACGAACCACTAACTCAAACCAATCTGGTTCGTTTATAAATAACTGAAATACTGAATTACCTTGCAGCCTTACATACGCTACGGTATCTGAAAACGTCCGTCTCTTTTCATCGTTCTTTGATTCTAATTTCCAACAACAATTTTCCACCTTTCACTTTGTTGCATCTTTTAACTATGACAACGTCGTCGAAGCTGATCAGTTGCGTTATCCTTGATTTGGACGGCACCCTACTTAACACTGGTACGTAAGGTCAGCTTTGTCTTTTCATTCTCTGCAATTTCCATTAGTTAGTATTGTTAATGAGTGGTAGTAACACTGAGTGATGTGATGTTATATGACGCAGATGGCATTGTAGGGAAGGTATTGAAGATTGTGTTAAGCAAATATGGAAAAGAATGGGATGGAAGGGAATCTCTTAAAACATTAGGGATGACTCCCTTTGAATCTGCTGCTGCTGTTGTCAATGATTATGCTCTTCCCTGCTCTACCACTGAATTCATTTCTCAGATTTCCCCCTTGTTCTCTGAACAGTAATTATCTCTATCATCCACTTCTTTTTTCTTTACCATTTTTATATACTTGTTCTTGTGCTTATTATGTGTAGATTTATATTGCCAATTGAATTTCGAATGTGCATTGTTGTATGATGCTAATTATCATTCAATTAATAGACCAACAAGGCCCAACACAGTTGACAGGTTGCTGGGTTCATTAACCATGATGTCAGGGGTTCGATACCTGGGTATGGAAAAGACTTTATTGGTAGAGGCAAAGCCCACTTAGGTGATCTCTATGCCTCAGAGGGGATTAGTCTTCGGCTATCGGCTGGAGGATACCCTTGGTGCATAAAAAAAAAATCATTCAATTAATAGTAATCACTTATTCTTTAGGAATATCTTGCTGTGAAATGGTTGAAACTTGAAACCCTATGGCTATGTATGCTTGAGACTATCGGTTTAATAAAAAAATGTCCAATAAGTTAATGTGTCACAACCTTCAAAGTAGATTGCTAAACTTCAGGGTTTAAAGAATGCACTCCGGAGAACTGAACCGTATTAAGGCAGGTTCACAATTGATTCACCAACTATCCTTTTCACCTTGGAAAACTTATTAATACATATTAAGTCGACATCTTCATAAATTCCTGCTGAAGAAAAAATTAGTTTGTTTTTCTAAATCCTTATTTAATTGAAAACCTTTGTGTGTTAAATTTTGTGTTGGAGATACTTCTGGAGTAATTACTTTTTTCTTTATCCCTGATATACATAGTTACTTGGTTCAGTTGGTTGTAAATTGAACTTGTGGTTCCAACTACGGAGGGAATTTTTTAAGTTTGCTCTTTTGTCATTTCAGGCGGTGCAACATTAAAGCACTTCCTGGTGCTAATCGGTTGATTAAGCATTTGAAGAGTCATGGAGTTCCAATGGCCTTGGCATCAAACTCTCCAAGGGAAAGCATAGAAGACAAAATATCTTATCATGATGGTTGATTTATTTCGGGAACCTCAAGCTTTTTCTGCTCGTTTTTTCGTTGTTTGTGTGTGCTAACTTACATTTGGGCTTGTTTCTTCTTTTATTTTCTTTGCACGTAGGATGGAAAAACTCTTTTTCTGTCATATTAGGCGGAGACGAAGTCAGAACAGGGAAGCCTTCCCCTGAAATGTGAGCCGCAATAAAATATTGTTTATCCTTTACTACTGTGCATTACTTGTCTAACATATAAGAAACATATTTTTCTTCTAACTTTTGTGTGTGCTTTATCATGTCAGATTCCTTGAAGCTGCTAGAAGGTTAAGTGTGGAGCCTTCCAGATGTCTTGTCATTGAAGACTCTCTGTAAGTTCCTTGATTCCCGTTTTTCTTTGGTACTGATTATGTTTAATATATGATTTCCTGTTCCAGTTCCAAGTTTTCTATAATGGTTACACTTTTCGTTGGATTATTATATCCTTTATCTCCATCCATCCCCGGAAAAGAAACGTCTGAAAATTCTTGAAGATCCCATTCATTATATTTGTAAAATATAAAGCCTCCCAGTCCCTTTCTTTTCCCCCTTCCTGGAAAAAGAGATTCTAACTATTTCTGGAGAATCTCTAACCATGTTCTCCTCCAGTGGTCCTGGTTGATGTTTGGCTTTAAAATAAAGCACCTATTGGCTGAGGATGTCTGTTGCATTGTATTAATATCTTCTTCGTCCGAATTACATGCTTGATTCTTTTTACTTGTAAGGATGGTTGTTTTCTTAAGAAAGAAAATCACATCTTTATTGGATTTCGTGTCAAGTTGTCATGGCTGAGTTCTTTTTTAGGTGCAGTGTGTCTCTCAATTAGAGAGAGAAAGAGAGTAATTTGGCTGCATTGGGACTCTCGGGGATTGTAATAGAAATGATAGAAACCAATCAATGTTTTTTTTCCCTCTTGACAAAATTTATGCACGAACTCTTTTGTTATGTGTCTCAGGTTGAATGATGATGTGCTCTTAATTATTATGAGTTAAAATTTTGCCAAACATCTCGTTGCTTGATAATATATTTATGTCTTGGTTTGTTACAACTTTCTGTGAAAGAACTGTATCCAATGAATCTACCATTAGAAATTTGATACTTTGAACTGGGGCTTTGGAATTTCTTTTAAAACCTTACTTAATTTGAAATATTTTTCTAGCACTTTTAGGTTGCGTGTATCTTTTCTTTTTTCATGATCGACAAAACAATCACCGTTCACTTCTTAAAATATCCTGTAACCCCTCCTCTTCTGTTATGCCCAAGTGATTGCTATGTTGTAACTATCTTTCGACAACTTATGTTACAATGACTAAAAACTGTTTGCTTATTTCCTGCAAAGTATCTATAAAGGAATGATGATTTTTATCCTAGGCTCGTCTTTAGCCATACTTGTTTCCCTCCGTACCTTATTTCTAAACACATGTATGCTTGGCTACTTCAGACCTGGTGTTACTGCAGGTAAGGCTGCTGAAATGGAAGTGGTTGCTGTACCATCACTTCCAAAACAGTCGCATCTCTATACTGCAGCAGATGAGGTGATCAATTCCCTACTTGATTTGCAACTCGAAAAATGGGGTCTACCTCCATTTGAAGATTGTAAACCCCGAATACCTTAAGTAGTAAATTTCATCTTTTATTGGTATGTCATTTATATATGAAGTTTTGAACTGGTATTCTAAATTGTTGCAGGGGTGGAGGGTACTTTGCCAATAGATCCGTGGTTTATCGGTGGGCCTGTTGTCAAGGGATTTGGTCGTGGCTCAAAGCTACTTGGGATACCTACAGGTTTGTTTCAACTTATTTGCTTGTGCGATATGACATGAACATGAAAAGTAGATAAGGAAAATATGGGTGTCATTGCTCTTATGAGGGGTTATAGGCACTTGTAAGCTTACAACAATCGCGTTTTCTGATTACTAGTGTTATAAGCTCGAGACCCCGATTTTGTCATTTGCCCTTAATATATTAGGATTTTATTATCTTGATACAATTTTTGGCCTATTATCTGAATATCTGTTCTAATTGTAATTACTAATTAGTATACTATTTTTTCCAGCTAATTTATCAACAGAGGGCTATTCAGATATACTTGCAGAGCATCCTGCAGGAGTTTATTTTGGTTGGGCAAGATTATCTACACGAGGTGTTTTTAAAATGGTCATGAGCATTGGTTGGAATCTATATTTTAACAACAAAGAAAAGACTATAGTAAGTGTTTTATGATACACCTCTAGCTATAACTATTTGCTTATAATTTTCTTATGATCTATCTTTTTTTAATGCAGGAACCATGGTTACTTCATGATTTTAATGAGGATTTCTATGGGGAACAACTGCGACTTGTTATAGTTGGTTACATACGTCCTGAGGTATAGCTGAATAATCCTTTCTCTTGCTATGTTTCTTCTTGTCATGTCCTACACATCTGCTCTCCAAGTTTCGCTAAAATCTGGCGTTATGCATAACAGGCCAATTTTCCAACCCTTGAAAGCTTGATAGCTAAGATTCATGAAGACAGGAAAGTTGCCGAGAGAGCTCTTGATCTTCCCTTGTATTCAAGTTTCAAGAATGATTCATATTTGAGAAGCTCTTAGTATTGATTTTTTAATACTCATCCTCTTGTAAAGAAACCCCTTAATTTGGACTTGTTATATTTGTTGAGTGCAAATTCCACTTCTTGCACCCAAAAACAGTTTGACATGTATATTGTGCCATAATCATCACAATGGAATGTAATTCAGTACATGCATAATTACTAATAAATAAATAGTCATTATTTGCTTTTTATCGTTTAATCTGCCTATCGAGTATTTCGATCATCAGTTTAGCTTTTGAAACATGACCTTGTAACTTAAGTCTTAAAGATTGAAATGTTGAATAAGGAGTTTATCTTTCCTACATAGAGAATTGTCATTAGTGGCTTGGGGCCTGTTTGAATACTTGTTTTGAGAACAATTTTTTGTTCTTAAAACAAAAAAACAAAAAAAATCTGTTTGGTATTCTTGTTTTGTACAAAATAGTTCTGGACACAATATCTGGTTTTTTGTTTTAAAAACAAAAAAAGGAGAACATGTCAACATTGTTTTGCTTCTTAGAAAAACACGGAGAACAACAAATTTTAATGGCAATTTTGTAATTAAAAGAAAAATACATATAACTTTTGTCTTATCTTTCTTTCTTTCTCTCACCTGGATTAATACACATCATGCTCATGCTCTCTTCATGCAAGTTAATGGCAGAATTTTTTTTAATTTTAATTTATACATTAAATACGTCTTTTTTTAGCATTTTTTAAATATTTACATAATACTTTTTTTATGTGTGCCTATTGAACTATTATTATTATTATTTTTATAATTATTCTTATTATTATTATTATTATTATTATTATTATTAACTAAGTGCATTTCCTCATCCTATTGTCAAAAATTAATTTTTGGCTTAAATACAAAATGGTCCCTATAAATATTGACCTTTTTAAAATTGGTCCCTGTAAAAAAAAGTTTTGGTTTTGATCCCTGCATTTAAATAACGTTTTGGTTTTAGTCCCGGCGTTTACAAATCATACACCAAATTAAAGCTTTCCTTGATTCGTTCTCCGTGATCCATGTCTCAAAACCTTACAAATCATACACCAAATTAAAGCTTGTTCAACCTTCTTCAATTTGGTACCAAGTTTGCTCGATTTGGTGGAGTGTAGAGAAAAATATAATCTTGCAAAGTTTGGTGTTTAAAGCTGAAATATGAATTTTAGATTCGTGAAGCTCTCTTTCTTTGATTCGTGTGGTAAGCTCGAGCATCCTTTGAGCTTCAAACTTGTTTTATTTTCAAGATTACATATCCTAGTTTTGATTCTAACCCTTGATCACAATTTTTTATGTCTGATTCTCAGTGGTCGACACTAATTTTGTACCCTTGCTGAACTGAAAACATAGACTTTGAGGTTGAAACCAAAAACTTGGGATTTTCTTTCCCAACAAACTCATTTCTTTCCACTCCAAATCAATCCAAACACTCGTTTCTAACGTGATTGATAGTCAATATTTATACACTTTTTTATACACTAGCCGATGCATAAAATGGGTTCATTGGGTTCTTTATAATTCAACAAAAATATAAATATGCTTAGGGAAGATTGTGCAAAAAGTGAGATGCGATTAAAAACGACGAACAAACATAAAATAAGGAGAGAGAAGATTGTCGAAAATATGTGAGATGAGAAGAGGCAAAACGTTTTTTCAATAAGAAAGTATGGTACTATTTTTATGTGAGAGAAAATTAATCAATGAAAAAGTACCTTTGATTTGCTTTGGTCTAATTCATTTTATATTTTTAAAATATATCTAAGTTATTTTTAGATAATCAAAGCAATTATAAAAATGATTTGAAAAGGAAAAAATAATTTACAATTTAAACAAGTTCTATACTATTTTTTTTCAAAAGGACGATTCCGAAACAAATTTATCAAACAGTTTTCTTGTTTTTTTGTTTTGAAGAATAGTTCTTGAAAACTGTTTTATAGAATAGTTTCCAAAACAAAAATACCAAAACACAATCAAACGGGCTCTTGGTTTTTATGCCTTTTATTTTTTTCTTCATCCTCTATAGTCTTTCCCTACGGCTGCAACTTCAAGCCCAAGAGGAATTCCTTCAAGAAGGGCAGGAGGGAAGAGGTGGCTTTGGATCGATCAAGGTTGCATTCCCATCCTTTGATTGAGAGAAGGAAAAATGGAACTAGCT
Source organism: Crotalaria pallida (assembly GCA_037953625.1). Taxonomy (NCBI): domain Eukaryota; kingdom Viridiplantae; phylum Streptophyta; class Magnoliopsida; order Fabales; family Fabaceae; genus Crotalaria; species Crotalaria pallida. Next base: position 112,509,428 of record CM075655.1, read on the forward strand.
CTGGTGAAAGAAATGAAAGCAAGGGAAAGATTGACGTAGGTAGGTAGGTAGGTGTGCGGAGTTTTTGCTGTGCAATTAGATCTATGTCGCGATATGAGACAATGCCATCACATATCTTTCTTTCACTTTCAATTGGTTTGGTTTCTTCAGAGAGCTAGGAAAAAAGACAGATCTTTCACTCTTTCTTTTAGACTTGATCACAAGGGTTGGTTTGAACGCTTAGGGCAATTGGTAGGAGTCATCCTCACAAGAGTGATTCTTCTTTTGGTCCTTATGGTTGGTAGGGGTACAAGCGAGGATAGAAGCAACTATTTCTTGACTTTCAATCTATGATTGAAGTTGAGGACTTGATTAGACAAATTGACTGAGGGACAGATCAAGCTACGACATACTCAATTTTGTCCAAGTTGTAGAATTCTAGTAAACAGATTGAATGTTGGTCTTCCTGGATTCATGTAAAAGTCTCAAACTGCTTTTGGGTGGAATACACATTTTAAGTAATATCCTTAGCCTGAGCTTATTTACGCTTAAAAAAATTAAGAATGAAGTGATTTGTGTTAGAAACTTCCATGGCCAACATAAATATAATATAACAATTCATTTTAGAAAATTTGACAAAAAGAAAAAAAAGGGTTCGTCGAAACTAAATGATGGATTTCCAATGTTGTTGAGTTGTGTAACCTCTAGTGGAAGAGACCTTTTATGCCTTGCATTTGGTTGCATGAATTTTTTTATATTCTTCATGATTCATTTGTGGAATCTAATTTTAATTATATACCGTCATTTAAGATTTTAACAAAAATCAATAAAATGTGAATGTGATAACATGTGAATGTGAATAATAATAAAAAAAAATGTTGGACCAACAAGGCTCGGCACAGTTGACAGATAGCTGGATTTAACCATGATGTTAAGGTTCAATTCTTGCCATGAACATGGAAAAGACTTTGTTGATAAAGGCAAAGCCCACTTAGATGATCTCCACGCCTCGGAGAGGTTTAATCAACCGGAGGATACGTGCGCACAAAAAAAATGTTGGATTTGCAATACCCATGGGTCTTATTTTGCCGGTCCCAGTCTTCCATGGGTGGCTGCCTGAGGCACTCCGACCCAATTTAATCCAATCCAATATTTGGTTGGCGCTTTTATTCTTCCAGCAAACAAAAAAAAGCCGTGACAGTAGTAGCTAGCGCCTAGCAATGGGAGAAGAAGAAGAAGAAGAAATAATGGAGGTTGAAGCCAATCCAAAAGAAGAAGAAGGCAAGAAGAGTGAATGCTACTGGTTCCCTCCTCCGCTTCGTTTAGATTTGCCTCCTCACAAAACCTATCACTTCCACAACCAGTTCTCCACCACTCCCTCCTCCTACCCTAACAATTTTCTCAAAGCCGTTAAATGGTACTGTATTCATTCCTCTCTCTCTCTCTCTCTCTCTCTTTCTCCTTTCATTCTTTCTCTCACTTTCTCTTACCATAACACATTAACACTAACACTCTTTCTTTCTTTCTTTCTGCTTGCTTAGGTCACCAGATGGTTCCTGCTTCCTCACCTCTTCCGACGACAACACTCTCCGCCTTTTCACTCTGTACTCTCACTTCTTCTCTTCTCCTAACTAACTAACTAACTAACTACTATCTTATTATTATTCCTTACCTCTCTCTTTCCCTTTCTTCAATTTTCACAGACCTCCCTCGGCCACTGATTTCCCTTCCGATGATGGTAACTTCACTTCACTCATCGCATCTCTATATCATATTAGTATTAGTAGTTTCTCACTTTATTTGAGTTTATTCTTCCAATGCCAGCTAGTCTGAGTCAGTGGTAGTAAAAGCATAGCTTAGTTTCACTTTTCCTTTAACTGTAATGTTTCGGCCTTATTAGTTGCAGTCATGGACCCAGATTTAAGATTTCAGTAGCGAAATCTCAGGTTCGAGTCTTGTGAATGGAAAAATAGGCAGTGAGAGAGCTTTTACCCTTTGATGGGTCTTCTTCCGGCTCGATTATGATCAATCGGAGTCCAATGTGACTTCTGAATAGTGAATGCCGAGTGTCTCAGACAAAAAATAAATCAATTATGATTTATTGTGTTATTTGTGTATTGAGTATGATGAATCAGCAAGTGAATGTGTTTCCTTGCTAATGCAAATTCAAAGTTGGGATTTCATTGTTTTCGGTTGTGTGCTGCAGATTCCTTTCTTGCTAATCTGGTCATGAATGAAGGAGAATCTATACATGATTTCTGTTGGTATCCTTACATGTCTGCCTCAGGTGCTCATTGCTACATCTACACCTTTCTTTTATATCAAATTATTTTCTTTAAAAATTTTATTTTTCATATAAGAGAGACCAAATATTTTCTCCTGTTCTTCAATTCATATACTTTGATAATGTTTTCTGTCCGTCTATGTTTATGAATATTTGGCTTGAAAGTTTGTTCATTTTTCAGATCCGGTGACCAATGTCTTTGCAACTACTACTCGTGACCATCCAATACATCTGTGGGATGCTACAACAGGCCAGGTACTTTTGTTATTAGCTATTATTGATAAATTGTTTCGAAACATGGATTTCTGTTTTGTAACTCGTGGTACTTTAATTTATTCCTGTGTACTAATGTCACTAGCAGCTTTGAATTCATCATATTGTGGTTTTTGTACTGCTATTGTAGTTTCTGACCATTGCTTTTAATGAAACTTGCAGTTACGTTGCACATATCGGGCATATGATGCTATGGATGAAATTACTGCTGCTTTTTCCGTTGCTTTTAATCCTGCTGGGACTAAGTAAGCAACATGTTTTTTTTTTCAAGGACCATTAGTTGGCATCTTGCCATCTTCTAGTAACAGAATGAAGTATTTGTATGATGATGTGTATTTCATGCTCACAAGTCATTTAAACATACTATCCCTTAGGTTATTATGTTCATAACTGCTATTGGAAAAATAAGTATACCTTACTTCAGTTAGACTACAGTATTAAAGTTTTGGATGATGTGTCATGATTGTCTGATTCATCATCTGATTCTTCCTTGTTTTGAATGTGGTATGCTTTTTAGTTTGCTGTCTGATTGGGTTGATAAATAATGTGCTAACTGAATCGTGAAAGCTCTTAATAGAGGATGAAGAACCTCAACTCTTGTTTCATGTTGTAGGATATTTGCTGGATACAACAAATGCATTCGAATGTTTGATTTACATCGCCCTGGTAGAGATTTTGAATTGTATTCAACTGCGAAAAATAAAAAAGAAGGCCAATCTGGTAAATTTTCTAATTGGGGTTATAGTTTCTTTCTTTTTTAAAAAAAAAAAAATGACGTGACACAAACAGATGAATATAATTTAGTCTATAATAATGCAGGTGTTATATCTACGGTGGCTTTTTCTCCATTTCATACTGGGATGCTTGCTCTGGGTTCTTACAGTCAAACAACTGCTATTTATAGGGAAGATAACATGGAACTCTTGTACGTTTTGCATGGACAAGAAGGCGGGGTTACACATGTAAGTCAGCATTACATTTATCAGTAAATAGTTGATTCTCATTCTAAAATGAAGAAGAGAGCCTAAAATTTCCCCTCTTTCAGGTTCAATTCTCCAGAGATGGAAATTATTTATATACAGGAGGCCGGAAGGTAATGTTTGCATATTTCCGTCCTCTATCTTGATTGACAACTCTATCGATCATATTCTAGTTAAAGTGAATTGGTACTTCAAGTTCAAGCATAATATTAATATCTTATGTTGGTTTTTCTTTTCCTCTTTAGGGTTGTATTTCAACATTGTTTTTGCACCATATATGATAAGGACATTAGCCAATTTCTAACATTATATTTCTTGTAGGATCCTTATATAATGTGCTGGGATGTGCGTAAAGCTGTTGATTGTGTCTACAAGTACTATTCTCTCACTTAATTTGACTGTGGTTTGTAACTTTATCTATGAATATTTTATGTGAAGGACTGTGGTTACTGGTTTGTCCTTGATTGGCTGATTCCTATTACACTGTTTCTCTTGTTTTATAAATTTATGTGAAGGATATTTATTCCATGTTTGCACCTTGTGACTAGGTTATACAGATCATCAGAAAACACCAATCAGCGGATACTTTTTGATATTGACCCTTCTGGGAAGCATCTTGGTACAGGTGGCCAGGTATTTTCTTCCTTGACCATTCATATTATCTAGCTATAATGGGCAACTAATTTAAAGTTTCTATAATTATTTTTGCATTTTTGGGTTCAGGATGGTTTAGTGCATCTATATGATCTTCAAACTGGGCGGTGGGTGTCAGGTTTCCAGGCTGCGTTAGGTACTGAAGTCTTGTACTCTTAAAAAATTTCTGGTGGTTATCATATAACTTAATCCTGACATTGAGCTCATATTTGTTTAATTTAGCATCCTTATCATATTTTTAAGTTTTCTTGAAGTATTCTGTTTTAGGCAGTGCAACATCTGCTCAGTATATTCTCAGTGGATGCTTCTTTGATACTTAAAATTATGTCTCTTTGTCTTTCACTCTTCAACTAATGCTTTAAATTTCATAGCTAAACCATCTAAGTTCTTATAGTGTTGCAGTGATATCTCTGAGCTCTGAAATTGCCTATCCATTGCAGACCGTTTCAACTTAGCTTGTCCCACCTTTTTGAATATATCCTTATCTTTTAATACACATACACTTATTCCTTGTGAATCTCATGTTTTGACATTCTAGTGATACATACAACAAACTATGGCCCATGTTTTGGGGTTAGAATGAATTTTCTGTTTAATGAGATGTTCATGGTACATTAATTGGATGGTATGATTTTCTGTGCATACCCCATTTATCCTAATTCCATGGGCCATTTCCTGATCTTTGCATGTGTCTCCTACATTCTTCCGCTGCTCTGATTTGCAGATAATCTACTAAAGTTCCCACATAATGCAAAGAGAGAAGATTTTGAAATGTATTTATTTATATACTAAAATCCTACGTTCTTTTTTATTTTTCCCTTTCTTGAAGTTCCTTAATTGAAGACGAGACTGATTTTTAGTAAGTGATATATTATAATGGGTTTGTGATCAGCTAGGTGGCAGCTGGTGCTCCCTGTACATTCTTTTTTTTTTCCCGGTAACTTAAATGTTTTGTTTTTTGTTTGTCGTGCAGACACAGTTAACTGCTTCTCTTTCCATCCATTTCTGCCCCATGCCGTAACTTCTTCAGGCCATCGAAGATTTGTCATTCCTGATGATGAGAATGAAGATTTGAGTTTGAGTGGTATCTTTAGTGATCTTGATGTGCAATTAATTTCTCTTTATGTAGTTTCCTTTTCTTTTATTTTTGAAATGTTTTGGTTGACTAGAGACTATATAAGGCATAAAGGCACAAAGGTTTCCTTTAATTTCTTAGCGACTGTTATTATTAGTTAAACTGAATGTAAGGAACGTGGACAGCATGTGACCTTACCATTACGAAAACAAAATTTACCTTTTTACCCCCTTGATGTTTGGTTCTAAATGCCTAGAGGTTAACATTCATTTGATTTAACTGAAAAGGTTACATTTTCACATTGAACTAAAACTACATCAAGGTAACAACAGATAACAGAAAAACTTTAAAGTAAGTGTTGAGAATGGACTATACTTCAAGGGAATGAATTGTGTTTTATCCTATTTATTTGAAACAATAGATTTCAGGAAATTCTGAGAGGTACTAGATATACATATAGCTGTTTCACAAGTTTTACTGGTTTTCATTGATAATTTTGATTGTGTTTAATGTAGTTCATGAGAACTGTGTATCGGTATGGAGTTTTTGTTATGATTCAACGATGGAGAATGATGTGAAGGCTGATGGCAGCCTCAGTAATCAGCCTGACAGTGGAAAGTTGGACTAAAACTCTTCAGTAATCAGGTAGAAACAAGTTTCTTTTGTAGCCTAAATCAAAATAGTTATTTAACAAAAAAAAAATTGAAAAAATTTTGTATATTATTTTATACAAATGTAAATTTCTAAGTGGAATAAGGATGTAGACTTTTTGCTTGTCATTTTGTTGGTAAGTAGTTATTTAATACTGCCTTTAGTTCATGAGTCAAGTTTTTCAAGCCCGGCCCTTGGTGGTTTTACATTCTCTTCCCTTGGCTGAATTCTTTGATTTCTTTCTTCAACAGTCACTTGAAAAACTGTGTTTATATCCCGGATTTAAGGCGACTTATGAATATCATGCGACAACAAAGAATGTGGTGGTGCAAAAAAACACCATGCTAGTTGGTTGTAGAATGTGTGTAGATACAAAACGAACATGTGACTATGTGAGAGTACTCTCGAGGGGTTTCTTGAGGATAAAAAGGACAGCTTTAAAAGCATCTTACTGAAGCAACTTCAAAACATGGATCAAGAATGTTCTTACCAAAAAGAGCCGAGGACAACCACGGTAGAATCTTGAGAGAGTCTGGTAAAAACTTTTAACATCAGATTTTCTAGGAGTCTTAAGTTGAATATGTGAAATAGGAGACTCAACTTATGTGAGACCCTATTTTTTTTTGTTCTCTCTCTCATTTTTAGTTATTGATGATGTAATGTCAGCGTATGATGAGTTCGATGTTAAGATTCTGCTACCGAAATGCCAGAAAGTTTTCTAATTAAGAGTGCTTCGTAGGGATGGCAATGGGTCCGGGTGGGTCCGGGTAATGGGGTACCCGGACCCGTTCTTCAATTACTGGACCCGGACCCGCCCGGGTACCCGTTGCATAATGGGTAGGCGGGTTTTCGGGTACCCAGACGGGTTTTGCGGGTACCCATTACCAATTTTTTTTAAAGAAAAAAATTATTTTTTAAATTAATTTCTATGTTTTTTTTATAGACCGAGCGATCCTTAATACATTATTACACACTCTACTTAATATTAATCCCTACCACCATTAAACACTCGCAGACATCAAAGAAATTCTCTCGTTAAACACAAACATACTAAATTATATATATATATATATAATGCATATATGTAAATATGAACGGGTCCGGGTACCCACGGGTCTGAGATAAATATCTCAGACCCGTTCAAAACGGGTACCCAAACGGGTCCATTCTTTGGACCCACGGGTCTCTTTTTTGGATCCGGATCCGGACCCATTGCGGGTATTACCCGCGGGTACCCGCGGGTCCGGGTCCAATTGCCATCCCTAGTGCTTCGTATGTGTTTGCTTACCAAGACAATGAATGACATGATTTATTCAGTCACACCGTATCCCATATTCCAAAGGAAAAATATATGCTTATTTTCTTATGGTATGGTATGCATGATTAACATAAAAATCAAATTTCCTATTGGAGGAGTTAAAAGGTGCATTGGACTCATAATCTAGGCCCCGGGGCATAAGTTCTTCCCTGCTTTCTAATAGAACCAAAATCAACTGTGGAGAAAAAATAAAAGCAGTAACGAAAAATAATATGGTAAGCTAACTCCTAAAATTTTATAAAAATCTTAAATCTGTATGAAAAAGTAAAGCAATGTAAAGGATTGGATGTGTCAAGACTTTAACAATTGATATTTATAACCTTAGACTACTATTTAACCTGCATCACACTTTCTCCACAGTTTAAGTCCACTAAACCTATAATTTCTCCACTCTAACATCATGCAAAATCACAACGGCAAATTTACAATTAACTCCCTCCAATATTTATCGTGGTTTTAATTTTGTGATATATTCTGGATGATGGATGTATCATGTTCCCCCAAGTATGATACCGTAAATGCGTTAACCTCAATAAATTATTAGAACACAATTTGGTGGTAAGACGCAGATAGTGCATCTTCGAAGCTAATGAAAGTTTATATTTAGAAATTGCCTGCAAGTTTCTCATATGGTCAGATGTCAACTACTAAAAATTGATGTTTCAATTGTTTTTTTTGTGACTTATAAACATTTTTGTGAATTTTAAATTCAAAACATTTTTGTCTTTATAGATAATTTGCTTTGAAAAGACCTAATTAAAAATGCAGTAAGTCACTATTTTGGAATTCAAATGAGTTTACTTAGTTTATTTTGGAGTGCGCAATGTCACTACCTTCTTCTCCTATCTCAATCAAATATGAGAAAAAATCGCATGTTTTATGGTTTAAAATATAAGAAAAATCTAATTGATTTTATATTATTAAATATTATTTTTTTTCTAAAATAATTAAAAAAAATTTCCAATATTCTTAAACTTCTTCCTTCATTTATTTAAAATTCAAATCCTTAAAAAAGACAATTTAAGAAATGACTCATTTTTTTTACACAATCAAAAAAATTAAAAGCACACAATCAACTACTTTAATAAACTTGTTTTTAGTTAGTATTTTTTTCCTTATAATAAAGATCGGAATTATTTTTTCCTTAGTAAACATACTTTTATACTAATCAATTGCTTTAGAATTAAAACATTTTGATGACTTGGTCAATATATTGGAATTGAATAGTCTTGATGACTTTTGCCATATTTAATACTTATGGTCACTGCAATGGAATTAAAACCAACTTAATTTTGAAAATCTAAGTTCAACATAAAAAAAATCATTTCTTTATATAAAATTGCCTCATTTACAACATTAGACAATGTCTTAAGGACACTTGTTAACATTTTTATTTAATTATTTATTAATATCATTTAAAATTGAATAATAAAATTAGGATATGAATTATTGAAAGCTCTTATGGTTTTTTGAAATCTAGCTTTTCTTTCTTCTTTTTTTTTTTGGTAAACATAAGGGGCGAAATCTAGCTTTTCAAAAGTTATAAACTCTTTCTCATTAACGTTTAGCTGTTCACCTAATAACTCTGCTAGCTAATAAATTGAATCAAAAAGTAAGAAGTTATGGAATACTAAGTTATAAACTAGAGTTGCAAAACCATGTCTAAATATTTCTTTAAAGAAAACTTTGATACCTTAATGAGAGATAAAATGAAAATACATAAAGTTTTCACAAAACAAACAAACACACTCATTCTTGAATTTGAGTATTTTATTTTCTCAGAAAAGATTGGTTTCATATTTGTAATGCTTCAAAACTTTCAATATGCATTGTTTGAAAAAAAAAATGCATTGTTTGAGCATCTTATCAATAAAATACTATTTCCTCCGTCCCAAAAAAAAAAATCAGTGCAAAATTGTAAAATTTATTGTCCAAAATCAAAATTATAATAGTGAATAAAAAAAATAAAAATTTACATTTTTTAATTTATGATTGACTGGTGAATTAAAGATGCAATAAATGGCTGATTTAGCAATTGGTTTATTTAGAAAACAAATCAATAAATATTTATCTGCTTAATTTTGTTGGAATTTTCAAAGTTTTATCAACTTTTGAGATGAGGGAGTAATTAATTAACCATGGCAACTCGTCATTATCACTGCTAAATATATTAAAAACATATCAATCAAACATATATCTCACCATAATCCAATCGGTGCAAGTAATTGACTCGAAAATTAGATTGTGATGAAAAACCTTCATATGTAATGTAAACGTACCGCAGCTTTTATATCATTGTTTTCGGCATCGACCATCTATAAATAAAAAATTCACCTTGCCATTTTCATTGTAACTTACACTCTATGGTCATAGTAGCTAGCCATGATGAAGGAGAATAAACAAACGCCCCTTTCTTTTCTCCTCTCATTTTTTCTAACCTTTGTCCTTTCTATTCTTCATGCAACCTCGGATTCATCATCACCCCTTCAACATCTTCTCACGTGTCTTCCAAAACATTCTCATACTTCAAAACCTGTCTCTGAAGCCATTTACACTCCAACCAACTCCTCATTCTTATCCATCTTACATATGCACACACATAATAAAAGGTTTTCCGATTCAACATCTCCAAAACCTCTTGCTATTGTAACTGCCCTGCATGAGTCACATGTCCAAGCCACTATTATATGTGCCAAGACTAATGGCATTCAGATTAGGATCAGAAGTGGTGGCCATGACACTGAAGGCCTTTCGTTTCTATCAGATGTGCCTTTTGTTTTGCTTGATATGTTCCCTCTTGGTTCTATTGATGTGGACATAGAAAAAGGAACAGCATGGGTTCAAGCTGGTGCAACCATTGGTCAAGTTTATTATCAAATTGCAAAGAAAAGCAATGTTCATGCATTCCCTGCTGGGGTGTGCCCAACTGTGGGTGCTGGTGGTCACATTTCAGGTGGTGGATATGGAAATCTGGTGAGAAAATATGGTCTTTCTGTTGATAATATTATTGATGCTAAAATTGTTGATGTCAATGGTAATATTCTTGATAGAAAATCGATGGGGAGTGATCTGTTTTGGGCTATAAGAGGAGGGGGTGGGGCTAGTTTTGGTGTCATTCTTTCTTGGAAGATTAAATTGGTCCCTGTGACTCCAAATGTGACTGTGTTCAATGTGATGAAAACATTGGAAGATGGTGCAACTGATGTTGTTTACAAATGGCAATTGATTGCAAATGAACTACCTCAAGATCTTTTCATAAGAGTCAAACCTGAAGTGGTCAATGGTACAGTACAAGTTAGTTTTATTGGTCAATTCTTGGGCAAATTTGAGAAACTGTTGAATTTGGTAAATAAGAGGTTCCCTGAATTGGGTTTGAAGCAAAGTGATTGCAATGAAATCCCATGGGTCAATTCAACTCTTTATTGGTACAATTTGCCTATTGGAACCCCAATTGAGTCTTTGCTAGATGTGCCAAAAGAGCCCTTATCTTACAACTTCAAAACCATGTCAGATTATGTGAAGAAGCCCATTCCAAAGGATGCTTTAAAATCCATATGGGATTTGATGATTAAATATGAGCATGTGAAGATGGAATGGAATCCTTTTGGTGGGAAAATGGATCAGATTTCATCATCACGAACTCCATTTCCTCATAGAAAAGGGAACTTGTTCTTGATTGAGTATTTGACATCTTGGGGTGAAACTGGTGTTGAGGCTAATAATCATTACTTGAACATGTCAAGGTCATTCTATGAGTTCATGACCCCATTTGTTTCAAAGTCACCAAGGGAAGCATTCCTTAATTATAGGGATATTAATCTAGGTGCCAATCATCCTAGTAATGTAACAAGCATGGACATTGCTAGAAGTTATGGGAGCAAGTATTTCAAAGGTAATTTTAAAAGGTTGGTTAATGTAAAATCTAAGGTCGATCCTCAGAACTTCTTTAAATATGAACAGAGTATACCACCTCTTTGAAATTAATCGGGCAATGGATTTACAATAAGCTTTTAGGGTTATTGATTACGAAAGAAATTAAATCTCGTACAACAATTTTTTTTTTTTTTTTACGTCAATGCTACACAATTGCACATGTCAACAATGTTCTAATAGTTATGAGTTGATTAATAAAATTCACATTGAGAGGTGATGTGTTATCTTAAAAGATGATTAGTATGTTTGTATTATCTTCTAATAGACATATATTTATTTTTCCCCCTAAAAATTTAATAATAATATTTTAATAATATTGGTTATACAGAAACTCGTATTAACTAATGGATACATGCAATTGTTTCAGAATTTTATTTCATATAAAATGAGACTTTTCCTGCAACAAGAATTGAGCCTCTCAGTTTTCTTGTTGGCAAGAGGCTATGAACAATGAGTTGCAAGCACTTGAACAAAGTAGAACTTTATCCCTTATAGCTAGACCATCCTCCTAGCAAGGGTCCGTTTCATTGCAAATGGGTTCATAAGGTGAAATACAGGAATGACTCAAATGCATGGAAATATGAAACATGCATCGGTGCATGTGATAATTTCATTTTTGCTTTTTAAATTTTTTTAATATAGATTTATTCAGAATATTTTTTAACACAAGTTCGTATACAGATTTATCAGAATATGTAAATTTTGAATTCAGTTTTACTCAGTACAGTTTTTTAAGAACACAGAGTAAAGAAAAAAATAAATCCAAATTATAAAAATCACTTACATATTCTAATAAATCTGTATACGAACTTGTGTTAAAAAATATTCTGAATAAATCTATATTAAAAAAATTAAAAAACAAAAATAAAATTTTCACATGCATCGACGCATGTTTCATATTTCCATGCATTTGAGCCATTCCCTGAAATACAAGGCTAATGGTACCTTGGAGAAATATAAGGCAAGGTTAATTGCGAAAGGTTATACACAAAAAGAGGGGGTAGATTAGTTTAACATTTTTTCTGCAGTTGTGAAAATCATGGCAGTTAGCTAGAGTATTACTTACAGTGGCAGCTGCATGCAAAACCTTGGTTTCTATAATAACTAGATGTGAATAATGCATTTCTTAGTGGAGAATTACATGAGGAAGTTTATATAACACCACCTCTAGGTCTTTCTGTACCTTCTTTTAACAAGGTTCGCAGACTGCACAAACTAAATTTGCATATAAATTGAAACAAGCAAGTAGAGAGTGGCACACCACACTTTCCAATGCCTTATTTTCTATTGCCTCAAACCCACCTCGGGTTCATTCATTGCCCTTCTAGTGTACGTGGATGACATGGAGCTGCTTGGTGATAGCATGGCAGGAATTCAGCATATCAAGACTTCTCTTCATAATGCTGTCAAGATAAAGGACCTAAGACCTCTGAGATACTTCCTTAATTAGTCTTGAGATTGTAAGGTCAAAGAGTGGTATTCATTTGAATCAGAGGAAGCATGCACTTTCTTTTCTGAAAGATAGTGATTCTCTTGCCATTGAGCCTATGAAAACACCTTTTGACCCCTCAGTCAAGTTATAGGTAGATCAAGGCATTCCTTTTACTGATGTGGCTTACTATGGATGTTTAGTTGGGAGACTTCTCTATCTATCTATCTGACCGTATCTAGCCAGACAGACATTGCCTATGTTGTGCAGCAACTCAGTCTCTATACGTCGAGGCTCGCGGAGACGAGAAATTATTAGGTGATTCGGGACTTCATGGTCAAGTACTGTTATAAAATAGGAGCGGAAATGAATTGGAATATTGAATAAATGTTGTTCAGCTTATAGCTTACTCCACATACAAAATGACTATATTCAATGATAATGTTATTTGACAACAACTCAAACCCCAAATACACCCAAAATACAACACCGTATTTTCTCACCGGTGTATATACTAAATTCTCTAGAATAACAAAGAGAATACAAAAGGGAACAAAGGGAGTTGTTGTTACTAATGCTAATTGTTACTATTGCTGTTACAAAAATGAAAACGGAAATGCGTATTTATAAGCAGAAGGAATGGGAAAAAATACGAAAAACAAGATGAGAAAATTTCTCTTCCTCAACGGAACAAATTGGCTAGGAGAGAAACTAGGAAGCACATTTCTCTCCTTCACATCCATAGGGGGCCAGGAGGAAAAAACAAAAGAGAAGTTTTCTCACATACATTTTAAGCCATATAATATCAAATCTCCACCTTGGCTTAAAATGTCTTGATTCCAACACCAATTAACTCCAAGCAATGTTTGAACTTAGATAGTATAATTGGCTTCGTCATCATGTCGGATGGATTATCATTAGTACCAATCTTTTTTACTTGAATGGTACCTTGAGAAATGACCTCCCGCAAGCCAATATCTGCAGTACCTTGGAGATATCTGAGTATCCATTTCACAGCTTCCCAATGCTTCTTCCCAGGGTTTTCCATGTACCTACTAACGACACTAACACAGCATGAGATATATCTGGACGGGTGCAAACCATAGCATACATGATGCTACCAACTGCACTAGCATACGGAACAAGTGACATTTGTTCCTCTTCCTCGACGGGTTGTGGTGACATTGCGGCTGAGAGTTTGAAATGGGCTGCCAATGGAGTGCTAACTGGCTTAGCATTCTCCATTCCAAAGCACTCCAACACTTTCTCGATGTACTTTCTTTGAGACAAATATAATTTTCCTGCACGTCGGTCTCTGGAGATTTCCATGCCCAAAATCTTCTTAGCAGCACCCAAATCTTTCATTTCAAATTCACCACTAAGTTGAGCCTTCAATTTCTTGATCTATGACATGTTCTTAGCAACGATGAGCATGTCATCAACATATAGCAATAAATAAATAAACGAATCATCGTGGAGCTTCCTATGGTATACACAACTATCATAGTCGCTTCTGGAATAACCATGACTCAACATAAAAGTGTCAAACCTTTTGTACCATTGGCGAGGAGATTGCTTTAAGCCATATAATGACCTTTTCAAGAGACAAGCATGATCTTCCTTACCTTCAATGACGAAACCTTGTGGCTGCTGCATGTAAATTTCTTCCTCGAGCTCGCCATGGAGAAAAGCCGTTTTTACATCAAGTTGCTCAAGCTCCACATCAAATAGAGCAACCATGGCTAGTAACACCCGGATAGAACTATGTTTCACCACAGGGGAGAAAATTTCATTGTAGTCGATTCCTTCCCTTTGGCTGAATCTTTTTGCAACTAAACGAGCCTTGTACCTAGCTCCTTCTACTCCAGGGGATCCTTCCTTTTTCTTGAATACCCATTTGCAACCAACGATCTTTTGTCTTTTCGGCGGTTTCACTAGCTCCCAAGTTTGATTCTTGTGGAGAGACTCCATTTCCTCACCCATAGCAGCAATTCACTCTGCAGACTCGTTACTCGAGATAGCCTCGTTGTATGTTACGGGTTCTCGAGTTTCAATGTCCTCTGCCACCGATAGCGCAAATGAGACTATGTCAGCGTGACCATATCTCTTAGGTGGTTTTATCTGCCTCCTTTCTTGGTCTCTTGCGAGATTATAATTCTGCAGTAGAGTCTCCTCTTGCTCTTCGACAACTTCGAGATCTTCTTCTTGAATAGGTGGATCAGAAGCACCACCTTGAACCTCTATTGGTTGTTCAATATTAAGCTCCACCTGTTTGCTAACACGATCTTCTTTATCTGCATTACCAACCTCCTTCGTCGGATGAAGCATGAACGATTCATTAAATTTAACGTCTCTGCTGATTATGAATTTTGGTGGTTTAGTTTCAGTGCACCATAATCTGAAACCTTTAACTCCGGATGCATATCCAAGAAATATGCATTTTTGTGCCCTTCGCTCAAGCTTCCCATCACTAATATGAGCATACGCAGGACACCCAAAAATTCTTAGATCAGAATAATCAGCTGGAGTACCAGACCACACTTCTATAGGAGTCTTTAATTCAATTGCAGTAGACGGAGATCGGTTCACCAAATAGCAAGCCATGTTAACAGCTTCAGCCCATAATTCTTTTCCCAGGCCCGCATTAGAGAGCATGCATCGAGCTCTATTTAAAATAGTTCTATTCATGTGTTCTGCTACTCCATTCTGCCGTGGAGTCTTCCGCACAGTGCGATGTCTCACTATGCCCGCATTCTCACAGAACTCATTAAAATCACCTCCACAAAACTCCAAACCATTATCGGTTCGAAGGCGTTTGATTTTCTTACCTGTCTGATTCTCAATCAACACTTTCCATTTTTTGAAAGTTGAGAAAACGTCACTTTTGTTTTTGAGAAAATAAACCCAAACTTTCCTTGAAAAATCATCAATGAAAGTTAATAGGTATCTGGCACCACCTTTTGACGGAACAGGCGCAGGCCCCCACAAATCAGAGTGAATATAATCCACTGTACCCTTAGTCCTGTGAACGGCAGTGTTGAACTTGACTCTGGTCTGCTTCCCGTATACACAGTGTTCACAAAAGTCAAGCTTCCCAATCTTGTGATCACCTAGCAAACCTCGTTTGCTTAAAATCGACATTCCAGCTTCACTCATATGCCCTAGACTCATATGCCACAATCGAGTAGTATCGGAATCTGAATCAAGGGAAGACGACACCGGTGCAACTCCACCGACTGTACTTCCTTGGAGTATATAGAGACCATTGACCAATTTTCCTTTGATCACAACAAGAGCGCCTCTAGAGACTCGTAGAACTCCACCTTGAGCAGAATACTTATATCCTTGAGAATCAAGAGTACCCAAAGAAATGAGATTTTTCTTCAAGTCTGGTATGTGCCGAACATCTGTCAAAGTTCTTACGACACCATCGTGCATCTTGATTCGGACTGTTCCAATGTCAACGACCTTACAGGACATATGATTTCCCATAAGAACAATACCACCGTCAATCGACTGATAAGTTGTGAACCAGTCTCGATTTGGACACATGTGGTAAGAACAACCAGAATCCAAGATCCAAGCATCACCAAATGAACTAGTTGATACTGACAGAACATTATCAGTATTTTCAACCACACTAGCTGAGTGACTTGAACCAGCCTCATTCTTTTCTTTGAGCTTCGGACATTCTGCTTTCCAGTGCCCTTCTTTCTTGCAATATCTGCATCTCCCCTTGCGTAGTCTAGATTTAGATCTAGACTTGCCTCTATTGAAACTACTCGAGCCAACCTCCCTTGATCTCCCTCTAGCAAATAAGCCTATTGCATGATCACCACGTTCACTATTATCGTGCTCCATCTTCTCACAACTCAAAAGTGCTGATTTCACCTCATCAATGTTAAGGCTTTCACGACCATATATTAGAGTTTCTCTAAAATGCTTGTATGAGGGAGGCAGGGAGCAAAGCAACAACATTGCCTGTTGTTCACTTGAAAATGACTCGTCTATATTTTTTAATTCCATAGTCAAAGAAGTGAACTCAGAAATGTGTGCTCTAACGGATGTCCCTTCATCCATTCGGAGTGTGTACAAACGTTGTAACACACCGAGACGATTAACCACCGTCTTTTTCATGTATAGGGACTCCAACTTGGTCCACAAAGCCTCTGCCGTCTTCTCCGATAAGACCTCCTGCAAAACATCGTCTGTGATGGATAAGTGAATAGTAGACATAGCTTTTGCATCTATGTCATCCCACTCAGAATCCTTCATCGTATCAGGCTTATTTCCTTTCCCCGAAAGGGCCACCTTTAAATTTTGTTGGGTCAAAACAGCCATCATGCGAACCTTCCACATTCCAAAATTGATGTGCCCATCAAACTGCTGAATATCGAATTTTTTAGTCGTCATTTTTTAATACACAAATTCCCAGAACGCTCTAAGCGCTCTGATACTAGTTTGTTATAAAATAGGAGCGGAAATGAATTGGAATATTGAATAAATGTGGTTCAGCTTATAGCTTACTCCACATACAAAATGACTATATTCAATGATAATGTTATTTGACAACAACTCAAACCCCAAATACACCCAAAATACAACACCGTATTTTCTCACCGGTGTATATACTAAATTCTCTAGAATAACAAAGAGAATACAAAAGGGAACAAAGGGAGTTGTTGTTACTAATGCTAATTGTTACTATTGCTGTTGTTATTGCTGTTACAAAAATGAAAATGGAGATGCGTATTTATAAGCAGAAGGAATGGGAAAAAATAGGAAAAACAAGATGAGAAAATTTCTCTTCCTCAACGGAACAAATTGGCTAGGAGAGAAACTAGGAAGCACATTTCTCTCCTTCACATCCATAGGGGGCCAGGAGGAAAAAACGAAAGAGAAGTTTTCTCACATACATTTTAAGCCATATAATATCAAGTACAATCACCACCATTTATTATTTATTTTTAAAACTTTTTAACATATTGAACGGTTGAGAACTGAGATGAGTCCGGACCACCATGATCCAGGACCAACTAATAATTTTCCCCGCAAAGACACATTACAGAGCTACAATTAGAGTTCTGCAGTACTTGAAATCATGTCTTGCACATGGACTATTCTTTGCCTCCTTTTTTTTTTGGTGAATATTCTTTGCCTCCTTAGCTTATTACACATATCAAAGTTTTATTAGTAATTAAAAAGCTTATTCATGAAAGAGAATGTCCAAAAGTAATTTTCACTTAAGAAATAAGGTATGTTCAATACATTAAAAATTGATTGAGAATTTATACATCCTCTTAATCAATTTTTATGTGACTCTGTCAATTTTTTAACCATTAGATCACTTTATATCCTTTCAAATTTGAATCATTAAAAACATTGGATGATTAAAATATGAGAATAATGTATCTCCTGATACAAGGAGAGAAGTTATCTTCTTAATCCAATAATATGATGACATCTGTCTATTTTTTTTTTAACTTTTCTGGTTTTTTTTTGTTGTTGTCCTCCTCTTTCTTCTTCAAACCACATACCCTTCAAATAGTTCTTGTCTTCCTCTTATACCAGATCTCGTCACTGTCTTCCGCCATGTTTATCACTGCCACGGAGCTATCGTGGTGGTTGACACAATATTGCACAAGACAACAAGATATTACACCAGATTCAAAGATGTCACGAAACCGCCGGTGCCGTGTCCAGGAGGTAACGTGGCGGTGATGGACTAGGAAGGAGTGACCATGAGACCACCAACACTGTGTCCACCATCATCTCCCTCAAGTCTTGTCACTCGTGGCCTTTCCCCCTCCTCACCACTCTATTCCAAAATCACCGCCGAGACACCATCACCTCCTCTGCTCGCGCCACCGCGAATATGCACCGGTGGTCATATTCCAGGTTCTAAGCAAGGCTGATAAACTCGTTGAGGATGCTACCTCTTAGTCCCTTCATCACCCCGATTGGTCTTTCAGTCTTCATCTATGTGACCTTATCAACGCTAAAAAACTTATTAACACTGCTGAATTGGTATATATGCAATAAAGAAAAGGGGTCGGGTCATGATGAAGAGTCCAAAAGTTCAATATCTGGCTTTGGTTTTGCTAGAAACATTGGTTAAGAATTGTGACAAGGCTTTCTTTAAGGTAGCAGAGGAATATGCAACGGTGGTCATATTGTGACGGGATCTGGTCTTAGACTGAAATAAGGACCGTTCAAAGGGTGGGTGAATGGGTCTGTGTTTTGAAGAAGAAAGAGGAGGGAAAAAAATACTTAGTTAAAAAAGTAAAAAGTTTAAAAAGAAAAGGACAGATGTCACCATATTAGTGGATTAAGAAGATAACTTATCTCCTTACATTATTCTCTTAAAATATATGACTTAGAAAAAACCGAATTGAAGGGTGTTAGATGATTCAAATTAGCATACTTTTCTTAGAAAAACAAAATAGTAGAATTAATTTTTCAATACATATTTTTCGTTAACTACTACTATTCAAATTTATGTATTATACGCCAATACTACTGTATACTATCGCTAATTTCTTAACTACTACTCTTCAAATTTACATATTATACGGAATAAGAAATTTGATTGCATTCCTTAACTACTAGTATTCAAATTTATATATTATACGCCAATACTACTACATACTATTCAAATTTATATATTATACGCCAATACTACTACATACTATTCAAATTTATATATTATACGCCAATTTGTAAGCTTTTTTTTTTTTAAAGCTTATATATCATTATATGTCAAAGTTATACATAAAAAACTTATTCGTGAAAGAGAATGTCAAAAAGTAATAGAAAAAATATTTTTGACTTGATAAATAATATATTCAATACATAAAAAATTGATAGAGGATTTGGACATCCTCTAACTCAGTTTTAATGTGATTCTTTATCTTTTAACCATTAGATCACTTTATATCCTTCTAAATTTGAATCACTGAGAGCATTTTTGTTTTTGTTTAAGATTGTAGTTTTGGCTTTTTTTTAATATAAAATAATCATAATTTAACGTGTTTGTTTGTCAATGCAGATTATAATATTAGATTATATTCTTGGAAAAATAATCAAAATCTCAAAGATCCCTTATAGTAGTTGGAGATTATTTTTTGTAAGATTATTTTTTTTAGACCCATGCAATTTTTCTATTCTACCCTTACACTCCTACACGTTAACTACCTCATTATCACTCCATACCTTTTTTGATAATTTACTCAATAAAAAAATTATTTTCTTTACACTATCCAAACAAAACAGATCAGTATAAATCCATTTTTTAGTTAAGATACCCAAACATAAACAGATTATAGTAAGATTATAATCACAAAAAATAATCATAATTTCATTTTACCAACTATGCCAAACACAAAGTATTCAATGATTAAAATTTGTGACTTAGAAAAATACCAAATTGGAGGGTGTTTGATGGTTCAAATTAGCATACTTCTCTTAGACAAACAAAATAGTAGAATTGATTTTTCAAAACATATTTTTCGTCATTTTTCTTGATTGCATTCCTTAACTACTATTCAATTTTTTTTGTTATATGGTAAATAGTATGCATTTAGTAGTGTATAAATACATGAATTCAATAACAAATGTTTGCAAAAACCATTTTCTCTCATTGTCTCAATCTTCTCAAGCATGATGGAG
This sequence comes from Crotalaria pallida, assembly GCA_037953625.1. Classification (NCBI taxonomy): domain Eukaryota; kingdom Viridiplantae; phylum Streptophyta; class Magnoliopsida; order Fabales; family Fabaceae; genus Crotalaria; species Crotalaria pallida. The sequence goes on from CM075655.1 coordinate 112,529,672, forward strand.
AGATTTTATTTCCTCCTTTTAACTCTAGCATTCATGTTGTCTACTTTACAAGCAGCTTCAGTTTCACCCTTTGACAATTTTCTCAATTGTCTTTCATCCCAATCCAAATCTCCAAACTCTATCTCAGACGTTGTTTACACACAAACCAACTCTTCATTCTCATCCATCTTGAATATGCATGTTCTTAACAAAAGATTCAAAACCGTAGCCACACCAAAACCACTGGCCATTGTAGCTGCTCAAAATGAAGAACATGTCCAAGTAACAGTTACATGCGCCGCAGCAAGTGGTGGTATTCAGCTTAGAATCAGAAGTGGTGGCCATGACTATGAAGGACTTTCGTATGTTTCTGATGTTCCATTTGTTGTCCTTGATATGTTCCCTCAAAATTCTATTGATGTGGATATAAAATCTGCCACTGCATGGGTTCAGGCTGGTGCAACACTTGGCCAACTTTACTATAATATTTATAAGAATAGCAAAGTTCATGCATTCCCTGGTGGTGTGTGTTTCTCTGTAGGGACTGGTGGACACTTTTCTGGTGGCGGATATGGAAATTTGATGAGGAAATATGGTCTTTCTGTTGATAATATCATTGATGCAAAAATTGTTGATGTCAATGGTAAAATCCTTGATAGAAAAGCAATGGGAGAAGATTTATTTTGGGCCATAAGAGGAGGTGGTGGGGCCAGTTTTGGTGTCATTCTTTCTTGGAAGATCAAATTGGTTTCTGTGCCTCCTCAAGTGACTGTTTTCAGAGTCAATAAAACTGTGGAACAAGGTGCAACTGATGTTGTTTTCAGATGGCAACAAGTTGCACCAAAACTAGATAATAATCTTTTCATAAGAGCACAACTTTCAGCGGTAAATGGAACTCAAAAGGGTAAAAAGACCGTGCAAGTTGATTTCATAGGTCAATTCTTGGGACCAGCTAATCAGCTTCTACCTTTGGTGAGTAGGAGTTTCCCTGAACTTGGTTTGAAAAAAAGTGATTGCATTGAAATGCCTTGGGTTAATAGTACTCTTTTTTGGTATGATTTTCCAATTGGTACTCCACTTGAAACTTTAGTAAATATTTCTAAAGATCCTGCTCAGTCTTATTTCAAAACCAAGTCAGATTATGTGAAAACCATCATTCCAAAAGCTGGTTTACAAGCCCTATGGGATAAGTTGATTGAAGAGGAAAAAATGATATTGCAATTTAATCCTTATGGGGGAAAGATGGCACAAATTCCATCATCAGATACCCCTTTTCCTCACAGAGCAGGGAACTTGTTCAAAATTCAATATTCCTTATCTTGGAATGAAAGTGGAGATGAGGCTACTAATCGTTATGTGAACTATTCAAGGTCATTATATGACTTAATGACACCCTATGTTTCAAAGTCACCTAGGCAGGCATTCCTCCCCTACAGGGATATTGATATCGGTGCCAACCGTCCAAGTAATTCAACGAACAAGGACATAGCTCAAACTTATGGTATCAAATATTTCAAAGATAATTTTGATAGATTGATGAAGGTTAAAACCAGTGTTGATCCTGGCAATTTCCTTCGATTTGAACAGAGTATACCAACTAATAAGTATTAGTTGGAATATGGATGTGTGGTGTAATTTTTCTTTATTTGGGAAAATAAATGTGGTTTACTTATTAAATAATGAATAATGAATATCACATTCCTAAGATATGCTTAAGTTTGTTTTCTGAATTATCACCCCGCTCTACTGGTAAAACATAAACTTTTTGGATGAAAAATGTATAAACATCCGGAAAACTTTTTTTTTTTCCCCACAAATAGGTACCATAAACTATTTTTTTAATGGGTTTGCGAGCTGAGGTTAAAAAGTTAAAAATTGTAAAGATATATATAAAAAATAAGTTCACTGTCACTTGAATCATTAAATATTTAGTTTCCTATAAAAATGCACTTCTTTTAATTTCTTAAGGCTGAGCTTAAATTTTTTTTTCTTTCAATTTCTTGGCAATTGATCCTTAAACTTTAATTATTAGTGAAACCGATCCTTATATATGTTAAATTACTATTGTGCATTTGTGCTAGTTAATTGTTTGATGAGAGTGTACTTGACTAAGAAAACAACAACGGATGCAAAACCACATCATTCTTCAAAAGCTTAACAGTAACAAGTTTTAAAGACTCTTTCCTCCCTCGTTCTTTAATCAACATATCAACGTATATTAAAATAGGTGAAGTTGAGGGGTATTTTTTACTTTCTCTCCATGATAGTTTTTCCCTCCAAATTTGTTTCTAATCCTAGCCATCCATTGCAAATAAATCACATCCGTTCATATCCCTCCTAAATTTCATTCTAATCCTAGTCATTCATTGCAAGTAAATCACATCCGTTCATATATTTTTAATCCTTTCATTTTATGACAGCTTACAATTGAAACAGTTAGTATTTTTCATTATTTCCTTTCAATGTGCGATGCAACAAATGCTATTCTGACCGCTTACAATTGATAGTCATGAAAAGCTTGAAAAGTGACAAGGTTACATTAAGCATATGAACAGTTAGTAATTTTTTTTTATTGGTAGAAAGCCTTCCTTTCAATTAGTATTTTTTCCATTTTTTTTTTTTTGATATTTTTAAGTGTTTGAATTTTGCTCAAACATTTCTTAATACAGAGACTTGAGACTTGATGGTGTACAAAAGAAGATCAAAGAATGTGAAGAAGTAAGTGAAATTCTTTTCAATATTGCGTTGGTCTTTAACGCAATATTTCTTCTCAATATTTATTTTTTTATAATATGTTGATCATGAAAGCCTTTCTTTCAATTTATCATTTAAATTTTTGTTTAAACATATTACCTTGATGATTTCAATGAAATTCACTTCTTTGGTGACCAAACTTACAAGGTAGTCCATCAGATTATTATGCAAATTTTTTATTTTATCAAAGCTACTATGTGCACCATTGTACATTTCTTGCCCCTCTAGGCCTCTACAATCTGCATATATATATATATATATATATATATATATATATAAATGCTTGGTCATTTTGTTTTTTATTTAAAGCTTATTTGTTACCGGCCTTTCGTCTTTCAATAGGATTTTTTTTTTGGTATCAAAATGCCACTTGCAAAAAAAAAAAAACGTATAAAGAAAGAAACCTTGGTTGTTTGAGCATATGAACAGTTAGTATTTTTTTTTTATTTTTTCAATTGGTGGAAAGCCTTCATTTCAAATGAAATTATTTCCTTATTAAGTATATTTTATTTCCTTATTTATCATAAACATTAAGCATATGAACAATTAGTATTATTTTTTTTTAATTGGTAGCTAGAAAGCTTTTTCATTTTTTTTTGGTATTTTTAAGTGTTTGAATTTTGCTCAAACATTTCTTAATACAGGGACTTAAGACTTGATGGTGCACAAAAGAAGATCAAAGAATGTGAAGAAGTAAGTTAAATTCTTTTCAATATTGCGTTGATCTTTAACACAATATTTCTTCTCAATATTTATTTTTTTATAATATGTTGATCATGAAAGCCTTCCTTCCAATTTATCATTTAAATTTTTGATTAAACATATTATCTTGATGATTTCAACTATTATTATTATTTTTTTTTTGGGTATCAAAATGCTTCAAGTTGCCTCACAAAAGTTGTTGTAAGTTGTAACATGCAAGTTGTTGACATTTTTACCCAATTCTGGATGCTGACACGAATCCTCTTTCTTGCTTTAAATTATTCCTTTAATGCCCAAATAACTATAAACGTGTGTGTATAATAATATTTCTTTTCAATATTGTGTTGATCTTTAACACAATATTTCTTCTCAATATTTCTTTTTTTATAATATGTTGATCATGAAAGCTTTCCATTCAATTTATTCAATCACATGTAAATAAAATTAATGTTTAATGTTTGAACAAATGGAAAGCCCTTCAAAAAAATGGGAAGGATAACAAAATTTAAGACCCGTGCATCGCACGGGCAATTTTCCTAGTTTAAGAAATGAGCAGAGACAATAAATAGATAAATGATTTACCACTACAGAAATTATGACATTATGCAATATTATTATTGTTCAACAAAGAAAATTTTAATTAATGCATAAACACAACATTCTTATTTTTATTCAAGTCATTAAAATTAAGTATATTGGTAAGTGTAATTATTATTTTAATAGGCAAAGAAAGTTCAAAGTACAAAAATAGGAACTTTTACTCTTGAGCAATTTCTTCATTTGTGGTTCACTTTTTTTCTTAACATATGCAATAGAGACCTAACAACTTTTATAATTAAATATAAATAGTTAACCTTAACTCTCGGGCACAATAATAAGAACCTTAACTCTCGGGCAACTTTTTCATTTCTGGTTTTACTTGTTTTCTTGACCTTTGCAATGGATACCCTAACAACTTGTATATAAAAAAATATAAATAGTAAATACAGTTTAAATTATGTTACTACCTCCGTCCCCAAATATAAGATCCTTTAAACACTGTTGTTTTGTCCTTATTTATTTATAAGACAATCAATTAATTTTTTTTCACAAACAATCTTATTTATCTAACAATTTTTAGATTGTTAATACTAATATTAATAAGAGTAATTTTGAAAATACATATTAAAAGTTCACATTTCCAATATAATTAACTAAATTAATCAACTTTGTTAAAGGGCATGAAACCTCCGAAAGGGGTCATATATATATAGAAACGGAGGAGTATTAACTTACTACTGTATCTGTCTCTAAATGTATATAAGCACTAGTTACTGCTTTAGTCTTGGTTTTTTAATTAATCCCCATTGAAGCACTCTTATATTAATGTTAATGTTATTGACACACATATTAATGTTTATGTTATTGACATCGGTTCAAATCGTTTGCATGAAGCGTACCTATTCGGTTGCATACAGACTTCATTTTCATCATTGATTTATTTATTGCATAACATTAAAAAATTCGTTTTTATTAAAAGTGTATATTTCTTTAAAATGGTTTTGTTATTATTGACGGAAAGTTAGTATTAATAAAGTTTATAATTATCAAGAAAAAAAGTTTATATTTTATTTTTAGTTAAAAAATTTACATATGAAGGTATTTAATTAGTTTCAGTTACTACTCCCTCCGTTTCATTTTATTTGTCCTTTTACGAATTTATTTCCAGTTCATATTTTTTGTCCTTTTACACGATGCATAAACATACTATTTTTCTTTTTAATTTTAACCCTTCATTCAATCATTTGTCTTAATTGTACCATCACTCCTCATTAATTGTACTTTTCTCATCAACATTTTGTTAATCTGTGTACCAAGACTTAAAAGGCCAAACAAAATGAAACAAAAGAAGTACTATCCAAATATTTTTACGTAATTATATTCAAACATTTTTTTTTGTTTAAACAATAAATAAATATGGTTAAACACTAAATAAATATTCTAAGAAATTTGAGAGGTCGTGGAATGGAAAACAAGGTTAGTTTTTTGACTTAAGGTAACACAGTATTTTTTTCCGTTTCCTGTTTTAGCTTAGATGTCCTTTAATAAGTAAAACTGGTGCTAGGAGGTGATGAAACCGACACCATGGGTGTCCCTTTGACTTTGGGCACCATGCTATAAGGCTCCACAATTAGAGTGTGCACAAGGGCTATTCTTTGCCTCATTATGTAATATGTACATTTAAATTTTATGGTTTTCCTGACAGCGATTGGGCATGTTGCTTAGATTCTTGCAAGTCAATTACAGACTATTGGGTTTTTCTATGATATTCCTTAATCTCTTGAAAATCCAATAAGCAGAATAATGTTCCCTGTTCTTCCTCAAAAGCTGAATATTGTGCTCTTGTAGTTTGTTTATCTTGATGGCTCAATTTTGTTTCGGGATTTGCAAATTCATTCCTGTTCTGTTGTAGAATGTCTGGTACTTGAGCTAATCGGTCAAGTGTCCAGTGTTCTACTGTTTACTTTCAGACTGCAGATAGGCACCCTGATTTCCAAGATACCAGCTCTATTGTCGTTTTCGGTGATTTTGGGGGGTGGTGTGTGTGTTTTTGTGAGATTGAAGGATGCATACCTGGTTATCCTCCACTCTCCTATATAAGCTGGTAACCTTACCGTTGAGTTTCCCTCCTCATCAATGGGTACGGCTGCATAACTGCTAACGGCAGGTAATAATAGCTAGAATTAAGTGGATATTATGGAGGAGTTGTTGCTCACCATCTGCATAGGAATCCAAGACATTCAGATTAGATGGCCTTGTCGGAAGAGTAACCGTTTAACCGGTTTTACGAGGTAAGGAATCCTAAGTTGGTCAGCAAGAAATCCTCTTCTTTGTCAATCTGGAGGAGGAACGGATTTGGGCCACTAACGGGCCTTTCTCCTTTGAAGAACTAACTTTAATACGAATATGGGCCAGCATAAGCCCTGCAAATCCGGTAATAAGGTTTCTTGATATTCAAACCCCTTAAAGGGACTTAGATAGCCGATAAACCGGTTTAGTGAAGTATTTTCCTAAATCCGGTCCATAACAGTTGCCCCCCAGACCATGGTTTATAATTATGAACCTTGGTTTTATTGTTGTAGTCGTTTCAAAGTTTTCATCCATAAAGCTAAAATACTGCCCTAACCAACCGGTAAGCCGATTAGGTGGTCTAACGGACTGGACGCTCCATATCTTGAGTTGTCATAATAAGGTAAACCGGTAAACCGATTAACCGGTGTTCCAATCTTCATGACCCTTAAAGACATCATTATGAACTACCTCTCTTGCATAAATTAAACCGGTAATCCGGTTTGATAATGAGATTGAATCTTTGTTTAGATCATCTTGTGATCCGGTAATCCGGACTTAAGAAGGTCTTGATAGACCTCTTCTTTTAGATTGTGCTATCAAGCTAAAAAGAAGTCATCCTGGCACACCGGTTATCCGGTTTACCGGTTTACTATGGTTTGAAACATTTAAACATCAGTCTAACCGTTAACCGGTTTAACAAACGAACTTGAAAAACTTCTCTATTAAAGCTTCAACTTTACACGTTCCCCCAAAAGCCACATGATGACTTCCCTAGGACCCTTCTTCTTGACTGTTGTGCCATGTGATGTTCCCCAGGCACAAGTTTTTGAATTTCGAATCTCCAATGTCATTCCTTTGGCTCCAAAAATTTTGAAGGTTTCTATGCTGCTATTTCGGCTGGAGGTGACTAAAAACCGACAATCCGGTTTTCACGCGTCATGAAACCGGATTATCCACACATTCAACCTGAACAACCGATTTGCAAGGGACTCACTGAATCCTCTTTTATACATCATGAAGTCGGTTTGTACCTCATTTAAACCGAATTACCGATTTCAGAGAAGGACTTCAAATCCTGCCTTCATCATTCGGTTAACCGGTTATCGAAGCAAAGTGACTGCTTACCTAGGTTCAGCATCATAACTCTTGTCAAATCAATCCTCTTCATGCGCACAGCTTCCCACGAGTCAAAGTGATTTGACCGAGATACTTCACTTAGTCTGTTGTGCCTAAGTGGTTATTTCCAAGGGCATCTTTCTCTTGACTGTCGTGCCTACCCACCTCCTAGGTGTTTTGGAATTCGAAATTCGTACTCTTCCTAGGCATAATTTGAAATCCGAATCTCATATACTCATTTGCCATGCAGTATTCGAATTTTACCATCATCAATGAGAAGTCTTTCCACTGATCAGGACCTTGGCAATAAATGGCCATTAATTAATGTTACCTTTCAACTTCTTAGACTGACATAAAGCATCTCTTATCATTAATAGGAAATCTTTTCACTGACCATTTCCATTTATCAAGGAACTTGAAGAGATTCCTTTGATCAACTCTCATGAATTCTGACTTAATACTTGTAGTCTTTCCCTTGGCCTATTGGAATTCGAGTTCAACTATAAATAAGGGGGTTTGTTTCATCTCAAACTCATACCTTCTTCACCTGAGAACTTAGAAAACCAAGAGCAACAAGAGAAATCTAATAGTAACAAGAGAATTTGTTCAGCTCCTCCAAAAATCGTGTTTTGCTTTTCTTCTCCTGGAAATTCGTGTGACTTCTTTCCTCTACTAATCTTCTTAGTTCCAGCTTCTCCTATACCTTCAGGTAATTCCTTGCTTTTTTCTAATGGATAATCTTCCTCTTTCTGTCATTTATCCTACTGAAAGCCCTTCCTCTTCTTCTTCTTCAAACAATACAACAACTAATAATATACCTCCTATTAATTCTTATTCTCATTTAGGAAGTTCTTCCATTAGTTCTTCTGAAAAATTTATGCTAGACGAACTAGCTAGACAATTTGTAATAAAAAACTATTTTGTTGAAGTCGTTAGCAAACCAACTCCTCCTCCTAATGTTTCATATCTTTCTCAGGAATCACAAATGGGAAACAAGAGATCAGAAACCAATCCAGAGGAATTCGCCATACCGGACGATGTTTCTGGTTATGAGAGGATAGACTTAGATGCTTTAGGTAGACCTTCTAAACTTGTAGATTTGGCCAAACTTCGTTCTTACCACCTCCACGCCAATTTGGTAAGGCCCGGTTTTACTCCCAACTTTTATGCTGTGGAAGCTCCTAATAACCAAGACCGGATATGTACAGTAGGTGATACTGATGAAAATTTTTTCTTTATGTATTGTGTTTTGTTTGACGTATGTGGCGTAAGAATCCCTTTCACCGATTTTGAAAACCAAGTTCTTACTCATTTAGAGATTGCACCTTCTCAACTTCACCCGAACGGTTGGTGCTATCTTAGAGCCTTTCAGCTTTTCTGCAACCATTTTAACCTTCAATGCACAATTCCTGTCTTTTTTTATATTTTTGGCCCCTTCCAATCCAGCAAAGTGAAGGGAAAATGGGCTTGGGCCACACTTAAATCCCGTAATGGAAGAAGGGTGGTTGAATCTTATTCTGAGACGTGGAAGAATTTTAAAGACACATATTTTGAAATAACTGGAGCACAGGACGTTTGGCCCTTCATGTTTGATCACGGGGGAAATCCTTATTTCCCTCTCTTCTGGTCACCTCGTAATTCTCTTATTGCAGCTAAGCTATTTGCAACTCCTGAAAACCGGTTAACCGATTTAGAGAGGTCCACTGTTTCCTTCCTTATTTCCTTCTGTGATCGCTTTGGGCACATAAGCACAAAGTCTATTGTGGACTCTTCCCCTGACAGTTTACAAACAACTTTTGGTAGGATTTTTTGCTTTATTAATTTGAAGTATTTTGTACTGCGTTTTTTCCTCTCTTCTCATTTCGGACACGATTTTTATGCAGCTGAAATGGCTTCTCCCTCCGATTTGGCAGCGCTTGCAGCCGCTCTTGGAAATGCTCCTCGCAATCTGCGTCCCCGAGTCAGCAAATCTACTGTTCCACGACCTCCTTCTTCATCAGCAGCTGTGGAGGTTACGGGGACTGGTCCTGCTGGTACTCCCAAACGAAGGAGAAACGACAGTCCTTCTCATCCGGAAGCCGGTAGTTCGGCTAATCCACAGGGTGGAGGCTCTTCTCTTTGGCCTGATGATTTATCCGAGAGCTTTGATCGGATGCTTCTCACTGATTCCACTTCCCAACAATTAGGCAATATGAGCAGAAGGGAATTTGTTGCTCTGCTGAAATCCCTAAAAAGGGAACAAGTTAAGGCTGCCTCAACTATCCAATTTCTTGTCGAAAACGCTGAAAAGGTCCTGTTCGTTGGACAAGATGCTGTAGACCTAGCTGATCATGTTAAAAGAGAAGCAGAATTGGTTCAGCAACTTGCTTCAGAGACTGCCAAATTTAACAAGGCCAAACAGGAGTTGTCCTAAGCTGAGGAGGAATATACTAGGAAGTTGAACTCCAAGATTACTGAAATGAATGAAGCCCATAACGCTGCTCTCACCACTTTGAGGGATGCATTGAGGGACATGGAGTCGGAAAGGGACATGTACAAGGGGAAGTGGATAGATTCAGTTCAATCTTCCTTCATGAATGTTGTCGAACAAGCTAACTATCTGAATCCTACTTTTTCAGCCAAAGGGATGCATTACCTTCATCGTGTTGAAGATGGGGTGCTATATAGCTATCTTCCTGATGGAAGTAGGGTGCCTGTGGATTTAGCTGACCCTGGTTGTCCCGATTTCTTAGCAACCGGAGGAGAAGAGGCCGATGATGATGACGAGGCCACTCCATAGGGGCTCGTTTGCTGATTTATTACTGCTTTATCTGTTTTATGCTTTTTAACTTATTGTCTTTGATTACCTTTTTCCTTTGTTTCCAGCAAGTCTAGTTGTAATCTGCTTTTATTAATGAAAAGTTTGCTTTTGTTCTCTAATGTCTTGTTTTCAAATTATATCCATACTTAGTAGACTTTAAGAACTTTCTATTCTAGCCAGCGAATGAAATTCTCTTAACCTTATCAGACTCTTATAGAATCCGAAAGTAGTCTTACTATCAGTACATGGGTGGTGCCTAATATTTTTAAAACATCTTCTAACCCATTTCACTTCTTGTAAGGTGGCTAGCCATACAAGTGGTGTACTCTAAGTTGGATCTTTATACGATTGAAAAACCGGTAAACCGGTTTAGGAATTATAGGATTTTTGGTTTGTGGTATAATTAAACCATGAAACCCATCATTCTGTTAGATAACCCGATTTGTGATGCGAAGTAAATGAAGCAGTCTGTGGAAGTGATTAATCCATAAAACCGGATATTCATAGTTATCAGCTGATAAACCGATTTGTTAATGTAAAGAAATTGAATCGGTTTGTGGATGTAATCAAATCATGTAACTGGATGGTCGAACTAATAAACCAATTTGCAGCTTAATGAACTGTTGAATCCATTCATGGATGTTAAATTGAATTATGATCGTAGAAAATACTATCAAATCATAAAACCGAATTGATGTGTTATATGAGTAGTTAACCCATTTCATGGTTTGTAGAAAGGTCATAATGCACTTCCAAACTGAAAATCCGGTTTAGTGTGCTTGAATAATTGAAAATCGAAAGATAGAGTAATTATTACAAACTGAAATTTTTGATTTAATGCAAAGAAAAACTTGTACAGGAGAAAGACTTCACTCTGCTAATAACAATGGCACAATGGCCTTATTGAAAAAGAAATGACTTAATAAGCCTTATTCAAAGAAACATGTCCTAAAAGTCGCTTTCTCCACTCTAGGGGATTTTTAACTGTAATAAATTCGGAGTTTTGCCGCATTCCACGGGTTCTTGATCTTGTTTCCAGTTGTTGTTTCCAGAAAGTAAGCTCCATTATCTGTCTTTGCGCGGATCCGATACGGACCTTCCCAATTGGCAGCTAACTTCCCATGTGTTGGCTCTTTTCCATGCACATCTGACCTTCTTAGGACCAGGTCCCCTTCTTTGAACGAACGGCGGATAACCTTCAAGTTGTACTGCTTGGCTGATTGTTGCTGGATTGTTGCCATACGAATAATGGCCATCTCCCTGGATTCCTGCAAAAGATCAAGATTCTCCCTCAGAAGTTTTACATTTGTGTCAGGGTCAAAGTATCTTGACCTCAAGTTGGTAGATCCTACTTCTAACGGGATCATAGCTTCACTTCCATAGGTTAATTTAAAAGGAGTTTCTCCAGTAGCAGAGTGAGGGGTGGTTCTGTATGACCACAGCATGGACTCTATGATTTCCACCCACTTGCCTTTACTGTCTTCTAGCTTCCTTTTTAAACCTCTTAAGATGCACCTATTTGCCGCCTCTGCCTGTCCATTGGTCTGTGGATGTTCCACAGAGGATAATCTTTGTTTGATTCCCAACTCACGGAGGAAATTTTGAAAGGCTTCGCTGATAAACTGGCAGCCGTTATCAGTGACAATTACTTTAGGAATGCCAAAACGTGGAATTATCTGATTGCTCAGGAATTTCTGGATTTGGGTTGAAGTGGTGGTGGCCACTGCCTTGGCTTCGATCCACTTGGTAAAATAATCTACTACTACAATTAGGTGCGTCACTTGACCGGCAGCTTGTGGAAAAGGGCCTAATAGGTCCATTCCCCATTGATAAAACGGCCATGGAGCAGCAATCGAGTGTAACTCCTCCGGAGGGGCCAAGTGGACATCTGCATGCTTTTGACACTTGTCACATTTTTTGACGTGATTCATGGAATCCAGCTGTATCGTTGGCCAGTAAAATCCGGCTCTTAAGATTTTTCTTGCCAAACTCCTTCCCCCTAGGTGATGGCTGCATCTTCCTTCATGTATTTCCTTCATGGCTGCTTCTGCCTCTTTGCTGGACAAGCATCGGAGTAGGGGCGAGGAAAACCCTCTTCTGTACAACAATCCATCCTGAATGATAAAGTGAGGGGCCATTCTCCGTACCTTTCTGGATGCCTCTTCTTCTGCTGGAAGCGTGCCATGGAGCAAATATGCCAAAATAGGGGAGGCCCACGAATCTTCATCTTCCACGGCTAGTGTCACACTAGGGTGGAATATAGTTTGTTGCACCACTGATCTGTAATTCCCCGGTTTTTTGGTACTTGCCAATTTCGATAAGATGTCAGCACGAGAATTCTGTTCCCTTGGAATGTGTTCAAAATCTGCTTCCTCAAACGTTTCTGCCATTTGTTTGCATTTCATGAGGTATTGCTGCAGCAGAGGCTCTTTTGCTTGAAAATTTCCTTTTATTTGGGAAATCACCAGTTGAGAGTCACTGTACAGGAGAATAGAGCGGGCTCCTAGATCTTTGGCCATAGTCATGCCAGCAAGGCATGCCTCATACTCGGCTTGGTTATTAGACGTTTGAAAATCAAATCTAAGAGAGTATTCAATGGAAATACCTTGAGCATTCTCCAGAATGATTCCAGCTCCTCCTCCAGAGGGGTTAGAAGATCCGTCCACAAAGAGAGTCCAGCTTTTAGGGTCTGCTTTCGGTGTCAACTCTGCTACGAAATCTGCCAGTACTTGCGACTTTATTGCTGTCCTCGCTTCATAGTTGATCCCATATTCAGAAAGTTCCACTGACCAAGCGATCATGCGACCTGCCAAATCAGGCTTTTGTAGTATTTGCCGGATGGGTTGATCAGTTCGTACTACCATCGGGTGACACTGGAAATACTGCCTTAGACGTCTAGCAGTGACGACTAATGCGAACACCATCTTCTCCACCTTCTGATATCTCTTTTCAGCTTCCTGTAATAATTTGCTTACGAAATATACAGGTTTTTGTCCTTCTTCTGTTTCCCTGACCATCACAGCACTTACAGCCTCATCATTAACAGATAAATATAAATACAGTGTTTCACCTGATTCGGGTTTACTGAGGATTGGAGGGTTTGAAAGGTAATGCTTGAGCTCCTGGAAAGCAGCCTCACATTCTCCAGACCACTTAAACTCCTTATCATTCTTTAGTAACTTGAACAGGGGAAGCGACTTGTAAGCTGATTTGGACAGGAACCTTGTTAATGCAGCAATACGACCTGTAAGCTGTTGAACTTCTTTGACTGAACTTGGGCTCCTCATACGAGTGATTGCCTCGCATTTCTCTGGGTTAGCCTCTATCCCTCTGTTGGTGAGCATAAAACCTAAAAACTTTCCTGCCGTGACACCAAATGCACGCTTTAGTGGATTAAGCCGCATATTGTGCTTACGTACCTTGGCCAGGACCGCTTCTAGATCTTGTTTGTGGTTCTCCTGTATCATGGACTTGACAATCATGTCATCCACGTAAACCTCCAAAGTAGGACCTATCAGTCCAGCAAAAACTTTGTCCATCATTCTTTGGTAAGTGGCACCTGCATTTTTCAAACCGAAGGGCATTACAGTATAGCAATAGGCTGCCCTATCGGTCATGAAAGCTGTTTTCTCCTGATCATCTTCAAACATTGGAATTTGATTATAACCAGAATAAGCGTCTAGAAAGGAGAGTAGCTGGTAACCAGCTGAGCTGTCTACAAGTTTGTCAATATTGGGAAGTGGGTAGGTATCTTTGGGGCATGCCTTGTTAAGATCTGTATAATCGACGCACATGCACCATTTTCCATTAGCTTTTTTCACCAAGACCACATTTGCCAGCCATGTAGTGTAGGGGACTTCACGAATGAACCCGGCTTGTAAAAGCTCCTCCACGCTTGAAGCGATGACTTTCTGTCGTTCAGCACCCATCTTCCTCCTGCGCTGAGCCACTGGTCTGAATGTAGGATCTATAGACAGACAGTGGCATATAAATTCCGGATCCAAACCAGGCATGTCAGCAGCTGTCCATGCAAACAGATCTCTGTTCTCCCTTAACAAAGTAACCAGCTTCTCCTTCTCTTCTTTTGGCAAATCTTTTCCTACCTGCGTCCAGTGATCTGGTGTTTCACCTATCTGAACTTTTTCCAACTCTCGTTCAGGCTTGGGACGTTCTTCTTTAATGTCTTCCCTCATGTCTAAATCTACCATCATCATACCAGAAGAGGAAACGGGGGCTTTGCCCTTCTTTATCTGCATCTGCTTCTTTGCATTTTCTTTAGTGGCCTTCAAGCTAGCAATATAGCAGGTTTTCGCCTGCATCTGATCCGCCCGTACTGTAATAACCGCACCCTTCTCTCCTGGGAACTTCATTGCCATGTGAAGAGGGGAAGCGACCGCCTGGAATGCTTTCAGGGTGAGGCGCCCTAGAATCGCGTTATACGCTGATGGGCAATCTACCACCGCAAAAGATATCTTCTCAGTCCGACATCGAGGGGGTGTTCCCAATGTCAGCCTGATGTCAATATACCCTCTTGGTCTGATGGTGTCTCCAGTGAAACCAATTAACTCTTTTTGGCATGGACGCAGATCCTGAGGCTTCAACTTCAAACGGTCAAAGAGCTCGGAAAACATGATGTCGGAAGAACTCCCTTGATCTACCATCATTCTGCAAACTTTGAACCTATCAATTATTCCTGTTATCACCAGTGGGTCATTATGATGGGGAATGACTCCCTCCAGGTCTGCTTCAGTGAACATAATGGGAGGATGGGACACTTTTTGTCTACTGGAGGAGGCGACAGCCATTGTTGCAAGTTTCAGCTGTTGCTTTTGAGACGTTATAGAATCATTTCCACCTGAAAATCCTCCTGCAATCGTAGAGATTAGTTCTAAATCTTCATTACTATTACCACTGTTACCTTCTTTTTTGTCTGGGGACTGCCTGGTATGCCTGGGAGTTCTATCTCTTTTTGCGGGTGATCGGGTTCTCCTCCGTACGGGACTCCTGGTTCTCCTCCTTATTGGACTTCTGGCTCTCCTTCCAGAGTTGCGTTCGTTAGATGATCCTCCAGGAGACCGGACATACCTTTTCAGCTTCCCCCTTCTTATCAGTGTTTCCAATGCGTCTCTAAGCTGGACACATTCCTCATCCGTATGGCCATATCCACCATGCCAACTACATCTTTTACGCTGGTTCTCCTTGGTGGGTGGTCTTCTTAGCGGGGGAGGTCTGTCCACTTCCATCAGTTCTGCATTCATAACCTCTCTAAGGATTTGAGACCTTGAGGTGTTCAAGGGCGTGTACTCATCATATCTGCTTTCTGGCTTCCTTCCCCTTGGATCTCCTCTTCCAGTCCTTTCTCCTTCGCGATTACCTTTTCCTGATCCTTTTGGAAAAAACGCCTCCTTCTTCTTTCCTGTTCCTCCAATGACATAGTTATCCTGGGCCTTTTGATATTCTTCTAAATTGATATACTTTTCTGCTCTCTCCATCACTTCATCCATGGTTCTAATTTTGTGCATGACCAAATGATCAGTAAACTCACCGGGTTTCAGGGCTCTCATCAACAAGTGAAGGGCCACAGATGCTTCAATGTCACTGATCGACAAATATTCAGAATTGAACCGTGTTAGGAAATCCCTTAGTGACTCATCTTTTCCTTGCTTAATTTGCGACAGGTGATGTTCGGATTTTGGCTGAGCCTTGCTGGTAGTGAAATGGCCCAAGAATTTTGCAGCCAAATCCTTCCAGCACCTGATAGAATTGGGCTCTAGTTTAGAGTACCACCACAATGCTGCCTTTTTCAGAGTCAAGGGAAAAGTGCGACATTTATACGCATCTTTAGCCCCCTGACAGGACATTGCTACCAAGAAACTGTCTATGTGCTCCTGAGGGTCTGAATTTCCGAAGTAAGAATCTACATTAGTTGGAGCCTTGAGATTCTCAGGCATCGGAAAGTTCATAATCTGATCGGAAAATGGATGATCTCTTTCTTCCGGTTCCTCATCCCTTATGAGGTCCTCCTCCATTTCTGGTGTGGAGAATGTCGTTCCTTTTTTCAGCTCTTTCATCAACTTATCTTGCGCATCCAAACGCTTCCGGAGGCGCGCCAATTCTGTTTCTAAGTTCATCTTTCTTTGCGAACGTCCATCCGATGATCCTCTGCTCTCATGTTCAGAATGCGGGGGGCTATCATCCTTAAAGGATTGCCTCTGCCGCGATTTTTCCTGATCAGTACGAGGGGGACTATCATGCTTGGACCGTTCTTCTTCCATTCTTCTCCTACCTTCACTCAGGTGCTCCCTTAGATCTTTCTGCTGGGTGGGAGTTTTCCCTCCATTCAATCGGTTTCTCAAATCTCCGACACTATGGTGGCTGGGTTCGATTCGTTCTCCTTGTGACCGGTTATCCATCTTGTTCACAAAAGTGGTGGGAATAGGTTTCTCGCTCTCACTGTGGTCGCCAATGTTCTGTTGTAGAATGTCTGGTACTTGAGCTAATCGGTCAAGTGTCCAGTGTTCTATTGTTTACTTTCAGACTGCAGATAGGCACCCTGATTTCCAGGATACCAGCTCTATTGTCGTTTTCGGTGATTTTGGGGGGTGGTGTGTGTGTTTTTGTGAGATTGAAGGATGTATACCTGGTTATCCTCCACTCTCCTATATAAGCTGGTAACCTTACCGTTGAGTTTCCCTCCTCATCAATGGGTACGGCTGCATAACTGCTAACGGCATGTAATAATAGCTAGAATTAAGTGGATATTATGGAGGAGTTGTTGCTCACCATCTGCATAGGAATCCAAGACATTCAGATTAGATGGCCTTGTCGGAAGAGTAACTGTTTAACCGGTTTTACGAGGTAAGGAATCCTAAGTTGGTCAGCAAGAAGTCCTCTTCTTTGTCAATCTGGAGGAGGAACGGATTTGGGCCACTAACGGGCCTTTCTCCTTTGAAGAACTAACTTTAATACGAATATGGGCCAGCATAAGCCCTGCAAATCCGGTAATCCGGTTTCTTGATATTCAAACCCCTTAAAGGGACTTAGATAGCCGATAAACCGGTTTAGTGAAGTATTTTCCTAAATCCGGTCCATAACAATTCCTCTTGTTAATCCTGCCTCATTTTATTGTGATAATTGTTCGACGATTTATTTGGTACACAACTCCATCTTTCATGAATGCACTAAGCATATCGCAATTGATTGCCACGTGAAAGAATTCAGAGTGGTCTTATTCATTCGTTGCCCGTGCCTAGCTTCTTCTTCCCAGCTAATATATGCATTCACCAAGGCTTTGCATGTTACATTATCCTTAGAGACATTGGCACTCAAGCTGGGCTTATGTTATTTTTGCTGCCCACCTTGAGAAGGCATATTAGTTAATTGTTAGGATCTCTTGACATCAATGGTAAAACTTGGTTATTTACATCTTCACATAACTTTTTATATATTATGAAATTTGTTAATCTAACCATTGAATTATATGTTATTATCAAGTAGATCAAGTCTACAAAATTTCATAGAATATAAAAATTATTTGATACTTCTCCGACTATTATATTTTAACGGATAATACGTTATTTAAAATATAAGTAAATATGCATTATTAGATTACATAAGAAGAGTAAATAATGCATATTTTCTAAAGACATCTGGGGTCCCTGTAGTTTGGACCTTTTTTGTGAGATACTCCTATGCTTTTTTTCAATGAATATACCCATGTAGTTTACTCCGGTTAGGTATTTGCCCCCAGCTTCTTTTCCGACGAGTTTTTGGGTGAGTTGGACTGCCAGAGCTCCACCTGGAGCTGACACGTGGCGGTCTCTTAAATTTTTTTTAAATTAAAAAAAATAAGGCTTAATTATGTCTGGGGTCCCTATAGTTTGGACCTCTTTTGTAAGATACCCCTATACTTTTTTTCCAATGAATATACCCCTATAGTTTACTCCGGTTAGGTATTTGCCCCCAGCTCCTTTTCCGACGAGTTTTTGGGTGAGCTGAACCGCCGGAGCTCCACCTGGAGCCAAGTGTTATACACGTGACACTATGTTGCACCAATACGGGTACGGTACCGGATATGGGTACAGTACCAAGTACGGGGTACGACATTTTCTAAAAAACTAGGGTACGGGTACGACAATATAATTCTAATTTTATAAATAAATATATATAAGCAAGGTGAAAATAAACGATTTTGACATTGAAATAACATATGAGTATCGTAAAATTATAGGTTGATGCTCAAAATAAGTCAAGATATAAGTCCGAAAAATTGATTATAACATTAAAAAATATATTATAAGGCAAAAATTACATTATTGGTAAGATACACACCTAAAATATACCTTAACATACTAGTTACAAGTATCCAGGAGTACGGTACGTGTACCAGTACCCAAGGTGTACCGGGTACGGTGACCTCGAAGAAGCTGTAGATCTAGAGCTGGAGGACTTCATGACTGAAAAGAAGAAGAACCGAACGACTGGGGGAGATGACAGCTATACCGTGGGATATGGAGTGAGAACGCCAGAGGGAGATGCTGGTTGTGAGTGAGAGAAAAAGAACGAGGGAGATAGATGGATCGAATGGAAGGAAATGGGAGGGATTATAATAAACCACGTTTTTTTTTAGTTTATTAGTTTATTCTATTGTTTTATTATTTTTTTTAATTTAAAGAAAAAATTTAAGTGACTGCCACGTGTATAACACGTGGCTCCAGGCGGCGGTTCAGCTCACCCAAAAACTCGCCGGAAAAGGAGCTGGGGGCAAATACCTAACCGGAGTAAACTATAGGTATATTTATTGAAAAAAAACATAGAAGTATCTCACAAAAGAGATCCAAACTACAGGGACCCCAGATATAATTAAGCCTTATTTTTTATTTTAAAAAAATTTAAGAGACTGCCACGTGTCAGCTCCAAGTGGAGCTCCGGCGGTCCAGCTCACCCAAAAACTCGCCGAAAAAGGAGCTGGGGGACAAATACCTAACCGGAGTAAACTACATGAGTATATTCATTAGAAAAAAAGCATAGGGATATCTTACAAAAGAGGTCCAAGTTACAGGGACCTCAGACATAAATAAGCCAAAAATATATATAGCAACTCACAAAATATGAAATTCAGCTATTTTTTTTTGCCGCTTTGTATTTTTAAAAGTGCAACCAAACTAATGTGCAAGAACTTATTATATTATCATTTATCTTTTGCATCAATATTTATTTTTGCTTTGTATTTTTAAAAGTGCAACCAAACTAATGGTAAATATGGTAAATATCAATTATCTTTTGCATCAATATTTCAGAAGAGAAAGGCAATGTTGAGGTCAAAGAAAGTATAAAGCATGTGGAACAGAATCAAACATATACTAAAGCAAATTCAAAGCTTCTCCCATTGAGGGCACCTGATTCCGGCGTATTATCATGGGCAATATGCAAAACTAAAATAACTTTTTCTAATGCATATCCAATAGCACATATTAAACATATTGAAGATACTTAAGAAGCTAAGTTTTCATGATAAAAAATGATTTACTTAATATCATTTCCAAAATCTTACGACTCTTTGATTTTTGATGTATGTTATATATTTCCCATTAAAATATTGGACGATTTAGGTGGATCGGACCAAAACAAGATCATCACACATGCATAGGGATCTAGAATCATAGAAGGTCCAAAAAAGAATATAAGAGGTCAGAACAACTAGTATGTGTACTAGTATGTGTACAGTAAAACGACCCATCTCAAAAAGTATACTGACATGTAAACTTTACAACCTTAAACTGAATAGAAATTAATTGGGTTAAGAAAACCCTTAAATAAAAATTAACAAGTCGGTGTAGTTCATATGGTCATGTACTAAGTCTTAAGCTTTGGACTTGGGAAGTCCTGAACTCCATCTCAAGCGTTATCATTTGGTGGATTTAATTATTCTTCTCCTAACCCCGTAAAAAAAACAAAAAATACTTTTCCTATAAAAAAATTATTTAATAAAAATTCAATTTTTATATCCTCGCCTTTATTGAGATCACAAAATGTTAATAAATTATTGCTTTAAATTAATTAAAACGTAAATATATTTTAATATAAATAAATACACATTCTTCACTCATTGGCTCTTCTATAATGAAAATAATTTTTTTATTTCCAATTTTTTCAACTTTTTTTTAATTTATTTAATTAGATTTTATTCCCAATTTTTTCAACTTTTTTTTTAATTATAAATACACATTTTCAACTCTTATTAATTCACCTTAAATGTTTCGGATGCAAAACCAAGCAGAAATGATTAGAATGCATTTGTTTCATTGATCGATCAACCACACACATTCAGGACACAAATTTAATTTTACCAAAATAACCTTTTATTAATTTTTATAAAATAAAACATTGTTAAATGCTGTTTGTATTAAGAATAAGGATTATACTAAGGACAAAAAAAATTCTTCAAAGAGACTTATATATAAGAATAGAAGGAGTAATTTGTATTATACTAAGGACAAAAAAATTCTTCAAAGAGACTTATATATAAGAATAGAAGGAGTAATTTGTATTAATTTTAGAGAGAATTTATTGTTTTTAGAAAGCATTTAACAATGTTTTATTTTATAAAAATTAATAAAAGGGTATTTTGGTAAAAAAAAAATCATTAATTGACATGGTCACTACTGTTTTGTTTTATAAAAATTAATAAAAGGGTATTTTGGTAAAAAAAATCATTAATTGACATGTGATGGGCACATGGTCACTTCTGTCAAGTTTTCTAATGGCTCATCAAGTTGAGGGGTATAGAGTGGAATGTGAGTATAACAATTAAGGGTGGTTTGTGTAGGTTTAAAAAGATGAGGGGTGGTTTGTGTAATATGACTAAAACTCAGGGGAAATCATTGTAATTTACTCTTTAATTTTTTATGGTTGAGAAAATAAAAAATGTAAATCACACACATGAAAAGCATTGATTAAAAATGCCAAAGTTTTTTATTTTATTTTTTTCCGTCCTATCACGAACTATGAAAGTCTACTTCACGTGATAGCCTTTAAAATAACTTAAGAAAATACCTTAAAGCAAGAAGCGAGCTCAACCAATCTAATCGAAGAACATTTAATAGAAACGAGCTTGTCAAAGCTCATATATCGATATAACCAACGAATAAATAACAACACTTAATTAAGAAGTCAAACTCTGGTAAATAACAATTCAGTTAAATGAGATAAATGTTGGATTATCTATAAGTATAAAGGATCACTGCTTAAATAAATATTTCAATTTTTATATCGTCACCTTACTTGAGATTACAAAATATTATTAAAAAATTACTTTAAATTAATTAAAAAGTAATTAGATTTTATTTTTAGTAAGAACACATTCTTCACACATTGACTCTTCACTGATAAAAATAATCATTTTTATGTGTATTTCCTTTTTTAATTTATTTAATTATATTTCAATATTTTTTATTTCCATTTTTTCAACTTTTTTTTATAAATACTCTCTCTGATCTCATTTATAAGAAAAAAAAAGACACTCCACTAATGATTTTAAATATAAGCAAAAATTAACTAACTTTTTATTCCCGATACAATCATTCCAAAAATATCCTCATAACGTGGCTGAGTCATTTAATTTTTGTTTCATTTCCAATTTAAATTTACTAAAGTAGTCTATTTTCTTTTTATGAATCTGAGAAAATTAAATACACTCAACTAACTTCTTTAATAGGTGTGAAGTTAGTTATTTTTGCTTAAAAATGAAAGGGGAGGGAGTACATACTTTCAACTCTCATTAATTCACCTTGAATACAAAATCAACCATATTAAAGATCATTTATGGAAAATCATTTAATACAAAATCAACTCTTATTAAAGATCATTTATGGAAAATTATACTCTTATTAATGCATTTATTTCAGTGATCATCCACACATTTTTAGCACAAGAATTTAACTTTTCATTTATGGAAAATCCAACTTAAAAAGTTACACTCTTCGGCTTATAATATAAGCAAATCTAACTACTTTCACATTTATTAAGAATGTTAGTTGATTGTATTTAATTTTCTCAAATTTATAAAAAAAATGGAGGTATTTTAGGAAAGTAGTATTGAGAATGAAACAAAAATTAAATGAGAAAGCAATTTTCTAGGTATATTTTAAGAAAGTAGCATTGAGAATGAAATAAAGTTTAAGAAGATTAGCTACTTTTGCTTATATTTTAAACCTTATGAAGTGTGTTTTTGTTGCTTATATTTTAAGTCGGAGGGAGTAATATTCTAATTTTGTTTTAATTAAAAAAATATCAAGGAAAATGACACTTGTGAAAGTAATGACCGAAAATATCAAAGTTTTACTTAAAAGGATTACTGCATAAAGGAAATGTCAAAAAGTATAATTGATACATATAGGGTCTGTTTGTCAAAATTAACTTATAGTTATGAGCTTGTAACTTACTCATAATTGAGAGCTGTAAGTTTGTAGCTATTTAGCTAGCTGACTATTTAAAATAATGTTGTTTGACAAAATTAGCTTTTGAAATAGTTGATTAAATGATTGAAAGGACATGTAAAATTGTATTATTTATATTATATTATCTTAATTTATTATTTATTTATTAAATAAATAGTTAATTGATTAATAAAATATAAAAATTATTAAATTATAATTATTTAAATTTGTTTCTTTTCTTTATTTATTAATTATGTAATCAATTAATTAATTATAAAATTTAAATTATTATAAATAATAATGATTAAATTAACAATTAATTAAAAAAATTAAATTGTCACCATGGTTGGCAAATATTTTTGAAAATTTTTTAAGGGTATAATTGGTATATAAATTATTGAAAACTAGTTTAGTTTCTTGAATTTCTAAAAACTAGCTTTTTCATTTATTAATTATATAATTACAAATTAAATTGTCACTGCGAATAGTTTTGAAAATTTTTTGAGGGTATAATTGGTATATGAATTATTAAAAGCTAATTTAGTTTTTTGAAAGATACTTCGAATAACTTTCTAAAAATTAGCTTTCAAAAACTACGAGCCTTTTTTTTTCAAAAAAAATTATAAGCACTTTCTAATTTTTGTTCACCGAACAAAATTAGTAACTTATTAACTAAATTTAAAAACTCCTAGCTAACTAAAAAGTTTCGAGTCAACATCTAAAATAGAGCCATATAGATGGAAAGTAGAGCTATAGATATGGAAATTGTATCAAGGTTTGACTTGAGAAATAATGTATTTAATACATGTAACAAAAATAATTAAATAATTTTTTAAACATTAATTTTTCTTCCATATTTATATAAATTACGATCGTGTTAAATAACGATAGACATGAAAAATAACAATTATTGCTTTTTTGAATTTTTAAATGAACGTAAAAATGGAAAAAAAAAACAAAAACTATATATTCTTTAAAATGGACAGAAAAATACTAATATTAATGAGATTAATGAGTTTGCGTTGATGGTGTATATTTTTTTACATTGTCGATCTATCATTCATCATTCGTTTGTATTATTTTAACTAAAAGTCAATGACCATAAACCTATGAATGATGGATAATCCAATAACAATGTAAAAAAGCTATACAGTGCACCAACTATTTTCTCAAATATTAATAGGCTTAATTATATTTATGGTCCTTTATTTTATTTTCAAGATTCACTTTGGTCCTTAATCTTTATTTTGATTTTTTTTCCCTTTATCTTTTAAAAAAAAATGAATATGGTCCTTCCATATTAATAATGTTAGTTTTACTCATAATATTCACGCTTATTACATTTCATTGATAGAATTTAACAAATATTTTTACGGCTCTATCTCGATAAAGCTCCTAATATTATCTTCGTTCAAATTTTTATCACATTGTCATTTCTATCCATATCAATCAACCATATTGCGAGCCAAATTGCTCCATCATTTGCGAAGCAGTATCAGTGTTCATATTCTTATTGGGTGGTGGCTTGGAATATTTTCAAAATTCGGCAATATTTGCCATTCTTCGATTATGGATGTGAATATTTCGATAAAACTAATAATGCTATGATAGAAGGACCAAATTGAATTTTTTTTGAAAAAAATAAAGGACCAAAATAAGTACTCCCTCCGATCCTATTTTAAGACCCTTTTGGGGTTTTTATTTTGGTCCTATTTATAAGGCCCTATTACAATTTTTAATAGCATTTAATTACTTCTTTCCACAATCATCCCTATTAAGTCAACACTTTTTAGAGTTTCAATAATAATTATAGGGGTAGTTTTGAAAAAGTATATCAAATTTTCACATTTGCAATGCTACTAACAAACTTAACCACTTTCCTTGGTGGGTGTGAAAAACCTCAAAAGGATCTTATAAAATAAGACCGGGGAAATATAAAAAAGGTTAAGGACCAAAATAAATCTCGAAAATACAATAAATGAAAAAAATATAATTAAGCCATATTAATATTAATATGAATGAAGGGAGTATATAAATACATGAATCCAATAACACATTTTTGCAAAAACCATTTCCTCTCGTTGTCTCAATCTTCTCAATCATGATGAAGACATTTTATTTTCTCCTCTCAACTCTAACCATCATGCTGTCTGTTTTACAAGCAACAGCTTCGGATCCACCCATTGACATTTTTCTCGGTTGTCTCAGTGCCTTTTCCTTTGCTCCATACCTTCTCAGAAATTTTGTTTACACACAAACCAACACTTCATTCTCGTCCATCTTGAATATGCACGCTCTTAACAAAAGATTCAAAACCGCTACCACACCAAAACCATTGGCTATTGTAACTGCTCTTAATGAAGAACATGTTCAAACAACAATTTCATGTGTCGAATCAAGTGGCCTTCAGCTCAGAATCAGAAGTGGTGGCCATGACTATGAAGGCCTTTCATATGTTTCTGATGTTCCATTTGTTGTCCTTGACATGTTCCCTCAAAATTCTGTTGACGTGGATATAAAATCTGCCACTGCATGGGTTCAGTCTGGTGCAACACTTGGCAAACTTTACTATAGCATTTATCAGAAGAGCAAAGTCCATGCATTCCCCGCTGGTGTGTGTATTTCGATAGGGGTTGGTGGACACTTTTCCGGTGGCGGATATGGAAATTTGATGAGAAAATATGGTCTTGCTGCTGATAATATCATTGATGCAAAAATTGTTACTAGCAATGGTTCAATCCTTGATAGAAAAGGTATGGGAGAAGATTTATTTTGGGCCATAAGAGGAGGTGGTGGGGCCAATTTTGGTGTCATTCTTTCTTGGAAGATCAAATTGGTTCCTGTGCCTCCTCAGGTGACTGTATTCAGAATAAAAAAAACGGTGGAACAAGGTGTAACCGATGTTGTTTACAAATTTCAACTAGTTGCACCAACACTAGATGAAGATCTTTTCATAAGAGCAGAGATTTCAGTGGTGAATGGAACTCAAAAGGGTAAAAAGACAGTGCAAGTTGATTTCATTGGTCAATTCTTGGGAACAGCCGAGAGGCTTCTACCTTTGGTAAAAAAGAATTTCCCTGAACTTGGTTTGAAAAAAAGTGATTGCATTGAAATGCCTTGGGTTAATAGTACTCTTTTCTGGTATAATCTTCCAATTGGTACTCCACTTGAAACTTTAGTAAAAATTAAAAAAAATCCTGCTAAGTTTTATTTCAAAAGCAAGTCAGATTATGTGAAAAAACCTATTCCTAAGGAAGGTTTCCAAGCCCTATGGAAAAAGTTGGTTGAAGGTGGTGAAAAAATGACAATACAATTTAATCTTTATGGGGGGAAGATGGCGAAAATTCCATCATCAGCTATCCCTTTTCCTCACAGAGCAGGGAACTTGTACAGTATTCAGTATTTATTAGCTTGGAATGAAGTTGGAGATGAGGCTATTAATCGTTATGTGAACTATACAAGGTCACTATATGACTTAATGACACCTTATGTTTCAAAGTCACCTAGGGAGACATATCTCAACCATAGGGATCTTGATATTGGTGCCAACCGTCCAAGTAATTACACAAACAAGAAAATAGCTCAAACTACTTATGGTATCAAGTATTTCAAAGATAATTTTGATAGATTGATGAAGGTTAAAACCAGTGTTGATCCTCACAATCTCTTCAGATTTGAACAAAGTATACCAACTAATAACTGAAAATGGATGTGTGGTGTATTTTGTTTTTCCGAGGAAAAGATATGTAGTTTATTATACAAATGAATAATGAATATCACATGGTTGAGAGATTTTTATGATATTCTCTTTTTAAATATTATTCATGCACTTTTTTTAGTTTTGTTTATGAAAAGTTTTCTAGCTTTGTTTTTAATCTCAAATTTCATCAATTTTAACCTTACTGCGAATCGTTTAACACTATCTATCTTATTCTATCACTGTTGTTACTATATCCAGACTCACCTAAGACAGTCGTTCCATCAAAGTAACAACATTATTGACCTTAATAATCTTCCAAAAATGATAATAGTTGTGCTCATCTCCTACTTATCTTAAGATCAATGTTATAATTTATCAATAGTTCAATTTATAATCTCAATCATCAACGTTTTAATTACTAAATTAATGATATTATAAAAATGAAGCATTAAAACAAAACTAAAAGAGGAGTATCAAATAATCATCTCAATTCTTCTTGATACATGGTTAAGTTTGTTTCGTGAATTAACATCTCACCCTAATGGAAAATCATAAAGTTTATCATAAATATTTTGGATGAAAAGTGTATAAACATCCCGTTATAATATTTGTTTAATTAATAATGAAATTGAACAAGAAAAAATGCATTGAACTCAATTCCATTAAAAAAAATATTTGCCACAAGCCCACAACTAACCTATGGAAAAGTGGTCTCCTAATTAATCTTGCAATGAACTATATCAGATTTTGGATGAGAAAACTGTACTAAATCAGCAAACCACAATAAAAAATTTCATGAGTATATAATTATTAAATTTTATATTTGATATCCATTTTCTAAATACTTATTTTAAAATATCAGAATTTGTGTTTCTTGCCAAATTACTGTCAAGTGACAATGACGATTGCAGTTGCAAGTTTGAAATTATATGTGACATTAGATATTAGTGCAGAGGGTATGAATTATTTGAAGACAATGTATTAATTGTAATGATATTTAATAAAGGGAAATATATTAATTATACTCATTATGTGTGTGTGTATATATCCTCTCTCCAACTCAAATTATAAGCAAATTTAATTACTTTTACGCTTATTAAAGAGGTTAGTTGATTGTATTTAATTTTCTCAAAATTTATAAAAAATAGAGGTATTTTAGGAAAGTAGTATTGAGAATGAAATAAAAACTAAATAAAATACTAACAATTTTCTATAGATATTTTGGGAAAGTGACATTGAGAATTAAACAAAATTTAATTAAGTTAATTAATTTTGCTTATATTTTAAATCAAGAGAAGTATGTTAATTAATATTCCAATTCTAAATATATAATAGGCAATAGCTAAGGTTAAGCTAAGCTTAATGACCCGACGAGCCTTGGCTGAATGGGCCAATATTTTTTTTGTTTTTCAACCTTGATGAAATTGTGCAGACAAAAACAGTGTCTTAAATTAGTAAAAAAAAAAATTAAAATAAACAGGGTCGGGCTGGGCTAGCCCAATTCATACCGGTTAGGTCTTGGGTTTTGCGGGTCAGGCTAAAAAGACCCGAATATATTTTTGGCTCAAATTTTGTTATGAAAAACCAAATATAATGGGAGTTTATTCAGGTCGGCCTGGACGGGACGGACCATTTTGCCGGTGTACCAATCAAAGATGTTGCTTTGAACTTTCATTTATTTATGTTATCTTTAGATGGACGTAGTAAAGTGGTTAGGTGTAGTACAAAGGAGTCAACCCTTATTTTGTGTTTCCTTTTTTGAGCGAGCGGGGTGTTTACATTGTGTGCCTTGTAGACCTTCGTGAGGGTTTACTTCCATGACATGAGTGCATGAAAGTAAAAACCATAGCTGGTGCCATGTGATTGGTGGTTTAACTTCTAAGATAACTATATAGGTTTGGATGAAAATTGTGTTATGAAAATAGTTGGACCAGTAACAATTTTGTCCCGGGCATTGTTTAGTTCTCGTGTCATTTCTCTGTTTTCTAAGAAGGGTGGATCTCATTTGTACAATTTTTTTAGCTGATGTCTATCTAGGATGTTCCATACAAAGGGCTCATACAAAGAGGTTGTAGAAGTTCACATAAATTATTGAATAATAAAAACATAAAAAAATAGTAAAAGAAATAATGAATGGTTATGACTTATGATCGAACAAAATGAATGGTTGGATTTTTTTTAATGTTATTAGGGATCTATTTTACTAATATATGAAGTTTAAGGATTAATTGGAAACATTGAAAAATTAATGGTGTCTATTTGCAAAATACATAAAGTTTATGGGATGTTTATTCACTTTTCCTTTATAAATATCATAATAACAATATTTTAACAGAAACTAATACAAAATTTAGTTAGCTACTTCCTCATTTAGCACACCAAATTTACAAACACATAAATACGTTTATATGTATTTTTTTGATAAATTTTATTATGTGGTAATACTACTCACTAACACATACTACTCACTCACTATCTGATTCCACACATGAATTGGTTTACTAGAGATGCTTAAGTTCATGATGAGACAAAAGGGATAGCGAAAGATTAAACATTAATAATGGAAACTACAACCCACTTGGTAGCTCATCTTCAAAACTCATAAGACTATTTTAGTAAGCTTCTGTATAATCTGCAGAAATCCTTCGTTAGATGTGCTAAAATCACTCTCAGGGAGCAAACTCTTCAAAAGGGAACAAGATAGTGCTTGGAATTAATATGTAATGTGGTTTTTTTAATAGGTAAATATTTTCTCTTTTCATTTTTTAAGGAGGGAAGGAAAACGTAGTCTCTAAGATTTGAACTTAGATCCGCTAAGATTTCATAACGGGTCACTCACAATGGTGTAAAAATCAGAACATAGACACATCATCAGATTATAGTAACGTTAAAGTAACAAAAAAAGAGAGAAAGCTTACGAGTAATAGAGTGGTTGATGTTGCAGATTCAAATGTGTAGGCACGGAAGGAGGATAAGTAAGAAGAGAAAAGGAAAAAACAGTAGCCAAATGGTGAGCATCCCAATTATGCTTAATCGATCAAAGCTTAACAATGGTGTGAAGGGGCACAACCCTCACCTAGGAGATGAATTCAACTCCACAATAAGCTTTTGGGTAGAGCCACTGTGTACCATACATAGAGCATGCTATAAAACCCCAGAGTTCCACCATAACCTGAACAAGTGCCCAGATTACGCAAGGCGGCCAACACAAAAGCAACATCTTTGGTTCATAATAAACCACCACAAAAGCTAGAGCAATTTACCAAGCCATCTAATTTTAGCATAACCATGGGGTGAAAACTCCCGCATATAAATTTGTGCACTATCCTGATAAAAGTAGTCGCAATATTTACTGGAAATCAAAATTTACATACCTCATTGCGTGGAGCAGCAAGCTCATTAGGAGATCATATTTTAACATTATAGATTATAGACCATGCGGTTACTTGATGAGATATTGTTAAAACATTCACAAAATTTTTTATTAGAATTAAATTTCACAAAAAAAAAAAAATAAACCTCATGACCGAGTATCCATCAGATACGAGATTTTGTTTTGAAACATATACTGATATCAGTCTACAGTATTGAAGAAATTACAAATGAATCTCAAATTAATATTGACAAAATTGTTCTGCACTCTGATTCTAATCGGAAGGACTTATCATATCATTGCCAATTTGCCATCCCTCGCTGCACTAGTTATAATGAACAAGAGCTTGTAAATAAAATGCCTAGTTGCATTTGTAAATACTTCCATAAAATTATAACCACATATCTCATCGAGGGAATGAGACAAACTCTTCCATCTCTTTTTGATATCATCGCCATGCTATCCAAGTTAACACCATCGCTCAAAGTGCATAGTTAGACATCTGCTTATCAAAAAAAGATGAATGATATAAGAATGAATGATATTACTAAAACTTAACCTCAAGAGTATTTTAATACACATTCTAGTTCTTTGGGTTCATTGGTCTAATTATCAATCCTCTCAGTTTTTGTCCCATCAGCATTTTCCACATTATTTCCCTTGAAACCAAGTTCTGTCAAGTCTTGCTTCGCCATCAAGTTCCTGCAAGATGCCAATTATAAAGTTCATAGATAACTAGTTATAACAAAACATGAGTCAAAACAAACCAAAGAAGCATATATACCCAAAATAATATCAGTAACAATAATACATCAACAATTCAACATTATGCAATGAATAAGAAAATCTATCACTGTATCCGCTTAAAATGTTCAGCTTCTTCCTATCAAATTCCATCATGACAATTACTTTGGATTATATCAAATGAAATTCCATCGTTCCATTGCAAAATCTTGTATAGAATTAGATAAAAATGCAGGTGTGAGTGACTAACATATTTTCAAAGCTCCCATGCAAAGAGAACAACTAAACTAGATTCTCAGAGTCATAAAAAAAAGAAAAATAAAAAAAAAATACACATCCACATAAAAACAGTGAAGACATTATATTTCTTCAAAATTATTGCCTGGGTCAAAATATTAATAAAGAAAGTTAATAGAACTACAGTTTTTAATCAACCATGTTACATAACTCTTTTTAACACCACATACTAAAACCAACATGGTCCATAATACAGTGAAAGCAACTCACTTTTCCATACGACACTGAAGGTATTTTTTGGAGAAATCCCTGCATTTTTCAGACTGGTGAGCAGCCGTCTTTAGGCAATGGAGATATTCTTTCTTCTCCTGAAACGAGGCCAACAGACAAACCGATAGAATTGAAAATCTGAACTCCGAAACAACACACAACTTGGAAGGGCTTATTTCTTCCGAGTATAAATATATCTTACGATAAAAATATTGTTTTAGAGCGATTCCTAACAACTTTCAAGACAAATCTACTTTTTATAAAGCAGTATAAAATGCATTAACGCATTATACGAAACAAAATTAAATCAAAGTTGTCTGGATTGGTCACACAAATAACAGATATCATCCTGAGAGAAGCATAATTACCAGGTCACACAAATGCATGTGGTCCAACGGGAATATACCCTTTTCGGGAGGCACCGGACGGAGTCCCCTATTGCCACCAAATGCACCATCTATTTCACAATTTTCAGACAGTGATAAAGGATAGAAGCAAGCAAGTATCAAAAAAATAAAATTATTTTAACCAAGAACAAAGAAATAACAAGATCGTTGCTCTTAGAGACACAAAAGTACTAGCATTGGAGTAGAAGCAAAAAGTAAGCTTATACAAGGTTATATGCTAAATTGATGGACGGAAAGTGAAAGAGGGTAGAGAAACAGATACCTGCACTCATCCGTAGGGTTTCGTGCGGAACATGATTAGGATATGTTTGGATGAAATGAAACAATAATAGTTAAAAATAATGTTTTCATTGTCTGATAATTGAGTAATATGTCATATTAATACTTTGTAAGCGTATGTCAAGTTAGTTTTTGACTTTATCGAAATAACAATTTAGTCCTTGAGATAAGAGAACATCGATCAAGATAGTCTCTGCCGTCATTATCGCAGGGATGTATTTGCTTTAAAATGGGATAAAGATAGAGACGTATGTGAATTAAAATAAAATCTCAGGGACTAAATTGCTATTTCGATAAAGTTAGAAACTAACTTGACCGATGTTTACAAAGTCAAAGACTAATGTAACATATTACTCTTCGATAATTGTCAAATTGATAGAATGGAATGAAAATTTTGCATTTGAAATGTCCAAAATCGTTGTGAAATCAGGGTGAAGCAAAAGCAATTTTCCATTCCATTCTATCCCCTTCAAAATTTCCAAACATACTTTTAGTAAATTAAATTCATACTACCTGAGAATCAGCAAAAACACAATAGCAGATAGATTTATATGAAAAGGGTATAAACGCGAGAGGGAGAGATTGTGAGAGTCATAAGTGATGAGACTTCCGGTTCCTCTGAGTCATCCTACCCGGTGGTACGTAATATTTACCTTGCACACACGTGTGGTGATATTTCCGTTAATCACAGATTCACAGTAGCGTTAACAGATTTTATTTTTTTATTGGTAAAGATTAAATCAAATTTTTCAAAATAATTAAAAATGAGTTAAAATAAAAAAAATTTAGTGAACAAAACCAAAATACGGATGATATACATAAATAAGTCTTTTACTAACATCACCTTTATTGGTCTATAACTACTTTGTACATCTAACATTGATATTTGCTTTTTACATAAAGAAAATGGAAAATTGAAAAAAAAATTTGAAAGGGTTGGAAACAACAAAATTTAATATATATATATATATGTGTGTGTGTGTGAGAGAGATTTTTTTTCTCTTATGGTTCATAGTGTAAAATTGTGGGTTGAAATTGAAATCAGGACTTAGAATTGAAATTTTGGTATTTGATTGTGTCGAGTTTAAACTTGCATATTAATCGGGTCAAGTTTTTTTAATCTATCTCAATGTTTCATCTTTTTCTCTTCTCCACTTTAGGAATCTTCTCATCTTCAAAATCCTCTTTTCCTCTCCTCTCTGTTATCTGATCCACTGTCAATGGAATATATATTTCATGGTAGCAAATCATCACAATGTCTTTATGACACAAGTGATGGCTACGACACAAACAAAATTTTGTTACGACGACGCACACATGGCAATAATACAAGACACAAATAATATAATATAATTAATTGAATTTTTTGAATTATACTTCTTATATATACCAAACAATAGAATTAGAAATTAAATTTGAAATTTTAACTATACATTCTAATTTTTTATAAATCCTAACATAAAATTACAATT
This sequence comes from Crotalaria pallida, assembly GCA_037953625.1. Classification (NCBI taxonomy): domain Eukaryota; kingdom Viridiplantae; phylum Streptophyta; class Magnoliopsida; order Fabales; family Fabaceae; genus Crotalaria; species Crotalaria pallida. The sequence continues at coordinate 112,562,774 of CM075655.1, forward strand.
CTAACTCAATTAATTGGAATTACAATTCCAATTTATAATTTCAATTTTGTGCACTAAACAAAAACAGTAAAAAAATTAAAGGATTTTTTTAACCCCAGTCCTTAAGGCTAAGAATAAGAGGCTTTATAAAGCATTTTTGAATTAAAAACTTAAACATTTAAGACTTGAAACTTAGTAAATTTATGTTTCCAATGCTTTTTTACTATTTTTTAATCTCTTATTCTCAGCACCTAGGGCTGAGGTTAAGCAAACCCAAAATTAAAAATGTGATAGTGTACAATGTGTACCTAATGACATTAACGTTGATATTTGTAATTATACACATGCATGCACATCTTGATAAAACGAGCTTGACCTCATTTTAACCTCATCCTAAATTCCCATCTTTTGTCAACCCAGTTGGTCTGATTTGGTTACCTTTGAATACCTTGATGTACTTACTAGATATCATGTAATTATTTAATATTTTAATTAAAAAATTAACAAAGAAACTCAAATTCATGAAAAGTGTTGACCGACGGTATCAAAGTTTAACTTAAAAAAACTACGCCATAAAGGGAATGTCAAAAAGTATGTACAATTAACACAGAGAGACATGGAAAGTATATCAAAGTTTGACTTGAGAAATAATGTACTTCAAAAATTATTTTGTCTTTTTAGTTAAAACTTCAGGGGGTTCTTTAAAGAAAATAGCGAAAAAAATGATTAATGAAATTTTTTTTTTAATCATTAATTTTTTTTGATTACTTACCTAAATTAAAAAGTTATTAAATAAAAATAAATATGATAAATAACAATTATTATACACTCTTGAAATTCTAAACGAAACATATATAAATATATATATATATATATATATATAATTATTTTCCAAAACAATATGTAGTACGAAAAGGAAAGTACGAAATACGGTCGAATTGAGTTTTGACCGATAAATTTTTGGATGAAGCAAAATTCATAGGAGTAGTTGGATGGAATATTACGTGATTACAATAATAAACATTGTACATGTTTTGCTACTAAATGAATTTTCGTATCGAAAAGCATCACCGTTACCAAATGTACAGAAAAATAATAATATTAAAAAGAATGGAGGGAGTATATAAATCAGTTCTGTTTGACATTTATACAGGACACCTGCTTTTTCAGGTTAAAACTGGTGGGTCCTGCAGTTTCTCTTTCCAACATGACCCACCACATTTTACCAAAAAAGACAGGTGTCGATGTCCAGTAACATTTTTTAATATAAATACATGAACCCAATTACACATTTTTCGGCAAAAACCATTTTCTTTCATTGTCTCAATCTTCTCAAGTATCATGGAGACATTTTATTTTCTCCTCTCAACTCTAACCATCACGCTGTCTGTTTTACAAGCAGCAGCTTCGTATTCACCCATTGACAATTTTCTCAATTGTCTTTCATCCCAATCCCAATCCAAATATCCAAACCCTGTCTCAGATTTTGTTTACACACCAACCAACACCTCATTCTCATCCATCTTGAATATGCATGCTCTTAACAAAAGATTCAAAACAGCATCCACACCAAAACCATTGGCTATTGTAACTGCTCAAAATGAAGCACATGTTCAAGCAACAGTTACATGTGCTGCAGCAAGTGGTGGCACTCAGCTTAGAATCAGAAGTGGTGGCCATGACTATGAAGGCCTTTCATATGTTTCTGATGTTCCATTTGTTGTCCTTGACATGTTCCCTCAAAATTCTGTTGATGTGGATATAAAATCTGCCACTGCATGGGTTCAGTCTGGTGCAACAATTGGCAAACTTTACTATAGCATTTATCAGAAGAGCAAAGTCCATGCATTCCCTGCTGGTGTGGCTATTTCTATAGGGGTTGGTGGACACTTTTCTGGTGCGGGATATGGAAATCTGATGAGAAAATATGGTCTTACTGCTGATAATATCATTGATGCAAAAATTGTTACCGTCGGTGGTAAAATCCTTGATAGAAAAGCAATGGGAGAAGATTTATTTTGGGCCATAAGAGGAGGTGGTGGGGCCAGTTTTGGTGTCATTCTTTCTTGGAAGATCAAATTGGTTCATGTGCCTCCTCGAGTGACTGTATTCAGAATTAAAAAAACGGTGGAACAAGGTGTAATTGATGTTCTTTACAAATTTCAACTAGTTGCACCCAAACTCGATGAAGAACTTTTCATAAGAGCACAAATTACAGTGGTGAATGGAACTCGAAAGGGTAAAAAGACAGTGCAAGTTGATTTCATTGGTCAATTCTTGGGATCAGCCAAGAAGCTTCTACATTTGGTAAGAAAGAGTTTCCCTGAACTTGGTTTGAAAAAAGGTGATTGCATTGAAATGCCTTGGGTTAATAGTACTCTTTTCTGGTATGATTTTCCAATCGGTACTCCACTAGAAACTTTAGTAAATATTAAAAAAAATCCTGCTAAGTTTTATTTCAAAAGCAAGTCAGATTATGTTAAGAAACCTATTCCCAAGGAAGGTTTACAAGCCCTATGGAAAAAGTTGATCAAAGGTGGTGAAAAAATGACAATACAATTTAATCCTTATGGGGGAAAGATGGCAAAAATTCCATCATCAGCTATCCCTTTTCCTCACAGAGCAGGGAACTTGTACAGGATTCAGTATTTCTTAGCTTGGAATGAAGTTGGAGATGAGGCTATTAATCGTTATGTGAAATACTCAAGGTCATTATATGAGTTAATGACACCTTATGTTTCAAAGTCACCTAGGGAGGCATATCTCAACCATAGGGATCTTGATATTGGTGCCAACCGTCCAAGTAATTACACAAACAAGAAACTAGCTCGAACTACTTATGGTATCAAGTATTTCAAAGATAATTTTGATAGATTGGTGAAGGCAAAAACCAGTGTTGATCCTGACAATTTCTTCAGATTTGAACAGAGTATACCAACTAATAATTATTAGTTGGAAAATAGATGCTGGTGTATTTTGTTTTTCTTTGTAAAAGATACCTGCTCTACTTACGAATAATAAATACTCCCTCCAATCCTATTTATAAGATCTTTTTGGAGTTTTTATTTTGGTCTTATTTATAAGACTCATTTTCAATAGCATTTAATTACTTCTTTCCACTAACATCCCTATAAAATCAACACTTTTTATAGTTCCAATAATAATTATAAGGGTAATTTTGAAAAAGTATATCAAATTTTCACATTTCCAATGTCACTAACAAATTTATCCACTTTCCTTGGTGAAAGTGAAAACCCCCAAAAGAGTCTTATAAATAGGAACGGAAGGAGTATCACATTCTTAATATATGGCTGCGTTGGTTTCTTGAATTAACATCCTATGGCCTGCTCCACTGGGAATTCATAAATTTTTTGGATGAAAAATGTATAAACATATGTAATATTTATTCAAGTAGACAAGTAGGTGTAATACACATAATCATGTATCAAGTTTCAAGATTTTGGAGTTGAAAATCCCGAATTGATCTTAGACGTCACCATTCGATAGTTTGTTGTTGGATTTAACTTTCGTTCTCCTATTTTCGCAAATAAAAATATTTATTCTAGTAATAATGAAAGCGAAAAAGGAAAAAAAATACATTGAGACTAACCTAAGGAAAAGTGGTCTCCCAATTTTTTATTAAAAAATATACTAAATCGACAAGCCACAATAAAAATTTTCATGAGTATATAATTCTTAAATTCTATATTTGATATGCAATTTTTTAAGTATTTATTTCAAAATATAAGCGTTTGTTCTCATTGCCAAATTATTGTCGACCAGCAATGACAACTGTAATTGCAAGTTTGAAATCATACTCCTTTCGATATTTAATATAAGAAAATTCAGATATATTTTTTTTTTCTCTAATATAAGAAAAAGTTGACTAAATTTTTATTCACAATACAATCATTCTTAAAATGTTTTTAAAAAATAGTGATTTTTTATGATTTTGAAAAAATTAAATATATTCAACTAACTTTCTTAATGTGTGTGATTTCGATTATTTTTTCTTATAATAGGGACCAGAGGAAGTATGACATTAGATATTAATGGAGGGAGTCATTAAAAAACTATATTAATGGAAGGGGTATAAATTATTTTGAAGGCAATGTATTAATTTTATTGATATTTAAATCAACATGGTATTCATTTTAATTAATAAGTAATGATGTGCACATTGCTTGAAAGCTTTGCTTCTCTCGATTATTTTTGTTTTTCAATTTTGCCTTTTAATTTTTTCTTGTAAATTCCATCTTATAAATTTTTGTTCCTAACATAACTTTTTCAATTTTCAATCAAAATTCATCATCTTGGTATCATTAAACTCAAAAGCACAAATCTTAAGTAAACTAAAAACAAATGAATTTTTTTATGCTAGTAAGAATCGTCAAAAATAAAATAAAATATTAGTAATATTTATCTAACAGTGATTTGATATTTCGATAATAATATATAAGAAATAAAGAAATAATGCTAAATGATGATGAATATATAAATGAAAGCGAACGAACCAGTTTCGTTGATTTCGACATGGCAGCCATCGGAGACAGATTCAAACAAGCAAAGAAGGGAAATCTCGTGTTTGGAAAGGCCAGGAAAAGTGTCATCAGGGCGAATATCCTCAATGAGGATGGGTGTATAAGAGAGAGTAGAGAGGAGGAGTCGTTACCTGAAGCTTCGACTTCCCTTTAACCTCTTGTAACTTGTCTTACCCATTCTACACTAGTCGCTGTTGAAGAGCTGTCGCCGCTGCAGCTGGAGAACAAGTGAAGGAAGAAAAAAGGAGAGGAGGGGGGCTTCAATTAGGGTTTATCTCCATTGGGCCATTCCTACTCCCCTGGGTCCAAATTTAAGAAAGGAATTTGCCACCCCACATCAGAATTTTAACACCCCTTTTATTGTAAAAATACAAAAATACCCTCCTTATATCTTCATTTTCACACCCCACTTCCCATTTCCAAAATACTCTTTTCTTCTTCATTTTCACCCCACTCTCACCCTCACCCTCACCATATCCCACATTCCACTCTCTTCCTCTTCATTCTCTAAACACCCACCCACATCCTACTCTTCTCTTCCACATTAACCCCCTTCCTCTTCTTCCGCCGCCCATCCCGCCGCTGCCGCCTCCTGCCACCCTTCCCCATGGTTGCAACAGCCACCATCACCAACAAGGATCCGCAACAGAGACCCCTACATTCGCAACCACCACCGATCGCGATCTCATCTTCTCCGTGTGTGTCCATGAAACTCGGGTCATGAATCAGCCTCACGACCCTGGTCGTGAAACAGCAAGCAGCGACGCATATAGCATAGATGCATACAGCGGAGGCAAGGATGCAGACACCCTCATGTTTCTTTCTTTTCCTTCTTAATTTCTTTTTTTTGGACTCGGGTCGTGAGAAGGGTCACGACCATGGGTCGAGAGCTTACATCACGACCCAAGCTTTAGGTTACGGTCGTGACCCTATTTCACGATCGAAACCATAAAAAAAACAATCACGGTGAGAAGGGAAGGGGTGGAGTAAGTGTGAGGTTTGGTGGCGATTTGAAGGAACATGGTGAGGGTGAGGGTGGTGGTGACGGTGGGAATGGGTGGAGTAAGGTGGGGTAGGGTGTGGATGGGAAGGAGAAAGAGAAAAAGAGTGAGAATATTTTTGGAATTTTAAAAAAAATGTGAGGTGTATAAATTCTTTGGTGGGGTGGCAAAATTTTTTCTCCCGAATTTTTGAGAATTATTTCATGTTTATACCCAGAAAAAATCTTTTTTTTTCCAGATATTTTTTAAAGATATAGTATTGTTTTTGTCATATGCAATTTTTTTTTTGGAAGATGAAAAAGTCTTTAGCTTGAACCCAAGCCCTAAAGTATACGGGTTGTGTTGGGTACGACAAATTTATAATTCGATCCACAAGCTCTCGGAATTGTTTGATGAACAAGTAGAGCTTATATTTTATACAAAATGAAACTTGTAATTTTTGAAATCTAGTTTTCAAAAAATTACGTGAACCAACTTTTCAAAAAATAAAAGAATTTTCAATAAATTATGTCTCAATTTTGATCTAATTTTTTTTCCTAATTAAAATCATATATATCATAGGCTAAATTATGACATTTAAGCAATCTAACAAATTTCACTTAGTTACACAACTAGTTTTGTTAAACAGTTTCACTTCAATAAGTTAGCTATACAACTATAAGCATTTAACTTCAATCTCGCAGCTTTCAACTATATTCACAATTATCGATTATAAGTTCACAAATATCAACTATAGATCCAGATCTATAAATTAATTTTTGCAAATAGACGTATAATATACTAAATTCATCATTCCTTGATCCCATCTTTAAATCATGGCAACCTCTAGCGATTTTGTCAAAAATTAACCAATTTAAATCTAATTACTTTCAATAGTTTATATATGTTTGGATTATTAAACATGATTTTAGAGTTTCATTATCTAATGTATATATAATAGATATTTTAGTTCATTATGCATGATTTTAAAGCTTCAATTTATGTTATATGGTATGTATGAAAATGCTTTGTTGATGAAGGGAAAAATTTGCATCAATAATTCTTACACCTTAAACTATGATTTCCATATCTCTAGCTAGAGGAGATCTAACTACTGTACTTGTTACTTTATTTATTCGCAGTGCTGCGAGACTAGCGGTTCCAATTCTTTGAAATCAACAAACAATACTACCTCCGGTCTTATATATGTCACATTCTAGAAAGTTTTCTTGGTCCTGATTATAAGTCATTTTATATTTTTTATGCATTATTTATTGATTTTTCTCTTTTTTGCCCTTGTTAAATGCTTCAACTATTTATGTGTTTTTTGTTGTTCATTAATAAGTGCGAATTTTTCAAGAAAAGTTAAGGGGGTAAAATTGTAATGTTACAATATATTCTCATAGAATTCATAAAACCAACCACTTTCCTTGGTATGTGTAATTCGGTTAAGTATGCCCTATAATAAGGACCGGAGGGAGTAATATTTTATTTACGATGCCGCCATTAATTTTTGCACATAAATTATACTCCCTCCGGTCCTATTTATAAGACACTTTCCCATCAAGGAGAGTGGATAAATGCGTTAGTGACATTGGAAATGTGAAAATTTGATATACTTTCTCAAAACTACCCCTATAATTATTATTGAAACTCTAAAAAGTGTTGACTTTATAGGGGTGTTAGTGAAAAAAAGTAATTAAATGCTATTGAAAATTGAAAAAGGGTCTTATAAATAGGACCAAAATGAAAACCTCAAAAGGATCTTATAAATAGGAGCGGGGAGGGAGTAATCAAATATCTTTTTGATTCTGTTGCAGGAGCTGCCAATAAGATTAGTTCTCTTAGAGAGCCTCTCAATAGAGTCCAAAAAGGAAAAAGAATAAAGAAAACACAATCGCGATGAAGAGTATTGACTATTGACGAAGGTCCCATATTTTTAACTACACGTCCTTGTTACTGGTAAATTAAGCTGCCAAATTGATTAATTGAAAAGTTTTAGTAAAACATAAGGGAAATTTCTTAGCAGGCATGTTGTTGGTGCACGTGAGAAAAGCTGTGGATGTTGGACGAACAGCCTGTTTCTCTCTTGAATTTTAGACCCAACAACTGAGCATTCTTCTAGAAATCATGACTTAATGATTCATTCAAGTCAATTTAGAACCAAAACAGTACATTCAGCGGCTGCAAAGCTCCCACAAAATAGTTGTCATTATTATTTTACACAGTACTCTATTTATATATAGGAGTACTTTATTCCCAATCCTCGGCTAATATCCGACTATTTTATAGCAGCCGCCACCTTGGCTTTATTAGATTTAGTACTTCAAGAGTTCAAGCCAGATTAAAAAAATTGTACAAATATCAGTTAATAAATCAATCCCATTACTTGGTGTATTAGATGGAAAGTGTGTGATACAATGAGGCTCCAAGTCGGTGCAATGTACCTCTAGTCCTCTAAGCTACTCAATGTACCTCTAAGCTACATAATAAAAACTTTACACCGGAAATACACTCAAGGCAGAGTTAAGGGGCGACTAGCGGTTGCCATAGTTATCCGAATATTCGAAACTTATTCAAGTAATGCCTAAAAAAATTCTTCATGGTACCTCTCGTTAATTTTTTTTCTGATTTCTTTCTTTTTTTATCAATTTTTTTGACTTGATGTCTTGCTTTTAATTTCGACCCTTTTTGAGATTGAAACCTGACTCCATCCCGGACTACACCAACTATTTTTTTTTATATATATACTCCCTCTAATCATATTTATAATTCATATTTAGTCATATCACATAAATTAAGAAAGGTAGTTACATTGTTTAATAGAAAAAATATGTTAACATTACAATCTTATCATTTTATCTTGCATTAAAAATTTCATAAATGTATTACTATATTTCACATTAATAAGCAAGGAGTAAATAAGAGAAAAAAGTAATAAATAACTCATAAAATACTCTCTCCACGGTAAGGTCCTCTATATAAGCTCATTTTGAAGATATGTTTTTGTTTCTTAATATAAGCCCCAATTAAAATTATCAATGACATTAATTGTTTTTTTAATACAAATACTCATATTTACCAAACATTTTTTAGAGTCTCAATAATAACTATAGGGGTAGTTTTGAAAAAGTATTCCAGATATTTATATATTCAATACTATTAACAATATTAATCAACTTTCTTAAAGAATGTGTTTTTTAGTTAAAGGGGCGTATATATAGGATTAGAATAAGAATAATAACTTATAATTAAGACCAGAAATTTTTTTATAGAAAGTGACTAATAAATAAAATCGAAAAAAAAATACATGGTGTTTTTACTCTCATATTTTTGTTTTTAAAATATTTCAAATAATATATTCGTGAAATTTTTAATACAAATTAAGATTGTAATATTTAAATTAAAAAAAATGTATAACAATCCAACTTGGTTTTTGTAATATAATCAAGTATGATCTATAATAAAGTCAAGATAAAATAGTAATTTTTTTTTGGTGTACAGATAAAATAGTAATTTAGGATTTACTACATGATTTCAACGTTACTTTTATAAAATTGTTTTATTTCTAAACTAATACTCAGTGACATATATGACACATGATACTACGGAGAAAATCTAATTTCTCCGCTTTTGTTATGAGAATTTTAAAGTAGAAAGATTTGGTCTAAAAATATATAATAGGTGTATATAGGATTAAAGTCAAATAATTTTAAGCTTAAAATGTATTTCCCTATCTCATAAAGTTTGTGAAATATTGAAAAGATAAAAAAAAATTTAAAAAATGTTTTTAATACATTGTTTACCAAATTACATAATTACAAAACAATAATTTAATGCATACTTTCTTAATTAATTAATCACAAAATATATAGAATGCAATTTTAATTATTTATTCACAATTACTAAATTTTAAAAAATTATGATAAAATTACTCAGAAATCCAATACTCATCTATACTTTTTTTTCTTAACATATCCTTATTTATTACATTATTTTCTTTACCATTCATTTCTCTATCTCTCTTCAATATAATCTTCATATATTTGTTATTATTATCTCCTATTATTAAAATAGGGTTAATTTAATCAAAATATATCAAATTCTTACATCATTTACTCATTTTTTAATCGATGTGCAATTTCTAAATCAACATAGCTTATGCGACGAAGGGAGTATTATTATTATTATTATGGATTTTTTGTAATCTCAGTTCTAAGGGCTGAGGATAAGATGTTAAAAGAAATATTTTTACATTGAAAAAATAAATGTTTAATATTTTAAAAGTTAATATTTTTTCTACTTATTTATTGTACTTCTTATCCTTAATATCGTTGGTGCTTAGGTTAAGCAAATCTTATTATTATTATGATAAAAAAATGTAAATGGAATTCTAAAAAAAAAAAGTAAATGGAAAGTAATAATAGGAAATTATGATGAAGGCATTCTTCTTGCCTGGCACCTTCCCCACTTTCTCGCTCTCTCTCTCTCTCCCACCTCTCCGGATTCTATTTGATTTTGACCACTCTCTCTTTCTCTTTCTCTTTTTCTTTCTCTCTGTTGCATTTGTCTACTACGCAAGAAGATACGAGACCCTCTCCGTTTTCTCTCTTTCGTTTTCCTGAAATTTTGGACACAGATCTTTCCTCCGAGAACCGGGTTGTTGTTGTAGTAGCAGTAGTATCCAAAAATGCGCACTTTCACTTTCTTCCAACGTGTTTCTAAAGCTTTCCACGACTACGACTCCCAACTCAAGCTTCTTCTCCTCTGCACCACCGTTACCGTCAGGTATTATTATTATTAACCAACTTCATTCTTCCCTGTTTTCATCTTATTTTGCAGCTATTTCACACTTACTTATTCTTACAACTTAGATTCACAACCTTCCGTTTAAATTCTAGCAAATGAGTGCATAGATCTTTGATGAATTTCTTATAGATTTGACTCTTATTTTACTAACTTCTTACGCCAAAATTTAGATGTTCCTTTATGCAGATTATCTTATATAATATATGCTCATCACCGCCCTATCATGATTCTCTTGAAAAAGAATCTCTCCGGAAAGCAATAATTTTCAGCTTTTCAATTTTATTTTTATAAAATCACTTTTTTTTAGATTTATAATAAATTTTTTTACCAACCAATGCGTAGATCAACCGGTGAGAGGTGTTCTAGCTTAATCATAGGTATTGAGTTTGAGTCCTAGGAATGCAGCTGCGTTAAATACTTGTTAGAAATAGTTTTGCCGCTCGTAGTGGTCTTGCCCGGATCGAGCAGGATTGCCTCTGGTTGGCAAAGGATACTTGTGGTCTAGAATAAAAAAAAAGCCGCAAATGGTCCTCCGGTCACGGACATGCTAAGAAGCCTAAGCATGTATAATGACAATTTTTCTTTTTTTTTAAAAAAAATTGTTAGTATAGAACAAGAGTATGATATAAGGTACAAAAGTAATATTAGAACACATCATTAAAAAATGTTTTAAAGGTTAACACCAGTCACGATAAGCCTAATAAATGTGAAAGGTTACATATTGGCATTTTGCAATTAGTAGTGTCTGAAAGAAAGTCTCCATATCATCGTTACCGAATATGTTGTAGGAACCTGGCTACGCGGTTCATTTGGATACGTAGTTTGTCATTTTTTACGATACTTTCTCTGAGATGAACACAGCATGCGATGGGGTAATTCGATGCCCAGGGTAAATAAGAGAATATGGTAATTATGGTCCATGTTATTAACAAGCTGTTAATGATTTTAAAGTAAAGGACGGCCGGATGCACTCAGCCTAGTGGGGTATGTGGAGAGTAGATGTACTCAGCCTTACCCCGTAATCCGAGAGGTTGTTTTCAGGATTCAAACCTTGCGCCTAGACTGTTAAATGATTTTAAAGTGATTCGTAAAATTTGATTTGCAAACTGTTTGTCCTTTATAATATTTGTGTGATGATGATGTGTGAATGAAGAGCTGAGGAGTTTGGTTGATGCAGTGGTGGTGGGCTTTTGGCATATGGCGATGCGACTGCTGCATCTGAAGCAGCTGCAGTAACAGAGAAGAAGAAGGTGGTGGTGCTGGGAACTGGCTGGGCTGGCACAAGTTTCTTGAAGAACCTAAACAACCCCAGATACGAGGTTCATGTGGTGTCACCTCGCAACTATTTTGCGTTCACTCCTTTGCTTCCCAGTGTTACGTGTGGTACTGTCGAGGCCCGCAGCATTGTTGAACCCATTCGCAATATTTTTAGGAAGGTAATCACGAGAACAAGCAACTTTATTTGTCGCATCATGAATCTGTTGATTATAATTAAGAAAAACATTCTATAATGATTAAATTTTGTGTCAATATGTTTTCTTTTCTACTAGTAGCCCTGTCAATGCAATTTTATATGCTTGAATGCTTTATAAAAATTAGTTAAACACCACCCCTGTATAACCGGCTATATTCATTCCATATTTGTCTATAATGACAAGCACTAGAGAAACTATATGCCCACAAGCAAGCACACATATTCCCTGTGAAAATTGTCACATCGTTGTGTTATTTTTTAATCACACTCATCACTCTTGAGATTGTTCCTATTCATAAACGAGTAGGGTATGTTGATGTGTGATGCTAATTACTATTAGGAGGTACATATTCCATAATTAGTGGCAAATATAAAAATTTGCTTAATGCCCAGTTCACTAGTGAATATATTATTCCCCCTTTCTTGTTTTCTCCTGAGCAGAAACATGTGGATTCTCAATTCAGTGAAGCAGAATGTCTCAAGATTGACGCAGCAAATAGGAAAATTTACTGTCGATCTAATATAAGCAATAGTTCAAACGAGAAAGAAGAATTTGTTGTGGACTACGACTACCTGATCATAGCTGTGGGGGCAAATGTGAACACATTTAATACTCCTGGAGTGACGGAGAATTGCCATTTCTTGAAGGTAAATTATTTTATCATATTGAGCATCATTTTAGTATTTATGGTTTACAGCATTCATAAAATCGGTCAGGTTAAGAGAGGCAGCAGGTAAAGTCCAATGATGACTTAGGTATGACTAGATTCTGTTTATGCATGTGTCGTTTTGATTTAGTTATCTCAATTCTCACAGACATGCATGTGTACTATGCAGGAGGTTGAAGATGCACAGAAGATTAGAAGAACAGTTATTGACTGCTTTGAGAAAGCAAGTCTGCCTAGTATAAGTGAAGAAGAGAGAAAGAGAATTCTTCACTTCGCTATTGTTGGAGGTGGTCCAACTGGAGTGGAGTTTGCAGCGTCACTTCATGACTTTGTTACTGAGGATCTTGTCAAGCTATATCCTGGGGTAAAGGATTTAGTTAAAATTACACTTCTGGAGGCTGGAGATCATATTTTGAGCATGTGAGTTGAAACTCATACACCTTTTTTGTGGTTATTAGAAAGTTGTCCAATGATGCTTTGTTGTCTATTATTTATGTTTATGAGTAGGCATTCGGAAGCATTTGATCCAGTCATGGATTTTATGTGTGGGGTGGGTGGTTTTCTTGTTTGGAATTTTTTAAGAACTTCTACATTTTTAGTAACTTGAAAACCACAATGACATGTTTCATCATTCTTCTGGAGATCAGGCTATAGTTGATCCGATATGCATGTATTGGACACCATGAATAACTACCAGTATAAAGCAGGCTCTAGGTTGTCAAGCTAACAATTGTTAAAACATGAAAGTTAGACATGCTTAAGAAATATAGCCTGGAAAAAGTTAAATACACATTAACATTTCTTTTATAGTCTTAAGAGAACATGGCAAACAGGGTAGAAAGCTGAAATGCAAAAGACAAACTACAAGGAGGACTTACTAGTGAGGTAGTTATTGAGGAGGTTTGGTGGTGGAGTAAATGCCTAATCTACCCATCTATAACTTATTGTGAAGGAGTTATTGATGCTGGAGTCTGGTGTCATCTAATATTAGTCAAGGTTGATATGTTCTCAATTTCTTATGCTCATTTTTCAGGTTTGACAAAAGAATCACTGCTTTTGCTGAAGACAAGTTCCGAAGAGATGGTATTGATGTGAAAACAGGATCCATGGTTGTGAAGGTATCTGAGAAAGAAATTTCTACTAAAGCGCTGAAAAATGGTGGAGAAATTACTACAATTCCATATGGAATGGCTGTCTGGTCAACTGGTATTGGCACTCGTCCATTTATTAGAGATTTCATGACACAAATTGGTCAGGTATGTCTTTGGGAAATCTGACACTATTTGTTCTGATTCACAATTCCATATCATGTTTCTCCTGCAGTTTGTATTTATTTTTCAGCCAAGAGATTTTGCATTCATTCATGATTCACTTGACGTTCATTATTCTGAAACCCGAACAGATTAACAGACGTGCTGTAGCAACTGATGAATGGTTGAGAGTTGAGGGAACCGACAATGTGTATGCGCTTGGTGATTGTGCTACTATAAACCAGAGAAAAGTCATGGTAACTAATACTATTTCTCCATTATTCATTTAATCAACAGTGAACATTCTTAATTTCATACTAGCACATGTGTTCTCACACGTATGAGTGTGACACTCAGGCTATTCCATTTCTATGGATCGACTTAATAGTAGTATCTTTATTTTTGGAGTTTCTTTGTTGTCTTTCACAAGAGTAATACAGGTTTTCTGATGAAATAGTAGAACTCTATCATATTGTTTACGATTATACACAGAATGAACATCTTGTTTAATAACATTGTGTTTGCCAGTATTTACGCCTTGTTAAGCTAGCTGAATGTATTATAAATAAAACATATAATGATGAACTGGGCCTTGTATGAAGTGTGGCATTTATTTGGTTTTCAAATGCCATTTTTCACCCTGTTAATTGTTAATTTGGGATTTGGCATTTCAGGAAGATATTGTTGCAATCTTTAAGAAGGCTGACACAGACAATTCAGGAACACTTACAGTCAAAGAACTTCAAGCAGCATTGGATGACATCTGTGAAAGATACCCACAGGTGGAGCTATATCTGAAGAGTAAACAGATGCACAACATTGCTGATCTGTTGAAGGAATCCAAGGGAGATGTTCAGAAAGAATCTGTTGAACTGAACATCGAAGAACTCAAAACCGCATTTTCTAAAGTGGATTCTCAGATGAAATTTCTCCCTGCTACAGCGCAGGTGCGTGTCATGTTACTTGCCTGTGGCATTCTCTTTAACGGTATCTACCTGTTGACTACTCAGTAATTTGACTTTGAATTTTGTAACTACTTGTTAGGTTGCATCTCAACAAGGCACCTACTTGGCCAAGTGTTTTAACCGGATGGAAGAGTGTGAAAAAAATCCAGAGGGTCCTCTCAGGTTCAGGGGAGAAGGGCGCCACAGGTTCAAGCCCTTTAGGTACGACTTACCAGATCATATTATATTAGCTTACTATCTCTTTGCTTTCTATCATTGTACTTTGATACTTGATACAGTGATGAGTGACTCAAGGTTCTTCTTTAGTTGTTTAAGGTTTAATTCATTAGTACATGGTTGATTGCTCCTCCAGGTATAGGCATTTAGGTCAATTTGCTCCTTTGGGAGGAGAGCAAACAGCTGCACAGCTTCCTGGGGATTGGGTTTCAATTGGACACAGCAGTCAATGGCTGTGGTATTCTGTCTATGCTAGGTACGGTGTTCCTTTTCTTAGTTGTATTCTTATAACTGTCGGATTTAAGCGAGAGTTTCCAACTTGTAGAGAGCTTATTTGGGCTTACGAAAACATCTTTCGGAAATATAATTAGCTACCCATTTTCCTCTAAGCTCTTTAGTCTATTTCAATAAGCTCATTAGAAAAGCCTATGAAAATAAATTTCTTTTAACTTTATTTAAAAAATGCTACTTGAATAAGCATTTTAATGTTTAATTAAGTTGTTTAACAAAATGCGGTTATAAAGCTTTCTCAAGTACTAAAGCTTTCATTATATGGTTTGAACAGCAAGCAAGTGAGCTGGCGCACAAGGGCATTAGTAGTAACAGACTGGACAAGACGTTTTATTTTTGGGAGGGACTCAAGTCAGATCTAAAAGAGTTTTAACATGTTACAGAATCTTGCCGTGGTAATATTGTGGGGTTCTTCAATATTGAGTTTATCTTGATACAGGGAAATTTTGTTTCAATTCGTGATTCTTTGAATAAGTACAAAACAGAATCCAATGAGGATGTCATAGTTGGGACTTGGGATCATGCTTTCAAGTGTGAATTTCTTACATATATATATTATACCCCCTACTCTTTTCTTTTCTGCTTCTGGTATTAGAATTGCAGCATTAGTGGATCTCCGAGTTTTGCTGATGTACTATTTAGGAGATGCTTCCTGATTATAGGTTCTCATGCCTAAGAACATCACACCGGATGTCCCTAAAATTGTTAAGCGGTGTGGAGCAACTCCCTTTTGTCCTTAAATAGATAGTTTCCCAAAATATGGACACTTAAAAGCTGTTAGAGGAGGAGAGGTGAGGAGAGAGAAAATGAGTAAAAATTGCTAAAAAGGAGGGAGAAGCCAACGGTTTCTTCAATCAAACAACAACAATTCATCTTCATTCTACATCTCATGATTGACTTAGTTTTTTTTTTTTTTTAAATAATAATAAATTACCATCCTACGTCCCCTAATAGGGGTTGGTTGGTTTTTTTTTAATTAAAAAATAAAAAATAAATTACCATCCTACGTCCCATGATTGACGTAGGTTTTTTTTTTTTTTAATAAATTACAATCCTACGTCCCATCAGATTGACGTAGGTTTGGTTTATTTTTTAAATAAATTACCATCCTACGTTTTAATCGTTTTTTTTTTAAAGATAAATTACCATCCTACTCTCATGATTGACGTAGGTTAGGTTTGATTTTTTTTTAAAATAAATTACCGTTGCAACTTCATTACTCATAACATAACAAAGTGTTATTATAAATTAGCTTAGTTTTTGACGTAGGTTTTTTTTTAATTTGTAAATAAAAAATTAGCTTAGTTTATTATGGTATTTATTTAGGGCGGAAATAAATAAAATAGTTTTACAAAAAGTAGCCGTTATATAATATAAAACATTTTAAATTATAGTTATGATTTTGATGGGAAAGATCTAGTTAGTTGATGGCGGTTTTAATTTATTGTAAAATATTAAGAGTGAGCGGTAGTGTGTGAGTTCCAATTTTAAGGACAAAAGTGAGTTCATTGGTGTGGAGTAAAAATATGTTTGTCCTTAAAAGTGTAGAAAAGTATGAAGAATAATAAAATAATGTGTGAGATCCATTTAGGGATAAAAATTTGGTTCACTGGTGTGGATGTTGTGACCATTCATGTTATGTTCAATAGTTTTGTTATTTTCACGTATTCTCATTTTTGCCTCTTATCCTTATTATAAATGACATTTTATAAGATTTTGGTAGTCCTTTTTATATGTCATTTTACAATTTTTAGGGATCGTTTATTTATTTATTTATTTATTTTGGTTTACATGGGAGGTCTGGGACTAGAACCCATGACCTGGGGGAGAGGAAAATCCTAAATGTCACTGCAGCCACCAACTGAGTCGTCTTACGCGGACGGGATCGTTTATTTTTTCCTCTTATATTTGTCTTTATTAAATATCTCTACTTTTTTGCTATTATTAATTAACGAACAATTAATTGAAATAATCAAGAGTATAGCGAAATTAAATTAAAAATTTATTAGTTTCTATATGACTGATTGTGGAATATTTCAACATTAAATGAGGGTAAAAATATAAAGTGCTATTTTTTAAAAGATAAAGATATTTAATTAATTTTAACTAATTTTATTGATTTTTACAATTTGGTTAAATGTAATTTATAATAAGGACTAGGAATTACCGGTATCTTGTGAATATATTTTTACTTACTTTTTTGTAAAGGTATTTTTACATACCTTATTACACATTCAAGGAGTACTTATTTATTTAAGAGGAGTTATTTCCAATATTATATTATGCTTTGATGCTAAAAATATGAAGACTCGAATAACCCCTTGCCTTAAGTTATAGTAAAAAAAAATAAATGGAAATATTTTGATGATCTGTGTTTGTTGATTGAGATTAGTTAATGATTGTTGATTGAGAAAATGTAAGAGAATAAAGTTTTTTTTTTTAAAAAAAAAAAGCTAAGTGGTTGATTCTTGTTGTATTTGCATATTTTTGTAACGAGTTTGAGTTTTGGTGTAGGAAAAAAAATTGACAAAAAACTTAATCTTATTATTTAATTTTATAATGTTGTAAATACTCTTAACCCGAACATGATTATCTTGTAATGATTGAAAAAATCCCATAGTGTATATCTTTCTAAATAACAAAGTGGCAGAATCAGTATTAAAGCGGATAGCCTAGGTCAAATTATATTTTACCAAAAGTTTTGCTACTTTATTCTAAACATATTTTAAATTGATGATATTAGATGATGACTAGCTAAATTCATTGATTGGGCTGCTTTACATTAATTTATAGATATTTTGGTCAGAAAGACGTTGTACACAACGATGAGATTGAACGCCCCATGTGCAATGAAATCACCACCAAGACAATTAATTAAACCCATAAAATATCTTGGTGGTGGTTATGTGGACATCAAAAATATGTGTTTCACATGAAGCATTACGCAACACATGGCCCAGGGTGTGGAGTCAAACGCAAGGTTAATGGCTATATCTAAGAAATAGGAGGTGAACAATAGTGAAGACAAAATAAATAAACTATTCCTTCCTAAATTTCTACCTCAAGTAATAATATAATATCTGTCACATAGTCATACAAAGTATAAAGCTACACTATTCTGTGTTAGATAATTTACATTAACACATTTTTCTAATACACCGTTAAAAAACAAATGAACTTAAGAAGAAGACGTGTGAATACATGAGTACTTAGCTTGCTTAACTTGTTGTAAAAGATGGACATGGATGATGTGGAAAGGGATCTATGCTAATGCTAGGGTTAAAAGAGTAATAATATATAGATCTACAAATTAAATTATAAATTAGTTTACACTAAAAAATGATATGTTTCAATTATTAATTAATAATAAGCAAAGTACTACTTTATTATATATGTAATTTTTTTATTATATAAATTTATTTTGGATACTTAAATATCATATTTTTTATGGTTAAAATTGCCACGTGTCAAACCCCGAAAACAAGCCATTTTCTAGGGGAGCAGATGGAGCAGATGGGTTGGATATCATATGACATGGATTGAAAGGAAGAGGGATGGTTGAGAAGAAATAGAAGAACATGGGATTCTATAGCTTTGGGGAACAAATGGGTGAGGGTCTATCTCAGTTCTTTTCAATAATTTGTTAGTAGTACTATTATTCAACAATTGATTGGTGTTTTGGTGTTTCTGGCTAAGGTCAAAGGATTTGATCCAGTAAATTCTTTCATATCTTATCTTTTAGAATAAAAGATTTTGAACTTCATATTTTGAATCCAAAGTCCAATATTTTTTTTTTCAAAATTATTTTTACTTTTTTTAAATCTCAAATCTTAAACATTATTTTCTACCAAGTACCAATTGAGTTTGACACAGTTGGTATAGGGCTATGTCACTTAAAAGAAGTAGTTGAGGGTTCCATTCTCAACTCTTATCAATGTAAAGAATTTTTGTTAAGAGGATCATTCCAAAAGAATCGAAACATATTCGAAGCATTAGTCACCATGCTCGCAACAGTATGTGCCACTTGTCCCATCTGAATCACGGACTATCACTATTAGTCACCTTGTAATATTAATGAAATTTGTGGCCACTGCATCGTGAAGCACCGCAGTGATCGATTCTGACAACCATCATATACCACTATACGGTTGCCTCTGACTTCCGTTCTCTACTCCATTTCTTGTTTTGATCCCCCTACTTTTCAAAACTAATGAATTATAGGTAACAACATTTTCATATTTAGATTTGGGTTTGAACATGGTGGTGGTAGTGTTATGTTCATATGATTTTTTTTTTTCATTTTCCAGCTGCAACTCCTTTTTCTCATTGAATAATGTATTCGTATATGGTTAATTGATTTTTCACTTGTTTGAAAAGAGGGTGCTTCTGCTATACTTCGTAATTTTTTATTTTTTTTTTAAATCCAGTAAATTAAAAACATGTTTTGAGTTTTCTGTTTTATTTATATGTTTTTTTTATTATTTGCATTTAAATTTTTTTATTATATGTTTTTTGACACAAGTAAAAAAATTATATTGAGTAAATCTGCAGTAAAAATTGACATATTTTAGTAAATTTGCGTTAGAAATCTGTATAAAAAAATATTTTGAGTAAATCTAGGTTAAAAAAAATTATAAAAAAAGCTGCCCAATGTATGAAAAACCGGAGCAGCATGAAAATTTCCTTGAAAAGAATAGGGTCAACTCCTCATTTTTTTTTTTTCCCTTTTGTTTGTTTGTTTGTTGAATTTTGGTCGAGAAGTGGTTAGGGTTTAGTGAGGTGATGATATGTTGAGTTGTGGAAGTTTGTGTTTAAGATTTTGGATTTGAAAAAGGTAAAAATAATTTTGTCAAAAAATTAAAGTAAAATAGTTTGAATTCAAAATCTTTTACGCTATCTTTTATACCAAACTAAAAGGATTGGATTAGAGGCTGGGCTTTATATTGTCTACTAGTTTTAAGTCCGTGTATTGCATGTGATGTTTGTTTGCTTACCTACATATTGTTAGCTATTTATCATTGAAAAACTGATGTATATAATAATTGTAATCATTTTATCTTTTCGAATTGAATTAATATCAACTCATTTGTAAACACAAAATTATTTGATGAAATTCAAACGATCAAGTTGGTAAAAGCTTGCTAACAATATATAATGTATCATTTTTTTTATTGTCTTGTATTATGGTGTCAGTCTCCTACATTTATTATTCTATTTTAATTTGAGAAATACTATTCAAACATTTAAAAAATACACACATATATATATATATATAAATATATATAAAACTTGATATAACACTATAAATTAATCGTTTAACCATTCATCCTTGATTATAGTGTGTGTATATATGTATGTGTGTGTATATATATATATATATATATATATATATATATATTATGATCTTTGAATCCTTCATATAGATGACACGTGATAGACCAGATAGATTATTTAATGAATATAAGTATGAAATATATTAATCGTAATCACAAAGATTGCCAACAAGCACCAGCGAGCTGGGATTAGAGTTTTAATTGCAAAAAAATTATGTTTGGTATGTTTGAATGGATGGATCAGGGTAGGGCGAGTAAATCATGAATGAAATGGAAGAAGATAAAATAATGTTTATTATTCGAAAGTTTCATTACTAATCAGAATCAATGAAATGAAAATGAGATCATTTATTTGTTTCCCAAACATTTCAGAATAGTCGGAGCTCCCTTTTTTTTTTTTTTCATTTTCTTTTCTTTCTATTTGTTATGTTCCCTTCTATTCTATTCAATAGACTGCTGACTAAAAAAAAAACAAAAAACATAGCCTTCGATCTTAACCCATATAGTGTTTGTGACGTTGTCATATTTCTCTATATTTTTTTTTTCATATTTCTTTATTACCTAAATCTCACTCAAAAGTCAAAGGAGTCAAAGCTACTCATTATATTATATACATATATAAATGACATACATTACCACATCTCATATTAATTAATATGTAGAAGGTATATGAATGAAAAAAATAAATTAAAAAAAATTGATTAATAGTATGAAGTCAAAAAAAAAAAAACTTAAAAAAATAAAATAAGAATATAAAAAAAAAAATATAAGAATCGATATATATTATACCAACAAAACACGATGCCACCGATTCCAATCGGTTAATGAAGAGCAAATAGTCTTTTTTTTGTCACCACATGCGTAGCCTATAGTGCTTTGAATAATTCGAAAAACTAGTTACCAAAATGATTTGATAGCAAGGAGGCCAATATATATTGACCACCATTATTATGTATAGTGGAGCTCCAACTTGCAAACCTTCAATGTTTTGCATTTGGTTAAGTGAGCAAGTGCTAATGATTTCATAGCCGCAAGATCGATGACACCACTAAAATTTTACCTAAAGAAAATGGATCGATGAATTATGATGTATCTTTCCATAATATAGGTAAAGAGCATAGAATTCCAAAGAAGGTTGGGTGCACATGTGCTTTCTTTAACCTAACCCTACCAAATTCAATGGGCACCCAGTTGAGAGATCAGAGAAGCCCCCACCACCCCATATGAATCCACATTGCATATGCCACAGTTCCCAGTACCTTTTTTTTAATTTTAATTTTTTTTTTATAAATATAAAAGGAATGCATGTTAATCTTTCAGTGCCCTTTTCAAAAAAATAAAATAAAATAAAATCTTTCAGTGCCCTAATGGGTAATTTTTTTAGTTCAAGAGGTGACGTAAATCTTCAGTAGTTTAGCTGGACAGGTTTCTAATTTTGGATGAGTAATGGATTACAAATTTCATTTTTTTTTTGGTAAAATGGATTACAAATTTCAGTGTATTGTAAATTTATTTTTCTTTTCTCTTTTTTCCTAAACTTCATCGTTTCTGATCAGAAGTACTAAAGACATCTTTATTGTAACGAGTGGAAGTCAACACCAGACGTTTGGGTTTGGGGGAGGGACACTTGTTAATGTTTTTATATTTAGAAAAACAATCATCAATGTACATTATTTTGCGTCTCGAGAATCTAAAAAAATGTATTTTTTAATGATTATTTGCTACATTTAATTAGCTTCCTAACCGGTGCACCAAGAACTTGTTAGCATTTGGCCAATACAAATAAGATAAAAGGTAAGATTATGAAGCTTGAGATTTTATCTAAGATTGAAAGGGAAAGATCAATATGTAAAATATGTGATTGTAATATGGATTCTAAGATTTTATTAGATATTTTCATATACATTTAAAAATAAGTATAGGCATTTAAAAAATAAAAAATAAAATTTGTTGATGAGCATTTTGGTTAAAGAGAAAGTCTTTAATTACAATTCTATCTCGTGATGCATTTTTTCAATTTTTTACCCACATGACCAATAGTACTACTCGTGTCATCAACCACACTTAAAGCCATTTCCACAATAAACCAAGACATACACCAATACATATTAAAATAACAAAGATTAAAGGTGAAATTAAATTTATGGAATAGTATTTAATAAAACACTTAAAATATTTGGATAGATAAAAGAGTAACAACAGTAAGAAATAGAAGCCTAAATATTGATATTTTCTTGAGCAAAAGCCTAAATATAAGAAATTAAAATTGATATTAAATAGAAGTTAAAAAATAAATTATGAAAAGAATCAACAAGGAATAAACAAGTCACTACTATTAAAAAAAACTGAAATGAAAAAAAGAAAGGACAAAACAGGGAGGGAGAAGCACATAAAATCAAGAAGGGAACAAGTAAGAACACGTGAACTTACGTGTTTTCTCAAGATCTTGATAACAACGGATATAGGCTACTAAAATTTTGTAATTTAAGTTACAAGAGGCAAATTTGTGTGCGTGGAGTAAAATAAAAAAAATAAAAAATTTAGTATCATGCTAATCAATATTTTAAGGATTTTTTTAAAGAAAATAATAATAAAAAATTGTATAGAAAATCTAATTTTATTTCGATATCATAAACTCATCATTTTCTAATATAATATTATCTTTTTATCACCTTAATTAATAAATTTAGGGTCTATTCCGCAAAACAAACTTATAACTGTGAATTGTAAACTATGACGTTAGCCGGGAGTTTATAACTGTTTAGCTAACTGTTTGATATTCGACAAAACTAGCTATGCAAGTATCTAAAAGCTATTACTCCCTCTTTCCCTAAACATAAGAGCATTTTGGAGAATTTTACATCCATTAAGAAAGTGAAATAATTTAGTTAATTGTATTGGAAATGTGAACTTTTGATATGTAATTTTAAAATCACTTCTATTAATATTATTGAGAATCTAAAAAGTGTTAAATAAATAGGGATGTTTGTGAAAAAAATTAATTAATGATCATTGAAAATTGACAAAAGGTCCTATAAATAAGAACAAAATAAAAATGTCAAAATGATCTTATATATAGGAAATGGAGGAGTAAGATAAGAAAGGACATGCAATATTATTTTATTTATTTATTTTTCTTTATTTATTAACGGCATAAAAAACTTTTCATTTTATGTTTCATGCCTTTAGTAAATTACAGATGTCGTCTCAAAAAATGAAATCAGGATTTAATATTAAAGTCAAGTTACTAAAAAAAATGTTTAACTAATAAGAAAAATATATATGACTATTATATGACTATTATAATAATATAATAATATAACCAACGAGGTGTGGCGCACCTGGTTCAGGACTTTGTCCTCGGTCCGCAAGGACACGGGTTCGAATCCCACCTCGGCGGTATGAGCTTGTCGCTCCTTCGGGAGTGGTTGCTCTCCTCCGGGCAGTTTGCAGGCAATGACCTGGAGGCGGGGTTGCCCATCAGAGTCGTCAATGTGCGGCAATGACGATGGAAATTTATTTTATTATTTTTAGGCATGAACAAACATATTAAAAAATAATTTATTATTATAAGTTTTAAAGTGTGTTCATTAATTAACAGAATTGAGAAAATAAAAGTAGAATTAACAACCTCAAACTATGTTTCATGGGCGATGCTACAGTGCTCTGAGTTTTAATACGCTGGGCATACTTTTTTTTATAAAATATCTATTATATTAAAAATATATGTTTTGGGTTTGCTGTGTTTTTTTATGTGCATGTTTTTATTATTTGGTTTTGAAGTTTTTTTATTATATGCTTTTTGATATAGATAAAAAATTATATTGAATAAATACATATTACAAATTAAAATATTTTATTAAATTTGCATTGGCAATATGTATTAAAAAAATTCCAAAGTAAATCTGCATGCATGTTATTGACGGGAGCAACTTAGAATTTCCCATGTTTCATTTTAACTATTTCTTTTCTGTTCCTTCTCTTTCGTAACATCCATCAAAACAGAGTCTTATATCCTCACAGTTCTACTCTCGGAGCTTAATTTCACGCCATTATCTCCTTTTTTTCTCCCCCTCTTTTGCTATAATACGCCATAGGTGGCAACTGCTTCTGTTTCTTTGGCCTCATCATCAGGCAACAAAAGTGTTCTGAGAGAGAGAGAAAGCTTTAGTTCATGGAAAAGATCCTAACTTTGAGTGGTCCCATTCTCTTATTTTCTCTCTCAGCTCTCACCCTTCTTCCTCTCATATGCATATAATAATTTATACATGTCCTCGATCTTCTTCCTCTTCCCTGGATCTCAGATTCCCACTCCTTTTTTTTTCTTGGTCCCCAATTTGGTTTTTCTCTGAACTGTTTTTTCCCTTATTAAACTTCCTTAAAGCTGTTCCTAAAGCATGAAAGAAATCATGTGGCTTTATTGTTCAACAGTCAAGGGTGGATAGCATCAAATTTTCCAGATTTGAGATTAAAATAAAAAAGCTTTTTTTCTCTTAGGACACATTCCTTTTTTACTACTTATTCACAAGTTTTCTCTGGTTTTGGAAAATCACCTCTACTTGTTAATTTTGCTTTCTTTTTCTTTTTGTTTTTTGTTTTTGCAGACCCTTTTCCGTTTTATTCTCTCCTTTTTTTTTTGTTTGTTTCAATTTGACTGAAACTTCATTTTGATCAGCAAGTTGATTACTTTCAAATCTCATTGTTGATTTGAGCTAAAAGGGTATTTCAAAGTTTCTATCTTTGAGCTTGTTTTGTTGAGCATGGAGTGCAAGGTTAGAAGAAAGAAGGAAACTTCAGAACAAAAAAACCACTTAAACACCGCTTCAGCTTTTCCACATGAGCTTCTAGAAAGTGTTCTTGGCATGTTGGAATCACGCAAGGACAGAAGCTCAGTTTCATTGGTGTGTAAAGAGTGGTACAAAGCTGAGAGAATGTCAAGGAAGAATGTGTTCATAGGGAACTGTTATTCTGTGACTCCTGAGATCTTAACACGAAGGTTCCCATTCATAAGAAGTGTTACTCTCAAAGGGAAGCCTCGGTTCTCTGATTTCAACTTGGTTCCTGCTAATTGGGGTGCTGATATTCACTCTTGGCTTGTGGTGTTTGCTCAAAAGTACCCTTTGCTTGAGGAGTTGAGACTCAAGAGGATGACTGTTACTGATGAGAGTTTGGAGTTTCTGGCTCTCAATTTTAATCATTTCAAAGCTCTTTCACTTCTCAGTTGTGATGGATTCAGCACTGATGGCTTGGCTGCAATTGCCACTCATTGCAAGTAAGACTTTTGAAACTGTGTATCCAGTTGTGAAAATAAAAAAAAAAGTTATCTTTTTTAGGCATTTGTTTGTGAAATTTTGGCTTCATGGATGTTGTTATTTTTTAATAATTCATTTCTTGCATGTTAGATCTTTTAGCTTCGAGAGCTAAAAGATTATTAGAGTCATTTTCTTTTTTATGAATCACTGCTGATGGGTGTGCTTTTATTTTCAGTTTCCATTAATCTGGTGATGTTACTATTTTGATATGAAATCTTTGCTTTCTTAACTTTTGGATGATGTAATACACTTTAATTGATGGTTTAACTATTCAACAAATTTAAACTTGGTTATTATTTATTAGTTTGTTACCTGATACTCCTATATCATTACTCTTTATCTTTTTATTTACTCCCAGTTTTGACTTCCTGCTTTATCTCCCCTAAACTTTATTCCTTGTTTTCATAGATTCTTTTCTTGTGTGCCTGATTTGTGTACCCTTTTCACATGCTGTGCTGTGATGCAAACTTTCTATTGGTGAGATGGTAGTGAAACATTGGCAGTGGAAATAGAATCCCTCTACAGGGCTATTTTTTATAATGTCCACTTCTTTTATGTATGTTGAAATGAACGTATGAGAATCAGTTGAATGGGAACGGGAACATGGCAGTATTCCTTATTTATGCCAAAACAAAAGGAAGTTAAGGCTCAGGGAATCAGTTACCTTTTACTTCCCTAGAAGAAGGCATTCGTAGATGCGTTGTCTGGAATGAGAATAGGCTCAGCTGTTTTTGGTTTTTGCATATGTCTGCAATGGTACTTATTCTTTAGTTGGAGAAAGTTGATTTGACTTGCACTATGAGATATCTGAGAGTCACAATTACTCATTAATTTATAGATTTGTTGATTTCCAATTCACTGAGATACGATGAATATATAAAACATTCTGTAGACTTTGAATTTACTAGCACTTGCATACTTATATTGTGATGTAATCAGGAAGCCTTCAAATTTTGCGTTCAGATGATTAACCATAAGTTTATGCTTTAGCAAGGGACCTTGAGCAAGTTGAATATATTTACAATTGAAAGCATAAGCAGTGTTAAAATTGTTGATTACATTAGTCATATCTACTTTTTTGAACTTATGAATATTAAATTGGTAGCCCATGATAAGCATTTGGAAAATAGGTATTATCTCCATTATTATGGCATTCCTTGCTTAATCTTTAATTTGACCAATGAATAATCCTCATTCTACTTGATTGCAGGAATTTAACTGAGCTTGACATACAAGAGAATGGTATAGATGATAAAAGTGGTAATTGGTTGAGTTGCTTTCCGGAAAACTTTACATCATTGGAAGTACTGAACTTTGCCCACCTGCACAGTGAAGTTAATTTTGATGCACTCGAGAAACTTGTCAGTAGGTGCAAATCATTAAAGACTTTGAAGGTTAATAAATGTGTAACACTAGAACAGTTACAAAGGCTACTTGTTCGTGCTCCTCAGTTAGGTGAGCTTGGTACTGGCTCATTTTCTCAAGAGCTGACAACAACACAGCAGTACTCAGACCTTGAAAGTGCATTCAAAAATTGTAAAAATCTTCACACGCTTTCTGGTTTATGGGTAGCTGCAGCACAAAATCTCCCAGTTCTGTACCCTGCTTGCAAAAATTTGACTTTCTTGAATTTTAGTTATGCTCCTATTGACTGTGATGATCTTGCTAAGCTTCTTGTTCACTGCCCTAAACTTCAGCGCCTCTGGGTAAGGAATTTCTTTTATGTGTGTTCCTTTATTTTGTGGTGTCATTGATGATGAAGTTTCAGCAAATAGATGTCCGAATGTTCATGCATTAGCTAAAATTGAGATTTATCAGTATCCCACATAGCTGGTTATATCACTAATCATCGATGTGCAAAATCTAGAATAATGAATACTTTGAAGTAATGTTCACTTTCCCTCCTTAAAATTTATTTTAATTTTTAGTGAACTGTGTGATATTTAAGATCTTGAACCAAGTTTTCACCGACAGTTTCAACCTCCAAGTAATTAATTCTCCGATACTTTATCCTGTTTTGCTCAACTTCAATTAATCTACTTTTGTGTATCTATTTCTACATACACACATCTACATTAAAAGATTAAGCAATGAGCACCTTAAATAACTGCATCAAGTGGTAGATTTTATCTCAGTTTTCTTTTCCGGCAAATGAAAATGTATTTCAATTTTTAACATCTACCTTACTGATTAAATAACTGATACAGGTTGTGGACACGGTTGAAGACAAAGGGCTGGCGGCAGTAGGATCATACTGTCCATTACTTGAGGAACTGCGTGTTTTTCCTTCAGATCCCTTTGACGAGGGCATTATTCATGGTGTTACCGAATCAGGATTTATTGCTGTCTCTGAAGGATGCCCGAAGCTTCACTATGTCCTGTACTTTTGTCGTCAGATGACTAACGCTGCAGTTGCTACTGTTGTGCAAAACTGCCCTGACTTTACTCATTTCCGGCTTTGCATTATGAACCCTGGTCAGCCAGATTACCTGACTCATGACTCTATGGATGAGGCTTTTGGAGCAGTTGTTCGGACTTGCACTAAGCTCCAGAGGCTCGCCCTATCAGGTCATCTGACTGACCTCACATTTGAGTACATAGGGAAGTATGCCAAAAACTTGGAAACTCTATCAGTGGCTTTTGCGGGAAGCAGTGATTGGGGTATGCAGTGTGTGTTGGAAGGCTGCCCGAAGCTGAGAAAGCTCGAGGTTAGGGACTGCCCTTTTGGCAATGCAGCACTTTTGTCAGGTGTGGAGAGGTATGAGTCGATGAGGTCGTTGTGGATGTCAGACTGCAAAGTGACAATGAATGGCGTTAGATTGTTGGCACTTGAAATGCCTAGATTGAATGTTGAAGTTATAAAGGAAGAAGGAAGCGATCATAGTCAGGCTGAAAGAGTTTATGTTTATCGTTCTGTTGCTGGGCCAAGAAGGGATGCCCCTCCATTTGTTCTTACTCTGTGAAATGCTGTCTCTACTCCTACTTTGAACCTCAACAACGCCTATGGTAATATCTCTCTTTCTCTTGTACCAATAACAATTCTCTCTTTCACTTGCTCACAGATAGAGAACCATGTACCCACATTGAAACCTACATGATATTTGGTTGTCACCCTAACATGACCACCCTATTAACTAACATGAAAAGTGACATGTGTTATTGCTTCTGATGAGATATGATTCTGCTTGTTGAAAGTCAAAATGATTGGTGAAAAATAATGGCCTTGACTTCTAGTAGCACCATCCATTTTTGGTTTTGATCATGTGATATATTAGCATACAGTATACGCTTCTATGAGTCTATCATGCATTATCTGCTCTTCCAACTGCATAATTTAATAGTTATGCATTATTGCACCATAGCTAATGTAACTAAAAGCAATATCCCTAAAATTAAGTGATGGCTAAATCCCTGTAACTATTTTGTTTTGTAGCCTCCGGATGTTTCCATAGACGACAAAACCTGCATATTGATGACCAAGCCTTGATAATATGGAAGGTGGAAGGAAGGAAGGAAGAAAAGAGGGGCCTGAGGAGGATTCTGCATTATCCAAACTTCAATCATGCTGCCAATGCTTGTAACTTAGCCATTGATTGTTCGCTTGGTAAAGCAATGCAAAGATAAGAAAAAGAAAGGTTATTTTTGGCATTCTAAAAACTGGAAACCTGCATGGGGGGCCTAGAGCAAAAATAGATGCCATGCATCATGAGCAATAATAGTCAAACAATATCCATATGACGTGATAAATGTGGTATTGGTTACAGAAGAAAATAATTTGATTCTAAGGTTCATGAGTGAAGAAATTTGATGGATGCTTGCTTTGTCAAGCCAAGTTTCTAGTCATGGTTATCATAGGCTATTTGCTGCTATTCAAGAAATTTTTGTTTATGATATGTAGGAAAAGAACTGATTTATGCATATATATGATTGTATTAATTGTTGGTGATAATCCGCTACTTCCTTGAAATAAAGATAATTTATTTGAACTGCATAGTTGATTTTAATAAAGATTACGATAAAATAAAAGCCTTGTATTGTTATTAGATTCTTTTTAATTAATCAAGAGCCTCTAGGCTCTGGACGTTCCAATCATATCCTTACTTAAGATAATCAAGTGGTATCACACGGCTACGAAAAATTATTGGGGTTGCATTTTGGGAAATTCTAAATGTGCACCTGCTCTTGCTAATTGTACCTCTATTTTTTTTTTCTTTAAACATGAAATTCTGTTAGGAGTCTCACATTGAGTAACATAGGAAGCTCAACGTAGTATTTAAGCCTTGAGGCTCTCCCACCTAATGGACTAGTCTTTTGGGTTGGGCTTTCCTCAAGTGCTTAAGTCCTAACAAATTCCCAATTTGTTTTTTTCCCTCAGTTTTTATTGTAAATTCAGAAAAATCTACGGATCGGAAGTTTTTTTTTTATTAATATATGATTTATTTTGGATTATATTGTCACATTATATCCACCACACCTGCTTTTTATATAGTTAGAAATATTATTTGATCAAAAAGTCTTTTTAAATGTACAACAAACAGGTGTGGGGTAGGTCAAATTTGTAATTTTTTGTAAAAAAAAAATTAAAAATTTGGATGCAATTAGCAAAATTTGGATGCAAATAAAATTTCCCTGTATTTTTATGATTCAAGGGTAGACTCATAAGAAATCTTACGAGAAAAGAAGAGAACGACAAAGGGCAAAAGCTCAAAACCAAAAGGCAATTTCTTTGAATCCGCTTAATCACAATTTATGTTTGGTAGTTTCATTGAGGTGACTCTGGTGTACATACTGAAGCTTTAGGGATTACCATATATAATAGTACTACTTAGTTATTATGATTTCCTCGTTAAGAATTTAAAAAAAAAAAATCACGTGGGAACTTTTTAAATTTATATTCGATGAATTAATTAATTTTTTAAAATAATAGATTTTTGACGTCTATAAATTCATGGTCTTATTAATATCATAAATTAGTAATTCTTTAAAATTATAAACAGATCTAAGATGCTGTAGTTTAGTAAAATATGATTATATTATGATTTGCTTTTTCTTAAAACTTGCATTTAGGTTGAGCTCATCTTTATATTTATGTAGAGGCTTCTTTCATTTTTTGGTGTTTCATTATCTATATTGAATTGCATTTAGTTCTTGTGGAGAGCATAGTTGTAATTGAGTTTTTACTTTGAATAATGAATATTATTTGTAGTCAAGTTATGCAAAGTATTAAATTATTTTAGGCTTAATTACGTTTTTGTCCTTTTATCTTATTTTCAAGATTCACTTTGGTCTTTAATATGTATTTTGACTTATTTTGGTCCTTTATCTTTTTTAAAAAAATTCAATGTGGTTATTCCGGAATAATAATGTTAGTTTTACTCGTAATATTCACACTTATTATACTCCATTGATAGAGTTTAATAAATTTTTCTACGGTTCTATCTCGATAGAGCTCTTAATGTCACATTCGTTCAAATTTTTATCACATTATCATTTCTATCCATATCAATCAACCATGTCGCAAATCAAACTGCTCCATCATTTACAAAGCAGTACCACTGTTCCTATTCTTATCAAGTGGTGGCTTGTAATATTTCCAAATTTCAGTAAAATTTGTCATTTTTCGATTATAGGTGTGAATATTTCGATAAAACTAATACTAACATGATAAAAGGACCAAATAGAATTTTTTGAAAAAAAAATGACCAAAATAAGTCAAGAAAAAGATTAAGGACCAAAGTCGATCTTGAAAATAAGATAAAGGACCAAAGATGTAATTAAGCCATTATTTTATTTTAAGAAACAATGAACAATACTTTTTAATTTTTACAAATGCTATGTACAATAAATTTATTTTTAACATTACTTCTTACTTATTTTATAATTTACATTTATGTTGAATGGAGAATGCACTCTTTAAAATAATAAATTTTATCGATTAATTAATATATCTCTAAATTAATAAATTTTCATGTTCCGATGGTATCCGTTTACAGAGATTTTACTGTGTATGACATATTGTTTCCTTTCCAAATTACTTCATTTATTTTATAGCCTTCAGCCATTGATTTCTTTTTCGTGCACTTATATATATACACACATACACACATATTTTTTCTTGTTACGAAAATGAAAGGCCCGTTAGTAAAACACTAGACCTACATCTCAAGTTGCGTGAGCTGGGCCAGAAGAAGGAAATTGCATTGCTTTCATTATCGAGATTCACGTGTTATGAAATATTTTAAACAAATAGTAATATATAGGTTCAGAAATCAGAACAAATCAAACCTACATTGTACGAAGAAAATATATAGTAAATCAAACTAAAAATAATGTACCAATTAAGGTCGGAGGCTTAATTCTCAATTCTTGCAAATAAATGTAAAAAAATTTAGTTAGAAGGATCACCTTCGAAAAAGTTGAATCGTACCCCAAAAAAATTAGTCACGTAAAAAATTTCCAACATGACATATCCATTCCTCTATGGTAATAAATGAATTTTCTTCACCTTAATTCTTAAGGCTGAATTAAACACTCAAGAATAAAAATATTTTTAAAAAAATTAAATATACAAAAAATTTTATTTCTTAAATACTAATTTTTTTTGTTAAACTCAAATACTTTTAAAGATTTATCCTCATGATTGAGACTTAGAAAACCCTTAAAGGGAAATTTGACTATAAAAAACTTGTGGATTGATTAAGAAATACTGACTAAAAATGATGGTTGGATGAATTAAATGTTTTTGGAGCAAAAATGAAAGAATAGAAATTTGAAAATGCCTGTTTGCAAACTAAATGAGTTTTGCTTTTAATTCTATGGGAGTGGGAGATACACCTACCCAAGTTGATGATGAGCAGCATAAGTATTTGATTACAGTTATATTGTCAGTATCTAGTAGTGAACCAATTCATATGCCTATGTCAAGTATACACTATATACATATAAGTATACTAATCAATGTTTTAATCAAGCACTTTTCATACAATGATTGCTAGCGTTGCTTAATTGATCAAGGATTTGATTCGATGATCTGGTCCCGTTATCATTTTACTTCACCAGTCTTGTTCTCTAACTCCAATTTGTATAACTTGAAAGTTATGTTTGGTAAGAGGTCCATTTTTTATTTTATTTATAATGTTTGCCTTGTTTTTCATCACAGTTCACGGAGGGCATGCAATTCTTCTACTCATATATAACACTATGTGGTGAACATTGGTATTACTACTTATAATGAAAATTTCTTGTCAAAACATTAAAACGTATGGCTAAGAATGTTTTCATCTTTTAATTTAATTTATATACACGCACCAAATTTTATTTATTTACATCCACAGATCTCATATCTTATTATTAGTTTTGTTACAAAAGCTTACGTGCAAATAATTTTCCCCCATTTGATGAATAATGACAGGGGTATGCAAAATTTTGGTAAGCTGTCCTGTTCAAAAATTCTAGCTAATAATTACCAAATCAGGCTTTGGACACATGCATGATCTCCAAAGACACATCATTTTCTTGGAGTGTAAGGCGTTAAATCAAAGCACTCAAGTTAGTCCATAGCCATTAGCCTATTATCATACCAATTGGTCAAGCTAGCAAAAAAAAATGATTGGGTCTAATGCACATTACTACACTTGGTGTTCTACTCATCAAATCACTATTTCCTAGCTTTTTTTTAGTGGTTTGACATCATGCTTGCTTCACGCATATGCTAAAACAGGCCAAGTAAATTAGTAAAAAGGAAGAAGAAAACAAAAGGGAAACGTTATGATTTTTTTGATAAAATTCTTTTGTGGGATAAAATGAGATACATCATATATTGTTGTTGGATGAAGACATGAAGTGCTTGCCTCACTAAGGCAAAGGTTATTGCTAATGGCGGAGGGCCAGCGTCAATGGAGAGATTTGAATGCGTGTCCTTGTTATTATGATAACACTAGCCCTTACTACCACTCTACTAGGTTCCATAACTAATGGAAAGGAGTTACTTTAGTTCGTTCCTGTGTAGACTGTAGACGGTTTTCACTTTGGTTCCCATAGATATACTTAGTACGTGAACTTCTTTTCTATGTAGTCTCGTAAAGTTTGATTTTGTTTTTAACCCCTACTATCTCGTGATCTTCATCAAACATGCCAACGCTTAACGAATTGAAAGCAACTTAACAATTAACACTAATATAATAACCAAAAAGTAGGTGTTTTAACTTTTAAGGGATATAAATTGACCTAGTTTATGAGACTATATTTGCAATCCCACAACATGTATTATCACTTTGTGTATCATTTTTTTTTCTGTTGGACCAAAAAAATATTAAATTAGTATATATTTAATTCAAAATTTATTTTCTTGATCAATGAGAATGAGTGATACACATGGTGAACAAACCCCTAATTTATATGAACTGAAAACATATTTAAACCTTAATTTATTAATTGTTATAAAAATTAAGGCGCATGTTGTACTAGATATTTTTTTTTTGGTAAGCAAATAATTTTATTAAAAATAGAGTACAAGTTGTACCCAAAAAGCAAACATAAAGAGTTCAGAAAGTTGCCTATTTCATACACAGTACAGGAAACCGAATTCAATCTGAGAAACAATAACTAAAGTTTTTAGATTTAGTTCTAGTCCAAGTCCAAGAATGAAGTTGAATATTATCAAGAACTTGGTCTTGATCGAATTCCTCCCTGTTAAACAAAAGGTATAAATAATATGACTTGTATGCTAGACAAGTTTATGCACATAAAAGCTCCATCGAATGGATCCTAAGCCATGTTAGCCTTGACTACCCAATCTAAGCCTGAACCTAGCTGAGCCGTAGGTTACAAAACTCATGTCGATTGTGTTGAAAAAATTGTCTCGTTACTAAGCTTCAACGAGCATTATATTTTTTTTGGCTTAAATAGCGCACCCTTACGTCTTTTTGGCTCGATTCAATCAAGTTCTAGTTTGAAATGGGGCGACCCAAATATAGCAGAATAACCAAATTGCAAGCTTTGTACAAAACCTTAAAGTAGTAGATCTATGAATTTATTTACTCATATACTTTCAAATAAGATGCAATACCAAACATGTGGGACTTAATTTGGTTTTGTATCTTTGCCATCTTTTTAATGAGAAATAATATATCGTCTAATATAAACAAATTAGATGAAATATTTTCCTGATCATAGAAAAGTAATGCATCACTTATGAAGTTGAAAGTGACGACACATGCACACTTTTATGGTTATGGTAATTTTATGCTAATTTGGTACAAGGATATATTATTCCTTTTCATTAATAACTCAATTGTATTTTAGTAACATAAGAAATTATTATCAAATTATAAATTCTTTAGCATCTATCATGCTTAAGAAAAAAGTTTGATTACTTAAACCCTAAATCATATCCATAACGATAATAATTAACCTATTTCTATATAACATATCTTCAATGATAGGTGGAATGATTATGTGACATGTTGGTATTTTACAAAATTAATACCAAATCGATCCATATTGCAGCCATATCAAGCCATCTCCAATGGTGGACCAGGATCCTCTATCCCAAATCATGTCCCAAATCCTCCCCAACCAATCACATTCCATTAAATATTACAAAAATGTCATGACAGTTGGGAATTTATTTTTCATAATGATATGTGATTGGTTGGGGACAGTGTTTGAGACATGGTTTGGGACAGAGGATTTGATTCCCCAATGGTATTGTTGTCTCCCTATTTGGCATACTGGGAATAAATCATCTTAGCTTGCTCCTCCATTGAGATTATGAGCATAATATGATGTCTTCATATATCTTCTTTTCTCTTGAAAGCTAAGACATTTTCTGACTTTTCTGCTGTCTTGAATTTCGCTTCTTCCTTACTCAAAGGTAGCATGGCATGGCTTTTGCATTTGAGTGACATTTTTCACCTAACATATAAACAAAAAACAAAATAGCACAGTGCTTTTTTGACTCAAATGTAGAAGGATTAAGATTAATGATTACAAAATAAATTAAACTTGCGTCCAAGTAGTGGTTGAAGTAGCCTTAATTAGAAGCTAAAATTGAATAATAAATAAACCAGTTTCATTTCATTTAGGTTGAGATATATATAAAGACTTAGGAGTGCATAGATATATGAAACAACTAAATTACTAAATTAGAGCAAATTAAAAGACCCCACATTGCTTCTATGATATAGAGACATACTTTCAAGATAAGGGTCGCTGACCCCTTAATTGAGGCATGTGATGCAAAACAATATATAACTCATATTTTCCAATGGACTTTTTTTTTTTAAGTTCAATCAGCAGGTTGACCCTTGACCACATATTACTTAGCTTTGTACAATAACTAAACAACCGAGCTAAATTGCTTAGGATTAGTTTAATGCTATTAATCCAAAGGGTTTGGTCTAAAGCATGCTATTTGTGCTCACATTACATAAAATAATTAAGAATCTCGTGACCAGAGCAGAATAATGTGTTTATGAGAAATTATGCACAAAATGACATGAGGGGCCGATTTTAATTTTGTTTTACCTAGTACTAGTACCTTATTAGTCTCGTATCAAGGTTTAAAATTAAAAAAATGCACCTTTGATCCTCTTTACCCCTGCAGTTTCCCCTAACCAACCCCCATAAATTCTGGAAAAAGTTCATCTTCTTGGTGGGGATATGGTCAATATTTTAAAGCTTTTTATTCGGGGTTGTCATTACATGGCCAGCTTTACAGTTTACACTTTTGCTTTGAGCTTTGGCCTTTGGCTTTGGATATTACCGTTTAGACCTTCTAATTCATGAACTCTCGTGAATCACCTCCATTCTACTCGTGAAACCTCCTTCTTTGCCTCTTTGAAACTAACCATGCAGAGTTTTTAAAATTGAAAATTATATATTACCCACCAAAATTTTCACATCACTTTTATTTCAGTGAGATCTGATAATGGTAATTAGTGCATATATTATGTGTTGATCAATGTAGTATATTATTATTAGTATTATGTTATCATGTTATAATCATGGTGCGTGTGCTTTATGGTATTTGATGTAAAAGTTGTGATCATTTTTTTTTACAAATTATCCGGTATTCAAACAGCATAATAGTGCTAAATAATTAGAAACAAAAAAATATTTAATAAGTATTTAATAGATCAGCTGCATTTTCAAATATTGTTCGATGTCCATGGTGTGCATGACAAGGTTGTTACGTTTTAAGATATATGCACATCTTGGTATTGGTGCAACAAAACTCAGTGCAAATTTGGGGAAAACCTTTGGCTTGCTTTTATTTGGGTTACACTAATGTGATATGTATATCAAAATTGATATCTAGATGTATATATAATAATGATTTTTGCATGTAAGATAAACAGATGTATATTCAGATGTCAATTACCAATGGGGTTTGGTTTAGTTGGTGTAATGCCCCAACTGAAATCCTGAGAATGAGACAAGAATGCTAGTAGACCCGGGTTCGATTCGCACTAAAAACATCCCGCTGGGAGAGCCAGCCACGCAGCTCGCTCTGGATTAGTCTCAAGGTTCCCTGGTATTAAGGGTGCTCTTGGGATACCAGTGGTTCCGTAAGGAATTTGGAAAAAAAATGTTAATTCTGGATGTACATATATCACTGCTCTTTGAGTTATTATATGTATATAAGTAGGAATGTTAGTATATTCATGAATGAAGTCATTTCTAGCTATCACTAATATGATGGATAAAACCAAAATCATTTCTTCATTTCTTGGCAATGGGTAATGTTTTTAAGCGATTGTAATATTTTTTTTTCTTACTAGTGTAATAATTCTTACAATGTATTACTCAAATGTGTAGAAGGTGGTTGATGGTTTTTCTTTTAAGAATTAGAGTACCCCTAATACTCATCAATGAATTTTGCTTATATAATAAAGAAAGATATATATACATTTTAATTTGAAGCAGATCGTGTGGCTAAGATTTTCATTGCAAAATATTCTTTAGTGGAAATGCATGTATGGTAGTGCTAGATAGCATCCCTTTTGTTGGACTCTTCTTTACTATACGTCTATACGTTTACAACCCACACAAAGTGTTGGAAAAGAAAGCAACTTTCTCTAAATTAGTTAAGTGATTGATATTCCCCACTTCTTGCTCAAAAAGGTCACTGCTTGCTCAAGGCATCCAACAAGAAGTGCTTCACATGGTGGGGTGTGTGGTGTGTATCTATGTCATTTTAACAATGATACATTTTTTACTAATTAATTATATTTGGTCTAGGCTCATTTTTTTGCCCATCTATACTTAAATTCTAACATAATCTATACTTCAATTCTAACACCTAAAAAAGGTGATGTGAAAGAGATGCGTCTAGCTACAATATTTTTGTGCCATCACCATTCCAAGGCAATTGAAAGCAGCCCCATTTTCTTTTGCTCAAGAAATCAAAGCTCTTCTGTCCTTATTAAATTGTGGTCCATCTATTCTCGGGGCGCTAATTCACGGCTATGACTCCGTTTTGCTACTACTCCTACTTCTTATTTATAACCTACTTTTAATTAATTTGTTTGGATTATGAAAATTAGTTAAATGAAATTACTATTTTTAAATTTAGCAAAAAAAAATATTAATATTTTAAAGTTGTCTCTACATAAAATTAATTACTCCCTAAATTAGATTGATATAATCATTATTAAGGAAAAAGTGAAAAAAATTCTTAAAATATTAAATATAAACTAAAATTGGAATATATTTGATATAAATTATTTAATACTTACTACTAACTAGACATATATTGTAAAGTGATTTATTTTGATGAAGGGACTATTTCACTCGGATAAAACTTAAAAAAAAAATTTGTTCTAAAAGCAGTATCATTGCTTATTCTCTAGGGGCCTCGGATTGAATTGAAGTTGCCCTGTTGCTGGCATTAAAGCGACAGTAGTATAAATAAATGTATCATTCTTGATATTCACATATTCAGTCATCAATTTTATGGTAACAATGCAGTAGAAGCAATTTTTAATATGGGGATGATGTATGATGTGAACTGTGAAGTGAGATAGCAACATATATAGTAAACCATGTCCTTACTTAAAGTCAAGCAGCTAACTTAAAGTGAAGCAGTTAACTTAAAGTGAAGCTATATGGTTGATTTGTTCTGATTGACATTTTAAACGGTTATGAAAAGGAACTTGCATCGTGGTATTTATACAGGGTCCACTAACTGAAGAACAGAAGATAGGGGATTTATTTCACTAAGTAAAAAAATAAATCTATGATCAAATTTTAATTTTTTAATTGATTATTATTAAATGCTAATTGTTTACTAATTTTATAGTTGAATTTGTTTGACCTCAACTCTTAGTGCTAATAATAAAAAGTTACTAAAAATCTAAGTCCATCAATTCTTTAATTAACATAAATCTTTAGTTTCTAAATGCAAATATTTGTAAGACGGAGACTAAGAAATATTTTATTTCTTTTTTAATTTCTTTTTACTTGTGTGCTTAAACACCTTCACCACCAGAATATACTCCCTCCGGTCCAAAATATAAGTACCTTTTGACCAAAATTTTTTGATCCAAAATATAAGCACATTTTCTAAAATTTTACTAAACTAACCCTATTTAATACTCCATTAACTATGTTTGTGGGAAAAAGTGTCATTTAAAAATGGGTGGGAAATAATTTTGTATTAAAAATTTAAAAATCAAAAGGATAGATTGGTAAATATATCCTTAAAATTTACAATTCTAATACAAATAACTAACTTGACCTACTTTTCTTAAAGGGAGAACTTTTGGTCAAAATGTGCTTATATTCTGGACCGGAGGGAATACTCACCAGAGATAAACTAATTATTATCCAGATCCAAATTAAACAGCTCTTTATTATGTGAAACTTTTTATTAGAGGAAATTAATGAAGTGCTAGTACCAACTACATCTTCCGCTATGCTTTTTTTCTTCTTTTTTAATCAAAAGTAACAGTTAACTTATTGTTCCTGGATCTAAATAACTGTTAACTGATACTAACTACCAACAATGACAGAAAAGCATAAAGATTTACTCATATAATGCAAACCCTTGCTTGGACCTTACCTTTTCTTTGCTGATTCATAATTTACTTTCCTTCCCTCCTGTCCTATCCTATGTTGAAAATATTTTATTCTATATCCAATTTATATTATACATACATAGGGACAAAACCATCTTTAGAGCCACCACCAATATAATGAGAAATTCCACATCCAAGCAGGTACTTGGTACTCAATAGTCCTACAACTCAGAGACACCACCCTCTCTTTGGCCCCTCTCTTGTCTTCTAAATTACCTCCAACTTCTAACAGAATGAGTTGCCGCTATTCTTCAATACAATTACACAATTGCCCCTCATCCTTCCTAACCAACAACAGGACACTGGAGACCTCATTTTACATGAGTAACTTCAAAAGGGTATAACTGTAAATTCTTATTATGGTCTACTATTTCTGTTTCAGCTGCAACGAAATCTAGAGATAAGCATAGATCTTCAGAAAAACTCTCTCTTTCTTGTTACATAGATAGATTCCAAACTCTCTCTTTCTCTAATTACGGTTACCGTTACCGTTACCGTTATCTCGCCGGAATATTCGCCGGAAATGGGTTTGTGCCTAAACCATTGATTATTAAGAAAAAAATGGGTGATGAAGAGTTCACCGGAGAATCCAAACCCGCCGGAACCTCCAAACTCCGGCGAGCCATCGAGTTCATCTCCTCTTTAATCTCCCTCTCTCACTCCGTCAGAGTCTTTGCCGGAAAATGGCAACTGATTCGTAACAAACTGGAGGAGCTTCACTCCGGCCTCATCGCCGCCGAGAACTTCGATTCCGGCGAGAGCCCATCACTCTCCGGCGTAGTCCCTTCGATAATGGCCACAGCAACCGAGTGCTGCGATCTTGCGAAACGGTGCGTCGATCTTTCTTACAGTGGGAAGCTTCTTATGCAGAGTGATTTGGATGTGGTTTTTGCAAAGTGCGATAACCATGTTAAGAAGCTGAATGAGATTTACAAGAAGGGTATTTGGTCAAATGGGTATGCGATTGTTGTGTCAAAACCGAGTCTTGGGGCTTCTAAAGAGGATATGAGGTTCTATGTGAGGGACTTGTTGAGTAGAATGAAGATTGGTGATTTGGGTATGAAGAAGCAGGCTTTGATGAACCTTTATGATGTTGTAATTGAGGATGTGAAGTATGTTAGGGTGATTGTTGAAGTTGGTGAAGTTGTTCATGTTTTGGTGGGGTTTTTGAGTTCTAGTGAGGTGGCAATTCAAGAAGGGAGTGCTATGGTTGTTTCCGTTATTGCGGGTTTCGATTCATATAAAGGGGTTTTGGTTGCCGCTGGGGTTGTCGCGCCGTTGGTGAGGGTTTTGGATTGTGGGAGTAGTGAGGCAGGGAAGGTTGGGGCTGCAAGGTGTTTGATGAAATTGACCAAGAATTCGGATAATGCTTGGTGTGTTTCGGCTCATGGGGGTGTCACTGCCTTGTTGAAGATTTGTGGTGATGAGGAGGGTTGTAAAGGGGATTTGGTTGGTTTCGCTTGCAGCGTGTTGAGGAATCTTGTTGGTGTTGAAGAGATAAAGAGGTTTATGGTAGAGGAAGGTGCTGTGTCAACATTTATTAGGCTTCTGAGATCCAAGGAAGAAATAATTTTGGTGAATTCCATAGGGTTGATTCAGGCAATTGCCTTTGGTGATGAGTGTGTTAGGGAAATGGTGATTAGAGAAGGCGGAATCCGTGCTTTGTTGCGTCTATTGGATCCTAAATGGAGTTATTCTTTAAAGACAAGAGAGATAGCAATGAGGGCTGTTGAGAATTTGTGTTTTTCTTCATCTACCGGTGTAAGTATTTTGATGAGCTACGGTTTCGTGGATCAGCTGTTATATTATGTTAGAAATGGTGAGGTTTCAATTCAAGAGTTGGCTCTGAAAGTAGCATTTAGATTGTGTGGAACATCAGAGGAGGCCAAGAAAGCAATGGGTGATGCCGGTTTTATGCCTGAGCTTGTTAAGTTTCTAAGTGCGAAATCATTTGAAGTTCGAGAAATGGCAGCCGAATCACTCTCTAGCATGGTTACAGTACCTAAAAATAGAAAGAGATTTGTGCAGGATGACCATAGTATTGCCCTTCTTCTGCAATTGCTTGACCCTGAGGAAGGAAATTCAGGTAACAAAAAGTTCTTAATCTCTATCTTAATGTCATTAACAAATTGCAACAGTGGGAGGAAAAAGATTGTTAGTTCTGGTTATGCCAAAAACATAGAAAAACTTGCAGAGGCTGAAGTTTCTTCTGATGCCAAGAGACTTGTAAAGAAGCTATCCACAAACAGGTTCCGTAGTATGTTAAGTGGACTTTGGCACTCATGAATGTATTCCTTCTTTTTTTTTATTTTTTTTCCCTTATTTTTTAACTGTATATTTACATAAGGGTATTACAAGTTTTGTTAATTTGTTTGCCCCCTTTTCATTATGGTTTCTATCTTATTTCATTTGCCTTGCCCATGACCAGAGTAGCATAGCTTTGTGTTGAGATTGTAACTAGATGTAGTGATACCATAAAATCTTTGTTGTAGATTTTCTTGAGGATACTCTACCATTGTTGTTAGGCCTTCAGCTATGGTAGTTTGTAGCCAAAGAAGGAAAGAATCATATATTATTAGTATATGACAAAAAATTAATGTAATTACTAATTACAGATATTCATCTCAGTTGGTGTTTGCAAGTGTTGCAAAATATTAAATTGTGTATCCATTTGTGAATTGTGTGTGACCACATGGAGAAGACATCAATCCTTGGTAAGCATGTGAGTAGTGTCAACCTTCCTTTTCTCTATGCAACATTAAAAGAAAAGGAGATAGCGATAGGTGAAGTTTCCATCTGTATTCCTTTGTCTCTTAGCAAGATCTGTCTTTTTGTGATAGCAGCTTCCCAGTTGTTAATGTACAATGTAGTAATGTGCACGGTACACATCCCAATTGTTCACATGCTTGTTGCCTAGGAACTCTTGGATAAGATGACAGATTTAACCAATATCATTGCTCTTTTGTTCATTCTTCTTTTGTTCAATTACTGTTTGATTTTTTAGTTGTAAAATAACATGGTGAAGATGTAAGTTTCTAAATCTGGTTTTTGTGAGGAGTGGAAATCTATCCTTGTGTGATGATACCAACGTGTTGCACTCTCCTCCTCATGTCACGCGTATGCAACCAATGCTAGATGAGTGCAAAATGTGTTATTTTTATATAGGCAAAGTTTTTGATGGAGGATGGAGGGGAGGGGGAAAATTGTGCAGTTTCCAATATCGAAACCAGGTGCTTGTCTACTTTGAATCAGTCAGTTAGGCATTTAGGATGAAACAATGCTAAGCACGCATTTAAACCCATTTCACACATTAATAGCGAGTGAGTCGGGGTTCAAATTTTGAAAATAGTTTGGTCATAGAATGAGGCAAAGTTGTGCACGTCTACCATTGATTTTACCAGGTCCAGGTGGAGGTGTTCAAAGCATTTATTCTGGAGGCCGATTTTGGGAGCTGTCGAAGAGGCCAGAGAGACACAAGAAATCCATGTTTCTTCCAATTTTTAAGCTCCCAGCCTAGATCAAAGATTTCATTTATTTAATGCTTGAAATGCTAGTATTTGGTTCTAAGTTCAAACTTCAAAGAGTTGTTTTATATCCTTAAAAAAAAGGTGATTTTGTAGCATCAAAAGCATCCAATGGATGGAGAATTGTGCATTGTGCATTTAGACCTGTGCTTGCTGTGGCTGCCTTTAGTGTTCCCATAGACCTTGACTTGTTCTAAAATGCTATCAAGAAACCAAAACCTTGAATTTTATTGCATTTAGACATGTTCACTTGTTGAACGGTTGGATTACTAGTTTTTAAGATTTGCGAATAATCGTTTGTCAAACCTCTCTCTTTCACACTAATCTTTATTTTATTTGAAAATATTTCTTTTGAGTAAAATGATGCAACTCATGCAGCACTCTTCAAACTAATGCAACTCCATGAAATTAATCAGAGCTCAACAAAGCACTTTAGACTTTATGTAGAACAACCATAGCACTTCAAGTGATGTTTTAGATCAATTTCAAGTTTAGGGGCGTTTATCAATTTTAAGTAGCAATCTTAATAAGTGCTCAAATGACACTTGTTAAAAATTCCTTTAAATATTGATAAACC
This sequence comes from Crotalaria pallida, assembly GCA_037953625.1. Lineage (NCBI taxonomy): Eukaryota > Viridiplantae > Streptophyta > Magnoliopsida > Fabales > Fabaceae > Crotalaria > Crotalaria pallida. The sequence continues at coordinate 112,606,774 of CM075655.1, forward strand.
TAAAAGTATCCACACCGGGCAACTTTAGTTTGTCCATAGATAATTAGGGACGTCCCTAACCGGTGTGGAAAACTTTTTCTTTGTCCTTAATTATCATATGTTCCTAATTAGGGACAAAGAAAAAGAAAGAAGTGTGGGGTAACGTGGGGTAAAAAAATAATATAGTTAGTTAATGGTGGTTTTTATTTATTGTAAAATATTAAGAATGTAGGGTAATATGTGGAAAAAAGTTGTAAAATATTAAGGACAAAAGTTGATTCATGGGTGGAGAAAAAATATGAGATTTGTTCTTAAAATTTAGAATAGTGTAAAAAATAATAAAATAATAGGTGAGATCCATTTAAGGACAAATTATTTGTCCACGGGTGTGGATGCTCTAATAATATTATAGGAAGAAATTTAATACATGAAAAAGTCAAACTTTAAATAAGCTACATGAATCAAAGCTTTAAATTTTTGAACAAGTCAAAATTGGGCCACAATTTTTTTCAAAGGCAAAAAAATGAGTTTTAAGTGTTTGGACCAGCACCAACAAAGCCCAGCACAGTTGGTAGATAGCTGGGTTCCTTAAGCATGATGTCAGGGGTTCGATACCCTTGGTGTACACCAAAAAAAAAGTGTTTGGACCAGCTCATTTAGATCCCCAATTCCACCTATGCTTTTTCAATATTTCATCCTAAGTTATGCTTAACTAAACACACGAATCAATAAAGTGGGTAGCTAACTTTTTGTTTTTTAAAAAAATATATATCAATTTTACATTTTTACTCATTTGAATTGCATTACTCCTTTTATGAAGAAAATTGGACTTAGTTAATTAAAACACCCCTTTAGTAAAAAACATTTTAAAAAAAAAATTAAATACCTCCTAAAAATATAAGTAATAACCTATATATAAGAACAATCAATTTTCTAAAATGTAACTTATACATAGAAAGGGAAAGAGTAATTTATAGTCACTAGGTTCATTAATAACTAAAAAGCCTCATATTAGAATTTTTCACATATTTCATATTATGTGTCACTTTAAAAAATCAAGAAGCGTTAAATATTGTTGTTTCTTATTTGCCCCATTATCTTATTAGCATGCATTCAACATAGTATAATGGTTATTATGAATTATCAGGGATATTTTGGTCTAAATATACTCCTTTCGTTGCTAAATAATTGTCACTTTAGCAAAATGCATTTTTTTCCTAAATAATTGTCATCTTAGAAACCTAGGATAACATTAATCACTACTTTTACAACTCTATCATCATTTAATTAATAAGAGAGATAATAAGTGAAGAAAATTGATCGACTACTATAAAGAGATAAAGGGCAAAATTTTAAAACAAGCATTGATTTACAACAAAAAGACACATTAAATATATTTATTAATCCACGCACTATAGTGGTACTCCTTCCATTCCTTAACTTTTGGCTTATAATTTTTTTTTCTCATTCATATCTTTTGTACTTTTACAATTTCAATGCATAAACATACTCCCTCCAGCTCGAATTATAAGCAATTCCAACAACTTTTAAGCTTATTAAGGATGTTAGTTGATTGTATTTAATTTTCTCAAATTTATAAAAAAAAAAATAGAGGTATTTTAGGAAAGTAGTATTGGGAATGAAACAAAAATTAATTAAGATTACAATTTTCTAAAGATGTTTTAGGAAAGTAGCATTGAGAATGAAACAAAATCTAATAAAGTTAGTTAATTTTGCTTATATTTTAAACCAAGAGAGTATGTTTTTTGTTGCTTATAATTCGAGCCAGATGGAGTATTTTTCTTTCTAACTTTAACCTTTCATTCAATCATTTCTCTTACTTCTCATTAATTCTACTTTTATCATATTTCTCATATCTAAATCACTATACATTATTAATGGACACACTTCCCAATAAAAATTAAATACTGTTACAATTTTCAATAAGGATTAAATAAAAATATTTTAGACAAAATATATATAAAACTTATAATAATCAACACTTTTTTAATATGTGTGTCCGAATCTAAAAAACCAAAAGTTAAGGAATGGAGATAGTATAACCTTAAATGTCAATTATTTGGAAACATTTTTAAGTTGGTAAATGATTGTCTTAATATGCATATAGTATGTACTATTACCACCTTAGAGCACAGTTAAAGAGAATGGGAAGAGTAAGTAAACGGAGTACTAGTACTACTGTTATGTGCTTGGAGATCTAAATGGGCTGGTCTTGTTCGTGATTTCACATAAACCCAATGAGTTTTAGTCTACAAAGTTTAGCCCCAAATCCCAATTTTACAAATATTTTCTAAATACCCATTTCCTTATTCAAACTAATTTTTCCAAAATTTTCCAAACCCCACTGATCTCTTCCTCTCCTCCGTCCGACTCCTCCACTCCTCTTTTTCTCTAAAGGTACGTCTTTTTTTTTTTTTATAGTTCTCCTTTCTTCTTCGTTTTTTCTACTCCTTTTTTTTCTCTGCTTCTGTTCTTCGTTTATTTGTTCTGCATTTTTTTTTCTTATGCTATGTTTTTGTTCTTTTTTTTTCATTTTTTTCTTCGTTTTTTCTTCTTCTTCTTCGTTTTTTTCTTCTTCTATGTTGTGCTATGTTTTTGTTCTTTGTTTTTTCTTCGTTTTTTTTTTTGTTTTTTCTTCTTCTTTGTTTTTTTTTCCTTCTTCTCTGCTATGCTATGCTTTTTCTTTGTTTTTTTTCCTTCGTTTTTTTTTTGTTTTTCATTTTTTTCTTCGTTATTTCTTTTTTTGTTTTTTCTTTCTTCTTCTCTGCTATGCTATGGATTTTGATTTTAGGGGTTTGTTTATGTTCTTGTTATTCTTGGTTTTTTTTTTGTTTTTGGTTCTTGGTTTTTTTTGTTGTTCTCGTTTTTTTTTCTTTTCTGATTTTAGGGGTTTGTTTTTGTTTTTATTGTTTATGTAAAGTGGTTGCTCAAGAAGGTGAAGGGTTGGGGTTATTCATGTATTGACCTATTCATACTCTATCACCTTCACTAACTGCTCTTCTCCTTTTCTCTATTGTAAATTCAAATTCATAATCAGTTTTGTTCTTGTCTGTACAACCTGTAGCTATACTTCCTCCACGCTCCATTCCTTAATTTACTACTTTCAGTTGTTGTAACTATTGTAAACCTCTGTACGTGATGTAGTGAGAATTTGCATTCAATAAAATATTGTTCTTCTGGGGGGGGGGGGGTTTGGTTTTTTTCCTTCAGAAATAGGATTGGGGTTTGGGGTTTGTTTTTCTATTTTGTAAGGAAAATAGTAATAAGGCCATTTTAGTAATTTCCCAATTAAAATGGGGTTTAGACCTAATAAAGGAGGTTTGTAGATTAATACTCAAACCTAATCCGCTAATCAACACCAAATATTTGAGCCCATTCAATTTGACATCTTGACTTTGTCTTTGTCTACCCTTACTCCAAATGCATCGATTCTCAGCTCATATAATCTTCATAGAGTTTTTATAAGTTTTGGTTTTAGTTATATAGAGGCTAAGAAGTGTGTAATGGCAAGCCCAAATTGAGGATGGTGTGGTAATTTCCTAATGTCTGCTTGAAAGCTTATTGATGTCTTTCCTTGCACATGCGAATGCTTCTCTCAAGATGATAACTACGTTATAGTGACAATGGACAAAAGTTATGATTATGAGAGCGGCGACACTAACAGGGAAGGAAATTGCTTTTCGGTTCCATGACTGACTTTTTGGTTCCCATTTCCGGTTTCATAGAACCGGAAATGTTAACACGCTTAAGGATATTTTGATCCATGAAAATTTGAAATGGGGGCCAAAAAGTCATCATGGGACCGAAAAGCAATTTTCACATGAAAAATGAACTTATTCCTCCCAAGGACTTAAAAAACTGGTGGGGAAAGCCCAATGTTTTTTTCGTTAAAAAAAAAACCCTTAGAGTTAGTTGCAAGTGTTATATTTAGCAGTTCTGATTTTTGGCCCATGTTCAAATTTTTGCCCCTATTTTATATTAGCTTGTGGGAAGTAAAAAAAAAAATATACCCTTCGGTCAAGATTGCATTCAAACCAAAGTAGTTTCTACAAAGTGCCCACTTGCTATGTATCCATCCCATACAAGCTTTCATGATATTCGAACTTTCAATTGTTTATTTCAATTTGTTAGATTAGTCGTCATTATTCTAACAATCATTTAAAGAATGTACTAACAAGTGTTATAAATAATTTTTAAACAAATCACTAAAAAATAAGGTTTTACTGAAAATTACTAATATCTAACAGTTATTAAATTATTGAATACTCCCTCCGGTCCATATTATAAGCACTCTTTCTCTCTCACAAAAAGGGTGCTTGTATTTTGGACCGGAGGGAGTATAATACTTTCTAATAGCAATTTATTTATTTTGATCTCTTAAAAATAACCTTATTTAGCATTTCCTTAATTAAAACATTACTGCTTGAGGAAATGTGGCCTGAAGATGATCGGTGCTTTCAGTCTACTGTGGTCTACTGTGGGTGATATATCGTTGGTGTAAAAAACCAAACATGTCCTTATCTGCTACTTGGACTGTAATGATAATTGAGCGTTGCACAACCAAAAAAACATTTAAGCAAGGTAGTAATAATTATATATTTTGATACTAATAAAATTACTCATTAGTGGAGATTCTTGTGCTAAATTTGTTGTGTTATATCTTCATCTATTGTTAATATATCTCATCTGGTTTTTGTCTTTGATCTTAAATTAAATATTAGTTTTATAGATTCACTTGGGGTGTTTAGACTAATCCACTTAGCGCCGCCAGTTATTACTACCTCATTTTAGTTATATTTTAATATTTTGTTTTTTAACACTTAGTAATTTAAAAGATGAGTGAGACATGTAAATGGCCATATAGGTAAAAGTGGAAAGTATAATTATGATTAGCAAAAATAATAAACGAAACTAAGATTGTATGGCTAGTTGTATATATAGTAATTAATAATTGACTTTTCTTTTATCATTTTCCATTTTTCTAGGTTAATTAAGATGGGTCATCTCTACTTGTATTCTTCCAAGTCAAGTGAATCTGCACAAGTTGGGGGGACGACTCCATTAGTCAATTGTAAAATGTAAACAGAAATAAGAAAAAGGCAAACTTAATAGAGTAGTAGTAGAAAACAGCAACTGGTGACTTTAGGAGCAGCAAGATGTAAAGAAAATGTTGGGCAGTCTAAAGAAAGATTCCAGCAGTCAAACATGGAGGGTGGTGGTTTTGGCATTAAGAGTTAAGACAAGTGAGAATGGCACATCATTCAGTTTCAGTCTAATTTCAAAAACTGCAGATTGAATGAAGTTTCAAAGCAATTGGCCTAAAAGAATCTTTTGGTGGGGGTACAAAATTTTTATTCTCCTCAGCATGGGACCTTACACATATATTTAGTAATAGCCTTTCGATCATTATAATTAATTACTTAAGATAAAAAAATTATTATTATCTTAGAAAATAATGTATTTAACTTGTTAAAAATGGTTGAACATGATTTTTAAATATTGATTCTCTTTTTTTAAGTAATATTTTTACAATACTTTAAAATACTACTCGTTAGCATAACTATTATACTAACATGTACTGCATGCTTCCCAACAGCATATAGAGTAAATGCTGTGTAACTATGTACCAAAACATGGTGTATTAATAAACTATGATGTCAATGCCCATGTTGTACAAATAACCAGTCATTATGGTACATTGCCTTAGAATACTTCGAATGGTCCATCTAAGTAATCCCTTCGGTCTCTATCATTAAAAAAAAAATTAAAAAAACTAATTTTATACATAGTTATTTTAGAAAAATAATTGTATTGTGGTGTGTCACATAGACAAATAATATATTTTTTTTAATGGTGGGAATCACTACAAGAAAAATCTTGATTAGATATGGAATTTTTCATTGCTAATCCATAGCTAATTTGCAGCTAAACTCTTTAGCTATGGAATAAGATATGAATTCGCTATAAAAGGCTTCATAGCCAATACCTCCTAGCTGATTGGCGACATAAAATGTTGATAGCTAATCTATAGCTAATTTAAAAATTTCCATGGCTAATCTACATCTAAATCCATAGCAAAATTTTAGTACTAAAATTCATCAATTCCATAGCTAATTAGACGGAGAAATTTTTCATAGCTATTTCCATAGCTAGATTTTGTAGCTATTCAATAGCTAATCCATATCCATAGTATGACAAGAAACCAAAAAACCTTAGCTATTCCATAGCTAATCTATAGCTCATTCTATTTATGCTCTATAGCAATTCCCACTACTGGAAAAAAGGGTTTTTAAAATCGGGGTTTTAAAATCGGTCGTATGAAAGCTGATTTTAAAAAAACGCGGTGACAATTTTGTAAATAAATTCTAACTTTTGAAATCGGTCGTTGGATGACCGATTTCAAAAACACTTTCTAAATCGGTCATTTCCTCAGCCGAGTTAGAAAGTCATTCTTATTTTTTAAATTTTTTTATTTTTACTACTTTCTAACTCGGTCATTATTGACCGATTTTAAAAAAAAAATAATGATTCTAACTCGGTCTTAATGACCGATTTTAAAAGTTAATGAAAAAAATAATAATAATACATTCTAACTCGGTCGTAGTTCACCGATTTTAAATATTTGAAGACATAATTAAAAAAAAAACTTTCGAATTCGGTCCTTTTGACAGAGTTAAAATGTCCTGCCAAACTTAGGGTCAAGCAGCGCCGCAACAATCAGACATTAGTGCCAAAACCCAAAACAAAAGAGAAGAGAACTTTGCTAACACAACACAAAAGAGAAGAAAACTTTCGCTGCCGCTGCTAAGCCTTCCCAACGCCGCTGCTCACCGCGTCTTCGCCGCTGCTCACCGCTGCCATTGTTATCCATTGAATCCTTCCCTTCGCCGCTGCCATTGTTCTCCACCGACGACCACGGAAAGCTCCTCACCGCGTCTTGTTCTTCTTCTCCTTCGCTCCTCTCTTTCGCCGCCACAAAGCACTGCTCCACCAGGTTAGGGTTTTCCACTCGCTCCTCACCACTCGCTCTCTGCCTCTGTTCTCGCTCCACCACTCCACCAGCCCGCAACCCCCTCCACCATCATCCCCCACTGCACCCGCGACGACCACTGCGCGTCTCCCTAATCTCCAGTACATAGAACACCGTAGCAATCGCGCCATAGCTCCCTGAGTCCCTCCAAAGGCGCCGCCGCTAGTCACGGAGGAGTCCCTACAAGTCGAAACCCTCGCCGCCTAACCTTGAACTCGCGACCTTCGTCCCTCATCCCTCCATCGTCCTCATCCTCAGCCCTCACGCTCGAGTTTGTTGTTCTGCCACCATAACTGTTCCAATTCGTGACCGGGTCCACCGCTCAGCTCCTGTTTTCGTTCGCTCACGCTGCTTTCTCCGATCTTCTTAGAGGTCATCTCTCATATTTTCGTTTTTGCAATTCTCTGGAAATCTCATGCTGCTCAGTGTGTAGGTATGTTATTTCATTTCAGTGATTATCATATAAGAGTTATCAAGAAGATATGTTGCCAACTAGAAAACTAATGACAATTATCATAACAGACCTTCATAGCGCTTTGCAGCGCTGTGCCTGGTTTATTGTAATTGTAGTGTTACAGTAAATTGCACTTAGGAGTAGCATGTCTTCTTGGATAATAAAGAGGCATTTAAGAACTTTTTGTTTTGATTTATCTTTTAATGCTATTCTATGGTTTTAAGTTGTTAATGAAAAATAGGAAAAAGAAGATATGTGCTACTCGTTATTGGTTTTAAGCTGTTTTTGCTGTAAAATCACATTGTTGTTGCTAACAAAATGAAGCTATTGGTTTATAAAGAATGCTCTTGTCAAATTTGAACCGTGAAAGTGAAGAATTTTTAGGAGAAACTTGTTGCTTGCAAGGCTGGTGGTGTTGAGGTTATTGAATGAATTGTATTGGTTTTCACAATTTTTGTTTCCATTTCCTCTATATAGTCACAGTTGAAGATGCTTTTTTTTTTACTTATTGAATCTATTATCCTCTTAAGAATTCAGCAACATTGGCTGGGTCATTGTTCACTTTGCATGCCTCTCAAGTTCATATTGATTTGCCAACTCTCTCCGAGAAAGACAAGGAGGTAATTTCTGCTTTTTACTTTTGTTCTCTAATGATTTACCTATCAACATGTAGAGTTTGTATGTGCCTAGAATATATGTTTCTGTAAATTTTGGTGGCATCATTTTCATTCATTTTTTCATGCAGGTTATAAGCACCTGGGGAGCCAAAAATAAAATTGATTTTCTGTCACTGTCATATACTAGGCATGCTGAAGATGTTCGCCAAGTAATTTCTGTTCCATGTCCTTTACTTTGGTTTAGTCACCTGAAATATGTAATTGGTTGTTTAAATTTTATTTTTCTTGCTGTTTCAGGTTTTTAATTAACAGCCCTCTATTTGTTTGAAATGCAGGCCCGTGAATTCCTTTCAAAGCTAGGTGATCTCAGCATTTATATTCATTGAATAAACTGAATCGAAGAAAGTAGATGCGTCCCCGTGTTTAAGGAAGAGTCAATATCCTATGAAATAATTTTTTATCTCAATTTGATTACTAAGTTCTTTTGTTTAAGAATTTTTTTGATTACTCAAAGTAAGAAAAGGTACCTTGGAAATGCATATATATAAAACTCATTATTTTTTTATTACCCAAGAACATATGGTTTTATTTGCCGCCTCTAACTATCATTCATTTGCACTGAAATTTTCTAACTTCAAAGCATCCATTGGCAAATATCACGTTGCTTCTTTTGTTTCTTCAAATTCCAATTTCTTTCAATTTCAGTTGTACTTTTTGTTGCATTCATCCTTTCCTGGCTACTAACATGTCTCATTCTCTTGATCATATAGGACTGGATGTATCGTTCTTTCTGTTGGACAGGATAAGTTCCATGGTGAGGCATTGGATACCCTCCACTACGTTGTCAATCTGTCATTAAGGGAGAGATACTCAAGGAAATGTGATACTAATGAATCTTTTCTAATAGCAGACATCTTTCATAGAGAATGCACATTTGATGAAATTTGCTCTAATTTTTGCTTTGAATTTTGTTACCTTTGTTATGAACTTGTTGAACTTTTTATGTATTATTGCATTTGGGATAATTTCAATTATGAAAGTATAAATATATTTGTTTGGAGTTTTTTTTATGTTTCTATTAAAGCAAAAACGAGGTTGTTTGGTAACTGCAGGTTCCTTTTGTTTCTGTCTGTGTTTATGTGTCTATTAGTGCAAAGATAGGTTATTTGGAAAATACAGGTGGTTCTTTGTGTTTGTATGGAAAATACAAGTATTTTATATTTTCTACTTCAAGATTATTGTTAGTTTGATATGAATTTCTTATGAATTTTAGCTTGCTTAGGTTCTGTAATTGGGTTATTCAACTGTGTAAAAAAAAATTAATTTCATGCAGCAGGGGATGTATAGAGTATGGGGTAAGCAGGAAAAAAAAAGACTTTTAAAATCGGTTGTTATGACCGATTTCAAAAGTACTGTCTTTTAAAATCGGTCGTTATGACTGATTTCAAAAGTACTTTTGAAATCGGTCCTTTTGACCGATTTCAAAAATATTTTATGAAATCGGTCAAAAAGACCGATTTCAAAAGTACTTTTGAAATCGGTCATAACGACCGATTTTAAAAGATAGTACTTTTGAAATCGGTCAAAACGACCGATTTTAAAAGGTCCACTTTTAATTCCACCGTTTTCAACATCACCACGACGACCGATTTCAAAAGTCCAAAACGACCGATTTTAAAACTACTTTTTCCAGTAGTGTCCATAGCTATTTAGTAGTTGATAGATGCACAAACAATTTCACTGATCCATTTATAAATTATATATATAAAATAAAAAAGCAATACTAAATAGATGGAAGAGCAACAAAGTGTCATAATTGAATTAATACTATAAATTTCCAATAGAATTGTACTATGCATAAACAAACACAAGATCAGTGATTCCAAAAGGAATGATGTTCGTACATTGAAAAATTCACTTAGTGGATCAGTGATCAATGATGAACAATTTCATCATGACCTGAAAGCGAATATAAGCAGCAATTATACAAACAACTACAAGTTTTGAGCTTGGAGATAGCTTCTTGAAGTCATTAGGCCGACAAAAGATACCTGAAACACGGTTTTTAAAATTTAGCAGTGTGAATGTGTGATAAGTGATTACTCCTGAAAGAGTGTATGGAAATCAATAATTCTCTCTACCTACCTTGGAAAAATAACCTTGCTTTTCAGATTTCATTTTCCTGATAAGATCATATATTTATAAAGGTTAATAGATCAGTTCGATAAACGTTAAGGAAAAAAAATTCAGTCGATAACATACCAAGCAAGTATTAGCATTCTAACATTTGTATGCTCCACATGCACATCTTTACATAGTGCTTCAATCCTTTCTGTGCTGGCAAAACAAACAAGTATACAGATTTCAGCACAGTTCATTTCAGATAAAGAGAGAACAGTTCATTTCAGATAATGTAGAGTCCTATTACATTCAAAGCTTGACATTGAGTTTTGTTTGGTTATGTGATGAAGATGGGCACTTTATTAACTGGTTTCACAAGAAATGCATGTTACTCTATATAAAAAACTGGAAAACAAGAGAAAGTTGCAGAAGTTCACTGTATTCATTGCAAGTGGCAACTCCCTGATAGTAACATAATTGAACCGTGATTTACACTTCTTAATGTCCAGAATGGTTCACTTCAAAACAAATTGAATCCAGGGTTTCCATTTACACTTAAGTTAGGCATTATAATTTATGTCTATTCAAGTCTTCCTTATGCTCTGATTGTGATAAACTTGTCCATTACCAAAAGCTCGAACTTTTTTCTACTTAAGAGCTACTCCTTACACACTCAAGTTCTTACTCATACTCTCAAGAACCAAATAGAAGATGGCATAAGGAAGTACGTGCCCCCGTAGAAACCAATTGAACGTTCAAAACATGTATGCAAGAACAAGTATTGCCATAGTTCACGTATTCATATTAGCATTACCTTTCCTAGGCCTTCATCCTCATCAACAACATCTCTTGGTATTGCATGGTTACCTGCACATAGTTCAACACACACTCCCATGCCAACGTCCTTATACACATCCCACAATCCATCTTTCAACATCCCATCAACAAGAGAATCATGTCCAAGGCGAGATCCTTTCCTGAACTTTTAGTATTGAATCAGTTTATTATTTCAACACAAGAACAAATCATAGAAAACTGTCAAATAGAAGGCAATAGTAGTAACCTTGCTTCTGTCTAGTACTTGGGCACATTAGACATGCTTTCCATACCACCAGCTACAACAACATCATTGATGCCTAATTGAATACTATGTGCAGCAAAAATTTGTTCCTAAATGTACCCGGGTAATGCTAAACTTTTTATAACCACACAGCTAACTGAACAAATAAGATACTCCGTAGTCCGTACTAATCTAATAATCAACTAAGAGTGAGACACTAGCATCCAAAAAAAGATAACATCAAATACCAGTTCTTCAAAATGAATACCTATGAAATGATTGAATTCAATAAAGATGTTTCCCTTAGCATCAATTGTTTATAACCAACAGAGCATTATAGCTAGCATAGTAGTTACACGTTTGTTGATGGATTCCCTGCACATTGGCAAATACCAAGGACATGCTATAATTATTTGAACTAGCATAAATATGACTTGATTGAACTAGTTCTATTTGGCATTAGGGGAATTTGAGCATTGTAAAAAATAAAAACAGATGTAAAGTGGAAGTTAACCTTGGATTTTCTCATTGACAATAGCAACCTCTCCTGCATGTTTCTCGTGAATTAAGTAAGCAATCTCATAGTGGTGCACTGGTGAGGTGAAGAAGCATAATATTGAGAAAAAGATAACTTATCTTCGCTCCATTCAAGAAATCAGGTTCAGCTCCTTTAACCTCAGTTTGTGAAACAGGAAAAACCCATCCCACATGCTCATCTGATTGTTTAGTTCTTCCCCAGATAGGTCGGATAGGTTTCATTGAGTATCATTAGATATTATAAAAAAGAAATTATGGGAGGAACTATAACTAAAGAAATTAGTCTATTGGAAATGCTCATTATGAAGCCTACTAACCAGAGAAACTGATAGCTTTTTGAAGTCCTTATAATGTTCAAAAAGGACTTTATTCCCCACCAATTCACTTTATACATCACAGGTAAGAACACTCTTCTCTACAAAATACAGAAAATAAACAAAAAGTATGTACATGTCATCTGTGATCAAATTTGACTCAGAGTACCATGCAAAACAGAACCTATTCTATACATAGAAAAGCATATATATCATCACTAATGGATTTAGGCTTAGTGATTTCTCATAGAACAAACCAATAAGCTATATATGGTCGCTACTTTACTCTACACACATGACAATGAGCTAAGCCAATAAGTTAAACTCCAAATCTCGAAGCTAAGCTAACATCCAAGTAAATAAATTACTACATTGTTACTAAATATATAAAAAAATAAGGAGAATCAAGGAACATATAGGCTATAGCTGAAATCAGAAATGTTTCTACTACAAGTATATCAAGATATTGCAATTGCTATGTTTATCAATAAATAATTTGATAGTCTTCCTTTCTAAAAACATTCTCAATCACATAAATTCATAACCAATAACAGATATTAGACAAAAGAAAATAAATACCTGAAGAACCTTTTTTCCAATAAGGCCTTGAGCTTACATTGCAATAGAACCTACATACAAACACAAAGTTCAATACCTAAGAGATTGAAAATTAAAAACATTTCCTCAAACAAGTTGTGTGCAAATAAAGTAAGAGATTGAATACCTTAGAAGTATTTTCAATCCTTGTAGTTGCAAAAACGAAATTGAATACCTGAATGGCAAACGAACCTTTGATGAGAATGACGAATGGAGAAAGAAAACAAAGAGAAAATGAAAATGGAAAATGCCGAATTGAGAGAGAAAAATAAGCAAAATCGCAAAAAAATCAAGAACATAACTGATATAAAACCTACCACATCAGTGGTTACAGTGAGGGAAAAGGATATGAACGATTAAATGAACAATCTAACCGAAATTAAACTGAAATTTCAAACAATTTTTCAAAATTAAGCAGTTACCTCATCGTCATCGTCATCGTCGTCGTCGTCAAGGTCGGCGCCGGTTCCAAGACCTTGCTCCTCTCCGTTGTCTTCTCCGCCATCCTCGTTGTCACCGGCAGAACCACCGTCATCGTCATCGTCCTCCTCATCTTCATCGCCGCCGTCGTCGTCACCTTCTCCGTCCTCAACTTCATCCTCGGAGCCATAATCATCCTCTTCCTTGTTCAAAAAGGTGACCTCGTTCTCCTCCGTCAGAGAAAATGGAGACCGAAGCTTGAAGGTGAAGCTCTGAATCGAGATCGAAAATGGAAGGTGAAGCTCAACGAAGCTCGAATCGAAGATCGGCGAAGAGGAAGGCGAAGCTCGAATCGAAGATCGGCGAAGGTGAGAAGACGAAGGCGAAGGTTTAGATCGGCGAAGCTCAACGAAGCCTTTAATTTCTCAGCGAAGGTGAGAAGCTCAACGAAGCCTTTCGCAGCTTCGCTTCATTTCTCATTTCTCAGCGAAGATTGAAAATGAAACTAAGAATTTCTCAGCGAAGCCTTTCAGATGTTAAGAATTTTCAGCTTCAGAATAAGACTAAGAATGTAATAAGACTTTTTTTTTTAAATGTAATAAGACTTATAGTAAGTTAAGAATGTGCTCAGAATGTAATAAGTGTTAAAACTAAAAATAATTTTAATATTAGATATAGCTGCACATTTGCTAGGGAATCATGTTCCTAGCTAAAATTAACTTCAAAATAATTTTTTCGCTGTGGAAAATTTCCTAGCGAATTAAAATAGCTATAAAAATTTATATTGCTATAAATTTGTCATAGCTATTTAGTATCTATTTCGTAGTTATTTGTTTGGAGAAATAATTTTTTTTAAATCTTTTAAATTTAGCTTGGGAAATATATTTTGTAGCAAATTCCTAGTTAATTGGCTATAAATTAGCTATGGAAAATTTCCATAGCAAAATTCCATATCTAATCCAGAGTTTTCTTGTAGTGAATTAAAACCAAAATACTTGAAAATTTAAGGAATAGTCCCGATTAAAATAACGTTTAGAAATTAAAACCAAAATACGCTAATCTTTTAGGGAGAAAAACATAAATCATTCAATTGTTTATTATGCAAATTGATTGATTTGGACTAGCTGAGATCGGACATGTAAAAAGTGACAAAAGAAGAATTTTAATCGATTCTCACACGCAGCTGTTATCCTGAGTGTTCACTGCTGCCCGCTTTCTTCATAGACATTTGAGTAGGCTCGGGCTTGCTGTATCTTTTCACCATTTTAAATTAAGAAGAATGGTATTTGTTAAAGAGTTACATGTAATTGAAAAATATTGAAAAATATATATAATTTTTGATTTTTTAAAAGAAAAAAAATTAAGAATTTATGCTATTTTTTTATTTTTAGAAAGTTTAAAAACACTTATTACCGAGACCCTTAAATTAATACCAACATATATGTATTCATACTAAGCTTGATAATAATAAGGGAAATAATAATAGTCATTTTAAACATATTTTACCGGAGTAATACTTTTGAATTTAGCTTGTTGTTTGTAATTGAGAAAGAAATAGAAGAGGGGGAATTTTTAATTAAATTCATCTTATGCGTGATTTTAGAAATACTTTAAGCAGGCTTTTTAGTTTTTATACTTTTTTTTAATCACAAAAAAAAAAAAAATTGTCACGTGGTATAGTAAATTTTTTTTTTAAGCAACGTGGTATAGTAAATCATTTTCCATATCTTTAGCTTTCGTAGTGTGAGCTTGTGGTGGAGTTCTCTAAAATTAGGATTTGGACTCAAAAAATAGCATACAAGGGTTGATTTCGTGAGGCATATTTGCCAATAGCATGTTTTTGAGGATTATATCATTTCTTCTGCCAAATCTCGATCTTTTGCATTGATGATTTGATGGTAACACTGAAAACCAATGTCAAGTTTTTTGGTCTATCGGGTATCTATTGATGAAATATGTTGACTGATATTTCGAATATTGTTTGACTTTTTTCCGAAAATTCTTTATATTCGCAAAAGAGTTAAAAGTCAAACTCTCAACCACCTACTTAAATGAAATAAGCCCATTTTAACTATTAACCTCAATTGATCAAAACCACTAAGTTAATAGGGAAACATATAACAAAATCCATATAACAATACTGTTAAAATAATATATTCAATAATAGTGCAAATTTTACACTCTATAAATTAATTCTAAAATTTAAAAAATATTTGAAAACAATGACAAAAGAATACTACTCATTTTTTTTATGGTGGCCGGTGGAAAATTGGGGAAAACTCAACCACAAAAAAGTTTTTATTGGTATGATCGAGAATGTTAACGAATATCTTTATTTATTGTTTAAGATTATAAATAAAATAATTTTACATAAGGTAATAATGATTTTTATATATCAAAAATGTTGAATTTAGATTAGCTAGTAATGCTAAATTACTTTTTTTTTTTTACTAATTTCGTTCCTTTGAAACTGTTGTTCATTAATACTCCCTCCGATCCTATATATAGGACATATTCTAGAAGCAATCTTTGGTCCTATATATAAGACATTTTGTACTTTTTATGCATCATTTATTGTTTTTTCTCTTTTTTGCCCTTATTAAATGCTTTGACTATTTATGTGTTTTTTGTTGTTCATTAATGAGTGTGAATTTTTCAAGACAAGTTGAGAGGGTAAAATTGAAATGTTACAATATATTCTCATAGAATTCATAAAACTAACTACTTTTCTTGGTCCGAGGAATATGGTTAAGTATATCCTATATATAGGACCGGAGGGAGTAATATAGCTCGGATTCAACAGTATATTTAATTTTTTTAGTAAATTGATCTTTGATTTATTAATTTTGTCCTTTATTTTTTTTATAGTAATTAATATTTTTTTCATTTATTATCTTTTTTATTAATTAGATGGGAATATAATTATAAAAATAGTAATTATTGTTGTGTTTATAAAGTGACATTTAAATAGGAATTTTTTAAAATGAAAGTTATTTTTAAAAAGAGGTAATACATTTTTAGTGTATTTATTTTAAAATAATGACAATTATTGATTATATTTATAAATGCCTTAAGGGTATTGTTTAAACATTTTAAAAGAAGTAAATCAACATTGAAAAATTGACTACAACCCTTTTCGATATATTAAATATAAATTTTTTAAATAAAAATGGTTATTTTATTTTCTTAAATAATACTACCTTTAAAACACTTGTCATCATTTTCATTATTTTATTATTACTAATATGACAGCTTAGATCACGTCGTGCGGAAATTCAACCTCGGAAAATTATAATTTATATCTAGACGTAGCATCCTTAAATATTGGAATACTACATCCGTCCTTAAATATAAGATCATTTTGACACTTTTATTTTGTTCTTATTTATAATATCTTGTATCAATTTTCTATAAAAATTAATTACTTCTCTCCATAAACACCCATATTTATTTAATAATTTTTAAATTTCCAATACTATTAAAATGGGTAATTTTGAAAATGCATATCAAATGTTCATATTTACAATATCATTAACTAAATTAACCAGCTTTCTTAATAAATGTGAAATCTACCAAACAGGTCTTACATATAAGAACGGAGGAAGTATTATGTTTTGAAAATGTTACGATTAATAAGGCTTTAAGCATATTTATTATGACTATTATATCAAAAAAAAATTAATAAACTAATATTTCTTTTTTTTTTCATCAAGAATTTTAAAAGCTAAACTTTCCAATACTTAATTAGGACATTTTGGTTGCTTAACAATTTGTGTTGCGACAATAGACCCTTCCGAGAACTCTAATAATTATGTTTGTCAAATACTTCAGCCATTCTTACATGGGCAAGAAGCTTCCAGAAATCAGACCCATGACATGAATAAGTTTTCAATTTTATTTTATTTTTTTTATGAAATTTGATAAAATTACGATTCTTATCACTCAATTTCTTAACTGGTGATTTGAACATTCAATTCTTCAAAGTAAATTAAATGAATATTTTTACTTCTAATCAGAATAACTAAGTTTTTCACTTAAAGAAATAATAAACTAAGTTTTGTTATAAATAAGGTTCTTTTTGGCCTCACACCTAAAAGTGAATAATTTTTTTTCAAAAAATAAAAATAAAAATTTATTTATTTATTAAATACATCATTTCCTATAAAATATATCCAATTTAAAGTGCTTATGATTAAAAAAAACCTATAAATAATATTCTGTTGGAATAATATCTTTTTGCAGTTTTGCTTATAAAAAAAAAAAAGAATTAAGAAAACCTATAAATAATATCCTTCAAGAGAAACGAATGCATACTTGAACTGCTCTAGCTAATATGAAAAGACAAAATAAAAGTTAGGGCCATAAACCCCACTTAACAGCCGTGTTATTGGAAAATTTGTATATATAGTTCGGATATATCTTAGCTTGCACATTATTTTCAAATAAAATCAACCGGCAATGCTGAATATTTGTGAGATTCCTTTGATCTGAAATGCATTCATAATATATACATATATATAGTTTTTTCCTCGTGTGTGTGTGTATATAGTATATTATTTGCTCTCAACGACGTGTTGCTGGAAAAAGGACGGTCATATCAAATCCCACAGCCCACTGTTTCTCCTTTTTTAAAAAAATAAAATAAAATTGGGGCTTAATTTCTATTTTTTCTACTTAACGTATGAAAACATCTTGTGATAAGGGGATAATACTTTCCCAATAATTGGGTTATATTTCTTTGTTGTACAATTGGGTTAAACTACAGTACAAGTTGATATTAGAGACAATCATACAGTTATCTTGAGTTGGATTATAATATTGAATTGGTGGATTGCCTCGGTTAGCAAGGGTTGAGTCCGAGATTATGAGAGAATCGAATTCGAATCTAACCAATGTAAAGATGATGTTGGTGAATAATTTGTAAGTAACTCTATAAACACTCTTTGAATATGAAGATATGACTTGACCCCGATAAAACTTCAAAACCCAACTCATAACTTTTCTTTAAAAAAAATTATATAATATTGTGTTCTTGTGATGATAATATTAAATAAATATATCGCTTTCACATGCATCATTCTTATTCATTAGGTCAACGTAAATAGCCAATCCTCGTCTCGTTAAAGAGGAGTCAAGATAAAAGTGGCCGGTTGTGAGAACTCTATGTAAGCATTGTGGATTGGAGTAATATATAAATAATCAATGAACATAATGTAATTTTTTTATGAGAAGTTAATTATTTCAATAGAATTAAATTAATTAGTTTGACAACATCAAAAAAAAAAAATAATTAGTTTGAATTGCCAATGTATGAGCATCACGACTTCCATATTGTAAAGTTGAGTGACACAGAAAACTGAAAGAAACATTTGTATTGGCCTGATCATCCTCCCCATACACACACACACACAAAATCAAAGGGTTGCGGTTCTTATATTATATTATATTATATTATATTATATAATATAAAGAAAGAAAGAAACATGAAAATGTCATAAATATAATGTGTATCATCTTTTAAATCCACCGAAGTTAAGATAAGAAACCTTGGAGAAGTGGTGGAGGAAATAAATAGATATTCATGTACACTTAATTTTATCACATTCGCTTGGGTCAAGTTGAATACTCCTATGTTACGTTTTCATTTAGTACTACTAGTTGAATGTTCATTCCTCGCATTTATCCAAATAAGCATGTTCGTTGTTATTCTTACTCATGTGCATTCCATGTCCTTTTGATTGTGACTCCTTTCTTTAGCGGTGGTTACAGCTAGTTGTCTAACATTTGATCTCAACGCAATGATCCTTACGTAATCAACACAACTTTCACTTGGAGAATTTCTGATTAAAGACACATCATATGATATAACCTATGGGGCAAATAATAAACTGAAAGAATAGTATAAAGAAATTAAGCAATGGTATAATGAATAATTAGGCGCCGTGGTAGTTCTGGAGTCAGAATTTCCAGCTACATGTCCACGTTCTATGACCTATCCTTGCCCATAATTTCTGTATTCAATTAATATTATGGAGGATTATCTACTATACGATGAATGCGTTGACAATTAACATTACAATTATTATATAATAATTTAAATATTTTATTATTGGATATATTTTGATTTTCTTCGCTGTTGCTTTGATGAGATTTTTCTGGGCGTTGACCTTACTGTCGTAGTCATTGAGCTTATCAAAATGACGCGGTTCTTTGAGTATATTATATCATTTCAGTAATTGCAGTAAACGAAGAAACAGAGGAAGAGATTAGCTCCCTGAAGAAGTTCATGGAGTATTATTTTTCATACATACTAGTAGTACAATTTTAAAGTGTACGCTAATTATTTTATCAATCCTTAAAAAATATGTTTAATCGAATGAATCACACGAATCAATATAATTAGTTAGTTTTCTTTTATTTTTTTTAAATTATAATAATCTTAAAATTTTACTTTTATTTTTTAAAAAAATTCTCATTCATTAATAAATAATATAAAAATATCCATAATAACAATTTTTAATAAAAGCAAATAAGAAAACAAGTAATAAATTATTTATATAAAATATAAAGTGGCTTATAATTAAGGACAATTTTTTTAAAAAATTTATAATAAAAATTAGAGGGTACAATACGGTGGTAAGTGAATTATTATTATTATTTTTAATAAAACCAAAAAATTCAAATCTAAGTTTGGAATTAAAAAAAATAAAAAAAAAAATCTATGTTTGGATAGGGCACGCACAACCGTATATATGTTGGTTTCTAACTTCCTCTGACTATATGGAAAAGCGCTTGACGAAATTCTTAAACGCAGGTGTGAAACGGTTGGCTTTTAGTGGAGGGGACCCCATGCACCTTCAAGGAGCAAAAGGCATCCACATGAGTCTAATTACATTTTTATTTATTTATTTATTTTGACATTGAGTCTAATTACATCTTATTTGAGTATGTTATTCTCCGAAATACAGTTAAGTTGTTCAACTTAGTACATGTTTGTTTTAGTTTAAAGATTATATTTTTCGCATTTTTTAAATAATAATAATAATAATAATAATAATAATTTAACGTATTTGTTTGCTTATTAACATTATAATCTTAAATTATATTTTGAAAAAATAATCAAAATTTAAAAATTCCTTTTATAGCATCTGAAGATTACTTTTTATAAGATTATATATTTTTTTAGACTATATAATTTTTCTATTCTATCCTTATTATTCCAACACATTAACTACCTCAATATCATTTCATATCCTTTTTGATAATTTATTCGGTAAAAATTAATCTTCTCTAAACTATTCAAACAAAATAGATTAGCTTAAATTAATTTTTCAGCTAATATATTCAAACATAAATAGATTATACTTTTATCAGATCTTACCAAATTATAATCACAGAAAAAATAATCATAATATCATTTTATCAATTATACCAAACAAGCATTTAAAATTTTGTGGGATGTAGTGTTTTTTACTCACTTTCATTTCTCACAAAGTGCAATCATTTGGCTTTCGAATATATCTACAATCTAACACTTAATATCATGCAACTTTACTAATTAAATTGATTTTTAATTAATGATACATTTTTTTTGTCCTTGATGTAAATTTATCTTTGGAACTTTTTTCCTTATTTATTAGTTATTTTTTAATTTTTTAATAGCATTAATTTTTTTATGAACATCCTATAAATTCAATATAATTTTAAATTATCAATAATAATTATAATGATAATTTAAAAAATATATCCAAATTTTATATTTTTAGTACAACTAACAATACTAACAACTTGCTTGCTTCCCGTGAATATCAAAAATGACTTATATTACATATCAAATAATAATAATAATAATAATAAAAGTAAATATAGATATAAATAATAATTGAATAATTATAATTTCCTTAAATTTATTTTTTACCAATTAAAAAAAAGTAAATATTAAAATTTTGAGAATGTAACAAAGTAGGTACTTATTTTTTTGTACTTTCAATGCTTATTTCTTTCACTTTTTATTTGTGACTTACCATACTTATTTATTTGAAATGGATATATATATATATATATAATTTTGAATTGTTTTGCTTTTAGTTTTCTTTTAATTGAATTGTTTTTTATATTGCAATTAACATAACTTAAATTTTTTTAATAATAATCCAATACAATAATGATGTTAGAAAATAAAAAAGATTATACAAAATATTACCGTAATTAAAAATAAAAATATTTGAAAATAATTTTAAGAAATAGTAATTAACATTGCCGAAATGAATTTGAATTTTAAAAATTGAATAATAATTTAATAATTATGCATAGTATCATATATTATGTATTTGATGAATCTTAACTGTTGTAATAAATAATATGATAAATTGAAATTGATTTTTTTTTTTTTTGAAATGGAAATTGATTATTGAAATAAAATGATAACGTAATGGTGATATGTTAAGACTGTACTATGGATGCTCTAAAGTAGAATCCACGATATGTACAATAGACTTTTTCATTAGAATAATTACTACATACATATAATGTCGAGGGACGAATCTAAAAAACATCGAAAGAAAAAGGCTGGACTGGTTTTAAATTCGTTATTTTGGTTCAATTCTATATATCATGTATCAAAATATATCATAGATTTATTTTTTCTAAGCAAACGAGAATCATATTAAAAGAAGAGCACTGAGATTGCTTAACTCAAATACAAAGATAGGACTAGAACAAAGGTCAAAGAGTTAAACAATTGATCCTTTAATACAAGACCAAGGGTCGCTATAAAATCATACACAAGAATAAAGTTACTATAAAAACATAAAAGAAAAGTTACAAAAGGAAGAAGGTTCAGATAAGTATGGATAGATTAAACTTGATAGAACATTAAAGAGAATATCAAGGTGAGTTGGTTCAGTTGGTATTGTGAAATCAATTGAGACTTTAGGAATGAGATCTGAATGCTAGTAGTTTCAGTGTTTGATTTTTAGAAAGAAAAAAAAAACCTTACGTTGGGAAAGACACCTTCATGACCTCGAAGCGAATTAATATCAAGAACTCTCATTTAATAATGGTGAACCCTTGAGAATATCATGGCTTGAATAAAACATAAACCAAAAAGAGAAGTTTATGTAAAAGAAATTATTCATTTTGTTTCTCTATTTTCGTACATAGGGATTGTTTCTTTTTCTTTAGGTCGACTTTATTTTGAGCACATCTAATTTTTGGGAAGCTTCTAAAGAGAATTTCTTCTTTTTCCTAGAGAGATTCTCACTTCTTTTCACTTTTGTTAAAGCAGCGAAAATGGCCCCAATATGCATCGAGGAGCTAGCTCAACCACTCAAGTGTCTCTTAACCGGTTAAACTATACCGGACTTCTATCAAATCAAAAGCCAAGAGAATATCGGTTTCACAAATGCCATGCATAATCTATAAAATATCCAAAAATAATTAAGTATATATATGTTTTTGTTGCTACTATATTTTTTGGCTGCGAATTAGATCAATCTGATCCGAATTAAAATATGTTTAGTATCAATTTACAGTTAACCAGCAACTCAGGATAAGTCCAGTATCTAAACACCTTCTGACTAACTAGCTGTCTCGACTCGATCTATGCATACACATATATGCTCCCTCCTATCCGATCCATAATATGTGCCCAACTTTAAAAACAAAAAAAAAAAATCATGGAAATTAATAAAACTATTTAATATTATTAATAATATTCGAAATATCAATATTTAACATATTTTTTTTACAAAATTTTCTTATAATTATTATGAAGATTATAAAAAAAATGTCAAATAAATATAAATACTTGTAAAAATAATATCATTAGAAAACGGAAAAAAAAACTTATAAATAAAACCAAAAATATTTCTACTAATTGAAACTTAGAGCATCTTCATCGCTGAGACTGTCAAGAGTATTAAGATTTTGTTGCATCATCATTTTAGTCACCAAGATTCAACTTAAAACAGTTAAGACTTTAGTACACGTTCATAATAAGACTTTTGTGTAAATGATGTGATATTATTATATAAAAACATTAAATAAAATATTTTGAATGTAAATTAATTATGTATTACAAAGTGAATGTAAAAACAATTAGGGTAAAACGTACTCCCATCATCTTAAAAAAAGTTAGTAAATTTTTGAAAATTTAATAAAAATAAGGGAGCATGCTTCTAATGCATTATTCTCTTAAAACAACCAATTATAAAAGCAAGTATTTAATGTATATTTCTTTAATTAATCGATCATAAAATATGCAATGCAATTTCAATTTTTTTATTCATTATTTTAATTTTAATTTTAATTTGGAACAGAAATTTTTATGTTATTTTATAACTTTATGAAACGAGGGAGTGCTAACTAAAATTTTAAGTACTAAAAATCTTGAAAATAAATCACTCAATCTTAAGATACTACCCGAAATTTACATGTTACAACTACATGTAGCTAATTAAGAGTCAAGTCTTAAGTCAATACTTTACCGTAGACCTTCTGAAAATTATGGATGAGGATTCCATTATATTAAGGTTCAGAAGGGGTATAGTTTATTTATTTATTATTATTTTTTTTAACAGAAGGAGTATAGTTTAATTTTTTTTAAGGCAAGAATATATATATATATATACTTCAATTTTAGTTTCTTACATGCTCTGTTTTATAAATTTTGTAGTTTTAATCTTTTATTTTTATTTTATATCTTTTGTAGTTTTAATATTTATTCGAATTGTAACCGACGTTCAATCATTTCTATCACTCTTTATTAATTTTATTGTTTTTCTCTCTTACTCTTATCTATAAACTATCACATATGAATTAATGGATATACTTTCTAACAAAAATTAAATATTATCATACTTTTCAATAAGAATTAAATATGAATATTTTGAAGAAAAAAACATATAAAACTTATAATATTTAATAATATATTCTTAATATGTGTAAAATAACCTTAAACTATAAAAGCTATGAAACAAAATGAGTTTTTTTTAATTATATGATTCAGCTATTTATTATATCTGAAATTAATTCATCATGATTTTTTAATAGTATTATATTTGTATTGATATGATTTTGACGAGGTCAGCATTATATTTGGTTTAATATTCAATAATAAACTATATCACAAATCCCTGAAATTTAAGGTACTTTTGTCAGATCCCTTATTTATTTTTTTTCAATGTTTGACTCCTGAAGTTACTTTTGAGTTTTGTCATATATCCTTATTATCAATTCTGGCCAATTTTGTTAACATGTAACATCGGAATCCTAGTCAGACGCAGGAGGTTTGCCATATGGTGTCGCGTGATAGATGTTACAAAGGCAAAGACGAAATCTCTCTTCAATATTTTTTTTTATTTTTTTCTTTAACTAAAAATATAAAATTATTAAATTTTTTAGTCTTTTAATTTAAAACAAAAAAACAAAATCTTCGCCCACGTGGCACCATGTGCCTAACCTTCTGCGTCTAATTAGGATTATGATGTTATATGTCAGCAAAATTTGTCGGAATTAGTAGTAGGGGTATATGACAAACTCATAAATAATTTCGGGAAGCTAGATATTGGAAGAAAAAAAAGAATAAAAGTATTTGACAAAAATATCCTAAACTTCAGGAACTTGTCACATAATTAAGCCTAAATAATTCAATTAAGTTCATTCTTTGGGTAAAATAGAATTTAGTTAAATTTGCGTAAATCAGTTTACGTGCATCCTAAATTGAAAAAATAATGATATATCAATTCAAATTAAAAAAATAATATTAAGTGCTGTTTGCTAATCAATTATTAATAGACAAAACTCTACTTTACAATACATGTTAGTAATTAATTTATATATATATAGAGAGAGAGGGAGGGGGGGTTAATTTTTGTTAATTTTATAGGTTGATATATAATTTTCTGAGTTGAAAGGGCATTGTAAAATTAGGTACGTTCATCCTGTCAGAAAATCGATAATACCTTTTCAGTCGTCGCTGTCTTTTCCGCGAGTTCGGGAAATAAACCAACCACGTCAGTTTGTAATCAGTACCATATGCAACAATACATTATCCCAATTTTCGCTACCTACCTTGTCCAACGCTTTCCCCGTATTTACAAATCAACCATTTTCTTGTTTCGGAGAGGAACAATGGTAGTCCCATGAGTAAAGTCGAGAGTGTAATACTTATGGGTCTGGCTAATGCCTTGAAGCTAAGGTATTTGTCAAGATTTGGGAAACAACAAATTTTACACGTTCTCAATTTTTATGGAAAGCTAAGCATGAAAAGTGCAGTGTTATTTTCTAGTGGCATATTTTACTTACATTAACTTCTTTGACAAGTTAACATTTACTTTATCAAACTGTAATCATATATCATGTTGCTAATTTAGTATTATTTAAATTAACAAAAATGCTAAAAAGTACCCGGCTTGAATAAAATGTAGTTTTATTTTTAAAAATGATGAATTTATGCCATCAAAGATAAATATGCTTAGATTTTTAATAGAGAATTTTTATAATTGCATTTCCTAACCAATACTTTTAAAATATTGATTAGCAACATCTTTACTTTAATTATTTTTTGTTGTAATAATGTTTAGTCTCATATTACTCGTTCTTAGTTAATATTTAGTCTTTATATACTATCATTTTTTTCCATTAGTAAATATCTAATTGAGTTTTTTGAGTGGTCATGTTGAGTCCAAAAAACCACACGATAGCACGTCACTGTTTGTTCGGGCGATGCAGTTTGTCCTCTTTTTGGAAGGCCACGTATCAAACTTCTTTTTTTTTTGGTATGTTTTTCAGTACATGGTTGATGGGGTATAAATTTGATCATTTCTCCCATAGTGTTTTAGTCTTTTTTTTTTTTTTTTGGTTTTATGACTCATAATGATTCTGTCATATATGGTCATAATGACACTCCCCCGTGGCTGTTAGAGACTCTACAAAGCAACAGAGTAATAGGCTATATATACAGCTTTTGTGCAGCCTTCCACAACACACGAACAAAATCCTCCTTCTCTCTCCGTTTTTTTAGCAACCTTTTTTCTTTGTGAGATTTAAGTTTTTGATCTCAAATGCACGAGTCCGGAAAAAATTTCTTTTTATTTTTGCATGTTTTTCAGTATATGGTTGCTATAAATTTATGGGGTATAAATTCGGTCATTGCTCCCATAATGTTTTGGTCATAATTTTTAGTCGTTTTTTTGTTTTATGACTCATAATGACTATGTTATTTGGCTGTTGGAAACTTAGCAGAGTGATATATGCGCTATATATAAAGCTTTTGTGCAGCCTTCCACAACACACAAAAACGAAATCCTCCTTCTCTTTATTATTTTTTGAGTAACTTTTCTTCTTTGTGAGATTTCAAGTTCTCGATCCCGAATGCACAAGTTCGTTAGCTCTTGTGCTAACTTTGTTGGGAGCAAAATCGATGATATAATTACATCATAATTATTCGATAATTTTACTTTTAAGAAGACAATGATTATTTCACGACACAGCTATAGTCATTATTATTTTGTAACACTATTTTGAGTGCTAATTGCTAAGAATGCATTCCCTAATTGATAGTCTATGTACCTCTCTACAATTTGTTTTGATTTGCATACTCATGATACTTTCTTAATATACTTTAGTTGATAGAAAAATATAAAAGTGAAATGGAGTATTAATGTAGTCAAATTCGATCTAAGTAATTTAATTTTTATAAAGTCGATCTAATACAAATAAAAAATAATAATTTTGTTTAGTGCTTGATTTTGTAGGACTGTTTAGGGTTTTTTAAATTGGTTTTTACATTAACAACCCAAATGATACTTGATCTCATAAGGTTATACAGGTTCTTGAATATATAGCGTATAGCATTTAAAAATGAGTTATGATAAATAAACCTACAAAATCAATTTACAAATAAGTTTATATTATAAGAAAGTGACATGTGTCACTTGTTAATCAATCAATAATAAATAAGTGGCACATGTCATTTCTTTTATGGTGTAAGCCTATATGTAGGTTAATTTTATAAGTTTATAAATCATTTTTGTTTAAAAATAACATATGATATTTAAATAATACTCCTATCGACAAAGTAAATCTATCTCAAGCCTGGTAGAATTTTGTAATAGATTAAAATAGATTAGTCGAACCAAGCTTATAAAATCGAGGCATGATCCTTGTCACACATTGATTCTCGCTCACCATCAATGATACGAGTTAACAACAACCATAAAGATGGCGTTATATTCTTCGTATTCCTTGTCTTTATTATCGCCCATCATAATTGTTGTTGACCAAACACCATTAACACCATGTCATATTCTCCTCCTCGTATCGACCTATTCCCTCTTATAAGTACAACGCTTGACCTATTCCCTCTTATAAGTACAACGCTTATTATTAGAGGGATCAAATATCCAATAGATCCAACAAAATACACATCAACACATACGTTGAGTACCACTGGGATCAAATATGATCTATGAGTACTCTCGAAAACTACATACTTATGTCTTAATTTTCTTTTTCGTAGAAATACGTAAGATCGAAATCACCTCCGTCGAATGTAACAACACCAAAAACACATTGTATGATATATCTGATAATCGATTTGCCTTCGTTTTCACTTAAAAAGTACTAGACAAAATTGATACACTACATATCCCAATGAGCAACAAAATTCTCTCTACAGTATATATATTCAATATTTTCAAAAACTCGAATTTGAGATATCTGGTTATAGTGTAACAATCTCATAAGTTAATCCACATGGTAATTGGTATTTTATACTTTATTTTATGTTTTATAAAATATATGATAATATTACTTTTGCATCAAGGCATAAATCTCACGCGGATATATTTAATGTTTGAAAAAGTTAGGTCCTTTTATGCAAAGGCATTCGAAGTCACGAATCCTAATCAGCTCCAAGACTACTTTACTACAAACACCGACATTACGCACCCACAGCAACCATCCCCACAATTAATCCAACATTATCCAATACAACCATAAAGTTCTTCCCTAATGCTCCTCAATGGATAAATCATCTTTATCCAATTACAAATGTTATTATATTCCAAGTATAACGGGTGACTCAGCAGCAACATCCTTACAGTAATACATCAAAATCTCAAGTAAAGAATCGATTTAATAACGTTAAAAAAAAAAGGAATCAATTTAATACACTCACACTACAACAAAAATCCTGATTCTTAAATTTTTTTATAAAAAAAAAACTTAAATCCCGATATCTGAGTATTATCTGACGTGGAAGCCAACCACCCATTGTGGAAATTCCCAAAATATGGAGACCAATTGGTGAAGAGAAATCTTGAAAAAGACTTAAGAAAACCGCGTGTCATCACCGTCCGATCCCTGTTGTAAAGTAAACTTGCTATTTTAATCAGAATCATCCAACGGCAACCATCCAAAATACGTTAGCACAAAGCCACAGAGTAAGTCAGAAGGAACCAGAGAGGAAGAGTGCAAAGTAATAGTTGTAAGAACTACTAATAGAAGTAATATTTGCTTGTTTCTTTTAAAATTTAGTCTTAATCCTAAGCTTTTGATGAATTTTCTTTCAGATGAAACATAGTTTTTTAATTTTACATTTTCCTATAAATATAATTTATTTCATGTGCGACTATTTAAAAATATTATACACATTAATATTCTACTCTAAATTCTTTATAGTATATTGTAATTTTGCAACAAAAAATTGGTAAGATTTACACGTTGACATGGCTCTTATTATTTATTTTTTTAGGAGAGAAAGAAACAAATTAAAGCAACAACAACATAAAACAAAATTAGCCACGGCTGTAAGTAATTTTCAAAGTGTCGCTAATAAGAAGCAAAATGCATCTCGATGGAGGCCTGTGAAAAAGTAGATTAATTTCATTAGTCACACACTTCATCATATAATCCGTTATTGAGTTAATTTTATTAAGCGTATGTTCAATTCGCGCATCCCTACCTCTTATTTGAGTTATTTTATATTATACCCCCGTAAAGTACAATGCACGGGTTATTGATAATTTAATTTTTTTATATTAAATATTTTAAAGTAAAGATTTTTTTTTAATTTTAAAGTAAAGATTATTATTACACAACAATACAAAAAAATATTCAAAAAGATATAGACTCAAATCAAATTCTACACTTAAAAAAATTAATTTAAATGAGCTTGTTGAGAAATTTTGTACTTTCTTGTATAAATAAAAAGTAACACTTTTTATCCGATATCTTCCTTATTTATTTAATGGATAAATTAACATTTTTATATGATCATCTTTATTTTGAAGAATCAAAAGTAAATCATATTTAAATATTTTCATCTTTTTTGTTTGGTGGTATTATGAGTAAATTTAATGATAAATTAGAATATTCAGTATTTCATAGGACATGAAGAAGACATTGAACTTGTTATTCTTGACTGTCTTAATTAACACATTGCATTTTATAAGGAATATAACGATTGCTCTTTTTTATATATATTTTTAATATTATATTTGTTTATGTATAGATGAGTATTAAATTAATGTATTTCTCATTTAGTTGATCAATGAAGTAACAGGTTCTTATATACGTTTATTATGATATTATGATTAATTGGAGTGAAATCAAAATTAAACTTTTTTTTTAAATATTTTTTTGATGGTATTATGAGTATATTTAAAGATAAATCAATATATTTCCTATTTCATGGGACATGATAATTTAGTATTTTTTGAATATAAATTATCATTTTTTTAATATGATTATCACATGTTGTTATTATTATTATTATTATTATTATTATTATTATTATTATTATTATTATTATTATCCTAACCAAATAATCCCTAATTTCTTTTATAGATTAATCCCTCCGTTTTTTAATATAACACTTTTTATATTAATTATTATTTTTCATAATTATTGTGATAAAAAAACAAATAAATTTATCTCGATAATACATTCAGATAAAGTGGTTACCTAAAAAGTAGGAAGAGATTTAGATTGAATTTGACTGTTTTTATCTTTGGGTCTGTAGTTCGTATCTTGTTTGTTTGTTTGTTTGTTTTTTAAGTTGTTGTTATCTTTTAATATATTATGGGACTTATTTATAAGATTTTAATTTTAATTTAATTATTAAATATAATTAATGATGAGATTTTAATGTTGTTGGAATAATGATTTGGAAAATTTGAACAATCTACTTAACTTAATTTTTTCATGTACCAAAATTATAGTGAAAGCAAGATTTTCAAATAATATTTAAAAATAATGAATTATGTTTTGAGGACGATAATATTTAACAATGTAACAATACTTACCTTTTTCTTATATATTTAGATTATAAGTATACCTTATAACAAATAAAAATCCAAACAAAAAGCAGCATATGCATCAATATAGAATAAGGACCGAAATTACTACCCTAATCATGTTGACAATTTAGGGTTGGAACATACTTTTATGTGTTTATGCACCCCAATGCCACATTATTTTTATGAGATTCAAATATAAATCCAGAGACTTACTTGTATTTTGATCTATTACAACAAATAAAATTTATTTTGATATGTTACAATAAATAAAATAAAAAAATTAATTATAAAAGAAATTGCAACTCCACGGTGAACAGTTTGGGATTTCTGAGTGACTTTCCTTATGTTACAATTCTGTGTTGATCTGGTAACAGTTTCTCCATCCATTTTCACTCTCTTTTGGGGTCTTTAACCTTCTCATTGACACAAAGCGTTTCAGTGCTCTCTTATGCTACAAACACACAACAAAAATCAAATATAAAATAAGAAAGAAATAATTAGGAACATTAAATATGAAATAATAAAAGGAGAGAATTCATGAAAGTAAAGAGATTTAAAGGTGAAAAAAGGTAAAGAATAAAGGTGAGATCATGTTATATATAGTGATTTTTTTAAATATATTTTTTTAGGATAATGATTATTACTTTTTCTTTTTTAACAAACTGAGGATAATAATTTCACATACAGATAATGATTAAATAAATCTGAAAAATATATTTAATTTCATATTGTAATTTTTGTTATAGATAATCATTGAATAAATTCGAATAATTTATTTAATTTCAAATTTTAATTTTGGTTAGAAATAATGATTATCTACCTACAAATGCTCTGGTGCGAGGATTGTTTCACGCGACAAACATGGTGTCTTGAAAAAAGATTTTTTATATAAGTATAGTAGATTCATGTATGACATTAACATCCAAAATTTGAGTGATATATATGAAAAACAAAATATTCCCTAAAAAAACTTATCAAACCATTATTTAAATATTTTAGCCAAACATAATTTTTTTAAACTATTTTTATACATTAGTTACTTTTTTTCCCAAAAATTTACTTATAATTTCCCTATAATTATAAATTGTCAAAATTGGTCCTCAGACATTCCTTTTTCCTTCTAATCTACTATTTGAAGCTCAAATTTGGCATTATTTATTAGAGGATAAGATTTACACTTTTTTACATCACACTATTAATCATTTTTTTTGTCTTTTTTTCCCTATTTCTCTCGTTGTAAGAGTATCATTTTTATATTTGTTATATTACTTTTGAGTGGATGGATTACTTCAAAATATATAGATGGAAATATATGTCTTTGGAAGAATCAATTTAAAATATTTTTAAAAATTAAAAAATAAAGCAGGTAAAAAACAATTCAAATATATTTAACTATTTAAGTCTTTGGGTCTGTTCAGCAAAACTAGCTTGTAACTTGTAGATGTGAGCTTGTAGCTTGTAGCTGTTAAGATAGCTAGGAGCTGTGAGCTTGTAGTTGTGAGTTTATAGTTGTTTAGCTCACTATTTGAAATAGTGCTGTTTGGCAAAATTAGCTTTTGGTGTAACTGAAATTTATTAAATGACCAAAAAAGACATACTGCATTATATTATTTATATTTTTCCTTTATTTATTAAATAGATAGTTAATTAATTAATTAAATATAGAAATGATTAAATAATAATTAATTAAATTAGTTTATTTTATTTATTAATTAATTATGTAGTTAATTAATTTATTATAACAATTTTTAAATTATAAGTAATAATTAATTAAAAATTAAATTATAATTAGTATATTTTAATTTGCTCACAAAACTCTAGATAATAAAAATTACTTGATAATTTAGTAACAGTACAACATAGTAATAGAAGACATATCCAATATTATTTGATTAATTGATTCCATATGCAATATTACTCGTTTCATTCTTAAAGTATAATACATATGCAATATAAATAATACTAATAAAATCAACCAGAAAAATAAATAATTTTAAAATTTGTTTAATCATTTTGATTAAAATTTCTTCTGCAAAGATGATGTCATTTATTAGTGAGCAATTCAATATTTATCATTGAAGCTTCGGAATAAAAGAATAAGCACACTAGGAAGACTATTTTTCTGAAACTCAACCATATAAACAATAATTAATATAAAAATCAACAACATAACATAGAAAAGATTTAATAATGTAAATTTTAGTAGCGGTGTGAGTGATTAAACATAAATTTCGTTTATCAACGTAATTTTTAGTTTTTTCGCAATTGATATTTAAAATTAGTAATTGTTCTTGGACTAATGATCCATATCATATGAGAAAAAAAATAGAATGATAATATTGATAAAAACATTTGATTTGTTATTAATAATTTTAATTTTCTTCATTAAAAGATAGTTTTAATTTTCTTGTCACAATAAAAAAAAATACATAATTGATAAACGTAATACATAATAGTGATGAAAATTTCTCTGACAAACGTGGTATCTCGAATAAGCGTCTTTTTATACATAGATAATAGATAGATAATAGATAATAGATAGATAGTAGATACATGTACCATACCAATCTTATACATATCTTATAAGTACTACAATATAATGATATATATATATATATATATATATATATATATATATATATATATATTTATGTTAACGACAGCTCAACAAAAAAGTAAAGAAATCAGATAAAATCTCCCCTCCCAGTTTTTCTATATAAACACTTCGCAGTCCCCATCAAAAAGCTCCATCTTGTTTCTCTTCTCCCTCTCTTTCTCTTTTTATTATAATATTTTGTACAATTCTTGTTATTACATTTGTTCATATATTCTTCCTGCTTCTCTCTTTCTCTCACTTATTGAGATAGTATCAGAAAAAATGCCAGCTGCTGGAGGAATCAGCGTTGGAGGTGGGAAGGAGTACCCTGGAAACCTCACTCCCTTTGTCACCGTAACATGTATCGTTGCTGCCATGGGTGGCTTGATCTTTGGTTACGATATCGGAATCTCTGGTACATACATAATAACACTACACACTTATTATTATTCCCACCGTTGCGCTTTAATTTAAATTAAATATAAAAATATGTTTAATTATTTTTTGAATGGATAGGTGGAGTGACGTCAATGGATCCGTTTCTGATGAAGTTTTTCCCGTCGGTGTATCGGAAGAAGAAGGGAGAGACGTCGACGAACAAGTACTGTCAATACGACAGCGAGACGCTGACGCTATTCACGTCGTCGCTGTACCTGGCGGCGCTGTTGTCGTCGCTGGTGGCGTCTACGGTCACGCGTAAGTTTGGACGGAAACTCTCCATGCTCTTCGGAGGGTTGCTGTTTCTCGTCGGTGCTCTCATCAATGGGTTGGCACAGCGCGTTTGGATGTTGATCGTGGGTCGGATCTTGCTCGGGTTCGGTATCGGCTTCGCCAATCAGGTACTCCCTATATATTAATATCAATATAGCCTCTTCTCTCTCTCTCTCTCTCCCTTCTTTCCTATGGACAATTACAAAGAGCAATAGACGTGTGACCTTAACTCATGTGTAACAGTAGCTTATTTCAGTATTTGAAAATAATAATAAATAATAAAAATAAAAAAAAATATATTTTTCCTGGAGTGGATATCCTCCTCTTCTTTGGACATGGGACTATAACATCTTTACTTCATAACTCCATATATTCTTTATCCAAATTTTGTTTTCGTTTCTCAGATTTTTCATAAAGAAAACTTAATTCTTTGGCTGTTTTTGGTCACTCATTGAAGTCAGGATGCCAAGTTGCCAACGTGGAGAGGGGGATTCTTTAAAATTATGATTATAGTTTTTTAAAAAACTTTTAAAAAAAATCAAAGTGGGATCTTCAAATTGATAATGAAAAATATTTCACCATTAAGAATATGATTTTTTAAACCTATACATTAATGTGTTTCCTCCAATGCTATTTATAAATATTTTTTTAGAAGAGTTCTTCGATTCTATTTATAATCATTCTGTATTTTTTAGAAGTTATTTATTGCTTTTTTGCTATTTGTTTATTAATATAAAATAATATATTTGTGAAATTTTTAATACAAATTAAATTGATAAAATTGTAATACGTTAAATCATTTTTTAAAGTTTTATGAAATGTGTATGATCTATAAAAAAGAGTTACTTCCTTTGTTCCATAAAGATGATAAAAAATTGTCAAAGTTAACAAATTAAGGAGACATATTTTTAATGGTTTATGTAACACATCAACCAATTATCAAACAATTAATTTAATGTATTTTGTATTGATGAACCAATCACATTCAAAGATTGTGATTTCTAAGTTTTTCATTAATTATTTTAACCTTAGTTTGAGATAAAAATTTTAGTCATTTTTTACTATCCTTGAGGGACAAGGGATAGAGGGAGAATTTTAGAACTCTAAATAATTATTTTTTAATTTATTAAATATATTATTCTCTTACAAGAACGTACTTTTTAAGGTTTGTGTTAGAAAAATCCTTAAGAAAGTAATAAAAACATTTTCACTCAAACACTCATGCTATAGTTTTCTCCATTTAAGATTTTGTTTGCTTAATTTGTTAGTATTTGGTTTTGGTTTTATTAGATAACACAAAATAAAAAAGGAGTATGTCTCCGTTATTCTCTCACTGAGCAGTGCTTACAGGCTAGAAAACAAACCTTGCTTACAGGCTAGAAAACAAACCTTCTCTGTTTCAATTCAAGTCATAACACCAAACTCATATGCTTTTGATTCCTTTATTGTCGTTTTGTTCCTTATTTTTCAATTGAATCATGAGGAGTTGATGCCGTTCAATATGTCTGTTTATTACTATTTTACTATTATTTTGTTACTCAATTTTTCTCCCTAGATCTTTCACAAATTAAGTTTTTATAGGGTATATTCATATACAATGTCTCGCAATGAGATTTGGGTATAAATTAAAAATTCGTTTTTCTTAATAATTATAGGCTGGTTTTACAGTTTTTCCTTAATCATATGAATGATGATGATGCTTTAACTAGAAAATGGATATTATGGAATATACATATGAAATATCTTTCAATCGTTATAATTTTTCTGACAGGAGAGAAAATTGCTTTGGTACAAAGTTCCTGTCACAAGTTGTTTGTTACTATTTTATTCGGCAAAATAGTCATGTGCATGCTACCCCAGCTATTGGTTTCTGTAATCCACTGTGATTTCTGCTTGACTCAACTTTTTGAAATAAAATGCTATTTTTTGTTTTGTTGCTGTGAAAAGGAAAGACTCTGCATCCTTATTTTCTTCTTCAACATGGGTTGAGAGTGATGGCTGAAGTTGACAAATAGCTTAACTTGCTCTCATTATTTTATTAATGGTGGCTTAATTATTGTGCCTCATTTTTCCTTGCATGTGACATCCTTCCTTCGCGTTCTCACCAGCGTTTTCTTTATTTTCAAATCGCGTGGAATTGAATAATTGATATATGAAATAAATGAAGGGGGCATATATAGTAAACAAAGTTTTTAGTTGTACGATACTGTTTTCCATTTTTTCCCCCTAGAAACGTGACAAGATGTAAAGAACCCGTGGTCCTACATAATATAACGACATTTTTTAAGAAAAGAATCTTAAAATAACTTGTCAACCACTTGTTATAAAAAACTTCAACATTAATATTTGTTATTTGATTTTTATCATTTTAATTTACATGTTACGAATCATGTTATCTAAGTCATTTGTTAGTTGTTACTAATCTGTGTTAATTTTGTGTGATGAACAGTCTGTGCCACTATACCTTTCTGAGATGGCTCCCTACAGATACAGAGGAGCTTTGAACATTGGCTTTCAAATGTCCATCACAATTGGTATTCTTGTAGCTAATATATTGAACTACTTCTTTGCCAAAATCAAAGGTGGCTGGGGATGGAGGTTGAGTTTGGGTGGTGCAATGGTCCCTGCCCTGATCATCACAGTTGGATCATTGATCCTTCCAGACACTCCTAATTCAATGATCGAACGCGGTGAACGTGATGCAGCTAAAAAACAGCTTCAGAGAGTTCGCGGAGTTGACGATGTTGATGAAGAGTTCAATGACCTAGTGGCAGCTAGTGAAGCATCCATGAAAGTAGAGCACCCTTGGGCTAACTTGTTGCAAAGGAAGTACAGACCCCACCTCTCTATGGCCATACTGATTCCATTCTTCCAGCAATTCACTGGCATCAACGTGATTATGTTTTATGCGCCTGTGCTGTTTAGCTCAATTGGGTTCAAGGATGATGCTTCTCTTATGTCAGCTGTGATCACTGGCATTGTCAATGTTGTTGCTACTACTGTATCAGTTTATGGAGTTGATAAGTGGGGTAGGAGAGCCCTTTTCCTTGAGGGTGGAGCCCAAATGCTCATATGCCAGGTACCCTTTTTCTTAACCTTCAATGTTATATTTAATTGGATGAATTATTGAACTTAATACCTAATTTTGAAAACTGCATTTTGAATTAAAGGTGCACATTTAATTTGAGATAGTTTGTTGCTTATTGAAAATAAGTCCTGAATATAGGTGACCTTTAATATTGTTACATGTGACTTCCATCCTATTAAATTGTTAACCCAATGTTTGTTGATGTGCACAGGCTGTAGTTGCAGCTGCTATTGGAGCCAAGTTTGGAATTGATGGAAATCCTGGTGATTTGCCAAAGTGGTATGCCGTGGTCGTGGTGCTCTTCATCTGCATTTATGTAGCTGGGTTTGCTTGGTCATGGGGTCCCCTCGGTTGGTTGGTGCCTAGTGAGATCTTCCCCTTGGAGATTCGCTCTGCTGCTCAAAGTATCAATGTGTCTGTGAACATGTTGTTCACTTTCCTTGTTGCTCAAATCTTCTTGATCATGCTTTGCCACATGAAGTTTGGCCTGTTCATCTTCTTTGGTTTCTTTGTGGTCGTGATGACAATCTTTATCTACTTCTTCTTGCCTGAAACTAAGGGCATTCCTATCGAAGAGATGGGGAAGGTATGGAAGGCGCACCCATACTGGTCTAGATTCGTTGAGCACGAAGATTATGAAAATGGAGTTGAGATGGGCAAGGCAGCTACTAAGAATGTGTAATTGGATAGTCGTCTTTGTTTTATTTTCTTTTTCAACAATGGCAAGTTTTATTATTATTATTTTTTTCGGGTACAATGTTATCTGTGTCAATGTCAAGGTTGATTTGATCCCAAAAATTAAAGGGTTAGTTTTAACCTGGTTTCAGTGAACAGAAAACAAGTTGAAAGGATGCTTTTCAATGATGATCCCATTGCACAAATTAAAATGTGATTACTACATTTGAAATTCCTTCTTTTCATTTCATAAAACATATACATAAATTTGTGTTAGCTACGAGACATTCTGGGTCAAATTATACTAAAAAAACTCTATTCAAAACTCAGCATGTGCACCATTGCTGAAATTTTTCTAAATTGTAATTATAGTAATGACCTAATAGTTAAGGTTTAAGTAAGCAACGGGGGATGTGCTACTGGCTCATCATCAACCCAAAAGATAGTTTAGTTATCAGTTTCCATCATTATATGCATGCACATACATCAGAAAGGATTATCTGAGATGGTATAAAGTTAAAAAGAACTAAAATAAACAACTCTGGCCCTAGCAGGCTAGCAGCCTAAATTTTCTGTGTCCTATTTTTTTATTTTTTTATTTTTTTTTACATGACAAACGGTCAGGGTATAAGAAACTGTGTATGTTACTAATTTGTTTTTGGTTGGAGTTAGAGATATGTTTCTCTTGTAATAGAATAATTAATATCTTCGACCAAATATCTGAATTATGAAGTGCTTGTAGCCCCGTACAAGAGGCATGTGCTCTGGTACCTCTTAAGGATGAGGATTAAGATATTTGCGAGGTATCTGTTAAACATATTGACTTAAACTGTTGGGGTATGTTTTCTTGTCATGTCATAACCCCAATCCATATAGTCATATAGAGCCTTACATTTAGAGCTGATAAACAAATGAGTAATTTGATACTGAATTTTGAAAGTCATTACACGGGATTCCCAAATATAAATGTGCGAGAGACTTTGTGGCATCAATCAATTAGTACATGATGTTAATAACTGTCGGTCATCCTTAATATGGACTAACGGAATATCATAAATGACGTCGTTTAAAAAAAAAAAACCGTTGATTATTGGTCAAATAGGTCCACGAGATTGTGGATACTGGTCAAATTAGTCATTGATTTAGTGGACCAATAACGGCAGAACTAATGTAATGTGACTTACATTTTACTTTTTTTGGACAGTTTAAAATTTCGATAATCTAAAACACTAATTTGACTGATGCGTACATAGCAAGAGACTAATTTCTTTCCATAGTCAAAATGTGTTTAGAACTTACGGTGGTTCTTGACCCTCAATCTTACTAATTGCATACTGACTGAGTCCAATTAGGATCTTGTTAAACTACTTGATATAAAAAATTGTCATGTTATTAGAAAGATGCAAGAAGTATAGTAAGATCCATTATTATTTCATCCTCCCTTGTTATAGATCATATTTAACTGAATTTCACATATAAAAAAAATAGTTAATTTTCTAAGTTCCATGAGAATATATTGTAACATAATAATTTTATCATCTCAACTTT
This sequence comes from Crotalaria pallida, assembly GCA_037953625.1. Taxonomy (NCBI): domain Eukaryota; kingdom Viridiplantae; phylum Streptophyta; class Magnoliopsida; order Fabales; family Fabaceae; genus Crotalaria; species Crotalaria pallida. The sequence continues at coordinate 112,645,845 of CM075655.1, forward strand.
TTTTTGGAAAATTCAAACTTATCAACAAACAATAAAAAAACATAGATAGTCAAAGTATTTAATAGGACAAAAAAGAAAAAAAAATAATAAATGATAAAAAAAATGGCTTATAATAAGGAAAAAACAACTTCTAAAAAGTGATTTATAATAAGCACAGGAGGAAGGAATATTTATTTAAGGGTTTGCTTAACCTCAGCCCTTAGGATTGAGGATAAGGAGCTAAAAAATGGTAAAGTGACATTGGGAAATGAAGTGCACTATCACCTAAATATTAAATCTTTAATTTTTTAATGTAAGCCTCTTATCCTCCGCCTTAAGGACTGAAGTTAAGAAAATCTTTTATTTAAGGTCCATTGATTTTGATATTAGATCTTTCTATTTCATAATATAATCCTCTCATGTGAGCAAGGAAAATTATAGAATCATGATTTCGTTGAATCATATAAGTGGAAAACATATTGGAATTGCACTTTAAAAACGATAAGCCAATCAGAAATGAACATGAAAGCCAATAACTTATATGCTTTTTACAAAATTTCTATGGTTTAATAATATGATGCAAACCAACGAGGTTGACTCAAATGGTGCGATTCTGCCAACTTGAGAACTTGGAAATGATGCTTGAGACTGAGAAGTTTCAGGTTCGATTCCCGGTTAACACACCACGCTGGATGAGGTATAGGAACGCGGCCTCATACAGGATTAGTCTCAAATGTTCCTTGGTATTAAAGGTGCTCTTGAAAACACCTGTGATACTGACAAAAACTACGAAAAAATATGCAAGAGAGAACATGGGCCTAGTTATGGTTTCACAATGATTATCAATTCATTCTTGGAAAATTTGGAACCACTTTTTTTTTCTTTCTAAAACGTCATTAAGAAATACTACTCTCCTTGAATATAAGCTTTTCGAGTTGATTTGTACATGAAATAAAAAAGTTAATTAATATGGTTTGTGATATTAGAATTGATAATATTTGATATACATTTTATAAAATTATTCCAATAATAATTGAAACTCAAAAAATATTTAATAAATAAAGATATTTATTAAAAAAATAATTAATATCGTTAAAAATTGAATAAAGTGCTAATTAAAAAATCAAAACACTCATACTATCTAGCCCTTATATTTAAGAAAAGAGGAGAATGCACACTGACACATTCTAAGTTTCTAACCCGCCTCTTTCTAAGTTGGGCTTGGGCAGCTTGAGTGCTAGGCAATACTAGTTGGGTATGAAGAATCAAACTTTCACATGCTTTTTGAGCACCACTTCTTTTTCTTTCTTTTTTCTTTTATGTAATCATGAGACTGTGAGACCTTTCGGTAGACAAGCGTGACCATGAAATGAACCAATGATGCAACATACTACTATATGATATCATGATTTTCACACCTCATGAGAAGGAACAAAATCTTTGGGGCCAAAAAGGGAGAGGTACCAGTCAATTCAGTCACGGTCTTTTGCACTGTGGAAAGGAGAATAGCATGAAACTTAACACTTTTCCATTTATTTTGAGGCTTTCCTTTATGTCTTTTGGCTCCCCCTCAACTACCATTTCTATGGATATATTTTTGGATAAGAAATGGAATTCATTTCTTCCTTATTGATCACTCCTTATCTCTCTTTTTCTACTTCTTCTATAGGTATCATATGCCATCTTTTTAAGGGCCCTCCTACAACTTTAGCTAGCTAGATGAGTACTGGCATGTCTACCACCAATGGGTCTCCATGTTAATACTGAAAGAACTAATTTGGTGTTTTTTTTTGTTATTAACACTGTACTTAAAGAACTAATTTCATTGGCAACGTAAAATTATCACCGAGAGTCTGGTTTCTCACATAGCTTATCTAATTGAATAATTTTGAGCGAGCTTGTTTTTGGCATTTTAAACATGTGTTTGGTTTGGCTTAAAAAACACAGTTTATGAGGGGAAACAAAAAAGAAGTTTATTTAAGAAGTTAGTCCATTTTGGGAGGACCAAAAATGGGATGAAAGAAGAATACGTGTCAGTACCTGAGCAATTTTGTTAGACATGGAAGGACTGAAATCACCACAAAATAAGCAATTTTGTTAGACATGGAAGGACTGAAATCACCACAAAATAAGCAATTTTGTTAGACATGGAAGGACTGAAATCACCACAAAATAACAATTGAAAGACTAAATTCGCCAAATTAAAAATAGGAGAACTAAATTCACCAAATTGATAAAATTAGGAGACCAAAAATGCAGTTAAGCCTTTTATTTATAAGTCAATTGGCTTTAGCACAGATTTCTTTTACCTTGCTCTTGCTAAATGACGCGATGATTAAAAAAAAATAAAAACCAACAACAACAAATAATGATTTTGCTTTTATTTGGCAAATTATGTTTTTGCTTTTATTTGGTTTGTTGCATGCAGTAGAGATGTTTGATATATATCTTTACATTGGTTAGCATATCGATCTCCTTTTACGTATATGCATAGCTACCTGTTAGCAATTTGTTAGCTTTTCTTCGCAGGAAAAGCTACCATTTAAAAATTGAGAAAATTATCTAGTAAATTATAAATTATGTTATTAAATTTTAGAAAATTTAAAAACAATTATAAAAAAAAAGTTAAAAATACTTTTGTTTAATTCAAACATATTTTTGTAAAGTGTTTTTAATGTCTAGTATATAATAATTACATAACAGGAAAAAAATGCTTTTGAAATATCATATCTCAAACAACTCAAAATCACTTTGTAAATTAAAATTGCTTTAAAAACTTGTAACCAAGCACAAAATAATTTTGGTTTACTGATATCATTTTTGGAGAATGAGTTTTTTTCCTAAGCATAAACAAACGGGTTATAGTAGGTATTTGCGGACAAGTTCGGTTATAGAATCTATTGAAAATATTGAGGATCGGCGATTCTTCAATGTTACCTTCATAATTTTTATATTGGATAAATTACTCATTTGGTCCCTTACCTTATTTTTCAATTTCAAATTGGTCCCTTACCTTTTTTTGGTTTCATATTGGTCCCTTATCTTTATTTACATTGTCAATTTGGTCCCAGAATCACTGTTCATCCTACGTGTCAATATTATATTGGTCCACGTGGAGAGAGAAAGTGACACGTGTCCATAACATATTGGTCCACATAGGATGAACAGTGATTTTGGGACCAAATTGACAGCAAAAGGAAAAATAAGGGACCAATATGAAACAAAAAAAAGGTAAGGGACCAATTTGAAATTGAAAAATAAGGTAAGGGACCAAATGAGTAATTTAGCCTTTTATATTTTATGCTCCTCTCATTTTTTTAATCAGTAATTTATTAATTAAAAAATTAATAGTTAAGATTGAATGATAAAATAGAATATGTCAATTATATTTTTATTACTCCCTTCATACTTAGTGTGTTTTAAGGTTATGCACGAATTTTAAGAAATGGTTAAATGATGTAAAGATTTGTTGTATTTTGATTATAATGTCCCTGTATAATCATTATTGAAGAGAGAGAAAAGTATTGGAAGTGAAAAAGAGAGTGTAATAAATACGGGTGTGTTTGGAAAAATAACATTAATTATGCATTGAGTTTATAAAATAACAACACTTATGAACATGATACAAATGCCTAAACACATTACATATAAAACTGTGGGAGTAACTTATTCCACCTTATTCCAACCGTCGCCAATATATTAACCACTCATTTATCCAACCTCCACCACTAGCAGCATATCCACGGGTGCAATTTTTTTTTTTTTTTTTAAAAAAATACAGAGTGGGTATTCGATTGAGTTTTTAAATCAAGCTTGAACATCGTTCCAACATTTTATATATGCAATTCTTCTCATTCTTATATGCTATGAAGCAAGAAAGAAAAAAATTAAGGGAGAGAGAAAGAGGGAGTGGAGGTGGTGAACATTGACGACAACAAAGTGGTACAGTATCGATGGGATGGATGAGGGCAAGGTGACTAAGTGTCAATGAACAGCTAGCTGGTGTGCGGGTACATATGGTGACATGGTGATGGAAGGATGTTAGGATTGTTTAAAAGTGAGTAGAGGAGATTGAGGTTAGAGGTGAGGATAAAATTGAATTTTTATGTTCAACATCAATATTATCTCAAAAAAAAGCATTTAAGAACTTTTTAAGATGCTAATATTAAAAAAGTGAATAAAAGTTCATGGAAAATAAAGTGAATAGTCAAATTAGCTTCCTAGAACATTGTGCGAGTACTTTTCATTAGTTCTTGAGAGAAGAGAAGTTTATTCTAATTCCTGAAAGCATAAAAAGTGGGGAAAAAAAACAAAAACAAACAAAGAAAAACCAATTTGATTAGGTTTTGTACTTTAAAAAAATAAAAAGACTACCATGATTTTTTCTTCTGCCATGAACTAGGGGGAAGTTGATCACATCTTTCGGGAAACTATATAATTATTCATTTACTTGAATATTTACTCAATGCAGATAAATAGCTTAATCAATTTAAGATGAAATTCATTTATCTGAGTTAAATTAATTTACATAAAATTTTACTTTCCATATTTTGGTAAGCAATTTTCATTTTTATCTTCATAGATTTCTCTATCAGACAGAATACTAAATCAATACTCCATCCGTTTCACTTTAAGTGTCTTTTTGGACTTTTGCACATAGATTAAGAAAGTGTTGATTATCATGATTATTGTAAGTTTTATGTGTATTTTATCAAAAATACCCCTATTTAATATTTCATTTTGTCAATGCATCATTACTAGTATTACAAATTTCAAAACTAAAACAACATTAAATGTAAGGGTAAATAAGGAAAAACAGTATTAAATGTTGCCTAGATTTGGTAAAAAGACACTTATTTTGAAACAAAATTTTGATGTTAAAAAGACACTTAAAGTGAAACGGAGGGAGTACACACTTGAGCATTATCGGTGGACAATATTTTGGGCATAATGGTAGCGACATAAAAGCCCATTCCATCTGAAAAAGGTCAAGCTTTGATCCATACTTTTTAGATAGTCAAAAGCCCAAATATTTGATATCATGTTTTGGGTTTGAAAATCCACGAGTATTAGGCTACAAACCTCCTCTATTAGGCTCAAACCTCATTTTAATTGGAAAATTACTAAAATGGCCTTATTATTATTTTCTCTTAAAAAATAGAAAAACAAACCCAAAACCCCAATCCTATTTCTAAAGAAAAAAAACAAAACCCCTGTAGAAGAACAATATTTTATTGAATGCAAATTCACACTACATCACGTATAGAGGTTTACAGCAACTGAAAGTAGTAAATAAAGGAATGGAGCGTGGGGGAAGTATAGCTACAGGTTGTACAGACAAGAACAAAACTGATTATGAATTTGAATTTACAATAGAGATAAGGATAAGAGCAGTTAGTGAAGGTGATAGAGTATGACTAAGTCAATACACCAATAACCCCAACCCTTTACCTTCTTGAGCAACCACTTTACAGAAACAACAAAAACATAAACAAACCCCTAAAATCAGAACAAAAAAACGAGAACAACAAAAAAACCAAGAACCAAAAACAACAAAAGAAAAACAAGAATAACAAGAACAGAAACAAACCCCTAAAATCAAAATCCATAGCATAGCAAAGAAGAAGAAAGAAAAAACGAAGAAAAAAAATGAAAAACAAAAAAAAAACATAGCATAACAGAGAAGAAGAAAAAAAACAAAGACGAAGAAAAAACGAAAAAAAAAAACAAAGAACAAAAACATAGCATAGCATAGCATAGCAGAGAAAGAAAAAAAACGAAGAAGAAGAAGAAGAAACGAAGAAAAAACAAAGAACAAAAACATAGCATAGCAGAGAAGAAGAAAAAAAAACGAAGAAGAAGAAAAAACGAAGAAAAAAAACAAAGAACAAAAACATAGCATAGCAGAGAAGAAAAAAAACGCAGAACAAATAAACGAAGAACAAAAGCAGAGAAAAAAAAGGAGTAGAAAAAAGGAAGAAGAAAGAAGAACTAAAAAAAAAAGACGTACCTTTAGAGAAGAAGAGGAAAACCGGAATGAAGGAGTGGGGAGTGGAGGAGTCGGACTGACGAAAGGAAGAGATCAGAGGAGTGGGGTTTGGGAAAATTTTGGAGAAATTAGTTTGAATAAGGAAAGGGGTATTTAGGAAATATTTGTAAAATTGGGTTTTGGGGGCTAAACCAAGGGGTTTGTAGACTAAAACTCAAAATCCACACCCAATTTTTTAAGGATCACACTCACACGGCATATATTTTGAGTTTTAATTTTTGACCTCTATTTTTTCGTGAAAAAAATCAAAATATCTTCGGTATTAAATAGTTTTCGACTTGTTTTTGTAAAAGACTTGACTCAACCTACTTCATTCCCACCCCTATTAACATATCACTTGCACAGTTGCACTAAGAAATTCCCAACAATCTCTCTCAAGTGAATTTTTTACACAAGGTTACTCACCCTTAGCAAAAACCTTAGCTAGCAAAAACCTTAGCAAGCTCTACCCGAAGCTATCGGAGTCTTTCAAGAGCTTCATGATATACTTATATCGCCATTATCACGGGACACGCAGCCGAGCTTTAATATTGCTAAAAAGGCTTTCAACACAAACCAACAAGGAATCCAGTACGCACAAATCCCAAAAAAAAGTAAAAAATTGAAGTACTGTAAAGAAAGTTATATAAATCTTATTCTTAAATTCATTTAGTCATTATGGCCTTCAATATGTAATTTATCTTTACATATAAATATAGGAATGTCATTATTCGTTGAGCAATGCTGGTAAGACAGAGTAAATAAGCATCTTTTTGCTAAATTAATTAAAAATCAAGAATTAGGACTTCCTTTAACAAGATCACAGTACACTTTAAGAACGTATACTCACCATTAAAATTGATAGAAAACACATGCTTCCTCATCTTAATGCGAGTTTGTGTATTAAAACAATAGAAAAATGATACTTCATTACTCCAATGTAAAATTCATGCATGAAAATGAAAAAGTAAAAACGTAGAGAAAACTTCCTAAAGAGTAACAATGATACTTCATTACCCTTTATGTTGATAGAAAATCTCTGCCATATAAGGGTTATAAATGAAAGGAAATTATAGCATGACACCCTTGCTCATATCAAAACTAGAATGAACTATTTCACATCAATCCATACAAATATTATTCCCCAAAAAAGAAAAACCTAAAAAAAGATAACATCTATCTACATATATATATAGGATAGTCACCCCACCCAATGACCCAATCATAGTTTTTCTGAAATATACTAGCCATTCACCTTACATATTTCTACAGAAAGCAGCTGTGATTTTATAATCTCTCAAAATACATCTTCCTTGGCTTGAATGTAAATTTCCTGTTCAATCATTGTCATCACAGACCAACACACTATACAGAATCTACTACCACTTCGCCCTGCTGCTTTGCGAGGTATCTTTCCCTCCTCTCTTTCTGAAAACATAGTCAGATATTATATTATATTATATTATATTATATAGATGAAAGCATTCGTCACAAGTAATATATTGCAAGGAGAAACATATTTTTAAAAATTAGTGAACATACTCACCCATTCATCTATAACAAGCCCCTCCCCAATTATCTTAGGACCCGCATCTTCTGCAGGTTTCTTCCGTGCCTCGAGAGCAGCATCAGCATCAGCCAGCTGGCGCTTCAGTTTTTCCAAAGCCTTGAGAGAAAATTATAACATGCGTAATACACAATCAGTTTATTTATGATACACACATCTTACAAACATGACACTGAAATAGCTCTACCAAATGAATCAACACAGAAAAAGTAACAGATTATTAAATCAAATAGGTGCGGAAAGAGAACAGAAAGGGAAAAGTAAATGTGAAATGAAGCAAAAACATATGTACAATTGCAGAGTGTAGATAAGCACTTAAAATGGCACTACTCACAGGACTTGGACGCTCTGGATCAAGAAAAACAACTCGCAAAATCTGCTCCACTGTTACTTGGTCCTTCTGCTCCTCAAACTGTTTATGAGGAGAAAAATTATTTACGTTTCTAAAACAATTACAGTATAAATAAGAATCCACAGTGGACAATATCCCTGTACAAAAGCATAGAGTAGGGGACACTAAAGCGATTGAAAATGAAAAATAAAAAGGCTTAATTATGTCACAAGCCCCGAAGTTTGTAGTACTTTTGCCGGATACCCTTATTCTTTTTTTCTCAATTTCTGACTCCCCAAAGTTATTTCTGGATTTGTCATATACTCCTACTACCAATTCTGACCAATTTTGCCGATATGTAACATCGAAATCCTGATCAAACACGGAAGGTTAAGCACCTAATGCCCTGTGGACGAAAATCCCTTTTTTTTAAAAAAATTTAAAAAACTAAAAAACTTAATATTTTTATATTTTTAGTTAAATAAAAAAAAGAATTGAAGAGAGAGGTCGTCTTCGCCCATTTGACATCACGCGGTACCACAAGACCAACCTCCTGCGTCTGACTAGGATTTTGATGTTACATGTCATGAAAATTGGTCAGAATTAGTAGTAGGGGTATATGACAAATCCATAAGTAACTTCGGGGAGTCAAACATTAAAAAATAAAGTATAAGGGTATATGGCAAAAGCACCCCAAACTTCAGTAACTTTGACATAATTAAAGCCAAATAAAAATCAAGCATGTACAACAGAAGAATGTATTTTTTGATTTTGCACACATTGTGTTGAGTCGAGAGTGAGAGGGAGAGTGTGTGTGTGCGCGTGTGAATCATCCATCAGAAAGTGAACCTTCTTGATGTTAATCATAATAAAAACCCCATTCTCCCTGTGATGCCTATTGATCTAATAAAAAGACCAACATTTTCAAGGATTAAAATGATAAAATGATATCTTCGTTGAGAGTAAGGAAAACCAACCAAGGATATGTCATTAACATGAACTTCAAATCATTATTTGCACTAAATAAATCCTTCTCAAAATTATAACTACCAAGGAGCAAAATGTATATGTAGTACAATAAACACTGCACAGTGATACAGGTGTTGTGAGAAAATATACACTGGCATTCTGGCAAAGTTGTGCTGAGAGAGGAGGGGTGATTTGAAAGGGGTGGCTAGTGAGCCAAAATAGTATCAAATAACTGAATACTCAGCACCATTTTATTTAGTTTTGTTACAATTGTTAGTTTCTTGCTGAAATGAAATTAACTAACCAGCTCGGGGACATATTCAACAGGTCCTTTGACCTTCAAGCTCATAATTTTAAATTTGAGTCCAGTTTTGTCTGGCTTTTCATTATTTTCTGGTTGCTCTACAAACTTGAACACTACAAAACAAAAATAAATAGTGAGATAACCTGCATTTATGAACCTTCCCTTACGCAAAAAAGAACATATAGAGTAATAACATATTGATTATTACCAGTTGCAATGATACTCTCGCCAGGTGCAAGGATAGCCCCGGGAGGACGCATGAAACAGCTTTTGGGAGCAGTGGTTTGAAACTTAATACACATAAACCAAGAGGAAAGAAATCTTGTCAAATTAGATAGTTAAATTCCGGTGATGATTTAAAATTGTAACCAAACTATTAACTTATACAGCAATAAATGAATGATTCTTCAGTAAAGCTGTGACAAAGTAACAGCAAGAATAAACAGTTGAATTCAAGATTCGGCAAAAATACCTCAACAACAGTTGCAAATCAGGAAAAAATAAGTTCAAGAATTGGGGAATAAATAAACAGGTGCATATGTTTCAGTATACCTTGAAAGCTACATGGGATTTACTGGTGTTCTTAATCCTGATGGCGCTCCTAACCTGTTTTCCCGGCTCATCTACAAAAGATAATTAAAAAAGAAGGGACCAATCACGTAACATAAGGATAAGTAAGTCGAGCAAACATATCATATGGAGTATTGGAATAAGAAACCTATGAAGCAAAGAAAGATCAAACCCCATATACAGCATACATGAGCATAAAAAATGCATCCACATGCATAAAATGGGCATGCCTCTGTGTATGTATAGAAGGGGGGAAAGAGATTTTTCTGTCTGGTCATCTAGCTAGATGGTTCAACCTATTACTTCATAATTCATAATTGTCAAGTTGGTATTAATCTTATTCATAATTCATAATCTTACGATTGGTATCACAACCATGCAACTCTTATTTGTAGTCTAACATGCAGCTATATCTACTACAAGAAAGGCAAATGTTTCACGATTTGGTAGTGAAACAGGCTTAGTAACTTCCACATTTCCAATGCATGGAAGTTAGATATTTTAGTTAAAATTTAACTTCACATTAATGAGAAAAACCAAATAAAGAAGCAAGTAAATAAGGTTTGTAAAATAGTCCACTTTGAGCAATCAAATCATCCCTCACAAAATTGGGATGGACGGACCCGTTTCGTTATAAAAACCCATGCAAGTCAGCAGGAATTCAAGATGCACATTGCTCTAGCCATATATGAAGACAGGAGAGATGATTTGGAAAAAATAACAAATGACCAAATTTCCCCTTTTGATCATGAACTATCTTTGTCAACTAGATAAACAAAACAATCCCCCAAGCTAATAAAAAAGGTCATGAGAACATTTCATTGGCAACATCACACACACAAAAATTCTACAGCAACCCGCTTCAACAATGACATGCTTAACAACCGAAAACAGAAAACAAGATCATGGAATAAAATCAACAAACACGTTACACCCAAATAATCTTCAGCTCCCATGTCGCTTTCAATTTTTCCCCATAGAGTTAAGATTGTGATTTGCAACACAGAATTAGCACAGAGACAAAATTAACCAAGAAAGGAAAGTTCAGCTTTACCAAAAAAGCGAAGCATTGAGATCACATGCAACACAAGTAGTAGTAGCTAATTTTACAAAGCATATAAAGTCAATTAACTAAAGTCATTAACTTTACCAAAAAAAAAAAAGTCATTAAATTTGAGTCAGTTTAACTAAAGCCCTAAACTAAACTAACCCCCAAAAACTTAAAATTGCAATTAAAACCCAAATTAGATCGTGATCAAAGCAATTGAATTAAAGCACATAAAAATTCACCATATATAGAAAATAAAGTGAAAAAGGTAAAAAAATAAATAAAAAAATTGAATTGAACATACAAGGGAAAAAAAGCTTGGTGGAGGGATCAAGCTTAAGACGGCGTCGTGTTGGGAGGAGCGATCTGGCGACGGAGGAAACGGAACTGGAGGAGGAGTGAGAGGTGGAGCCCTCAAGCGGAGGGTTATGGTGGTGGTGGTGGTGGTGGTGATGAGGGTGAAGGTTATGAGACGACGTCGTATTGGAAGAAGTGGTGCCAGAATTAGAATTAGAATTAGAATTAGAAGAAGAAGAAGAAGAATGACGAAAGGGGAGCTTAAAGAAGTTCCAAACCTTGGGAGGTTCGGAGTGAGGTTTGGGGTCAGCAACGGCCATGTCGTTTTGATAGAAGGAGGATGAATAAGAAGAAGAAAGGTTTTGAGAGTAGTTCGATAGAAAGGAATAAGTAAACGACGACGATGACTGACGAGTTTTTTAATGTGTTTGGTTTGGGGTTGAATCGAAAGTGGAAGAAGTGATGAAGACGCGGATGTGAGAGAGATTATTAATTAGTAATTGAGAAGTGAGATGGAGGGGTTTGGTGTCCGGGGCTTTGTTTTGTTTTTATTTGTGTCGTTAATACTGTTACTATGTTATGGTGCTGTAAGGAAGGAAAACGCAGTCTGTGTGTGTGTCACCTGACTTGGGATGTAACGTGGTGATTTGCGCCGAAAACGTGTTTTCTCATTATGCGGTTGACTTTGTCCCTGGCCAACCTTGTGTGCATCTCCCCATGCTTTGTTGCTATGCATACATGTTACAATCCAATGGTGAAAATTTATGATAGATAAACTAGTTAATTAAATTGAAAAAAATTACGTAGAAAACAATTGTGAGAAACCAAGGTGGGTTGGTCAAGTGATAGTTTACTTGCTCCCTTAATCAACTGGTCTCGAGTTCGAGCCTTGGGTATGGAGCAACCCCTGCTGGGAGACCCCTACCGCTTAGTACGAGCTCAGTTGGATCGGACCGGATGACTCAGATTCTGGGTAAACCAAATTCGAGTACCGGTTGGTGTACACCAACAAAAAAAACAATTGTGAGAATGCTAAACTCGTCTTTTGTATACCTGATAAATGAGATGATGATTATTTTTTCTGTGATTATAATTTATTAAGATTATATTTTATTAAAAGTATACTCCTAATTGTTTATGTTTGAATATATTAGTTGAAAAATAAATTTAAGTTAATCTGTTTTGTCTTGACAATGTGAAGAAGATTATGTTTAATGTGATGAGGGTAGTTAATGTGTTGGAGGGGTAAGAATAAAATAGGAAAATTACATGACTCTAAAAAATAATTGGCTTATTTAAGTTTTTAGTCACTGAACTTAAGTGTTTTTTTGGAATTGGTCCTTAAACTTTTTTTTTATGCTTTGAGTCCTTAAACTTTTATCATATTTTGGAAATGGTCCTTTCATCACTTATGTGGTGATATGACCAAAGATATGACACGTCACCTTCGTTACATAGATAGTTAACGTGTCAGATGATGTCACGTGATTTTTTTAAATTTTAAAAAAATTAAATTTATTAAAAATAATTAAAAATTGTATATTTTAAAGAAAATCGAATATTGTCATAAATTTTAAAAGAAAATATTTTTTTTAATTAAAAAAATCATATAGTGTCCCGTGGCTCTACATAACACGTCATTCATCGGTATTGTGAAAGTGACGTGACATGTCGTGAGCTATATCATCACTTAAGCGACGAAAGGACCATTTCCAAAAATTAAACAAAGTTCAGCGATCCAAAGCATCGGAAAAAAGTTTAAGGACCAATTCCAAAAGAGCACATAAGTTCAAGGACTAAAATATTAAATAAGCCAAAATAATTTTCCGCTATTATGATGGATTAGATTTTGATTATTTTTTCAATAATATAAGATTATAATATGCATTTGACAAACAAACAAATTAGACAAATTAGATTATGCTTATTTTAAAACAAAAAAGCTAAAACAATAATCTTCCGGTGAAACAAACATGCTATCGTGAATACACTTATAATAATTGGTTTTAAAAAAAAAAGTCATGATGTTGTTAGCCAGATTTTAAAGATTATTAAATATATAAAAAATCATAAATTTATTTTTTCTTTAGAACATCAAAAAATAACATTTTTTTTTAAAATTATTATATATGTATAATTTTTTAACAAGTGCTTTTAATACACTTGCTAGTATTTGTAAAAAATTTAAGAGAAAATAGTTGGTGCACCGACGGTATAAAGCTCTTTTACATCATCAATGTATCATCCACCATTCACATGTTTATAGTTGTTGACTTTTAGTTAAAAGTAATAAAAATGAATGATGGATGATGGACTGACAGTGTAAAAAAATTTACACCGACAATGCACGGCCATTATTCTCAAAATTTAAATCAAAATTAAAGTAATAATTTAGACCAACAAGGTAAAGAGTGTTAAGATGATTGTGAAAGAGAGTGAGTTGCACCCCCTATTTCGTAAGCATATATGCCAAGGGAGATTATTTTTTTAGCGAGATCTGGGTCACAATTTGTATTTATTAAACAAATTGTTGGAATTCCCAAAGTGATACATTCTCGAAGAGCCATATATTCTTCTTGTTGATCAACGATTATTACAATATCGAGCAACCCCACCATATATTTAATGTCACCCATATATGTTTCCAAGTGAGATAATTGTCTCTTCAACATAGTGACATCTCTTTTTGGAAGACGGTCGAGTCTCCCCTTTTTTTGTTCTGTTCTCAAGTCTCTTAACTTATGAAGTCTCATTTCTGTAGTATACCAATTTGTTAATATACCGCCAAGCCATTTTTTACTAACATAATGACATCGAGCTCTTATTGCTGCCCGCGCTACCGAATCGGCTGCTTTATTTTTGGTACCAACAATTAACAACTGTTTTCCCTTACTTGCTCCCTTGGATTGTTGTTGCATATTCAGCTCCTGTTGCACCTGCTACCGCTATTTTCTTGATCTATCCAATTGGTCAGGGAAGCTTTTCAGATGGTATGCCTCTAGGAATCTCTAGTACTTTCAACTTTATGATTGTATTTCAGGCTGAGCACAATATTCTTATGCATCCATTTCACATGTTAGGTGTAGCTGGTGTCTCTGTTTTATGCAACTTCATGGTATTCTCAAGGGTCTATTATTATTATTATTATTATTATTAATGGGGTTCCCGAGACTAATTCGATTTGAGATCATGAGAGTGTCTCTCTTAGCGAGGTGTTTTTCCTAGGAATCGAACTCGGGGCTACTAGCACTTGGATCTCGTCCCTAGGATCTTAGTTGGTTCCACAACACCAATTGAGCCAACTCCTGTTATGGACCAGTACCGTGAACATGAGGATACCGGCTCAATGGCATGATTGCCAAATAGAGTTGTCAATAGCTTATTGCCGGACTAGTACAACGAAGTGGTTGAACCCTGCTTACCAGTCTAACGGTCGATAGCAACATGTAACGACAGACCAGTATGATACCCACATGCACCGGTATATCGGCCCGCCTGACCAAGGAGTCTAATGACAACCCAATACATCTTTGTACCGGTACGACAGATCGAGATCCCCACATGACCCAATACGTCCTAGTACCGGTATGACGGATCGAAGTCCCATACAACCCAATATGTCTTGGTACCGATATACCATATTGAGGCTTCCATGTATCCCAATACCTCTTGGTACCGGTATATCGAATTGAGGCCGGCTTCCATGTGGTCCATTACCTTTTGGTACAGGTATATCGGATTGAGGCTTTCATGTGGCCCGATACCTTTTGGTACCGGTATACCAGATTGAGGCTTCCATGTGGCCCAATAGCCGTTGGTACTAGTATATTGGACTGATGCATTGTCAGACGCTCCACACCATAATACGAAGCATCTAAACCATTGGGAAGGTATCTGTTGAGTATTGGATACCCCCGCTAGTAACTGTAGCCTTAAAGGCTTACCGTTGGCTAGAATTACGAGAACCTAATAAATTACAATGCGATGACGGTATCACAGGGGCTATAAGAACAAACTCGGGTAGCAGGTATGCGACTAACCTTCCACACAAATACATACACACCCAAATTCCTTAACTTGATTGACGGAGTCTTCTAACTAAGGTCCTGTCATTGCCGTCATACACAACAAACCAATTTACCGATACATATAGGATACCCCACAACAACTCCAATTGACGCTCAGGGGCATTTGATACAGGGAATGACTTTTAGGACATTCATTAGAATGTGATGTCTACATAAATACATTTTCACATATATTCTTGATTTTTCAAAAAAAAAAACAATTGAAAAAAAAAACTAAGAGAGTGGAAAGAGAAAAATACACATTTCATTTTACATACAAAAGTTATATTCGATTCTAAAATTGTGAGAATCTAATATTCCCACTTGCTTCATATTATATGATTACTGATATTATTTAATTTCTAAAACTTTTATCAAATATGAGAATTTCACATTTTCAAGAGAGATTATCAAGATTGTCAAAATGTTCCATATACCAAATGCTCGTTTAGAGGAAATACCAATAATAAATTTGTTTAGAGACGTAAGGTTGTACTAGATGATAATCAAATATGAAAATAGCAATTAGGTTCCAGGAACGATACTTGGAGTGAGAGGCAACAATGCACCCTCAAAGAAATTTGTTAACTAAAAAAATGCTTTGAGAAAGCATGCACATATGTGATTCAAAGCTATGTATTACAAGTGCTATTTTTTTCTTTTTTTTAAAATTCTAAACTGCATGTATCTTTCATGAAATATGATGTTCGCATTAGGTATGATTATCATGAGTGATAAAACTATCTCTATCAATATTTAACACAACATCATTCCGATAAATTTGAACATGTAACCCTTGATTAAGTTAGTACAACAACCCCGCCTCGTTGATGCTCCACAATTAACTATCCCTAATCTCTCCACAACCCAAACCAAAATAAGTTAGTACAACAACCCACCACTTAATTTGCTCAATTATATATTGGTTGAGGTAGCCTAACTCTTCTTTCTACTTTTTATCATAATAAATTAATATATAGACTTGTATTTTATATATTTCCCGAAAAAAAGTTAGAAATAAAAAGATTATTTATAAATATTGAGCAAAATATATTTCAAAAAAGCTAATATAATACTCAATTTGTTTCAAAAAATAGTTTTTTATAGATAATTAACAAAAAATAAGGAATCAATCATCATACATTTTCGTATCAATTAAAATTAAAAACTTTAATTAATGCATAAATTTTTAGGCAAAGTAATCATCCACTGCCACTACTAAAAAACCAAGATGTAGTGACCAAAATTTGTGACCGAAATGAAAACGGTCACAAATCGTGAGTAGTGACCGTTTTCATTGCGGTCACAAATAGTGACCGATATAGTGATCGCAATGAAAACGGTCACAAATAGTAACCGATTTAGTGACCAATATTGAAAAAAAATATTTTGTGACCGAAATAGTGACTGAAATTTTCGGTCACTAAATCAGTCACCAACATGTTTTTTTTTAAAAGTACAATTTAGTGACTGAATAAATTCAGTCACTAAAATCAGTCACTAATTATACTAGAATCCCTCGATAGTCAATATACTCATTTCATTTTCATTTCCGGATCCCTCAAATATTGGCTCTATGTCTTTTTCATTTCGCGTTTCCTTAGTTTCACACTTTCACTAGTTCATTGTACTCCTTCTTCCTTAGCTTCACTAGTTCACTGTACTCCTTCTTCCTTAGCTTCGCCCTCCACCTTCTTCCTTCAATCCGTTCATCGCCACCGTACCTCTCTTCACCGCCACCGTACCTGCTCCCTTTTTCGTCGTCCCTCCTTTTTGCGTCTCAACCTTCCCTTCGTACGACCTCCGCTCACAGCATCCGCACGACCTCCGCTCACAGCCTTCGACATCCGCTCCATCTTCTGCTCTGCTCCAACCTTCGACATCGACTTCGACTTCGACTTGCGGTGAGTAGCAACATTTCAATTTTGATAATAAAACCCTAATCCCCAAATCTCTCGAAGCCTCCTTCTCTTTTCTACTCTTTTCAATTAAAGAAAAAAAGGGATATGAAATGGGAGGAAGTGTTAAAATAAAACCCCAAATCCCATTTTGTTAACCCTATGAAAAACCCCAAATCTCATTTCCCTTTTCGTGGCACGATTTTTAGTGTTTACGATACATGTTTTTTTTTTCAACCGGAGGTTTTAACGATGTTAATAAGTAGAGGCTTAGAAGTTTCTTACTCTGTCATCGAGTCATTTCTCGTAAATGGTGTTTTGAAGCCTTTAAGATCATAACTTCCAGATAAGTTCATGTTTTCAAGTTCAACAGGTGTTTTTAACTTGTTGTATGGGTCTATGACCGATATAATCAGATTAGTGAAGGGAGAAAAAAAGGATTTTTTTTAGGTTCACCTGTTGAAATTTGCATCAGACCTGCAATTTCTAGAGTTATGTGGCAACTTTATTTTGATTATAGTTGCTTTGTTACAGGCAAGAGCTCTTATCTCAAGGCTGACCGAAGAAAAGAATAGTGCAATTCAACAAAATAACAGGATCCATCAGGAACTGGTGATCATATAACTTTACCCCCCACTACTCCCCCACCACATTTATATAATATATATTCTTATGTTGAAACAACATTGCCTTCCATGACAAGCACAAGCACTTAAATTTATGTGAAACATCAGTTGATTCTTTTAGTGTTAGTTTTGGATTGGATGAAATGCTTAATGATTTTATGACTTGTAAGAGCTGCTAAAGCCTGAAGCCAACAAAACTCATGGTGGAGTCTCTTTTGTCCTTGTCATATTAATTGGCTTACTTGGTATACTTATGGGGTATATCATGAAGAAGACCTAAGCATTAGACCCATTTTGAGCATACAATACTTTTTGGTCTCATTGTTCCTGACAATTCATCGAGCAATGAAGACGTAAGTTAAAATAGATCAATTCAGAAAGTGTTGGGTTTTCCTTTTTTTTTGGGTGGATAACAATTGGAAGTAGAAAACATTAGTAGGGGAAGTAAGTCATGGGTCTGTCTGTGGTTGATAGAAGAGATTGTTGCGAACTGGCTCATGTTTCATTCTTTTTATAACTTAAGAGAAGAACTTTGTTGCTTATTCTTGTGTGGTTTCATGTATCGATACTCTGCTAATCTCAAGTTGTCAACAATGACAACTAATTACATAATTCTTCAATCTTAACTTTTCATGTCATGAATGGCCATCAATTGTTAGATTAACTGCTGCTTTTTCCTTAGTTGGTGTAAGTGTTATATAATATACTATGGATTTGATAGTTTTCCGCCTTTTTATTTGTTTTGTTCGATCTCTTGTATGAGATCATTTCTCTTATTATCGGTGCCCTCTGTTTTGAAGTCAACTCACCAGTTTAGAAACTATAACCTGGTTTTATTTTGCATTTGGCCATGCTACTGTTAATTTAAGTATTCCTGCATCAGTAGAGTATATGAGTAAAGAACCATTTATAATGAATTAGACAGTCCTCTACCTATAGTAAAGAACCATTTATTTGGGATTCAAGTGAGTTCCAAGTGGATATTTAGGTAAAGCATTGTGCAAGCTTCTAGCCAAAATCAATTGGCTCATGTGAGTGGGTGTTACAGTCATTCATGTGTCTTCACCTAACTGAGTTAGCTTTTTTGGTCGAATTGTTTCATGGCAGATATCATGTTACAGATACATTTACTTCAGCGATGAGCAAACCTGTCACAACCTGCAGTATTTCTTATCATATGTGCTTATATGTGTGTTCTTGACTATGTGCATGTTTTTAAATTTTTCAACAAGGAAAATAAAGCAAGGTCTATGCTACAAGTGATGCACACCACATGTTTGATAAAATTAAATAGTGGTTATAACTTTTATTCATTCCTGGTCCATCAGCTTCTACCCTCAAGTCATCTTGAATTTTCGCAGGAAGAGGTCAGGTTCCTTAGCTTCCATCATCACACCAACTCTCTTCTTCTTCGCTCACTGATTTTATTTATTTATTTATTTATCAGGGTTGTTGGTCTCAACTTTGATTTCGTGCTATTGAATCTCGCCAAGCACTCTTCCTATCTCATCTACAATGCTTCTCTCTACTTCAGCCCTTCTATTCAGAACCAATACTTCCAGAAATATGGTTATGACCAGGTCCCTTCCCTCTCCTCTCTCTCTCTCTCTGTTTCTTGAATTTGTTCTTTTATCTTAAGCTTGATTATTGTCTTAGTCGCACTTTTTCTATAAAAAAATATATGATAATTTTGTAATTTTAACTACTCTATTTCAGGTGATACTCGTGGCAGCAAATGATGTTGCCTTCTCAATCCATGCTTTCCTACTCACAGCAATCACCTTGTTCCAGATTGCAATCTATGATGTAAGAACAATATTTCTTATACTGATTAATTAATTGAGAGTGTTGTTATTTGAGTTGTTGAAGGCTTGACTTTTTGATATACTTTGCTTGGTATTTTTTCCTTTGTAGCGTGGGAGTCAGAAAGTCTCTAAAGTTTCTATTGGAGTTGTCTCTGTTGCTTGGTTAACTACTGCTGTTTGTTTCTTTATTGCTTTGCCTAATCATTCCTGGCTTTGGCTTCTCACCATCTTCAAGTATGTATGTTGTTTCTGCTTGTATGGTTAACTGTTTCTGTTTCCTACTTTCTGACATTCAACTTAACTCCTCATAATAATATAGTGCATGGATTTCTTTTTAGATTTATATTATATATTTGTACTATATGATTTATTTTTCAACTGTATAGTATTTGATATTACTGATTCTCAAATCTCAAGTTCTCAACTACTCCACTAGTTTGTTACCATTTATAATTTATTGAGCTCTCACCTGGTAAACTTCTCAGTGCATTTTTGAGACTCCTAATTCATTTATAACTGGCTGGATATTTGCGCATCATAAGAAACCTTCTATTTTCGCTCCTTTTTGGTCATTTATTTACCAACTCAGTATTAGATTTCCCATTTTTCCTATGGTTTAGGTTATGGTGTGCTTAGTCTCAACAAATCATTTAAGTGACAGTTTGTTTTCGTTCTGTTTATATTTAGTCAGCATGTAGCAATAAGGAGCATATGAAATTGAAGCCTTGACTGAAAAGATTTCAGTTATAATTTGAGAGGCCTACAAAAATCATTGATCCTTTATATGCCATCTATACGATCATGATCCTACGTCTCGGGATTTTACGATTGACATTTTAGAATAGTCCATTTTTACTCCTAGTTTGTTTACTATTTTCTGGCCCAACTATCAGGTAAAGAATTGCACTCTGTTTTGTGTTGGCCTTTTACTACTCGGTTATTGTATTATTTGATCTCAATACAAAATTTAGAATCTTCTGTATTTTAAACAGCCTCGTACCCACCCTTGTAGTATTGCTACAGAAGTAAAGTCGAAGTGATGCACACCACATGTTTGATAAAAGTAAATAGTGGTAATAACTTTTATTTAAAAATTGAGTTTTCAGATAGGAAACAAGTTCTGTTAATAAGAGCTTATATATTGATTTGTTGTTGCTAAGTGAGATGATTCTTTGCTTGTTTGTCGCTGAGTTGCTGATTTATGGTAGTAGTTTCTGTTTTGTTGTGGTTGTAGCTTGGTTTGAGATTCATATTTTACAAGGCTGACATAGAAAACAAGGACCAACTTCTTGACAATGCCTGAGGCTCATAGCATGCGCACTACTGAGAGCAGTGTCCACCTTGCTGATGATCATGTTGATGATTTTGTTGATGGTGATGGCCATGGTGATGGTGATGATGGTGATGACCATGTCCCTCCTACCCTTTAGTCATTACTCATTTGAATATTGATCCTTTTTTTTTTTGGTATTTTTGATAACGTGTTGGTTTTGTGTTTACGTTTACGACAATTTGTGTTTGGTTTAGAATTTCTTGATTATTATTAGGACATGGTTTATATATGTTATTTGTTGATAGACGATGCTGGCAATTAAATCTTATTTTATATTTTTATTTGTCGATAATGTTTATTTTTCTACATTTTGTGAAATAAGTGTAGCAAATATATATTTTGCGATAAAAACAGGGATAAAAACAGTCATTAGTAATTTAAAAGCTGCGGTTAGAAATTTTTTAAATAGTGACCGAAATATTTGGTCACTAACATGACAAATGCGTCACTAATAGTGACTGAAAAAATGTAACCAAAAAATGTAGAAATCCGTCACTATAGTGACTGCAAAAGGCAGTAACAAAACTTAAAATTCCGTCACTATTAGTGACGGTTAGTAATTTCTGACGGATTTTTCCGTCACAAAACGAAAATTTCCGTCACTAAATTGGTCCCTTTTAATTTCGTAACCGCTTTAGCGACGGTTTATTTTTAGTGACGGATTTTCTGTCACTAAAGTAAAATTTTCAGTCACTATATTGGTCCCTTTTTTGTTGCAACTATTTTAGCGACGGAATTCAATTTTTTGGGACGGCATAATTCCTTCACAAATTAGCGACGGAATGTACTTTGGGACGCCACTTTTAGTGACCGCACCTATTCGGTCACTAACAGGTTTAGTGACCGAAAAATGCTATTTAGTGACCGAAATTTGGTCACTAAAAATTAAATTCTTAGTAGTGTGCCAACAAACCTCATGGAAAGTTGCATAAAAATTTTATTCAATTAATTCATTATTCTCTTTCTTTCTTTTTGGTATTTTTCTTTTTTATATAATTCTTTTTTAAATAATTTTATGTCTTCTAAATTTAATGAGAATTTCTCAATTGCCTAATAACCATATTTATAATATTATGCAATTTCTAAACATCTTTTATTTAGAGTAAATAGTCAATTTAGTCTTTCAAATATTACTTTGCTACTAATTTGATCCCTCAAAAATATTTGCCACCAATTTAGTCCTTAAAAAATAAGTCGTGTCACCAATTTAGTGTCGCAAAGATATTTGCCACCAATTTAGTCCTTCAAAAGTTAATTGTGTCATCAATTTAGAACCCAAATGATATTTGCCACCAATTTAATCTGTCAAAGGTCAATTGTGTCACCAATTTAGTCCCCTAAAAATGTTTGTCACCAACATAGTCATTCAAAGATCAATTGTGTCACCAATTTAGTCCCTTAAATATATTTGTCACTAATATAGTTCCTCAAAAATTAATTGTTTCACCACGTCAGTGTCTCCGTGTTGCTCTGTTATAGAGCTATTTAACAATACTTATCCGACTCTTTAAATAAAAAAATTATAAAATAATTTTTAAAAAACTTAAATAAATAAACAAATATAATTAAAAAAAGTACCCAAACATATACGCTTGAGTTAAGAGGGAAGCACTTACAATGTTAGAAGTAGAGATGACAATTTGTACACATGTCTAAGATCCCCACGAGAACCGCTCATTTCATCAGGGACTATATTGGTGACAAATATCTTTGAGAGACTAAATTGGTGACAAAATTGATCTTTAATTTAAGAACTATACTGGTGACAAATATTTTTGAGAACTAAATTGGTGACACAATTAATTTTTGAGGGACTATATTAGTGGCAAATATCTATGAGAGAGCAAATTAGTGACAATGCAATTTTTGGAGAATCAAATTCACTGTTTTTTTTTTAAATTGTGA
This sequence comes from Crotalaria pallida, assembly GCA_037953625.1. Taxonomy (NCBI): domain Eukaryota; kingdom Viridiplantae; phylum Streptophyta; class Magnoliopsida; order Fabales; family Fabaceae; genus Crotalaria; species Crotalaria pallida. The sequence continues at coordinate 112,668,572 of CM075655.1, forward strand.
TAGTACTAAAATATGAGACAATTTTTTTATCCCTTTTTGGACTAGCTTTTCAAGATGGATGAAGATTTTTTTTTTTACTAGATAAACAATTTCATTTACGTGACATCACTGAAGTAAATTTTCTGCTAAAACTTAAAAGTTATACCTTGTGAAGACAATTTTTGGTTAGCTAGTAAATATTTATTGGCTGAGCACCAAACTATTGATCATAAAACTAATTAACTAAGAACACAAACTTGTGAATAGATATCAAGTTTCTTCATTTTCAATTTTTTCGTAACAAAAATGTTACTCAAACTAAGCACATTAGTTCAACTGAAATTAAAATTGTTTAGGTAAAACAGTTTATTTGATTTTTTTTTAAATTATTGTTTGTTTTACTTTGATTTTTTTTTTTTAAATTGCTCGATCAAATTTATTTTCGTTAGAGCCGTTAGTTAGTTCTTCAATATTCTAATTTTTTTTATAAAAAATATTAGAATATTTCGTTAATTTATATACACATAGCTCATTGTTTTAGGGGTATCGACTAAGGAACAATGAATGGAAAAATTAGATATACATATCGATGATCATCTAAAAGCGTCTCTAGCATGTTCATTGCTAGCTAAATAGCGAACGTTCATGCTCTCGATTATTGCTAAAATAAATTTGTTTCATTCCTATTCCACTGTCATGAACTAATTAACGTTCATGATAATTAAAACAATTAAAAAAAATTGGAGGAGTAGTAGAGAAGTGTGGAATAGGATCGATACGAAATATTAGAATGTGAGTAGGTAAAGAAATCCATGTATGAATAAAAAGTAAGTTGATGGATAGAATAAAAAAAATTGAGATTCATTATTATATATAGAAAAGTGTAAAAAATAATAATAAAATAATGTGTATGGTAAGATCCATTTATGAACCAAATTTAATGCTCTAAGGTTCAAGTTAAACCTACAACTAACATACCCAATGCAATTAAGTAACAATATATGTCAAAAAAAAAAAAACATAAATAGCTAATATAAGATTCATATAAACTATAGGCTTATTTATGGTTTTAGTCCCTAAAAGTTCGGCGTGTTTTGGTTTTAGTCTCTAGAAGTTATTTTGACTGGAATTAGTCCTTAAATTTTCAAACATTTTGGTTTTGGTCTCTTCCATTAGTAAAAATATGTTGTTTGCTGACATGGTTAACGGAAATCCACACCAACAGCCGCGTGGTGTGAGGTAGAGCCAAATAGGTGATGTAACATGGATGATTCAGGGCCATGAACTCACAATTTTGCGGTTGTAACCATTTTGCATATAGAACCATTTTGCGTATGTGAATTTGTATCATCCACGTCATATCACTTATTTGGTGTCACCCCATATCACATAGACTGTTCAAGTGATGTTCCGCTTACATAAACAAATAACGAATTTTTACTAATGGAAGGGACCAAAACCAAAATGTTTGAAAATTTAAGGACTAGTCCCGGTCAAAATAACTTCTAAAGACTAAAACCAAAACACGTTGAACTTTTAGGGACTAAAACCATAAATAAGCCTAAACTATATATTTGTTTAATAATCCCTTCTCACATGAATCATGGGTATTTTGGTATAGACAACTAGACAAGTGCGTGATCAAGAGTTACCTTTATGGCATTATGGCATTTATATATATATATATATATATATATATATATATATATATATATATATATATAGACACATACATATAGAGAGAGAGTTATTCTCTCCGATCTCATTTATAATAAAAAAAAAGCACATTAATGATATTTAAATATAAACAAAAATTAACCAACTTTATATTCCCAATATAACCATTTTTAAAATATCTTTACAAAGTGATTGTAATATTTAATTTTTGTTTCATTCCCGATGCAAGTTTCCTAAAGTAGTCAATTTTTTTATGAATTTGAGAAAATTAAATGCATTCAACTACGGAGTAACTTTCTTAATATTTATGAAATTAGTTTTTTTTTTTTTACTTAAAAATAATAAGACGGGAGGAAGTACCTTTTTAGGTTGCAATCCCAACCAGAAAAGTTAGCCGCAACTACCAAAGCATCTCTCCTTTTTCTCATCGAGTTTTCCTTTTTGAACCCCATGACTTACTCTATGGCCCCCATTTTAAAATGCTCGGACGTAATTGTCCTCTATATACCGACTGATACAAGGCGGGAACTAGTTCCGCCTTAAACTAGGCGGTTAACAATTGATGTTTGAAACCGACTTTCTGATGGCGGAAATATTCCCGCTTTGTTTAAGTCGGGCGATATTTTGTAATTTCCGCCTTGTTAGAAGCGGAAACATTAAGAAATTATTAAATCCCAAATTTGCCCCTACATGAACGGTTACCCTTCCCTTTTGAATATACCCCGTTCGAAACTCATTCTCCCTCTCATTCCTTCATCTCTAAAAAATCATAAACCCTTCAACTCCCTCGGTCTCCCTCTCCGATCACCTGAGCACGCCCTCAATCTCTTCTCCGTTTGTCACGTAAGTAGTTTTCATTCTCTCCCTCTCAATCTCGGTCTTCTCTTCTCTGTTTCTCACTCCAACCACTCTCTTCTCTGTGATTGTTTGATGGGTTATGGGGTTATGGGGTTATGGGGTTATGTTGTTTGATTATTGTATGACTCTGATTGTATTGTTATGGCTTTGTTTTTCCTACATTGTTTGCCTTGATTTCATGCGTAATCCTGGTTGCTGTTTGGTGCTACTCCATAGCCACCGACTCATGGTTGGCGGAGAAACTCCCGATTTTAGATAGGCGGTATAACTCCCGCCTAGGTGTGGGCGGTAGGATTGCCGACACCCTAAAGTCGGTTTAGGATTTCCGACACCCTAAAGGCGGTAGTTAATATTATTATTATTATTATTATTATTATTATTATTATTATTGAATTATTTATTATTAGAGTAGTAATTTTTTATTATCATTTTGTTGATTAGTATATATGTATTGATTTGATTAGAATAGTGGTGTGGTATATAATGGTTAGTATTAGTGATATATAGATACTAATAATGGTTAGTATTAGTGATATATAGATACTCAGGGCTCCGGTAGTATTATTGCATTAGTAGAGTAGGAATATTTTTTGTTCATTAGTTATTAGAATTAATTACTATAATGGTTAGTATTAGTGATATATAGATACTAATAAGTATTATATTAGTTTGTTGTTTTTTTATGGTGATTAGTTGGTTTTTTTTATGGTAATTAGTCATAGTTATTAAATTAGTATTAATGTATTGATTTGATTCGATTAGTGGTATATATGGAATGAATTTATTTAATTAGTGTATTATAATTTTTTTTATATTTGTTATTAGATTAGTATTAATGAATAAATTTAATTGCTAATATTATTATGTTATATATCTTAGTATTTGATTTAATTGTTTTTCAGGTATGGTCAGGTTCAAGAACACCATTAGGAGAGCACCGCCGAAGACTGTCCATCCCGATAATCGTGTCATGCTACCACCCGGTTCTCGGCGCGCGGGGAGAGTGGCACCGAGCGCGTCCGATAGGAAGCGGAAGGCAGGGGAGCTTGAGGCGTCGTCGTCGCAGCCACCCGTAGATCCACCATTGGTTGGCGATCCTACAGCACCACCACCACCACCACCATCTGATGACCACTCGGCACCGCAGGCATCACTAGCAGCAGCGGATCAGTCCGCACCAGAGCCACCATCGTCACCACTACCCTCACTAGAGGAGCCTATACCACCACTACCACTCTCAGCAGACGAGCCTGCACCACCACCACCCCGACCCTCAGCAGATCAGCCTGCACCACCACCACCACCACCCTCAGCAGACGAGCCTGCACCACCACCACCACCACCCTCAGTTGATGAGCCTGCACCACCACCTTCAGTTGAAGAGCCTGCACCACCACCACCAGCCTCGCAATAGCAGGGTAATCCATGTGTGGTTCGGATGCGGCAGGCACAACCATCACCACAAATACTTTGCACCTCTCTATGTATCAAAATCAAATTAAAGCTTCTCGAGATACTGCATACCGCAACTCCGAGTAGAAAGGTATGTTCATCACATGATCAACCCTTGTAATGCTTTTCTGGAACGAGTCCACGATGCTGGCATATCAGCATACTATGCATGGCATCAAAACAAGTAGCTAAATCTCCGAAGCTATCAGCCAACATCCTCTTGAATGTAGAATGCGCACTCTCAACCCTGTTTTACAAGTCAACAATAATACATAAGAAAAGGTCTAAATTAAAACAACCATGTCTATTAAAGTTACATAAATTAGTATATGTAATTATACCTGTTTGTCGTTGTGTTGCCAAGGTGCATATGCTGGTTTACCCAAACATCCACAAATTTTTCCTTGTTGTGATTGAGGTATGTCCTCTCAACATAATCAAGCAATGCACCACAACCGGGCCCGACTTCCTTGCATACACTCTTGAATGCATTGAGATATGCTTCATACTCATCTATGCTCTTGCAATGGACGACATCCATCCATGCTTTCATCACTTTGCCAGTTTTTGCAGTGTCCTGGAAATAGATTTTAAACTTTCCCTTGACATTGCATTTCACATGAAACTGACAAAGATGATGCGTCGATGTAGGAAACACATCACCAATAGCCCTCACGAGAGCTCCATCAAAGTCAGTCACAATAAGCCTTGGAAATTGCCGAGGGTCAGAAAACAATGCCCTAAACTGCTTCAATGCCCACACGAAGCTGTCATGATTCTCGGATGACATGAAAGAAAAGGCAGCCGAGAATGTTTTACATGTAGATGTCTGGCCCACAATCTCAAGCAACGGCACTCTATAACGGTTTGTCTTGTACGTGTTATCCATTACTAGCACAAGACTGAAGTTTCGAACTAGAGCAACGCTGTCAGGATGAGCCCAAAAGATATCCTTAACCACATCAGAATCTGGCATAGTCCTGTAAGTATACTGGTATCCTTCCCTCGCCAAACATAGCAACAGATGTTGCATCTGTGTGCGCGGGTGTCTCAACTCTTTTTTGTATCGGCCACGAACATTGTATATTTGCTTCATCGTCGTCACATTCCCAGGGTATCGTTCTTGAAGGGTAATCATTATCTTCTTCGGTCTCACACCATTCTTCGTCAAGTCAACAACAAGAGCGTGTTGTTCTTCAGTTAGCCTTCCAGGGAATGGATGACCAACCAATGACTCGTAACCCTTATGGTTGTGGAAACCACATTTCACCTTTAAATCCCACCTATCATCAGAACGACTCCGCTTTGCATACAATCCGAATGGGCAATTAATCTTCTTACTTCCGGTCTCATATTTAAGGACTACCTTGGTACGCTTGTAAACACCACTTTGCTCACACGCAAATACAATCCTTTGCCGCTTACTTTTGCCTAATCCTAAATCAGATTTCAATACTTTCAACACAAACCCTAGATTATATCCGACTCCCCGAACCCAATCAATAAGCTCATCACGATTCTTAAACATTTTTTTCGTGCAAAACGATGCGCTAAAATCGGGAAACTCAGTCTTCGGAACCTTCTCATGCATAGGGTCTTCGACATCTATCACCATTGTATCTGCATGCAAGTTTAATTTACGTTATTACCAATTCATGCAGCTCTGATACTGATACCGCCTTTAACAAGTCGGGAATAATTCCGACTTAGGGTTGGCGGTGAATTTACCGCCTCAGGGTTGGCGGGCGTATTAATGGCAGCAGTTACTGCTCCATTAATGGAGTGCCACCATTCACAAGTCAAAAAACATAGAGACAAACATATATATTCAATGTAACTATAACCTAACATAACAATGGTATAACTTCCTTCAAATAATATTATTCAAACCAAAATAAAAGGTTTTCAAATACCTTAAATGAAATATTCTCTTGTGCAAAGTATCTTCAATGTTGCTCCAAGGCTTAACTTTAAGTTTCTTCACTTGAATTCCTCTTCAAAAACAATACTGAGAAAGCTTTTTTTTCTGAATTTTTTTCTCCTCTTGGCTTCATGTACGATCACTGTCGTACCTTATGAAAGAAGAAATGAAAGCTTTGCTTTGTTTTGAAGTCACTGAACGGAGGGGTAGTTTCGGCATTTACTAAATTCTTAACTCATTCCGACTTTAACTAAGCGGAAATTATTCCGCTTTAACATAGTCGATTTATTTAATGTATTTGTTACCGCCTATTACTAGGCGGAAGACTGTCCCGCCTAGTATAAGTCGGTACATTAAAGGGCAATAACGTAAACGCAGTGTCCAATGGGGGCCATTGAGCAATTCATGGGGTTTAAAAAGAAAAACTCTTTCTCATCACCTCTGATCCATCCTGTGTTGAAAATTCTGCTCGTGTATAGCAAATGTTGTTGCATAGGTTCCTCAGCTGGTTCCTTATAGGCTAAATTACTCATTTGGTCCCTTATCTTGTTTTTCAATTTCAAATTGGTCCCTTACCTTTTTTTGGTTTCATATTGGTCCCTTATGTTTCTTTTCGCTGTCAATTTGGTCCCAGAATCACTGTTCGTCCTACGTGTCAATATCATATTGGTCCACGTATATATTGTTGGAGAAAGAAAGTGACACGTGTCCATAGCATATTGGTCCACATAGGATGAACAGTGATTTTGGGACCAAATTGACAGCAATAAGAAACATAAGGGACCAATATGAAACAAAAAAAAAACGTAAGGGACCAATTTGAAATTAAAAAATAAGGTAAGGGACCAAATGAGTAGTTTAGCCTTCCTTATATTATTTGCTCATCCCTCCAATAATACCCGAATCATTCCATGCTTACACCTAAGTAAGTTTAAGAGAAAATCATAAATTGTAGGTATTTTTAAGTACAAGTTTGTAAATTTAATATGTAACTTTATAAAAAAAATTATTAATATTTCACTTTTTATATTATAAATGATCAATGTTATAGCAAGTTCATCTAAATTGCGTTTAAAAAAATTCATCTATAAGATCTTTTTAACCTATGTATTAATTAGGTGTATAAGATGATCGTCAAAGCTTAAAAAAATTATTTGTTATAAAATTATACTTTTAATAAATTAAGAAATAATTATTTAATTCTTCAATACAAGTTTATTATTTATGCTTCTTTATTCTATGCACGAGTTGTGTTAGAAAATCTCTTTATATATTACTATATTTGCCACTTGGGTGATTTTGCATGCAAATTTAGAAAGTTGCTTTAGGTAAATACTGGTATTAAAAGATATTTACCGTTGGTTAAGTGTGGTAGCTCACTTGGTCCCTCAACCAATTGGTCTCGAGTTTGAGCCTTGGATATTGAGCAACCCCCGCTGAGAGACTTCTACCGCTTAGTGCGAGCTCAGTTGGGTAGGATCGGATGAGTCGAATTCTGGGTAAACCAGATCCGGGTACTGGTTGGTGTACACCAAAAAAAAAATGTAAAAGATATTTTTAAAAATTAATCGACTGCATTAAATGACTATATATATAGGCATGAGAAATGATTTTTAAAACAATGAATCACCATAAATTAAAAATGACTTAATTATGTGTCAAGTTTTTGAACTTTAGGATTATTTTATCATAAGTCATACCAACGGGGGTTGACTCAAGTGGTGCGATCCTGCCAACTTGAGAACTTGGGAATGGGGCCTGAGACTAAGAAGTCTCATGTTCGATTCCCGGTTAACACATCTCGCTGGGAGAGGCATAGGAATGCGACCTCGTGCAAGATTAGTCTCAAGGGTTCCCTGGTATTAAGGGCGCTCGTGGGGACACCTGTGGTACTGGCCAAAGAGTACAGACAAAAAAAATCATAAGTCATTTTTTTTTCAATGTGGATTCCTCGAAGTTACTTATGAGTTTGCAATATACCTTTTATACAAATTCAGACCAAATTTTGCTGACATATCATACCGTAATCCTGGTTAGACGCGAAGGTTAGTCACATGGTGTCAAACGACCTCTTCCTCCAATCTTTTTTTTTTTAATTTTTCATCTAAACTAAAGATATTAATTTTTTATTTATAAAAAAGGATGTACGCCCACGTGACAATACGTGGTACCACGTGACTAACCTCCTGGATCTTACTAGGATTTCGGTGTGACATGTCAACAAAATTTGACTAAAAAGTATAACAAGGGTATATGTCAAACTAAAAATAACTTCGAAAAATCAGACATTAAAAAAAAAAAACTTATAACAGAACGACCTTAAAATTCAAGGAATGAAAATATAATTAAGTGGTTAAAAATTTCAAAGAATCAGGACATGAAAAGAATATGGTTGATCGAGATGGCTTATTAGACCTAGAAAAATTTTTAGATGCTTCGTTTTAAGTGATATACTGTATATACATTTCTTTTAATTTTTAAATATGAAAATTCTTAGTACAAAAAAGAAAAATGAAAATTCTTACTGAGTATTTATCTTTATCATTAACATCAAACTTTATCTAATTTTATCCTATCGCAAATAATTTCGCACCACCTACTTCATCTCAAAGACATTATTATTACATCTTGGTTCATTTGTGATGATCATTTTATCATCCCGGCAGCATCCATAACCTCAACAATTAAAATATATATATATATATATATATATATATATATATATATATATATAGACACACATATATGTGTGTGGAAGAAGTCGATGTCTCTTATTGATCTCAGGACAATTTCACAATAATTTATCATTATTGTGATTACAATTGAACACACAAGTTTTTAGAATTAAGACAAGCATAACATTATCAAAGATGACAATTTAAAACCATTTGCAATTAGGATAAACAGAACATAGTGACAACCACATTTTAATTAAAACCATTTCAATCATATACTCTCGACATTCTTCTTCCACTTTTGAATTAGTTTTTGAAGAGCAACTTCACAATCCCCACCGACACTCCTAGCCTTCCTTGCTTCCTCTTTAATTTGTGTTGCTTTGATTTTGAAAGATTCATCATTCATAAACATACTTATGGCATCTCCAATTTCATTTCCTTTAACCAAATGTTCACCAATCCAACCCCAATTCTTATTCCAAGTCCCCCACCCACTCCTTTCCACAACTTCTGCATTCATCCGTTGATCCCCTTGCTGAGGCCACCCAAAAATTGGGACACCATTCCATGCTGCCTCCATAATTGAGTTCCATCCACAATGACTGAAAAACCCTCCCACAGCTTCATGACTTAGAATCCCACTTTGATAAACCCATTCTTTCATCACCAACCCTTTCTTTCTTACACTATCAACTAACTCATCTCCTAACACCTCTTCCAAACTAGATTCTTCTTTTTTATCTTCCTCCTTGTAATACTTCCTATCTTTCACTACTAATAAAAATCTGCACCCACTTCTCACTAACCCACGTGCAAGCTCCTTTATTTGTTCCCATTCAAACAGCGAGCTACTTCCAAAGTTGGCAAAAACCACAGACCCACTTGGCTGATCATCAAGCCACTTAAATGGCTTCTTCCATTGATCACCTTCTTTCTCAAACTCACAAGGCACGAAAGGACCGAAAGCGAAAACCGGAGGCATTTCACTTAACACTTTCCCACCTTTAACAGCCTCTAGTTGCTGGTGTTCAAGTGCTTCAAACGTGTTGATGAAAAAGCCATCGACTTTTGTGACCATGGGACTATTTTCCATGAAAATTTTTTTAAAGGTGCTATTGGGGGCGAGGAGAAAGGGAGAGATTGATGATATTGGCAAAGGTGGAACCCCGGGGATTTCAACAGCTTCAAGTGAAGAAGGTAATGATGAGGAAAGAGCAGAGAAGTGGGAGAAGAAGGTGAAGAAAGTGGTGGAAGAAGTGAAAAGCACATAGTTGGGGATAGAAAGGGATTGAGTAATGGGAAGAATAGAAGAAATCATGAAGAAATCAGAGACAAAAAACGTGAGAGGAGGTGAAAATGAAGAGATTAAAGGAGACAAAGCTTTTGCTGCAGAGGAACCAACATCTTCAATCCTTTGGAAATAAGGAATAGCTACATGGGAATCAGAACTTAGAGAAGAAAGAGGAGGTGGTTGAGGTGCATCAAAATGGAGAAGGGTGACTTGAGGGAAAGAAGAATGGAAGCGAGAGAGGAGTTGTGATTCATGGAGGATGAAAGTGGGCTGAGGAGTGATGAGAGTTACTTTGATATTGTGATGGAGAAGAAAGGTGGCTAGCCTCAAAAATGGTGTTAGATGACCCATGCCTGCACATGGCAGCATAGCTACATGAATCACACCATCAGACATGGCTAATGATAATGCCTTCTTCCTTCGTAGCAGCTAATTGGAGTTATTTAGTTTGGAGTGAAATTAATAAGAACAGAGATTGATGAAATGATTTATAAAGGGTGGACTGGAGTATCTTATGAACCTCTTTGCACCATCACGGGTGTGGGATAACACAGCTAGCTGGCCCGTGTAATATGCTACTCCCTCTTCTCCTTCTTTTTTTTGAAAGGCTCTTCTCCTTCTTATTATCTTCTTCTTTTTCTTTTTTTTTTTTTAAAAAAAAAATTAAATATACTCCCTCGGTTCATTGTTATTTGTTCATTTTTGGAGAGATTTTTTGTTTCTTTTTATTTGTCCTATTGAGAATTTCAAGAGTGCAATAAATGCTATTTTTCATGTTTGCCCTTATTTAATACTCCCTCCGGTCCTATTTATAAGACCCTTTTGGGGTTTTTATTTTGGTCCTATTTATAAGACAATTTTTTAATTTTCAATAGCATTTAATTACTTCTTTTCACAAACACACCTATTAAGTCAACACTTTTTAGAGTTCGAATAATAATTATAGGGGTAGTTTTGAAAAAGTATATCAAATTTTCACATTTCCAATACCACTAACAAATTTATTCACTCTCCTTGGTGGTGAGAATGAAAAACCCCAAAAGGGTCTTATAAATAGGACTGGAGGGAGTAAGTCTTGATTTACGTAAGTAGTGGAGAAAAATTAATGATTATAGAAAGAGAAAAGATATAATGGAAAAAAACATAATTAATGTATTGGAAATCTACGTAATGATTGGATTTCTTAAAGAGTATGTTTTGTTTGAAATAAGACAGATAAATATAAACGGATATACTCCCTCCGTTTCATAATATTTGTCCTTTTGGACTTGGGCACATAGATTAAGAAATTATTAATTATTGTAAGTATTATGTATAGTTTGTCCAAAATGCCCATATTTAATCCTTATTGAAAATTGTAGTAGTATTTAATTTTTATTAGTAAGTGTGTCCATTAATTAATGTATAGTGGTTTATAGATGAGAGAGATGATAAAAGTATAATTAATGAGGAGTGAATGAAATGATTGGATGAAAGGTTAAAATTGAAAAGAAAAATATGTTTATGTATTGGAATTGTAAAAGGACAAAAGGTATGAAACAAGAAAAAAAGGCTAAAACGACAAATATTATGAAACGCAGGGAGTATCAGTTAATAACGAACAATAGCATGGTTTTCCACTACTTTATAGAATTACTCCATCAAAATGTAAACCTCTTAACGAGGTTAAGTAGGCCCTCCCCTCCTTGATCCCTCTCTTTCAATTGAAGTCAGGTTTAGTTTTTTATTTCCATTTAATATTTACCTTCTAAAAATGATTTTTCTTTTCAAAATACTTTTATGTATGTATTTTTTTTATTTATGTTTTGTATATTATTAGGGATTAGTGTACGAGTTTAAAATTTAAATATATACTTATTACATGGAAACTCACTTTTAATTCCAAAAAAATTTTTTATGGGACATTTAAGTTCCTCCGTTCATCCTGTCAATTGCTTCAATTGCGGATTTAAGTATCTCATAAAAAAATTTGAGGGACTTAAGTGTCTTAAAAAAAATCTTTAAGGACTAAAATTGAATTTTTACATTTTTAGAAGATAAAGTGTCGCATCCAAAAAAGATGGAGGATCAAAGTAATACTTCGCACAATTTTTTAATTGAATATTGTACTTCCTTCGGTCCTATATATAGGTCACATTTTAGAAAGTTTTCTTGGTCCTAATTATAAGTCACTTTATATTTTCTATGCATCATTTATTGATTTTTCTCTTTTTTGCCCTTATTAAATGCTTTGATTATCTATATGTTTTTTGTTGTTCATTAATGAGTGCAAATTTTCCAAGAAAAGTTAAGGGGATAAAATTGTAATGTTATAATATATTCTCGTAGAATTCATAAAACTAACCACTTTCCTTAATATGTGTAATTCGGTTAAGTATGTCCTATAATAAAGATCGGAGGGAGCATAAGTAACCGGTAGCCGGTAGGGTGTGTGGAGGGAGTATACGCCAATGAGGAGAATATCTTGCATTATTTGTCAAATCTATCTCTTCATCATGGAGTACATGATTTTTTTTTTGCGAAAACCCACTTTAGTACGAAGGGTGATGCTTTGGTGCTTTGGCATTCAATACAGTAGGCACCTTTTCTTTAATATATTGTATTAAAAAAATATGTTAGATTTTCTGTGTTATTTTTACGTGTATGTTTTTGTTATTTAAATTTGAATTTTTTATTATATGCGTTCTGACACATATAAAAGAAATTATAGAGTAAATGTGTATTACAAATCAACATATTCTAATAAATTTGCATTAAAAATCTGTATAAAAAAATATTTGGAGTAATTTTGCATAAAAAAAATTAAAAAATAAATGCCCTGACAAGTGCTCGGAGGATCCTAGAATTTTCCTAGTATGAATAGGGACAAAACGCAATGAATATTGAAGGTACATATTCAGAAACTGAACCGTGGTTGAATTGCAAAAGAACCAACGATACAGCCTACTCACCGTCTCGAATTATAAACAAAACTATTAACTAAATTTACGCTTATTAAGAGGATTAGTTGATTGTATTTAATTTTTTCAAATTTATAAAAGAATAGAGGTATTTTAGGAAATTTGCAATAGGAATGAAACAAAAATTAAATAAGATAACAATTTTCTAGAGATGTTTTAGGAAAGTGGCATTGAGAATGAAATAAAATTTAAGAAAGTTGGTTAATTTTGCTTATATTTTAAATCAAGATAGATATGTTTTTTGTTGTTTATATTTTAAACCGGAAGGAGTACATTAGGTCATAAAGAAAAATGTGGACCGGTCCGGTCCACTCCTTCAAGAGTGAACAGTAAAATAGGTCCAAATTTCCTAACTATTCTCGCAATAATGCATAACACATTTGTCTTTATATGAGTGGTAAACCTCACCTTATGCCTATATAGTTAGTCCCTCCGTTTCATATTACTAGTAATTTTACCCGTGCATCGCACGGGTTTAATTTTTTTTTTTTTAAAAAAAGTTGATTATAGATTTTGGAAATATATCTTTTTAAATAATAAGCTAATATAAATTTTTTATAAAAATGATTTACATGTATTTAGAAATGAATAGTCATAAACATTAACTTTTGAATCTAGTTTCAGCTACCAACTTTTTCATTAATAAAAATTAACCAATAATGTACCAACTATGCGATTTCTAATTTTAATTAACAACATAATTTCTTATATTAAAAAAAAAATCCAACTCATTTTGATTTTTGTTTTATTTAATTCATCATTCCAAATGCATTTTGTTAGTAATTCGTTTTGCAAGTCCAAATGCAGCTATTTTTTTTTACCATATATATCATCATTATTATTATTATTACATCTGTCCCAAAATATAAGACCTGTTTTCACACTTTTAATTAATTCGTGTTTATAAGATTCGAACTTTCAAATTACTTGCTGGTATTAGAACTTCATAATTGTAAATAAGTATATTGTCTAAAGTATAAAATAACGCATCATTATTTTTCACAATTTAAATTGCAACATATTGTATAAATTTTTGGATTTTTTTAAATTTGAATTCATGACTGAGTAAATATTTGATTGTATTAAGTTTAATCATTATACCAAATTATAGCTCATCTTTAATATTTATATATCCGTTTTTTCCGTTGTACCCAAAATTTATTATTCATAATAATGATGCTCTGTTTAAATGTTTAATACCAATTTGCCTATATTATGACTTGTTTGTATTAGAATTTATGAAATTACAACATTATATTCGTTTTTTTGCTGGTTAATTATCATATGACGGGTCGTTTAGGCATTATATATTTTTTATGTCAATATTTGATTCATATTATTTCCTTTTGAAAAGATCATTAATAACCCGTGCAAATTGTAATAATATCGAAATGCAAATTGTATGTTTGCGGGTAATTTTTATATTTATGTGTAATCTAAATTGTACTAATAAAAATTTACTAAAAATAACTTAAGATAAATATTTATTCTCGTGCGATGCACGGACAAACAATTTTGGAGGGAAAAGCAAGGATGAAGGAGGGAAAATGAAAATGACAAAAATACCATCAACTTCTCCTATTTTATAATATGTTGATAAGCAAAATTAACCATATTTGTGCTTATTAAGGAGGTTAGTTGATTGTATTTAATTTTCAAAAAATTATAAAAGAATAGAGGTATTTTAGGAAAGTTGCATTGGGAATGAAATAAAAATTGAATAAGATAACAATTTTCTAGAAATGTTTTAGGAAAGTGGCATTGAGAATGAAATAAAATTTAAAAAAATTAGTTAATTTTGCTTATATTTTAAAACAAGAGAATGATGTTTTTTGTGCTTATATTTTAAAAGAGAGGGAGTATTGCTCTTAGGGGATGTAGGTGCCTTCATTAACCTCATGTTTTCAATTTTCAAGCATTGGGTCTCGTTTACAAATGTGTGCAGGGGTTGCAGCTTGCAGTGCAATTTTGTTAACTAGATTTGGTTGAACTACTGTATGTCTTAAATCTTAATCCAATGTTTAAATTGTCTTTTTCTGCCAAATTATTCTTCAAAAACTTTGCTCATGACAGATTTGCCGTTTGCGTATGATACGCTCCCCCCTTTGGAGTATATACATAAATTACGCCAACATTTGGTGATTAGCATAATAAGTAGTAAAAATCAACACTTTTAATTGTTGTATGCTATTAGGTCAATATATGTGA
The DNA here is from genome assembly GCA_037953625.1 of Crotalaria pallida. Classification (NCBI taxonomy): domain Eukaryota; kingdom Viridiplantae; phylum Streptophyta; class Magnoliopsida; order Fabales; family Fabaceae; genus Crotalaria; species Crotalaria pallida. The sequence continues at coordinate 112,683,596 of CM075655.1, forward strand.
AAAATTTACGCTTATGGAGTGTACTAACTATTAAGTGTACTAAAAAAATACATACATGAAGATGTTTTGAGAAAAAAAAAATTCATTTTTATACAACCAAGTACTCACTCCGTTTCAGAACATTAGACTTTTTAGCCTTTTTTTCTGTGTCTGAACATCAGGCCTTTTACATTTTCAATACACAAACATATTATTTTTTCCAATTTTAACCTTTCATCCAATCATTTCATTCACTCCTCATTAATTCTACTTTTATCATCTCTCTCATCTCTAAACCACTATGCATTAATTAATGGACACACTTACTTATAAAAATTAAATACTACTACAACTTTCAATAAAAATTAAATAGGGGCATTTTGGATAAATTATACATAACACTTACAATAACTAACATTTTTTTAATCTGTGTGCCTAGACCTAATGTTCTGAAACGGAGGAAGTATTAAATAGGTTTGGTCAAAAACTAGATCTCAATTAAAGGTCTCATCCATTTGAGCTAGCTGTCTTCTGCTCCTTGGGCTCTCTCATTAAATCGAAGAGTTTTAATTTATTTCATAATCAAATTTTTTATCTTCATATTTTTGTGAAAAAGATTAAAATACCTTCATTGTTAAATGATTTTTGACTTTGAAATGTATGAAAAAAAAACACTATCAGCACACCCATGTTAAAAATATAGTCTTGTGAATATCCAATTTTGTCAGGATAATATGACTATTAAATCAATTTCTTTTAATAAAAAAAGGGGTTTATAAAAATAAAAAAGGGATTTCAATAATAATAAAATAAAAAATAATATGAGAATTTTTTTGTTTAAATAAATAAATTTTCAGTGACCAAAAGTGAATTTTTTCATTTTGAGCGACTAAAGTGTCCAATTTAATAAACATGAGAATTTTCTTTTTTTTTTTTTAATTTAAAATTGTATAAGCTGGGACTGGTAGGGTGTGTGGAGGAAGTATACGCCAACGAGGAGATTATCTTGCATTATTTGTCATCTATCTCTTCATTATTAATCGAGTTCACAGTACAATTGCTTTGTGTGGTCCATGATGATACACGATATAGTTAATGCTCTTAAGGGGATGTAGGTGCCTTCAATTATTAACCTCATGTTTTCAATTTTCAAGCATTGGGTTTCGTTGAATGTGCGCAGGGGTTGCAGCTTGCGGTGCAATTTTGTCAGGAGCTCATCCAGAACCACTTGCAAGCTGAAAAGCACTGTTTTGGGTGTCTTCACTTCTAAAGCTACTCAACAACTACTCCCTCCGATCTTAGTTACTCTGTGAGCCAAGAAAATTAAATTCACACTTATTAAGGAATTTAGTTGAGTATATTTAATTTTTTTAAATAATAAAAAAATAGATTACCTTAGTAAATATGTATTAATTTTTTTAAAGATAGTTAATTTGCTTATATTTGAAATCACTGATGAGATGTTTTTTTTGTTTACATGGGAAGTTTGGGACTAGAACCCATGATCTGGGAGAGAGGGAAATTCTAAGTGTCCCTGCAACCACCAACTGGGCCGTCTTATGCGGACTTGATGAGATGTTTTGAGTTGCTTATAATTGAGACGGGAGTAGTGTTTTTGTGGAGGACTATTATTATTATTATTATTGGCTATGATAAATATATGGGATTGTTTAACCTCAGCTCTAAAAGCTTCAAAAATGGTAACAAAGTTTTGAAAATCTAAATTCATAATTTTTTAATTATTTAAGATTTAATTTTTCAATAAAACACAACTTTTTTTTAACCTCTTATAAGGTTGAAATTAAGAAAATCCTAAATATATACTACGTTTTATGTAAAACTCATGAGAGCTCTAACTCAAATGGATTGTTTGATCTAGTGCCAGTGATAGTTGCTCGAGTGCAGAAGTAATTCGATATTTTTGTATAAGGCTTAATTCTTGATAATACAACAAGTAACAATATTTAAGAAAATGTTATACTCGCTCCGGCTCGAATTATAAGCAACAAAAAACATATTGCTCTTGATTTAAAATATAAGTAAAACTAACTAACTTTATTAAATTTTGTTTCATTCCCAATACCACTTTCCTAAAACATCTCTAGAAAATTGTAATCTTAATTAATTTTTGTTTCATTCCCAATACTACTTTCCAAAAATACATCTATTTTTTATTAATTTGAAAAAATTAAATACAATCAACTAATCTCCTTAATAAGCGTAAAAGTGGTTAGAATTGCTTATAATTCGAGCCGAGAGTATCATTTACAACGACGGTTAAATTAGTTAATCTAGGCACACAAAATGCATAACTCATGCATCGCTTAAGGTCATAAAAAAATTATTCAAGAGCTTTGGTTTAAATAATTGATTTGCATAACTCATGGAATGGAAAAAGGAAAAGAAGCATGAGAACCCGCGATGAAATTTCATGATTGTTTCGTTAGATCTGTCGTTTGACGAATTTAGGGGAGGAGTGGAGGACGATTAGGGACACTCTTACTGTCTTCTCGTATATGCTTTATAGATTTAAAGATTCTTTTAGTCCTTTATTTTATTTTTAGAATTCAATTTGCTCTTTTATTTTTAAAAAAGTCAATTTAATTCTATGTGCTTTTAATGGCATATGTTAATTTTATCCTTCTGTCATGATTGTTTTAGAATTTCACTCGAATATATTGATTTTACCGAAATTTCCTATTCAGATCAATAGAATCTGCATTTTGTCGCTAGAATTTGTAATTTTAAAATAAGAAAGGCAAAAATATGACCCCAACAAAAAGAGGAACGACATTGACATTTTATCATTCAAAGTATCAAATATATTGGAAAATGCAGACCTCGGCCAAAAAATGCATATTCCAATGATTGAAAGAAGAAATTTTCGACAAAATCAGTATCTTCTGATGAAAATAACATTGTCATAGCGAAAGGATGAAATTGACAAAAGTTATGAATATAGATGACTAAATTGACTATTTTTAAAGATAAATAACCAAATTGAAACTTAAAAATAAGAAAAAGGACCAGCAGAGAATGTAAGCCTACTTTATAATATAATCAATTATATATTTAATATATTTTGATTAAAAATAAAAATAAAAAATATTTACTATATTGTATATAAATAATTTATGTATAATTGACTTTATTTTGCATATATTCAAGTGCTGGGCAAGGGCAATAGGGTCGACTGCCATGGGCGCAAAAAATTTAGAGGCCCAAAAAAATTTGTATATGGAAAAACATTTGTACATAGATATATTAATAACATTCAATAGCATAATTTTCTATATGGTCTAGTGGCTTCCATCATTTGTTTGGTTATTATTTTGTAGCATTAAGTATAACTTCTCTTGTGTTTTTTTATATGATTTTCTTTGAAATATTTGAGCAAAATAAGGAACTTTATTAATGTCATTAATATTATTTAAAAGGCTTAAATACCGAAATGGTCCCTATAATTGTTGCTCATTTTGAAATTGGTCCCTATAAAATTTTTTCTTGGGTTTTGGTCCCTAATATTATTTATTGTTTTGGTTTTAGTCCCCCACATTTAAATTGGTGGAAATCGTTAACAATGCCTAATAGAATGGTGATCAAGAGGCTACTGCTGTGAATGGTGGTCAAGAGGCTGCTACTACTAGGAATGATCATCCGTCTACACGACCTGCGCAGTCATGTAGAAAGAGGGTTTTATCAGTTGATCTAGCTCTCTTTCTACATGACTGTGCAGACGGTTGCTCGTTCTCAGCAGCAACAACCTCTTGACCACCATTCCCAGTAGTAATAGCCTCTTGATTACCATTCTGGTAGGCCACATCATTGATTTCCATCCAATTTAAACATGGGGGACTAAAATCAAAACAATAAATAATGTCAGGGACTAAAACCAAAACAATAAATAATGTCAGGGACCAAAACCAAAGAAAATTTTTTATAGGGACTAATATCAAAATAAGCAACAGTTATAGGGACCATTTTGATATTTAAGCCTTTTAAATAATATTAATGTTGGAATACGGGCGGTGAAGAATGAATACTAAAGAACACCTAGAAGAGGGGTTGAATAAGTGTTAAAGAAACCTTAAAAGATTTTCGCGAGAATCAAATCGAAACTATGAAAACAAATGATTTTCACAAAAGTTTCAGGATTCAATCGATTAGAGCATGGGATAATCGATTATCACCTAACAGTTGAAACTTGGTTAATCGATTAAGCAAAAGTCTAATCGATTAATCACTGCTAAAACAGAAAAATCACTTTTCAACCGAAAAACAAAAATCAATCAAATATCATAGAATATCAGAGATAGCAGCGCTGAATTGATTAACACAAAGATTGTTAATGATTACCTGGATTATGAAAATGATTTTCCCCAAATCAATTAGATCTATCAAAACCTAATTCATTCAATTATTAGAAAATCAACTTTTCTAGGTTTTCAATCAAGAACAATTCAAAAGTGCAGGAATTAAAGAGTTAAGGGATAGAGATATTGCACAGAGATTTATCATGGTTCAGTCTCCTCCATTGAGAGCTACATTGAGTCCCCTATATAACAATAGAGAGATTTTCTTCACTAAGGAATTAGAATTCTCAAATTACAAGCAAATGTCTCTCGAGATACCCTACTTGATAACCTATAAGCTAAGAGATACCACACCCTTGTCTTGCAATCCTATTGAACTTCTAATCTAACATCTCTTTGCTAGTGGATCCCTCACCACATAGACTTCTTCAATTGCTTGACGATACCTCGCATCAAGACTTCTTCTTCTTCTTCTTTGTTGGCTTGATGATAATCCACACACCAAGACTTCTTCTTGTTGTAGTTAAGCTTGCCTTCTTGCAATGATTACAACACAATGAAAACAATAAACCCTATTGAATCTCCTTCAAGAACAATGAACAAGTTGAACTTGATATTCTAAAGTTTCTTGATCAAAAGATATGAAAATAGAGCTTTGATCTTTTCTAAAAGTGAGAGAGAATGTGTGACTTGATCTTTTATAAAATGAAATAAAAGTGTGTTAGATATCTTCTAACGAATAGAGAAAGGTTTATATAGAATACTCATAAGCTTTGGAAAACATAAAACTAATTTTGCCAAATGAAAATTCATCTTAAAAAGTTGAACTGCAGAACTTAATCGATTAGCCAAAGGTCTAATTGATTAAAACCTGATGACCAAAACCAGTTAATCGATTGATCTCCTCCTAATAGATTAGTTCCCGAAGCCAAACCACTTGGTAATCGATTAGGCAACTCCTTAATCAATTAAGACCTGTAAAAACTTGTTTTCTCCAAATTTAAACCTTTTCTCAAAAACTTTTAAGCCACATATTGATTTGGTTAAGTGAAAACCTCAAGATTAATTTGATCATGAACTTAATTGAGATTCACTACCCAAACTCTAAACTCTACCCAAACTCTAAGGACTCAAATCAAATATAAAAGACTCTAACACATGTTGATCCCTTGAGTTTGCTTCTCTCTTCTTCATCTAGTTGCTTTTGTTCTTTCATCAATGTTGAGCTTGTTCAAAATTTTGTCTTCATCAAAATCATCAAATGCTTGATCACACATATGTGCTCTTCAGTTGATATTCTCCACATCATGCATACTTACGTAAATAAGACACAATTTTTTTTCATAAAACAAGAGAATGAATATTAGATTGATCCTTTCACTCACTGTAATTGAGTTTTTTAATGTGTTTAAAAATTAGAAGCGATACAATTATCTCAACAAAAGTATAATGTTTGAGAATAAAATAACTTCGATACAATTATTTATGTTTTTTTTTTTGGTATTTTAATGTTATTGATTAATTATAAATTTTAATTAAATATAGCTACATCCCTAAATTTTCAATTCAATTAATTTATTCTTTCCACAAATATCCTACATATATTTTTCAAAAATTATTTGCTTCAGATGCGCATATACTTTTATTATTTGCTCATCCCTCCAATAATACCAGGATCCTTCCATGCTTCCACCTAAGTCAGTTTAAGAGAAAATCATAAATTGTAGGAATTTTTAAGTACAAGTTGGTAACTTTTATCTGTAATTTATAAAACATTATTAATATTTCACTTTGAATATTATTAATGATCAATGTTATAACAAGTTCATCTAAATTGTGTTGAAAAAAATCATTTATAGGGTTTTTTTAACCTATGCATTAGATTATAAGATAATCAAAGCTTAAAAAAATATTTGTTATAAAATGGTGCTCATAATGAATTAAGAAATAATTATTTAATTCTTTAATACAAGTTTATCAATTATATTCTCTTATTCTATGCATAAGTTGCATTAGAAAAACTCTTTATATATTACTCCATTTGTTCCTTGGAGCATTTTGCATGCAAATAAGAAAGTTGGTTTATGTAAATACTGGTATTAAATTTTTTATTGATTATAATTTATAAGTGTATTTTCGTAGATTTTATGAAATTGTTAAACAAAAGAAAATTAAAGTATTGCATTGCATGATATATTTGTTAACTAAAAAAATGTAAAAGATATTTTTAAAATTAACCTACCTACTGCATTAAATGACTGTATATGTAGGCATGAGAAATGATTTTTAAAACAACAATGAATCACCATAAATTAAAAATGGCTTAATTATGTGTTAAGTTCTTGAACTTTAGGGTCATTTTGTCATAATCCACCGTTTTTTTTTTCATTATTTGATTTCCCAAACATATTTCTAAGTTTGTAATATACCATTCCTACCAATTTCGACCAAATTTTGCTGACATACTAACTGGAATCCTAGTCAGACATAAGCAGAAAGTTAGCCCCAAGGTGCCACTTGATGACACATAGGCGAAGAAGACATCTCCCTCCAATCCTTTTTTAAATTATTTTTTCTAAACTTGAAATATTAAAATATTAATTTTTTAAGTTAAAAAAAGGATTTTGGCCTACGTGACAGCTTATGGTACACATAACTAACCTCCTGGGTCTGACTAAGGATTTGTGACAAAACGACCCTAATATTCAAGTACTGAAAATATAATTAAGCCATTAAAAATTTCAAAGAATTAGGACATAAAAAGACTATGGTTGGTTGATATGGCTTAATAGAGTTGGGAAAATTTTTAGATGCTTCATTTTAAGTGATATATATACATCTTTTTTAATTTTTAAATATAAAAATTTTATTTATTTTTATCATTAACCTCAAACTTTATCTAATTTCACCCTATTGCAAATAGTTCCGCCCCACTTCATCTCATCGCCATTATTGTTACATCTAGGTTCACTTAAGATGATCATTTCATAATCGTGCCAACATCCATAATCTCGTCAATTTAAAAAAATGATGGAAGAAGTCGACATCTCCTATTGTAGTGTCTTGGAACACTAGATGTCCTTAACCCTCTAAGTGCTCAAGACTACGGAATCAGGAGCCCTAGAGAGGATTAAGAGTCAATATGTGACTTATGGTGTTTCTGCAGTTCCAGTTGGGAAAAGCAGGTTCTCCCCAGTCAACGTGTGTGCAGAGTGTCAACTTAGGGATGTGAGTACATACCTGAAACCCTAGCTGTAATGAGCTATTTATAGGGTTTGGAGGAGGCTGATATGGGCCGTCTGGGCCCCGTATCAGGGTTGAGCTGAACCAGGATTCTGTGAGATAATATCGGAGGATTATGCTTAGAATCTGGATAGGATCAGCTGAAGATCCCATGTCTAGGCTGTTGCGAGAATCCGGGAGAGATCTGCGGAAGGGATAAGAAGCCTCGGTGGGTCTGAACTTATCCGCAAGCCGACGGTATGTCTCGGCCTAGAATCTCAAGCCTGATGGATTGAGGACCGATGACGAGGCTCGGTTTCATCAAGTCCGAGCCTGGTCCTTTGGGGATGCTCGGAGTCCATGAGTCCGAGCGAGGGACGTTCATGTTAATTGGATCGAGGGAAGCGCCCTTAGAGGACTCCTTTGACAAGGCTTAAATCCGTATCAGGTCGGCAGACCCTACAAGCCCCCAGCTCGTAAGACTTTGAAAAGTCTGTGACGAGGTAGCAAGTGTTTAGGGTTGACCTTTTCGGATGCCTCGTTCCGGGAGTGTGTGACAGCTGTGACCAGGTAGCCTGTTCGAGGTGACGTTTTGGGTTTTCTAGGTACGGCGCATTCCCTTGTAAATTGTGCCAAATCATTGCAAATTTTGAAATTTGAAAAAGCGCCTCTTCTGCAACTGCCACGTCTCACCGTGCGTGTGGCTGAGTGAGGTAAATGGGCTTTCGGCCCACAGGTGAGTTGGAAGGAAACCGAAGGGTTTTGAAGGTTGAGGGTTATTCAACTTCTTCATTCCCTCTTCCCACACTTCCTTCATTTCTGATTCCCACAAAATCAAACACGCTCCCCTTGCTACTCCAAAAGTATTCCATAAACTCTTTTTCTCACTCACTCCTGCACCTTTTTTCCTTCAGTTCTTCCACGATCACCCGCTGCGTATCAACTTCCAGAGTTCAAACATCAAAAACAGGTAACATCTTCCTCTTCTTCTAATTTTAACCACTCATTTTCTGGTTATGCGTTTTTTTCTATTTGTTGAAAGGGTTTCGCGTTTCTGGGTTTTGCAGGGATTTTGGGGTTTTTTTGTTCTGGGTAGTGTAGTGTTTAAGGGTTTGGATTTCTGAATCATGATAGGTTGGAGGGAGTTGAGGAGAATTTATCATGAACTTTGTAGGAAAATAGGAGAGGAACCTTCTAGTGATAGTGATTCATCTTTTTCTGGAAGTTTTGGGGATTCTGGGGATAGTGATGATGCAGTAGATCCTTCCTCCCCCCAATCGGCCAGGGATCCACCGTGACAAAACCGCTAGCTGTAGAATATCCATCGGATCCCACTGAAGTAAGCAGGTGGCTCTTGGCTTATAGGTTTGCTGAACGTAGGGCTCAGGTTAGGGTTAGTCCTGAGCGGCGTACAATGGAAGAAGAGCCTTTGGGAGATCCGAGGAAAGAGGGGGGAAAAAGTCCAAGGCTCGGTCTTAACTTTAAAATTAAAACATCCGCTATAAAAAATCCTAACGCCGAGCCTTTTACTTTTTCCCCAGATATGGTGGAGCGCAGGTGTGAGACCAATCCTGAAGAATATCCTTTGCCGCCAAATCATGCGCAGTATGATGAAGTCTTTGATCGGGAGGTGCTTGGAACGAGGCCTTCGTTGCTGACGAGGAACAGTTTGAACCATCTTCGTCCACTTCTCACACCTCCGAGAGAAGATGGGAATGCCTCAGACTTCGTACTAAGGCACATGGGCATAGACGACCGGATATGCCTCCAAATACCGGAAAATCGACAGCTTTTTTATTTCTACGAGGAGATAGCCACTAAGGTCGGAGTCCGCATGCCCTTTTCCACCCTCGAGATAGAAGTCCTGAAGCACTTAAACATAGCCCCGAGCCAACTACATCCAAGTGGTTAGGCCTTTGTAAGGGCGTTTCAACAGTTCTGCGACGCTGAAAATTTGGTCGCTACATTACGATCTTTCTTTTGGTTGTACGCCCCCCAAGTGAACAAGTTTGGCGATTCAAAGGGGCTTTGGGTGTCCTTAAAAGCTCGGAGGGATCACGCCCTATTTGCAAAAGTAACCGATTCTTGGAAATCCTTTAAACCGCTCTTCTTTCAATACGAATACACTGGAGCAGAAGTTTGCTGGTTTATGGAACAAGTTGAGGCCGAAGGGGAAATTAAAGTTGTACCCCGGTTCCCTTTGAGCTGGTCGAATAGTATCTACAAACGAGGGGCCTCGTTATATCAATTTGATTACAAAACTGATTTAACGAAGGCCGAGAGACGATTGTGCGACCGAGTTTGGGAATACCTCGAGGCGAATGGTCAAATTGATACCAAAAAAATATTGCTGAAGAGGACACGAGCCGAAGTGAAGGACGAGCTGGGTATTTTTTTTTTGCTCGGTATAACACATATTTTCTTTTTGCTCGGTATAACACATATTTTCTTGCAGAAAAAATGGGGAAGAAAGCCACCAAAGCTAAGAAGAGCGAGGCTGCCGCAGATCGAGTGAGTAAACTGGCAGCACGAAAGGCTGGTTCGAGTTCCTCGGTTAAGAGCCAGTCTTCCGCGCCAACACCGGTGGACAGACCAACCTTGGCTCCTCGTGCCGTCACTCCCGAGGTAATTCAGGCCGCCGAAGGAGTCCAAAAAATTGTCCAGTTGGATGCACAACAATACGCTCAAGGTACCACCGAGCGTCCAGCCAAGAGAATTCGGGTAGAGAAAGGAAAGGGCTTAGCTGGGGATTGGTTCAATTTGAGTAAATCTCATAAAGATACTCAGTTTGAGGAGGGTACCGAGGAAGCCGTTGTCAAGACTGTATGGGCCAAGAAGACTCTTGAGGGCTACTACGCAACAGTCTTCCCTCCCGAGGATGCACAGGTGATGGATGCCTGGCATCCTTCGACTTGGGGGAACAACTGCAACGCCCTGGTGAAGAGTCTTCTTCGAAGTGCAAGTGTTCTTCACTACCTCGGCCGCCGCGGCGAGGATGTTCATGCTGGGGTCGCCCCTGATGAGAAGAAGAAGAGGCGGGAAGCGAATGATCAGGAGGATTATTATCAACTTCAAGTGGAAGGCCTTGAGAGAAAGCTTCAAATCCTGGCCAAAGAGAATGAGGAACTGAAGAAGGGGATGAAAGATGCTGAAGAGGCCAAGACTAGGGTCGAGGCCGAGAAGGAGAAAGCAGAGAAAACTCTTCAAGAAGTCCAAGAGGGGATGAGGAAAGCCGAAGAAATCTTGAAGAAGGCCGAAGAGGATGCTGCCACATTGCAGGAGGCCCAGGAGAAAGCTCGGAAAGCCGAGGAACTATTGAAGAAGGCTGAAGAGGGCAAAGCAACTTTTCAAGTGGCAATGGAAAAAACTCGGAAGGCCGAAGAAGATGCCGCGGTAGCTCGAGAACAACTCGAGTATACTAAGGATGAGGTTGCCGGACTCCGAGCCTCCTTGGACAAAGTGAAGGCACAAGCTCTTAAGCAATTGAGGATCATGCAATTGAGGATTCTTTCTTTAATACCGCCAAGCAACTCCGCATCCTGAATCCTGGCCTTGTGACCAAGGGTGCTGACCCCAACTATGCTGTAAAGAATGGGCAGATCGTAGGCACAAATGGGCGCCCCATAGACATGGGTAGCCAAGATCTTCCTGACCATTTGGCCAAAGAATCCGAGGAAGAGGGGGCTGAAGATGCTGAAAGCGACGAGGAGGCAGACGACAAGTTTGATCCTGAAAGTGTCGTTCTTTCCGACGTAGAATAGATTTTTGCTTTTTAGCTTGTATTTGCCCCAATAGCTGGGTTGAACTCTTGTTGCTATAACTTGTTTGGAATATTTATAATATCCGTCTTTATTTTATGCTTCTTCCTGAACATTTTGTTAAGAATTCAAGTGTTAAGACCTCGGAACTCCAGCACTTTAGCCGAGGTGGGTTCCTCTATCCGCGATATAAAAATGATTTTTAAAATAAATCATGTTTGAATCGGGAATCCTTTTAAGGTACTTGACAAGGTATAAGCTCTTGTTTGAGCTGTTTATAATCGTTCGCGTCATAAACGGTGGCTAATCGGTTATGAGGAAAAGTACGTAAATACAATGAATTCAATAACAGCATTTTTATTTATTCGAAGCATTAACAATAAATACAATGGGCTCAAAGTTTCACCGAGCGTACACCATCATTAAAAATAAGCAATCCAATAACAGCAAGGGAAATAATAAAACGAAAACAATTGAAAACGGAATTGAAATGGATAGAAATTTCTAACTGAAATATGCTCTAAGTTTTGCCACATTCCATGTGTTGTTGATGAGGGCACCAGAGAGAGTTTCGAGCTTGTAGGCTCCTGTTCCTGTTTTGGAAGCTATTCGGTATGGACCTTCCCAATTCTGAGCCAGTTTCCCATCCTTAGCATTTTTGAGGCCGATGTCAGCTCTTCGTAGGACTAGGTCACCCACCTCGAACTCTCTGGGTACTACTGAGCGGTTATACCCTTTCGCTTGCATAAGCTTGGCATGTCTTTCCCGTTCGGCAGCTAAGTCTCTGACTTCTTCTGACAGAACTAGGTCCATACACGGTAAAGTGTTGTTGAGGGGGTTCGGTTGTTGTAAGGCTCGGAAAGATGGGATGATCTTTTCCATCGGGATGACAGCGTCGCAGCCATAAGTAAGACGATAAGGAGTTTCTCCCGTTGAAGTCTGTACTGTAGTGCGGTATGACCAAAGGACCTCATGCAAGTTTTCTAACCAATTTCCCTTTGCACCAATGAGTCTCTTCTTGATCCCCTGAATGATGCTTCGGTTTACTGACTCCACTTGTCCATTGGTCTGGGGATGCTCGACCGAGGAAAAATAATGCTCAATGTTCAAAGCGCTGACCAAGTCCTGAAATGCCTTTGCCGCAAATTGAGTTCCGTTGTCAGTCACTAATACTTGCGGCACCCCGAACCGAGTTACGACCTGCCTCTCGAAGAATTTCTGAACCTTAGCTGAGGAGATAGTTGCTAGGGGCTCAGCTTCAATCCACTTCGTAAAATAGTCGATGGCCACTATCACCCACTTGAGCTGTCCTGGTGCGGTTGGGAACGGGCCAATCAAATCCATTCCCCATTGATAGAAGGGATAGAGAGATGAAAGTGAGTGGAGTTCCTCGGCGGGTTTCTGGTAGACATCACTGTGAAATTGACATTTTTCGCATCTCTTCACATGGCTGATCGCATCTTGCTGTAGGGTCGGCCAGTAGTATCCTGCCCTTAAAATCTTTTTTGCCAGTGACTTCCCTCCAACATGATGACTTCCGATACCTCCATGGACTTCTTCCAGTGCTTGCTTTGCTTCGGCGGGTTCTAAGCACCTGAGCATAAGGCCGCTGACCCCACGGCGAAATAGAATTCCATCGATCATAGCAAATTGAGATGCCTTTCTGACAAGCTTTTTGGCCTCGACTGGATTCGTCGGCAAGATTCCTTGTTCCAAGAAGTTTATGATCGGAGAGGTCCAACTTGGATCCACCGAAACAGAGAGGACAACGCTAGGTCCATGCACCATTTCTTGGATCAAAGTCTTGTTGTTTCCAGGACCCTTTGTTGAAGCAAGTTTGGAAAGAATGTCCACTCAGCCATTGCTTTCCCTCGGGATATGGCAGAATTCAACCTTGGCAAATTCTGAAGATAGGAACTTCACCTTCTCCAAATATTTTTGTAGGATGGGTTCCTTGCCTTGATAATCGCCTCTCACTTGCGATACCATCAACTGAGAATCGCTGAAAATCTTCACTTCTCGGGCTCCTACTTCTTTCGCCATCCTCAGACCAGCCATCACAGCTTCATATTCCGCCTGATTGTTCGAAGTCGAAAATCCGAATTTTAAAGAATATTCCAAAGTGATCCCCTCGGAATTCTCCAAAATTATTCCAGCTCCTGCCCCAAGCTTGTTGCTCGACCCATCGACATAGATGTTCCAGTCCAAGTTTGAGCTCATCAATGGCTCAGTAAACTCGGTGAGAAATTCAGCTAAGACCTGGGACTTCATTGACTTCCTTGGTTCGAAAGTGATATCGAACTCAGAAAGTTCAATGGCCCAAGTCACCATTCTGCCTGCCAAGTCTGGTTTTTGGAGTATCCGACGGATCGGCTGAGCCGTTCTGACTTTGATGTGGTGGCTCTGGAAATATTGGCGCAATCTTCTAGCCGTGATAACCAAACAGAATGCCAACTTTTATACCTTCTGATATCTGAGCTCTGGTCCCTGTAGTGCTCGGCTGACGAAATAAATCGGAGACTCTTTGCCTGACTCTTCCCGAACCAAAACCGAGCTGACCACTGAGTCACCCACTAATAAGTAAAGGAACAAAATTTCTCCGTTTACAGGGCTAGACAAGATCGGAGGAGATGCCAAGTATTGCTTAAGGTCAGTGAAGGCCTTTTCGCATACCTCATTCCACTCGAACGTTTTTTCATTCTCCTTCCACAGCAGCTGGTACCATGGTAGAGCTTTCCGGGCTGACTGAGATAAGAATCTAGAAAGAGCTGCAACCCGACTTGCCAACTGTTGGACCCCCTTAATATCTGATGGGCTCCTCATCTCAAGGATAGCTCGACACTTCTCTGGATTTGCCTCTATCCCTCGTTCAGTGAGCATGAAACCGAGGAACGATCCAACAGGGACCCCGAACGTGCACTTTTCCGGATTCAACCTCATATCAAACTGTCGGATTCTGCCCAAGATGACTCTTAAATCCTTAGCATGGTCCTCTTCCTTCAAGCTTTTCGCAATCATATCGTCGATGTATACCTCCATTATAGGCCCAATCAATGGGCCAAACACCTTGTTCATCATGTGCTGGTAAGTTGCCCCAGCATTCTTAAGTCCGAACGGCATAACGTTGTAACAATATGTAGCTTTTTCCGTGACAAACGAAGTCTTCACTTGGTCCGGAGGGTACATCGGGATTTGATTGTACCCCGAATAAGCATCCATGAAGGATAACCTTTGATACCCGGTCGAGCTATCTACGAGTTTGTCTATGCAGGGAAGTGGGTATTGATCCTTGGGGCAAACTTTGTTCAAGTCTGTGTAATCCACGCACATTCTCCATTTTCCGTTGGACTTTTTTACCAGTACGGGATTAGTCAACCAATCAGTGTATACCACTTCTCTGATAAATCCTGCCTTCAGAAGCTCGGCTACCTTCTCATCTGTTGCTTGAGCCTTCTCAATTCCGACCCGTCTCTTCTTCTGACACACTGGCTTGGCACCAGGATATACACTCAACTTGTGGCAGATGAAGTTTGTATCTATTCCTGGCATGTCTGCCGATGTCCAGGCAAACAAGTCTTTGTTCTCTACCAACAATTTCGTTAGTTCTTTTTCCACTTCCGCAGCTAGGCCCACACGATCTTGATGCAACGGGATGGATCATCACTCAACATTACCTTTTTGAAATCCCCCTGGGGGATTGGTCTAGTTTCATCTTCCTCCCTAACGTCAAGATCTGCTAAATTAACACTTCCCTTGTTGAGAACTTCTTGCATAATCTTCTCATCATCATCCAACTTCAGTTTGCCCAGGCTGATATTGTAACACTTCCGAGCCAACTCTTGCTCGGAGCGTACTGTTACCACCTGGTCGTCGGACCCCGGGAACTTCATGGCTAGGTGAACCGTTGATACAACGGCACCGAAGGACTGCAGCGCTGTTCGGCCCAGAATGGCGTTGTATGCCGACGGTGCTTGAACAACTAGCCACTTTACAATCTCTGTTCGGGCAGACGGTTGTTCTCCCATGGTCACCGGGAGATGGATGTGACCTAAAGGAACAATCGAATGGCCCGTAAAACCGATCAAACTTCCCTCAAACGGAGTTAGGTCCGATCTTTTCAGTTTCAAGGCCTCAAACAGATTTAGGAACATGATGTCTGCCGAACTCCCCTGGTCGACGAGAATCCTTTTCACTTCGTAGTTGCCAATCCTAGCTGTAACCACCATCGGGTCATTGTGGTCTTGAATGATGTCAGCAAAATCCTCGTCACTGAAGCTGATGACAATGTTTTTCTTTTTGGGCTTCTGGATAGGTCGACTTACCACCGAAAGGACTTGCCCCACATACTTTTTTCGATCACCTCTTCTTTCCCCTCCACCTGCAAATCCGTCAGCAATGGTATTGATGAGGAAAGTCTCTCGACCTTTATCCTGCTCGAACAGTAGGGCAGAGGCTCCTCCTGTAGGTGGTGAAGGGCTTCTGTTTTTCTGTTTCTGTTCGGATCTGGGCGGGGAATGGCTTCTTCTCTTAGCACGCTTCCGCAAAGCTTCGTCGATGTATTGTTGAAGCTTTCCATCCCTCACCATCTCTTCAATCAAATCCTTTAACTAGGTACATTGATCGGTGGTATGCCCCCATCCGCCATGATGATCGCAATACTTCGTTCTATCCTTAAAGCTGGAGGCCGAGTGATATTACGCATCTCGGTATGCATAGTCTCACGAAGGATTTGACTCCTCGGGACTGTCAACTGTGTATATTCATCATACTTGCCTTTTGGAGGCAATTTTTCTCTTTCTCCTCTCTCCCTCTTGTCCTTCCTCCCCCTATTCTCTCGAAAACGATCAGTTTGACGGGAGTCGTTCTGACGAGGGCGCTGTTCCTGAGCCAGAGCTGCGGTACTGATTCTATGGAATTCCTCCAAATTAACGAATTTCCTAGATCTTTCCCTGAGTTCGGCCATGTCCCTTGGTGGTTCTCCAATAAGACAATCCTTGAAATCACCATCTTGCAACCCTTGAGTGAGCAAGAGGACTGATACTCCTGATTGCAGGCCTGATATGCCGCTAGCTTCTTGTTGATACCGAGCCAGGTAATCGCGTCGAGACTCGTCAGGTCTCTGTGCGACTCCAGCCAATGAATGGTCCGACTTGGGTTATGACATACTGGCTGTATATCGGTTCAAAAATGCTGTCCTCAGCTCGGCCCATGAATGAATCGAGTTGGCGGGTAGGGAATTGAACCATCTCAAGGGTGTCGATCCCAAAGTCATTGAAAATGCTCGGCACTTCATGAAATCCCCTCCTCCATAAAACATCATGGAAGATTCGTAGGCCGCGATGTGGTCCATCGGATCAGTCGTCCCATTATACCGAGGGATATTCTGATGACCCACATAGGTCTGCGGGGTTTGAAATGTCATTATCTCAGCTATGAAAGGATGTCCCGGATGGGGCTCCCCAGTAACACGCCCAGGAACCAATCCCAGATTAAGGGGTGGGGCGGAGGAAGGTTATTAGGGTTGTCGAGAGCCACGTTAGGGCCTTGCTCGGCTATTCTTGCCATGCTTTGCTGCTGAAGAGCAGCGATAGCCTGATTCTGCTTTTCAATCAAAGAAGTTTGAGTCCTCAAGATCTCCATGATTGATTCCTCTCTCCTATGGGCCGACGAAGTAGTCATGTAAGATCTACCTTGTGTTTCGGAACGTTCACCACCTTGAAGTGTTCCAAAACGAACCCTGGTAAATTGAGGGACTTCTCTATTGGATCGCTCGGCACGGGAGTGGTCATGTCGAGTGGAACGCTCAACTCGCCGATCCTCACCAGTTCGTGATCCAGCAGGGGCCCTCCGAGATCGATGTGGTCCAGAGTCTGCAGTATCGTGCCAATCTGAAACATGGCCATCCAGAACAATGTGGGGATTGGATCGCCTTCCTTCGCCAGCCATGAGGGGAGGAACAGTGGCTTGAACCACCGGAGGAACTGGTGGAACATCACCCTGAACTAGAGGAACCGGGGGAACGACCGTCTGATCCACCGGAGGAACTGGTGGAGTGTTACCCCGACTGCCTCCAGTAGGTCTTCCTGGGGCGATTCTGTCCCTAACGTTTCCTGCGTTCTTGGGTGGCCTCCCCCGAAGGCGACGGCGGAGATCCCCTTGTTCTTGGTTATCGTTGTTGTTTGCCATGAGTACGGTGGAAGTGGGAATACTGGTTATTCAATCCCCACAGACGGCG
This sequence comes from Crotalaria pallida, assembly GCA_037953625.1. Lineage (NCBI taxonomy): Eukaryota > Viridiplantae > Streptophyta > Magnoliopsida > Fabales > Fabaceae > Crotalaria > Crotalaria pallida. The sequence goes on from CM075655.1 coordinate 112,701,103, forward strand.
CCAATGTAGTGTCCTGGAACACTAGATGTCCTTAACCCTCTAAGTGCTCAAGACTACGGAATCAGGAGCCCTAGAGAGGATTAAGAGTCAATATGTGACTTATGGTGTTTCTATAGTTCCAGTTGGGAAAAACAGGTTCTCCCCAGTCAACGTGTGTGCAGAGTGTTAACTTAGGGATGAGAGTACGTACCTGAAACCCTAGCTGTAATGAGCTATTTATAGGGTTTGGAGGAGGCTGATAAGGGCCGTCTGGGCCCCGTATCAGGGTTGAGCTGAACCAGGATTCTGTGAGATAATATCGGAGGATTATGCTTAGAACCTGTATAGGATCAGCTGAAGATCTCATGTCTAGGCTGTTGCGAGAATCCAGGAGAGATCTGCGGAAGGGATAAGAAGCCTCGGTGGGTCTGAACTTATCCGCAAGCCGACGGTATGTCTCGGCCTAGAATCTCAAGCCTGATGGATTGAGGACCGATGATGAGGCTCGGTTTCATCAAGTCCGAGCCTGGTCCTTTGGGGATGCTCGGAGTCCATGAGTCCGAGCGAGGGACGTTCATGTTAATTGGACCGAGGGAAGCGCCCTTAGAGGACTCCTTTGACAAGGCTTAAATCCGTATCAGGTCGGCAGACCCTACACCTATTAACCTTAGGACAATTTTACCATTTATTATTATTGTCATTACAAATGAACACACAAGTTTTCAGAATTAAGAAAAACATAATATAATTCACGATCACAATTTAAAACCATATACAATTAGGATAAACTCAACATAGTCACAACCACATTTTAATTAAAACCATTAAATCATATCTTTTCAACATTCTTCTTCCACTTTTGAATTAGTTTTTGAAAAGCAACTTCACAATCCCCACCAACACTCCTGACCTTCCTCGCTTCATCTTTGATTTGTGTTGCTTTGATTTTAAAAGATTCATCATTCATAAACACACTTATGCATGACATCTCCAATTTCATCTCCTTTAACCAAACGTTCACCAATCCAACCCCAATTCTTATTCTAAGTCCCTCACCCACTCCTCTCCACAACTTCTGCGTTCATCCTTTGATCCCCTTGCCGAGACCAACCAAAAATTGGGAAACCATTCCATGTTGCCTCCATAATTGAGTTTAATGACTGAAAAACCCTCCCGCAGCTTCGTGACATAGAATCCCACTTTGATAAACCCATTCTTTCATCACCAACGTTTTCTTTCTTACACTATTGACCAACTCATCTCCCAACACCTCTTCCAAACTAAATTCTTCTTTTTTATCTTCGTACTTGTAATATTTCTTATCTTTCACTACTAATAAAAATCTACACCCACTTCTCACTAACCCACGTGCAAGCTCCTTTATATGTTCCCATTCAAACAACGAGCTACTTCCAAAGTTGGCAAAAACCACAAACCCACTTGGCTGATCATCAAGCCACTTAAATGGCTTCTTCCATTGATCACCTTCTTTCTCAAACTCACAAGGCACAAAAGGACTGAAAGCGAAAATCGGAGGCATTTAACTTAACACTTTCCCACCTTTAATAGCCTCTAGTTGCTAGTGTTCAAGTGCTTCAAACGTGTTAATGAAAAAGCCATAGACTTTTGTGACCATGGGACTATTTTCCATGAAATTTTTTTTAAAGGTGCTATTGGGGGCGAGGAGAAAGGGAGAGCTTGATGATATTGGTAAAGGTGGAACCCCCGGGATTTCAACGACTTCAAGTGAAGAAGGTAATGATGAGGAAAAAGCATAGATCAGAAGTGGGAGAAAAAGGTGAAGAAAGTGGCGGAAGAAGTGAAAAGGACATAGTCGGGGATAGAAAGGGATTGAGTGATGGGAAGAATAAAGGAAATCATGAGGAAATCAGAGACAAAAAAAGGAAGAGGAGGTGAAAGTGAAGAGATTAAAGGAGACAAAGCTTGTGCTGCAGAGGAACCGACATCTTCAATCCTTTAGAAATAAGGAATAACTACGTGGTCGATGGCCACTTAAATTTACAATATCAAAGTATTTCTCATCACATCTCAGCCTACTTTCATCCTCCATGAATCACAACTCCTCTCTCGCTTCCATTCTTCTTTCCCTCAAGTCACCCTTATCCATTTTGATGCACCTCAACCACTTTCTTCTTCTTCAAGTTCTAATTCCCACGTAGTTATTCCTTATTTCCAAAGGATTGAAGATGTTGGTTCCTCTGTCGCACAAGCTTTGTCTCCTTTAATCTCTTCGCTTTCACCTCCTCTCACTTTTTTGTCTCTGATTTCTTCATGATTTTCTCTATTCTTCACATCACTCAATCCCTTTCTATCACCAACCATGTCCATTTCACTTCTTCCACCAATTTATTCACCTTCTTCTCCCACTTCTCTGCTCTTTCCTCATCATTACCTTCTTCACTTGAAGCTGTTGAAATCCTCGGGATTCCATCTTTACCAATATCATCAATCTCTCCCTTTATCCTTAGTATAGTTAAGTTTTTCGGTCCCCTTCTTTTAAAGAGGGGATCTATCCCCTTTTTATATTTACTCGTATACTTTTAGCCACTGATTGCCATCTTATATTATATCAACGACAATTATTTTAGATTGGAAGCCTGTGAAACCGGTTGCTGCAATGAATTTAAAATTTTTAAGCACGCGTGGCAACAGAAGAAGCTGAAAATTAGTTCATGAAGCCTATTATTATGACGTAATTATTAGTTGGTTTTGAACCATTATGTCATTCATGGTTTAGGTCAATCATAATTTTTCAATTATTAATATAAAATAAAAAAATAAAAAAAAGTTAATAGATAGTTATTTACTTATTTATAGGAAGTGTCAAATTATTATTGACCTAAACCATAAATGATATGATGATACAGAACCAACCAATAATTTCTCGATATTTTGGGGTACAACCTCCTTTCTTATTATTATTTTTTTAAATTTATCTCGCAAAAACTCATTAAATCAGTAAATTTAAACTTTCAATTTTGTTTTCACTTATGATTATAGAAATAGTTTTGAAAAAATATATCAAATATTTACATTTCCAATGCCAACTAACAATATCAACTAATTTTATTTTTTAAAAAAATGTTTTTAGTCAAAAATAATTTACATTTAGAATCAAAGAAAGTAACTTAAAAAAAACAATAAAACATTTTCTTTTCTGACTAAAAAAAAACAGATATATAAAAATAGAGGTGTGCATAACTTTTATTGACAAAAAATTAATTTAAATGAATAAAAAATTGATGTTGATAATTTTTTTTAAATGAGGTCCTAAAATCATGTTATAATACAATTTATAATAAATTGATGAATGCATGTTGTACTGCTAATTAATGTATTTGATGAGAAAAATGCATTATTAACTAATCTAAAACAAAATATTATTTGATATATTTTTCAAAATTATTTGTATATGATCATTGTTATTCTAAAAAATGTTGAATAAATAAAAATGTTTGTAAAAATAAGTAGAGATTAATGGGAATGCACTGACTGTGTAAAATTTTTTACACCATCAGTTCATCATCCACCATTCATTTGGACTACTTTAATTTAAAAGTCAACAATCTTAACCAGATGAATAGTGAATGATGAACTGATGGTGTAAAAAACTTTACACTGTCGGTGCATTAACCATTTTCTCAAATAAGTAATTGAATACAATTAGAAATTTGAATGTGACTTTTTCAAGAAATTTCTTAACCTCGGTGTTTTAGACTAAAAATAAAAGATTAAAAAAAAAGATGTATGCATTAAAATCAAAGATTCAATATTTTAATAATAGACTTAATTTTCTAATTATTTTTAACACTTTTTCACTTTTTATCTTATGTCTTAAAGATATTTTTAAAGAAATTTTTTTAAATAGAAAAAAAAAGGCAAAAATGTGTTATATTAAAAACCCGAGGAGTAATTATATTATATCTATTTTTAATTGCAAGTATTAGTAACTGGATTCAAATTGAGTGATGACATTTGAATTTGTTTTGGAGGATACATATAGTCTCTTATGAATCATTCTACTAGATTATAATGTTCGTAAATATTGATATTCAAATATTAAAGTTAATAATGAAAATTATAATGCATTGAAAATTGTATTTTGTAGATTGACGATCACATTTAACAAATCATAATTTTGTAATGTCGAGCCCTCACATAAGTTCACATTATGGGTCATGGTCTACTAGATTAATTTGTCATATGAATGATACATAGATCACCATTCAAGCGCGTATTTGATATAACTGGAAAAATTTGATTATGATTACTTTATCTATTAAAATTATAATTTAATTATGTTTGGGTTTGTTAGGTGACAAATTAATATAATCTGATCTATTTTTTTTAGTGTTAATAATATTATTTTTACTGAGTAAATTATAAAAAAGGTATGAAGTTAATTATTGATGTTGGAATGATGAGGGTAGAATAGGAAAATTACACATATATCCAAAAACAATTTACAGAACCTATGAAGAATATGTTGAATTTTGATTTTTTTTCATAAACATACTCTAAAATTATATTTTTCTAAAATTATTTTTTTGATGTAGATTTAATAATCTAATACTCTGAGAATTAAAAAATAAATTATACGAAACCCAATGGCAAAATAACTTTGATATAGATAAATTATTTAATTTGTTCTCTCAAAGGATATGATAATCCTAATTATGTGATTTATACTCTTTAAGTCAGAGATACTTCAATAAAAAGAATTAATTGAGTACTTCATATATAATTGAGTGAAATTAGAATTCATGTCTTTTGTAAATAAATAATTTTAAAAACTTGTACCATAGATGATAATTAAAAAAATATAATATATACAATTTTTTTATTTATTATTTATTAATAAATTTTTTTTAAATGCCAACAACAAATAAATTTATTAATGAGATTTATATTTGAAAATTCATTAAATTCATGTATGTTATTTGCACAACAAGTTGTAAGTAGATCTAATTATTGAATTAATATATGTTGTATTCAAACACCAAATATATTTGATTTTTTTAAGTGAAACCCCACTTTATTATGAAGAGATTGATGGGTATGCATTGACGGTGTAAAGTTTTTTACATCATCAGTCCATCATCCATCATTCATTTGTATTATTTTAATTTAAAAGTCAATAATCATAAACGAGTGAATGATGGATGATATACTGATGATGTAAAAAAACTTTACGCGACCGAAGCATTACTCATTCTCTCTGTTATGAATAGGACAAAACCCAATAAATATTACAGTACAAATTCAGATTTTGAACAGTGGTTGAATTGCAAAAGAATCCAACATTGCAGCCAATATTAGGTTATTGAGCCGTTAAAGGAGTGGACAGTAAAATAGGTCCAAAGGAGTGGACAATAAAATAGGTCCAAATTTTAAAGGAGTGGACAGTAAAATAGGTCCAAATTTCCTAACTATTCTCGCAATAATGCATAACACATGCGTCTTTTATGAGTGATAAACCTCACCTTACGGGCAAGTTATAGTATGGTGCCCAAAGTCAAGGCACCAGCTATGAGGACCTTTTTATAAACCGTATGATTGTTGCTGCATTTAGTGATTGGCTGAGATTTTGTACTCCCAGTGCTTCCAACAGGTGAATGAAGGTTGTCGCAACGGGGTGAAATTTTCTTTTTTTTTTTTGTCACGTTTGTTTAATATCTATCCCCTTTTTTTAACTAAAATTGTTACCTTCATTTAACTAACAATTACTCGCACTAGTCCTATTTATAAGACTATTTTCGGGTTTTTATTTTGGTCCTATTTATAAGATCATTTTTTAATTTTCAATAGCATTTAATTACTTCTTTTCACAAACACACCTATTAAGTCAACACTTTTTAGAGTTCGAATAATAATTATAGGGGTAGTTTTGAAAAAGTACATCAAATTTTCACATTTCCAATACCACCAACAAATTTATCTACTTTCCTTGGTGAGAGTGAAAAACTCAAAAAGGGTCTTATAAATAGGACCGGAGGGAGTCTTAATTTAATCACTGCAACTAAAATTTTTTAAAGTTTGAAATATATAATATAATTACACACATATGTATAAAATACTCCCTCCGATCTTATATATAAGCTTAATTTGAAGACTTTTTTTGTCTTTAATATATCCCTCATTTCCAATTTTTTTGAATTAATTACTTCTTTTTCTCAAACACCCATATTTACTCAATACATTTTAGATTCTCACTAATAATTATAGGGGTACTTTCGAGAAAGTATACAAAATATTTACATTTTCCCAATAAATGATTTTCTCAAAGGGTGTGGAAAATTAGTCAAAGAGATTTATAATAAGGACCGAAGAGAGTATAAGAATTTCTTAACTTCAACCTTTAGGATTGAAGATAAGAGGCTTAATAAAGTAATTTTACATTAAATAAATAAAAATTTAATATTTTGAAGAAAAAAATAAGTCTTAACTTCCCAATATGTTTTTACTATTTTTTTTATGTTTTATCCTTAACCCTGAGCAAAACCGAAAATATATAACAAAATTGGGCTAAACAATTAAAAAAATTAATAGTGTCAAAAAGTTACAAAGAAAAAATAAGATAAACATACGTATGAAGAACAGTGCGTGAGTTTTGTCTTATACTCCTTCCGTTCCATTTTGTTTGATCTTTTAGGTTTGGGGACACAAATTAAAAAAATGTTTATTATTGTAAGTTTTATGTGTATTTTATTTAAAATATCTCTTTTATTCCTTATAAAAAATTGTAGTAGTATTTAATTTTTATTAGTAAATGTATCTATTAATTAATGTATAGTGTTTTAGAGATGAGAGAGATGATAAAAGTAGAATTAATAAGGTGTATGAAAAATGGTTGAATGAAGGGTTAAAGTTAGAAAGAAAAATGTGTTTTTGCATTAGAATTGTAAAAGGACAAAATATATGAAACAGGAAAAAAAAAAGCCTAAATAACCAAATAAAATAGAACGTAAAAGTAGCAATGATGATGATTACAGTGGATGAGTTAGGATAATGAAAATTTTTTCAGTTTAAATATTCACAAGTTTCAAGTGATAGTAACCTGCAACAGTGGGTAAACTTTGGGCACCACTTATGGGCCTTTGACCAGCATGCTATAACCACCCCACCTTATGCCTATATAGTTATTGCTCTTAGGGGTAGTTTTAATGTGGTGCCGGCACCACCAATGCAGCCGTAGTTTTACAGGCAATAGTAAGTAAATTGCTGGTTGAAATTTGGGCTTTTAAATATCAGCCCAAACCTTATACGTTTCTTTAATATATTTAGTATGGATTTAAAATACTTTATAGGAGTATTCCTTTCGGTCTCAATTATAAACAACTAAAAACATTTCATTAGTGGTCTCAAATATAAGTAAAATTTAACTACCTTTTCTATTTCCAATACAATCATTCCTAAAATATCTCAATAAAGTGGTTGTATCATCTCATTTTTGTTTCATTCCCAGTACATGTTTCCTAAAGTAGTCTATTTTTTTTTATCATTTCAAAAAAATTAAATACATTCAACTAACTTCCTTAATAAGTGTGAAATTAGTTTTTTTTGCTTATAATTGAGATCGGAGGGGTACAATTTAATTTCATGACAAAGATAATTATTTATTTATTTTTATTATTATTATTGGATTTGCTTAATCTCATTACTTAAAGTTGATGATAAAAGAATTTATTTTTTTCGGTCACTAAAAATCACACCCTTTAAGAAAGTTAATTAATATTATTAGTATTATTGAAAATATAAATATTTGATATATTTTTTTAAAAAGTGCTCCTATAATTATCAATGGGACCTAAAAAAGTGTTAATTAAACAAAGGTGTTTGTGGAAAATAAAAGTAATCAACGCCATTGAAAATTAGAAATGAGGCTTATATTAAGGAAAAGAATTCCTTTATTGAAGACTTTTTTTTTGTCCTTAATATAAGCCCTTTTTAAAGTTTTTTTCCTTAATATCAGACCCATTTTTAATTTTCAATGACATTAATTACTTTTTTTCCAGACACACCCCTATTTACTCAACACTTTTTAGATTTCCAATAGGGGTACTTTTGAAAAGTATATCAAATATTTACATTTTCAATACCACTAACAGTACTGACTTTCTTGACTGGTGTGAAAATTGGTCAAAGAGACTTATAAGAAGGATAGGAGGGAGTATAATATTTTTAAAAAAATATATAATGATTGCTTTTATTTTTAATAAATTAACTATATTTTTTAAAATGCTCTCTCCGTCCCTGTATATAGGACCCATTTGAGATATTTCATGTCCATTAAAAAAGTTGATTAATTTAGTTAATTATATTGAAAAAAAATGAATTTTTGATATGTATTTTCAAAATTACCCCTATTAATAATATTGAGAATCTAAAAAGTGTTAAATAAGTAGGGGTGTTAGTGGAAAAATGTAATTAACGATCATTGAAAATTTGTATAGGATCTTATAAATAGGGACAAAATAAAAGTGTCAAAAGGGTCTTATATTTAGGGACGGATGTAGTATGTATTATTCCAAATTATCCATATTAATAGTATTGAAAATTTAAAAAATGTTAAGTAAATGAGGTATTTGTGAAAGTAAGTAATTAATTATTATTGAAAATTGAAATATGGTCTTATAAATAAGGATAAAATAAAAGTTTCAAAAATCTTATATATGAGAACGAAGGTAATATAAAAAATAACAAATTGTTATCTTGAAATTACTCCCTCCGGTCCTTCTTACAAGCCCCTTTGACTAATTTTCATACCCTTTAAGAAACTTAGTTAATATTGTTAGTGGTATTGGAAATGTAAATATTTAGTATACCTTTTCAAAAATACCCCTATAATTATTATTGAAAATCTAAAAAGTGTTGAGTAAATAGGAGTGTTTGTGGAAAAAAAGTAATTAATGTCATTGGAAGTTGAAAATGAAGCTTATATTAAAGACCATAGAAAAGTTTTCAAAGAGAACTTATATACTCCCTCCGGTCCTATTTATAAGACCCTTTTGGTGTTTTTCACTCCACCAATGAGAGTGGATAAATTTGTTAGTGGCATTGGAAATGTGACAATTTGATATACTTTTTCAAAACTACCCCTATAATTATTATTGGAACTCTAAAAAGTGTTGATTTTATAGGGGTGTTAGTGGAAAGAAGTAATTAAATACTATTGAAAATTGAAAAGAGATCTTATAAACAGGACCAAATTAAAAACCTCAAAAGGGTCTTATAAATAAGACCGGAGGGAGTATATACAGAGAGTATAAACTAAACATATAACTATTTTTTTTTTCACAATGAAACATATAAATATAAAGTACTGTATTTATCAATTGCTTTTACATATAGTGGTTTTTCATTAAATCAATTTCAATAATGTGTGGCTTTGCAGATTTGATAATGCTGGAGAAAAATAATGTGGGGCTGTGCACAACATATAAAGTACGTAACTGGATGGTTAGTTTGCAGGTGATAATAAATAACCATTGATTGCTATTCCATACAAAATCAATGGTTTAGAAGCATGGCGCCATTTTATTTGGCACCACATCAAACGTTGCCTGCTCTTGGGGGATGTAGGTGCCTTCATTAACCTCATGTTTTCAATTTTCAAGCATTGGGTCTCGTTTACAAATGTGCGCAGGGATTGCAGCTTGCGGTGCAATTTTGTTAACCAGATTTGGTTGAACTACAGTATGTCTTCAAAGACTTTGCTCATGACAGATTTGCGTATGATACGCTCTCCCTTTAGTGAATATACATAAATTACACCTGCGTTTAGTGGTTAGTGTAATAAGTAAAAAATTAATATTTATAATTGTTGTATGCTATTAGTGAAAATTTTGCATTTTTTCTTTTTTTTCTTTTTTCTTTTTTTTTTTTGAACAAAATCATAGCAAATTTTGCATATTTTTCTAACTATTAAGCGTATTAAAAAAAATAGTTTTTTTTTTTTTACACCAACCGGTACTCGGATCTGGTTTACCTAGAATCTGACTCATCCGATCCAACCCAAATGAGCTCGCACTAAGCGGTAGGGGTCTCCCAGCGAGGATTGCTCCATACCTAAGGCTCGAACTCGAGACCAATTGATTAAGGGACCAAGTGAGCAATCACTTGACCAACCCCACGTTTGGTTAAAAAAAATAGTTTAAACTCGTTAATTGACCCTCTAGCATATGTATAGCTGTCAAAACGGGCCGGCCCGGCCCGGGTGAGGGCCAAATGATTCTGGGCCAAATAGCCCGGGTGCAAGTTATGCTCCCTAGCATGCGGCCCAAACCCGCACTTTACCCGGGGTTTTTTGGCCCGGTCCGCGATTGGGTTTTTTTGACCCGGCTCTAGACCGGGCTTATCTCTAGACCGGGCTAATAAGCCCGGGTTCAATTTATGACCACATTTCTGGAACCCAAGCCCGCACTTTTCCGGATTTTTGGCCCGGCCCGCATCGGCCCGGCCCATTTTGACACCTCTAGCATATGGAGCGTTAACAAATATATACGTGAAAATATTTTGAGAAAAAATCCATTTCTATACAATCAAGTATTGAACAGGTTCATTTAATCAAGTGGTCAGAGGTTCAATCCCTCGCTCTTGCGAACCGCAAGAGGCCTCGTTGGGAGACTATCCTGAAAAGGCTCAATAATATCGAAAGGATTAGTCACTTAGTTACACGGGCGGATACCTTGAAAAAAAATAGTAATAATAAATAGGCTTGGTCAAAAACTAGATCCCAATTAAAGGTCCCATCCATTTGAGCTGTCTTCCGCTCCTTGGGCTTTCTCTTTGAATTGATGAGTTTAAATTTTCGATCGAGTTGTGGGGTGTTATCCACATGTACCGGTAAGCCGGTTTGTTGATGTACGGCGATGGTAATGAGTTCTTGGTTAAAGAACTCCGCCACCGAGTCGGAATATTTGGGGGTGGTGTGTGTGCCGTGTGAAATGAGAGATTTGAGAGTCTGTTCATACCTTTAGTTGTTATTAATAGGGAAGAGTATGAAGCAATGTAATGATGTGCCATGATGGGGCATTAAGGCCGAAGTGTAACGATTCCATTAATGTCATCATGAGCACAATAATTACTAACCGTTACAGCGGTTACACATTGATTGGATGTTGATGCCGGATTACCGATATACTGGATTGATGCCTGTTGGTCTGTGATACCGGTACCCATAGGTCCGTGATACTGGTACTTTTTGGTCCAAGGAATCGGCCCATAACACTAGCCCCCAAGCCAAGGCTGGTTCTTGAAACGAGTCTTGGCTTTGTGTCTGAAGCTCATAAGAATTTCGAGTGGAGGAAGTCCATCTTTTTTGTGTTGTTCATGAAGTGTGCCAAAAGAATAATTACTTGCATATTTTCATTAGGTGGTTGAATTTAATAATTCAAACTCGGCCTGATTGATTTTTTTATTACTCTTTTCACTAAGTGGTTAGAACTTGTGTCCATTCACTCCTTAGCTACTCAGGTGCGTAACTCATTTCGGGATACTCAATTCTTTAGCCAAGATGGATATCTCGACCCAACAAGTCGGCGAAATATCGAGCAAGTGAGAGTTGCATAGTCTGTAGTGTACATTCATCCTCCTAACTTGGTGGCTAATCAAGTTAAGGGTGATGCATCAAGGTATAATTCTTTTTGGGACACTCGATTCTTTAGCCAAGATGGGTCCCACAACCATACAAGTCGGCAAAATGCCCTACCAGCGGGAATTACATCGACCGTGTAGAATACTCTTGAGATAGTGGTCATAAAGTCCATGTATCTCTCTAACCATTACTAACTCGATGGCTAGTCGAGTTAAGGGACGGTACATTTCGGAAGCCTCATGGGCTGAGATAATAGACATCAGCTTGTCTGAAGGAAATATTTATTCAAGATAGTACTCCCTCTGGTCCTATATATAGGTCACATTCTAGAAAGTTTTCTTGGTCCTAATTATAAGTCACTTTATATTTTCTATGCATCGTTTATTGCTTTTTCTCTTTTTTGCCCTTATTAAATGCTTTGACTATCTATGTGTTTTTTGTTGTCATTAATGAGTGCGAATTTTCCAAGAAAAATTAAGGGGATAAAATTGTAATGTTACAATATATTCTCATAGAATTCATAAAACCAACAACTTTCCTTGATATATGTAATTCGGTTAAGTGTGCCCTATAATAAGGACCGAAGGAGTATCATTGAATCTGTATCCAATGCGTGCGACTCGTATGAAGAGCATTATGACTCCTTTAATGATAAAGACTTCTTGGTGGTTTCTTTTAGGCTTGTCCCGGGGAGCTTCGGTCACCATGTTTGTACCTTTTTAATTATTTTTCTTTTTGAACCCCATTGATTACTCATCGATTCCCATTTTTTTCGCCTTACACAAGGCGGTAGAACATTTTTCCGCCTTATACAAGGCGGTAGTGTAAATTATCTGTTTTTCCTGCCTCTTTTTAGGCGAAAAAATGGTAATTTTTCACTTACACCTTGTATAAGGTGGAAAAATATGATAATTTTACACTACCGACTTGTATAAGGCGGAAGAAAATAAGGACCGGTAAGTAAATAGTGGGGTCCAAAAAGAAAAACCCTATGAAGAGCATTATGACTCCTTTAATGATAAAGACTTCTTGGCGGTTTCTTTTAGGCTTGTCCCGGGGAGCTTTGGTCACCATGTTTGTACCTTTTTAATTATGTACAAAAACACTTATTAATGTCATTAAATTGACAATTGAAAATAATTATAATAATTATAAATATTGTCAATGGCATAATATATCATACTCCCTCCGGCTCGAAATATAAGCAAAATTAACTAATTTTACGCTTATCAAGGAGGTTAGTTGATTGTATTTAATTTTCTCAAATTTATAAAAGAATAAAGGTATTTTAGGAAAGTTGCATTGGGAATGAAACAAAAATTAAATAAGATAACAATTTTCTAAGGATGTTTTAAGAAAGTGACATTGAGAATGAAATAAAATTTAAGAAAGTTGTTTAGTTTTGTTTATATTTTAAACCAAGAGATGTATGTTTTTTGTTGCTTATATTTCGAGCCGAAGTAAGTACGTTATAAAAGTAATAATATAAATAGTATTTGATGTCATTTAAATGATAACATGTGACAAAGTTTTTAATGTATTAAAAACGTATAGCAACAGAAATCAATTTGATAGGATGCTAATTGCTACTGCTACAGATGTGCTCCTATGTTGTTAACCATTGTAGCGAGAATAATTTATTATTTAAATATAGTAATTAAATAATTAAATTCATTTAATCATGTAATAAAAGATTTCCTTTCCTGTTAACTTAGCCAAAGGGATGCTTCTTCCATGTTTCAGCGTTGGACCTAGCCTAATAAGGCATTTGTCATTCATTATGTGAAGAAAAATGACTTGCGCTGAACAGCAACCATAGCCACAGAAGGTTCGGATTCACGATGGGTGTCACCCACCTTTCATAATGAAGGCATGAGCATACCGAAAATGGTGGAGGTCACCGGCGGCGGGATAACTGAGGACAGCGGCAACGTGTGCGACCTCCATCTCTGGATTTGCGAACCGCGGTGATGACAGGGTCGTGGTCGACGACTATGGCGCCTGTGACGGTGGGCTTGACTATCACGATTCGGGTTGTACTTCATTTGGCGAAGGCGGTGAGTCTGGATCTGGATCCGTGATCGGTGGCGTTGCCACTCTATTCTTGTTGATAGTTTTGCATCTTGTCTATTTGCTTTGCTATGCTGACCGAATTAACTCAACCGCCAACCTTGTTCAACTCGATTTTGGATCCTCCTAGGGGGTTTGGCCATCGAGAAGTGGGTCTCCATGGCCATGAACATCTCTATTATGAAATTGTGACTGTCGCGTCATGAAGGTTGGAGGTTCAATGACATCTCTGTGGTTCCAAGGCTCTTGCTCGGCGGTGGTGGCCAGGGGTGCTGCATTAGGTGTTGTTTTGTAAATGTGTTTTTCTTTTTATTACTTGTTTTTTTGAATGCACTTGTGAATGAGCATAAATGTTGTTGCTATTATGCACAATTTGTTGAATGGTCTTTCAGTTCTTCATTTTTTACGAAAAAGATTAAAATACCTTCATTGTTAAATAGTTTTTTACTTCAAAATGTCAGAAACAAAAAAAAAACACTTCCGACACACACACGTTGAAAATATACTCTTGTGAATACACAATTTTGTCTGGGTAATGTGAATATTAATTAAATCAATTTCTTTTAATAAAAAAGAGGGTTTATAAAAATAAAAAAGGATTTTCTAATAAATTTTTTAAATAATAATAGAATAAAAAATAATAAATGAGAAATTTATTTTGTTTAAATATTTTTAGGGAGTGATGAAATAATATACTTTTTTTAATGAGGTTTTTTTACTCTAAAAAAAATCAATTTTGAAAAAGTGTTTTTTCGAAAAGTCGTTTTTAAAGGAAAAATTGATAGATTCATAATCTAAGCGGCAAGAGCTTTTCGAAAAGATATAATTTGTTCTAGTTGGATTCCTTATTAAAAATCATAAAAGAGTCGAAACCTAAAAAAAAAAATACATAAAATAAATAAATCTGAGATTAATTTTTACTTTAAAAAGATAGAGAAAAAGCGAGAAAAAAAAAGAAAAAGGCTCGATCAATGAAAGCGGGATGACAAAGTTGGAACATATGATGATGTTCATAATTGAGGAGCGGGGAGGCTCTAACCATGCTTCTCTTTGTATCTCTAAAGTGCGGTTACCACTCCTTCTGGTCTTATTTATAGGGCATACTTAACCATATCACACAGATCAAGGAGGGTAGTTAGGTTTCTTGAAACTTTAAAAAAATACTTCAACATTACAATCTTACCATCTTAACTTGCATTGGAAATTTCATAATGTATTACTTCGCATTAATGGGCAAAGGGCAAATAAGAGAAAATAGCAATAAATGCCTCATAGAAAATACAAAGTGACTTATAAATAGGACCAATGAATCCTTCTAGAATGTGACTTATAAATAGAACCAGAGGGAGTACTATCTAACTGTTGTACGAGTATCGGGTACGCATCTGTACGCGATATGCCTAGGTATGTATCAGGTATGTACCCAAACAAAAAATATTTAAAAAAAAATCGTGTCCTTAAATGGGTTCGTCCGGGTACTTGAATGGGTACGAACCCATCATGTAGGTAGGTACAGCTGAACATACATAATTTTTTTCCCCAATTTTTTTCCCCAAACGATGTGTTTTGTTCACAAGGATAAGCGAAAACCATTTTTTTCAATTATCTTCTCATCCTCACTAATTTCAACCTTAAAAAACACTCTGAAGTCTCAAATCTCTTTCTCCTCTCACTTGCTTGATTCCCTCCGTCCCTCGCGGAGCCCCTTATTTTGCTTTCTCTCCTTCATCAGTTTGGTGTCTCCCTCTAAACTGCCTCATGTCTCTGTTTTGTTTTCTCACTAACAGTTGCTTATGTTTTTATGTTCTATAAAAAAAAATTTGTTTTCTTTTTCTTCGTTGTAATGAATAGTGAATACTATCTTGATTTAGAACAATGAAAGTGATTTGGTGCTCATATTTTGTTTTGATTTTTTTTGCACACGAAGTGTTTAAATTACATTAGGAACTCAACCTCTTTTTTTCTATTAGGCACTACTTTTTTTTCTTCTATTTTGTGCTATTTTTCTATGTTTTTAATTTTTATTAGTTGTTATAAAGTGCAAACATTATAGTCTGTGTGGTAAAAAATTATTAATTCTTATGAATTTCAACTTGTTGATTGTATTTTTATTTTTGCAATTTCTTTTTTTAATTTATATATAATTATATTAATAAAATAAATATATATAAGAATATACTCACACCCTAATTTTTTTAAAAATGTTGTATTCCGTACCAGGTATCGATATCATACCTGTACTCATGCAACACAGGTTATGGCAAGGAGGAGGGGAGGAGAATTGAAAAAGAGAGGGGGCGAACATAGGAGAAAGAATAAAACAAAGTGAGGAAGAAGTTAGGAAAAAAAAAAAAAAACAGAGATAGAGAGAGAGAAGAAGAGAAGAAACATAGAGAAGAAGTAGTGACGAGTTAAGAAGAAGTAGTGACGGGTTAAGAAGAAGTTCGAGTATTGGGTATGGAACAACCCTCGTTAGGAGATTCTTACCGATTAGTGTGAGCTCAGTTGGGTTGGATCGGATGAGTAGGATTATGTGTAAATCAGATACGGATATCGGTTGATGTGAAAAAAAAAAGAGAGACAACTGAAAAAAAGAGTTGTTTTTTTTTTGTTTTCTAATATATTTTATATATATATATATATAATATCATTCAAAATAAAAAAAAAATTGATTGAGTGAAAGAGTAGAATAGAAAAAAAATAGACAAAGAAGAGGAAGAAGGGAACCGAGACAATAATAAAAAATAATTTATATTTATTGTTATTTTTATTTTATTGTTATTTTTATTTATTTTTATCTTTATTTCATTTTTTATTATAAAAAAATTCCAACCATTAGATCTAAAAATAATCAAGATCTAAAGGCTGAGAAACAAGGGGCACATCGTAAAATATAGGCTGTTAAACACCATATAAGTTCCTAAAAGACTTAAATATCCTGTGTATTCAGTCTCCCAGAATAAATATAGGCCCTAAACACTATTTGAACTGTCAGATATCATTCTCGAAGATCTAACGGTACATAGATAGTGGGTACATAGAAGAAAGTACACCCCTCCACACGTGATCACAAAATCCGTCAAATCTGGACCGTTCATCTTTAGCTCGTGTGATACACTTACCCCATCTCTCAACTAGCTCTGCCCCCCTGCTGTTGCCGAGCGTGGAAGGCAATCAGAGGCTGCCACGTTTCATACTTGTCCCCCATTTCCTCTGCACAACTGCTAGTTTCAGCCAATCATAGGATGCCACGTAGAACCCGGACCACCACTCTCATCTCCCTTGTTTACCGGACCGGGCTGCACCAATCCAACCGGACCGGTTCAAGTACCAGTCCAGTTTTTAAAATATTTTCCCTTTATAAAAATAAAATTTATAAAAGTTAAAGATTAAAAAAATTAAATAAATAATAATTAATAAATAAAAATAGAATTAACAATTTAAAAATAACTTTTTTTTCTCTCTCTCTCTTTCTCTTTATGAGGATGTTTATTACACTCTTATTCTAAATCAAAAATTAGTTTAATTATTAGATTTCTATTATATTCTTAAATCCATAAAATTTGGATATTTAGAGTATATTTAGAATTTAATTATTATTAAATTAAAAAAAATGTGTCGTAACATAATAATTAAAGTCTATTTTAGTATTATTTTGTTTAGATCTCTTTTTTTTTTAGAATAAAAAATTCTATTATCACAAGTAAAAACTAAATAAAAAAGCACTCACAGTCCATTATCCTTCTATGAAGAGTTCAGAGTAAAAGACTATGATCAAAGAAACAACATTTATTAATTGAAAGCCATCTTCTAGGAAGGGCTCCCTCAATCAACCAATGTCAAAGTTCATTACAAATTCAATCAACCAAAAACCTATTGGGCCACCTCCTAAAATTCTTATCACAAAAGGAAATCCTAAAAGCAATTTCTTTCTTAATTAGTCTAAACCTATGGGAAGGGGAACTTGTATAATTATTGAATGTCCTAAAGTTTCTTTCCTGCCACGTGTGATAAATTGCAGCTTCAACTGCTGCCCAGACCAAACGGCGGTGCCAATTCCTTCAATTCGCATGAAGAACCCACCGACGCCATCTACTAAATCTCAAAGGAAAACTATTGATTCCCAACCAATTCGCGCACAACGCAAAACCAAAAAAAACTATTGATTCATCTACTTGAGTTTCTTGTTTAGATCCTTACTTTTATAATCATATCCTGCTTTTGTTTGTTATGTGCTTAATTAATTCATGATATTTTTTTGTTTAATATGTGCTTAATTAATTCATAATATTTGTTTCAGCCAGGAATTTACGATATTTTGCAAAGAAAAATAAATGGAATGCAAAATAAAAGATGGGTTCGTAAACTTAACGAAATCAGGGCTTCATTCTTATTATTGATGATGAGAGAAAATACAAGGGAAAAGAGAGCGTGGATATCATGAAATACAGCAAGAGTTCATCAGATTCATAGGACGCTCTCAATTTATCACTCTTGGAACTCTCTCTCTTTCTGGTTCTGAATGTGTCGTTGTTGTTGTATTTTTTGTTTCTCTGGTGTTGCCTCTCTCTCCCCCGCTTCTGTTGGCTTGGTGTCCTTTTTGTAGGAACCTCCTCCCTTGCTCTCCAAGTTTTGCCTTTCTTTTATGTGATGGGTACTGTCATTGCCTCTTGGTCGTTGCCCTCTTTTTGTTTTGGTAGGGGAGATGAACAATGCTTTTCTTCTTTGATTGAAATGGCATCTTCCTCTCCTGGCTTACCATATATGGTCCTTGAATGAAATGACATCTTTCCTCTTATGGTGTTTCTGTTAGTTCCATGATGAATGTTTTGATAATGACAAAGTGTTTTGAACAAGCTATCATGTGATGATCTAGTTCAAGTTCAACAAGCAACAACAAACATCAAATGAAGAAGAGAGAAAACAAGCTCATGAAGACTTAGTTTGAGTGTAATTGTAATTGTTTTATCTTTTGCCTCTCAAGCTTCATAGGTTTTCATTTGGGTAGTTTGTTTAGAGGGTAGTGAATCTCATTCATAAGTCATGATTAAATCATAATTTGAGTTTTCACTTAACCTAGAATCAATAGGTGGCTTAAAGGTTTTAAAGGAAAGGTTGGTTTTTGAGAAAACAAGTTTTAAACAAGTATCAGACATGTTTAATCGATTAAGAACATGTTTAATCGATTACTACTCGATTAAGTGAAGATTTAATCGATTAAACACTGCTGAACTGATTTTTAAAATACGATTTTCACTTCTCAAAATCAATTTTCAAGTGCCATAACTTTTGGGTATTCTATAAAAACCTTTTCCTAACCTTTGTGATCACAACCTATCATTTTGATAATCATTTTACAAAGAATCAAGCCACTCTATTCTCTCTCAATTTCAAAGATCAAAGCTTTTCTATTTTCATATTCTTTGATCAAGAACCTTTGAATCTCTTGTGTGATTTGTCATAGCTATTGATTGAGATTCATTAGGATTGTTATTTGTATTCATTGAGTCGTAATCTTTGCAATAAGGCAAGCCATCTACAACAAACAAGAAGCCTTGGTGTGTCGATTATCATCAAGCAAAGTTCAAGAAATTGAAGAAGTCTTGGTTGTGAATCAAGCAAGGAGAAGCCTTGATGTGTGGATTATCATCAAGCAATTGAAGACTTGTTGTGTCGATTATCAACAAGGGGTAGAGGTTAGATTAGAGAGAAGATCAATAGGATTACAAGGCAAGGGTGTCGGTTATCTCTTGTAGGCTAGCAAGAAGGAAGTCTTGTGAGGCAATCACTTGTAATTTGAGAACTCTAATTCCTCATAGTGAAGAATCTCTCTTGGTTGAAGAGGGGACTGGATGTAGCTTTCAAGTGGATGAAAGTGAACCAGGATAAATCACTGTGTCGTATCTCTAAACCCTTACTCTTTATATTCAAGTCATTTGATTGAGTTCTTGGTTGAAAACCTAGAAAGATTGATTTTCATAATTGATTGAATTGAATCTTTATTTGTTCAAATTGATAAAGGGAAAATCATTTTCATGACTAGGATAATCAATAAGAATATAGGTGTTAATCATCTCCGTTGAATCTCTGATCTTGTATGTGAATTGATTGATTTTCGTATTCGATTGAAAAGTGATTTTTCAGTTTCTGTTTTGTTTAATCGATTAAGTGTTCATTTAATCGATTAAGGACTTTTGAACTTTCAGGTTTAATCGATTAGTACTCGATTAAATTTCAGGTTAATCGATTAAGTGCTGTAGAATTTGCAAAAATCATTTGTTTTGATTGTTTCGATTTGTTTCGTTCGAAAATCTTTCAAGGTTTCTTTTACACCTATTCAACCCCCCCTTCTAGGTGTATTCCTAGGGTTTCTTTGTCTCTCCAACCACCAATTGCGGTTTCATCAATTGGTATCAGAGCTCGGTCGAAAGACACGAGCATAAGAGCTTTTTCGTAAAGATCCTTTAAGAAAATCGCAATGGGTTCTACGAATCCCTTTGGTGGTGAAGGTTATTCAATAAGTCGTCCTCCATTGTTTACCGGAGAAGGCTATGCATATTGGAAAGTTAGAATGAAAATCTTTATCCAAGCCATAGATAGTGAAATTTGGAAAGTAGTTGAAAAAGGTCCTCATATCCCCTCTAGTTTAGTTGAAGGTGTAGAACAATTGATCTCCGAGGACAAGTGGAAAGATGATGATAGAAAGAAAGTACAATATGATTATAAAGCAAAGAATATCATTACCTCCGCTTTATCCTATGACGAGTTCTTTAGAGTTTCTCAATGTTCTAGTAATAAGGAAATGCGGGACACTTTACAAGTGACTCATGAAGGAACTAGTGAGGTTAGGAGAGCTAGATTGAATGCTTTAATGCGTGATTATGAATTGTTTCAAATGCTTCCAAATGAATCTATAAATGATATGCAAAAGCGTTTTACTCATATTATTAACCATTTACTTGCTCTTGGTAAGACTTTCTTACAAGGTGAACTTTCTAACAAAATGTTGAGATGTTTAGACAGGAATTGGCAACCAAAAGTAACGGCTATTGTTGAATCTAAAAACTTGGATGCTATGGATCTAGCAACACTCTTTGGAAAGCTTCAAGAACATGAAATGGAGCTTGGACGATTAAGTATCAATGAAGAGTCGGATAAGAACAAAGAAAGAAAGGGACTTGCTCTTAAAGTCAATAGATCATATAAAAAGAAAGTGAGTTCCGATGATGATGATAGTGAAGATTCCGATTCCGATGTTGATGAAAAAGACATGAAACTTTTGCTAAGGAAGTTTGACAAATTTCTAAGGAGAAAAGGAAGGTTGAAAAAGGACAAAAGTAAAGAGAAGGATTCCCCACACTACAAGACCAAAACATCAAAAGAAGGTGTAGTTTGCCATGAATGCGGAAAGCCCGGACATCTCAAGTACTCATGCTCTAGGTATCTCAAGAAGAAGGAGAAAGACAAGAAAAATTCTAAATCTAAAAGAGCATACATAGTTTGGGATAGTGATGAAGATAACAAGAAAAGCACATCGAGTAGTTCATCGGATGATGAAGAAGCCGCTTGTCTCAACTTGATAACTCTAGTAGATGATGAAGAACAAAGTTCAAATGATGAATCAAGTTATCAAAGCGAGGAAAGTGATGTAAGTCATACTAAATCCGAAATTTCTTCTAAATATGAATTGTTATATAATGCTTATGAAGAAATGCATGAACAACTTGAAAAACTAGTTTTGAAAAACATTGAAAGAAAGAAGCTCATTTTGAAACATCAAAAAGAGATTTTAGAACTTCAAAAACAAGTTGATGAGCTTAATCTTGAAAATGAAACTCTTGATCTTATATATGCTAGTTCTTCTTGTGATTGTGCTAGTAGAGTGAATATTGTGGTTGATTGTGAGAATTGCAAGTTGCTCAAAGATGAAAATGCTATTTTGAAAAATAAGCTTGCAAGTTTCACAAGTGGTGATATTAGATTGCGCACATTGTTAAATTTTCAAAGAGAAAATTCAAACAAGTTTGGTTTGGGTTATACTAATGCTAAGAGTAATTCTCATAGAAATGTTGTTGATTTTTCTAAAGTTGATTTTTCAAATGCACCAACATGTTTCTATTGTGGTACTCATGGACATACTTCAAATGTGTGTTATGTTAAAGTGCATGGTATACCTAAAGGAGATTTTGTTTGGATGAAAAAGGGTGAAAGTCCCTACACTAACAAAAATGGATCCAAAACTATTTGGATACCAAAAAGCAAAGCATGATTGTTTTGTAGGTATGATTGAAGAGCAAAGAGAGCTTACAAGTGTTATTCATATTTGCATCTTCAATTGGTATCAAAAGAAGTCCTACAATATGGTACAAATGTTATGGTTAGATTGTGAACTTCATATGGTATCTTCTTAATTGGTATTACTTTTCTAAATGTTTAATTAAATCATTTGGTATCATTGAGTAGATTCATAGATGGTTATCATGATTTATTGACATGCTTTGGTTGTTATTAAAGAAATATCACAATTGGTATCATGTTTTTGTGATTATTGATACTTCTTTACAATTGATATCTTCTTTGTTAAGTGATATTATGATCTTTTTAGTTCTCAATTGGTATCATATTTCATTGTTATATTCTCTTGCCAATTGATATCACATTTCAAAGTATAGTTTTATTGTATTTGTTCAAATGGTATCAATGTTGTAAAGAAATGATCATTGATTTCTTACCTTGGCTTAGATGTTATATTTCAATTGGTATATATTACTTTTTGATAATGCCAAAGGGGGATAAATATGATGTTTTGAATCGAATGGAATGTTTCTCCAAGTGGAGAAATGATTGTTGGATAAATAATTTGATTTTTAGATGTTTGTTTGGAGAAAGGTTGTTTTTTGTTGTTTATGTAGGTTGAGCACAGTTGTTGAAGATAGGGGGAGAATCAAGCTTATCTCAATTGGATTCAAATGTCAAAAGCATTTATTGAGGAGGAGCAAGAATCTCACCAAGTGATCAAATTGTTAAAGCATCAACAACTTCAAAGAACTTTTGAAGAACTTCAAAACATGGTTTGTCATTTTCAAAAAGGGGGAGATTGTTAGTTCCATGATGAATGTTTTGATAATGACAAAGTGTTTTGAACAAGCTATCATGTGATGATCTAGTTCAAGTTCAACAAGCAACAACAAACATCAAATGAAGAAGAGAGAAAACAAGCTCATGAAGACTTAGTTTGAGTGTAATTGTAATTGTTTTATCTTTTGCCTCTCAAGCTTCATAGGTTTTCATTTGGGTAGTTTGTTTAGAGGGTAGTGAATCTCATTCATAAGTCATGATTAAATCATAATTTGAGTTTTCACTTAACCTAGAATCAATAGGTGGCTTAAAGGTTTTAAAGGAAAGGTTGGTTTTTGAGAAAACAAGTTTTAAACAAGTATCAGACATGTTTAATCGATTAAGAACATGTTTAATCGATTACTACTCGATTAAGTGAATATTTAATCTATTAAACACTCCTGAACTGATTTTTAAAATACGATTTTCACTTCTCAAAATCAGTTTTCAAGTGCCATAACTTTTGGGTATTCTATAAAAACCTTTTCCTAACCTTTGTGATCACAACCTATCATTTTGATAATCATTTTACAAAGAATCAAGCCACTCTATTCTCTCTCAATTTCAAAGATCAAAGCTTTTCTATTTTCATATTCTTTGATCAAGAACCTTTGAATCTCTTGTGTGATTTGTCATAGCTATTGATTGAGATTCATTAGGATTGTTATTTGTATTCATTGAGTTGTAATCTTTGCAATAAGGCAAGCCATCTACAACAAACAAGAAGCCTTGGTGTGTCGATTATCATCAAGCAAAGTTCAAGAAATTGAAGAAGTCTTGGTTGTGAATCAAGCAAGGAGAAGCCTTGATGTGTGGATTATCATCAAGCAATTGAATACTTGTTGTGTCGATTATCAACAAGGGGTAGAGGTTAGATTAGAGAGAAGATCAATAGGATTACAAGGCAAGGGTGTCAGTTATCTCTTGTAGGCTAGCAAGAAGGAAGTCTTGTGAGGCAATCACTTGTAATTTGAGAACTCTAATTCCTCATAGTGAAGAATCTCTCTTGGTTGAAGAGGGGACTGGATGTAGCTTTCAAGTGGATGAAAGTGAACCAGGATAAATCACTGTGTCGTATCTCTAAACCCTTACTCTTTATATTCAAGTCATTTGATTGAGTTCTTGGTTGAAAACCTAGAAAGATTAATTTTCATAATTGATTGAATTGAATCTTTATTTGTTCAAATTGATAAAGGGAAAATCATTTTCATGACTAGGATAATCAATAAGAATATAGGTGTTAATCATCTCCGCTGAATCTCTGATCTTGTATGTGAATTGATTGATTTTCGTATTCGATTGAAAAGTGATTTTTCAGTTTCTGTTTTGTTTAATCGATTAAGTGTTCATTTAATCGATTAAGGACTTTTGAACTTTCAGGTTTAATCGATTAGTACTCGATTAAATTTCAGGTTAATCGATTAAGTGCTGTAGAATTTGCAAAAATCATTTGTTTTGATTGTTTCGATTTGTTTCGTTCGAAAATCTTTCAAGGTTTCTTTTACACCTATTCAACCCCCCCTTCTAGGTGTATTCTTAGGGTTTCTTTGTCTCTCCAACCACCAATTGCGGTTTCATCAGTTTCTGGGTGGAGATAGCTGGCACGTCGTTGGGCTCAAGAGGAGGTAACGTAACATAGGAGGTCTTCCCAGGTTCAGCTTTGGATAAGTGCCAAGGAAGAGGACGCTTTGTCCTGGGGACGCTCTCACGTTCTCCTTTCCTGCTGACATGGGACCCTTCCTTGACCTTGGCTTATTTGGGCCACATGAGGATTCTATTTTTATTTTTCTTTTTAATAACGGGCTTCTGGCCCAATAACCAATTATTTCCCCATCCCAAACAATAGCCCCTTTTTATATTTGAAATAATCCTATTTTTTCAAATACAAACTGCCTAGCCTGCAAGCCTACTCCTTGCCAACCTCTTGTCGTGTGAAACGTGGCCTATTTAGTTGGTAACCGTGCTTCCACTTTACTTCTTAACGTTATTTCATGCCTTCTCACTCCCACGTTTCTCCTCCTCTCATTTTGAAAGACTTTCCTCCTTTTCTCTCTCGTAGCAACCCCTTCTTCTTTCCCTCACCAAAAACCATTCCTTCCTCCATGGCTCACTCGAGCGCTGTCACCTCTTCTGGCGAAGAATTAGACTCTGATGCTTCTGAGTATGTTGGCGATGAAGGGACGTCCCCTCAGCCCATTGCTATTGCCATCTTGTACGATCTTCCCCCTCCTCGTTCCGAACCCGTGGAGCAAGGGTATCGCCGCTGGGTGGACGCTCCCCGTCCTTCTCCTCCGTTTGAGGGTCCTCCCAAATCTGGTAATTTATTCCACAACTTTCCTTTGAAAGCTACTGTTGTTTCGGAGGAGTTTGCCCACTTGAGAACCACACCTGTCACTGATGGTGATAACAAGACTCTAGGTCCAACATTGCTTCGATCCCGCTTGCTGAGGGTTGAGTTTCCTTGGTCAGAAGTGCGGTTTCATACAAGACTGAGTGTAACTGGTGGCTGGCCTGAGTGGGTCGACTCTGTCTTCAAAGATGACCCTTCGTTTGTTGCAATTTTGGAAAGCACAGGCATTGCTGAAGCTATCAAGATCTCCACTAGGCTCAGTGTTTGTAAGAGAGTCACTGATCTACACATGTTGGTACAACGATGGTGTGCGACTACCCACACATTTGTTACTGCATGGGGCGAGTTCACCCCATCCCTGGAAGATGTAATCGTCCTCATGAGATTACCTTCTTTTGGAGATTCTGATTTGTCTTTATCTAATATTGATGAAAAGTTTCTTGACATGGCCAGAGAATTAAAGGCAGCTATAGTGCTGAGTGCCAAGCACTCTCGTGACCTCTTGTCACAGAGGAAAGGGTCCTCATCCAAGGGCAGGGGTGCTAGTAAATCTTCATCCAAAGGTAAGAAGGTTTCTCTAAAACACACTTTTGCAAACTGGGTCAGATACTTTTTTGGAGAAGTTTCTGGTGACAACTTTGAATCTGGCCCTTCTCTGGATGAAGGCTTGTATAGGGCAGGTTTTATAGCTTTCTGGCTTAGTCGATATGTTTTCCCTGGACCACCATGGGAATCGGTGAGTCCTGCTGTTTTTGTCTTTGCTAGCATGCTTTCTCAAGGAATTCGTCTTCCACTGTCGTCATTGTATCTTGGCGGGTTGTATGCAAGGTTGGACCAGATTGTTGAACAGCTGAGCAATTCTTATGGTCGTTTTCCCATAAATTGTTATTTGGACTTGACTTTTCTACAACACTTCTTGTTTGAGCATTTTCCAAAGTTTGGCCCAGAGAGTCCTAAACCTGATGACAATGCTGAAGGTGCTGCTAAAAATACTGAAGAAGAGGTTGATGCTGATCCTTCTAAAATTCGATCATGGCATTGGTCCCAAGGGAAACCTAGGTGTCCTCTGGTTCACGTGATTGATGACGAGGGGAGCTTTTCATTCCGCCCCTATACCAAACCACTGTTCCATTCTGGGGAAATACTTCATGATCTTTACACAAATGATAGGTTCCTTTTTGCAGCAAGAAATGATGTTTCAAAGAAGTCAGAGGGTGTTACTGATCTGTGGAATCTGATCCTCACTCCATGCCGTTTACCTGGATTTGTTCCTACCGACAACAAGAGCACACATGGGGGAGCTTTGTGGCCGTATGCCTATAGGCCGGACAGGGTCATTCGTCAGTTTGGTTGGGACCAGCCCCCTTGCAGCCTTCATGTTGCTCCCATAGGGGTAGACGTGGCTCTTAAGCCGGTACTCTTCCGGATTCCTGATGATTTGGACCCAGAGGATTCTTTTCCCTTTTACATTTCCCTTACTCTTACTGGTAGCGTTCTTCAAAGTTGGTTAAACTCTCATCAAGGCGTGTTGCAACATCTTCGCAGTTTCGAGGCGACCCCCAATCTTTTTACTCCTGCTGCTGTGTCTATTTCCTTTATGGACCCTTACTATGCTACTCCTTTGAAGAAAGGTATCCCTGCCTTATAATTTCCTCTTCCTTTTACTTTTTTTTTATTGTTTGCTTAGCATCCTTAGTCTGCTGCATTGCTCTTGTTCAGGTGCCACCAGCTCTGCCCCTCAAACACGTAAGAGGAAAACTCCAGCGTCCTCCCCCTCTGCCTCTACAGCTTCGAAAAAAGGTAAGTAGAAGACTTCTGTCTCTGGTCCTCCAATTCCAAAGCCTTCTGTTGCCAAGAAGGCTTCAAGCCTTCCTTCTAAAACAAAAAGATGTACCCCAGCCTCTACTCCTTCCCGGCGCTCGCTTCGTTTGATGGCTCGTGTTTCTTCTCCAACTCTTTCGACTCCTGATCATGTTGATTTAGTAGATGAAGAGGATGATGATACTGGTGCATCCATTGCGGCTCATTATTCTTCTTCTGAAGGTGATCGAGTAGTTCGGGACGCCAAGGTTCCTGCTCCTGAGGGTCATCAGTCATCTCCTTCTTCTTCCAATACTGACTCTTCTCATGATGAGGTGTTGAAGGAAGAGCATCCCACTGATCCTATTCTTCCTGGTTCGATTTTCCCTTTTCAAAACCAGACTTCCCTGCTTCCTTGTGCTATCCTTCCTTCTTACATCATTTTTTATTTGCTTTGCTTATTTCATGGTACTTTTCTCTTGTCGTTGCATACTTATTATCTTTGTGAATTCTTTGATCAGATACTCCCAAGGCCAAGCGCCCTGCATCAGCTCCTAAAGCGAAAATTCCACCTGATCGTTCTCCACCCAAATTTGCTGCTCCCAAATCAAAATCCAAAGGTACTCCTGTTTCTGAGCACATTTCATCTGGTTCTGCTTCTGGCAACTTTGTTGAAGGCGAAACTACTGTCCCTTTGGAAGTTGAGCCGCTTGCCACCGTTCCTCCTCCGGGTTCCCCCATGGATATGGATCCTGAAACCGTTCCTGAGGATGCTGCCTCTAAGTCTCCACCTGTGGAGGACGTCTTAGCTGGTGATTCCATGTCTCCAAAGGGCATGGTTGTTGACTCTCGTGCTCGTGAGGATGCTTCCCCTGTTGCTCCTGCCCCTCCTCAAAGGGATGAAACTATTGCTGCCTCCACCCCTACTCCTGTCAAAGTTGCTACTACTCCTGTTCAACAAGCTTCCACTCCTACTCCTGTCAAAGTTGCTACTACTCCTGTTCAACAAGCTTCCACTCCTACTGTTATTGATTTGACTTCCACTCAAGAGGCTCCCGTTCCAACTGAAGCTGTTCCTGATGCTGCTCCTACTCAAGAGGTTCCCACTTCAGCTGAAGTTGTTCTTGATGCTACTTTTAATGTAGCTTCTTTCCGTAAGTGCCTTTGCTTTTCCTATTCTCCCTTTCCTTTTCTTTGTGTTTTGCGTTTTGGCTATTTCACTTTTTATCCTTTGTTATTATTCTTTGCTTTGCAACACTGTTGTCTTTAAGGATGACCAAGCCCCTTTCTGATGAGGACGTGGCACTTTTAAGCTCATTCTTTCATGCCCATTCGGATTTGGTGCTGCCTGGGTTGCATTTGCCTCAAATTTTTAATGAGGCTGGGGTTCATACCATGTTGCATGTGTTGAGGCTTACTGTGAATCAAGATGTGGACTCTTTTTCTTGGAACCAGAAATCTTCTTTGTTGGATTATTTGCAATCCCTCAAACTTCATCAGTATTCGGAGTCTTGGCTTGATAGTGTCATCAAACAAATAGAGGGTCAGCGTCCCCCTTTTAATGAGGAGACTTTTGTTGCAAAGCGTCGACTGATGCTGGAGCGTCGTGCTGATTTGGAAAACTTGATCAATGATATTTCTGCTACTTTATCCAAGGCCACAGCTGATCTGACAAGTGTGAAGGCTGACCTTGCTGAATTGGATTCTCAACAAGAATCATATGTTGTTGCTTGCAAGGCTTCT
Organism: Crotalaria pallida; assembly: GCA_037953625.1. NCBI lineage: Eukaryota > Viridiplantae > Streptophyta > Magnoliopsida > Fabales > Fabaceae > Crotalaria > Crotalaria pallida. The sequence continues at coordinate 112,729,779 of CM075655.1, forward strand.
TCTTTGGGCGCCCTTTTCAAGATGTAGCTTTTGTGCTTATTGCTTTGCTTTTGGAAACTTATTAGAACTTTTGTGTTCACTTTGGGACTTTGTACTTTGTTGTTTTATTTTGCTAGACTCATGTGATTCTCGTACTTGTCTTTTCATTTGAATTTGGTTCCTGGAGCTCTTCTTTTGTTACTGTACTTGGACAAACTTGTTATTTTCTCTTGGTTCAGGATCTTTATGCATGCTTTTTTTGATCAGATTGTATCTTGCCCTTTTAAATAGAACTTTCTTTCTTCTGGATTGTATCTTGTCCTTTGAATAGAATCTTCTTTCTTTCTTTCTTTTTCTTCTTCTCTTTTTTTTCTTCTTCTCTTCCTTTCCTTCTTCTCTTCTTTTTCTTCTTTTCTTCCTTTTCTTCTTTTCTTCTTTTCTTCTTTTTCTTCTTCTCTTCTTCTCTTCTTTCTTTGAGAAGGAAAGGGAACATACCAGTTGGGGAAGTGGGTTTAGGCGGTAAAGCATGGACATCAACCGGTGACTCCATTGATAGTAAAATGAGAGTGAGGTTACTTGCGTTGTTGGGTGCCCCTTTGAGAGAAAGAGGGTGTGTGAGGGCTTATGATAGACATTGCATTTTATGCTTACCCTTTTCTTATAGAAAGCGGCATGCTCCTTACTTCATATGAATTTGTACAAATCATCCTTTGTCTTCTCCTTCCTGATCCTTGCACATATCAGGGCGCTTTCACGCATATCAGGGTACAAAGATTTTATTTTTACTTAGGTTGCACATATCATGGTGCCATTTGCACATATCAGGGTGCAACCCAAAGTACTTTGCACATAACAGGGCACTTTCACGCATATCAGGGTGCAAAGATTTTATTTTTTTACTTAGGTTGCACATATCAGGGTGCCATTTGCACATATCAGGGTGCAACCCAAGGTACTTTGCACATATCAGGGCGCTTTCATGCATATCAGGGTGCAAAGATTTTATTTTTTACTTAGGTTGCACATATCAGGGTGCCATTTGCACATATCAGGGTGCAACCCAAGGTACTTATTTGTTATGTGATCATACCTCTCCCTTTTTTTTATCTATATGAAAGAGTAAATCTTCTACTGAATACTATCTGGTTCATTCATTCATTCCAAAGGAGGTATACAAAACATCAGTGCCTACATACTATGGATAGTATTTCTTGATATACTTAAAGTTCAGGGGGCCTACTCTTTTTTGTGAATCTGGCTCTAGAAGATGACAGTAGCCACTGGGGTGCGCTTCTTGCACGATGTATGGGCCTTCCCACTGGGGCGTCCACTTGCTAGTGTGAATGTTTCTCATGAAAGCGTCAGTGGCTTTCAATACCAGTTCCCCTTCTGCAAACATTCTGGGCCTCACCATTTTTTCATATGCTAACATAACCCTTCTCTGATGTTTGAGCAGCTCATCCTGTGCTTTTATTCTCTTCCCTTCTGCTGCTTCAGCCCTTTCCACAGCATCCTCTTCATTTTGTACAACCATACGTGCTGAGGGCACCATCACCTCTGCTAGTAACGTTGCCTCTGCTCCATAAACTAAGGAGAACGGGGACGCTTTCGTTGTACCGTGCCTTGTAACACGGTAAGCCCATAGAGCCAAAGGCAAATATTCGCTCCATTCCTGGGGTGAATCTTCCACTGTTTTGGACAAGATCCCAATCAATGTTTTATTGGTGGACTCTTCTTGGCCATTTGCTTGAGGATAGTACGGGGTAGACTTGTGATGGGTGATGCCATATTCCTCTAGGATTTTTTCCACCCTTTTGTTGATGAAGTGCGTCCCATTGTCTGACACGATTCGTTTGGGCAACCCGAAGCGACAGATGAGATTGTCCCTTATGAACTGGACAGTCGTATCCGCATCCGCCTTCTTGCACGCAATAGCTTCAACCCACTTCGTTGAATGCTCAGTGGCTGCCAGGATCCATCTCTTCCCTCTGGATGTGGGATCTATGGGACCTACAAAGTCCATACACCAGGTGTGAAAGGGATAGGGGGCGCTCAGGCTCCTCATGCTGTTGGCTGGCACATGTATTCTATGCCCATGCTTCTGACACTGCTCACACCTTCTCACAAAATCAATGGCATCCTCCCTGATTGTTGGCCAAAAATACCCCATTCGAACAAGCTCTTCATGCAGCGCTCTTCCTCCTTGGTGCCTACCACAGGGCCCTCTATGAATTTCTTCCATTACTTTCTCTTGATCATTTTTCTTCAGGCATCTCAAAACATCTCCAGTGAAATTTCTTCGGAACAACTCCCCTTTGTCACAGAAATACCTATCAGCTTTCTTTCTTATCTTCTCAGCCTCCATATTATCTCCTGGCAAGATCCCATGTTCCAAATACTCCTTGATGGGTGAATCCATTCCGCATCTGCAAGGTGGACTTCAGCTTCTTCTTTGCAATCCTGGCATTGAGCACAAAAGTTCTGCAAGGAGTCACAATGCGCCTTCATGGTTGGCCAAAACACACCAATTCTTTGCAAGCGTCTGTACAGCCCTGGTCCCACTTGTCCACAGATACTTTCGTGCAACTGAACCATCTTTTCTATTCCCTCGCTTTCTGCCACGCACCTCATAAGGAGCCCCTCCTTGTTTCTTTTGTAAAGAACCCCCTTCACCAAGCAAAAGTCCCTAGACGCTTTAGTCAACATCTTGCTTCGCAGCTCCTTCATGATTGGCATCCTCCAGTCATCCTTGGGCGTTTCATCCCTTGCCCTCTCCTCCACTTGGGATTGTTGCCTTTTTCTGAGGTAGACTGCCCACTTTTCTCCTTTCATTGCCAACTTGCTTCCCAACGTGGCTAGGGCATCTGCTCTTCGATTCTCAGATCTTGGCATGTGTTCTAATGACTCTACTCTGAATTTCTCCATGATTTCTAGGGCCCTTTCTCTGCAGAGCGCCAGTGAGGCTTCTTTCACGCCATAGTCCCCTTTTAGCTGCTTAATCACCAGATTCGAATCCCCTTTTATTCGTACTTTCTTGATCCCCATTTCTTCAGCTATCTTCAATCCCAGTAGTAGAGCTTCATATTCATCTTCATTGTTAGTAGAGGAGAAATCAAGTTGGAATGCAAATGTCAGCTCTTCTCCTTTTTCGTTAGCCAACACTACACCTGCTCCTCCTTTTGGACAGGATGGCGAACCGTCAAACATGAGTGTCCAGGCTTCTTCTCCTTCCTCAACCATATTGACAATTTCTTCTGATTCTTCTCCTTCCTCTGAGGCACATATTGTAATCAAATCCACCAAGGCCTGACTTCTCATAGCAGTAGGCATCACCAGTTGTATCTCATAATCCGTGAGTGCAAAGGCCCACTTACTTATCTTGCCTGTCAAGTCCGCTCCTTGTAGCAAATGCTTGATCCCTGTTGACTTGGTCATGACATGTACAGTGTATGCTTGGAAGTAGTGCCTATATTTTTGAGACACATACACCAAGGCTAAGCACTGCTTTTCCTGTGCTGAGTACCTAGTCTCGGTGTCTTTAAGCATCCGGCTCCAGTATGCAATAGGGCGCTCTGACCCGTCTACCTCTTGAGCGAGAAGCCCACTGATTGCTACCTTGGTGATGGCTAAGTAGATTCTGAGGGGGACACCCTTTTGAGGTGGTATCATGGTCAGAGGGGGACGTGAGCGTCCTCTTGATCCTTTCCAATGCCTCCTGATGTTCCTTTTCCCATCTGAATATCTCTTTTCCTCTCAGAAGCTTCCTCATAGGCCCCAGGAGCTCTCCCAAAGCTGGGATGAACCTGCGTATGTAGCCTAGCTTCCCCATTACTTGCTGTAATTCTTTTTGAGTCTTGGGCGCCTTCAGGTTTCTTATGGCTTGCACTTTGTCATCCGCAGCTGAGATCCCCTCCTTGTGCACCACAAAACCAAGGAATTCACCTGAGGAAACCCCAAACTTGCATTTTAACGGGTTCATCCTTAGTTTGTATTTCTTGCATCTCTCAAATACGGCTTTCAGGTGCTCTATGTGTTGCTCCTTCTTTCTGGACTTCACAACCAAGTCATCTACGTAATCCTCCACGATTTCATGCATCATATCGTGGAAGATTGCCGTCATAGCCCTTTGATAAGTAGCCCCTGCATTTTTAAGCCCAAATGACATGACCTTGTAAAAGAAGTTCCCAATAGGTGTCCTGAATGCGGTCTTCTCCTCATCCCCCGGTGCCATCCTGATCTGGTTATAGCCACTGAACCCATCCATAAATGAAAAGCGTTCGTGCATTGCAGTAGCGTCTACCATGTTATCAATATTAGGTAAGGGGAAATCATCTTTTGGGCATGCTTTGTTAAGATCCCTGAAATCCACACAACACCTTGTCTGCCCATTCTTTTTCTTGACAGGAACCACATTTGCTAACCAAGTTGGATGTTGGATTGGTTTAATGAATTGGGCTTTGAGCAGCTTTTCTACCTCTCCTTTGATAGCCTTTTCAACGTCTGGATCAAACTTCCTTGCAGCTTGTTTTACCGGGACAGCGTCTGCTTTCACAGCCAAGTTGTGGGTGACTAGCTTCGGGCTTAACCCAGGCATCTCTTCATAAGACCATGCGAACACCTCCTTATATTCTTTGAGCAAGACGGTTAAGTCTTCTTTTTCTTTGTCAGTAAGTGATGATGAAACAAACAAGGGCCTGTGCTCCCCTTCTTCCCCTACATTAATCTCCTCTAAACCCCTATTCTTCTTTGGTTCTGCCTCCTGTACAGCCATAACTTCTTCTCGCTTCTTGAAGGTGTCCTTTTTCTTCAACACCTTAAGGAGTGTGGGACTGGCCAAGCTATGGAGGCTTGGCTTGACCAGCCCCACGACTTCCTATAAGATGATCCATCTACTCCCTCCCTGAGGGTGGTGTTGTTTTTGTAGCTTGAACTTTGTTGTTTTGACTGGTCCAGGGGCGCTCTCCTTGGGTGGTAAGCTGAGCCGTTTGAAAACAGATTCTCTAGCTGGGGTTGCTTTCTCCTTTCCTTTGATGTTGATTCGATGATCCTTCTCAATTTTGCTGGCTCCTGGTGGTGCAAGTTCATCAAACATAGATGCGTCAATCAGATGCATCTCCGTTGCGTCAAAGGGCGCCTTGGTGGTCGGGATCTCAATATCTCTGCCTCTGTATGAAGACTTGACACATTGGTGCAAAGTGGAAGGCACACACTGATGTAAATGGGTCCATGGGCGTCCCAGCAGAATGTGATAACTTGGGCTTCCGTCCACAATGTGAAATGTGTTGAGCGTCTTTATCGGGCCCACTTCCAGCTGTACCACGACACAAGCTCTTGTTTCCACTGAGTCACCATTGAATGTGCTTAGTGCAGTTTCAGATTTCTTGAGTCTTGATCCAGGTATGCCTAGCTTAGCAAAGATGTGTGTGGGTAAGATATTCACTCCAGAGCCATTATCTACCATAGCGCGCCTCACCCGCACGCCTTCTATCATTGCTTCTACATACAAGGGCCGATTATGGCAGAACCCTGGGTGCGTCATGGGGGGCTCTCTGAACAGGATTGCTGTGGCATGCGCCTTGGCCATCTTGGCAAGGGGAACATGAGCGGCGCTGGCATTCCCTCCTCTTCTCACAATCACATCTGCTAAGGCTTGAGCCGCCTCTGCTCTTACATCTGTATCGAGTTGTAACTGGTCAAACAACGCTCTGAAGCCTCTTGTTTTGATCAATCCTCTTCTAAGCTCGTCCTCAACGACTTCTTCTTCTACTATTTCCTCCAACAGGTTTTCACCAGATAAGATAACGCCCATTTGGTGTCTAGGCAAAGGTTGCGTTCCCAGACTTTCCTCAGTTCCTTGTTCTGGTAACAACACCTTTCCTGCAATAAGCTGCTTCTGAAACACCGCTCTGATTACATAACATTCCACTGTGCTATGCCCCTTGTGTCTATGCAAAATACAGAATGCAGGATCCTCATATTCCTGCCTTGTTAGAGGACGCTTCTCCCCCCTTTCTTTCAGTATCCCTTCTTTCAGCCACTCCTCTACAAGCTCATATACCATCTCCCTGGGAATAGAGGCAGGTAGTGCAGGTGGAGGTTCCCTTCTCTCATATCTTCCCGGAACTGCTCTGTAATCCCTTCTCTTGTTCTTGTCCTCCACAGCATTGACATCGAAGCCTACTTGCTCTCGAGGCCGCTTTCCTCCTTGCTTCTTCATTGCTTCTGTTACGTCTAATGCCCTTGCTAGTAACTCAGAGAAGGTAGTTATCTTACTCAAAGCCAGAAAAATCTGGGATCCATCTTCTATGCTTTTGATGCATCCATAAACAAGATCTGCCTCGGGGAGCGTCTCCCTGCAACTGAGTGCCTTATCTCTGTATCTTTTTATGAAGGGTATCAGACCCTCCCCCATCCTTTGCCTGACTCGTCCCAAGTCCATTACATGGATGGCTGCCTCTTCCTCAAGAAACTTGTTACAGAATTCCACCGTCATTTCCTCCCAACTCCCAACAGATGCTGGACGTAGTTTCGAATACCACGTGAATGCGCGCCCAGTCAGAGACTTTGAAAACTCTCTGAGCCTGAGACGCAAATCCGAACTGTGGACACCCAGGTCATCCACATAAGTCATCAAATGCTCCCTTGCACTTCCAGTTCCATCGAACTTTCTGAAAGTTGGGGGTGTGTACCCAAGAGGGTAGCGATAGGACACTATGTCAGCTGTGAAAGGAGGGTTTAAGTTTATTACAGAGTTACCTCCCTCTTTATGTGTTTGCAGGATGCGTCTCAGTTCTGCTTGCGTCACTGGAGCATCCTCCTCATTACTTGCAGTCCTTCTAGTTTCAAACTCTCTCCAGGCTCTTTCTTTGGCTAACTTTTCTTCTTTCCGAGCCTCCTGTTCCATCCTCGCCTTGGCTTCTTCTTCTTTTGCTTTGGTATTTTGAGCCTTGAGGTTCGTGATTATTTCAGTCAAGGCATTCTGATTAGCTATGATGTTGTCCAGAACAGAGGCATCTAGGGTCACTTGTGTACCAGACTCCCCTTTACTTTGAGAACTCCGTGGCTGTTTTGCTTCTTCCTCCTCTCGGTTTGGTTCCGTCTCAGGAGCGTCCAAGAGAGGCTCTTCTTGGTCACTTTCTGGGCTGAAGCTCAGTCTTCGTGCCGCTTTGCCTCCAGGGTTGGTGACTCGTGATGCGTCAAACCCGAGGCCTCCTCCCACTGTGGTCCTAGCACTTTCTTCAACCACCCTTCTCTGAACATCTCCTGGTGTGTCTCCTTCTACTGTTGAAGCCATGATTTCCCCGGCAACAGCGCCAATTGTTTCAGCCAGGAATTTACGATATTTTGCAAAGAAAAATAAATGGAATGCAAAATAAAAGATGGGTTCGTAAACTTAACGAAATCAGGGCTTCATTCTTATTATTGATGATGAGAGAAAATACAAGGAAAAAGAGAGCGTGGATATCATGAAATACAGCAAGAGTTCATCAGATTCATAGGACGCTATCAATTTGTCACTCTTGGAACTCTCTCTCTTTCTGGTTCTGAATGTGTCGTCGTTGTTGTATTTTTTGTTTCTCTGGTGTTGCCTCTCTCTCCCCCGCTTCTGTTGGCTTGGTGTCCTTTTCGTAGGAACCTCCTCCCTTGCTCTCCAAGTTTTGCCTTTCTTTTATGTGATGGGTACTGTCATTGCCTCTTGGTCGTTGCCCTCTTTTTGTCTTGGTAGGGGAGATGAACAGTGCTTTTCTTCTTTGATTGAAATGGCATCTTCTTCTCCTGGCTTACCATATATGGTCCTTGAATGAAATGGCATCTTTCCTCTTATGGTGTTTCTGGGTGGAGATAGCTGGCACGTCGTTGGGCTCAAGAGGAGGTAACGTAACAGAGGAGGTCTTCCCAGGTTCAGCTTTGGATAAGTGCCAAGGAAGAGGACGCTTTGTCCTGGGGACGCTCTCACGTTCTCCTTTCCTGCTGACATGGGACCCTTCCTTGACCTTGGCTTATTTGGGCCACCTGAGGATTCTATTTTTATTTTACTTTTTAATAACGGGCTTCTGGCCCAATAACCAATTATTTCCCCATCCCAAACAATATTTTTATTTATTATGTAATATGTGCTTAACTAATTCATATAAATATTTTTTATATTATTTAATAATTTAATAATAATAAAATAGACACACCCAACACTTATATGTGTAAGCCTCATCCTATTTGTTGAATAGATATCGAAATATTTTTTTTAAGTCGTTGCTCACCTCGCTTACCTTTGACTTCCAATTAAATAATTTATTATGATTAATTAATTAATTAAAAGTGAAAGCGACAATTATTTGCTATTGTGTGCATTAGCTTTTTTTTTTTTTTTTTTTACATTGGAAAAGAAAGAAAAAGACTAATTCCTAGCAAAGGAGATACCCATTGCATAAGCTAATAACAAGGTAGATAACAAGGAGAGTAAAATACCATGTTTTTGAGGAAGTCGTCGCTAACCATGTGTAACTTCAGTTTTTGCAAAATACATACATACATATATACACATATATATATATATTATAACAAAATAAATGTTTATTTCTTTGAAAGTCGTTCCTAATCATCGTGTAACTTCGGTTCAAGAAAATCTAAACGTGATTAGTCAAATTTAAATTAATATTACCAAAGATATTATTAAATTTCATAAAAAAAATGTTATAATGTCTTATTTCTCAAAGGTCATCGCTCGTCTCGTGTAACTTCTGCTTTTTCCAATATATATATATATATATATATATATATATCTTTAACAAAAAAAATAAATAAAAATCAATGCAAAAAATGATCATTTAAAAAATAAAAACTACGTAGTCTTGAGTTCCTTATTGTATCGAGGGATACGTAGGAGCAGACATTTGCCTGTCAGGCACAAAAAATATAAAAAATAATTTTGGTTCTTTTACTATAAATTAAGGGTAAAATTAATATTCTAAAATTAATTCTAACACAATCAATTAAGGTAACGTTTTATAACGGGCGAGATGGGGTGCTTAACAGTTAACACCTTCCCCACACCTAACCGACTCTTGAACTAATGGTTTTTCTGCACATACCCATTATTATCATTGTTTGGGTTTTTCTGTGTTCTTCCCTCTTATTTTTAAAAATAAATAAAACATTAGTGGCGACTCCTATCCCAATTTTTAATTTTCTCGCGCCAAACTCATGGGCGGTTGCGACAGTTGATGATTTCATTGGGGATTTTTGAGAGTCAGGCATAATTTAATTGATTGTGTGAATATTTATTTTGGATTGTTAGTTAATTTTACCCTTTTTATCTTATATTCGGTATTTATTTTATTTGTATAAATGTATATTTTATTTGTCTTTATACACACCCTAGCTTAGAAGAACTTGTATATATTTATTATTTGTCTGTTCTGTAGCTTTGGGTGAGGTTCTTTTTACTAGATTGATTGGTATGCTCCTTTCACACACATGTACTCTATAACATAAAAAAATAATTTTTGACCCATTACCGGGTTTGACATAGCCATTAGTTAGGGGTCCAAAGACTTTATCATCAATATCTTGTATCTACCTTAGTCGTAGTCGGTGCATTGTTGGTGTTGATATTAGCAAGTATACTAGATTACAAGTAATAAAGAGTATGTAAATTATCGTTCCACTCGGGGATTGTGAGTTGTTTTCAAATAATTCTCATCACCAAAGGCGTAATTAAATGAGAAATCTATAAGCTTTTTATAAAATAAACAAACCAACTAAATAAATAATCCAATTAAAAACAGGGTTTGTGAGACAGATAGAGAAAAGTGTTAGGAACTAGTTTCATTGCAAGACTTATTTATTAATTACGAACTCTATTTTTCATTAAACCCACGACATCCTAGAGGTAATAAAAACCAGATGTCTCTGTGAATTTATGTTTCTTATTCAATATGAGAACCCTTAATGTCCTAAGCGATTTTGACATATGAATAACCACTAATTAAGCATACTGGAACATTCAAGTCATATAAGCCATAGATGTATGTCTATAAACTAGGCGGTTATAATGTTTGGAAGAACGACCTATTCTAACTTTTAGATGTTTCTTGTTGGATTAGAGATTCAGAACAAAACATAGAGTGACCAATTTCATGAATTGGAATTAAAACACATACAACCAAACAATAGGTTTGAATGAAAAACATTAATTCATAATTAAATAAACTCATCCATACAAATCCACCATGTTCCTAACTACAAAGGGTTTTAGTTACATGTTATAAAAGAATAAAGTAGAAGAAATAGAATAGAATACCCTATCATGGACAATAAGGAATTACCTAAATTCTTCTCCTTGAATGAAGTGCAAAATATGTAATCTCCATCTTTCTCTAAAAGCTACCTAACTTAATGCTAAGTCCTAGTATTTATAGAAAAAACTAATCCTAAAATAAATCAATCTAAAATCTATCAGAATCATCAAAAGCGAAATAGATTGGCCCAACTCGCAAGCATTCGCGCCCAAAACGTAGCCCTCCCACGCCTAGGCGTGGGCATCAAATTCCCCAGCTCCTCTTGTTACGTCCCAATCGAGCCTATGCGCACCATACCACGCGCCTGGGCATAACTTTAATATGATACCTTACTTAAGCAAGACCGTGCCGCTTACCGCTTGTCTCAACCCATGTTGATAAATTGTACGTATATATTTTAAAGTGCAAGTTTGTACCTTTAATATGTAACTTTATAAAATATTAATATTTCACTTTTAATATTATCAATAATGTTATAGCAAGTTAATCTAAATTTCATTTAAAACAATTTATTATGCAAAGGGTTTTTTTAACCTATGCATTAGATGCATTAGATATTTAAACATTAAAAAAAATATTTGTTGAAAAATTGTACTCTTAATGAATTAAAAAATAATTACTTAATTCCTCAATAAAGTTTATCATCGATATTATATTAGTCTATGTATAGATGCTTTAGAAAAACTCTTTATCTCCATTAGTCCCTTTGGTGATTTTGCATGCTATGCTAATTAAGAAAAATACTTAGTAAATACTGTTATTAAACTTTGTATTGATTACAGGTGTATGTGTTTTCATTAATTTTATGAAATTGATAGACGAAAAGAAAATTAAAGTATTGTATTAAATATTTGTTAACTAAAAAATGTAAAAGATATTTTTAAAAATTACGGCGGTCGGACAATTATTTAGTGGTAGAGGGAGAAGTTTGAATGGGTGAAAGGAGGCTGTGAAGGTTAGAGGTGAGAGGGAGATCATATGAGAGAGTATAGGAAACTAGAAAAGACAAAACAAAATGAAGAAAGAGAGAAATTGGGAAAGATAGAAAAAATTGAAGAAAGAGGAGCTCACGTGGGTACTTTAAGTGACATACTTTTTAACCGTTAGATTAAGTTAGTTTTAATGATCATGATTGAGAGTAAGAGTTGTAAGTTTAAATGGGTGTAAGTTGATCCCTCCTCTAAATTAAAAATTTCAAAGAAATACGACATGAAAAGAATATGGTTGATCGAGATGGCTTATTAGACTTGGGAAAAATTTTCAATGCTTCATTTTTCAAGTGATACATATGATTTTTTTTTATTTTTAAATATGAAAATTCTTATTTATTTTTGTCATTAGCCTCAAACTCTATCCAATTTCACCCTATTACAAATAGTTTCGCACCACCTGCTCCATCTCACCGTCATTATTGTTACATCTAGATTTATATGTGACAATCATTTCATCATCATGCTAGCATCCACGATCTCATCAATTTTTCAAAAAATGATGCAACGAACAAATCAACATCTTTTATTCACCTTGAGGATAATCTCACTGTTTATCATTATTGTAATTACAGTTGAATACACAAGCTTTTAGAATCAAGACAAACATAACATAATCATGATCACAATTTAAAACTATTTGCAATCAGGATAAATGGTCACTACCACATTTTAATTAAAACCATTTCAATTATATGTTCTCAACATTCTTCTTCCACTTTTGAATGAATTTTTGAAGAGCAACTTCACAATCCCCACCAGCACTCCTGGCCTTCCTTGCTTCATCTTTAATTTGTATTGCTTTGATTTTAAAAGATTCATCATTCATAAAAACACTTATGGCATCTCCAATTTCATCTCCTTTAACCAAACGTTCACCAATCCAACCCCAATTCTTATTCCAAGTCCCCCACCCACTCTTCTCCACAACTTCTGCATTCATCCTTTGATCCCCTTGTTGAGGCCACCCAAAAATTGGGACACCATTCCATGCTGCCTCCATAATTGAGTTCCATCCACAATGACTGAAAAACCCTCCCACAGCTTCATGACTTAGAATCCCACTTTGATAAACCCATTCTTTCATCACCAACCCTTTCTTTCTTACACTATCGACTAACTCATCTCCCAACACCTCTTCCAAACTAGATTCTTCTTTTTTATCTTCCTCCTTGTAATACTTCCTATCTTTCACTACTAATAAAAATCTGCACCCACTTTTCACTAACCCACGTGCAAGCTCCTTTATTTGTTCCCATCCAAACACTGAGCTACTTCCAAAGTTGGCAAAAACTACAGACCCACTTGGTTGATCATCAAGCCACTTAAATGGCTTCTTCCATTGTTCACCTTCTTTCTCAAACTCACAAGGCACGAAAGGACCGAAAGCGAAAACCGGAGGCATTTCACTTAACACTTTCCCACCTTTAACAGCCTCTAGTTGCTGGTGTTCAAGTGCTTCAAACGTGTTGATGAAAAAGCCATCAACTTTTGTGACCTTGGGACTATCTTCCATGAAAATTTTTTTAAAGATACTATTGGGGGCAAGGAGAAAGGGAGAGATTGATGATGTTGGCAAAGGTGGAACCCCGGGGATTTCAATAGCTTCAAGTGAATAAGGTAATGATGAGGAAAAAACAGAGTAGTGGGAGAAGAAGGTGAAGAAAGTGGTAGAAGAAGTGAAAAGGACATAGTTGGGGATAGAGAGGGATTGAGTGATGGGAAGAATAGAGGAAATCATGAAGAAATCAGAGACAAAAAAAGTGAGAGGAGGTGAAAGTGAAGAGAGTAAAGGAGGCAAGGCTTGTACTACAGAGGAACGAAGAGCTTCAATCCTTTGGAAATAAGGGATAGCTATGTGGGAATTAGAACTTAGAGAAAAAGGAAAAGGTGGTTGAGGTGCATCAAAACGGAGAAGGGTGACTTGAGGAAAAGAAGAGTGGAAGCGAGAGAGGAGTTGTGATTCATGGAGGATGTAAGTGGGATGAGGAGTGATGAGAGTTAATTTGATATTGTTTTGATGATGGAGAAGAAAGGTGGCTAGCCTCAGAAATGGTATTAGATGACCCATGCCTATGCTTGGCAATAGAGCTACGTGAATCACAGCATCAGACATGGCTAATAATAATGCCTTCTTCTTTGTAGCTTATTGGAGTTATTTAGTTTAGAGTGAGATTAAGAACAGAGATTGACAAAATGATTTATAAGGAAGGGTGGAGTAGAATATGAACTTCTTGGTATCACCAACACTAGTGGGAAAAAAACATAACTAGCTTGGGTAAGTTGTGTTGGAGTAATAAAATAATAATGTCACAATGTACATCCAAATGAATGGAGATCCCAATTTTTTTTTTTCTTTCTTGTTTTTACATTATAATATTCTAATAAACAAATAATAATAATAATAATAAATAAATTATATTAACAATAAATTAATAAATAATAATTACAAATAGTAATAATATCTGTTTTTTAAAAATAAAATAATATTTTTAAAATATATATTTTTCTTTTATTCTTAAATATATTGTCTTTTATTTCTTTTTACTTTATAAAGTATTTGTTTATAAAAAAAACTACTTTATAATATAAAAAATAAATAAATAAATAATAACAATAAATTAAAAATAAATAATAATAATAACTAAATAATAATAACAATAAATAAATAATATAATAAATAATAATAATAAATTTTAAATAGTAAAAAATAACATACTTAAATATATGTTTTTCCTCTTTTATTCTTAAATATATTGTACTGTTATGAAAAATAAATAAATAAAAATACTTATTTTTATACTCAAACAAACAAATAATTTTTTAAAATATTATTTGGGATTATTTTTATGAATTCTAGGTAATTAATATTATTGAAATTATATTATAAAAGCATTAATGAAATGAAACTATGTCTAAAAGTACATGTGATGTAATACTGATATATGATTTTGGTGGCTCTGATGTTAAGACTCTGTTATAGTAGAATATAAGAAAAGTCTGAAGTTGAATCTTATAGCGAAATAAATAATGATATAATGTTGATGGATCGGACTCTAATGAATCTGATATTAAGACTCTGCTATAGATGCCCTTATTAGCAAAACATTGATACCACTGTGTCATTCAAACTCATATAATATAACGTGCAAAATACTTTATTTATTGCGTATATCACATATTCATTGAATTTTTGCACCCCTACATTTGTCCTCAAGCCTCGTCGGTGATCACTAACGAAGATATGATGGTCCAATATAACCAATAATTTCTTGATTTCCATGGAGAAAAAATTAAAATAAGTAAATATATAGAGACTATATGAATGTTCAAATTTATATAAAATATCGATATGATCGTTCATAATTTGATATTGACATTAAATTAATCCTCACGAATTATTGTAACACGTTAACTATCTCTCATCATGTTTTTTTTTTTTTTTTACATCAACCGATACCCGGATCTGGTTTATCCAGAATTTGACTCGTCCGGTTCGATCTAACTGACCTTGCACTAAGCGGTTGGGATCTCCCAACGGGGGTTACTTCATACCCAAGATTCGAACTCGATACCAGTTGACTAAGAGACCAAATGAGCTACCATTTCATCAACCTCACGTTAGTTTATCTCTCATCATCTAATAGAGTCAATTTTGAAATACTTTTTTATGTCCGAAAATATTTTTTTAAGGAAAGAAAGTGTATTCACATGGCTTTAAACATAGCACCTAAATTTTGAAAGAAAAAATTAATTAAGTTAACTAATTAATTAGAAGAAAATCTTATAAATAAATTAAAAAAAGTGCTTATTTTTCTTTTTATGTATCAAGTGCATGTATTTTCGATCGATAGTCGAAGACTAATCCATTTCGAAACATAGATATCACCAAAGTGAGTTTTGTTTTTATCAAAATAGTTTTTTCATATTCACAACAAGGATCAAACCCTTTAAATCATGTTTAAAAAACATAGTTATTTACCCATTATACTAAACCCCCCGTTAAGAATGCTAAGGAATAAAATCAATCGGATTCCGTTGACATTGACCATTTCCTATCGAAAACTACATGCCTGGCCTACAACCTCGTGCCCCACATGTTACGGAGTACTTTTCAGAATCTTTGACATTTTAGATTTTTTTTCCTTGTTTCACAATGTTTGGCTTTTTATATTTTTAATACACAAACATATTTTTTTTTCAATATTAACTTTTCATTCAATCATTTCTCTTATTCCTCATTAATTCTACTTTTATCATCTCTCTCGTCTCTAAACCACTATACATTAATTAATGAACACACTTACTGATAAAAATTAAATACTATTACAATTTTCAATAAGAATTAAATAGGGGCATTTTAGACAAACTATACATAATACTTACAATAATTAACACTTTCTTAATCTGTGTGCCTAGACCTAAAAGGCCAAACATTGTGAAACGGAGGAAGTAATATTTTATGGAAATATTTCGTAGAGTCAAAATAAGTAAGTTATTATTGAGAATTGTTGCATTAAAAGTAAAGAAATGTTGTGTGTTGATTCTCAATAAAAAAATTGTTTTTTATTAATTGTTTAAAGAATTTTTTTTTTTCCATGACCGTAGTGTCCACCGCCGACCGCAGTGACTAATCTCCTCGCTGGCTTGTAGGCACCTCTAATGGGTGGGACAGCTGACCCCGAGATTTAACGTTGTTGCATGCACAAGGCAGGATTCGAACACCGGACCTTGCTTAAGTGTGGATCAATCCCTACCACTGAACCACACGCTCGGGGTTAATTGTTTAAAGAATATTCTAAAAATATTTATTAACAATATCAAATAACCAAGAAGGTCCATTTCAAAAAAAAAAAAACCAAAAAAAAAAACAAGGTCCAACACAATTGGTAGATAGTTGAGTTTCTTAACCATGATGTCATGGGTTCGATCCCTGTCGTGAGTATGAAAAAAACTTTGTTGGTAGAGGCAAAACCCACTTAGGTGATCTCTATGCCTTGGAAGAAATTAGTCTTCAGCTATCGGCGGGAGGATACTCTTGGTGCATTAAAAAAACAAGATCAAATAAATATATATTGAATTTTTTTTTTGCAATAAAAATGAATGAATATTATAGTATAACTAAATCTGAATAATATACCTCAAGAATTATAAAAATAAAAAATATAAATATAAATAAATAAAATAACAATAATAATAGAATATGGGTATATTGGCATTTTTAAATCGATGCAGAGACTTTGACACATTTAATCTCAAAATACAATAACTTAACTATAACTGATGCAATGTTTATTTTTCTGCAAAAAATAAAAGCAAGGTCTCATCATCAACACCTTTCTATTGAGGAAAAAAAAAACAAAGTTATATGTTAAGTTTTAAAGTATACATATAGTGAGTATATCTAACCAGGCTCACATATGCACTTTCGTGACAATCAAATTTTGGATTATTGCATAATAATTTTTTAATGAATTAGTGATTGTTTAACAAATCATTCAATAAATACATATTAGGGATTTACTAACATGCAATCCAAAATTGAATGGTTGCTATATGCAACCTTTTCTTAAACCAATAAGAAGTAGTTGACACCTATGCCATGTTAGTATTAGAAGTAGTTAAAATTAATTTTTTGCAATTTAGTCCAACATAAAAAGTAAATTAAAAATTTAGTCATTTTTACCTATAGACAAATTATACATACAAACAACTTTAATTTTTTTTTAAAATTAAAAGTTATAATTTGTCTATAGGTGCAAAGGACTAAATTTTTAATTTACTTTTTATGTTGGACTAAATTGCAAAAAACTAATTTTAACTACTTCAAATAATGACATGGCATAGGTGACAACTTCTTATTGGTTTAAAAAAAGGTTGCATAGCAACCATCCAATTTTGGATTGCATGATAGAAATATATTACATATTATTGTCATATTAGACAATAAGACTAAATTGAAATAATCAAACTTTGATATTGGATCAAATTCCAAGAATTTGATTTTTATATGATAGGAATTTCTATCATGCAATCCAAAATTGGATGGTTGCTATGCAACCTTTTCTTAAACCAATAAGAAGTTGTCACCTATGCCATGTTATTATTTGAAGTAGTTAAAATTAGTTTTTTGCAATTTAGTCCAACATAAAAAGTAAATTAAAAATTTAGTCCTTCGTACCTATAGACAAATTATAACTTTTAATTTTAAATTTAGTCACTTGGATTAAGCCTTTTTACACAAGTGACTAATTTTAACTACTTTTAATTTTTTTTAAATTAAAAGTTATAATTTGTCTATAGGTACAAAGGACTAAATTTTTAATTTACTTTTTATGTTGGACTAAATTGCAAAAAGCTAATTTTAACTAGGTTTAAGAAAAAGTTGCATAGCAACCATCCAATTTTGGATTGCATGATAGTAACTCCCTTATATGATTTATATAAAGCTGAAGTGATTATAATATGAATTGGCTAAATGATTTGTCAACTAATCATTGGTTTATCGAGGGATTATTATTCAACCATACAAATTTGGTTGCATGTTAAAAGTATTCTTTACAAAGAATTTACTATTGTTATTTATTTTTAAAAAAAAAAAGAATTTACTATTGTTAAGTTCAATTCATCAACGTCAACGTTGGAATTTCAACGAGCATATATTCAATGGAAATTTAAAGAAAAAAAAAACCTCAGCGTTAAAAAATAACCAACTGGTTCAAATGATTGCATTTACTTATTTCACATACAAGTCATCAGTTTGATTATCTTGATAAAAAAAAAATACAATTTTTTTAATCTCAAATTAAAGTAAAAATTATAAATGAAAAATTTTGTAGATTATATATTATATTTATGATTGAGTAAATAAGAAAAAAATACATTTAATTATAAAAAAAATATGATGATCCATTAATTTTTAAAATCTTATTATTACCTTCAATTCTCTAAAAGTTTATGGAAAATTAGTGTAACATATAGTATTTAAAATGATATGAACATTTATATTATAGTAATTTATAATTAATGAGTGAATCATAAATTACATTAAAAAAATAGGGAAAATTGCATTCACTTCTCCTGAGGTTTACACTAATAACGACACAAACACCTCAGGGCCTCTAGTTTGGAAAATGACATTCACATCTCCTCCTTAGCAATCAGCATTGCATTTACATTCACTTCTTGTAATAAATGATTAGATTAACAACGAAAATATTATGCTTAGGATTAAAAAAGATTTTTTTACCTAAAGAGTATTCATACAAATTTTAAGTATATCTAATGCTTTTTTTCCAGTGACTAAGGCGGCTAAGGATGGGAATAGCTAGATCCAGTGACTCATAGCCCAAGACTTGACCTATTGGACCTGTCTTCCATCCCAAATGAACATCCAAAGGCTACTTGGCATGCAGCCTATGGTGAATCCAGATCTTCTAAAGTTGGCTTCATCACTCTTCTCCTCTAATCAAAGCCAATAAAATCAGCTCAACATTTGTTCTCAAAATGTTGACCAAGAGAACCAGCTCTGTGGTACACACTTTCAGAACCAAATCCAACAATTTCAGGAACATGTGCCTGAAGAAACATGCAGCGCATTGAACAACATTAGGGTTTCATTGACTTTTACTTAAACACAATTGGTTGAGTCCAATGTGAACACATACACTTCAAATTTCAATGACTTTGGTTCACGACATACTCAACTTAGTGATCAGCATAGCAATGGAATTGCTTCAAGCAGTACTATTACAGAAGACAATGTCCCTCAATTACCAAGCTATACAATTACTATGGTTCTGATTTATGATTGTCATACAAATCTTACGGGGATTTGGATTCTCTAACCTAATGTTAGAGTAACATTAGTGTAAAATTACTAGAATCCAAAATAAAACCAAAATTTTTGTTTTGGATTTTAGTGGTTTTACATCAATGTTGCTTAAGTATTAAGTTAGAGAATTTATTTTCAATTTTTCCAATCATCAATAACTTGCTGTTATACATCAATTGCGAGGTCATAGCTGAAATTTCAAGACAAAACTTTTTAAAAAAATTAATAATTTATTTCTTTGACTTGCCATTTATCAATTGCCACCATGACAAATGAAATATATTAAACTAGTAAAGACCCCCGTAAAGTGTGTATGGGTTTCATCCTAGCAGCTGCACAATTCCATCTTCCTCGCCAAAAACTATCAATCAAAAAGGGGGAAAAAAAAGACTAATAGAAATAGGAAATACAAGGCACAAATATTAACACATTCATCCTAACTTCAGAGCTTTGTTATCCTTCAAAGTAGATATTATATCATTCACCCCTAATATATGTAAAGGAGAAATGGCAAAATATATCAATTATAGAACAAAAGCCAAACAGTTTAAGCATTCCATATAAATAAGCTAACAGAGATACTTCCTTCACCTAGAAGTAGCTAAAAAGTTTGAAGAATAAAGAACAGGGATGTACTTTAAAGATTTTGGTTCTGTGAAGAGAAATTATAGATTCACATTCTGTCTTGTTGGACAAAGGAATGTATGAACATTTGAATACTACTGACAATACAACATAAATAAATTTATTTGAGTTTAATTCAATAAATCATGAAATTTAACAAAAATGGCAGCTTAACAAAATAAAGCAACTTGTCAATATTTTATAAACATAACTTCTTTGTATTTTCTATCTTAAATATGAAATGCAGCATGCAAATGGCAGCAAGCATAAGTGGATATTTCCGTACACAAACTTGCATTGAGATATTTACTTACCTCTCCTACGTGCTCAACAAACAAAAATAGCAGCATATTGGATAAAACTTGTGCAAACTGCAAATGAATAACCATCTGCACACATGCCATAGGTGTTTCTGTTTGAGAATGAAAGAGGATTAGTAATTGAACAACCTATTCATTATGAATAGAAGCCTGTAAGCTGTGCTAGTTGCGATATGATAATGAAGAAGCCAATTGTAGTCTTGTAGAAGAGGAAAAGAACAACAGACTATGCAAAGTAATCAACAAAAGGCACAAAGAACAGAACAAGTAGATAAAGGGAAGGGTCTGGCAGAACCAAATCCTAGACCTTGGTGCTGAAACTTCCTCAAGATAATTAGTGGATTGTGGTGAGCAAGAAAAACGGTGATGTGGACAGAAAAAAGGTTCAAGTTGTGTCTAAGGGTGAAGGAACTAGCAAGGTAAAGCAGGACAACACATTGAATGATACAGAACTGGTCACAGAAGTTCAGTGTGTAGATCATGGAAGTATGGAACATCAAACGCAGCAGGGTATGTGTGCAGGAACAATTACTGGTCCTACCCCAAATATTACTTGATGATTATTGCTGCATGGAACATTTGGGGCCTAAATGGCCCAAAGAAACAAAGAGAAGCCTATTCTTTTTTTGGTGCAAAAATAAAGTTGATATATTAGGACTTCTAGAAACAAAATTGAATACCGAATGTATACTTTATCCAAAAAAAAAAAAAAAAAAAAACTAAGTGGTGGAGAGATGCTGGGTATCAAACAACTGAATTAAGGATCATGTTGATATGGAATGAGAAAAGTTGGCTGGTTAGAAACTCAGAATTCAAGTAAGGTTACCTGAACATTTGAAATTGACATCCGCCTTGTCTCAAATTTATTTTATTGTTTCTGCACATAGGACAAGTCGGATGTTACCCAAATATCAAATTTGAATGATCATATAAAACTGCTGAAATGACATGTTGTGCCTTACCTGCAAAGCAACAGTAACGCCATATTCTTGTATAGGCTCTTCCCACAGGGTCTTGCTTTTGTATGAGCTTCTCAAACAAAGGTAGTGTACTAGTGTCTTTGATCTTCAGCAATGAAATTGCATCTTCAAAAACTCATTCATGATTTCGTACAGCTTCGATATCTCCTTGACTCCTTGTATGATGCCTCAGCAACGTAACTTAACTTCTACTTCCACTGGGGATACCGAGATGTAAGCTTTTGCCAGTTGTAGGTTCACCTCACACCATGCAAGTGCCAGGCACCATTCATCCCTAACAACCTCGTCATGCAATTTACCGAGTATGCGATTTGCCCAGTTAAGATAACCTATCCTAGTGCATTATTAGTGTAATGATCCATCATGATCTTTGTTTAAGAACAAGAGGATTTACATATAAAAAGAGGAAACATGGTCATTAAATAAGTTTTTATGAGAATCAATGTTATGACTATTTTAGTTTTTGAAGATATAATTCATGATTAATTTTTTTGGTTTACATGGGAGGTCTGGGACTAGAACCCGTGACCTGGGGGAGAGGGAAATCCTAAGTGTCCCCGCAGCCACCAACTTGGCTGTCTTACGCGGACATGATTAATTTTTTTTGAAAAACTAATTTAGTGAACATTATATTTTATGAAAAGTTTATAAAATATATATATATATATATATATACACATATATATATATAATATTCACCAAAAATTTATTGAACATTACTCCCTCCGGTCTTGTTTTTAAGAAGAAAAAAAACTAATTTCACATGTAATAAGAAAGTTAGTTGAGTGCTTTTAATTTTCTCAAATTCATAGAAAAAATAACTATTTTAAGAAACTTGTATTGGGAATGAAACAAAAATTAAATGTTACAACCACTTTGTAGGGATATTTTAATAATGGTTGTATTGAGAATAGAAAGTTGGTTAATTTTTGCTTATATTAAAGACCATTAATGAATTTTTTTTTTTGCTTATAAATGAGACCGAGAAAAGTATATTTGTGGTGTTCCGATAATTGCCGAGTGTCAAGTGTCGAGTAAATACAAGGGCATGTCGGTTATCAAGGAGACACCACAATGTGTTTTTGGTTATCCCAATCCTAGGTATCCTAGTGGAAATGGAATTGAGGCACATGTAGTTCTTAGTTAAATGATTGAGAGAACATACATGAACTCGATGATTAACCTTGTATTTATAAGGGAGAGTAGGGAGACGTAGTTCAATTGGGTTGGGTCTAATAGGCAAATAAGAGGAGTGGAAATAAGGGGAATAATTCGCGATATTAATGGTGCTCAGTTAGTAGCAGTTATGATAGACGAGAATCAATTCAAGGCCGAAAAATGAGAATATTTCATTGGCTTTATGTCGGCTTTATGGACTTGTCTCAATTTGTCATTATGCTCCATTACAATATTTTTGACATCTACCTACACTTTTTGTCTATCACTAAAATAAAGCTATTTCCGGTGTTTGTCTTTAGCTTCTAATGATGTACATGTCCATCATTAAAAATGCATACTTACATCTTTAAATACCTTAGAATATTTGACAATTCAATGAGATTCAACATAAAAATTTAATAAAATCAAAGAAGTGAAATAAATTTTTTATGTTGAAAAGGAATAAATATTGTTTTACTTATATTTTTACAAAAACCATAAATAATAGATTAATAGAAAAAAATAATGATAATCTTAAAAAAAAACATTCATGGTAAAAAAATAATGATAATCTTATGTATGGATCAAAATAACCTTTATTTATATAAAAAAATATTTATTTAATGTTAAGGAAAGTAATTTTTCTTACAAGGTCTATAATATAAATAACTTAAAGAAACAAATTAATAATTTAGTCCATAGTAGAAGAATAGTTTAATTGATGTGCTTTTACACTCCTTGCACATTATCTAACATTCATAAGAGTGCATAAAAACTTTTTTTAACGTAAGCTTTATTTCTAATTTTTAATAGAATTAACTACTTATTTTATGAATACTCATATTTATTTGACATTTTTAGATCAGTTTTGAAAAATTATATCAAATATTTACATTTTTAATGTCACAAATCATAATAACTAATTTTCATAAGTAACATGTTTTTTTAATCAAATGGACATTTAGAACCAAAATGAGTAAAAGATACGTTTATGGTAATAAATACACGACTTAATTTTTTATTGAGGAATTATTAATAAATAATATTAATTTTTATCTTTAATATAGTATAAACTTGACTATATTACAAAAATCAATAATTGTAGTTACATTTTTCAAAATTTTAAAAAATCATTTTAATATTTTAATTTTACTTTCTTAATTTGTATTGAAAAATTTACAAATATATTATTTCATATTAGTGATCAAAATATAAATAATAGGGAAAAAATAATAAATATCTTCTGAAGAATACAAAACTTATCATTGGGATAATTTATTTATTATTATTTTTTTTTTAATATAAAAAACGACCTATACGTTATACCTGATGAGTAATGAAAATCACAAACAACATTCACGGGCTAAAAAATGATTATTATTGTTTATGAAGCGAAGGTACGCGTAATTAAGCCTACCAAAGAGTTACATACATACATACATACATACGGTGTCAGTGTGACACGTAGTGCTAGAGATAACAGAGGACGGCACCAAAACCATTTGACATTTTGACTTTGCTCTGTTTCTTACCCTGCATCTCCTACTTTGTCTCTATTTATACAACACAAGCAAGTACGTGCCATTGTGTCCCTCCTTCCATATAACTTCTCTTTCTCTTTGTCTATTTTCTCACGTCTCCTAAACTTTCTCCCTCTTTTCTCTCATCAACTCCATACAGAATCACTGAGCAAGAAGTAGCTACCTTAATTAATTATATATCTCAACAAGTTTCAAACGCCATGGGGAGAGCACCATGTTGTGACAAGAATGGCCTCAAGAAAGGACCCTGGACACAAGAAGAAGACCAGAAACTCATTGATTTCATTCAAAAACATGGGTACGGCAATTGGAGAACACTCCCAAAGAATGCTGGTATGTCATATTTTTTGAACATTAGCCACAAAAACACAAATAGAGTGATTCTTTTAAGTTCTATTTTTGAACTACTAATTAACTAAAGTTAAAGTAAATGAGTTTTGATTATTTTTCATTGAGTAGGATTGCAAAGGTGTGGAAAGAGTTGCCGTCTCCGTTGGACAAACTATCTACGACCAGATATTAAACGTGGTCGATTCACTTTTGAAGAGGAGGAAACAATAATACAGCTTCATAGCATCCTTGGCAACAAGTAATTAAGCTAATTAAACCCAATTAAGCTTAAGCTTCTTATTATTGGCTACTTTGTTTTTGGTTGTAATTACAAAGAGACGTACTTATTATACTAGATTCACTCGGCTTATAAACAATTCACATCTATTGACATGCAAATCAAACATTATTCTATTATTATCTAAAAATGTTATAAAAATAACATTTCTGAATATTATTATTCATTAAAATGCTAATGGTAAGAGAGTTTGAATTGTAGGTGGTCTGCCATTGCATCTCGTTTACCAGGAAGGACAGACAATGAAATCAAGAACTATTGGAATACCCACATTAGGAAAAGGCTGCTAAGGATGGGAATAGATCCTGTGACTCATAGCCCAAGGCTTGACCTATTGGACCTATCTTCCATCCTAAGTTCATCTTTCTATGGTTCACCTCAAATGAATATCCAAAGGCTACTTGGCATGCAGCCTATGGTGAACCCAGAGCTTCTAAAGTTGGCTTCATCACTCTCCTCCTCTAATCAAAGACAAGAGAACCTGCTCAATTACATTTGTGATCAAAATGTTGATCAAGAGAACCAGCAGCTCAGTAGTACACACTTTCAGAACCAAATGCAACAATTTCAGGAACATGTGCCTGAAGAAACATGCAGCACAGTGAACAACCTTAGTGTTTCATTGCCTTTCACTCAAACACAAATGGAAATGGTTGAATCCAAAGCGAACACATACACTTCAAATTTCAATGACTTTGGTTCACAACAACATGCTAATAGAATAAGTGATTGGCATAGCAATGGAATTGCTTCAAGCAGTACTACTATTACAGAAGATTATTATGTCACTCAATTACCAAACTATAGTAACTATTTTTCTGATTATCATACAAATGTTATAGACCCTATTATGTCCGAAAGCTCAGCTTTCTATTCCAATAATAGCAACCAGAACTTTAGCTTTGCCTCAGTTCTATCAACACCTTCATCAAGCCCCAAACCGTTGAATTCGAACTCGACTTATGTCAATGGGAGCAGCACCGAGGATGAGAGAGAAAGCTATGTCAGCAGTAACTTATTGGGATTTGAAATTTCAGATATTCTAGGTACGAATGAGATCATGTAACTTTAATTATTAGATGATGAATTGATGATGATCAAATGGTAGTTGTCTCAAGCAAAATTGAATCAGCCAAAAGGGCTTATTATTTTACTTTCATTGGCTAGCTATAGCTATAGCTAGCTAGCTACATGGCCGTGGATCGATTTTGTTGGTCCGTACTTGTAACATTTTCTAAATTTTATTAATATCATTGGTAGTTTGACTTTGTTCATTGAGTCTTAATTTGGCAGTGTTAGGAAGTAGGTTATTGTCCCTTTGCAATTATTTATCAATTAATCTATGTAAAGTTTCTATTATTGCAATGGTACTGTGCATGTACGTTGATTTTCCCTCCTTAAATTTGCAACTCATTATACATATATTAATCGGATTCTTAAACAAACAACTGAACTAAAACCAATTTACATCACTACTTAAAGGCAAGCTGGCTAAGCTGAGACATGCAATGGGTTTAAGCATGGACACTAGTCCCTTCAAAATGATTTTTTTTTATTAAAAAAAATTGTCATAATTATAAGTGTAATAATTTTAATTTTTTTATATTAAAACTGTCCTTTTAATAAATATTTGCCAATCATTTGTGTGTTGAAAACGTTTCTTGTAAATTGTAATAAAAAGTTTTTATATATTAAAACTTGGCAATATTGTTTTTTCTTGGATAAGGAAAAGAAAAATAGACTATAGTTGTAAAGTTTATTGTATAATGTTATGTAAAAAAGTCAAAGTTATTTGAGAATATTACCAAAAGGCAGGGAAGCCAAGTTAATAATATTTATAGATTTCAGGTGTAATTCATTATTGTCAAATACGTTAGGTAGAAAAACAGAGTAAAGCTATTATTTCTTTCGTCTTTCAAGAATAATGGTAAAAAATTTCAAAATTAAAAAAATTAAGGAGGCGCGCAATTAAAGATTTATCTAACATATTAATCAATTATCAAACAACTAATTTAATGTATTTTGCATTAATCAACCAATTATAATTCAAAGTTTACAATTTCCAATATTTTTCAAAAAAAATTATCATTTTTTACTATCTTTGTAAAAGGAAGAGAGTACTTTTTAAAAGTTTTTTATTGTATGTTTGTATGTGGCATGTTAATTATATCTTTAATGTGTTTTTTAAAATATCATAACCCAATATATTAAACAAACTAATTCCTTATATAAACTAATTTTTTCAAGATGTATTTTTTACATGTTACTTAATCACAAGCCAGAAAAAAAAGTCATTTTTAAAAATACAAGGATGCATGTGTACTATTTTTATAAAGACATATAACACTAAAACAGCTACTTTTTTTAACTTATTTTGTTTCTTGGGTTTTATAATACTTTAGTTTGAAGGACTATCTTGAATTAGAAACTACAACTCAAAAATAGAAGGGAAAAAGTGTAATTATAAACTACTATAAGTGAATGAGATAATGGAAATAATTTAAAAATAATGACTCGAGGTTTCAGGGATTCCGACAGTGAGTCCAATATGCCGGAGAGGTAACCGGAGAAGGCACTCCAGAGAGCAAAGGGTTGACACATGTCAGGGACACCTGTAATAGATTACTGTCTTTTCACGTAGTGACAACGAATAAAGTGCATTATAATATAAACCCTTTTGCATGGGGGGCTTTGACCGAAACACAAGGGTACGTGGCCATGCACGAGAGGTAATCCTCCAAATATGTAGGGCCCACCTTACAAAGCAATGTTGCTTTTTCATTGAAAATTATGGCGTGCTTCTTGTGCTGATTTCATTTTATTTTTTGTGTATGTATGTTTTTCTGGAGAGTTAGGAACTTCGGATCATATATGGTATGAGTGATCATATTAATTGGGTCAGCATTGGAGACACGTAGAACCAATAATACAAGAGTGGGCCCGATGGGGATAACGGGTTGGCTGAGTGAACATAAAATGGTCTTATCCAATTAGAATTCCTACTCCATTGAAACGCTAGCTGGACGATTATTTGATGGATGATGTTACTGGCGGGTATCGCCGAAATAAGCCGATCGAAGAATAAGGATGAAGGGGAAAGCACATTATAGTGCGGGAAGGCTCCCGTGCATGGTTAGTGCATGGTTTAATTTTTTTTTTGTTTTTCAAATTTTTTTAATACAAATTTATTCAGAATATTTTTTAACACAAGTTTATATATAGATTTATTAGAATCTGTAAATTTTGAATACAGTTTTTTAAGAACACAGAGTAAAAAAAATAAATTCAAATTATAAAAATCACTTCATATCCGTAAGAAAAAAACACATAGAATATTTTTTAATTGATTAAATTTAAAAAATAAATAAATAAAAAACCCAGAAATAAAGACATGCACTGAATGCATGCTATCTTTTTTATGCACCGGAGCCACTGCCATTATAATGTGGATCATCCGCTAACCTTCTAGAAGATAATATCTTAGTTATCTTAGTTATTTTTTATTAAATCCCTTCATAACTTTCTCGATAAATGATGAATATAGAGAAATTTTAATTTTCATCATGATATCAAATAAAATGAAATGAAATGGTTACAAACTTCACCTTACAGATTCAGCGTCATTCTTAACTTTCTTCAGCGTCGACTTACATATGTTTTCAATTTTATTTCATAAAAATTTCATCCAATAATCATAATAATAAAATGTTATATATATATATATATATATATATATATATATATTAGTAATTATAAAGGCATCAACTCTTGACTGTTCCCATTTAAAAAAAAAATACTCTTGATTGTTTTTTCTAAATCACAAATATCATGCACCCGATGTAATTATATTCGAGTTACAAATATCCATAGTAAGCTAGACCTACTTCTCCTTACATTTTAATTTCTTCATGTGTAAATTGTTGGAAGTCCCGCATCGTCTACGTCATGATATATGACATGGTTTAAATATCTGATGGGCTATTCCTCTCATTACTAATTGGTTTTGAGATGAAACCTTAACATGGTATCAGAGCCAGAGCCCAACTAGGGATGACAATGGGTAGGTGGGTCTTCGGGTACCCATTAGCAATTGTTTTAAAGAAAAAATTATTTTTTTAATTAATTTCTATGTTTTTTGATAGACCGGGGATCCTTAATACATCATTATACACTATACTTAATATTAATCATTACTACCATTAAATACTCGCAGACATCAAAGAAATTCTCTCGTTAAACAAAAACATAATAAAATTTTATATATATATATATATATATGTAAATATGTAAATATGAACGGGTCCGAGTACCCATGGGTCTAGATATCTCAGACTCAGGCTCAAACCTGTTCAAAGCGGGTACCCCGGCGGGTCCATTATTTGGACTCACGAGTCTCTTTTTTGGACCTAGACCCGTTGTGGGTGTTATCCGCGGGTCCAGGTCCAATTGTCATCCCTAAGCCCAACTTCTTTCCGGTTATTATGGGCCAAAAGTTGCCCTTTATTATGGGTCAATATATAGATACTCTTTGTCTGGTCCGGCAGGCTTCATTGGAATGGGCGTGTTGGAAGTCCCACGTCGCCTGCCTCATAATATATGGCATGGTTTAAATACCTTAAGGGCTACTCCTTTCATTGCCAATTGGTTTTGAGATGGAACCTTAACAGAAACTGTGTTAATCAAGAAAAAATTAAAAATGTACTACTTTTAAGTCTTTATAACCAAATGATCAACAACTCGTTCTACTCGCTCGCAAGCTTTTACGATGGCTCCCCTATTTTGGGTTACCGATTCCGCAATGGATAAGCCCCCCTCTCCTGTACATGTAAGCTGTACGTCATCAGTACGTCATTATGAACAGTCGTATTCATCATTGAGAGTTTCATAAGGTTGAGATTTTGGATAGATCAACGTGTCCTAAGAACATAGGGCATGCATGTCTGTGTAATAAGGAAAACGGCTTGTATGCCTTTGACTAGCAGCCGACCACACACACAAACAACTTGCCATGCATCTCTCTCTCTCTCTAATGTCTAATTCTACCATGTGACGACCCTCCTCTCCCTCGCTTTCTTTTTCGACCGCCCAAAGAAAAATGTTGTTTCGAAGCTTTTGAATAAGTAGACTCTTAAAAGGCAAGTTCTTCAAAGCATATTAAGTGTTAATATGCACGGGTGCATGTTAAAATTTTATTTTTGTTTTTTAAATTTTTTTAATACAAATTTATTCAGGATATTTTTTAACACAAGTTCGTATACAGATTTATTAGAATATGTAAACTTTGAATACAGTTTTACTCAGTACAGTTTTTTAAGAACACAGAGTAAAAAAAATCCAAATTATAAAAATCACTTCATATGGATAAAAAAAAAACGCATAAAATATTTTTTAATTGATTAAATTTTAAAAAAATAAATAAAAAAACTAAAAAAAAAAAAGCATGCACCGATGCATGTTATCTATTAACATGCACATGAGCCTCTGCCTCTTAAAAGTGGGTTTATGTCTTTGCTCGAGTAGTTATTACTTATTCCTCTTATTTCTGCCCACGTTTTATTTGTCTTCTTTGAGATGATGACATGATCATATATTGGACGGAAAATATGCGTTGTCCACAAAGCAGAATCGGGGGAAAACTTGCAACTTTTAGCTTGCGGCATTATATATGCCTTAATTATTACTATTGTAATGTAAGATATATGAATTTTGAAGCATTTCCTCTTTTTAGAGAGAATTTTGAAGTATCTCTGGTTGTGGGAAGACACCCTTGATTCATATCAAAAAGAGAGAATTTTGAAGTTATTTTGATATTTCTAGGATAAAATTTCACATATTGATATATTATTATATCCATCCGGTCATTAATATCTTTTTCTTGCCTTTGACATTCCTTTTTATTGGGAGAAAAGTTCTTTAATTTGGCATCTATTTCTTAATTAAATACATAAGATTTGAATAGTAAATATATTGTTTAAGGAAAGCAAACTCTTTCTCAATATTAATTATTATAGATCCTCTATCTTATCCCAAAAAAAAAATTATTATAGAGCGCTGAAACAGGTTCTCTTTATCTTTAATTTTTTTTTTTAATATTCACGACAATGTATGTCCAATCATATCACTAGCATCATCTTTAAAAAATTCGGTTATTTATCAACTTTTATTTTTAAATTGGCCCGCAATTAAGTTTTTAATCAGTGACAGGCCCGGTCCTGATATATTTGGGGCCCAAGGGCAAAATTATTTTTTGGGCCCTAATAATTTATTAATAATTTTTTTTTGGAAAATAAATCAATAAAAACATGAAATGTATTTATACTTTCTTTTTCCTATAAAGATGGTAAAAAATAGTAAATTTTTACTATTTTTTGTCTCAAACTAAAATTAAAGCAATTAATGAAAATGCTTAAAACTTGTAAATTTTGTATTGTGATTGGTTGATTAATGCAAAATGCATTAAATTAGTTGTTATGATAATTGGTTGTATTAGACAAACCATTAAATGTATGTCTCTTTAACTTTTTGACTTTTGCAAGTTTTCACAAGTATTTATCATTCAAAATAGCAGCAATAACCCCAAAAAAATCAATAATAGGCTATTTTTTTGAGACTGTGAAAAGTACCGTTTTAGTAATTGAGTTTTTTTTATCATTTTTTGTGCATAAGCTATTTATTCGGAACAAATATTGAGAGAGAGCTTCTACACTAAGATTATGACTTTAAATAAGTATTAAAGGATGCTTCTCAATTGAACCAATGGAAGTTCAAAAGCATGATAAAAATAGACACAAATTGAAGTTGAAGGGCCCCTTCTTGCTGTAAATGTACAACTGAATAAGTAGCCAAAAAAAGTAATAATTTTGTTTAAGATAAGAAAGTACTAAAAAAATGGAGCCCCTTAATTTCTTGGGCCCAGGGCGGGCACCCCTAATGCCCCTGGCCTGGGCCGGGCCTGATCAGTGACTTAGTATCAGTTGTGTCCCTCAAACTTCTTTTTTTGGCTGCAATTTCTATTGTGCAGTGTTGGGGGGTGTTTTTCTTATGTAACGAACTTTTGTTTTGCTTGAAGTATCGTCCCTTTTTTTTTTTTTTTGAAATTTTGAAGTATCATCCCTTTACTTCTTAGCATCTTCTAAATAATTTTTTTTTATAATAAAAAAATGCTAAATTGATCTTGCAACTATTTTATTTTGTTCATTTTAAACAGATCCTTGGTTTTATTCTAATGTCTAACAATGTTTTCTTAGGACTAAAAAAAATTAATCCTAAGAGCAATGATGTTAAGTTGTTAACATATATAACTTTGAGGGATCAATTTCACATATACAAAATGATAACTTTGCCTTAAGTTATGTTTTACCTATTCCAAATTCATGTATCATATGAACGATATTGAAAATTGAAAAATTCAAATTAAAAAATTGAAATTAAAAATATGAGATAACTTAGTCGCAGCCTATAAAAAAATTGCTTAATCTTAATTTATTTGTGGCTTTGAAGAAAGGAAATTAAATTTTAATGTAAATTTTTTTAAAAAAAAAATATGAGATGACTCATTTCTAAATTTTGTTTTTAATTTATGTATTGCAAAAATGACTTTGGAGGTCATGGTTTATATATTCGGTAAATAATCTCAACACTTACACGGTTAAAAATTGTATACATCTACCTTTTTCATATCTCTAATAAACGAGTGTCGTCATGGTCTCATGGATTGGTGGGTTGCCCTTTTATGGCAAAAATGACTTTGTAAAAAGAAAAATAAACGGAAGTTAATTTTTTTAAATCTGATATAATTCTAGTTATTTTTTAATCATAGTTCATTTTAAATTTTTATTTTTCTAATTTTTTTTTTCTAAATTTAAAAACGCACAAGCAATACATGTGATTCTTATTGCTAGTTATGTAATTTGATTAAAATATATATTAATAATTATTTATTTTTCAGTGTGAATAATTTGATATTATATATAGTATAAATAATGTCTAGTAATCTTTTAAATTAAACAAAATCATTACAACCCATAATTAAAAATCTATTTCAATAAGTAACCTCTAATATTTATTGGCACACGTTTAAATTTTTTTTTATATTTTATAACATTTGGATAAAATTAACATATTAAAATTAATTCTTTTAGTAGTTTTTTTTATATATAACACTTTCGATAATTGTTTTACTTGTAAGTTTTTGCTTTGGTGATCTCTACGTCTCAAAGGGGATTAATCTTCGCTTCTTCGAGTGTTAGCTGCAGAATACCCTTAATGCACACCAAAAAATTTTTGCTTTTAATCTATCAATGTAACCAACAAACTATGGTTAACTTATTTTTTCATGTGAAAAGAATCTAACCGAGAATTGGTATATTATTATTATATGATGATTAATTACCCTTACTTTCTACTTTTGTTGCTAATGTTGAAGCAACAATTTTGCTTCTTTTTTAGAGGCTGTGGGGCTAGGAAAAGGCAGCCCAAAGTTTCATAAGTGTTGGTGTATCATGTTCATGTGCTATCATGTCAACTTGGTCAGATCTTGATAACACTCTTTCATTTATTTATTTTTTTGGTTGAAATAACGCTCTTTCATTTAGAAGTTTAGGGTTCAGTATACATTTTTCTCTTCCCTAATTTGAATTTGTCTTACTTTCTGTTGCAAAGTCAGAGATGGGGGAATTTATCCGCGGGAAAGCTTGATTTTAATTTGCTCCTTCCAATTAATTTTTTGATTGTTACCTTATTATTGTTCAATTAAACAAGGGCCTAGTGGGCACTATATGTCACATATATTTCACTAAAAAGTGAAAAGTTGACAGACACTCACGTTTCATATAATTAAATAAGCTAACTAGCTATATGTATGTGTATCAACGAAGGTTGGTTTAAGTGGTGCGATTCTGTCAACTTGAGAATTTGGGAATAGGTTCTGAGACTAAGAAGTCTCAGGTTCGATTCTCGGTTAACACACTTCGTTGGAAGAACCATAAGAATGCGATCTCGTGCAGGATTAGTTTCAAGAATTCCTGCTTTTGGAGAAACTTGTGGTATTGGCCAAAGAATACAGAAAAACAAGCTATATGTATGTGTGCATATTCTCTGATGAGTTGAAGTTGTCTTCAATTGACAGTATACCATGTCCCGCTAGATTATTAATGCCAAATATCAACACATATCCACACCCAAAATTAAAAGCTCATTCATATAAAAAAAAAAAATTAAGCTACTCATTCATATATTTGGCAGTTGATATTTGTAGTTCTTTTTAATTTGTAGTTCTTTTCAAAAGTACAGGCTTTTATCTGGCAGCTAATGTGGGAGGGAATTCCTACGGAGGAAAATCTGTTAAAGAGGGGTGTGCATGTTGATACTAAATGTGTGTTTTGCAGAAATTTGGAGGAAAATGTTTCACATTTATTTTTCACATGTTCTGTTACAAAACAGGTTTGGAGGAGGATTGGTATTTGGTTACAGGTGACGGTTAGTGAAGAAGAGGTTAATGCTGCTGCAAACTTCTTGGTTTTTAAAAATATATGGAAAGGTAAATCAGAAAAAATGAAGGGTGCTATTATTTGGGCGGCAGTTGTGTGGTCGTTGTGGTTACAAAGAAATAATATGGTGTTTCAAGGAGAGGTATTGGATTTGAATGAATTAATAGAAACAATCAAATTGAAGGCCTGGAATTGGATTAAAATTATTGGTGAATTTTTAAGTTCTTATGAAGGTTGGAGAATGAAGCCGATTTAAAAAGATGTTTTTTCTTGTCTTTTATGTAAAAAGCTTGATAGTTATTGCTATACTCTTTTCCTTGTTTTGAATTTTTTCCATGGGGTTTTTTTCTTAACAAGGTTTTTAAGGAGGTAGAATAGCTATCAAGGTTTGGGGGTGATAAGGCGTTATTTCTGTACACAGCATGTTGGGGTGTTGGGGGATATAATTGAAAGTTTCATGACTTGTGTTCTTCTCTTGTATTCTTCCTGTTGTATTGGGTGAAGAACTATTGTAATATCTTTTTAAACTGCCTTTATAGCACATGATTTTGTACCCTTTGGCAAACCCTTCATAGAAGGTGGGGCCTTTTGTGTATACTATGATGTTTGGGGGTCTTCTTTTAATATAATTATATTTTTTGCTGTTCAAAAAAAAGATATTTGTAGTTCTTTTAAAAAAAAAATAAAATTGGAGTTCATATTTAAAGTTACATCGAGAAAAATGTGATAGATATAATTGTAATTGTGGTCATGATACAATTATAAAGATCATCAAAACAGTAAGATTGTAATTACCGCTATGAGTCTATGACGAGTACTATAATTTGAAGTCATGCATGATTGGCAGGATAAACATTTAATAAAGCAAAAACAAATGTTGATGCAATTAGTTAAAAATTGATCTCTATTTTGTAAGGTTGTGAATTTAAATCAATCTCGTTACTGATATATAATTTTTGTTAATGGGCAATTCAAAAAATGTTCTCTAATTAAGTCTTGACTGGTGCACGCTTTGACCTTAGTGAGCTCACGCCTCAAGTGATTGAACTTGTCTAAATTACTGTATGTTACTCCTTCTATTTTATATGTTGTTTTAACTTCTTTTTTTTTAAAAAAAAAAAAAAAAACTTGTTTCAAATTATTTGTCTTTTTAATAATTCAATGGTGCATTAATTATTTTTTTTCAACTTTAACATTACTTTAAAAATTTGGAAATGTGTGATAATTAATGTAATGTGAGAATAATATAATAAAATTGTCTTTTTATTCTCTTGAAATTTGAAATATTAAATTAAATTACTTTTTTAAATTCGCATGAAATCCAAAAGCAACATAAAAATTGGAACAAAAGGAGTAATAACTAACTCGTGCAAAGCACGGGTTTATTATAAATAAATAAAGAGTATCTGACTTGTGGTTAAGTCTTATTATATATATATGTAGAATAAAATGTCAATTATTTTTCAGTGTTCTGATATTGCAGCTAATAAACTTGTTAGAAAAAGGCTAAGCATATAATCTAGCTTGTACAAATATTAGAAGCCACCCATTTAAACCAGGTATCCTTTGCATCATGTTAACTAATACGAGGATATATACATACATATGCATGGCTAAGCAATATACTTTAAGTAAAGACTAAAGACAACTCTTTAAAATAATAATCGGAAATAAGAAAATACATAAAATTATGAAGGAAAGTGGCAAACACTCTAAAAAAAAAAAAAACTTGTTTCAAATTATTTGTCTTTTTAATAATTCAATGGTGCATTAATTATTTTTTTTCAACTTTAACATTACTTTAAAAATTTGGAAATGTGTGATAATTAATGTAATGTGAGAATAATATAATAAAATTGTCTTTTTATTCTCTTGAAATTTGAAATATTAAATTAAATTACTTTTTTAAATTCGCATGAAATCCAAAAGCAACATAAAAATTGGAACAAAAGGAGTAATAACTAACTCGTGCAAAGCACGGGTTTATTATAAATAAATAAAGAGTATCTGACTTGTGGTTAAGTCTTATTATATATATATGTAGAATAAAATGTCAATTATTTTTCAGTGTTCTGATATTGCAGCTAATAAACTTGTTAGAAAAAGGCTAAGCATATAATCTAGCTTGTACAAATATTAGAAGCCACCCATTTAAACCAGGTATCCTTTGCATCATGTTAACTAATACGAGGATATATACATACATATGCATGGCTAAGCAATATACTTTAAGTAAAGACTAAAGACAACTCTTTAAAATAATAATCGGAAATAAGAAAATACATAAAATTATGAAGGAAAGTGGCAAACACTCTAAAAATGTGATATAATAGTATTTTTTTTTTTTTTGGTTTACATGGTCTGAGACTAGAACCCATGACCTGAGAGAGGGGGAAATCCTAAGTGTCCCTGCAGCCAGCAACTGGGCTGTCTTACGCGGATTGATATAATAGTATTTTTAATTACAAATATCGGAAGCCTGTATGTAAGTGACATAAGATTGCATGCATTTATCAACATCAATAAATTGATATCAAACAATCACAACAGTGGTTAATATTATATTTATCCCGATAAGTACTCCTCCAGTTGACAAAGATATACGGTGTAAATGCCAGAATTATTCGATCCCTAACCGTTGTATAATTTTTCTTTTTTCTTCCACATAAAAATTTTAATTTATAAACAAAATAGTCTTGTTAATACGTGTACTATTTAAAATACTTGTTGAGGTTTTTATATGAAAAATAATCATGCATTATTTCATATTTTAAAAATAATAAAAAATACATTTGCAATAATTATCAAATATATTAGATTTCTTAACAAACGCATCAAAAATATTCATTAGCATTTACCTATAAAATTACTGGTTAATATATCTGATTATTACGTATGATACATCATTAAAAACAATGTGCAGTGCTCACCGTACAAAGGAGACTCAGATGATGCGCGGGTACTCAAACGATACAAATTATTAGCTAGTCTCGAATTACGTAATCCAGAATTTATCTCAATTATTCACACATTTTTTTTTTAAAGAAAAAATGAGTGGTGCACCAACAGTGTAATGATTCTTTACACCGTCAGCGCATCATCCACCATTGATGTATTATCAATCATTGACTCTTCATTAAAAGTAAAACACATGAACGGTGGATTATCAACCGATAGTGTAAAAAACATTACACCGACAATGCACTCCCATTATTCTCTTTTTTTAAATAAGTAATAGATAATGATAATTATCTTGGATCATGTGATCTCAAACCACATAAGAGCACCTCCACCGGGAGGTGTTACTTGTTCGTGAGTGAATGACGAACAGGTTGTCATTGTTCATTACCGCTGAAGGCTTCATCTGTTTGTCCCTTTTTTTTAAGACCGTTATCTAATTAGTAACGTTCATACCGTTGGGAGCTTGAATTAAATAATGAAAAGAAATCATGGATGAAGAGAGAAAAGAGGTCCATAACAATCAACAACAATACCAAAAATTGAGAAAAACAAAATCTAGAAAAACAACAATACCAATATCCAGAAAAATCATACAAACATGGAGTTTTTTGTATTTTTTTTTATGTTCATGTTTTTGTTATTTGGAGTTGAATTTTTTTTATTATCTGTTCTAAGACACCGGTTATTCAAAATAGCCGTTGAAAAAAAATTCAAAATGTAGTTAGTTTTTTTCCCGGTAAAAAAATTTGATTAGTTGATGGTGGTTATATTTATTATAAAATATTATGAGTGTGTGGTAGGTAGTGGGACCCCTATATGATCAAAAAGTAGGTTCATAAGTTGAGTAAAAATTTGATTGAGGTTCTTAAAGGTTGTTAAAG
Source organism: Crotalaria pallida (assembly GCA_037953625.1). Taxonomy (NCBI): domain Eukaryota; kingdom Viridiplantae; phylum Streptophyta; class Magnoliopsida; order Fabales; family Fabaceae; genus Crotalaria; species Crotalaria pallida. Next base: position 112,767,460 of record CM075655.1, read on the forward strand.
TATAGAAAGATATAAAAAATAATAAAATAATGTGTGAGGGATTCATTTAAAAACGAAAAGTCTGTTCATCAGTGAATGTGCTCTAATGATTGCTTCGAACGAAGGCCAAGCAAGGAGTTAATAAACGCTTAACGTACTTAAGTAACTGCTATTTCTTCTATCTCCAAATATAAATTAAATACTACTCCTTCCGCCTTTAAATATAAGATTATTTTAACACTTTTATTTTGTTCGTATTTATAAGACCATTTGTCAATTTTCAATGATTATTAATTACTTTTTTTCCACAAACACCCCTATTTATTTAACACTTTTTAGATTCTCAATAATATTAATAGGAGTAATTTTGAAATTACATATCAAAATCTCACATTTCCAATACAATTAACTAAATTATTTCATTTTCTTAATGGACGTGAAATCCCCCAAATGGGTCTTATATTTAGAGAGGGAGGGAGTATTTCTTTTATCTTTAAGTATAAGTATTTAAATTTTTTTTACAAGTTTCTATTTCGATTTATAATGATATTAATTTTTTTTATAAATACACTTTTTAAATAAGCAGTATTTAAAATCTCAATGATAATTATATGAATAAAATTTTGAAAAAATTTACTCAAATATTATCATTTTTAATACTACTAATAATATTAACTAACTCATTTCCTTAATTATGTAAATGTTGACCTTAAGGATTTATATTCAGAAATGAATGAAATAATTTTTGAGATTAATGGGTATGCACTGACGGTGTAAAGTTTTTTACACTATTAGTCCATCATCCATCATTCATTTGTATTACTTTAATTTAAAAGTAAAATAACCATAAACAGATGAATGAATGATGAATGATGCACTAATGATGTAAAAAACATTTACACTATCTGTACATTGTTCATTTTCTCATAATTTTTATAATAATTAATGTGTTGAATAATGGAAATAAATTGTTAATATATTCCGGCATGTGGTGGAAATATGGTCAAGCCATTTATTATTAATGTTTAGCCGTTTCTCATCTATGACTTAATTTGTGGGATAAAGTCATTAAACCTGCATAATTTTAAGGTTTTTCTTAATTTTAGAGCGAAGACAAAACACCTTTAATTAAATACTCCCTCCGGCTCGAAATATAAGCAACAAAAACATACATCGTCTTTTGGTTTAAAATATAAGCAAAACTAACAAATTTTCTTAAATTTTATTTCATTCTCAATGTCGCTTTCCTAAAACATCCCTAGAAAATTGTTATCTTATTTAGTTTTTGTTTCATTCTCAATTAAACTTTTCTAAAATACCTCTATTCTTTTATAAATTTGAGAAAATTAAATACAATCAACTAACCTCATTAATAAGCGTAAAGTTAGTTGATTTTGCTTATAATTCAAGCCGAATGGAGTAATTAAAAAAAAATAAAAATATAGTAATATTTTAATGCATTTTTTCAATTTATCATTCCCTATAAAACTTAACTTCTACTCATATTTTTAAATTCTTATCCTTCCCGAAATTAAGCAAACCTTAATTTTAATATGTACCGTACCCCTTGGTTGAAAACAAGTTCAAGCACTTCAAACCCCTAACTTGAATTGTCAACGGCTGCCATAAATAGACAGTGCACCTAAGAGCACCTCCAATGGGGTCTCTTAACATTGGGTTCCCCTGAAGAACCCAGCAACAAGAGACGGTGGGGCGTTGGAGCTTGCCTTGTTGGCAGCTCTTGCAAGAGCCCGTCTCTTCAGCAAGAGGCGATTCTTGAGGGCCATCGGTGGGGCCTCCACCGTACGGAGATCAGAGGCAAAGTAAGAAAAATAAAATAAAATCATCTTCTTCCTCATTTTTTTTCCAGATCAAAACAACAGCAAACAAAACATTCATTCATTACAATATCGTTCCAGAGCAGAGAAAAAAAATTCGTATATTACAAAATTGAAAATTAAAAAAAAAGAGAGAAGAAGGAAAAGGGGGTTTTGCAAACCCTAGAATCCCAAATCTTGAAGCCAACAAGAGATTGATGTTTTGGGGGGCGAAATCCACCACATGCAGAGCCAATTTGTTGGATTTGAGATGTTTGAAGAGTAAAAAAAATGGCTATGGAATAAAAATGGCTGTTAGTGGAGATGGAGAACGGTCGATAATTTGGCCATGGAGGACGGAGATTGAGTGGTTGTGTGTGGCTGTTACGGAAAGGGGAGGATGTGTGAGGCGGTTAGAGAGAAAAAAAAAAGACATGAGGCCATGGAGAAGAAAAAGCCATGGAAAGTGAAGGGAACCGTAAACCGAGGGAGTAGAAGAATGTAGAAGAGTATTGGGAGTAGAAGCCATGGAGAGTGGATGGTCATAATAGTAGATTATTGTAGAAGAGTATAGAAGTAGTGTATTAGTAGTTTAGTTTTAATTTTAATTATTTTAAATTTTGATTAGTATAGTTTGTAGTAGTAGTATGTCAATGAAGGTCTGAGAATAGTTGAAACAACAATTTCAGTAGTTAGTAAAATGAAAAGTATACGTTGATAAAGTAAAAATGACCGTTTGAAGAGGAAAAAAATAACCGTTGCAAATTATTTGTATAAATATGCATGTATTGTATCAAAATTTCACAACCAAAATTTCATTCTTCTTCTTACTCAAATGGATCCCAATCAAAATCATTATAATGCTTATTTTAATTTCTTACAAAATCATCCACCTCCACCAAATAATATAGAGGGTAGTAGTTCAAACACTATAAATTTTCAAAATCCTCCCTATTTTCCAAACCCACAATATAATCCAAACTTTTACAACCAACAATTTTCTATACCATATCCGTATCAACACCCCATGCATCAACCACCACAAACCAACCTCACCATGGGTAATAGTCGTGTTCAATTGATTGAGGAAGAGCCCGAAACACCAGGTGGGTCAATTTCTTCATCTCAAGTACCACCATTTTCAACTCAAGTCGGATTGGAGAACATTAATCTTGAAGAAGAAGAAGAAGGAGCAGCTGAGAAGACAAAAAGTAGAGAAAAGTTCTCTCAAGATGAAGATAGGTTTTTGATTGAGGCATGGATAAACATTTCAAAGGATTCAATTGTTGGAGTAGATCAAAAGTCCGCTAGTTTTTGGGAAAGGATTGCGAGCAATTACAACCAGCACCGTGACGAGAAGTTTTCTATAAGGAGAGCACGCCAACTAAAATGTAGATGGCACAGGTTGAATAGTGCAACCCAAAAGTTTGTCGGATGCTACAAACAAGCCGTCGAAATGAAGAAAAGTGGGATCAATCATGATGACATAATGAAAAATGCATACAAGATTTATGCTCAAGACGAAGGCGGCAAAAAATTTGAGTATGAGCATGCTTGGCGTTTGTTGAAAGATGAACCAAAATGGGCTGCAGGTATGTTTGAATGTTCTTCAAAAAGAACAAAGATTTTTGCTTCCGGTGCATATTCGTCATCTTCCAATCCACCAACACCGACAAGTTCTGAGTACAACCCAACATCGCCTATTTTGGAACGTCCGATTGGGCAAAAAGCTGCCAAAAGAAAGGCGAAGCAAAGCAATGTCAAACTTCCAATAATACCGATGTTGCAGAATTCAATGTGATTTTTCAAAAAAAGGTTGAAACCATGACAGATTTTAATCGTGCATTTGATGAGATGGTAAAGGCGCAACAAGATAAGATTAAGATGGATGAGTATAGGATGAAGATGGATGCGGATAGGTTGAAAATAAATGATTTGCTAATCCTCACCAAAGATACATCCGATATGAATGAGAGACAACTAAGAGATCATGAGGTGTTGTGCAACTTCATTAGGGAGAAATATGGCTTAGTTTAGTATCAACTTTATTAGTATCTTCAATTATGTTTTATTAATTATGTATTGTTATATTCAATTATGTTTTATGAATTATGAATATGAATTATGAATTATGTATTATCATCTTGTTTTATCAACTTGAATTATGATTTATGATTTTTAAAAACTAGCCGTTGTAAACTAGCCGTTAAAAAATAGCCACTGTAAAATAGCGGTTGTAAACTAGCCGTTAAAAACTAGTCGTTGTAAAATAGCCTTTGTAAACTAGCCGTTAAAAACTAGCCGTTGTAAACTAGTCGTTAAAAACTAGCCGTTGTAAACTAGTCGTTTAAAACTAGCAATTTAAAACTAGCCGTTGTAAAATAGTCGTTGCAAACAAGCCTATATATACTTCAGTCACTCTAATTCTTCTATCATCTTTCAACCTTCATCTTTCCAAAATTCTTCTTTCATCTCTCAAGTTATTGTTTCATCTTTATTCTTTCCAATTCTTCCAATGGACCCTTCAGATCCTTTCAACCCTCAGTTTCAAACAACTCTCAAATGGTATATTGACAATGTTATTAACGATAATAGTGAAGAGGAAATAATGAGGATTATTATTGAAAGGCAAAGAGAGGAACAAGCTAGTAGCTCTACTAGGCATAGAGGGAAAAGGAGACACATATAGAGGAACCGTGAAGAAAGACATACAAGATTGTTTAACGATTATTTCTCTGAACATCCGGTATACACAGATGAACAATTTCGACGAAGGTTCCGAATGCACAAGCATGTTTTCCTTCGCATTGTACAAGCCCTTGGTGAGCATGATGAGTATTTCAAACGAGGGTGGACGGACGTGGTAGACAAGGCCTTTCTCCACTTCAGAAATGCACTTCTGCTATTCGTATGTTGGCATATGCATCATCTGCTGACAGCCTTGATGATTATCTCAGAATGGGCGAGAGCACTTCAGTGGAATGCTTAGAGAAATTTACAAGCGGTGTGATCAAGATATTTGAGGAAGAATATCTACGGAGTCCTACAACTGGTGACATTCAACGCTTGTTGCAAATAGGGAAGGATCGTGGTTTTCCAGGTATGTTGGGCAGCATAGATTGTATGCATTGGGAGTGGAAAAATTGCTCAGTTGCATGGAAAGGTCAATTTTGTCGAGGTGATCATGGAAATCCTACAGTTATGCTTGAAGCAGTGGCATCAAAGGACTTGTGGATTTGGCATGCATTCTTTGGGGTTGTTGGTTCAAACAACGACATTAATGTGCTGAATCAATCACCTGTCTTTAACGATATTCTACATGACCGAGCTCCAGAGGTGAAATACACTGTTAACGGAACTGAATACAAATTGGGGTATTATTTAGCAGACGACATTTATCCGGAATGGGCAACATTTGTCAAGAGCATTCAATGGCACAAGGAGAGAAGAGACAATTTTTTGCCAAGCAGCAAGAAGGTGCTAGAAAGGATATAGAACGAGCATTTGGAGTACTCCAAACTCGATTCGCAATCGTACGTTGTCCAGCTCGACAATGGCAATTAGATTCACTTGCGCGTATAATATATGCTTGTATCATATTACATAATATGATTGTCGAAGATGAACGAGACACATATGGTGGTAATTACGATTATTCTAATGTTGGTAACGATACGGTGGAAGAATCCAATAACGCTCGTGACCCTGATATTCAAGATTACCTGCAAAGGAGATTCGCTGTTCGTGATAGGGTATCCCATCACCAACTTCAAGCCGATTTAGTACAACATGTTTGGGAGCACCACATACGTATGAATGCCCAAAATTGAAATTTTATTATATGTATTTTAATTTATTTTTCATTTAAATTAATGTATTTTTTTATTAATGTTTTTATGTATTTTAGTAATTTTAAATTATTGTTGTTGAATTATTGGTATTAATTGAATTACAATTTAATTTTTATTATAATATATAATATTTAAATAATATGTAAAAAGTAATGTGGGATAGGATGTGGGGTCCATTCAAAAACCATGATTAGGTTCTTGGGGTTGGAGCAAATTTGTGTTAGAGTTTCTTAACATATGAGGAAGTGTGAGATAATATAAAATATGTTGTGGGGACCACCTAAAAACCAATGGGGTCTCTTAGGGATGGAGATGCTCTAATACGCACTACAACGTGCCCTCTCCTTCTCTTGATAAGATTTATTTATTTATTTTTTAAAATTTTACGGTGTACATTCGAGTAATTAGATGATTAATTTGTTCATCCACGGAGAATAGAGTTTTCAACAAAATACTCTCTATTTATAGATCAAATTCATTACCATAATATCAGAGTTTTCAACGAGCTGTTGGTGCAGTGGTGCCAGGGGCTGCACTTGGTAGGGCGAACCCCGCAACAACGTTGAGAGAGGAATAAAACCTTAACTCCGGGACCCCCCTCGAACTGGATTAGTAGGCCCACTGGACGGGATACCAGGATGCAAACCAAAAAATTCATAACCATAATACAAACTTCATCTATCTGGGTTAGTCTCCACCTGACTCACTTAACAAGACGACCATATGTATTTTACAGAGGTTAGATAAGAAATAATGGTGCATACATAAGATAATTATGAGAAGGACCATATGTTGCTTGCTCACCTCATCATCTGTCCTTGTAATTTACTATAGTACAGGGCTACAGGCTAACATTCATTTATACCAGCTGTTAAACACACGGTGCTCTATAATTTCAGATGTTAAATACTTCTTCGAGTCCTTTTAAGAAAAAAAAAAAAAAGATTATCCTATTCCTAAGACATTAATTTAATTTCTAATATTAAATAAAAAAAAATTTAATGTCTAATATTATTTAATGATTTATTTCCAAAAAAATATTTATTAAGTCAATATTTTTTAGAATCTCAATATTAATTATATTGGTAATTTTGAAAAAATATATTAAAGATTTCCATTTTTTAATATTATTAACAATATTAATCCACTTTTTTGGTGGACTTGAATTTTGCCAAAAAAACTTACATATAGAATCAGATGGATTATTTATATTTATATCAATTATTGCTAAGATATATATATATAACTCATTCATATATCCATTTTAAAATATGATGTCAACCAAAAGGGCTTGAAGATCGTAATTCAAAGTTAAAATCCAATTTTCAACCCATCACACATGTAAATCTGAGAGACTCCAAGAAAAATACACTTAAACTTTCGGCGGGGCTTGAAAATGGAATTTATTTGGAACAACTTTTGTCGCAGCCCAGTGATTAGCAATGCTACATTATTGAGTTCGATCACTTCAATAATAGTTTAATGATGTGATTGACAGATAAATTTGCTTATGATAGATGAGATAGATAAATATTATGGGGAATTAGACTTGTAATTTCATCCGGTGTATACATGTAAGCTAATCTCTTTGGCAGCAATCCTTATGACCTTATCAAATTTGAAACATCGTGAAATCTAAAATTATTGTTTGGCGACATTGACTTCGATCACTGTTAAGGAGGATACGCCGGCCTAATTTAGTCAATTTTAATTATTGAGTAATATGTCCGACTAGTCCCTAATTTTGTGAGCACTTATCAAATTAGTTCCTGAAATTATCAAAATTTTAAATTAATCCCCGAGATAGGAATACATCAGTTATGTTAGTCCCTAACGGTAATAGTCAATGAAGTCATATACCAATTTTACCTTTTTCAACAATTTCAGAAACTAATTTTACTGATACTCAACGGTTTTTGTTTATTTTTTGGTCAAAACAATGTTGTTTTGGTCATTTTGTTAATCAACGTTAAGGACTATTAACGGTCACGTCAGAGATAAATATGATTGACGTATTCTTATCTTAGGGATCAATTTGCAATTTCAAAAATCTCAATGACTAAATTAATTGGTGCTTACAAAGTCAGGGACCAATATGACATATCCTCTTTAATTATTACAGCTACGCATCTTGTGAAATAAAAAATGAAGCTACGGATCATGTTAAAGAAGAAACTTTAGATTTTTATTTTTTTTAAAATAAAGTAGAGTTGTGTAACTAAGGTAGTCAACTAAATTGTCATGATGAGTACATATAAAGAGGAAAAAAATAGTAATGGTGGTAAAATGGGCTTACAGCCCATTCAAAGGACATGGATTGAAAAGGCTGGAAACCATCCCTTGGGGGTTTTTATTTTGCCACCCCAAGGTCTATGGATGCCACCCCATATGTATAAAATATACCTATTATGTCCTTTTTTAAAAAATAACTTTTAATACGGGTCGTAAGAGGTACTTACGACCTGAAGGTCGTAGCACCCCTTTACGACATTTTAAAAACTAAGTTTTAACACGGATCGTAAACAGATGTTACGACCTAAGATTTTTAACAGGTCGTAAATGAGTGTTACGACTTTATGGTCGTAACAGTCACATACGACCACTTTACTCCGTTGTCTTGCATCGTTCATTTTCTCTGGTATATTTTATACATACGACTATATGGGGTGACATCCATAGACACTGGGGTGGCAAAATAAAAACCCTCCCTTGGAAGCGACTAAGGCCCGATGGGGTTATACTAAATTTCTAATTTTTTTTTTTAGAATTAATGCTCAGTTTCCACTTTTTAGTTCACAACCCCTATTTTTTTTAATAGGGTTCATTCGAAACATTGCTCTGACACCCCCGAGTTTGAAAAATGCATTTTTAAAGTCGGAAAATACATTTTTTCGACTCGAAGATATCGAAAAATATTCTGATTAAACCCCATAAAAAAATAAGGATTATGAACTAAAAAAATGGGATCGAGGAATAGTTCTTTTCGGGGGGGGGGGGGGGGGGGGGGTCAGAATGTTTGACAAATTCTAGCTAAAATAATTTTTTGTTATTTTCAAAAACAATTTCACCTCAACTTTTAAAAACAACTAAAAAACCACCCTAATGACCATCGCCAAAATCTACATACCACCACTCTAATGGCCACCACCTATAGCAATACCATAACCACCACGATGATCAATATCACTACGTACAACGATCCCGGCATCATCACCTTCACAACTATTATTACCATCACTTATTGACTATCATCTAGGTGCAACTACCACTGTCACAAACCATTGCAACCACCTCCCTAATATGGTAATATAGTGTGCTATATAACAAAAATGAAGGGTATTTCAAGCGACAACAAAGACACTGGAATGTATTATGCAGCAATGGTGGTGACAAATCAGGATGTTAATAACAATGATGGAAGATGACGATGTTGGTGGATGGTGTTGAGGTGGTGGTCGCGAATTGTGTATAACAATGAGGATGATTTCCCGAAACTATAAAAAATGTGAATCTAATCATAATGTGAATTTAGTAGTCATCACATAAGAAAAATGCTTTTTTTTCTTGAAATTTGCCTTTACTAAACAATTTGGTAATTGAAATTTGATCAAAACGTACTTTTTTCCTGTCGTATAACCAAGCTTCTACCATTAGGTCAAAAGTTACCTTAGGGCGCAACTGTAATTTTTTATGTTTAATGATCATCCCTACACTTCAATTTGATTATTACGTAATCTTTGCAAGGGCAAGATGTTGCATGCATCACCACTTGAAATTAATTCAAATTGACATTTTAGTTTTATGATGGTGACATTTTGGTTATGGTCGTTTTATGCTGGCATCCAAGATAGCCTAAAGAGAGAGGGGAAGCGAAAACTCTGTCTGGAATAAAAAAAAGAAAAAGAAAAAAAAAGAGAGAGATTTAAGGTGGTTGAAGGTGCTTGGAGAAGAAGGAAGTAGAAAAATAAAATATTATTTTATTTAATTTTATGGAGAATTAACAATTGGGACTAACGATTTAAATGAAAATTAATCTAAGAGACCACTTTTAAATTAAATTTTTTTAGAAAAACTACTTTAAAACCAACAAATATCTTTTTTTCTTCTCTTCTCCGTTTTCCTCTCTTCTGTGATAGCGGTAGAAGGGGAGGGAGAATCTCTCTCTTCCCCTTCCTTTGGTTGGTGTGTGGTTTTTTTTCTCTCCCAGTTATATCTGGGTTAAATAAACAAATCTTGCCTTTGTGCAAGTGGTGTGGTTTTTTTCGTCCCAGTTTCATCTGGGTTTTGTTTTTGTGTGTTTGAGTGTGGGAAGACTTTTTGTTTGTCCAGATCTGATGACCTTCCTATCTTCTCCAATAAGTAGAAGACTGATATTCGGGACAGCTTTTCCCTTCCAGATCTCTGTCTTTTCCTCTGTCCAGTGGCTCTACCTCCTCAGATATGAGATTCTTTGTCGCCGAACTGTGCTTACTTCCGGCATTGATGAGATAGTTATATTGGAAACAAAGGCTGTTGAATCTCTTATTAGAGTTCGAAGCTGGATGTTGATGATGATCCTGATCCACATAGAGTTTGCTGTTATGGCTGAGTATCTAGTCTTTTTTAGCAATTTTTATTGTATGGAAAATATGTGTTTTGTTATTGTTCTGTTGGATCTACTTGTACTATTTTTTGTTATGGAATGAATTACATATTTTCCTTTCAAAAAAAAATTTAAATGACCAAATGACTAATTTTGGCAAAAGAATATTATTGAAATATAAGAAACAAAAACTTCTCATGATTTAAAATATAATCAAAACTAATTAACTTTCTTCAATTTTGTTTCGTTCCCAATGTTATTTTCTTAAAATATCTCTATATTTTTTTAAAAAAAATTGAGAAAATTAAATACAATCAACTAACCTACTTAATAAACATGAAATTAATTATATTTTTCTTATAATTCAAACAGATGGAGTATTAATTTTGAGGATTTCTGTTCACATCCAAGTTTCACTAACTACACCCGACACAATTAAAAACTTTTGTATAAACTACCAAAAATATCCTTTCATACACCCAACTTTTACTTCTTTTTTTTAAAAAAAATTTTTTACTCCATACACCCAATTTTTACTTTTTCTTTTTTTACTTTTACTTTTACACCTATTGTTTCAATATCTTCTTCTTTCATCTTCTTCTCATCTTCTACCCATGTTCTTATAAGCCATAAACCCTACTTTCAAATTTAGAAACCCATCCATTTAAAAAATCATCGAATAGTATTCAGGGTAAAGTTATTAGAATTTCAAATACCATGCATTTCCATCCTTTCAAATCAGTTAACAAAACAAGAACACACATTGCTAGAGATGTAACAATAGTAATGTCTTGATCCCCTGAATTGCAATCTCTTAACTCTGAAAGAATGAGAAAGCCAAGAGAAGAACTGCCTCCGGGTTTCTAAATTTGAGAGTAGGGTTTATGGGAGGTTTATAAGAACACGAGAAAAAGATATTGAAATAATATATTAAGGTATTTAGGTGTAGGAAATAAAAATAAAAAAAATAAAAAATAAAAATCGGGTGTATGGAGTAAAAGTAAATTTTTTTTTTTAAAAAAAGTAAAAGTTGGATATATGAAAAGATAATTTTGATAATTTATACAAAAAATTTTAAATGTGTTAGATGTAATAATTAAAAAAAAAGGAGTTACTAACATGCAATCCAAAATTGGATGGTTGCTATGCAACTTTTTTTTAAACCAACAAGAAGTTGCCACTTATGCCATATCATTATTTGAAGTAGTTAAAATTAGTTTTTTGTAATTTAGTCCAACATAAAAAGTAAATTCCTTTGTACCTATAGACAAATTATAACTTTTAATTTTAAAAAAAAATTAAAAAAAAAGTTGTTTGTATTAAGTACAAAGGACTAAATTTTTAATTTACTTTTTATGTTGGACTAAATTACAAAAAACTAATTTTAACTACTTCAAATAATGATATGACATAGGTGACAACTTCTTATTGGTTTTAAAAAAAAATTGCATAACAACCATCCAATTTTGGATTGCATAATAGAAATATACTAAAAAAAAATTGGGTGCGAATAGAAATGCCCTGATTTTTGAGTCATAACAAAAAACAACATTGGAGTTAGTTAATATAACCTTTGTAGGGTTTGGGGTAAAATATCATGGCCGCCTCAGTCAGAATCGCGCCAAGTCTTGAATGATCATCCCTCGCATTTCTCATTTCACATTCTCTTCCACCACCGACTTTGAATCCTCATCATTTCACATTCTCGGTGACCTCATCATCATAATACCCATCTAGCATGTTTTCCTGCTTCTCAGGTTCTTCTTCCTCCTCCTATTCATTTTCTCATTTTGCATTATTAGTAAGCCATGCTATGCTCTCTTTCTTTTGATTAAAGCTGAGATTTTTAGTCCATTTCTATTTCTGGGTTATAATCCTTTTTCATCATTATAGTATGGATCATTAAATTACCAAGCTTTTTAAATTTTCAACTTTTTTTGGTAGCTAAGAGAATATCCCACGTTGAAAAATGTTGAGAAATTAGGGATATTAGTGTAAAGAATTAATTAATGTCATTGAAAATTGCAATGAGGTCTTGTAAATAAGATGAAAACGAAGTTCTCAGAATAGAAAGGAATTGAGGGAGTATTATGTACCGAAGCGCAATTAGAAAAATAAAGTTTCTCAACCTCCTCTCCCTCTAGTTAAGGCATGTGTCTTTTCTAGGCACATTGCAAACACCATGAGCTTGTATGTGTGTACATTGCATTGATGATGGTGATTCCGATGTGGTTTGTTACAAAAGGAAATGCGATTGAGATAGCAACTGCTGCGTATTCAAAATATCTAACAACATTATGTTCTCCATATTGCATTGGAGCTTATGTAGGACCATTTGTTATTATTGTTTAAAGCACATGATTATATTAAAAATATTTCAAAGAGAAACTCATAGACCCATAAGCAAGTCAGTATAGTATATACACTAAGTAACTACTACAATAGCCATTTGCTCATGTAATTTTTTAATGTGTCTAATTTTTTATTTTTTTGTTTTATTTCTAATCACTTCACAACATTACTCTTGGTGTATCTATGTCTACAAATCGCCTCAGATTGCCAAATATCTTAATTGTAAGATTTGGATTAGTGATTGAATTGGTGAGGATTCTAATTTACCAGATTACCAATTTGATGTCCAAAATTTTTCGCCTGTTTTCCACTTTTTACTTGGTTAGCCAAATTCCATTGAAAATGAATAGCATATTCAACCAAACTCATTAGGGACCTGAGCTCTACTAGATTGTCGTACCACATGGATGAATCAATTCATGCTTTAAGTTCTACTCATTTTATATGCATCGAATTGCTTTGATTTGTCCCCAAGTTAAATATTTAATTTCATATGCTGCTGATGCTGTTATTATTATTTTTCAGTTTTACCATAGACATTGTATCTTCCTTTTTTCCATGTTATATTCTTATTCATTATTTTAGGGTCATAATTTCTGTTAGAGATATAAAACCAATCGTGTGCCTTTCCTAACAACTTAAACTCTTATGAGAATTGGTGCCTGACTTGGTATCGGAGCTTTTATGACCTAATGGTTAGGAGTTCAATCCTTGCTGCCCCCCATTCCTCAAAATATAGGTTGAATTTCAGCGCAAGTTAGATTGGACCTGTGGATTGTGCCCATTGCTTCAAGCCCAGAGGATTCTTGCGGAAGGGGTCATGTTAGATATGTAAAACCAATTTGAAACCTCTTACCTCTGTTTGGGTTTCTGTTTGCTATGGTCGCCTCACTATCGTGCTAAGCCTCCCTGACATCCACTTCCACCTAACGCAGCTTGTTGGTCTCATCTGTGATCCTTCTTCACCCTCTTCGAATTCTTCTCTTGCCTCTCTATCAGCTCCACTGCCACCACCAACTTTGTCCACTTCGACCTTCACGCACTCACGGTCACGGACAAGTAATCCTATAATTAATGGTAGAATCTTTTAAGATGTATAAAAATAATTATCATTTATTCTTTATGTGGCTAGTTAAGCTAATTGACTAATTTGTAATTTTGTTAGAGATGAAAATTTTGATATTTGCGTGGCTTTTATTGTATGGAGGCTAAGGAAAATATTGTGATACTTCAGCGTTTTGACTTTTTTGGTTGGTTTTTTTAGGGTATAATAATTTAGTTTGTTTGACTTGGTGTTTGGTGGTCGATATCTAATGTAAAACTTTATTGAATCCTTATGAAAGGATTAGACTTATTTATGACTTGTGGTACTGCATATCATTGTGAGGGTTCATTTAAGTATTTTATGCAGATAGATGGGTTGAAACCCTAAATATTTATTTTTTGAATGTGTCTTTTGTTGTTGGAAGATGCCATAGTTTTTTGAACATAATTAAAATCACTCTGCAACCAAGTAGTGGAGTGAGAGCATTTTATTTTTCTGTTTTGAGTAAGTTTTCATCCATTTGATGCCTTTGGAAGAATTGATAGTTATACTTGTATAAAACTTAATGCTTGTAGATTTGAATGCATTCCGTGGTTAAAATAATTGGAAAGAAGTCACTGTTGGACTGTAGCTAGTTTGTTGAAAGAAATGATCTATATTTTATTATATTTATTGGATATGTAGTTGGCAATACAATTATTTTTTGTGATTAAAACTGTTTTTGTTTGCAGATTTTTGATGCTTGGAAACATAGGGGTGGTCGCCCGATCTTTTCTTAAAATCCATCGGAGCAGATATTTGGAGGTGAGTAGAAATGGGGCTTCTGTCTCAGTCGGACCGAATATCAACCAATGCAGGTTGTACGTGCAATATAAGTGTCCTAGTGAAGCACGCCATTCATTCTTGTGGCATGGGACAAGAGAAAATATTAGCAGGTGTTCTTTTAAGAACTTCTCTGTAATCTCAGCAACTAATGCAGTATCACATAATTATCAAATAAGTTGGAAGTTGCTGTACAAAAAGTTTTCTTCCAATGGTTGCAGTTCATATACCTCCATAAATATGATTGCTCAAGCAGTGAGCCTGGCTTTAACACGTTCTTTTTTCCTAGTTCCTAGTATTTTTGCATTCGCATGTGGAGAGCTAGCATTGACTCGGCGACATCGGGCTGATACAGAATGTTATCCATCAGAGAATGCTTTGTATATGCATGCACAAGATGGTTACAACTACATGTTTGCGTTTACATTCATTGTAGTAGAAGGCATCATCTTGCTAATGAGAGCTATCTATCTAGCAATATTATTTTCTCCAAGTATAGTGATGGCACCTTTTGCAGATTATTTTGGAAAAGATTTCAGAAGAATGTGGCTTTGTGTAGTTCACCGAACACTAGAAAAAGCAGGTTCAGCATTCATAAAATGGGGTCAGTGGGCTGCTACACGGCCTGATCTCTTTCCTCAAGATCTATGTACTAAGCTTGCAGAACTTCATTCCAAAGCACCTGAGCATAGTTTTAGCTATACAAAGAAAATGATAGAAAGAGCGTTTGGTCGTAAAATTTCTGAAATCTTTGAAAATTTTGAAGAATTGCCTGTGGCATCTGGAAGTATTGCCCAAGTGCATCGTGCTACATTAAAATATCGTTACCCTGGCAAGAAAACAAAGCCCCTGGTGGTTGCGGTAAAGGTTAGACATCCTGGCGTGGGAGAATCTATTAGAAGGGATTTTGCAATTATAAGTTTAGTAGCAAAATCTTCCAAGTTTATTCCTGCACTTAATTGGTTAAGGTTGGACGAGAGTGTGCAACAGTTTGCAGTTTTCATGTTGTCTCAAGTTGATCTTGCAAGGGAAGCTGCCCATTTGAGCCGCTTTATTTACAATTTCCGCCAATGGAGCGATGTCTCTTTCCCTAAACCTGTCTATCCACTTGTTCATCCTGCTGTTTTGGTTGAAACTTACGAAAACGGTGAAAGTGTCTCATGTTATGTTGATGGGCTTCAAGGGAATGAAAGAATCAAAAGTGCTGTTGCTCACATTGGGACTCATGCACTTCTGAAGATGCTTCTGGTAGCTTATCTTTCATTGGAAGTATTTTGTGCTGTTTTTTATCTTGTTGTTAGTGATAGCATTGTTGTCAAGACTTATTTTGAGCAGGCTTGCTTTGTTATTTTAAGCTTGAAACATAAATTTTTAGTTTCCCAACATTGAGTCGTCTTCTTTCAGGTGGACAACTTCATTCATGCAGACATGCATCCTGGAAATATTCTTGTTCGAGTGCCTCAAAGAAAACCTCACAAACGGCTCTTCAAATCAAAGCCTCATGTAATTTTTCTTGATGTGGGCATGACTGCTGAGCTTTCTGGTAGTGATCGGGTAAATTTAGTGGAATTTTTCAAAGCTGTTGCCCGCCGAGATGGCCGGACTGCTGCGGAGAGCACACTCAAGTTATCAAAGCAACAGAACTGCCCAAATCCAAAGGCTTTTATTGAGGTAATTTGTTCATAATGCAGTTTTATGGTGGGAATTATTGCATTATTTGACTGTTTTTCAATTTATGAGCATTACAGGAGGGTGCAACATTAATTTTCGTGTAGAATGAATAAATATTAATTTTTCAATTTTGTTTGTTTACCAATCAACCATTGTGTTGTTCAACTCAGAAGACTAGTTCGTTTTGTGATATCTATTGTCAAAGTTTATGTATAATATATTTTATATAAGCTGATTTGCAAGTTTCCTTGGTGGTAGACTCAATGAATAACATTTAATTTTTTTGAAAATTATGTGGTGTGCAGTTTACGTTGGCTTTCTGTAGAGTGCCTAATTTACTAATCTTGCTTAAGTTCATTTACTTTGAACTCCTTGGATGTGATGCTGAACCTTTTTTTTTTTTTTTGTTCTCAACAGGAAGTGGAAGAGTCATTTACTTTTTGGGGCACTCCAGAAGGTGACTTGGTTCATCCTGGCGAGTGCATGGAACAGTTACTTGAGAAAGTTAGACGCCACAGAGTTAATATTGATGGCAATGTTTGTACTGTCATGGTCACCACTTTGGTTCTTGAGGTAATTCTTTGTCATCTTTGTACCGCATACAGTTTATTTTGTGACTCACATGCATGGGAAACACTGGTGAAAGCATAGGGGTCGTTTGGAAAGAGCTTATAATAATACTAACTTATATTTCGATAAGCTTATGAAAATAAGCTCTGTTTACGTTACTTCAAAAAAGTTTATTGGAGAAGGTGCACTTAACTGAGTTATGTACCCTAACATGCTCTTGCAACATTATACTATTTCTGATAGTTGTTGTGACTCACTTGTAAATTGCAACTATAAAATTTTGTAGGGTTGGCAGCGAAAGCTTGATCCTGGGTACGATGTGATGCAGACATTGCAGACGCTGCTACTTAGAGCTGATTGGGCAAAGTCTCTTTCTTACACAATTGACGGGCTTATGGCTCCTTGATTAGGTTTCTTTGTTTGTTCAGGCTCCTTGAAGAAACAATTTTGTTACATAAACCAAAAGCATGCCGTGAAGTACGGGCGCTTTCACATTTGTTCTTTATTTAACGTTTCTCCATTGTATTTAATTTTGTTCATTTCCAGCAATTATTACTTTGCTGAGCATCACAGTTTGCAGAAGGTGATTGTTAATATGCAAAGTCAACATTTTAGCCCCTTGTATTTGTGCACACAGAAGCTTGAGACTTGAGAGTAATTTATCCTGGCTGTAGAATGGTTATTGTTGGTTTGAGTGAAAATGAGGTAGGAAGTGGAAGTTGTAGTATGTAGAACTTTCAAGTCTACAATACCAGTCGACAACCAAGTTTTGATGTTGTAATCTGAACTTGATTGAAGCATAATGGGATTTTGTTTTCATATTTGCAATTTTAATTTTTTTCACCCACCTCTTTTAGTATGATGTCATGGGAGAGACTCAATTTTTTGTTTAGAAAAAAAAAACCAAGGAAATTACACTTTCCTATGAAGTCATTGGGAAAACTTTTTACAAACTTTTTTAACACGTTTGGTATCATGCATAAATTTTTTTTAAAAAAAATCAAAATTGTGATGTTTATTTTTCCTCGTTAACTTCGTGATGTTGTTGACTAGAAGTCAAATTTCGACAAGTGAAAAGAATGTCGAATGCATTAGTGATGTCGACGGAAGTGTACTTGTGTATCTTACCTAAAAGTGACTTCGAAGGATGTGCATGTGTATAGAGAGGATGAGAAAGATCGACAATATAAGTGATATCGACGAAAGTGTACTTAAGCGAACTGCTTAAAAGTGACTTTGAAGGACATGGACGTATGTCGACAAATGGATGAGGACGACGTCGAAAGAGTATTAACATGGAAACCGAGGAGGTCAGAGTAGTAATGATGACACATTGGGAACAAGAGAACGATCACATCAACATTTAATGCATTTCCTCATGGCGATAAGCATGTCACTTCCAACGTTCAAAGGGCCAAAAGTGTGTAAATGGCAAAAATGATGGACCAACATTATGATTTCTGGAAAGAAGAGAAGTTGTTCGAAGGAATGAAGAAGAAGAGTCTCAGAGATTAAAGGGATTCGAAAGAGAGAGGAACAATTTCAAAATCTTTACTCTGAATCCCCACTTTTCCCTATTAATGGTGAAATATTAAACACGTGAGATTACATAGGGATCACCTCTTGTATTTCGAGTTGGGATGAAAACCCTAAATGAAGGGCATACTCCAATTGAAATACTAGTTTAGGTGGTACCTAGGAGTCTTCCGTAACTCAAAGTTGAAATCTTTTCCTAGGAAAAACTTTGAATATCTTTCCATTTAAAGAGGGAAAAGAAAAGTCCTCTATGGATAATCCCTCAGAAGAGATTGTAACGTGATCACTGGCTAGGTTGATGGCCAAAATTATGGTTAAGTCAGTGATTATGTCATCAAAATCGACAAGGGGGATTAATTCAATAGAGGTCGACACCTTGTCGAAAGGAGCTTGGTGTTGACAGGGATCCTAAAAGCCCAAAAAGCAAATGTCACTTCGACAAAGCTGCCAAAGGACTTGTGCAAAAATCCCAAGAGTTTCAAAGTTGCCTTATTTCGGTTGTGGGAAGATGCTTGTCGAAGAGGAATTATCGAAGACTACCGAAGACACGTGGCAAAAGGAGAACAAACGAAGAAACTGCGTCGTGGGTAGTTACTCAATTAGGACGTGGTTGCTGCGGTTATGCAGAACGTGCCCAATAAGGTAGTGTAAGGGTAGTTGATTTATAGGACTATAAATAGGTAACTACTTGTTTTTAATTGGGGTTGACACATTGGTAATCATCCTAACATCTCACTGCAAGCAGATTAACGGAGAAAATGTCATTGTAATAACCACCTTACATTCCCAGCACTTTACAAATTCAATGCAATCTTTTGGTTTTCCTTTATCTTTCCAGCACCTTTAAATTCTGCCTTTACGTTTCCAGCACCTTTAAATTCGCGCATTTTTACTGCTTTGACCTTTACGTTCCTGCACTTTACTGCTTTCCCTTTACGTTTCTGTCGATTTACGTTCTCGTCATTTACGTTTTCCCAAGCCCGTTTACGTTTTTGCCAAGATAAACCCAAAAAGACCAAAAATAGCTTAGTCACGATGCAAGATTACCATTTTATCAGTCGAATCCCGCAATCGCTTGGTACTTTCATTCCCGTTTTCGACTCGTGTTCGTCCGAATTGGCGAACCGGCACACCCCGCATCGAATCTCTTTTCACCAGCGTGAAGAGATGCATAGAGTTTAAAGGAGGAATTCTATGCAAAGAAG
Source organism: Crotalaria pallida (assembly GCA_037953625.1). NCBI lineage: Eukaryota > Viridiplantae > Streptophyta > Magnoliopsida > Fabales > Fabaceae > Crotalaria > Crotalaria pallida. The sequence goes on from CM075655.1 coordinate 112,786,890, forward strand.
ATTGAGTGGTTTGGTTGTTGTTACCTTAACTAAGTGCAGGATCTATGGTCAATCACCTGTCACCTTATTCTTTCACGGCAAAATAACTTGATTGATCTCGTATTTTATTTATTTGTTTAAAAATTGTCCTTTAAAAAAAAAAAAAAAAAAAAAAAAACTCATTTTGGCTTTTAAATTTTTTTTTGTTTGTCTCAATTTAGTTCTTGGAGTTATATTTCTAGTAGATTGGATGCAACTATTGATGGCACTTTCTGTCCCATTTCCAGTCTTCTCCCCTTACAGTTGCCCAACCTCAATTCCTTGTCTGAGTTTTATCACCTTCACGTTACCCGACTCCATGTGGAGACCTTGAGATTATAAAATGATTCATTTTTTATTTTATCAATTACATCAGCCAGACTAAATTACCCTTATGCCTATAGTTCCCCTTTGCGAATATAACAATGAGAGAAAACTCATTTTTTTTTTTTAAAAAAAAAAAGCAAGTGAAAGTTAAAACAAGAAATTGCAATGGTAATTCCCTAACTAAGGCAATAAGGCATTCAAGCTAGTAAATACCAAGTCTTTGATTCTCTCAATGCACCATTTTCCAATAAAAATTATCTTGAGTTTTCATCCCCAGCTAAGAAAAACCTAAATTAAATTCAAACGATACTTAATATTTCAAATTCAGGCATCGCATAAAATGTCACAACAGACCAAAAATGATAAAAACTTAAATTAATCAATGTTAAAATAAGTACTTCCTAGATCTTTAATAATTAAGAGTTTGATCTTCACTGTATACAAAAATGAATATACGGTAGGGAGGAAGGGACAAGAGAGCTTCAGAGCCTCATAGGCATGTCAGTAAGAGTATATCATAATTCATAGCAGGTGCAATGCAATCATGTTTTGCATGTAAGCTCATGTATTTCTTTAATTGCTGCATTCATCCTATAAAGGGCTATTTTCTTCACCTGTTTCCATAAAACCCAGAAAGGAAAAAGGCTTGTCAGTTCCATGCATGCAACAGAAAGAAGAGAGGGAGGAATTCAAATGATATTATCACAAAATCTACCTCGAGCTTGTCTACTTTTGCTTTATGGTCTTCAGGCAGTAGACGGACCTCATCGATCAACTTGATACACTGCGCAACGTTTTCAGGGGAAACAAATTCTAATACCACATGTACAGAACACTGCAAATAAAGAAACAAAAACCTTGTCAAACATTCACAATTTAAAATATATTAGTGAACTACTACATAGGCCAATATTAACATAATATCCTTCATAAGCATTGATATGGATAGTTAGGGCCATTGATATAATTATTGTATAATCATCTCCAGACACTGAATACCAGTCCTGATTCAATCAGATGCTAAAATAAAAAGTAAAACTCATAAAAATGATATTATTAGTAATTTTTAAGATGTAAAAAATAAAGTTGGATATCAAATTCAACAACAGTTTAAATTTGATAATGTTTCTGCTTTTCAAACTAACCATACACATATACAGGGAGGGAGGGAGGGAGAGAGATAAAATAAAAAGTAAAACTCATAAAAATGATATTATTAGTAATTTTTAAGATGTAAAAAATAAAGTTGGATATCAAATTCAACAACAGTTTAAATTTGATAATGTTTCTGCTTTTCAAACTAACCATACACATATACAGGGAGGGAGGGAGGGAGGGAGGGAGGGAGAGAGAGAGAGAGAGAGAGAGAGAGAGAGAGACCTTAGGATTCCTGATCTGGTATGGACATCCAGCAGGAATGATCACAGCTTCTCCAACATGTTGCTGAAAAGTCCAGGGTTCAATCTCTGGTTACAGAGATAGATATGTCAGTTTGATTATATCTAAGATTGCCACAGATGATCAAACTCATAGAAGCAAATAGCATATATAGTTATATACTCACCAAACTCCTCCTTAAGTCTTGCTTTGTGAGTGCTGTCAAGAAAAACACTCTGATCCAGAATTGGATGAACCATCTGCAGAAAAGAGAAAATCAATGATCAACTAAATAAAAAATCCTCCCAAGAAATTGTCTTGTTTTGAGCTTACTTACCTTCTCTTGATAGTCATCAGTACAAGAAAATTCATCGGAGTGTTTTTGAAGGTATTCCATGAGCTTTGGTACATCTTGTCTGCGAAAGACATCCCACTGGGCACCAGAATCCTCTTTGAACTTATTTTTCTCAGTGTTGGAGCTTTGAGAAGGATTCCTAGAATTATGTTGTGTACAAAGTTCAGTGCTTTCAACAGTCCCATGGGGAAGTGGAGAAGGTTCCGAATCAGAAAATAAATCACATTCTCCATTCTGGGTAGAATTACTGTCTATACTCCTACTAGCTGCTTTATTTGCTTCAGTTGAGATGCAAGTTGTTCTATTGACTCTCCTGAAAAAGTCCATTTCTTCTTTGACCATACTCTGCAATCCTTTTTGTTGCATGTCTGGAGCATCCGGTGATGGCATTCCTTTAACTTTATGTTCCTCTAGCTGCTCAGTAGAAATTTTAGGGGACTCTCTTTGACACAGAGCTTGTTGCTTTTTCAGTAATTTTCTTGTTTTCGTAAGAAATTCGGTAGTGAGGGGGACACCTGACGAATGTGCCATAATATTTACCTGGAATCACAAACCAGTCACAGTAAATGGCATAGATGAATTATCTGCCCAAAATTATTTTTACAAACCCCAGAGTGCAACAAAGCCCTTCTATTTGACATGTCACATTTGCAAGTTTCACAAGAGAGTTTGCTAGTTAGAAATGGATTCAGTTGCCACTTGAAAATTTCAATGTGTGGGTCACTAACATAGACCAGGTTTAAATGCTTAGTATAAAGCTAGACCAATTCCTAACAAACTACAAATTAAGAATTGGTCAAAGGATTTGACAAAGTAGTGGATCTGGTATCAAGTTTTCGATATAGTTGAGTGGTAGTGTTCAGTATGAATATGAACATCAAGGCTATTAAAACCAACAGTAATTGTAAGATTTGGACAACCGTAAGATCAGAAGATGGAAGAGAAAACATTTCATATATTCAATCCCACGCGTAACGAGGATATTTTAAGGGAGAGGGTCTTTCTTTCCATATAATATAAGCCTTAAAAGGCACACAGTCTTCTAGACAAGCAAACATTCCAATGTTCTATGAGGATGCCAATTACTTCAGAAGATAAGATCTCCTCTAAGTTATCATGACTGGATATATGCATGAAAATACAATACAGATGAAAAATTTTATGGTACCTTAATGGCTACACAATAGCTGTTTTAAAATAATGAAGCCAACGAAATGAACAACTAAGAGTACTGAAACCTGGAAAAATAAATGGGTACAATAAAATTCCCCTACAAACTACCCAAGGAAGACGCTTATTCCAAAATATTTTTAATTAAAATCCTTTTTTCAATTATATATATATTCACTTTTTTTTTTAAAATGCTTTTAAAAAAAATTAGAATATAATATGACTTGAAGTGCAGGACAGTATTACTTCAGATACTATCTTTAAGAAATCAATTACACCATAATAAGGAAGGAAACATACCACATCATAAGAGTCATAGCAAAGTTTTGTCACAGCATTATCTTCTTTCTCAGCACAGCCATATGAAATATAAACATATGGCCCAATGTCATGATTTTCACTCCCTTGTGGCAAATTTGCAGCTAAATTTAAAAGACCAGACACGGGATTCATGTATTCTTGAACTGGTAAAGCATCAATTACTTCAGCAAAATGAGATGGAAACTGCTCTTTGAATAGTTGGGAAGAGAGCAACCCCTTTAGTTTCAGCACCTCATGACAAGTATTTTTCTGTGGATGACGTTTGAGAGACCCAGCAAAATACTGCCTAATGTTAATCTCTACCTGCCACAAAATAACAGCGCAAAAATTAACAATACACACTTTTAACAATGACATTTTGGTTCAATGGAAGCTCAATTATAATTAAGAAAAACGGTAACAAGTCTAAGAATGTGTTGCTTTGGCGTTTGGGAGCCCCAAACGCGCGGTGGGCTGGAAGCTGGCCTTCAGTGGCTTCCACGTTTGCGGTAGCCCACCGCAAATCCAAACACATCCTAAGCATTCAATGGGTATATGTGTCAGCATGTCTCTATGATTACAAATACATTGAATTGGGCTTACCAAAAAAAAAAAGCAAATACATTGAATTGAGAGCATAGTTCCGTAAGATAGTATTGAACTTTTTGGGCCAGCTTAACAGCATCAATTTGAAAGTACTGTGACATATACAATTAATTAATAAACTAACCTCGCACCAGTCCAAACAAGATTCAAGCAAGTCCTTATTATTCTCATAACTTGCAATGCTCCGCTCAAGATAAGTACAGAACATGATCAATGGATTCCAACTGAGGTTTGATGTACTTTGGAGCACATCTCGCACTACCATAGGATGGCCTTTTCCCCAATGTTTCTGAAAATGTTCAAAATTACTGCCACTGATGTCCAAAACTGTGGGATAAAACAAGCAATTATCATTTGAACCTTCTCTCAGAGCTGCTTCTCGCAACAGCTTACATCTGTTAGTTTTGAGATCTGTGTCAATACAGAGTGAGCAGCCTGAACTTTTATCTGAAGTTTCAGGAAAGTCATAGCTGCAAACAATTTCTTCTGCATTTACTTCCATCTCTTTGATCCAACTTATTGGAAAAACACATCTCAAATCAAGAAGGCTGTTACCACAGCCACCAAGCACTGTAGGTGGGCACGATACACTATCAATACCATTACAATTTGCCTGCTCAGGCAATACTGAAGTAGCAGTTAAATTGCCACTAGAAATGGACTTCCCATCCAAAGTGTGGCTCTCACTGGCAGTGCAAGCTTTCAACTTATCAGGTAGCTTGAACATAGATGAGTTAATTTCTCCACAAGTTCTTCCTTGACTTAATTCCTGACAGCAGCTTAAACAAAGGGTATACGAACAACTAGGACAGCTTCTATGGAGATCCAAAATAGTTCTTTTGCATTGATTGCTGAGACAAGTGGTATATTAGTTAGCAAGTAGAGTCAGAAAATCATTTGGATTTTCTTAATAGTATCCATAGAAGAGAGCTAACCAGTAACGTTTCTCAGTGCAGCCAAAGTCAACCTGCTTGATGCGAATATCAGATAGTTCCTTTCCTGTCAGTCACAAAGGCATCTAAGAAAACTGTGTTGTAAATGGAAAAAAGTTGCTTCAAAAAACATCAACGTTAAGAATGATAGCTACTACCTTTAACTTTTGCTTCTGTTTCTAGCACAGTATTCTGGTTATCACTTATTTCCTTTAGTACCGGAAGGAGCATACAGATCAAGTAGTGAAAATGCAATATTCTATCAACTCTGCTTTTACCAGCTAAAAATTCCTGAAACAATACGGCATATAAGCTGAAGTGTCAACATATGTTACTAAAGAAACACTGCTCAAGCAGAAAAGCATCCGTCTTTGATGTCAGACCTTACTTTCACTGTCCTTACATTGACTTGCCAAGCAGTCCTTACAGGTGCAAGTTCCTCGACAAACTGGACATGCCTTCTTAACTTCACTTTGAGTATCAAAATACCTAAATTTGTTTCAAAAAAATATAGGCAAATGTCTCATTTTGATGCTCAATTTCAAAGGAGCAGAGTTCAGAAACCATATTTGTATATTTCATGGTACTGGTCATTATTGATCTGAGTGATATTGCTATTTCTAAAAGTTACAAAAAAGATAATGATTCCAAATGAATGAAACCCTTTTTATCTTTTTAAAATTTTCAAAGATTCTCATTAACCTATGTTGATATTGATAATGATAACCAATCCAAGTATATCTCTTAACTACATCAAGAGGGGTATCCTATCATCTAAGGAGGATCTCTAAATTTATAGCATACAGAATCTCTAACTATGCGTTTAACTGATTCTTCTTAAACTCAATCTTCTGCATTTTCCCAAAGTTATTTGACAAGTGTGACCCTAAAGAATAAAAGTCAAAAAGTTTTCAAATGGGAGAAAAAAGCCTACAATGTGGATAAAGCTCTTACACCCGAGGATAACAATGAAAAATGAAATTCAGTAGACAAGAAACTTTAAAATAAGCAATGCACATATAAGATAATATCAAACGAATTCAGTCTCACGCTCATTCCTAAAGTTTGGGGCAGATGTGAGGGTAAATGAATTTAACAATAACAAACCGTTCTTTAATGCAATCCACGCAGAAAAACTTCTTCTGACAGCTCGAACACTTGATAAGATTCAAAGAATCACTTCTCTGGCACCGATGGCAATTCTTCTTTGTACCCTTTCCCTTCTTCAAGTTCGGTCCAAATGGCACAACCTAAACAAATTAATCATTCAAAAGTCAAAACTCTTAAGTCTCAACAAAACCATTTGAACAAGCACATCTTATAATCAAAACCTCACTGATAAACAACAACTATAACATCTTAAGCCTTTTTCATTAGGTGAGTTAAGCAGCACGGATCATAAGATACTACTATAATGTGCTGCCATAACTCAACACGCAAATCAATAAAATCTTACTGAGATAAACTATTAAGAACCCAAAAAAAAAAAAACAGTTTATTTCTGTCAAAATTTATCCGAACTAAACCCTGTGCTAAGAAAAACAGACCTGCAACTTGCCAACAGGGGCCCTATCAACATTCTTGGACCTGAAGTAACGCGGCGTAAGCGATTTATCATAAACAACACCCACTTTTATATCACGATGTGAATTGGATTTGGAACCACCACCACCACCACTCACATTGCCAGAATGGCGAGGTGTCGAAGCCGGAGATATTGCCATAAGGCCATTCGGCAACTCTCTCCTCAACTCTTCTTCTTCTTCATTGTAATCAGATTCAGTTTCTTCATCATCATCCTCATCCTCTTCATCTTTCTCCTTCTCCTTCTCCTTCTTCTTCTTCTTATTCTTATTGGTGTTCTTCTCCCTTTTCTCAACTTCTCTCTTCAAAACCATTCTTATCAGCTCCAACTGCGAATCATTACTACCACCACCACCATTCTTCGACTTCTCCGAAACCTTGCGCTTCTTCTTCACTTTCCGTGCCCTAATTTCGGCATTGCTTAAATCATTAAGAGCAGAGTCCTTGTTCTTCTTCTTGCGCTTCTTCCTTTGAAGCTTGAGTGATTCTGGAACCTTCTCCTTGAACTGGCGATGGCGACCTTGAAGGTAGTGAATATCGCACAGCTTCAAATTATCCTTCACTCGTCGCCGGCACCGCCATTGCTTCCCGTCGGTGCGCCCGCATCGCAGGTGGTCTGGCACCTCCTCCTCTACCGCGGCCGCCGCAGATTTTTTCACCATGATTTTCTATGAGAGGATTGAGATTTTCTCTGCTGGGAAAAATTTGATGTGAACAGTGAAACCTAAGCACCGAAACAATAAAACCGTCTTTTTTTTTTTTTTTTTTGAGGCCCACAGTCTGTGTTGTTGTATTTATAGGAAAAAAAAAAAAAAAAGAGAGAGCAATGGCATATTCCCGTAATTATTGGCGAATGAAGAGTCCTATTTGGTCTCTTAATATTCCACATTGGGACAAGTGAGATCAGGACTATTCATACCTGATCCGAAAGAGTGTGTACTTTTCTGCGCTAACAATTTTGTCTCGATTTTCTTAGCGGTTAGGGTAGAGTAGTCCATAAGAAACTAGTCCCTTCATTCCGAAATTTATTTTTTTAGGTTTTTTTTAATATTATTTCATAATTTTTTGTTTTTTTACGATTTCAATGTATAATTATGATTTTTTATTTTAACTTTTTATTCAATTATTTTTCTTTTATTTTTTTTTATTTAATTTTTATCATTTTTATATGACACGTGTGTATCGTATTAATCACGTAGAATGAACAATGATTTGAGGATCAATTTAATATAGAACAAAACGTGAAAAACCAATATGATAAAAAATACTCCCTCCATTCCTTATTATCTGTTTATTTTTTAAGAGATTTTTTGTTTCTTTTTATCTGTCCTATTGAGAATTTCAAGAGTGTAATAAATGTTATTTTCCATCTTTGCCCCTATTGAATAAGTCTTGGTTTACGTAAGTAGTGGATAAAAATTAATGGTTATAGAAAGATAAAGCGTATAGTGGGAAAAACATAATTAATGTATTGGAAATCTAAGTAATGATTGGATTTCTTAAAGGGTGTATTTTGTTTGAAATTGGACAGATAAATAGAAATGAAGGGAATATAAGGAATCAATTTGATATCGAAAAATAAATAAAAAACCAAATGAGCAATTTAGCTTTTAAGTGAAATTTATTTATATATGCACCTAAATCAACGTTACTTATTTGCATGTTTTGTTTTGATTTCTCAACAATCTACATTGGAGCGGAAATGATTTGCCCATATATTATACTCCTTTCGTATTTAAATATATTTAAAAATCATTTTGAAAATTTTAATTTTGTTTTTATTTATAAGATATTATATTAATTTTTAATGACAATTAATTATATCTTTTCATAAATAATCATATTTAATTAACATTTTTTATATTCTAAATAAATATATATCAAATATTCACATTTTCAATAATTAACTTAATTAATCAAATTTCTTAATGAACGTAAAATTTACCAAAAGATCTTATATATATATATATATATATATATATATATATATATACTCCTTCTGGTCCTATTTATAAGACCATTTTGAAATTTTTCACTCTCACCAAAAAAAGTGATTAAATTTGTTAATGGCATTGGAAATGTGAAAATTTAATATATATTTTTAAAACTATCCTTATAATTATTATTGGAACTCTAAAAAGTGTTGACTTGATAGAGATGTTTGGAAAAAGAAATAATTAAATGCTATTAAAAATTGAAGTGAGATCTTATAAATAGGAGTAAAATAAAAACCCTAAAAAAGTTTTATAAATAGAATCTGATAGAGTATATATGAACAGAGAAAGTAAATATATTTGAATAGTTAATAAATGTTCCTGGCATTTCTCCAAGTGAATATCGAACTGTGATTGCTGAAGCATAAATGGAGTATTGTACATTTGTACTTCAAATATGTTTAAGAACTTGTTGTACTTATAGTTCATTAAGGGCATCTTCATCGGTGAACCACTTTTCCGTTCTTAAATGGATCCCATATATTATTTTATTATTTTTCACATTTTTTTATACTTTAAGAACTTTTTAGAACGTGAACCACTTTTTCACTCCACACATGAACCTACTTTTCGTTCATAAATGGATCCAACCACCTACCCCACACTCCTAATATTTTATAATAAATATAACCATCATCAACTAACCATATTTTTTTACCACAAAAAAAACTAACTACATTTTGAATAATTTATTTTTGAACGACTAATTTGAACAGCAACGAATATATTTTGTTCAGTGTGTTGATTGTTCACAACGGATATATCACGTAGTGATAATTTTTTTTTGTTGCCCACTTGAAAAATATCACTTATGCAACTTTAAACACAAATTCCACCGTTGGATGTGAAGATAAGTATGTAAGGAAGGTTGTCTTCAAATTTGAGCAAGATCCAACGGTTAAAGAATAAGATATAGAGTTTTGAAATTAAAAGAAAAAAAAAGTAGCCACATCTACTCGAGTACCATGAGTACCACATGGTACTCGAGTTCTCTTTGTATTTAAAAAAAAAGAGTAGCCACATCTACTCGAGTACCACTACAAGAAATAACGCTATTACCGACGGCAAAATCCGTCGGAAAATAGCCAAAATCCGTCGGAAAGAGTTCATTTCCGACGGATTTTCCGACAGACAAGAATCAGTCAGTAAAATGGCCGTTGGAAATATTTCTAACGGATTTTTAAATCCGTCGCAATACTGACGGATAAATCCGTCGGAAAATCCGTTTGAAAGTATGATATTTCTGACGGAAATATCTGTCGGAATTGGCTTTAAAACGACAAAAAACATTTCCCACGGATTTATCCGTCGGAAACAATACTTTTTCTCAAAAAAAAAATTAATACCATGTGCATACTAATTAATTCCTTGATCTCCCACTACGAAGAAACGGGAAATTATTTCCTTCTTTTAATTTAGATTTATGCTTCTTATCACCGCTTTAAGCTGCATATTAAGAAACTTAGAATATATCAAAAAAATTTGGTATAAGAAAGATAATGATAAAGTAACAAGATAAATTACTGTGACCGGCTTGGTTTTGAAAACAAAATAAAGACCATCACAAAACAGCACCAGCTATATTACTCGGGCACTAACACGTCCATTACAATCAAATTGAGTCTCAAGATTGAAATCAGTACCATTCTCACTGCAAAACTAGGCTAGTAGAAGAAGCCCAGGACTTTACCACCAACATTCTTTCTCATGGTCCATGATACCAGCAGAGGTAGTCAAGACAATGTACCCAAACTGTCTAGAGGGGAGAAGCCTAGCAGTCCAACCTTCAATCTCTTTGACACCGACATCGAATCGGGGACTAATAACATCGCACTTGTTCAATCTACCATTCAACTCAACCACGTTTTTCCCAGCCCTGTGATCATCCACATACTCAAACTCTCCAATGTATCCATGCTTCTGCATAACTAAAATAGAATATATCAAAAAATTTGATTAAATAAAAAGAGAAACAATTTAAAATGCTTCTAAACTTAAAGAAAACTATCATAAATCATAGACATTAAACTTCTTGTTCCATTAAAACTCTTAAAGCATATTTACATAAAATGAGACTAAAATAATCAAGCTTTCTTAGGTGAATTTTTACTATTGGAGTATTAGGTGAATTTGTACAAAACACTAGAACTACTTCATATATCTACTATAGCTCATCATCTGTAACGGAAACCACAGGATCACATTGATGTGATCAACGACTACATACTGCAGCTCCTATCCAAAAGCTCCAAAACAAGCATCCAAGCCACATTAAACCAGTGAGTGTAAATCTAAAATACAATACCACAAAACAAAAAGTGAGATATCTCAGTAGCAAGGAAAGCATTTATATTTTTACATCCCCTTAATATATAGGTGAGAAGAGATAGAACTGATATAAAGCAAGAGCAGTGAATAAGACTGGTTAAAATAAATCAAGGTCTGGAATAGAACAGCAAGTAAAGGGGTGTGAAGTAATAGAAACAAATAATATTGAATAGCTTACAACTTGAGATAAACCAAATGGAAGTTTAGAACAGAGGATGATGGCAAACACCAATACACTAATACTATGAAGAACAAAACAGAGAATATGAGCATAACAGTTAAGTGGAGGGTCATGCAGATCATTGACTGAAAAAGAATTGAAAATACTAAATAATTTTGGCAGTTTAAGATTCACAGGATATAAACCAATTCTTGACACATGTTTATAAACCACTGCTCAACACTATTCAACTAGAAAAACACGTTCCCTATAAGAGTAATCAACTTGAGAACCCACCCTTTAACTAACTTCACTAATACTATTATTTACTACTATCCAGTAAACACTGGAGTATTAGTGAAAATGGAGAAGGCAGACAACATCCTACACTTAATTTGCTGGGGACCTAGCTGGTCTTAGATCTTATATAATCTTTCGGTTTGTTGATTTTTAATGAGATCAGATTTAGGATCCTACAAAAAAGAATCTCTTGTTCATGTGATGAACCATAACACATAAAATTTCAAACTCAGCAAACATAATTTGCCATAAAGAATCTATGAACCAATACAAAAGAGGAGAAGTAAGCTAAAAGCTAAACCAATAAAACCAGTCAAAAGCTAAAAGAAACAATCACCCAAACCCCCCAAATATGCTTCCCTTACCCAAATAATCAACATTACCACTAGATAATGAGCTCAAACAAGTTAACTAGATTAGATCTCAAAAAACAACCATACAACAATGCCTATGATAATGAGCTCAATCAGTAAGAGAAGATTTTACAACATATTAATGTGGCTTGCCTGTACTAAAGAGGGCTTATACCGCAACTTCAATTTCGGAAATGAGTGTCCAATTTCTGATGGAGATATCTGAACAAGGATGTCAGAAAACTTGTTATCCTCTCTTAGCTAGCTGAGATACGCCAGAGCATCCTTTGATGACCCACTATACCGCAATAATATATCAAATAAGCAGGACATATTTGGAATTTGGACTTTTAACACTACAAGGAACACTGGGATTAGAACCCTCCCAAGTAGTTTTGATCAACAAGATAGGTTATATAATTATATCAAAAAAGAGTCATGACATGTAAGTGAAAATGCAATTTTCAAAATGTTCATTACAAGAATCGAAGTTCACGAATGAGGACATAATAGCCAAGACTCGAAAATCATGTTTAGCATTTCCTGATCATGTTAAATAAGGAGCTATAACTCTTTATATGCAAATAATCATGGTAGAATAACTGATCAGTAAATGTATAAAACTTCGTTGTGAGTTTTCTTGTTTGAGTTTGAGCTTTCTTTTGGGAGATTTGTTAGGCAGGTTCTTATACCTTAGTTAAGTTTGATTGAGCCATGAAGTTTTTCAGCTTCTGATTTGTTGAAACCAGAAAAAGTTCTGATAGAAAAGTTACCATGTATCAAACTAGGGTCAGTATTTAGACATGCTTAATTGTTAGCTAAGCTCTTACACTACTTGAAAGTAGTTCTTGTTATTTTTTGGTGTAGAAGCTGAATTGATTGAAAAGTAAGATAGCAAAAAGCCTTAGAAGTGGTTTTGAATCAATGGTTTCATCTGGTTTTACTCTAATATGTGTTCTTCATTCAGCAATAGCACTTACTTCAGGAATTCTAATGATATGCATATCATCCCTTTGTGCCAAAAACTATAGAACACTGACAGATATAAACATAGATATAACTCTCTACATACCCTAGTCTTTATATCATGCTCAACAGTTCCTTTCTCAGCACCACCATAAAGTGCATGGTTACTCAAATTAGCAGTTATCTCTGACAAGCTAAATGTGGAAGACTCCCAATAGTGAATGGTCTGAACGAATGAAAAGAGTTTGAAACCACAGTAATCAAGGCATACCTTGGGTGACAAATGCGAATATTCATTAGACCTCAACTGATCAACCTTTTCAGAGGACTGGTACTTGGGGTACATAGTGAGGAACTTGTCAAATGCTTCTTGAAGGCTTGGAATCGCCTCCTCAGACTCAAATATGCGCTCTGCCACGAGGGCTGTGGCGCGAAGGAACTCGCGCTGGGCGTTCAGCCTGGCCAGCGATCGGGATCTCCCAAGGCTCTCGTCCTGGTTGCCAATAGTTTCAGGCTTCATGTCTTGAGATTTGGAGAGTGAGCCATCTTTAGAAGCTTCTTCATGAGCTTCCCCGAGCTTGTTTTCTTGAAGCTTCCGCAGCATCGACAGGTTTCTCTTCATATCCACCATGGATTCTTCTTTCCTCCTGCCCTTCTTGTCCATGATCAGAGAAGCACAGTGAGAGATGCATGATAACTTCCACCTTCTCTCAGTCCTTAGACAAAGCAATCTGCAATGAGAAGAGATTTTATTGAGACAATTATTCAAACAACACAGAGACAAAGAAAGGGGGTTTAGTTTAGTTTAGTGCATCAACCTGTAACAAATTCAGCATAAAATCTATGCCCAAAAAGCATAGATTTAGGATCAGACTAAACAAGAGCTCATCTAAGCAATTTGTTCACGTTAACTCATCAAAGTGGCATTTAACCAAACACTTGTTGTGCATCTAAATTCAATTCACTCAAAGCAATTAAAAAACCAATTCAATGTTGTTTCAATTTATATTTCACCAACCATAACCTATAAATAAAAAAACTTCAAATTCATAAATATTTTAAAACAAAAAAAAAGAATAAATTAAATAGCCTCATCAATGAAATGAGAAGGATAAAACCATATTATGATGTTGAAATTCATCAAAGAGAAGGAAAGAGAGATGAATGATTGAGTAGAGAAAAGTAATAATAAACTCACTCTTTCCATCCAAATGAACTGAGATTTGTTGCTAAAATTGGGGGAAATGATGAGTTGCTGAAATTGATTGCCTTCAAACCCACACACAATCAATTGCCTTCAAACCCACACACATTCGAACACTTAAAAGAGATTAAGGGAAACGAAATTAATAAAACAATCAACGATGTAGAGAGAAGAAAGAAATTCACCGTGAATGAGAGAAGAGAAGGAGGAGAACGGCGCCGTGACAGGGTAGGGAACAACGACGCGTGAAGGAGCTTAGATCTGAGAAGGGAACATTTTGGGAGCGAGAGTGTGTGAGAAGGTATTGTATTCGGTCAACTCTAATTAGAAACTGAAAATGACATTGTGTTGTTCGCTTGTAACAAGGAGACTGAAACAAAGGCAAGGTAGAAGTAGTTTATCTCTGAAATGAGAGTTAAGGAGTAGTCGGTGAGAGAGAGAAGTAAAGAGTGGGTGATCGAGAGAGAGAAGAGAAGATAACGAGGTGTGTGTAATTTCTGATAATGGGTAGTGTGTTTCCTTTTGTTTTTTTTTTAAATTATTTTATTAAAGTAAATTTTCCGACGGACTTGTCCATCAGAAATATGAAAACATTTTTTTTAATTAATTTTCCAACGAATCCATCTGTTGGAAAGGGGTAAAAAGTTATCCGTCGAAAAATCTGTCACAAAATCCGTCGGAAAAACCTCTCCGTCAGAAACGCCGTCGGAAAATCCGTCAGGAAGAGGGAAAATTAACTAATCCGTCGGAAAAGTGTATTCCAACAACTTTTTCCGTCACAAAATACAAAGAATATTGACAGATTAGATTCCGTCGGAAAACCACTATATTTCTTGTAGTGTACTCGAGTACTCTTTGTATATTTTTTTTTTAAAAAAAAAGAAGAGTAGCCAACTACTCGAGTACCTCATAGTATTCGAGTACTCTGATCCATTTCAAGCTTAAGAACGAGTTGCGAAATAGTGCATTGTTGTGAAAAAAGAACAAACGTCAACTCTCTCCATCGGTGATGAACGACGATGAACGTTCGTAACTTTATGAACGAACGTTCGTAACACCCACCTCTTGTGTGATGGCCACGCCAAGGCAGCATGACCCACTTTCGTGAGTCCAATATTTCCTTCCGCTCGAATTATAAAGAAAAAATAGCTAATTTTACCGATTATTAAGGAATTTAATTGATTATTTTTAATTTTCTCAGATTTATAAAAAAAATATTCTAAAAAGTTGTATTGAAAATTAAACAAAAATTAAATAATATAACAATTTTTTAAAGATGTTTTAGGAAAATAACATTGGAATTTGGGAATGAAATAAAATTTAAAAAAATTGTTTAGTTTTGATTATATTTAAATCAAAAGAAGTATATATTTTTTCTTAAATTTCAAATAGAAAAGAGTAGGGCGCAAGGGTAAAAATGGTACCTTCACACTTTCCACCTCTATAAAGTAAAGTGTCAATGAATCTCAACGCGAAAGAAGGACACTAGCGGGCACGAGAGCGCATCTTCTGTTGCATAATTTGTACCACTCAATGTGTTACTTATTTTCATTGGTCCAAAAATAAATTTTGAATTAAATATATTCTGGACCAATGAAAATGAATGATGCATAGAGTGACATAAATTACGAGACAAAAAATGTTTTCTCAATCAATGACTTACTGAAATGCATGTTACCTTTTTTTGGATGAATCAGGGTATCCCCGCGCAATTCACTCCCTACTGATAAGTGTTAGCTAGAAGTGTAATAATTTGTATTTCCAATATCGATGAATCAAAATATATATATTTTCGATATGAGTGTGTTGGAATATTTTTTGTTTTCGATATCCTGAAATCAAAAACTATTGTTTAGCGTTGAGGGTATTTTAATACTTTTATTTAAAAAATGAAAACCAAAAATTCATTTCCTATCATATGAGTTACGTTGTTTGTGTGATTGTCAATTATTATAATTTCCAATCTGTATATATAATCCAAAAGGATGAGTTAATGTAATAAATCTGCTTAGTTTATAGATTGAAACAAAGTATGACTCGATTGTTCATTTGTTTGTGAAAGAAAAAATTTATTATATGTTGTGTATACTTTCAAGTGTTTTTGGATTAGTACTTTTCTTTATTAAGTTCATCTCCTACTTTTAGTAACAATTACCACATACACCAGAAAAGTCTCTCCAGTACTTCATTTTTTTTTCCTCTACATTTTTTTTCTGTAAACCAAGTTGCTCAGTTCAAAAGGATATAATCGATTACATTATATTATAAGTGCAAGTTCCTTATGTAAGGATAGATTACTCGGAGTTACTGACATGCAATCTAAATTTGAATATTGTTAAGCGACCATTTGTTAAATTAATAAGAATTTGACACCTAATACATGTATGTCATGTCATTGCTTAAAGTAGTCAAGATTGATTTTTGTAATTTAGTCCAACGTAAAAAATAATCTAGTTTTTAATGTTGGACTAAATTGGAAAAAAAAATCAATTTTGACTACTTTAAGCAATGACATGACATGTATTAAGTGACAAATTCTTATTAGTTTAACAAAGGATTACATAGCAACCATCCAAATTTAAATTGCATGATATAAATATTCGTTGAGCATTTGAGCATTCTGCATTTACATCACACTTAAACCTGGTTTTAAATTGTATACTTAGTTATGATCATGGTCAAAGTGCAATACTGCAATTGCAAAGATCACCAAAACCATAACACGGTACCTTAATTGTTATCCCGAAACTTGATTTAAAATCCCTTGCTTAAGTTTATAGCGCGTTTAGTGGTTAGAATATGATAAAAATATAATATACTTCCTTCGATCCTTAATATAAGTATCATTTGACTAATTTCATTCTCTTTAAGAAATTTAGTTAATATTATTAGTGGTATTGAAAATGTAAATATTTGGTATATATTTTCAAAAGTACCCTTATAATTATTACTGAAAATTTAAAAAGTGTTGAGTAAATAAGGTCGTTTGTGGAAAAGAAATAATTGATGCTATTAGAAATTGGAAATGAGACTTATATTAAGGATAAAAAAAATCTTCAAAATGAGCTTAAATATAGAATCGGAAAGAGTAATAAATTACAGTATCATAACAAAACATGATATGAGCAACATAACTCTTATCTTATCTAGTACTTGATGTATACTACTCGCTCCGGTCCTATATATAGGACATATTCTAGAAACAATCTTTGATCCTATATATAGGACATTTTGTATTTTCTATGCATCATTTATTGCTTTTTCTCTTTTTTGCCCTTATTAAATGCATGTGTTTTTTGTTGTTCATTAATGCGTGTGAATTTTTCAAGAAAAGTTGAGAGGGTAAAATTGTAATGTTACAATATATTCTCATAGAATTCATGAAACTAACTACTTTTCTTGGTCCGAAGAATATGGTTAAGTATGTCCTATATATAGGACCGGAGGGAGTAGCTAACAATGACAAGATCAAGTGATAATGGTGATAGTATGATTATGGCGGCTACAATAGTGTAAATGTGTTAGGATATACTAGTAATGATGCACGGGTTTAAATTTTTTTTTTTAAAAAAATTGATTATAGATTTTGGAAATATGTTTTTTTAAATAATAAGTTAATATGAACTTTTTATATAAGTGATTTACATGTATCTAGAAATGAATAGTCATAAACATTAATCTTTGAATCTAGTTTCAGCTACCAACTTTTTCATTAATAAAAATTAACTAATAATGTATCAACTATGCGATTTCTAATTTTAATTAACAACATAATTTCTTATATTAAAAATATCCAACTCATTTTGATTTTTGTTTTATTTAATCAATCATTCCAAATGCATTTTGTTAGTAAATCGTTTTGCAAGTTCAAATGCAGCTATTTTTTTTTACCATATATATCATCATCATCATCATTATTATTATTACATCTGTCCCAAAATATAAGACCTGTTTTCACACTTTTAATTAATTCGTGTTTATAAGATTCGAACTTTCAAATTACTTGCTTGTATTAGAACTTCATAATTGTAAATAAGTATATTGTCTAAAGTATAAAATAATGCATCATTATTTTTCACAATTTAAATTGCAACATATTGTATAAATTTTTGGATTTTTTAAAATTTGAATTCATGACTAAGTAAATATTTGATTGTATTGAGCTAAATCATTATACCAAATTATAGCTTATTATTATTATTACATCTGTCCCAAAATATAAGACTTGTTTTCACACTTTTAATTAATTCGTGTTTATAAGATTCGAACTTTCATTATTTTTCACAATTTAAATTGCAACATATTGTATAAATTTTTGGATTTTTTTTTAAATTTGAATTTATGACTGAGTAAATATTTGATTGTATTAAGCTAAATCATTATACCAAATTATAGCTTATTATTATTACATCTGTCCCAAAATATAAGACCTGTTTTCACACTTTTAATTAATTCGTGTTTATAAGATTCGAACTTTCAAATTACTTGATTGTATTAGAACTTCATAATTGTAAATAACTAAAATAAGTATATTGTCTAAAGTATAAAATAACGCGTCATTATTTTTCACAATTTAAATTGCAACATATGGTATAAATTTTTGGATTTTTTTTAAATTTGAATTCATGACTGAGTAAATATTTGATTGTATTAAGCTAAATCATTATACCAAATTATAGCTCATCTTTAATACTTATATATTCATTTTTTCTTTGTACCCAAAATTTATTATTCATAACGATGCCCTGTTTAAATGTTTAATACCAATTTGTCTATATTATGACTTGTTTGTATTAGAATTTCTGAAATTACAATATTATATTCGTTTTTTGCTGGTTAATTATCATATGACGGATCGTTTAGGCATTATATATTTTTTATGTCAATATTTGATTCAAATTTTTTCCTTTTGAAAAGATCATTAATAACTCGTGCAAATTGTAATAATATCGAAATGCAAATTGTATGTTTGCGGGCAATTTTTATATTTATGTGTAATCCAAATTGTACTATTAAAAATAACTTAAGATAAATATTTATTCCCGTGCGATGCACGAACAAACAAATTTGGAGAGAAAAGCAAGGATGAAGGAGGGAAAATGAAAATGACAAAAATGCCCTCAACTTCTCCTATTTTATATGTAATATGTTGATGACTATATGAGAGGGAAAACTATGCTGTCATAATATCATTTACTACTCATTTTTAATATAGCTCCCTCCCTCCATGTAGAATATAAAATACATCAAGCAAACGAATAGTATAGATCCAACATGTTTATAAAAAAGATAGACCAATAGGATGATAGCACCATCTTACTCTATTAATTTACCAAATTCTGGATATCAATAGAATAAAACTGACTATTATATCTTATCTTTTTTATCCTATTCACCAAACAAATTTTATACTCCATCCGTTTCTTATTATCTGTCGTTTTTTTAGAGATTTTTTGTTTCTTTTTATCTGTCGTATTGAGGATTTCAAGAGTGTAATAAATGTTATTTTCCATATTTGCCCTTATTTAATATGTCTTGGTTTATGTAAGTAGTGGAGAAAAATTACACCATCTGTTTCATTGAGTTTGGCCTTTTAGGCCTGGACACACAGATTAAGAAAATATTGATTATTGTAAGTATTATGTATAGTTTGTCCAAAATGTCTCTATTTAATCCTTATTGAAAATTGTAGTAGTAATTAATTTTTATTAGTAAGTGTATCCATTAATTAATGTACAATGGTTTAGAGATGAGAGAGATGATAAAAGTATAATTAACGAGGAGTGAATGAAATGATTGGATGATGTTAAAACTGAAAAAAAATATGTTTATGTATTGAAAATGTAAAAGGCCAAAATTGTGAAACAAGAAAAAAGCCTACAAGGTCAAACTCAATGAAACGGAGGGAGTAATTATTATAGAGAGAAAGAGTATAGTGGAAAAAAAAACATAATTAATGTATTAAAAATCTAAGCAATGATAAATTTTTTTTAAAGGATGTGTTTTATTTGAAGTATATCATATAAATAAGTACGGAAGAGTAACATTTATGCTAGTATTAATTGGGTTACAAACCCGTAAGTAATTACTCCTATTATAACTTTTTTTAGATTGGATATTGAATAAGATAATCTTTTAGCTAATGTACAACCGACTTATTATGATTCTCAATAGTCAATATGATGATACGAATTGACGTGATATAATAAATGAGAGAAAAGTAGGAAAACCTCATTCACATCACGGGACATGAATACGAAATTCAATTTAAGAAAGAAACAAAAAGAATGGCGTTAGCATTTCGTGTTCTTGCAAGACTTAATTTATGTATACAGAGAGAACTTTTATGGAAGTGACAATCTAGTACTTATTTCTGTTCGAATTATAAGTAAATCTAATTACTTTTACGTTTATTAAGAAGGTTAGTTGATTGTATTTAATTTTCTCAAATGTATAAAAAATAGAAGTATTTTAGGAAAATAGTATTGAGAATGAAACAAAAATTAAATAATATAACAATTTTCTAGATATGTTTTAGGAAAGTAACATCGGGAATGAAACAAAATTTAATAAAGTTAGTTAATTTTGTTTATATTTTAAATCAAGATAAATATGTTTTTTTGTTGCTTATAATTCGAGCGAGCCGAAGGAAGCATGTCTAATTCACAACATGTTTGGAAGACAATTATGCAAAAGCTATCAAATAAAAACCTATTTGGAGTTTTCATTTTCTATATAGTTTGAAAAGCAGTGGTATGTGTGAAGATAGAGCAGGTACAGTGAAAGAGAACATACTTTGACAGACAAAACTAAGTAGAGATAAGAGAAACAAACGCCAAAACCTGTCCAAACCAAACCCAGAAATCACCTCCAGCAAAATCAAGTTCCACATCTTGAATTAAAGTCATAAATGATCAGCTTCTGCGTGTTCTCACATTCTAAATTCTCGTTTCCAACTTAAACTTCAATACCAAGAACCTCGTTCACAGGATCCAATGAAATACTCCCTCCGGTCCTATTTACAAGATCTTTTTGGGGTTTTCATTTTGGTCCTATTTATAAGACCCTTTTCAATTTTCAATAGCATTTAATTACTTTTTTCCACTAACACCCCTATAAAGTCAACACTTTTTAGAGTTCCAATAATAATTATAGTGGTAGTTTTGATAAAGTATATCAAATTTTCACATTTCCAATGCCACTAACACATTTATCCACTCTCCTTGATGGGAGTGAAAAACCCCAAAAGGGTCTTATAAATAGGACCGGAGAGAGTAAATAATATTGCTATTAACATTATTAGAAATTAGAAATAAAAATATTTAATACGGAGTATATTTTTTTAAAATTATCCTGTAATTATTATTGGATTAAACGATGTTAAGTAAATAAAGTGTTTTTTAAAATGATTAATTAAATGTCAGTAAAAAATTAAATAAGATCTTATAAATTTCTTGATTTCAGCTCTTAGCACCTTAATCTAAACTTGTTTTTTTTTTTAAAAATAAGAATGTAAAACTTTATCTCTCCTAAATATTCTATTTTTTTATAAAACTTAATTATTTTTACACTCTTATCCCTAAGGGTTGAGGTTAAGCAAACCCTAAAAAAAATATACAGAAAAATGATCGAATCGCTAATTACATTTACATCTCTTACATATATATATGTGTGTAAAAGCAAATTAAAATCTCTGGTTTTGTATTCCTGGAACCCTTCCACGACTACCTTTTCCACTTGACTTTTTCTTTTTGAATCCCCCCACTTATTCTTTGGCTCTCATTTCGATTTTTATTAGACTATTATGAATCTGAGTATTTTTCAACTTTTGACTGTTAATAATTGTAATATTTATTCCAACTTTTACAAGTCAGAAACAAACTTATAAATTTTTTCGACTTATACTAGTCAAAAATATATTTTATAGATTTTTCCAACTACCATCAATCGGAAATATATTTTAGTAACCTCATTTGCTCATCAAAAGTGCCACTTGCACTTCTTGCAAAAGCAAGAGTGCCATTCGCTCCACAAGCATCTTTTGGAAGGATTACAGAATCAACATCACTTGCTAATATGCAACCCTTCTCCATGGATTCAGAGTTTTTGATCAAGTATTGCGGAGCATTACATAGACCATCCAGCACACATGGCAAGAAGGTATACCCAATCTATTTGACAAGAGCAAGTTATTCACAAATAATAATATATTTCCGATTGCTGTTAGTCACAAATATCTATAAAATATATTTTCGATTAGTATAAGTTCGAAAAATCTATAAGCTTGTTTCCGACTTGTAAAAATCGGAATAAATATTCCGGCTATTAAGAGTCGGAAATTGAAAAACATTCAAGGTCATAATAGTCCTAATAAAAATCGAAATGGGAGTCAAAAAGTAGATGACGGGATTGAAAAAGAAAAAGTCTTTCCACTTCTCCCTTTGCTAGAAAGCCATTTTTAAATATTTTTAATATATATTTTTGACTTTATATTACATTGTACTACTAATATTTTCTAAAGTAAAAATTTCCTATGCGGTAAGTATATATCTAGTTTAGAATAAATGAAGTCTAGAGTTACTCCCTGCGAAAGGAGTTTGATCTTAAATCTTAGTTTATTTGAAAGGAACTTGACCCGGACTTGGTTAGATTAAATAAGTAATGTCTAAAAGTATTTACTATTTTTTATTATTTGTTCGTTGCATACTTACATTTTTGGGCCAACTAAATTATAGCGCACCAAATTTCGATCTAATAGAACATTAGCTGAAGATCAAACGAATGATTGTTGCATACTGAAATCGGACCACTATTCCACCGAAAAAGATTCATTCTTTTCTTTTTTCCAGATTGATAACTCATGTTAGATGCTGAATATGATTCTGAAAATACTACTAATTTCATGTCCGTTCTAAAAAATAAGGTGGGGAGAGTGTTGGATAATATAAAATTTTTTAATGTATCTTTATCCCATATCTTAAATTTTTTAGAAAATTGGTTTTTAACATGATAGTATGAGAGCGAATGTTTTTTTATGACCAAGTGATCAAGAGTACGCACTCCGAACTATGCAATCGAAGGTACGGTGGTATTGTGGGCTTGTGCATAGTTCACATGCACCCAAAAGACTATTATTATTGTATATACTAGTAAATTTTCCCGTGCATTGCACGAGTTTTAATTGTTCAGTGAAGAATTTGGATTCTTTAACTTTTTTAATTCAACATTTTTTAACTTATATTACAAATATTAGTCATTCAACATTTTTAAATAGATTTGAAAAACTGAATTAGAAAAAGTCACACAAAAACTAAGCTAAAAAATTCGCTCGAATCCGCCAAAGGGCGTGTTAGATAATGGGAAATCATTCATATGCCTTCACTCAATTAGCTTAAGCTTTTGAAAAATTGGTCTACGATAGCTTAACTTCAATTAGCTTAAGCTTTTGAAAATTAGCTTGACATTTTCTTTGGCCCTGTGCCACATAAACCAAGGGCCCCTAATTTACGAAAGTTTGAAAAAAAACAATCAATTTATACTTTAAAATTTCAAGAAGTTATTTTGCTATTTTCTCAAAACTCAACTAATACTTATTGT
The DNA here is from genome assembly GCA_037953625.1 of Crotalaria pallida. NCBI lineage: Eukaryota > Viridiplantae > Streptophyta > Magnoliopsida > Fabales > Fabaceae > Crotalaria > Crotalaria pallida. The sequence continues at coordinate 112,810,461 of CM075655.1, forward strand.
AATTCCACAATAATATAATTTGTTGGAAAAAGAGTGTTGAAAATGGTTGTGTCGTGAAAAATACTTCCGCCTTAAAAACAAGATTTTCGAATAGTCGTGGTGCAGCTATATAAACCAATTTTTACTCTCAAGGTTAGCACAACAGTTTCTTAACTTGTGCACTCAAGAAAATGAACTTGTATTCTCACAAAGTTAGGTTATTCAACCTAGAAAAACGAAGAAAGAATAGATGGCTAAGAAATGTGTTTCAGTTCTATGCTTTTCTAATGTCAATTTAGTCTTCTCCAAGACCCTTATATAACCCAAGATTAAAAAAAAACATTGTAATGACCAAAACATAATGAACAATAAATTATCATAAATTTTAGAAAAACGTTTTATTGTCATTAAAAACAATAATAGCCAATTAATATGTCATTATTCTAAATAACAGACGAATTAATACGGCATTAATTCAAATAACGACTAGATTAATACTGTATGTCATTATTTCAAATAATGACCAAATAGAAACAACCAGATAATGATATATTAATGGTCCATTAAACGTACAACGACTAGGAATAAATAAAATATGCGGGATAAAGATTTTTTTTTATAATGTCATTATTACTTGGCTTCCAACATAATCAACCAACAACAAGCACCAAATTTTCTCTAGAGTTATCAAATTCACTGGAAAACATCGCCTACTTCACAAATTGTGCAACTTTCTGTCAATGCTTACGATTGATCAAAAGAAAAATAAAAAATGTTCAACAAATTATTATATTAGTAGACAACACAACACTCCTCAATGTTTGAAAGGAAAATTTGTATTCCAAAATTAGAGTTTCAGAATATTTAGAAAACAACATACATGATAATGTCCTATGATTGAAAAAACAAAACAATAATGATACATTATGTTTGAAAAAATGAAACATATTTCAGGCACAGTTCGAAAAGCTTTATAAGAATAAAGATTTTGGGTATTGTTGATATGTGGGGTTCGAGAAGAATAAGAAACATTTGAGAAGATGAAGAGGAAAAAGAATAAAGATTATGAGATTTTTGATGAGTCCGAAATTAAATTTAAGGGACTTACTATCATGCAATCCAAAATTGGATAGTTGCTATGCAACTTTTTTTTAAACCAATAAGAAGTTGCCATATATGTCATGTCATTATTTGAAGTAGTTAAAATTAGTTTTTTGCAATTTAGTCGAACATAAAAAGTAAATTAAAAATTTAGTCCTTTGTAGTTATAGACAAATTATAACTTTTATTTTATTTTTTTTAAAAAAAAATTATAATTTGTCTATAGGTACAAAGGACAAAATTTTTAATTTACTTTTTATGTTGGACTAGATTGCAAAAAACTAATTTTAACTATTTCAAATAATGATATGGCATAGGTGACAACTTCTTATTGGTTTAGGAAAAGGTTGCATAGCAACCATCCAATTTTGGATTGCATGATAGAAATATACAAATTTAAAACATGAGGATAAAAACTAGTATTTTTTATTTTTTATTTTTTATTTTTTTTTGCATTCTTGACTCAACCTCATGGTAATAGATGCATTAGCTAGTTTTTTAACTTAGCTTGTATCGCTATTCAAATTGCATTGCTCAATTTTATAAGTGAAACTTGTATTGGGGTGATATATATATATATATATATATATATATATATATATATATATATATATATATATAACTAAAATCATGGGCATTATTGCATATTTACATGAGGGGCTTTTCTTTAACCATGGAAGTATATTCAAGAATTTCATGGTCATGAGAGACGTCAATATGGTGATAAGTATTGTTTTATATGTTGAAGATAAAGTTTATTTTATTAATTTTTTTTAGGCTTAATTGCATAATTGGTCCTTTATCTTATTTATTAGATTTACTTTGGTCCTTTATCTTTTTTTTGCAATTTACTGGTCCTTTATTTTTTTTTTAAATTCAGTTTGGTCCTTCCGTTAAAATAAAGTTAAATGAGAAGGAATATTTCAAGAATATTCTTCCTTATAGGCTTAATTGCATAATTGGTCATTTATCTTATTTATTATTAGATTCACTTTGGTCATTTATCTTAATATTCCAAGAATATTCCCTCTTCTTCTTCCTCTTCCTCTGCTCTCTCCTTACAGTGGCGGCAGCCACCATGGGCTCACACCCTCTTCCCTCGAAAATCATCAGATTTTTCAAATTTCTTCAACATTCTTCAATTTTTCACGGTTTTTAAGCTTTATTTTCATTATTCCTCAAACAAATTCGTATTTTTCGTTTTTTTTTCCTCAAAATCCGAATTCTAGGGTCCCTTTTCTAAAACTTTGGTTATCAACAATGATATCCTCCTCTGAACCTGCTGGAAAACGTGAGAAAACACGTGCAAAACGCTTTAACAACTCCGATTAATTTTTATAAATGACTGCGAAGGTGACATGGGCGGTGGCGGCTACCGCCGCTGTAAGGAGAGAGCAGAGGAAGAGAAAGAAGAAGAGGGAATATTTTTGGAATATTAAGATAAAGGACCAAAGTGAATCTAATAAATAAGATAAATGACCAATTATGCAATTAAGCCTAGAAGGGGAATATTCTTGGAATATTCCTTCTCATTTAACTTTATTTTAACGGAATAACCAAACTGAATCTTAAAAAAAAATAAAGGACCAGTAAATTGCAAAAAAAAAATAAAGGACCAAAGTGAATCTAATAAATAAGATAAATGATCAATTATGCAATTAAGCCTTTTTTTTATTTAAAGAGAAGATTAAGTGATGAACTTTAATTTGTTTAAACTATGAAAAATCTACCCAAGTTATGAATAAAACAAGTTACATTCTGTATATATAGGAAGCTCAATTGTGCAATTATTTCATATATATACATGGTTCCTTTCTGAAAGTGAAAGGTGCAAATAACTAAGTTACTAGTCAGCTTTGTATTATTAACCAGTAAAACATTGTTGTCTATCTGTGTAAACAAGATCAATTTGTAACAACATATATCTAATATCATGCTGAAATTGAGATCTTGTTTTTCTCAATATATAAAATTATAGACAAAAATGTCACTTTAGTTTTCCATATTGTAAGACAGTTTCACTTTCTTTTTTAAGATTTCGAAAATTCCTTCTTGATCCCTATGATTATGAAATGTTACTCATGTTAATTCCTAAGAAGTGATATCATTTAATTTCTCTTTCATTTTAATTTATTACTTATAACCATTTAATTCAATTTGATCTCTAAGATTGTAAATTAAATATATTTAAAATACATCTTTTTGAGATAGCTGCTAACAACCTGCGTAGGACTAAGATGGTAATGTTTTACAATCTCATAATTAAATATGAATTTTCATAAATTCAAAGAAGAAAATAAAACCACTTTCCAATCTCGAATATCAAATTGACAATTTTGCATTGTCTCAAATTATATCTATTGGGCGGTGCATTTCTCTCCACATATTGCACATTTACACATGCGTCAAGTCATTTTCGCATCCTCGATGGGTTAATGACCGAAAGTAGCCTTTGTTCAAAATTATAGAAGACAAAGGTCCGGCCATGCGGGAGCTTGCGATTTTTCTGATATGGATTGGAAAGTGAAAACAATCATAAGTATATATAACAATGATCTGTCCAAGGTGAATAATCAAGTTTATAAATTATAATACTAATTATAAAAAAAAAAATCAACATTTACAAGGACTACTTTCTTATTTAATTTACACCATTAATCATTGAAAGCACCGTCCCATAAGCATGGACAATAAGGGCAACCGCCTAGAGCCCCCAATATTTTTTTTTATACCTATAGGCTTTATCTGGTAAAAAAAAAGAAGTTAATTAAGAAACAAAACAGAACTTACAGAAGGAAGAAGTCTCAAGAAGTATAGGCCGCTCGATAGCAATTAGCAAAGCCAAAGCCCACACACGGCAAGCCCACACGGCCACACACAATGACACAAAAGACAAAACACGGGAAACAAATCAAATTTAGAATTACTGAATTAGAAAGGGTGAAGCCGTAATTAATTTTATCGTGTTGTAATTATGTTGCAGAAGATAAATTATGTTGTAATTGATGTTATCGTGTTGTAATTTATGTTACAAAAGTTTTATGTAGTTAATTTTATGTAATTAAAAAATTTAATACGAGAGAGCCTCTATTTCTAATTTTGCCTAGGGTCCTGAAAATCTTAGGAACGGCTCTGATCACTGATGAGGGAAAGATTATCACTGGACCATTTCATAATATGAGTGAGTGTGTGGGTTTGAACTGGATCCCCTTTCTTTATTTTTTTTTTAAAATTTTTTACAGATGATCCCCTCTTTTAAAGGATCCCAAACTTTTATGGTCCTCTTTTTAAAAATATTATTACTAATTATTATATTCCATCCATCATATTATCTTGATAAAAAAAAATACAAATCCCATAAAAAAGTATCATCATATTATCATTTTTTTTCAGGTTAATGAATATGATCCAAGTCCCATAAAAAAGTTACTCACTTTGGTTATTTATATAAGACCATTTTGAAAAAAATTTAATCATATTTATAAGATCTCATTTTAATTTTTCAATATCATTTAATTAATTTTTTCATAAATTCCTTTATTTACTCAATATTTTTCAAAATATCAATAATAATCATTTGAGGTTTTGATAAAGTATATCAAATTTTCACATTTCCTATATATGCTAGCTATCAATAAAATTAACCAACTTTCCCTAAAAAAAATATTATAATAAAAACCGGAAGGATTAAATGCAATCACTCTTATTGAATATAAGAATTTATTGATGATTTTAATAATAAAAAAGCTAAAAAAATGATACTTTTCGAATGAAAGTTTGACATTAATTTAAAAATTAGATGGAAGTTATATAAAATAAAATATTTTGTAATAAAAATAATTAAAATATATAATTTTAAATTATTTTTTTTATCATTTTGATTTTTTTATTTTCAAGGCACTCTAATAATTATTTATGTTGGCACAAGGTTACAAATTTTTGAGACAACTTTGTACTATCATATTACATGACAATTATTAACGATATTATTCTTAATTTAAAAAAGATAAAAATGACTCTTATCTTACCAAATAACAGAGAAGTGGGTCTGGAAATTTCTCTAATTTAATAGCCAAAACTACTCCTCAAAAGTCACAAGCACACCTTTATGCTCACCACATCTTACATAATGTCCTACCATAATTTTTAAGTGACACCATGCTCAACTCAACTAACTAATTTGTTTTGAAATAGATCCAAACCAATCATCCAATTTTATTATTAACAATTAACAATTATAAAATCATAATAACTACTATAAGAATTAGTATCACTTCAATTTGCCGCCCAACGTTTTTAATTTATAACTAAGCAAAAGTGATTTCATCAACCAGGACAAACCATTTGTAGCCACCCATTCCTAGCAAGACAGACAAGAAGCAAGAAGTCCTAGTTTCCTATTCGTTGACATTTTTTATTTTACTTTGCATAAAGTTCTTTAGGCCGCTTTCCCTTCATTTTCTCTAATAATTAAATAACCTTTCAAAGATACGAGTGACCACAACATAAATTTGCATACTCAAGGAGTTCTCCTTCAATCCAATTAAGTTATTTTTAAATTTAATTCTGACTTAGACACCTTGAGTTTATATATATGGATTTTTTTTTGGATAAAACAAAGTTTTACTCGAAGAGTTTATATATATGGACTTAATCATTGATTCGTTTATACTTTCTAGAGTATGACAATGTTTGATAAGATTATTTCAAAGATTTGTATGTGAACAAGCTCATTTGTTAAGAATTTTACGAATGAAAAAACGTTATAAGTTTTTATTTTTCTTTATTTAAAATATAAAAAATCATCATTTTCTTCTTCCCATGTGAGAAGATAAAAAATTACAACTTCCAGTAAATTTTCACTATATCTAATTTTTTAACTAGTATTTTTAACTTCATAAAAATGTGAGTATCTGAGTTCAATCCATAAAAGCTATACAATTTTCTCCTTTTTTTTTCTTTTTAATGAAAAATGATGTAACTAAAGAGATAAAATTCTAAAATTTTAATTTTTTTAAAAATTACATTCACTTAAAAAGCTTGTCCTTAACCAAGAAAATCCCAAATGGAAAGTTAGCCTTTTTCTTTACATAAAAGTTTATGTAAGTTTGGTCCAAGAATTTATCATGACAAGCTTCACTACTTTTTGACTCTTAAAGGTGTTTCAAATTACCAACTCCCTCCGTTTTATATGTACTTTCTCGAGTTTTATATATAAAATGTTTTTGGGATTTTTTATTTTTATTAAGGAAGATGATTAAATTTGTTAGTAGTATTTGAAATATAAAAATTTGATATAGTTTTTCAAAAGTATCTCTATAGTTATTATTATGACTCTAAAAAGTATTGAGTAAATATGAATATTTGTGAAAAGAAATAATTAAATGTTATTTGAAATTGAAGTAAGGTCTTATAAATAACAGCAAAATAAAAATCTAAAAATGGTCTTATATATATAGGACCGGAGAGAAATATATTTTTTAAGTTTTTCTCTCTATCGTTTTATAGTAGAATTATTCTTTTACAAACACGGTACATAATTAATATTGTTTTTCTAAATTATACATTTATTTATCAAAATTTCTTTTTCACTTTCAATATCTTTTTATAATGATGATTACATAAAGTTACTATGATAAAAATACAATAGATTCTCATATCATTTTACCATTTTTTATTCTTGTACATAATCTTAAAATAAAATATACACAAATACAAAAATGTATAAATAAAATTCGTTCTCACATTAACAACAAGATTACTTACAATCTTGTAGTAAATCCAATCGGGGTGGGGCTGTGTCACTTAAGACAAGTGATTGAGAGTTTAATTCCATCTCTTATGTATATAAAAAAATTAAGTTGAGAAAGAGTTATTCTCGAAAGGACCCTAAATACTTGGGAGACAAAAAGAGATTAATTATGTGTGAATTTTTTATACACATTTCATTAAAAAAAAGATTTTCCTTAACGCTGACCATACTTGTTTTTTTTTAAAAAAAAAAATATTGCGGGTAGAGTAATCATAGTTAACAAAATTTTAAAGGATTTTGCAGGCATTTATTAAGGATTTTATACTTAGAAAAATAATTATAAATGTGGATTATCTCAAGTCTAAGAAATTTAAAAAATGTAATTTTCAATAATTATGTATTACATTTGATTTTTTAACAAGTGTACCAAAAAAAATTATTAACATTTGTCAATGTTAGAATATCATAGGATTACAAACATTTCATTATATAACTGTATATAATTTTATTTTTTCAATTGCGTATGCCTTGCTTAAAAAATACTACTACTTTCTTCGATTTTAAAATGATATTAATTAATGTTCTTATAAACACTTTCATTTACTCAACACTTTTTAAATTTTGAATTATATAGGTGATTTTGAAAATACGATTACATTTATAATATCACTAACAATACTCCCCCTGGTCCTATATATAGGGCACCTTTTAGAAGGAATTTTTGGTCCTATATATAGGACACTTTATATTTCTCATGCATCATTAATTGTTTTTCTCTTTTTTACTCTTATGAGTTAAAATTGTAATGTTACGATATATTCTCATAGAATTCACAAAACTAACAATTTTCTTTGATATGTGTAATTCGTTAAGTATGCCCTATAATAAAAACCAGCGGGAGTATTAACTTATTTTTTAGTCAAAGAAACTTATATTTAACACCGGATGAAATAAACAAATATTTTCTTCGTTCGTGATTTTATTATCTGTTTTTTTTATCCTATGCTTTTATGGATAAGAGAATATAAATATTAAAATTTTATTGGAAAACTAAATAATTATTTTTTAATTCATTTAATACATTAATTTCCCAAAAGGACACTAACTTTTTAAGGTTTAATTAATCTATGCATTAGTAAAAAGACCATTTTTTTATGATTAATACTTTATACTCTCTCCGGTCCTATTTATAATACTACTTCTTTTTGGGTTTTTGTTTTGGTTCTATTTATAAGACCTCTTTTCAATTTTCAATTTTCAATAACATTTAATTACTTCTTTCTACAAACACTCCTATAAAGTCAACGTTTTTTAGAATTTCAATAATAATTATAGGTGTAGTTTTAAAAAAGTATATCAAATTTTTGCATTTTCAATATCACTAACAAATTTATCCACTTTCCTTGGTGGGAGTGAAAAACCCTTAAAGAATCTTATAAATAAAACCAAAGGAATATCTACTATTTATTTAAATCAACATCTTAATAAATAAAAATAAACATGCAAAATATCAATTATCACACTCTTAAAATTTTAAATAAAACAAATATACAGGAACAGTTAAAAGAAAACAAATTAATACTAAAAAATAGTAGTAGATGGGAGTATCGATATTCTTACATTATTATCCAATATTTATATGCTTATTGGCAACATTGAGAATATGAAAGATCAAAGTGGGTGTGCCCCGTTGGGACCCTTTATATACGTTGATGGAGCATGCACACACAGCACTTGCCAGCGGAGAAAGTACGTGTCCTCACTCTCCCACCGAATCCACTCCAATCCAATCAAATACCAAACGCTTTCTTTCGTTTTGTTCCTCCCCCACCCCCGGTGAATGACGTCACACCACCCCTCCGAACTGGACAATGACTCCGTCACCTCATCCCCTCGCTCCGACCACTTCCACGAACCTCCTCCACGCGTCCGCTTCATGTGCAGCTTCGGCGGCAAAATCCTCCCTCGCCCCCACGATAACCAGCTCCGCTACGTTGGCGGCGACACCCGCATCGTCGCCGTCCACCGCTCCATCTCCTTCTCCGCCCTCCTCCTCAAACTCTCTAAGCTCTCAGGTCACTTACCCTTTTACCCCTCACTTATCTTTCCTTTCTTTTTTTTTTTAGAGCACTGCGATGCCATGGAACAGAACATCCACGTCATCATCATAACTAACTCTTTTACTTGGGTTTTGATTGGGTGTAGGCATGACCACCATAACAGCGAAGTACCAACTACCAAACGAGGACCTGGACGCGTTGATCTCCGTGACGACGGACGAAGACGTGGAGAACATGATGGACGAGTACGACCGCGTCGCACGGAATCAAAACTCGCGATCGGTTCGTCTACGCCTTTTCCTCTTCCCCGAAACAGAATCAGCCGATGCTTCTCGCGCCAACAGCATAAGCTCCCTCTTAAACGGCTCCGCAAACCGCGAAAACTGGTTCCTCGACGCACTAAACGGCGGCGTCTCGGGTGGGCTCGAACGAGGACGCTCCGAGGCCTCTTCGATGGTTTCGGAAGTACCCGATTACTTATTCGGGTTAGATAAGGACCGACCCGTTTTGCAAGACACCGTTTCTAATTCTGATCCCGGTTCTCCTGCACCCGTTGTTTCTTCGTCACCGTTTTGTTCCACGTCATCAGCTCCGTCAATCCCGAACCTTCCACCGGTTAAAACAAAGCTCTCGAACTCGGTTACTGAGTCAAAGGAGAATCAAGTTGAAGCTGAAACGGGTGGGCAAGTCAACCCTAACCCAAACCCGAATACAAACCCGTACCCGGTTAACCATGTTGTGCACTACGCGCCAGATGCTGCTTATTCCGGTCACCCTGTGCAACCGATTCCTGTTTATTATATTCCCGGTCCGGTCCAACCGGGTACTGTACCGGTCCAACCGGTTCCTATACAAGCACCTTATCCTTATGTTCAGCAACAACCTTATCATCATCATCATCATCATCATGGAGTGGGGCCAGCTCAGGTTCCATTCGGGTACCATCATTTGGTCCCAGGTTCGGGTCAAGTATATGGAGCCGGGGCAGGGATAAGGCACCTGACACCGGAGCATCATCCGTACAGTCCCACCGCGGCTGTGGCTCAAGGTGGTGCCGGGATTAAACAGCACGTGTATCAGGCGGCGAACTCGGGTGCGGTTCCGGTTTATTCAGCGGTGGCAGTGATGGGTGGTGATGAGGCACTGAGAGTTGGAGCGGAGTCTGATGGGTCGGGGCACCAGCTCGCTAAATGACGGAGCTGGGTTTTGTTTGGTATATATATATATATATTAATTTATAATTTACTTTTATATGTATGTATGCATCATGCATGGGTGATGGTTGCTTATTTTATGTGTGCCTGCAAAATCAGTTTTCGCTTTTTTTTTTTTTTTAAATGCAAAAAAAAGACAAGAATAATAGTATTTCTTAAGTTGTGGATATAATTCAATAATTGTATATGAGTACATTAGAAAAAGATAATGCACAAGTAGCTTGCTGTTTTTGGTGTATTATTGTTGCATTTTTTTAAAGTAGGATTTGTTTTGTGCGCACCAAAGGTATTCTTCGATCGATGATCGAAGATTAATTCCCTCAAAAACGTAGAGATTATCTAAGTGAATTTTGTCTTTATCAACAAAACCTTTCAAATAAGATTTTTAAAGCATGTCTTTGAAGTATATTTTAAAAAATTCAAAATAGGTTACTTTTTATTTGAAAGTGACGTATTTATTAAATTCGTGTCCATTAATAACAATGATTTTCGATACAAACTTATGGGGTCTAAATTTTTTTAGCATATATCCTAAAACACATTTTTCGATAAAAGTTTAGAGTGAGATAGAGCTAAGTGCGATAGTGATAGTATTTGTTACTCTATTCCGTGTTTTCATCATGTCATTTCTTGTTTGGATCCGTAGGAAAGAAAATATCTCTAAAAGCTCTTTTCTAAATTTGAAAAAGAGTACTAAGGTTCTCCAAACAACTCAAAGGTGTATATTGCTTGAATTAAAGTGAGTTTGAAGTGGTGGAGAAACTGGATATGAGAAAAGAATGATTTTAGTTGTATGATATTTAATGAATCCGTCGTTGGAATTGAGATCTCATTAAAAGAGATAAATATCAAATATTTGGAATTTCTTTTCGTATATTATATGGATCTAGATGATCCAATCCGCAAGAATATGATTCAGAATCGTAAAACAACTTAAAATATCCAACAACTTGATAATTTTTGTAATAATTTCTTGATCAACCAAAGCTATAAAAATATCAAGAGGTATATAAGATAAGACAACTTTTTAGATTCATTTTATTTATCGAAAGGATTTTGACTCGAATAAGAGTGACGTGATATAATGTCTTACCATATTTTTGTTGTAATTTATGCTTTAATGGCCTCTATGATAAAATAGAGTTATCATATAAGCTTATTTAATCACGTTGGTCTAATGTATTTTATATTTTATAGCGAGTTAGGTTAAAAAAACGAAGAATATGTGAGTGTTTGATTTTCTCCCTCTTTTCTTTATCCCTAGAGGTCATCACAATCAACATCATTGTTGTCGTCAACCCATAACACTTTGTTTGGTTTAGGGTTTTTTGGGAGGAAAGATTTTGAGGGAAGAGAGACTAAGAAAAATACATACATTTTCTCCTTTTTGGTTATGCAAAGAAAATGGGGGGAAGAGAAATTTTCTCTTTAACTTAGGAGAGATTATGGGAAGAAAAGTGAAGAAGAGGTGGGCCAATGCAAAAAAAAAAAAAAAAGTGTCATTACTTTTCTCTCTTCTTGCATCATACACATATAGGTGGACCAATGTACAAAAATAAAGATATATTTGTCTTTTGTTAAATTTATTGTTTTTTCTCTTATCACTTTTCTCCCCAAATAAACAAAAAGAGAGAAAATTCAACTTTTTTTTTCTCCCATATCTCTTCACATTTTATCTTATACCAAACAACTATAAAATTTACTTATTTTCTCATCATAATCTCACTCCCGTATTTATCTCTTTCTTACTTCTATCTTCTAATTTTCTTACCTGTAACCAAACAAAGACTAATAATACATATTCACGCCACTTGTTATTTGGTGCTGGTCAAATATTTGGATATAATTGTTGGAGAGTGCCCTAGTGGCAATCGTATTTTCTCTTTTACTTGTACTTATTTCATGTTTATGGATTATTACTATTAATAATAATGAAGCATTTCATTTATTATATTTATGCTTTAATTGTTTAATTAAAATAGATGTAATAAAGTCCTTAGGATTATAAGTTCAATGTCATAAGAATATCAAGTACATGACTTGATAGTGAGATCTTATTGATTGATAATTATCCTTAAAGATTCCCTAGTCGAGTATTATAGTTAATAAGGACAACTATAATAAATCGAGACTAGTATGTGGCAGACTGATGACTGTATCTCACCGGTCATGGATATGGGATATCAAGTCTTCACGTAAGTACACATTGGGACAATTGTGTACTGGATTGACCCGCCATGAGAATGCTACATGGGTTATTAAGTGAGTGTCATAAGCGATTCTCATAGTGACAATGGTGTACATGGTCCTTCGACTTGAAGTCGTTACGGTTCCCAACATGAGGAATTATATGCTTTTACGCAATCAAACGTCATCTTTAACCAGTTGATCATAACGGTTGTAGTCGGGTATATGACAAATCATGTAGAGGGATGTGAGTGACGTAGATGGGATTTGTCCTTCCTTATCAATAGGAATTATATCTCTGGGCCCCTTGATTGAGTGAGACGGTGAAATGTATGGCCATACTCAAGACAGTCAATATGAGATATAGACGAGACTTGTTTAGACGCGTCTACGCAGGGATCAAGAAACCATAGGTTACACTATTCATGGGTTGACACGTTCCATGTCATGAGTGTAACTATGATATTTGGACAAAGGGATTAAACTTACACATGTTCATTGGTCACAGTAAAAGGTTTAGTCAAATCACAGACATTCCTGTCACTTGGGTAGCAATGATGTGTTGCTAGATACCGCTCATTGCTTGTAAAATTAAAATGTGATTTTAACATTACTGTCAACGTTACAGGAACCTATAGGGTCACACACTAAGAGCAGATAAAATTGGAGATATTACATTTGATAAAAATACAATAGTTGTATTTTTATAAAATTAAATCTTTATGATATGATTAAGATATGATTCGTTTTATCTTTATGTATAAGATATAAATTTGATCTTCTACATATAAGATAGAATTCGAATTTATCTCCTAAAAAGCCCAACCAGTTGGTCTGATAATATTATAAATATAATATTATTAGCTTTAGGGATAAAAGATGTGTGAGACACAGAACGGTAACCCTAGCCTTCATATCAGAAAGTGAGTGATACACAGACTCTCTCTTCTCTGCTAGCATTGAGAAGAGAGACGTGACTCCAATTGGGAATTTGTTCGTGTGGATACCAATAGAGGCACAACACATTGATGTGCTCGCGATTGACGAAGCGTTTGTGATAAGATTCGTTGGTCTCCTCTTCCCTGCAAAAGGTAATTTTATTCCCTATCTCAAATCATGCTTTCACATGGATCCTGGATGGAAATATGATATTTTTTTTCCCGCTACGTTTGTCGCATCCTATTTTCTAACAATAATAAGAGCTTATCATGTCTATATTTTACCCTACTCTTGAATATCACTCATATAACCAAAGGAGCCTTGATTAGTATGTGTTTGAATTGTGCACATGTATGTCCAATGAGATTTTCATATGATGATGAATTTTGATCTTACAACATTATAACATTATAGGTTATGAACTCATTCATTACTAATAGTACCATCATTCGTTGGCTCAATCCAATCCATGCTATAAAAGGTAGAATTTCGTTTTAATCAATACTTCTAACACAAACTTATTTTGCTCTTTTAAGTTTTAAATTGAATTGTACTTTTATTTATTACCTATAAATATTTACGTTTTGGCTTGCTTTATCAAAAGCTTTCATAGCTCAGTTGGTTAGAGCACCCGTTTAGTAAGCGGGAGGTCTTGAGTTCAACTCTCAATGAAAGCAACATTTATATTTTTGCATTTTCTGCATCAAACTTTTATTCTTCTGCAAAACCAGAGAGGGGGTACATTATAAATACTTTATCAAATCCCTGAAAGCAACATTTTTAATTTGTATCACTACAACATAACACTAATCAAACTATACAACAGAGGTTTTGTGAAATTAGACCCCTTTTGTTGAGAATGACAAACAATTATGTACATGAGCTTATTAACATATCCCTCTTGAGATAATTTGATACAGAACATTGTTCTTCATCAAACTAATCACTAGTATTTCCCAATGCCTCCTTAGCCCTGAGTCCTGATGAGTATGAAGTGTTATATGCATGACATCACGATTGCATTTCTTCTCTTGGGAAAGAAATTCAATGGGAACTTGAACTGAAACATGTGGAGAAGACACATGTGAATTGTGATTTGAATTCACATGAAGAACCATTGTTACAAATCTTCCCAACTACCTTAAATTCAAGGTTGATTGCTGACATTTGTGTTCTTTCCCATACAAATTTCATCATTAGACTTGATGGAGACAATAGGAGGAGGTTGTAACCCATAGAGTGCTTTACTTTTTTCACCAAAGCCACCGATGAATATTGTGTCACCTCGTCCATGCCAAGTGCCATCTTGAACATTGTTCATTTCCAATGTTCTAGACTCCTGCATCATATTACAGACATGCCAATATTCAATAATTCAATTGTTACGAGTAGTTATAAATTATACTCATATAAAGAAGCAAAATGGAGAGGTGATAGAATTTGGAAAGTTACCTGGCTTAATGTACAACAAGGACAGGCAAAATGGTAAGCACAATCATCCAAGGAACTATCACTACCCTGAGATAGGAACCAATGAACAGTGCATTAGTTAGTCAAATATATTACACAACAAATAAAATAAGTAGCACAAACATACAGTTGTCCATTTCAATACACAGAATGGAAGGTCATACCACTCAAACTATCAATAATGTCTTAAACTTTTTCCCCCTGATGACAACATAAAATATGGTGTTGACACTGACATGTATTATAGTAACTAATAGTAGTATGTTTGTGAGTTCTTTTTGACACTAAGAGCAGAGAAAATCAGTCTATAAATCTCTATTGAACTGTTAAATGTTTTTGCACATGGGGATGTGGTCATGTGGATAAAATAATTTTTATGATTGAACATAATACCATAGTTATCTTGATCATGGAAATCATATAATAGATGTGATAACGTACTAGTGAGATTTTTTCAATCATATATCTTATTACTTTATATGCAAGTTAACAATTATGCAGCCCAGCCGCCAACCTGTTATCCATAATAATCAACCAAATCATAAAGCCCATTACATCCCATAACCAACACCTCACCCAACTTGTATGATGAAAACTCTATTATTGCTCACAATTATTTATTCATACTCATGGTTAATCAATCATAATTTAATAAATTAAAAAATTAAAAATTTTAATTGGTTAATAAGGATTATTTTAATAGAAAACTTGGAATGTTGGCCTCTGATGTACATGAGTTCCAATCTTTGCCCATAGATGTTGTTAATGCAACGCTAGTAATCTTTTCATTACAGATATTTGAAGTAAGTTGTACAGGACGATATCCAAAAAGTCGTATTTATTTATAGTATAAACAAAATACAAAGTAAATGATGCAAGAAAAGAAAACATAACAAGAACCAACGCATAACAAAATTCCCACCTTGATGTTAAACTTCTTTCTAATCCTTGTCCTGAAGAATCCTAAATATGCTCCAACAGAAACTATGAATGCAACTGCCAGGTATAGAAAGCAGTGCCGTCTCGTGACAGCAAAGGCAACAAAGTTAAAAAAGGCACCGATTGCAAGAAGAAAATAAACTGTTGCCTGCAAAATAAGACATTGAAATTCAAATAATTTCAGACAGCTAAATCACCCAAAATTTAAAATATAATAAAGAAAATTCTAGCTTATGATTCCAACATTTTTAAAATCAATTTAAGCATATACCTGAATGTAGCTAGAACCAAAACCAGCCCTCTTCATGTTCTTCCCAAATCGATAGCAAGGACAACTGCAACACATACATAATGAACCATTATTTTCAGACATGATATTTCATATGAATTCTTGTTAAACCTTCAACTTGTTAGAAAAACCTTTGAAATAACTCAACACATCCCATCACTCCTCACATGATTTTGGATTAATATGAAATTTGATATGATATGAACCTCTAATCCAAAAGGTGATCTAATTTCTTGAAAATAAAAATTATTCAATGAGAAGTTATTCATGCTATAAGAATGTTTCTTGAGTTACAACAATGTAAATTATAGATTGATTGCGAGTTATTTAGGCACCATTTTTTGAGATAAGAATGTTAAATAGCTAAATATCGAATATGTTCCTAGCTCGAACAGAATTACAATCGTGGAGGATACTTATGTCTAGACAAGAGAGAAGAACATATATTGAAGATTAATAACATACCAGGTGGATTCAATAGCAATGTGCTGATCATCAAAGCAATCAAGAAGTTCACCCTCCCACATCCTCAACACTCCTCCACCAAACTCACCACCCTCTTCTCTTTCTTCCTCATCTCCCAACTTCCCCCATTTCCCTTGTGCACTTCTCATTGCCACAGTTGAACAAAGCATGTCAAAGTCCAAAGCCACCACTCCTTCCAGCAACCTCTCCTTCTCTTCCTCCTCCACCATCCTCTCTTGCTTCTTCAAATCCCCCATTATTATTTGTTAGCACCCCCGTTTTTTTTTCTAAAACCAAAATGAAAAGTTTGGTTTTTTGAGGCACTTGCAGGATTCTGCTTTATATGGGTTTTCAGGAAATGGTTAATAGAGAAAAACAGATAACAGAAAAACAAATAATTGGATAAGATAACGACGATTTTTTTGTTGGTGTTGCTGATGTGTGAACACATTCATGAATTTCTTAGGTTGGCGGGTAATAAAAAAAGTAATAATTGCTGTGGGACCCTAAAGGTGTCTGCATTAATAAGGGCACAGCTGTTGCCACGTGGCAACTAGAATATAGCTTTGTTTTTTTTTTTGTTGTACCCACTATTAACGGTGTACATACAGTATTACTAGCATTCCCACAATAGAGAAATAGATTACGTTTATTTATTTTTAGTGGGGTTGGGTTTAAACTAGTACTAATATTTGTTACTCCTTCCGGTCCTATATATAAGACATATTCTAGAAGTAATCTTTGGTCCTATATATAAGACATTTTGTATTTTCTATGCATCATTTATTGTTTTTTCTCTTTTTTGCCCTTATTAAATTCTTTGACTATTTATGTGTTTTTTGTTGTTCATTAATGAGTATGAGTTTTTCAAGAAAAGTTGAGAGGGTAAAATTGTAATGTTATAATATATTCTCATAGAATTCATAAAACTAACTAATTTTCTTGGTCCGAGGAATATGGTTAAGTATGTCTTATATATAGGACAGGAGGGAGTACTAAGAATAAACGAAATCAATATCTGATTGTTGATATGCTATCTAAAGAAGCCAAATCCAAACATATCTACCTAAAATAACAGCCATCCTTTTTCGGTCAAAACTGACTCCTAACCAATTTGCTTTGCTTCGGAAAGCAGGCCCGGTCTGATATATTTGGGCCTAGGGCGAAATTATTTTATGACCCTAATAATTTGTAATAAATTTTTTTTATGGAAAATAAATCAATAAAAACATGCAATGTATTTATACTTCCTTTTTTTTATAAAGATGATAAAAAACAGTAAAAAATTTTTTGTCTCAAACTAAAATAAAGTAATTAATGAAAATGCTTAAAACTTGTAAACTTTGTATTGTGATTGATTGATTAATGCAAAATGCATTAAATTAGTTGTTTTGATAATTGGTCGATGTATTAGACAAATCATTAAATGCATGTTTGCTTTAACTTTCTGACTTTTGCAAGTTTTCACAAGTATTTAACTTTCAAAATAGCAGCAATAACAAAAAAAAATCAATATTCCCTCCGGTCCTATATATAGGATATACTTAACCATATTCTCCGGATCAAGGAAAGTGGTCAATCTATGAATTTTATGAGAATATATTATAACATTACAATTTTACCCCATTCACTTTACTTGGAAAGTTCACATTCATTAATGGATAACAAAAAACATAATTAGTCAAAACATTTAATAAGAACAAAAAAGAGAAAAAACAATTAATAATGTATAGGAAATATAAAATGCCATATATATAGGACTTGTTGACACCCAATTTTGTCCGGGGTCAAAAATATTATTTTGTAAAAATTTTGGTTAATTAAATTTTTATTTTCAATTTTTTATAATTGAATAAATAGTGAGAAAAAATAAAAAGCTTGTTTAAATGTATTATTCTTGTGTATTGAGTTATTTTTGAGTTACTTAAAAAATAAGATTTAAAAAAAAAAAATAAAAAAAAAAGTTTGTTTAGTGCATTAAGTTATTTTTGGGATTTATAAAAAAAAAGGGATTTAAAACAAAAATGGCCAAATAAAAAAAAAGGAAAAGGGAGTGTTGGGCCGTTTGGCCCAAACCATTGTAATCCCTTTAGAGATTTAGTTCCCAGCCCCCATATTTTATCCCCAAACCCCATTTTAAAGTGAAAATGTCCACTTTGCCCTTACACATTCACAAACCCCCCTTTCTCCTTTTTCATATCACAAACCCCACACCCCACAACTCCCTTTTTAGTTCACAAACCCCACACCCCACAACTCCTCCACCCACTCAACTTCCACCAGCCTGCCGTCACCACCAGCCCGCCGCCTTCTCCTCCTCTTTCTCTTTCTTCTTCTTCAGATCTAAAAAAAATAACAAAAAAAAACACATGTTGCTGCTGTTTTCTTCTTCTTCAGATCTAAAAAAATATATAAAAAAAAAACATGTTGTTGTTGTTGTTGTTGTCTTCTTCTTCAGATCTAAAAAAAATAACAACAAAAAAAAACCTGCTACTATTGTCTTCTTCTTCAGATCTATAAAAATAAAAAAAAACAGATATAATACGAACAATCTGGTTAAAATTCCGAGAACCCCGTGCCGGAATTTCAAAATTCCAACACTGGTTCATCGGAAATTATCAAAAACCCAAAAAAAAAAAATTCCGAAAACCCCGTGCCGGAATTTTGAAATTCCGACACTAGTTCGTCGGAAATAATCAGCAACATATGTTTTTTTTTGTTATTTTTTTTAGATCTGAAGAAGAAGAAGAAGAAAGAGGAAGAGGAGGAGAAGGCGGCGGGCTGGTGGCGGCGGCAGGCTGGTGGAGGTTGAGTGGGTGGAGGAGTTGTAGGGTGTGGGGTTTGTGAACTGAAAAGGGAGTTGTGAGGTGTGGGGTTTGTGAAATGAAAAAGGAGAAAGGGGGGTTTGTGAATGTGTAAGGGCAAAGTGGAAATTTCCACTTTAAAATGGGGTTTGAGGATAAAATATGAGGGCTGGGAACTAAATCTCATCCCTTTATCCCTTGGTTCCAACGTGGGATTTCAACATAGCAAGCAGCAACCGCCGCTGCTGCTTTTCCTCTGATCTTCCCCCTTTCTTCAAATCAAAAATCCTAGGTTCCCAATCTCTAAATCTCTTCCAATCTTCAGTTAATTATTGTTGCCATCTCTCAAAGCTTTCCTTTTCCATCCCAAAATCACGAATCAATTCATGATTCATAGACCAAATCGCGTTCTCCTCGGTTCCCTGCATGAAATCCGGTCTCTCCTCCTTAATCTTCAAGCACGTTTTTTGCCTGAGTAAAAATTAATTGTATATGATTTGAGAGTGATTCTTTCTTCTCTTTGATTCAACATTCAAGGCCTATAAAAGCAACAAGCACAAGGAAAAAAGGAGGGGGACAAGGAAAAAACATAAAAAAAAGATGGAGGAACAGTAAAAAAAATTAAAAAAAGAGAACGAAATAAAAAAAACACAGAGAGCAAGGGGGAGACAAAAAAAAAGCGCATAACAGAGTTATAGGATTTTTAGTGAAAAAATAGAGAGATTTATTGTAATTTTGTTCAGTGATTAAAGTATTGAGGTTATTGTTGTTGTACCCTCCTTCAATTTGAAGTCTTCATAGGTATGAAATGATTTCATAATCTCTGTTATGTATGAAGTTTGGATTCAATGTAAATAATTATGCCTTTGATTTTTTTTACCTGGTTAGGCACTGCTATTGTTTGGTTCTAATTCATGTATTTTTTTTATCAGTATGTTCACAATTCTGTTTCTTATTCTTCCTATTATAGTTGGCACATTCTAATGATAATACATCCCATTTAGCGTTCTTGTGGTTCCTGACATTGGTATAGTTCATGCAGTTTAGTGTTTTTTTCTGTTTTCTTTTTTTTTCTTTCGGGTCTGTTAAGAAGGAGCATTTTGCTCATAGTAATTTTAGTTCACATGATTCCTTTGTTTAGTTCATGCCTTTTTTCTAAACTTTGCATTTGCTATAGTAATTTTTTTTTTTAAAACCAATTTGATTCATTAAAAAAAATAAGCAGTTACTCCATTACTTATTTGGTCTAATTTGTTGGTTGTGCTTTGGTAAGTCAATTTATCTAGTTCATGCCTTGTCAGGCATCACAATAAAAAATAAATTTTTTTGGCAAACCAATTATTTAGGTCTTTTAATTAAAATCAATCAAATGTACCATTTTCGAATGAGCGAACGGGGTGCTAATACCTTCCCCGGCTCGTAACCGACTCCCGAACTTGGAATCTATCTAGTTCGAGACCCGTCTTTATCCTTTTTAATTAATAATTTTTTTTCCGCGTTTTTGTGACAAAATGCAGTGGCGACTCCATATTGGGTCAGTCGACCCCCACTCGTAGGCGAGGCCCCGAGGGCGACCCCGGTCGCGACAGCTGGCGACTCCACTGGGGACTAAGCCAAATAAGAGAGTCAGGCCAAAATGATTTATTTGTTTTAATAGACCTATTTTCTTTTCTAATTGGTTTGTCTTTAATTAATTGTTTATTGTATATATCTGTTTAATTAAATTTTTTTTGTTTACATATTTGCTTAATTATTTATTCTTTATTGTAATTTCTTTTGTTGCTTTATTTATTACAAAAAAGGGGCTTTGTATGCCCCCGAAATAGATTTTTTTTTACACAGATCTTGACACACACGAAAACCCTATACCCGGGTACTGTTGTTTAAACCCTAAGTTTAGAGGTGCTTTTGCCCTACCTTCGACTTACCAGGTGTATGGTCTCTTGTAGTGTGTAAAAGTACCACTCCGATTGGGAACCATTTCTCGTGAGCACGACCTTTGGGAGGTGCGTCCTGCCTATTTTGGGAGGCGTAGCCAAGCTCTTGTCGATGATTTGCGAGGTGGGTTCTCACCTTAAAAAGTGAGGGCAATCCGAGGACCTTTAGAAGTCTAGAGCCACCATATAGTACACTTCGTGTAACATTCTAATTTGGAACTTGAATAAGTCCATCATGATTCCTCTTCATTAACTATCAAAGGTTAAGAGGTGTCAAAACAGTTAATCTGTTACCTACATAACCTTCGAAAAAGCTGTGGGGATTGTGTCCATCAAAAATTAAAAAATATATACAATTTTTCAAGTTATCAAATTAGAGTGTTACACTTTAGTTGTACCATAGAACAATGTCATAGGATTGTGGTCTATAGATATTTTAATCACCCCCAAATAGGATCTTATGGATTCTAAGGGCGCTGCATCATGCATTTTGCATCATCATATTCATGTGCATCATTCATAAAAAAAATTCTTTGAAAAGTCTAGGTTCCATCACTATTTTTCCAAAGCACCTTCTTGGACTCAATTATAAGCAAGGTCCATTGACACGATGAAGTCATCAAATAAGCTCAAGAACATGGTAGATTGAATGAAGGGACAAGTGAACCATTTTGAATGAGGCTTCAAACCCTCGGTTACACAAGCTCAACAATGAAGAGATCACAACTGACCATTCATTTCGTTATGGCAAAAAAAAACCAAATAAAAGTTGTCATTGCATATCATTTTAACAAGCATTTACTAGTGCTTGATCATGTGAATAAACCATCTCACCACATTTCTAAAAATCATTAAAAAATTGATTTTTGCATTAACTTGAGATGTTTGATTCAAATTTGAAATTGGAAGGAGTAATTGAAACCCATCAATGGTGTGGACCCTCAAGTAGATTCTTTCAATGATACAAGGCACTCTTTGCAAATCCCAAACACTAAGGAGATACCCCTAGTTACCCCATTGAGCTTTGACATTTTGAAAGGGAGATTATTTCATTTAACCCATAACATATGTATAACCTGGGGCGGGTAGTTTTTCAAACAATTTTTGTCAATTATTCAAATATCAAGAGGATTACTTTTTTCATAACCCAAACACACTTGATCCATTGTTCACCCCATTTGGGCTCCAACATAAAATTTTATTCTCAAAATCTCAAAACAATTTTTACCCGAGCAATAATGAGAATCAAATGTAAAGGAAGAGGTTTCCGTGGTTGAAGGGCAAGCAAGAGAAATAAAGAGCACACGAATATCCCAAGAAAACTAAAGTCTTAAAAATGAAAGCAAAAATACAAAAAAAAAGGTTCAAGAAGCATGATAGAAGAATCCGTGATGCTTGCACAAACCACGCTAAGAGTCATACCAAAGAAAGATTCTCATTTAAACTCCACATCAATTTTGGGCCTTTATATTCATTCTTTCATAAGCCACATCATCACCCCTTAACCACATTACAACCATTAGAAAATCCTCTTGATGATTTGAAAACTGTGCAAAATTTGTTTGGAAAGACTAGGTAGAAGGAGAAAATGGAGAAATAAGAAGGGTAAGGGAAGCACAAATATTTTGAGCCTCATGTCCATTTGTTTTAAAATGAAAGCCTCGAAGCCCTTGGCCACGTTACAAGCTTAAAAGACCTCGTTGATGATTGATCTGCTTGAGAAATACACCAAGGTTAGAATAAAACTGACTCCTTTGACTTTTGGAAATTTTGATGAAAATATCTCATTTCTAATGTATGCATTAATTTACACCAAGACCATCACTTTCATATCAACTCAAATACTTTTATGTCACATGATCTTTGCATTAGTATTTCTTGTTAAATCAATATGCATTCCAAAAAAAAAAAAGAAAAAAAAAGGAAAAAAAAAGAAAGAAAGAAAATTGCTCGCTAGGTTGAAAACTCGAAAGGGCGGCCTAGGCAAAAGTTTGAGCAACCCGCTAGGTTGAAAACCTGAAAGGGCGACCTAGGCAAAAGTTAGAGTCAAATAAAAGGGAATGAATGAAGTCTTCATATAAGGGCAATTTATGAGGTGCGATCCCTCTTCGAAGCTAATACTGGGGTAATATTGTTGAGTTGATTCCCTAATCCTCTCAGGCACATACATTGGGCACTGATATTATTCGAACATAAAGCAAGCCAATACTGGGGCAGATTTTTTATTATTTTCTTTTATAAAGAAAAATAATAAAAAATCTTGCGATCGATCGCCACTACAGATCAAGCTTTCTCCTAAACTCTCTCAAGCACTTATGGGGATCACATGCTATTCAAGACGAATCAAGTCAACACTGGGACAGATTTTTTTATTATTTTTCTAAAAAAAAAATAATAAAAAAAATGTGATAGCCAAGCACAAATCAAGCTAATACTAGGGCAGTTTTTGGGATAAAATTGTCTTCTGAAGTATGGAGATTACCAGTAAAGATGAAGAAACTAGGGCAAATCTAATCTTGTCCTTTTAAATGGTGTAAATGCAAACATGGAGCCAATTAGGCGAATAAGTCATGAATCCATCAACACAATTATTCAATGGTGAACCATGCTTTGGTCGAGTCCATTATGGTTGCAAAAAAAAAAAGGACATGTTACATTGAGTTAGACTTCGTTCCATACGCATGCATCATACCCCTAAAAAAAATAATTTGCATCCTGCATTTTATTTCATAAATGCATCAAACTCATGCATACCCCCTAAAAAAAATAATTTGCATCTTGCATCATATTTCATAAATACATCAAACTCATGCATACCCCCTAAAAAATAATATGCATCGTGCATCATATTTCATAAATGCATCAAACTCATGCACACATTTGAGGTCATAGCATTTCATTATAAAATTCAGTTGAAAGTCAAATAAAATAAATACATCAAGCATCATTACATTTCATAACATTCACATTACATCATCACATTCAAACATTCAAAAACACACTTTTTGTTATTCCATTAAATACTTTGTTCATAAATCTATCAACCATTCGAGTAACTGATCCAAGGTTATCTCATTTTTTGAGCAACTGATCCAAGGTTGTCTCATATTCCGAGTGACTGATCCAAGGTCATCTCAATTATTCGAGTAACCGATCCAAGGTTATCTCATTTTTTTCGAGCAACTGATCCAAGGTTGTCTCATATTTGGAGTGACTGATCCAAGGTCTTCTCAATTATTCGAGTAACCGATCCAAGGTCATCTCATTTCTTCGAGCAACTGATCCAATGTTGTCTCATTTTCTGAGTGACTGATCCAAGGTCATCTCAATTATTCGAGTAACCGATCCAAGGTTATCTCATTTTTTCGAGCAACTGATCCAAGGTTGTCTCATATTCCGAGTGACTGATCCAAGGTCATCTCAATTATTCGAGTAACTGATCCAAGGTTATCTCATCCCTTCGAGCAACTGATCCAAGGTTCTCTCATATTCTGAGTGACTGATCCAAGGTCATCTCTTTCACCAAACACTTTTGTTGTTATTAGGCTTTTATGATATCCTGGCAGAAATGCTAAAGAATCATCACCAAACAGTTTTGTATCAATTTTCAAGATTGTTAAGTATAATTTATTTGTAAACAAAATTGGTGTCCACTTCTTTACTCGTTCCTTATCCTGATAGCATCCAAACCACAGTTTGCTTGCTATCCGATAAGAAACAAGTAAAGAGGGGCAGCTGTTGACACCCAATTTTGTCCGGGGTCAAAAATATTATTTTGTAAAAATTTTGGTTAATTAAATTTTTATTTTCAATTTTTTATAATTGAATAAATAGTGAGAAAAAATAAAAAGCTTGTTTGAATGTATTATTCTTATGTATTGAGTTATTTTTGAGTTACTTAAAAAATAAGATTTAAAAAAAATTAAATTTAAAAAAAAAGTTTGTTTAGTACATTAAGTTATTTTTGGGATTTATAAAAAAAAAAGCGATTTAAAACAAAAATGGCCAAATAACAAAAAAAAAAAGGAAAAGGGGGTGTTGGGCCGTTTGGCCCAAACCATTGTAATCCCTTTATCCCTTGGTTCCAACGTGGGATTTCAACATAGCAAGCAGCAACCGCCGCTGCTGCTTTTCCTATGATCTTCCCCCTTTCTTCAAATAAAAAATCCTAGGTTCCCAACCCCGCTTTTATCCCACAAACCCCATTTTAATGGGGAAATGTCCACTTTGCCTTTATATATTCAAAACACACAAAAAAAAATCACAAACCTCAAAAACCTTACACCTTCCCAAACCACAAACCCCAAAAACCTTACAACTTCCACCATTCTTTTCCCACAACCCCGCCGCCAACGCCACCGCTGTCGCTGCCACCCCCACCACCGTCGTCAGCACCGCAACTGCAACTCCTCCTTCATCCTCCTCCTCTTCCTTCTTCTTCTTCTCCACATATCTGAAAAAAAAAAACAGATCTAATACAAAAATAACAAAAATAAAACAAGAGCCAAAAACAAGACTGGAAGAAACAAAACAAGAAAGAAAGAGATGAAAGCATGAATGGA
Source organism: Crotalaria pallida (assembly GCA_037953625.1). Taxonomy (NCBI): domain Eukaryota; kingdom Viridiplantae; phylum Streptophyta; class Magnoliopsida; order Fabales; family Fabaceae; genus Crotalaria; species Crotalaria pallida. The sequence continues at coordinate 112,836,159 of CM075655.1, forward strand.
ATCGAACAAGGATGGTGAAATACCGACAACCTAGTTAAAATTCCGAGAACCCCGTGTCCGAATTTCAAAATTCCGACAGTGGTTCGTCAGAAAAAAACTTGCACTGCGTTTCTTTTCCGAGAACAAAGGTTCGGAATTTTAAATTTCCGACATCCCCGTGTCGGAAATTTACAACGAAGTCAGGGGTTCATCACAACAATGGCGGTGGAGGCGATGGAGGTGTGTCGGGAATTTTTTCGTAGAACACCCACCTAAAAACGAAAAAGAAATAAAAAAAGGAAGGGGAAAAACATGAAATAGAGATGATGGAGGAAAAACGAATAGACAAAAACAAAAAACAAAATGAGAACTATAAAACAGAGAAACGAAAAACGAAGATGGAGATATACCTTCAAGTAGGACAGCAGCAGTAGCGGCGGCGGGGCGGTGGAGGCGGCGCCGAAGAAGATGGAAGAAGGTTGGAAGTTGAGTGGGTGTGGGTGTGGGGAGATGAACGATTGAAAGAAGGTTGAAAGTGGGGTGTGGGGTTTGTTGAAGGAAGGACAGTTTGGGGATTATTTGAAAAAATGGGGTTTGGGAGATAAATTTGGGGTTCGTAGACTAATCCCCATCTCTAAATCTCTTCCAATCTTCAGTTAATTATTGTTGCCATCTCTCAAAGCTTTCCTTTTCCATCCCAAAATCACGAATCAATTCGTGATTCATAGACCAAATCGCATTCTCCTCGGTTCCCTGCATGAAATCCGGTCTCTCCTCCTTAATCTTCAAGCACGTTTTTTGCCTAAGTAAAAATTAATTGTATATGATTTGAGAGTGATTCTTTCTTCTCTTTGATTCAACATTCAAGGCCTATAAAAGCAACAAGCACAAGGAAAAAAGGAGGGGGAGAAGGAAAGAACATAAAAAAAAGATGGAGGAACAGTAAAAAAAAATAAAAAAAGAGAACGAAATAAAAAAAAACACAGAGAGCAAGGGGGAGACAAAAAAAAAGCGCATAACAGAGTGATAGGATTTTTAGTGAAAAAATAGAGAGATTTATTGTAATTTTGTTCAGTGATTAAAGTGTTGAGGTTATTGTTGTTGTACCCTCCTTCAATTTGAAGCCTTCATAGGTATGAAATGATTTCATAATCTCTGTTATGTATGAAGTTTGGATTCAATGTAAATAATTATGCCTTTGATTTTTTTTACCTGGTTAGGCACTGCTATTGTTTGGTTCTAATTCATGTATTTTTTTTATCAGTATGTTCACAATTCTGTTTCTTATTCTTCCTATTATAGTTGGCACATTCTAATGATAATACATCCCATTTAGTGTTCTTGTGGTTCCTGACATTGGTATAGTTCATGCAGTTTAGTGTTTTTTTTTTCTTTTTTTTTTCTTTCGGGTCTGTTAAGAAGGAGCATTTTGCTCATAGTAATTTTAGTTCACATGATTCCTTTGTTTAGTTCATGCCTTTTTTCTAAACTTTGCATTTGCTATAGTAATTTTTTTTTAAAAAAACAATTTGATTCATTAAAAAATAAGGAGTTACTCCATTACTTATTTGGTCTAATTTGTTGGTTGTGCTTTGGTAAGTCAATTTTTCTCACTCAAATTTATCTAGTGGTGAGCTCTTCAGGACTTCCTCTTCACACCCGAAAACAAATATTATATAATTCATCTTTAAAATAATATAATTTTTTAAGATAAAAACATGTTTAAAATAATAATTATTTAAATTTTATTAATTCAGTATTGACAATGCACGTTTTGGAAACTCATTTTTCCTCGTCAAAATGTCGAGGTGTTATGTATTTTCCTCTTCGCATAAATTCCATTTTTTAAAGTATTAAAATAAAACGTTAATTTAATTTAAATTGCTGTTACAAATAAACAATGAAATTAAAAATATTTTTCTTTATAAACATTAAATGATTTTTTATTAAATAAGTATTAACCAATTGCGTTTTGGAAATCCACCTTTCCTTGCCTAAATGACAAGGTCTTGTGCATATTCCTCTTCGTATCAACCCTTTTTTCTAATAAAATAAAATTAAAACAATAAGAATAACTACGTAGCCTTGATTCCTCATTTTATGAGGGTACGTAGGACCTAGGGCAACCTTGTCAGACACCACAATAAAAAATAAATTCTTTTGGCAAACCAATTATTTAGGTCTTTTAATTAAAATCAATCAAAGGTACCATTTTCGAATGGGCGAACGGGGTGCTAATATCTTCCCCGACTCGTAACCGACTCCCGAACTTGGAATCTATCTAGTTCGAGACCCGTCTTTATCCTTTTTAATTAATAAATTTTTTTTCCGTGTTTTTGTAACAAAATGCGGTGGCGACTCCATATTGGGTCAGTCGACCCCCACTCGTAGGCGAGGCCCCGAGGGCGACCCGGGACCCCGGCCGCGACATGACTAAAGATTTTTTCTACAAGGTGCCTTATATATAGGACCAGAGAGAGTAATAGGTTATTTTTTTGAGACGGTGAAAAGTATCGTTTTAGTAATTGAGTTTTTTCTCATTTTTTTGCATAAGCTATTTATTCGGAACAAATATTGAGTGAGAGTGTTCCACACTAAGATTATGACTTCAAATATATATTAAAGGATGTTTCTCGGTTCTGACATCTGCGTATGTAAGTGGAACCAGCGGAAGTTCAAAAACCTAATAAAAATAAGCACAAATTGAAGTTGAAGGGCCTCTTCTTACTGCAAATGTACAACTGAATAAACAGTGAAAATGAATAATAATTTTGTTTAAGACGAGAAGTACTAAAAAAATGGAGCCCCTTAATTTCTTGGCCCCAGGGCGTACGCCCCTGTTGCCCCGGGCCGAGCCTGTCGGAAAGGAAAGAATAACCAAAGTTGAGAATGGACGCCAGACCAAAAAAGAAAAAAGTAATTTTGTATGATAAATGTTGCATTGAATATATATTAAGAAATGTGGAATTTTATTTTTTAATATTTAATTCCTTAACTTTTATTCCATAAACAGTACTCTTTCCGTCTCATAAGAATGATAACAAAATGAAAAAGTCAAAAAATTAATTAAGGAGACATATATTTAATAATTTGTCTAATGCATCAACAAATTATCAAACACATAATTTAATTTATTTTTCATTGATCAACCAATTACAATTTAAAATTTACAATTTCTAAGTTTTTTATTAATTACTTTAACTTTAGTTTGGAAATTTTTTTATCATTCTTATGGGATAGAGAGAGTACACTTAAACCATTTGTTGACCTAACCTTTTAAGGAAAAAAAATCGAGATACAATATTACTTTAATTAGTTATTGATTAAAAAAAGAAGCAGTTACCAACAAACTCCAGCACAATTAGTAGATAGCTGAGTTTTTTAAGTATGATGTCAGAGTTTGATCCTTGTTGTGGTTATGAAAAGGACTTTGTTGGTAGAGACAAACCCACTTCGGTGATCTTTACGCCTCGAAGGGGATTAGTCTTCGGCTGTCGGCTAGGGGATACTCTTGGTACATATAAAAAAAAGAAGTAGTTGGCACCTACCAACAAGGCCTAGATTAGCTGGTAGATGACTGAGTTCTTTAAATATGATATCATAGGCTCGATCCTTGTCATAGATATGAAAAAAAGTTTATTGATAAATGCAAAATTCACTTCAGTTATTTATATTTCCGTCTTATAAGTTTTGTTTTTCTAATTATTTTACTTTGTCTCGTATATTATGTATTTTTAGAAATCCAATATTTATTAATATTTCATTTTTCAAGCATATTCTTATTTATCATATTATTTTTTCACCACCTATTTGTCAATTTTTTTCGATACAGTCTTCATACATTTATTATTGTTCTTTTTCTCTAAACATTGAATGAGGGTAATTTGGTCAAAATATATCAAATTCTTACTATGTAATTTTCTCATTTCTTAATTTATGCACAATAACTAAAAAAACATAATTTATGAAAAAAAACATTAAAAAATACCAAAATCTCAATTATTTGCCATAATAAATTTCAACATATATGCTATTTCATTATTTTTAATTACAAGTTGTATCCACGCAAAATAAGTAAACCATCACTAATTTTTTAGACTTAATTATGTCACAAGTCCCTAAAGTTTGGGGTTACTTTTGCCAAATACTCTTATTCTTTTTCTTTCAATGTTTGACTTCTCGAAGTTACTTCTTGGATTGTCATATATTCCTACTATTAATTCTGACAAATTCTCAATCTTAGTCAAATGCAAGAGGTTGATCATACTGATATATAAAAATTTATAAGCGGAGTCTTTACTATTTATCATTATCAAACTAATAGGTCTAGCTCCAAACTCTATGATATGATATATAAAAATACTAACAATTCACTTAATTATCAACAAATTTCTCACGTCAATGATAAAATTTGAACTACAATCTTACAAGTTATAAATCAATTTCTTACCCGTTGCATCTATCTGCTTCGGCATAATTTGGTATAAGTAGACAACTATTAGTAGTAGGTTAAGAAAAACCAACGGCAGCCTTATATATAAAAGAATATTAACCGTACCAACTCCATCAAGTGGCATCAACCAAACCAACTTGGCGTACCATCCACAGTGCTGCTGTATGGCCCCCAGCATTTCACAAGGAGATACGTATCATATTGGAATGTACAGCTAAGATCGCACCAGCCACCAGCCGAGTTTTCAAATTATAAAGTTGTAACAAGGAAATGGATAAAATGGAATACTTAATTTGGAAAAAAATGCTTATATACCCACCAAGCTAAGCTAGCCCACCATTGCAAATTCTGTTACTCCCTTCTTCAAATTCACCAAATTCCTCTATTTGCATGCATGCATTGTTGCAAATAAATAGTAAGACAAACTTTGTACATTAGCTAATAATAAATCTGTCAGCGACACTTATTGCAAAATATATACTCCATTGCCCACATGAATTAAGGGCCAAGTGACCATTGTGTTTGTGAACTTTTGCAGCTAGCATATATATATATATATATATATATATATATATATATATATATATATATATATATGTGCTGTCAGTTCTTCAACTTCATTTTATCCTTGCCTTCGGATAGAGACAGAACTCCCTAGAACTAGAAGGTGCATCTAATTGAACAGAAGCTTGCTTGGGTAGCGGAAGCAGCCAAAATGCTACATTAGAACGAACTTCTCCGATGGTTACCTAAATCATGTTAGCCAATTAAGGGCTTAGCATATAGGCTAATAAGCTAGAAGATGATAAAGGTCAGCTATGGTTAACATATATGCGCTTGACAAAGCTTCAGTAGAAATTGACCAATTTGTTGGTAAACATAAATTTCTACAAAAAAAATAAAATAAAAATCTGAAATACTTCTTTTACTAGAGAATTAAAAAGTCAGTGAATTGGAACAACTTAATATATATATGTATATATATATATATATATCCCAAAAGGGAATTGAAATGCTAACAAGTGTTTTTGGAACATTAGTTAAGCATCTAAATGTAGTTAAATATTGTTGAAAAATGTGTTTTTTTAGATTCTTGAGAGATAAAATATGAATTCTAATAATCTTAACAAAACAAGACGATAAGGAACAAGAAAGGTAACAGAGAGGGTGAGAGAAAGCTACGCAGAGGAGAGGAATCAGAACAGAAAAATTATATCAGAGAGAAAGAAATAATCCGAGAGAAAGTGGAAATTCTTTGTAATTGATTGCCTCTGTAACAAGGATAATACCATACTTAAATAATAATAAGTGAACCCTAAATATAAACCAAGATCAGCCTACAAGTGACATGATCTCCTAACTTAGAAAGATCTAGAAACTAAACATATACTTAATCCTATATATTTAATTACTTTTCACCCTTCTCCTTTCCTTCTAAAAATCCTATTAATCCTCCTTATTTTTATTACACCCAATACCCTTACAAAGACCCATCCCAAAAAGGCTCGGCCGGCTAAACTTGTAGATTGAGAAATGCTAGCCGAGTCAGATGAATGGACCATGCTAGCACTTTTAATTTTCGTGGGAGTTTTTGTATGGCACCTATATTTCTTTGAAGTGTTCTCACTTATCTTTTATATTTTTGGTATACATACGTATCTACATCTATATTTGATGTAAAAAATACGTCATTGCCAAATTAAAGTCGAATGAGCTAGGAGTGGGTTTACTATTCTTTTTTCTTATCGGAGTATAATTCAACGCTGCCTTCATTTTTTAGGTTCAAAGTGGAAGAATAATGTTCGTAGTGTTTATAAAATCAGCCAATTAGCCAACGTGTCTATAAAAAAAACCAGCCATGAAAGTGGAAGATTCCTACCACGGAATCTGCCTTTGTTTTTTTCTTCTGTAGGAGCCACTAAAGTCAATGGATTAGTCATAAATAACATTATTTAAACTCTTATTCTGGTAAAAGATAAGGAGCACCTGTTGGCTGAGATACTATATAATTCTGGTAAAAGATACTATATAATTAACAACAGTCTAAAAAAACTTGAGTAAATTCTCAATTTGGTCTCTGAATTTACACAACACTTTCATTTTAGTCCTTGAAATTAACAAAAATGTTTTTAAGTCCCTGACTTTGTAAAAAGTCACGTTAGTCTCTGTCCCTAACTCCCGTCAACGGACATTAACGGAGTGATGACGTGGCTGACTAGGTGCCTTAAGCGACGTCGTTTTTGCGTCCTCGTGACACTTATAACGGAGTAAACTGTCCCGTTAGTCCTATCAGCTGCATCAGTGTCATGTTCAGCTGCACCAGTCTCATGTTTTGAAAAAGATGAACACATGTTTTGTAGCTGAACATCTTCAAAATATGCACACTTCAAAACATGAGAATGATGCAGCTGAACATGGGATTGATGCAATTGAACATGACACTGGTGCACCTGATGGGACTAACAGACAGTTTACTCCGTTATAAGTGCATGGAGACGTAAAAACGATGTCATTTAAGGCCCACAGTCAGCCACGTTATCACTCTATTAACGTCTGTTAACGGAAGTTAGGGAGAGAGACTAATGTGAATGACTTTTTACAAAGTCAGGGACCTAAAAGCTTTTTTGCTAATTTCAAGGGCTAAAGTGAAAGTGCTGTGTAAATTCAGGGACCAAAGTGACAGTTTACTTACTAATAAACTACTTTGATTTTTTTTTATTTATAAGGGTATAATTAACAATACTTAAAAAAAATTAAATTTATATTAAAATATTTTTTTATATACTAGGATGTGATGTTTTTAATTTTATCACAGAAGTAATAAACATGAGATTGGTTGAGACAGAATTAGTTTAAAACAAACCCAATCACATCAACTTCATTGGATCATTTCTTTAATTTGGAGCTAGACTCAACATGATATTCATTCCATGAAACTCGGGACAAAATTGTGTTTAGGTGATAATGATAATATAATAAATAAATACAAACATAATGGATATATATAGTGAAATCATAAATTTAAAAAATTATGAGATTAAAACTCTAACAAATTTTATAATATATTCTAGAATAAATAATAATAAACAATTTATTTCATTGTAAAAAATAATCATTTTAAAGAAATATCAAAGATGGAGACGAGTTGAAAGTTGAAACAATCCAAATTTCCAACTAAAGCTCACCTCCAAAGTGTATTGAATATATTGTACAAAACTTGAACCAATCGAAATATATTTTAGGATGATACTCATTTTGTTCATAAATATTAGTATTAGATAACGAAAATGGTTTTGTTTTTTTTTTTTTTTTATAAATACTCTTATTTATTCAATATCTTTTAGATTAGAATTTTTTTAAAAAAAAATATTCCAAATATCATTAATTCTAATATCACTAATAATATTAACTAATTTTCTTAATTTAAGTAAAAATATACTCCAATAGGAGCTTATATATATGTATGGAGAAAATACGTATGAATACGATTGAGTCTAGTCTTGCTCGCCCCTTATCTTCTTCAAGGAAGGCGTGTCCTTCGAAAAGTTTGCGGTACCCATTACCCACCCAAAGCTGGTCAAAGCCCATTCTCTCTGTTTTCCAATCTAATGACCACTCTGCACAATCCTACTTTGTCAAATAACACCAGCTTTGGGCTGCGTTGACTTGAGCATTCCTCCTCTTCTTCGTAATCATAATCATCATCATCATTAATGTTCATTCATTTCTTATTGTTATACCTACCTTCCCACAACTCCAACATTTATTCTCTGCAATCAATAAGTTATGAAAATCATCACCAGAGTCAGACACAAAGACACACTTTTTCTGTTGTCCTTCTTAACTGTCCTCTGTTTTCATACTCTGTTTTCACATGCAGCCAATTTCATCACACAAGGACAGTTCCTCAGAGATGGTGCCACTCTTGTGTCAGATGGCCTCACTTTCGAAATGGGTTTCTTCAGTTTAGATGATTCCTCTTCAAGATACGTTGGAATATGGTACTACAAGGTTCCAAGTTCACCCTATATATGGGTTGCAAATAGAGAGAAACCAATAAAAACCAGAGAAGGTGCTATAACAGTGAAAAATGATGGCAACTTGGTTGTACTTGATGAAGTTAACAATGAAGTGTGGTCAAGTAACTTGTCCATTCATCTGAATAACTCACAAGCCGTTCTTCATGATGATGGAAACCTTGTTATTTCGAACAAAGATAATGATATAGAGGTTTTTTGGCAAAGCTTTGAGAACCCTACTGATACATTTGTTCCGGGTATGAAGGTTCCGGTAACCGACGAAGAGAAGGAAACTATTGTTTTTACTTCATGGAAATCACGAACTGATCCTTCTCTTGGGAACTATACTATGGGGGTTGATTCCGCGATGTCGTCGCCGCAGATAGTGATTTGGGATGGAGAGAAAAAAAGGAGGTGGAGGAGTGGTTATTGGGATGGTAGAATATTCACTGGTGTGCCTAATATGACAGGGAATTATGGATATGGTTTTAGACTTAATAATGATGATGATGATGATGGAGGGAGGTACTTTACATTCAGCAAATTGAACAGCAGTGACAAGGTGTGGTTTTTGGTTGGTTATGATGGATATGAAAGAATGTTTAAGTGGAATGAAGATGAGAAACAATGGGATGAATTACGTAAAGAGCCTTCTAATCAGTGTGAGTTTTATAATTATTGTGGTAGTTTTGGAATGTGTGATATGTCCAATTCAAACATACCTTTTTGTAGTTGCATTAAAGGGTTTAAACCAAAGGATGAGGAAAATTGGAAGAGTGGGAATTGGTCTCTGGGGTGTAAGAGGGTGACTCCACTGAAGGCTGAGGTAGGTAATGGTTCTGCCAGTGTTGGAGAAGATGGTTTCTTGGAGCAAAGGTGTGCCAAGTTGCCCGATTTCGCGCGGTTGGTGAGTGGTGTTTTTGACATTGAGAGTTGTGAGGCTAATTGTCTGAAGAATAGTTCATGTACTGCATATGCATATGTTCTTGGAATTGGATGCATGGCTTGGTACGTGGAGTTAGTTGATGTTCAACGCTTTGAAAGCCTTGGATATGTACTGAACATCCGTCTTGCTGAGTCTGAGTTAGGTAAGAGCCCTTAGTCTTTTATTATTGTTGATTAGTGTTTCAAGTTTTCATTGACAGATCAATACTATTTTCAATATAAATTTATTGATAAAATATGTTTCTTCTATTAGTCTTGTTTATGAGTAATATAATGAGAAGGATATATAATATCAATTCAAATCTCATTCTACAACGTTATGATGGCCCGGTTATAATTACATTTTATGACTTCAAATACAGGTGATGGTGGCAAAAAGACCAAGATTTGGATAATATTGGCTGTTGTGGGGGGGCTAATCTGTCTTGGAGTCATTGTATGGCTGGTGTTGAGATTCAAGAGAAAACACAAAGGTAATGTAATACTAATATATAGTACGTTTTACTAAATATATGTTTTTGTTTTTGATGAGTGACAAGGTATATTATATACCTGTTTCTTAATATTGACTTATGTATGTTTCCATTACCTTTCTATTTACCAACAGTTTCCACAGCCAAGAATAGCAATGGACCAGTCTATGTAGCAACCAAGAATGCAGAATTTTCAGCAGCATTCTCAGAATCAACTGACTTAAGTTTGGAAGGGAATCAATTAAGTGGACCAGAACTGCCATTGTTAAGTTTTGGTTGCATTGCAATAGCCACAGATAATTTCTCAGAAGAAAATAAGCTTGGGCAAGGGGGATTTGGTCCTGTTTACAAGGTAAAAGTGTTACTAATGTTAACTGTTAAGCTTATCTATTTAGTAATAAAAGAACCAAATAAGAAATAGTTCATTTAATCCATTTACTAGGGAAAGCTTCCAGGGGGTGAGCAAATAGCTGTGAAGCGACTTTCGAAGCGATCCGGCCAAGGTTCAGAAGAGTTCAAGAATGAAATGATGCTAATAGCCAAACTACAACATAGAAATCTGGTTAGACTAATGGGATGTTCCATTCAAGGGGAAGAAAAGTTACTGATATATGAATATATGCCGAACAAAAGTTTGGACTTCTTTTTATTCCGTATGTTTCCTTTTCATCACATTAAATTAAGTTTGAACATTTATGGCCTGTTTGTTTCCCGGTCAAAACAAAGCAAACACGCGTTTTGGACGCAGAAGCAGGTAGAAGTTGCTTCTGGTGAACGTGAATTTGTGGCCATATTCACGTTTGCAACGCTGTACCAAACATAGCCTTATTCTGAATAATTTTTCTTTTTTGAATTTTGGATAAGTACACAAACCATACTATGAATGCATAATGCATCTTCATAACGATTTCTTATAATATTTTTGCAATTTATGATGAATACAATGGCAGATCCAATAAAGCAAGCACAACTAGACTGGGCTAAACGCTTTGAAATCATTGAAGGCATTGCACTAGGGTTACTTTATCTGCACCGAGATTCGAGACTAAGAATAATTCATCGAGATCTTAAAGCAAGCAACATTTTGTTGGATGAAAACATGAACCCGAAAATTTCAGACTTTGGATTGGCCAGGATATTCGGGGGAAACCAGGATGAGGAGGCCAACACAAACAGAGTAGTTGGTACATAGTAAGTATGCTTTTATTTTATTTGTTTGATAAATCATCCAACACTATTTTCTTACTAGGTCTTGACAAATCTCAATATAACACAAGGAATTTGTGGTGCAGTGGCTATATGGCACCAGAGTACGCAATGGAGGGTCTATTTTCGATCAAATCCGATGTCTATAGTTTTGGTGTATTACTTCTAGAGATCATAAGTGGCCGCAAGAACACTAGCTTCCGTAACACAGATGACTCAAGTCTTATAGGATATGTGAGTTACTCCTATTGTTCATAAGTTTTTTATTAATGTAACTTTCATATGGATTAGAGTTTTCCCTCTTATGTTAGCAACTCGCAAGTTACAAATTTATGGTATTTCTTGAAAGGAGCCTGGCCTGTCTTTACTTTTGAAGATATTTATGAAGTGTTATAAAAAGTTTCCAATTTATAAAATGTTTTTGAAAATAAGATGAAGCAGTGAAGCACATACACTCTATAATAGAAATAGTGTCCATTTTATGTATGCATCTGACACTTATTTATATTAAACACTTTTGGACACTCAACTATCTTCTATAACATTTTATATTGAATATTTGTCTTGTTTAATATTTGTACTTTCTTGAGTAGCATAATTTATGAAGCAAAGTTTATTTACATTGGTTAAAGCTTATGTATATTAATGAATGCAGGCCTGGCATCTTTGGAGTGAACAGAGAGTAATGGAGCTTGTTGATCCATCCATTCGTGATTCAACTCCCAAGAATAAAGTCTTGAGATGCATACACATAGGGATGTTATGTGTGCAAGACTCAGCAGCTCTTAGACCAAACATGTCCTATGTGGTGTTGATGCTAGAAAGTGAAGCAACCACTCTTCCCTTGCCCAAGCAACCTTTGATGATTACTTCCATGAGGAGATCTGTAGAATATAGGGAATCTATTACAGAGGGCCTTGATGTTTCAAATGATTTGACAGTTACAATGGTGACAGGGAGATAGAAACCATTGCATTTGGCCCTTTTTTTTTAATGCTTCCCTTTCAATCTTCCAAAGTATGTATATACGAAGCATACAATTTAGTTTTTCTGCTTTTGAAATGGTGTTCATTGTGTATATAATTTATAGCAAGCTGTATTTTGAGACTTCCCCCTCCATATTTTGCATTTCTTCATTTAATAGTGAATTGTAGTTTACCAATACATTATTCAAATTTTGATTTTAGTGAATATTTCTAGAAGTACATTTTGCGTCCTAATATGATACTGCGGCTTAACCTGAAATTAAAATAAGATTTTAAAATAGAAGTAATATTTATGGCTAAACATTCTTTAAGAATAATTTCATGCATTAATTTTATGAAATTACAAAATAATGATCTAATTCTTATTATAAATGTTATTATCACTGTCAGTGTCATTGTTGCCAACAAATAATCATTGCAAGTTTGCAACCATCGTTACCACCATTATCATTGCTGCTATCACCACCTGAATTTTGATCATAATCCAAGTTTCTGCCAAAAGTTAACTTTTTTATTATTATTCAAAAAAATGGAGCTCATGAAAGCTCTTTTGAACAACACCAACAATCCCAAACTCGCATTCCATCTCTTCAAACGCATCCTCACATCATCATCATCATCATCATCATCATCCACTCAGCTGCAGCATCACCACATTCTTCGTTGCATACCCATCATAACACGCATCCTCCTCAACTCCAAACTCCACCTTCACATCGATTCCCTCCGCCACCTCATCCTCTCCACCCAGCCCCACCACATTTCCCACCCTTCCCTCCTTTCCATAACCCTAACCCTATCCCACTCCCCACCCCACCTCGACCTCGCTCTCTCCCACTTCCACTCCCTCAGAACCCACTTCCCTTCGAACCCTCCCCCTGTTTCCCTCTACAACTTACTTTTGCACTCCACGCTTAAACAACATCGTCCCGAACTCGTCACATGGTTGTACACTGACATGCTTGCTGCTGATGTCAAGCCACAAACGTATACTTTTAATCTCTTGATTCAGTCGTTGTGTGATTCCGGTGCTTTGGACCGCGCCCGCGAGGTGTTTGATAAAATGCCTGAGAAAGGGTGTCGCCCTAACGAGTTCACTCTCGCCATTTTGGTTTGCGGGTTTTGCCGAGCTGGGCTTAGTAGGAAAGGTTTGGAGATTCTTGATCAGGGGAATGGTGTTGCCAATAGGGTTGTGTATAATACTCTCATTTCGGGGTTTTGTAGGGAGGATTTGACTGATGAAGCTGAGAAGTTGGTTGAGAGGATGAGAGAGCGGGGTTTGTCGCCGGATGTTGTTACGTTTAACTCTAGGATATCGGCGCTTTGTAGGGCGGGGAAAGTTCACGAGGCTTCGAGGATTTTCAGGGATATGCAGGTGGATGAAGAGTTGGGACTTCCTAGGCCGAATATCGTGACTTTTAACTTGATGCTTAAAGGGTTCTGCAAGCGAGGGATGTTGGAGGAAGCAAAAGGTTTGGTTGATAAAATGAAAAAAGCTGGTAATTTTATTACATTGGAAAGTTATAATACGTGGTTGTTGGGGTTGCTTAGAAATGGAAAGCTATCAGAGGCTCGGTTGGTTCTTAATGAAATGGTGGATAATCGCATTGAGCCAAATATTTACTCGTATAATATTATGATGAATGGGCTTTGCAGGAAACAGATGCTGTCGGATGCTAGAAGGTTGATGGATCTGATGATAAGCAATGGTGTTTACCCAGACACTGTAACTTATAGTACTCTCCTCCATGGCTACTGTAGCAAAGGGATGGTTTTTGAGGCTAAAAATGTTCTTCGTGAAATGATAAGGAATGGATGTCAACCAAACACTTACACCTGCAACACATTGCTGCATAGCTTGTGGAAAGAGGGGAGAACACTGGAAGCAGAGGAAATGCTGCAAAAGATGAATGATAAATCCTACCAGTTAGATACTGTGACCTGCAATATTGTGGTCAATGGTCTTTGTAGAAATGGACAATTAGAGAAAGCAACTGAAATTGTGCATGAGATGTGGGCTAATGGAACAACATCCCTTGGTAAAGAAGATTCATTTACCAGTGTAGTTAATACAATCCAAAATGTATCAAACAGCTCTCCCGACGTAATCACTTATGCAATCCTAATTAATGGACTTTGCAAGGTTGGGAAGCTAGAGGAAGCGAAAAAGAAATTTATTGAGATGATGGAAAAAAACTTGCGCCCTGATTCTGTGATCTATGATACATTCATATGGAGTTTTTGTAAACAAGGGAAGATATCATCGGCCTTCCGTGTCTTGAAGGATATGGAGAGAAATGGCTGCAGCAAGACTCTTCAAACTTATAATTCATTGATTCTGGGCTTTGGAAGTAAAAGGCAAATTTTTGAAATATATGGGTTGATGGATGAGATGAGAGAAAAAGGAATATGTCCAGATGTTTGTACTTATAATAATGTAATTAGTTGTCTTTGTGATGGAGGGAAAACAGATGAAGCCACTTCCCTTCTACAAGAAATGTTGGATAAGGGAATATCTCCCAATGTAACTTCCTTCAAAATATTGATTAAAGCCTTCTGCAAGTCCAGTGATTTTAAAGTAGCATGTGAGCTATTTGAGGTAGCTTTGAGTATTTGTGGCCACAAAGAATCCTTGTACAGTTTGATGGTCAATGAATTACTTGCTGGAGGACAACTCTCTGAGGCTAAGGAACTACTTGAAGTTTCATTAGATAGATTTTTCCCATTGAAGAATTTCATGTATAAAGATTTGATTGTTAGACTTTGCGAAGAAAGGTTAAACGATGCTAATTGCCTTCTTCATAAATTGATCGATAAGGGATATGGATTCGACCATTCATCGTTCATGCCAGTGATTGATGGCTTAAGTAAAAGGGGAAACAAGCAACAAGCTGATGAATTAGCAAGCAAGATGATGGAATTTGTTTTAGAAGATAGAACAGCTTATCCAAACGATAAGAGGAACGTTCCTGGAAAACTACATAAGGATGGTGGAAGTAACTGGCAGGATATAGTTCACAGGTATGACCATATGAGTGATGAAAATAATCTTTCATTCCACTTTTGGGTTTTGTTTGTCTTTGGAAAAACTACGGTTTTTAATTAGATAGTTTGGGCTGTCTTAGGTTAAATTATTTATGCATTTCCTTTTCTGTTTCTGGTTAGTCATTCCATAATCTGCCTCCTAATTTCTAAATGCAACTCTTAATTCTCCTTGAACATGATCTATGTAATTTCTTCTTAAACTTCTCGTGGCAACTCAAATAACTGAATTTTTTATGGGAAGTAAAATAAAATAGGGTTTGGATGAACGAAGCACAACTACATATAATCAATATAAAATGTCTTTATGATTATACAAGTTTGACAACCTGTGGGTTCATTTTTATTCCTCATTTAGTAGATATTTCCAACTCAACCTGTTTGTCAAACTCATATTAAGACATTTTATATTGACTGCATTTTCTTCATCTTCAAAATGTGTGTGGCACCTGAAATGATCTCTTGTTAAGTTATTATCATTTTGCTGTCATCTCAAATACTTTAGCTAGCTCTATCTAACTAGTTATAAACTCGGATCCTGCTATTAACTTGTAAATTTTGATTGTCATGTGAGTTGTATAATATCTACTGCTTTTTATTGCATGCAACCCACAATTTACGTATGCATATTCTCTGTTCTTCGCTAATGATCTGTGATCTATTGCTTAACAGGGATAGTGGCAGTGGAATTGCACTGAAAACTCTGAAGCGCGTGCAGAAAGGCTGGGGTCAAGGAAGTATTACGAGTTTGCCACCACAGCAGAATGATTTTCTTGATTTCTACGATGGTAGCAGTGAACTTTTTTAGGCATGTTTGCATTTTTCTTTCAATCTCCAGAGGTGGGGGCATTCTGTGGGAGCATTTGGCTTGGCCAGGATATTTGGGGAAAACCAGAATGAAGCCAACACATCCAGAATTGTTGATACAAAGGAAGTATGCTTTGATTTGGCTTGTTTGATTAATTATCCAGTTACTAGAACAAGACTAATCTCAATATATCTCTCTATATCTTTGCTGCAGTGGCTATATGTCCCTGTAATATGGAATGGAATTGGAAAGTCTATTTTTTTGTCAAATCTGGTGTCGGACAATTACTACTGATAGTGAGTGGTGGCTGCAGCAATAATTGCTTTATCTCTCAGACAACCAAATCTCATAGCATATGTGCGTAACTCATCAAACTTGTATAGGAGCTTTAGCATTCATGCTAGCAATTTTTGCAAACTTATCATATCTATCTTTATGTTTCAGATTGTACCAGGTAACCAGCGGTTGAGCTGTATGGCCATCACCAAGGATCCAATGGATTCCATTCTCAGTATTCTCCCCGGATATACAGTTGCTACTCCAAGCATGGGAAGACTTTGCAGTATGTGAAATACAGCATTACCACATTAATATGTTATTTCAGAATTTGGATCAACAAAGAAGATAAATTATCATCTTACTCTACTTTTTTATACCATTATTTATGCCGGATTAATTATGTATAAATTTGAGATTAATCAATTGTATGTAACCATTGACCACAAATGTATTCATTAAACAACATTTTATCCTTCTTTCCTAGCATTACAAATAATTAAGTAGTTAACTATTAATTTGTATATTGTTAACCAAAAATAGTTTGAAAATATATGGGTTGGACAAAGAATTAGCTTCAAAACAATCTCGAAGCCATGCATCATGACTAGCTTTATTGCATAGGATAAACTCTTCAGAACCATGCCTCTAGAAAGTTTAGGCATGCAAAAATCAATCCACACAACTGTTTCATCGTTGCTTGACGCTTCCATCACTAGAAACCCAAGTGAAGCTCCTACATCTAAACTCTAAAGTATCACATGTACCCCTATGGAGAAGGGTAGTTTGCATGGTGTATGTATGTAAAGCCTCCAAATTACAAAACATATTGGGTTTTATGGTACTAGCATAAGTTAAGATTTTGCATGCCAAGAACTCAACCGCCTCTACCCTTGTGGAGATGATGAAGTTTAGATATCAGTGTTCAGTCCGAACATGTCTTTATTGGTTTCCCTGCTTCCTCCGGCAAGTTGGCTGATATGATAATTCTCTTACGGATCAGTCTACATTTTTCAAAAATTTTATGGTAACAACTCCAATTGCATACTCATTGTTGGAAATATGACTATATGGTAGGTAAGTAACAAAGTTTTCATGAGTTTATGATTTATAATAAGTCATTTTTTTATGTGGGTTTGCCTTTTAATATGAAAAAAAAAAAATTGTTATTGACCTGGTATACAGTGGAGAAATGTTCTAAAGGCATATTCCTGATCATGCCTTGTTTTTCTCCACCACTCCTCTTTAACGTTAAAATTGGTCAGTTTATTTTTTTCATCTTCTGATTAGAGAGTCTCAGGAAGCTTATGAAAAACAAAACCTCTTCTTCTTCTCTAACTCTGGGCAATTGTAGTCTGCTCTTCCAAACTCCCATCACGAGTGCACGAGTTGGGAGTTGCTGTGTTAACCTTGGGAAGCGAACGGCTTTAATCGATTGCACCTCGGTCGTGCCGGAATTTCGTTTTCAGGGCAGTGGTTTTCCACGACGCAGCTTTCTGTTTAATATATTTTTCCAACAATACGAAAGCGAAACTTATTTTCTCCCCCATCAACAATGGCTGCTTCTGTTCCCAAATCACTGCCTGATCTCTCTAAGCTCGAACCTTTGGATGGTATCAACTACAGGCGTTGGTCGCAGAAACTTTTAATCTTCTTTGAACAGCTTGAGGTTGATTACGTTTTGTTCACACCTGTTCCTGATAATCAACCGCTGGTTCCTGCAACGCCCTCGACGGACCAAACGAAGAAAGCTGATGAAGAGGCAAAGGCGAAATACATGAAGGATAATAAAGTTGTCCGAGGTCATCTTCTCAACCACTGATATTTTTGTTGGACAGAAATATGCGAAGGAAATCTGGGATACCTTGGAATCAAGGTACGGTGCTGATGATGCTGGCAGAAAAAAGTATGTGGTAGGGAAATGGATGGAGTTCCAGATGGTTGATGACACGGATGTGCTCAGAGAAGGCATGAAGATGTGTGATGTCCTACAGGCTAATGTTCTGTTGGAAAAATTTCCACCCTCATGGAGCGATTACCGGAACCATCTTAAACACAAAAAGAAGGACCTGCCACTGCAGGAGCTGATAAGTCACATGAAAACAGAGGAGGCTAATCGTCTGAAAGATAAGAAAAATTCTGTTTCTTCAATTTCTGTTAAGGCTAACTTGGTTGAATCTTCTAGTGCTTTTAAAGACAGGTACAAAGCAAATGGAAAGAAATTCAAGAAGAGCGAATACCATAAAAATTCCAAAGGCAATAATGGAAGGGATCAGAAAGACAAAGTGTTGCTCTGCTTTGAATGTGGAAAACCAGGGCACAAGTCGTACCAGTGCTGGGACAGGAAGAATAAGAAACCTGCCAATAAGCCTGAAAATAATTCTGCTCCACAGGTCAATGTTGCTGAGAAAGAAGAGATAATTGCTACTGTGGTGGTAGAAGCAAATCTGGTGGAAAACAAAGTTGATTGACTACTAGACACAGGTGCCACCAGACATTTTTGCTCCAACAAGGATCTCTTTCAGGAATTCTATGATGTGGCAGACGGTGAACAAGTCTTCATGGGCAATTCAGCCACTGCTATGGTTCTTGGTAAAGGAAAAATACTCCTGAAACTCACCTCTGGCAAAACTTACTTTAGCTCTGAATGATGTGTTGTATGTCCCCTCCCTTCGTAGGAACCTAGTTTCTGGTAGTTTGCTCAATAAGGCTAGTCTGAAACTTGTGTTTGAGGGTGATAAAGTGATTTTAACAAAAAATGGGGACTTTGTGGGCAAGGGATATTTGTCTGATGGGTTGTTTGTTTTGAACACTATTCCTGTTATTGCTAATGGAAACATTTCTGGTTATGCTTATATTGGTGAATCTGTTAATTTGTGGCATGGTAGATTGAGACATGTGAATTTTGGTTCAATCAAAAGATTGAAAAATATGCATCTTATAAATGCGTCTAATGAAAACGAATGTTCTAAATGTACTGCTTGCGTTGAAGCAAAATTTGCAAAGAAACCTTTCAATCATGTCACATCTAGAAGCACTGAATTGCTTGAATTGATACATTCTGACTTGGCTGATTTTAAAAACACAGTGAGTAAAGGTGGCAAAAAATATTATATAACTTTTGTTGATGACTTTTCCAGATATACTAAAATATATTTGTTAAAGTCAAAAGATGAGGCTACTCAAATGTTTTTAAAATATAAAGTTGAAGTAGAAAATCAATTGGATAAAAAGATTAAAAGACTTAGGTCTGATAGAGGTGGTGAATATAGCACAAATTTCCTAAAAGAATTTTGTGATGAAAATGGTATTATACATGAAACCACTGCTCCCTATGCACCTCAACAAAATGGCATAGCTGAACGGAAAAATAGGACACTAAAAGAAATGATAAATGCTATGTTATTAAGTTCTGGTATGCCTGATAACATGTGGGGTGAAGCTGTTTTGTCTGCATGTTATATTCTAAACAAAGTTCCTCATAAGAAACTAGATAAAACTCCTTATGAGTTGTGGAAAGGTTTTGCACCTAATTTAAATTATTTAAAGGTTTGGGGTTGTTTGGCTAAAGTTGCATATCCAGAATATAGAAAATCTAATATTGGGCCTAAGACCTTTGATTGTGCTTTTATTGGCTATGCTCAGAACAGTGCTGCATACAAATTCATGTGTTTGAATGATAATTCTATTTGTGAATCTAGAGATGTTGAATTTTTTGAACATGTGTTTCCTCTTACAATGTTACTCCTTCAAGAACTGATTTGATGAATGAATCTATCTCTAGTGAACATGTGAATGAACCTAGAAGGAGTAAGAGGAAGAGAACTGAGAATAGCTTTGGGCCTGATTTTATAACTGCTTTTGTTATTGAAAAATCTGATAAAATCAGTGAACAATTTGTTTCTGTATTTTTGATTGATGATGATCCTAAATCCTATAAAGAAGCTTTAACCTCTATCGATTCTAGTTTTTGGAAAGAAGCAATTAAAAGTGAATTAGACTCTATTTTGATGAATCACACTTGGGATTTGGTTGATTTACCTATAGGTAGTAAACCTATTAAGTGTAAATGGATATTTAAAAGGAAATTTAGACCAGATGGGTCTTTAGGAAAATTCAAGGCTAGACTAGTGGTAGTGGGATACACTCAAAAGAAAGGCATTGATTATTTTGATACATATTCTCCTGTGACTAAAATTGCTACCATTAGATCTTTGATTGCTCTTTCAGCTATTCGAGGTTTAATAATTCATCATATGGATGTAAAGACAGCTTTCCTCAATGGAGACCTGGAAGAAGAAATTTACATGGAGCAACCATAGGGATTTGTCGTTGCTGGACAAGAGAACAAGGTATGCAAGCTCAGGAAATCTCTCTACGGTATCAAACAGGCACCCAAACAATGGTATGAAAAATTTGACCGTACTTTAGTAAGCAATGAATATGTTGCTAATGTCTCTGATTCATGTGTTTACTCAAAATTGTTTGGTTCTGATTGTGTGATTATATGTTTGTATGTTGATGACATGCTCATTTTTGGCTCTAACTTGGAAGTAATAAATGACACCAAATTGTTTTTGTCTGCTCACTTTGACATGAAGGATTTAGGTGAGGCAGATGTTTTACTTGGTGTTAAAATTAGAAAAACTGAAAATGATTTTTCATTATGTCAATCACATTACATTGAAAAGATACTTAGGAAATTTGATTGTTTTGATGAAATGTCTGTAAGAACTCCTTATGACCCTAGCATGAGTCTTAAACAGAATAATGGTGATAGTGTTTCACAAGCTGAATATGCTAAGATTATAGGAAGTGTTATGTATCTCATGAACTACACAAGGCCAGATATTGCTTATGCTGTCAGTAGACTAAGTAGATACACGCATGATCCTAGTAATGAACACTGGAATGCACTTCGTCGATTGTTAAAATACATTAAGGGAACTATAAATTTATGTTTACATTTTAACAAGTTTCCTGCTGTTTTAGAAGGTTATTGTGATGCAAACTGGGTAACAGATAATGATGAAGTGAGTTCTATTAGTGGATATGTGTTCACTCTAGGTGGAGGAGCTGTTTCATGGAAATCTTCCAAACAAAATTGCATTGCTCGCTCCACCATGGAAGCTGAATTCATTGCTCTTGAGCTAGCAGGTCAAGAAGCTGAATGGTTGAAACACTTGTTAAATGATATTCCATTGTGGGGGTCGTCTGTACCAATCTCCTTGCACTGTGATTCACAAGCTGCTATTGGAGTTGCCAAAAATTATGCATATAATGGAAGAGAAGACATATTCGCATAAGACATGGTGCAGTTAAACAATTTTGAAGAATGGAGTAATATCTCTGGAATTTGTGAGATCAGAAAGAAACCTAGCAGATCCTTTGACAAAGGGTACAAGGAAAATCATTCAAGAGACTTCTAAAGGGATGGGACTTAAGCTTTTGGCTTGAACATTATGTGTTGCACTACAATCCATCATGTTTATGTGGTAGTGCTTAAAATCCATAGCCCTATTATGTGTTGCACTACAATCCATCCCTGTTTATGTGGTAGTGCTTAAAATCCATAGCCCTAGGTGTTGGGTGGTCCTTAAAAGGACCTGATGGAACAGTTGGAACAGTCTGCACATGTGGTAGTGCTTAAAATCCATAGCCCTAGGTGTTGGGTGGTCCTTAAAAGGACTTGATGGAAGATTGTGATGTAAGTCTAAAAGACTTAATAACTTTATAGCTCTATTTGTTGAGTGGTCTATTGTTGTTATAGACTTGATAAAGTTATTGTTTATATGAGTGTGAAGGTGGGCCGCCTTCTATGAAAGAATATGGAATTTTCTTTCTAGAGCGCTCATGGAACCAAGGTATACGCGCAGGGCCTTCAACAGCCCTTTGATTGTATCGCGGAATAACAGACATTAAGAAATTAATATGTGTTGTGGGAGTCTCAACTTGAGAGTTTTTGAAAGTTCAAGATTTATTTCACTTTCATTAGCTATGTTGTTGCCTCATTTCACTATGCATTAATTCAATCGAAAGATATTAATGTTTAAGTAACTTAGTTTCTTCCTTTGCCCAGAAAAATGTATTTTTAAAACATATAATCATATGTGGGGGATTGTTGGAAATAAATGTTCTGAAGGCATATTCCTGATCATGCCTTGTTTTTCTCCACCACTTCTCTTTAACGTTAAAATTGGTCAGTTTATTTTTTTCATCTTATGATTAGAGAGTCTCAGGAAGCTTATGAAAAACAAAACCTCTTCTTCTTCTCTAACTCTGGGCAATTGTAGTCTGCTGTTCCAAACTCCCATCACGAGTGCACGAGTTGGGAGTTGCTGTGTTAACCTTGGGAAGCGAACGGCTTTAATCGATTGCATCTCGGTCGTGCCGGAATTTCGCTTTCAGGGCAGTGGTTTTCCACGACGCAGCTTTCTGTTTAATCTATTTTTCCAACACTCATATTCCGGACGACACATTGACATAAGTGGCACTGAATGTATCTTAATATCTTTTTATGGCTCAGGAATTCCACGAAAAGGCATCTAAAAATTTATTGACGTAAACTAATTAAAGTACTACGATCAGCACAAATTGTGGAGAATTGCACTAATTAGTGGTGGGAGGATTTAGTATGATACGAGAAAATGGAGTCAATGAAACTTTCTTGTGTATACATGACATTTTACACAAATAAAAACAAAACATTGAACGGCATCAAATTCCTATTGAATCCAAGTCATTTCCTAAATGTCATTTCTTAAATTACTAGGTTGTACTGCATAAGTAAGAGAACAATTATCTTGATTTAATATTCGATTTTCGGAATTGAACGAGAGAAGGAAAGGAAAAAAGATCTCACACATTTTAGTTTCAATCGTCATTGAAAAAACTTTCACATGGTTGAGAAAAAACAAAAAGATATGAATTAGCAAAATTCCATTGATGAGATGTAGGCAATATATACATTATATTATTTATTTTTCTACTAATATGGCGTCGTGCAAGTGCCAATGAAAAAGAATGATTTCTTAAAACGACAACTAAAATACTAAGAACCAAATAATAACAATAATCCTCTCAATTTCTTAAAAAAATGTCAAACTTAAATTCTAGTCTTAAATCATTTATCTATATGTTTAATGTTGAATGAAATTTTGTGGGAAAGAATGATAACTATGATAAAAGAAATGGATAAGAAATAGTGAAAAGAAAATGGAGAAAAATTGGAATTATATGTGCACCAGAAAAACCGATATTTTTTGCATCAGCTTAATAGAATAAGATATATGCATGAAGATGATATACTTGATAAATTGAATGCAATTTTGCTTGAAAAAATGATAATCATCAGATGAGAGAAATGAATAGAAAATAGAAAAGATCTCTATATATACGAAGAGGACCATTATATGTGTACCCAAAAAGCTATATTTTACACTTTCTTTTTGGTATAAACATTAAAAGAGTATGTATAATACTTATGTGAAAATGTTGCTCTCAAAAGTGTACACAAACATTTTTGATTTCATAATGTTTATTTTTTATTTTTCCACACACTATGTACAATACTTACGTTCGGTTTTCCTTTGAAGTGGTTGGCTATAAAAGCCAACCCTTGTAGCCATTCATCAGGATCAAAATGCTTATCACCCCAGAATCCATTCTGATCACCATTTCCACAACACCACGGTGGCATACTAACATGGTTATCAATCAGCACCATAACACCTTGTGCCCCTAGAGCATCAACCACTGCTTCATAAGCCTCAACATGAGTCATGTTCAATATTTCAGGATTGTTTTTCTCAATATTAGACACCACATCCGGCATGTCAAAATAGGACAGGGTTTGAGCAACACTGAAGTTGGCAAATCGAGTGAACATGAAAGTAGCATATGAAAAACGAACACAGTTGAATCCTGCATTGCTCACTTTAGCAGCAATGTCATTCAATGGCAACTTATCAAGATCCTCTGCTAACATTGGCTTGGTATATATGTGCCACCCAATGAGAGCATGCTAGTTTCACACGCTTCCCAGTTACATCATCGATGATCCATCTTTTTTGAACCGATAGAGGCAATGCAAGGAGCTACAAAGTGGTGCTAATAATGCAGCTAGACATAGTGAGAATAAGAAAAGAGACACAAGAAAGGGTTTACTCATTTTAATTTTTCAGTGTGGAGAGAAAATGACTATGATTAGTTTTTCATGGTGAGCACTTTGTTTATATAATGGTAGTAGAACATAGTTTATCCTAATCCATTTTGTCTTTATCCAAATTTGAAGATCGACTATCCAAACTATTAAGAGAATCTCTCTTTGTCTTTAACTACTTTATCTTATATTCTTATCTGAATTTGAATCTTATATATTCAGTTTGACAAAATGGGACAATATGGGTTATAAACTTATAATCTTATCCATTTTTATGTGTTTTAACTTACTAAATATTTTAAGGGAATGGTAAATTATTTTAGGCCACTTGTTAAATAAACTAGTATGAAAGTGTTGAAAAGTGTGATTTTTTAGA
The DNA here is from genome assembly GCA_037953625.1 of Crotalaria pallida. Taxonomy (NCBI): domain Eukaryota; kingdom Viridiplantae; phylum Streptophyta; class Magnoliopsida; order Fabales; family Fabaceae; genus Crotalaria; species Crotalaria pallida. The sequence goes on from CM075655.1 coordinate 112,860,883, forward strand.
CTTATGATATTTTTTCAGAATTTAGGAACTTTAACAAGTGTCCTATCTATATTTTATTTTTTTTGGTGTATATCAACCGGTACCGGGATCTGATTTACCCGGAATCTGATTCATCAAGTCCTATCCAACTGAGCTCGCATTAAGCGGTAGGGGTCTCCCAGCAGGGGTTGCTCTATACCCAAAGCTCGAACTCGAGATCATTTAGTTACGGGACCAAGTAAGCTACCACTTGACCAACCCCAAGTTGATTGCCTATCTATATTTAGATAAATATCACAAGAATTTTATTTTTTTTTATAAATAGCCGCTAATAAAAATTAGGTAGACACAAAGAGCCAAATAAAAATGATCTCGAAAGCTTAAAAGTCACGTAAACATACTCAGATACTCTGTGAAAAAATAAAGAAATTTGCATTTGTTTTGATAAGGAAAAAATAGTGATAAAAATAAGTTTTGGCCCATGCAGGTCTTGAACCTGCGACCTTCGCGTTATTAGCACGACGCTCTAACCAACTGAGCTAATAGGCCACATATTGTTTAAATGCAAATAATTTTATTTTATTTCTGAATATGTAATTAAAGTGCTGTTTTAATTTTTTTTGATCTCGTGAGGTAAAAAAAGACGAAAATATTTTCAATATTAAATAATTTTCAATTTTAAGATGTCGAAAACAAAAAAATACACTTTCAATACACCTCTATCGAAAATAAAAATTTACATATGCATATTTTATATCACAATTTTTCTTCTTTTACACTCTTTTAGTTTTTTATACATTTTTCTAAACACAACTTATACACCATCGAAAGAATTAGATATAACACCAAGAATATTTTAGAGCAATGAATAACAAAATTCTTTTGTTATTAGTAATCTGTTTTATTTACATAATCAAGTTGCAACAATTACTATTTTTTATATTTACCCTTATTTAAGAACCGAAGAAAAATAATGATAAAAAATATCAGGAAAAAAAATAATTACTTTATTTCATAAATTTTTTTTAGAAATATAACATTATTAAAAATTAAGGGTGCTTCTATTCAATTTATCTTCAAAGTGAAGGAAATTAGTCGCACAACTTTTCTGTCTATCCATCAAAACTCAAGACTAAAACGAATAATTGACTTAGGCATGAAGAAACCACGTCCATATGATAGTAACATATTTCTTTTAATCAACGTGTGACCTAAAATACATGTTGAAAAATATATATTTAAAATTTATATTGTAAATTGATATATTTAAAAAATTCAGATGTATTAATTATATGAAAAATATTAATGAGTGCTTTAAGAGTATTTTTTTAAGACATCAAAATGGTCTTTCTAATCTATGTACTTGATACATAGATTAATTAAACCTTAAAAAGTATTTGTTTCTTGGAAAACTAATATACTTAACGAATTAAAAAATAATTATTTAATTCTCCGATATAATTTTATAATTATATTTTTTTATACTATGAAAAATCGACTTTATAATATAATAATTTTTTTATGTGTCTTACCCCAAGACACATGATAAAACTAATCACATGGTTCGGGCTTTTAGCCATGTTGATTTTATATATATATATATATATATATATATATATATATAAACTAATCAAATGAGTGAATTTTTATTAGAAAATTAAAAATAACATGAAGCACACACTAAAAATACTATACAATTTTTCATTTAAATTTATTTTAAAAAAATATTCTCTCGTAGGCCCACGTTATAAAAACTCGTATAATAATAATAATCTACTCATACAAACACAAACAGAGCCTCCTACTTTTTCCCCCACACACACTCTTGAAACATGGGATGTGTCACTACCCTCCTCAGCAGCACCTTCCTCTTCTGCTTCTCCACTTTACTCATTTTTTTCTCCACAATCTCAATCTCTCAAGATACCTTAACAACATCCCAATCCCTCTTAACCAACCAAACCCTTTCATCTCCAAAGGGAATCTTTGAACTGGGTTTCTTTTCTTACACCAATTCCTCTTGGTACTTAGCCATATGGTACAAAAACATTGATCATAAAACAGTAGTTTGGGTTGCAAACAGAGACACCCCTCTTGAAAATTCCACAGGATTTCTCAAAATAGATGATAAAGGAAACAACATCATCCTCATAGATCAATCCTTAAATACCATATGGTCCTCCTCTTCCCCAAATCAAACCACAACCACATCTACAAGGAACAAACTTCTTCAGCTTTTGGATTCTGGCAACTTGGTCTTAAGAGAAGTGAATGAAAATGACCCTTCAAAGTTTCTATGGCAGAGTTTTGATTACCCTACAGATACTTTGTTACCTGGCATGAAGCTAGGGTGGAATTTGGACACAAGAATGGAGAGGCACATAACATCATGGAGGATCAAAGATCAAGACCCTTCAACCGGAGATTTATCATTCAAGCTAAACTACAATGGCCTTCCAGAAATTTTTCTATGGAACAAGGATCAAATAATATATAGAAGTGGACCTTGGAATGGTGAAAGATTCAGTGGGGTACCAGAGATGGAACCAGTTACAGATTCTATTAAATTCATGTTCCATGTTGATGAACATGAGGTGTATTATACTTTCTCAATCGGGAACCAATCTTTGTTTTCAAGGCTTTATGTTGATCCAAGTGTTGATGAACTTCAAAGGCTTACCTGGATCCAAAGCACACAAGTATGGAACAAATTTTGGTATGCACCTAAAGACCAATGTGATGATTATAGAGAGTGTGGTCCATTTGGCATATGTGACACTAATGCTTCACCGGTTTGCCAGTGTTTGAAGGGATTCCACCCGAAGAACCAACAAGCTTGGAATTTAAGAGATGGGTCTGATGGTTGTGTGAGGAACACAGAATTGAAGTGTGAGAGTGATAAGTTTTTGGTGATGCAGAATGTGAAGTTGCCAGAGACAACGTTTGTGTTTGTGAATAGGAGCATGGACCTTGTGGAATGTGGAGATTTGTGTCAAAGGAATTGTTCTTGCACTGGTTATGCTAACATTGAGATTACCAATGGAGGAAGTGGTTGTGTGATGTGGAATGGTGAGCTCATAGATATGAGGCAGTACCCTGAAGGAGGACAAGATCTTTATGTCAGATTAGCAGCTTCTGATGTAGGTATGTTTTTTCTTCTACTATGCCTTATTTCCTTCATAAATGGTTTGTTTTTATCTTATTTTGATTTTATATTTCATTGTTGTATGGTTATTAGATGTTGTTTATATTCTGGTATTAGCATTGGTACACATAGGAGACAAATTTTTCTGACACGTTTTAGATTTATGGCACAAACCGAAAAACTGTTACTTGCTTGTGCACGCAAAATATTTTCGATTAGCATTTAGTTTCTTTTCCCCTTCTAATATTAGCATTTGGCTCATTGATTGTGATTAAAACTGGTCTTTATTTTTCTAATGAAATTATGAATACATTAGGAAGTCAAAACTGGCCCCTGGTGGCAGGAAAGGATGATTCTGGAAAGATCAAGAATAAATAAGTAATTACAGCAAATTTAATTCCAAAATTTTGTGGATTTCTAAATTCATATTACTGCGTCAGTTTTGATCTTTTAGAGATTTCGCACATATTAAGAAATGAGTAAATGATGTAAAAATTTGGTATAATTTGACTAAATTACCCCTATTTAATAAAAAGAGAGAGTAATGATAAATGTATGAATATTATATTAAAGAGTAATGAAAAAATGAGTGATGAAAAAAAGAATGCAATAAATAAGAGTATGTTTGAAAAAAGAAGTATAAATGAGTCTTATTTCTAAATGATCATGAGTTATGAAAAAAAATTCTATAAAAGATCATAACTTATTTAACGGAGAGAGTACTAATTTTACGTTGAAATCTCGAAAGAAATAGTGTTGGAAAAATTGCTTGACTACGAGACAAAGACTTAGACGAGCTTGTTTGTCAAGTAGAGTTTTATTCTCATGTCCGTGACTATACTTGTTTAAAATATTTGAAATAAGGGTATTCTTAAATTGGTAACACATTCCTATTGGTAAATTTTGGATATTAGTATTCCTGAGTACTTGTAAATGATATATTAAATGATATATTAAGATATAATTTCTAATGAAATCATGAATACATTAGGAAGTCAAAACTAGTCCCTCAAGAATAAATAAGTAATTGTAGCAAATTTAATTCCAAAATTTTGTGGATTTCTAATTTCACATTACTAATCTTATGTTGAAATCTGGAAAGATAGACTGTTGGAGAATTTGCGTAGATACGAGACAAAGACTTAGACATAGCTTGTTTGTCACGTAGAGTTTTAACGAGTTTTATTCTCATGTCTGTCTGTCTCTGTCTCTCGCTGTACTCATTTGTCAAATTGAAACCTTTGAAACACGTTACTTCTAAATTGGTGACTTATTTGTATCGATACACCTTGAGTATCAGTTTTGAGTACTTATAATTGGTATATTTTAGGTGTGGATTGTATCGATAATGTAATTTTTGCCTTAGAATTTATATTTTAATGTTATAATCAATTTTTCGACCTTATATCTTGACTTATTTTGAGCATCAACTTTTAATTTTATGATACTCATATATTATTTTAATGCCAAAATTGTTTAGTTGCATATTATTTATATATATTTATTTATAAAATTTGAATTTATATTTTCTTACCCTTACTCTAATTTCTTAGAAAACGTTGTATCCAGTACTCGGTATCGTACCCGTATCCGATACCTTATCGGTATTGGTGCAACATAGGTTGATACTTAGTAGTTAATGGTGAAAATTTCTCTTGCTAAAGAAAATAAGTTTATATTGAAAAATAAAATATGTATTATATAAAAAATTAATAAACTTTGTTTTCAATGTAATTTCTCTGATAAAAGTCAAATTAATCAATAACAATAAGCTAAGAGATAGTTTTTTTTAATGTAATTCACAATTCATTTATTAATTATAAATTGATATTACATAAATTTTTATGTCATTACAATTAATATATATTACACTAATTTTTCATAAAAGTTTAGAAAATTAAATGTAGTATTAAAACTTTAAAAAAATCAATGGATTATCATTTTTTTTTAATTAAATATGTTTTTTTCTTTCTTACTCAATAATAAATCTATCAAAAATGAGGGCTGGAGGGAGTACTCCCTCCGTTCCAATTAATCTATCGCTTTGGGAGTTTTATACGGATTAAAAAAAGTCATTTAATATTTTAATTTTCAAGAAAAAATAAGACAATTTTACTATAATATCCTCACACTATATTAATTATCACACATTTTATATATTTCAAAATACCTTTTAAAAGTAAGGTTAAAGTTGTAAAAAATTAATTAATACATCTTTTAATTTATAAAGCGATAAATAATTTGGAATAAGTTGAAATTGCCAAAACAAAATGTAAGGGAGTAATAATTTTCTTTAGGAAAGAATAATGTTTTATATTGAACCACCTGATTCAGGTTGGTGAACTACTATTAAATAACTATTTGATGTGAAATAAAAGATTTTAATTAAATGAAAATAAAATAAAATAAAATTTGAATTATTTTCTGCTTTGGGAAAAAATTTGAATGAAAATAATTTGGGATCTTATACTATGGGAAAAAAAATATTATCATTGATATTATTGATATAATTTTTTAAATTATTATTTTCTTTTTATGCTAATATTTCGATTTTCTTAATTTTACCCGTAAAGCCAATTCCAAGTATAAAAGCTTGGATTTTCTTAATCTCAGTCCTTAGGGTTGAGAATAAGAACCCATAAGGAAATAAGTTTTATTGAAAAAATAAATATAAAGTCTTTTGATTCTTTTAAAATAACACTTCCTAATGAAACTTATCCCTTTTTAGGTTCTTAGGATTAAGAAAACCCTAAAAGCTTTCTCTTTCACATACCAACAAAGATGAACTACCATCTAAACTTTAGGTTGATGAATGAAGGCAATCAAACTCGCATAACACGTGAGAGAGAACTGCATAACTCTAGTGTCCCTACTCTGATTTTGATTAGTTGCGTGAGTTAATCTACTTAATTAGTGGATGTGGGGCCGCTAGGGATAAAGCTTTTGGTTTTCATATAGATTGCTGTTAAGGGCGGCGACAATGAGCCCTTGGATTTAAATGTTCGGCTCCAAATTGGTGTAGTCGCGGGCCAACCCTTTTTGACAAGTGAGGTTTATGTGGGTCACCCTACTTCTTTTGGTGATTCCCTTTTCAAAATCAGCACTCCATTTTTTTTATTACGGTTTTTTAACCTATAAATAATTTTTTTTTTTATTACAAGATGTACATGGGACTAGAACCCAGGATCTGGGAGCCTAAGCTATCTAGATGTCTCTGCAGCTATCAACTGAACTGACTTACGCGGACTATAAATAAATTTTTATTGAAAGACTGAATAATCATATTTTAATTAATTAAGTATATCTTTTTTCAAGAAAGATTTACTTTTGTAAGCTTAATTATTCTATACATCCGGTGCATATGATAGAAAGACCTTTTTTATTATACTTATTATATGTGAGGGGGTCATCAAAAGATTTTTTTTTAATAACCCCCGGCGAATGCATGACATTCTTTCCTATTTGAAATATAGGAAAAAAAACTAATTTCATATTTATTATAGAAATTAGTTGATTGTATTTAATTTTTTTAAAATTTATCAACAATAGAAATATTTTAGAAAAATAGTATTGAGAAAAAAAAAATAAGATAACAATTTTGCAGAGATGTTTTAGAAAAATAGCATTAAGAATGAAACACAATTTAAAAAATTAGTTACTTTTTTTTATATTTTAAATTAAGAAAATTAGGTTTTTTTGTACACTAACTGGTATCCGAGTCTGGTTTACTCAAAATCTGACTCATCCGGTTCGATCCAACTAAACTCGCATTAAGCGATAGAGATCTCCCAGCTGGTAGGTTTTTTTTTTTTTTCCTTATACTTTAATTCGAATGGGGTATTGAACATCGGTGAGGGCAGGCACATAAATAATTATCTTTATTTAGTGAGGGGGTCTCTGACGTAAATAAAAAAGTTCTTCCGTAACCTCCTCACTAAGTAAACAATTGGTATGTAAGTTTTGAAAAGTGTCTGCAAAACCTAAATCACTTCTTTTAATTTATACACTTTGCCCATGCACAAGATACCGTTGCTCATATGCTCTAATTGGTAATTTGGTATGATGATGAAAGAAAAAACAAAAGGATTTTCATAGTTCGTGCTTTTAGAAAGAAGATTTTGCCTTTGATTTTTATACGAATGAAATATTTTGCTCATTTGAACTTATCCAAACTAAATTAAATGGAGGAATAGTATTTAGTGATATAGCTGCTTCATATTTTTCAATAATGTGAGTACATGTAGTTTATCCATTATCACAATTTTGTTTATGCCCAATTGTCAACATCACGTAAGAACAAGATCAGATGTTTAATTTGTGATGAAATTTGAATTTGACAAACAGAGTTTAAGAGGGAACAGAAAAAGGTTAGTGATTATTGAAAGAGGAAATTCATCCCGTGATTACTATGGATTTGGCTAAAGAAATGGAGTCTATCCCTAATTTCAAAAATTGAATTGGACATTTAATGTTATTCATTCAGATCATAATTATTGTTTCTTTGTAGTTAGTAAAAAAATAACAAAATTTATCCAAAATTAAAATTAAGATAGTAAATAAAAAAATTGAGATTGTATTGTACAATAGTATATTTTATGATTGATTAATTAAAAAAACATATATTAAATACTATTTGTTTTGGTAACAATATATTAAAAATATGTAATCTTATTTCTGTTAACGTTTTGGGACGAAAAAGTAGTAGTTAAACATGTAACCAAAAAAAAAAAAAAAAGAAAAAGTAGTAGTTAAACAGACTAATTTTGTAATTGAACCAGATACTGTTCAAACATACAACATACTAATCAGTTCATAGAGCACATGGTTCAACTAAGCAATTCGATCAACTATTTTTAACAACACTACCTAGATCCTTTTGTGGTGGGACCTAAATGGTAACTTTTTATACTTTTCGGTGGGAGTAGGTGCCCCATAAAGTTGCACGTCTGCCCCAAACGGGAGACATAGTCTATCAAGTATCAAATTATATAAAACAAAATCTGTCTCTCGTTTTTTCATCTTAGCCTCTTTTTGACTGAATTTTTAATCCAAAAACCCATCGTATAATAGTGCATTTGATTAAACAAGGACTAAAACCGAAAAGTAGAACCATTTTGAAATTGATTGGTTACTTTCTCTTGGTGCCTGAAGCAAAATTATATTGCTAATTAGTGCACGATCCCTTTGTTGCATAAATTACATGCAAGTACCATGAATGTTCCCTTTACGTTGTTAAAATAATGTAATCACTTTTCTTTTTTTTAACTTTCAATGAGCGTACCATTCCTTTTTACTAATTGTTTGACTGAAGTTTGACATGCCTTTATGTCTATATTATTTTAGTTTGATATTTAATAACTCTGTACTTTGCACTTGCTTAAAAATTATTTCTTTTAACTAGACCAAATATAAAGTTGATATCTCAGCTGAAATAATCGTTTATCTCATATTAAATAGGGTCTGGAAGTGGTTCTAACAATACAAATGATACAGCCAAGGTAGCAGGCATTGTAGTTGGAGGTGTAGCTTTAATACTTTTGGTATTCGGTTTCTTCTTCTTATGGAAGAAGAGGAAATTGCAATGCTTATTAAAAGGGGAGACAAAACATAGAGGTAATGCACAAGTAGTGTGTCCCATGAATAAATATGCTATGAGCAATTATGTTGCATGATGAAATATTTGCCCATTATCCTTTTAACCAGGTTCTTTAGAGAGAAGTCACGAGTTTCTAATGCCTGAGATGGGGTTTTCAAGTAAAAGAGATCAGTCAGGTTCAGGTGAGAGGAACATGGATGATCTAGAGTTGCCATTGTTTGATTTTAATACTGTAACAATGGCTACAAACAATTTCTCAGAAGAAAGTAAACTTGGACAAGGAGGCTTTGGTGTTGTTTACAAAGTAAGAATACTTTTTTATAGCTGCCATTACAATAAATCCTAAAAATAACACAACAATGTATCACTCATTAAAAAGTCCTAATAGGAATTATTGTGATTATACCAGGGCAGGTTGATAGAAGGCCATGAAATTGCTGTGAAGAGATTATCAAAAAATTCTGGGCAAGGAATTGAAGAATTTAAGAATGAGGTTAAATTGCTTGTCAAGCTTCAACACCGAAATCTTGTTAGATTGCTTGGTTGCAGCATTCAGATGGAAGAGAAGCTGTTGGTGTATGAGTACATGGAAAATAGAAGCCTTGATGGCATTTTGTTTGGTTAGTTTTTTAAACATTATGTTTTCTTCTTAAACTTTGTTAATGTTTTCTTTCAGACATCTTTAGCTCATTCAGGCTTGAATGAGTGATCAACTAATTGATATTTATCATAATCATGATCAATCCAGACAAAGTAAAAAGATCCTCACTAGACTGGCAAATGCGCTTCAGCATTATAAGCGGAATAGCGAGAGGGCTACTTTATCTACATCATGATTCTAGATTAAGGATCATCCATAGAGATCTCAAGGCAAGCAACATTCTACTTGACAGAGAAATGAACCCAAAGATATCAGACTTTGGAATGGCTAGAATTTTTGGTGCTGATCAGACAGAAGCAAATACAATGAGAGTTGTTGGAACATAGTGAGTACCATTATAAGGCACACTAGTACTCTAAAAATTAGTTCCAACATTTAAGTGACCTTAGTACTTATTATAATTTTTTCCTTATGTGCAGTGGCTATATGTCCCCGGAGTATGCTATGGATGGGATCTTCTCAATGAAATCTGATGTTTTTAGTTTTGGAGTTCTTGTGCTGGAGATCATAAGTGGAAAAAAGAACAGAGGATTCTATTATGCAAACAAAGAATTGAATCTTCTAGGGCATGTATGTGGAACTGTGGAAGAGTTGCTTTTCTTAATGTTAGTTGATAATATCATCTCATGCTAACAAATAATTATTAACTGTGCTTTCTTATTGTAGTCATGGAAGCTATGGATAGAAGGGAATGCATTGGAACTGATTGACTCTTCGATGGGCGATCCATATTCACAATCCGAAGTTCTTAGATGCATACAGGTTGGGCTCTTGTGTGTGCAAGAGCATGCAGAAGATAGGCCAACAATGTCTTCAGTGGTTTTGATGTTGAGCAGTGAAACTGCATCAATGCCACAACCAAAAAACCCCGGGTTTTGCTTAGGAAGGAATCTTACAGAAACTGATTCTTCTACAAGTAAGCAAGATGAATCATTTACTGTGAACCATGTCACAGTCACAATGCTAGATGCCAGGTAGTAAAACAAGTATGACCTCAAATAGTACATATACAGACAAAAAGTTTCAAAAGTTTTCTTAAAGTTTTCCTTCATCTTGCTATATCTGAGGTCTAACATGATCTTGTTTTGGTGTAATGTGTAAGAGATACCTTAATTAAGTTGCAATATATAGTTTCTGTTTAATATATCTTTCGACACAAGGCTGATGATTATTATCCAGGAATTGGTGCCTTTACACCGACACCAATGGGAAACCACAGTTGCTCTTCTTCATCACAAATAGTGTCATTTCCTGTGTCAAAGTCATGTGATTGATCAAAATATAATAAATTTAATTTAAACAACTTATACTACTTGGTTGATCAATTATAAGTCTTTGATGCGTAATGGCACTATTTATAACTCTTTGATCAATTATTGTGTGGTCCGGGAACATTGGCCTCATAAGATGATCATACTCGCATTAATGTCCAATTATGCATGCATACTATTAGTAACTCTCCTAATGACTGGTCAACAATCTCTATGACTTTGCCTTCTCCCCACATATTGCAAATCTACATTAATTTAAGAAACCAGATCAATTACACGATTAAAGGGTAAATTTAAATTGGAGTATAGCTTCTCATAAGATACTCATATATGATCCTATGAATGATTTAAATTGTTAGCTTTTAGATATATGTGAATGATTGTTAACCATGATTCGTGATGAGCAATAAGATCCATCTAGCAATTACATGTACGATCTCGAATTGTGTTATGGAGTCTAATATGAGTTAAGGTGGTGACTCATGTGTTGAGAACAATTTTATCACTTGACTGATATTCCTTCCAATCTCAATTATAAAAAAAAAAAAAAAAGGCAAATGCTAACAAGCGCCCTTAATGCACTTGTTAAAAAGGAAAAAAAGTAAAAACTTATGGAAAAATGTGATTTTTTGTATTCTCGAGACATAAAAGAATGTGCACCCATGATTGTTTTTTCAATACTAAAAAAACCTTAGGCACTTGTTAGCAAGACCCAAAAAAAAATATTAGTGGTCTTAAATATAAACAAAAAAAACATTTTATTAGTGGTCTTAAATATAAGCAAAAAATAACTAACTTTCTATTATCAATACAATCATTCCTAAAATATTCTATAAAGTTGTTGAATAATTTAATTTTTGTTTCATTCTCAATACAATTTTACTAAACTAGTCTACCTTTTTTTTTATGAATTTGAAAAAATTAAATACATCTAACTATTTTTCTTAATACTTGTGCTGGTAGTTATTTTTGCTAATAAACAAGACGGGAGGGAGTACTCCTCCGATCTCAAATATAAGCATATAAAAACACTTCATTAATGGTCTTAACTATAAGCAAAATTTAACTAACTTTCTATTCTCAATATCATTATTCATAATATATCTTAATAAGGTGATTGTATCATTTAATTTTTGTTTAATTCTCAATACAAATTTTCTAAAATAGTCTACTTTTTTATAAAATTGAAAAAATTAAATATACTCAATTAACTTCCTTAATGAGTATAAAATTAATTTTTTTCTTAAATATGAGATAGGATATAGTACTTAGAGTTGAATATATGATGAAGTAGTATTAGACTTTAATTTTCAAAATAAGTAATCTTACATAAGAAAATTTAAAGTTGAATATATGGTGAAGTATTAGACTTTAGTTTTCAATATTGACTTTTTTATTTGACATTCTTAACAAGTACTCTTCCTGTCTTTAAATAATACAATATATTTCCGATAATTTTATTGTAGTTCTATTTATAAAATTTTATACAAATTTTTAATAACAATTAATGATTTTTTTATAAATATTTTTATTTACTATATACTTTACATAATCTTATATTATTTCTTTATAATGTCATTGGTTAAGTTAATTAAATTTTTTTAATAGACGTGAATTAAATTTTTTTTTTAATTTAGGGACAAAATGAGTTACTTTATTACTATTGCTCTAAGATATATTTCTTCTGTTCCTAAATATAACCATTTCAAATAAACTTACACGTAAATTAAAAAAGTCACTTAGTATAGCCAGTGGTAATAAGATATGTAATATTTGATACACTTTTAAATATTACTCATATAATTATCATTTGACTCTAAAACATCTTCATAAAAAAAGATTTATAGGGTCTTGCTAAGAATTTCAAAATTGTACAAAATTCATAAGTCCAATTATTTATTTTTTTAGAATTCAAAAAAAGTGTATTTTCCCATAACTTTTAAATGTCTTAAGCACACTCTTTAACATTTTTCTTATAAAAATAATAATTAATATTAAACAAAATATTTATAAAAAAACAAAAGACAAAAACACTCCTATTATTTACTCGCAAACCAAAGGAGTATTATTAATTCCCCTCGTAAAAAAACATGTAACAAAGAAACACGAACATACTCAGTTTTCCCCCCTTTGAAAAACTCCAGTGTGCAGACAGACAGACCACCATGGCCGATCACCACCGCCGCCACCACCACCACGAGCATCGTCCGCACCGCCTCTCGGTACCACCGCGCACCGGCGCCTCTAGACCATACCCTCCTTTCCCATACACACCAACTCCCACACCTTCCAAACTCCGTCTTTCTTCTTCCTTATCCTTCAATTCCAAATCCAACAACAAGTCCTCTTCCCTCTCCTTCCCCTTCCTCCTTCTCCTCTCCCTCCGCTCCCTCTATTCCCTTCTCCCCTTCCTCCGCTCTTCCCCTTCCTTCTCTCTCTTCCCCTTCTCTTTCCTCGTCTCTCTCCTCTCCTTCTTCCTCACTCTCTCCTTCTCCTTCTCCCCCTCCTCCTTCTCCTTCTCCTTCTCTTCGATCACACCCTCTCAACTCCGCTCTCTCGCCTCCAAATCTCTCCTCCTCGCCCTCCTCTTCCTCCTTCGCTTCCAAGCTCTCAGGTACTGCGGCGCCGCCCCCATGATCCTCGCCGAATTCGCTGGAACTGTTGCAGGCCGCGTCAGAACCCGCAACCGCACTCTTCGCGGGTTCGTGCCATTGTTTCTGGGATTGTTGATTTTGTCTTTAGGCTGGGATCAAGTTGAATGCTTTCCTAGATTAGCTGCCAGTGGTAATTGTGTTAAGATTTGGCCCATGCTGCTCCCTTTTTTGTCTGGATGTTTAGGTTGTTGTTACGAACGTGTTTCGAGTGATCGAGGAACGATTAGGCAGCTTAGTCGTAAGCAGGTTCGCCTAATTACGCTGTTTTTCACTACGCTTGTGCTTTTTGTTCCTGCTGTGATTAGTTTCCTGTTTTTTGAATCTAAACAAGAAGATGGTGTTGTTGTCTTTGGGAATTTGCTTTGGCCTTTAGTTGGTACTGTTGTTTTCGGTGTGCTTTTGAGTGAGAATTTCAGTGATGATGAGAAGTTGGTTAGCTCCAGAGACTCTCGGAGGGAGTTTTTGGTCACTTTTGTTTGCACCCTGGTTTTGGAACTTTACTATTTTCCTCAGCTTTCCCTTTGGGGTTTGTTGCTTTCTGGTTTATTGCTCTATGTTGCTGTTAGAGAGTTGGATCCTTTTCGTCGTTCCGGTGATCTTGGGTCAGGAGAGGAGTCCTCGGAGTTATTGAGTGGCATGATTATGAAGCCTGTACGGCATATTTTGAGCGAGAGGAAGTCCCGTAAAATCGCACTTTTTCTCTTGATCAACACTGGGTATATGGTTGTGGAATTTGTTGCGGGGTTTATGAGCAATAGTCTTGGCCTGATATCAGATGCATGTCACATGCTCTTTGATTGTGCTGCTCTGGCAATTGGGCTGTATGCTTCGTACATATCTCGTTTGCCTGCAAATAGCCACTATAACTATGGCCGAGGAAGATTTGAGGTTCTTTCAGGATATGCGAATGCTGTTTTTCTTGTTCTCGTGGGAGCACTCATTGTTGTGGAGTCCTTGGAGAGGATATTGGATCCACAAGAAATATCAACTAATAGTTTGTTAATTGTCTCTATAGGTGGGCTCATGGTCAATGTCGTTGGCTTAATATTCTTTCACGAGGAGCATCATCATGCCCATGGAGGGTCTGGATCATGCTCACATTCACACTCACACTCTCACTCACAATCCAATAGTCACCATCATCATGATCATGCTAAACATCATTGTGAAGGACATGGAAGCAATCAAGAATTGGTTTCTGTTTCCAGTGATTTCCAAGACAATTTATGCTCCAGTGATTCTGATCACCACCACTACAGTCATCAGAAGATTCATGCAGACAATCACAGCAATCAGCACGCCAAGAATCATGACCACCATGACCATGATCATACTCATCACCATGACCATGATCACCACCATGATCATACTCATCGCCATGACCATGGTGATTATCGTGATCAGAATAGCCATCAGCATCATCACCATCACCATCATGATGCTGACCACCATTGTCATGAAGCTTCAGTTGTTCCCCACTTGGAGGTTCATAATGTAGCCAGATCCCATTGTGAAGTAGTTTGTTCTTCTACAGAAAATTTTGATTCACAGCAGAAGAAAACGCTATCTAATGCAAAAGAGCCGCAAGAGCACAGTCATCACCATATCGATCACAACATGGAAGGGATATTCTTGCATGTTCTTGCCGACACGATGGGCAGTGTTGGCGTTGTTATATCTACCCTGTTAATTAAGTACAAGGGATGGCTTGTTGCTGATCCCGCCTGCTCAATTTTTATTTCCGTTTTAATTATATCCTCCGTGATACCATTGCTCAGAAATTCAGCTGAAGTTTTGCTCCAAAGAGTTCCTAGGGTGCATGAGCATAAGCTAAAAATTGCATTGACTGATGTTTTAACGGTAAAGGGCGTTTATGGCATTCAGAAGTTTCACGCATGGAGCTTCACAAACACGGATGTTGTTGGGACACTGCATCTACATCTGTCAGCAGATACTGACAAGGCATCCACAAAGTCTCAGGTTTCAAATTTATTGTATAATGCTGGCATCAAGGATTTAACTGTGCAAGTAGAATCTGTTTCATAATATTTTTGAGATTGATCTCATCTACATCTGTCAGCAGATACTGACAAGGCATCCACAAAGTCTCAGGTTTCAAATTTATTGTATAATGCTGGCATCAAGGATTTAACTGTGCAAGTAGAATCTGTTTCATGATATTTTTGAGATTGATCTCATCTGCATGTCCATGATTGTGTTTACCATTTAAGCCTGTGGATGGATTTCAGATTTATACTGTTTGGAATAGAGATGACTAGCTGAACTTACTCATGATACATTTTTTTTTCTTCCTTTGTGAGGAATGATACTTTTTGCTCTGGATCTGTTTGTTGGGATCCAACAAAGAGCAAAGACTTGTAACCTATTTAGTGTACAATGTAATAGAATTCACATTCCTACATATCTCCATGCTAGCTAACACACATCCACTCTCTAAAATATCATCGGCACTTGTATATGCAACACATGAACAATCCCTCAAGCATTTCTCCCTGCAGTCTTTCGCACCCGGATACATTGGTACATGGAGTGCCATGTGATTGTGGGACAACAGATTTTGTCCCGCCACAAAAATAGAGGGTGTTTTTAAGGGGTAAAGTAGATGAAAAGAATCATTTATAGTGACTTAGACAACCCTTCCAATCAACCAGATTTTGGGTAAAATTAGGATTAATTACGTTTAAGTTTCAATTAAGTTTTTAACTTCCAATCAAGAACATTGCAAATACTAATCTTTTCTTGAAAGGTGGTACCTAATTACCTTGACAAGTTATCAAGAGAAATTGCCACTGGGCTACAAGCTCGTTGGCATCATCCTGTTATTTTTTTAGATTGATACATGTTACGGGAATTCTGTCCAGTGGTCCAATTGGAGTAATGAACCAGTTGGAGGTCCCACATCGAGTGTATGGGCACTTGATGAAGGGGTTTATAAGACCTTAGGCACCCTCCTCCTAATAGCTAGCTTTTGGGGGTGAGTTCTACCTAAGGGCTGTAACAATACACGGATAAAACTTTTAATGACTTGTGTATCTGCTGAAAGAGAAATATGGGTTCTACATTTCTATCAAATGATGTTTCCATGACAAACCCTTGCCCATGAGGCCATGACCTGTTTTCCACAAGATATTTCGTTTTCTTTTTTCTTCTCAGAAAACTACTGAAAGATGAAGGTCTTAACATAGTGAGATCACCTATCAAATCAGGAAAACTTGGTTTTGTAAATCAAAAAATTGAGTAACAAATTGCAAACGTTAAATCTTTCTCCTAAGAATGGAAACATCAATTCCATCAGCTAGGTGTTATCCTGGTCCTAGTTCTTGTTCAACAATTGAGACAATAACAGTCATGGGCATTACATAAACTGCTCATACTAACATTAATACATACAATTAGTATTTTTTTTTTCTTTTCAATTTTCACATTTACAAAAAGAAGTAAAATATGGGAAGTGCCTTTGCCTCCCTATTACCCTAGATTTTACATTATCATCAGTTTGAACTTTGAACTGGATGGATAATATGTTTATTATCATATACAATGTTTTGATAAGGCTAAGTTCAGTTCACAACGGTAGTAGCATCATCATACGAAGCAAATAAAACCACCATTGTACCGCAGGCAATTCTAAGAGCCGCGGCCTTCAGCGAGCTTCAACCATAGTCATACTTACCTCATTAACTGAATAAATTCCTTCACTGGTTGATGGATCTGAACTTTCATAATTAGTTCTCTTGAAAATGAAGGCAGGGTATTTTGGAGTAGGAAGGGTTGATTCAATGTTACTCAGCATTGAAACAACTGCTGACATAGATGGCCTCTCTGAGGTGAAATCTTGTACACATAAAAGCCCAATTTGGATGCATCTTTGGACTTCATGGTCTGAGCATGACTCTCCTAGTGATTGATCAACTATCTCCATGGCTTTCCCTTCTCTCCATAGATTCCAAATCTACATTAATTTAAGAAACTAGATTAGTTAGAGTATTAAAGGGTAAATTTAAATTAGAGCATAGTTTCTTAGATACTCACATGTCCAACTAGGGTTGTGCATGTAATGTCCTCATATTGACCACTATTCTTTCTGCCTGTAACGATCTCTAGAAGCAAAACTCCAAAGCTGTATACATCAGACTTTATTGAAAATTTTCCTTCCATTGCATACTCTGGTGACATATACCCACTACAAAAGAAACACATGAAAATAAAAACACTAAAAATCTTATTTTTAGCAGCGGAAGTACAGTGTTTTCAATTGTGGACTATATATCACTTGATGCAGCTGCAAAATCGATTGTGACATTCACTACAACCGCAACAGGCCCTGATTGAAGATTGCACTGGCCGCATTAGTACGCAATAGCAGCAATGCAATCACAATTGCCACGCGAACGCAACTATGGTTTAATATCGATGTTCACTATTTACTTACTATATTGTGTTTGAAATCTTAAGAGCTTTTAAATTAGCATGGGGAACAAATGATATGTATGCATTGATGAGTACTTACTAGGTTCCAACAACACGATTTGTGTTTGCTTCAATTTGTTCTCCGCCAAATATTCTAGCCATACCAAAATCTGCAATTTTTGGGTTCAATGCAGAGTCCAGCAAGATATTGCTGGCCTTTAGATCTCTATGAATGATTCTTAGTCGTGAATCATGATGAAGGTATAAGATTCCTTTAGCAATCCCACAAATGATCTCGAATCGTGTTTTCCAGTTTAGCAGTGGCCTTTTAGTTGCATCTGGATTCAAAAAGTCAAGGTATCATGAGTTAAGCTTGTTGGATCACTTGTTTTGCTACTCGAAACTTGGAAGTGTGAAAATGTCTCTGTAAATTGTTAGGAAGTGGGAGCTCAAGTACTAATGCAGAAAAGATGCAAAACAAAACATACCAAAAATGAAAGAGTCCAAGCTTTTGTTAGGCAAATACTCATAGACTAACATCTTCTCGTCTCCTTGAACACAACAACCTAATATCCTGACAAGATTTCTGTGTTGGAGCTTTGAAATCAAAACAACCTCATTTTTAAACTCTTCTATGCCTTGTCCAGAATACTTTGACAGTCTCTTCACTGCTATTGCCAACCCATTACTTAATTGACCCTGAAGTCGTTACCAAAGTTCAACTTATAAATGGTTAACCTTTGCCTCCGTTGCCAAACATATTAGTGTTACTCAGCATATATTCTATAATTCATGTTGTGACTAATTTTTTTAAGGGTTAATATATGTTTCAATTAAAACTGGTGCTAAATGAAATGGAATTTTCAGACTTGTTGAAATGGCTACCTTATAAACAGAACCAAAACCACCTTCACCAAGCTTGTTATCAGTAGAGAAATTGTCTGTTGCTGCAGCCATGGAGCTAAGATCAAAGAATGGCAAATCTGAATTGTGGGTGCTGCCAAATTCTTGCAGATTGGGGGAGTCGTCAAAGTTAAGACGAAAGGAATACTTGCGATTACGTCTTGTCCCTATCATGAAAAATGGAAACAAATATACATTTTAACACATTAATGGTACTAAGAATCACACAGGCCACAACTTTGATAAGTGTTTAACAGTTTAACTTACTTCTCTTTCTGGCTTTCACAAACCAATACACAAAAATGACTACCATGAACATTAACAAGCAAATAGAAACCGATAAAATTGCTAACATCCCTTTCATGCCAAGAGAACCATACGGATGTTTTGCATATTTTGCTGCAAATGCAAAGATATCGTAAGTACATAACTAAAATAAATACTACAATAATGAACAAAAAAATCAGGTATACTGTCACAATAAGGCAAAAATATATAGAAAACATTTGATTTACAAGAATGTTTCGAGTACTTTCAACTAACGACACTTTTCAAATTTATTTATAACACATAGTAAACTTTGTACTATAAAATTGAAATATGCTGCCAAAAGTGTCGCTTTTGGACACTTGTTCAATATCCTATTATGAGTCATTTTTATTTGATTCACACATATTAAGAAAAATAGTTATTGTTATCAAATTTATAAAAAAAAACTGTTTATATTTCAAAGTTACTCCTATTTAAAATTTTACAACTCTATTTATTTCTTTCTCAATTGAAATTATTACCCTATCACTCCCATGAAATTATTAATGATGTATTTAATATAATTTTTTTAATATTACCTAGATATTCTAAAATGATCTAGGAAAAAAATGGAAAAGGTAAATTATAATAAGGGAAGAAGTAGTTTTTTATACACAAAGTGTACATAGCAAAGAAAGTTAATTGAGTGTTATGAGTAGCTCTTTGAATAAGTTGTTCAAAACATCAAAATACATTTTTGTTTAATTTATAGTAACATGTTTAATATATTATTATTACTAATTTTTCCTAATAATAAAAAAGGAGAAGAGTGAGTACGTACCTAATTCAAGTTTATCCACACGAACAAACAAATTTTGTCCAACTTGAGTATAAGTCCTTGTATCCTCCATATCACCATGCCAACTAACACATCCACTCTCTAAAATCTCATTAGCACTTGTATAAGCAACACATGAACAATCCCTCAAACACTCCTCCTTGCACTCTTTCAAACTCAGCTTCTCATCCACACGTGCCTTTGAAGTATCCGGCACCTTGACACGTATCACCTTCACAAACCCCTCCCCGCTTCGACACGTGGACACATTACTCTTCCTCACACACCCACCCGACCCATCTCGAAGATACCACTCTCTTTCGAACTTGGGTTCGAACCCGGGTAAACACTCGCACTGAAACTTGTCAGCATTATACGGGTCACAATTCGCGTTCGACCCGCACCGTTTAAACTCATCGCACTCTTCCTTCGGAGCAAACCAGATTTCGAACCACCTGCGCTCGTGAGCCTGCCACGTCACCCTCCTCACGTGACCCGTGTCTTCGAGCACCATTCTGGAGAACACGTTGGGGTCTTTCACTCCGTACGTTATGGAAACTTCGTCTGCGTTGTCGATGAAGCTAACGTTGAAGATGAAGTTTGGGGTCATTTCGGGTACTCCGCTCCATCTTTGACCCGTCCATGACCCGACCCGCCATAATGGGAAGTTGTTTTTGTATAGGTACAGTTGAGGGAACCCGGTTGGGTTGATCGTGTAGGTTAAGTTTCCGGTTCCTGGGTCGGTTGGGGACTTCCAAGATCTTAGAAACCGGTTCAACCCGGTTTTTCGGTCCAACCCGAGTTTCATTGATGGAAGGAGAGTGTTACCGGGATGATCAAAACTTTGCCATATGGCATTGTTGTTGCTGCTTGAACTTTGGATCAAAACCAAATTTCCTGACAAATTCAGAGAATATAAGATTAACATAAATACATATAGGAATGATGATCGTATCTCTAATTGCGGTCCACAATTACACAACTATGATTGTAGTCAAATGTTTTTTTTTTTTTTTTTTTTTTGGCTTTTTTCTACTGCATGAGAATTATTGTTGTGACCACATCAATTATAGTACTATATTTTTGCAATTTTTCTACAAACATAACTGCCACCATAATGTAATATAGTTTACGGTTTTGGGCAAAGATTTAAAATAGATAAATAATATAAAAATTTTGGAACATTTTGACTAATGAAAAAATTATTGAACAATATATATATATATATATATATATATATATACTCCCTTCATCTCTATGTATAAGACCCCTTTCGAAGATTTCACGTTCATTAAAAAAGTGAAATAATTTAGTTAATTGTATTGAAAATGTGAACTTTTATATGTATTTTCAAAATTACCTATATTAATATTATTGAGAATCTAAAAAGTGATAAATAAATAAGGGTTTTGTGAAAAAAAAAAACAATTAATGATCATTGAAAATTGGTAAATGGTCTTATACATAAAGACAAAATAAAAGTGTCAAAAGTGTCTTATATTTAGGGACGGAGGGAGTATTAAATAAGATAAAAAAACTAAACTGCTCATTTGTCCTTACCTTAAATTTTTATGGGTTTACTTAACCTGAGCCCGATGATAAGAAGCTTACAAATGGTAAAGTGACATTGCGAAATGAAGTCCACTATCACTTAAGTATTAAATCTTTAATTTTTCAATATAAAAAATGCTATTTTAAGCCTCTTATCATCAACCCTAAGGGATGACATTAAGAAAATCCATTTTTTATTATCACATTGATTCTTTATATATTTCTTTTTATCATATTGGTCTTTCATATTTTTTTTACTATTAATTACGTTTTTGAATTACTGTTTATCATTGTTCATCATATGTGGACTAATATAATATATATATGTAGACTAATATGATATTGACACGTAAGGTGAACAGTGACTTATGGACCAATTTGATAAAGAAAAAATGAGGGAACAATATAACATAAAAAAAAACAAGAGGGACCAATCTGATATTAAAACATAAGGTAAGGACCAAATAAGTAGTTTAGCATAATAAAAACATATGTTTATCAATAATACTCCTTCCGGTCTCGTATACAAGCAAAAAATAATATTAACTTCGCATCTATTGAAAAAAGGAAAATGCTAAAAAGTGTTCTTAGGGCATTGATTAAGGAAGTAAAAGAGGTAGTTTTACCTTGATAAAAAATGGTGAATTTAAAACTTCGAGAACTAATGGATTTGGATTTTCAATACAAGTTTTCCTTAACTAAGCCCTTAGGGCACTGGTCAGCAATACAATTAAGAAAATTAGTTTAAAATTAGTTGAGTGCATTTAATTTTATGGAGCTCATAAAAAAATAGATTACTTTAAGAAATATGCATTGAGAATGAAACATAAATGAAATAATACAACCACTTTATTAAGATATTTAGGAATGATTGTATTGGAATTAGGGAGTTACTTAAATTTTGTCCATATTTGAGACTGTTGATAAAATATTTTTATTTGCTTATATTTGAAATTAAAGGAGGAAATTTCAAGTATGTAGGTATAACCATAATTTATCCGTAAGAACAATAAATCTACGTTAAAAAAAAAAGTAAAATGTTAAAGACTGTCCTTAGGTCATTGGTTAAGGATGAAAAAAAATAATTTTATCTTAAAAATTGGTAAATTTAAAACTTCGAGAATTAGAGACTTAGATTTTCAATGCAAGTTTTCCTTTAATGTATTCCTTAACCAATGCATTTAGGGCAATGGTTAGCAATACCAAAAAAAAAAAAAAATCTTACCTGTATATATATATATAATCATGGCTTATTTGAGTTGATGGTGAAATAAAAAGATAGAGACTAAAACCAAAACTCGTTCAACTTTCGGAAATAAAAACTTAAATAAGCCAATAATAATCATCATCAATTCATCATGTATTAATCATCAAAAATTGATCTAATTCTATATATAGCTTCTAATTTTCATGTAACATCTACTACCAAGGAAGCGAGCATCCTTGCCTACCTGTGTCAAGAAGCTTAGCTGAAGAGTTGCTGGATGAGAGAGAAACGTTTGAAGACCAAATGGGGTTAAGGTTTCGGGTGTTGTTGTTGTGGAGTACGAGGTTTCCATGGTTGTTGATGGAGAGAACACCAGAAGTATCATTCAGAGGAGTGTCTCTGTTGGCAACCCACACGATCGTTTGCTCTGAAACTTTGTTGTACCATATCCCTACGTATCGGGTACTAGAATTCCCAAGGCTGAAGAAACCGAGAGCAAAGGCTCCTCTGTTGTTGGAGACCAAAACGTCGCCGTCTTTGATGGGGTGGGTTGGGGTTATAGTGTCAAGTGAGTGGCAAGAAGAAGAGAGGAGGACCAACAGCACTGAAAATGGACTCAGAGGCTTGTACTTCATTGTTGGTCATGAATACCGTTTTTTTAATTATGATTTATGAATACTTATATATATATATATATATATATATATATATATATATAAAATAGTTAAGTTTTATCATTTACTTTCTCTCCTTTGTTTATAAAGTTATTGTCATTTGTATATCGACACGTGTCTATTTTATAATGAAATATTATATTTTTTAATACTTAATCATATTCGTACGAGGTTAAGCAAACTCTTGAAGATTTATGCCTAAGGTGATGGTTTTGAAAATCTTTACAATCATATTGGGATAGTAGTTGAGATTACATTAATTCAGCACTCTTTCCGGTCCTATTTATAAGTCACATTTTAGAAGGATTCTTTGGTCTTATTTATAAGTCACTTTGTATTTTCTAGGAGGCATTTATTATTATTTTCTCTTATTTGCCCTTTGTTCATTAATGTGAAGTAATACATTGTGAAATTCTCAATGCAAGTTAAGAGGGTAAGATTGTAATGTTGAAGTATTTTTTTAAAGTTTCAAGAAATCTAACTACCCTTCTTAATCTGTGTGACATGGTTAAGTATGCCCTATAAATAGGACTAGAGGAAGTAACATTTTTTTCGCAATAATTAGTATGCATGAGTTGTTCAATTCAGGTCCTCAGGGCAAAGGGAGTGTGATTGAGACACACAACTGAAAATTGAATAAGCGGTAGTTGCTTGACATTAATGTTGGAGTAATGTGTTGAGCATACAGATATTTAGTGGATTTGGATCCTCTAACATTGTGTTTAGAGTAACATTAATATAAAAATTATTAAAATTCAAAATAAATCCAAAATTTTTTGTTTTTATATATTTTAGTGGTTTTACACTAATATTGATCTAACATAAGTTAAAGTTAGAGAATCTATTTCCCTACTTTAGGCCATGCTTTAATTGCCTTCTTGTAGAAGAAGATCTAACTTTAATTGTCATGAGTTTAACACAACTTTTTTTTTCTCTCTCATACTCATAATTTTTAACGTTTGGATAGTTTTTAATGGTTCAAAGTTAAAAGTATTTAATAGTTGCAATTTGTTCAAAAAATATCTAATAGTTAAAAATTGTGAATCGGGGAGAGTCGCCAAATATTGAGTAAGTAAAAACTCTTTTTATAAGTCTTATCAAAATACAGTTTCCTTGAAGTTTCCTTGAAACTTGTGGTTGTTACAAGGATATGGGTTGAATAGTCTCAACTCTCCATTGAGCTTCTCAATGTAGTCCTTTTTTTTGTGCCCACGTGCTTCCTTAAGTATCAATTACCTAGGTACTAGGATGTGGCAGATGAGTTTCTCAACATAAATTTTTTGTATCCACAAAGACTCGAACTTGAGACCTTACTTAAGTGAAACCAAGCCGTTTACCACTCGTCTTAACTCATGTTGATATGATGAATATAGTCTTTGCTGGAGAGTGATGAGAACATGGCAAATATGCGGGTTTCTTTCGGAGTCCAACATCGTCTGTCTATACGTAAGCACTTTATATATGTAAGTTGCAAAATTGACATCATGGAATGGTTGAATTTGGTTCATCCTACCAAGTGCAGCCCCTGTCACCACTGTACCAACAGTTAACATTAAAATTTTATTTCAAATATGCCTTTAATAAATTTCATTTTATATCCCATATTCTAATAATTTTGTCTTCAACATAGTATAAAATAGAAGAAGTTTGAGGGCAAAATTTTTTTCATCCTAATCATGTTTTTCCCTCCTAAACAATAATTAATCTGAGTCGTTTATTTCATTTTGATCTTGGCCGTTGAAAAAAGCTTCTTCCTTTCTCTCCTCTTTCTCTCTTTCAATTGCCATCATTTTTTCTCCTTCTCTTCATATCTCTTCTTCTCTTTCTATTCTCTTTGGTTCCAATCTTCAACACACAACATACTTTTTGTCATCTCCCTCTCTCTTTCTCTCTCGCGCTCTTTAATCAACCACCAACACCCACTCAACCGGGAACTGCGACTACTACCACCAGCATCATCACCGTTGACCGTTGATCGGGAATCACCGTTGATCGTGATTTGTATTTGGATGGATTTTGGCCCCCAACATCAATTTCATGTCTTCAAAAGATTAGGGATTCTAGGGTTTGAAGAATCTCCTTTCCTTCTTCTTTGTTTAATTTTCACTTTTGTAGTATTATTATTATTTTTTAATCTCTTTGGTCTGTAATATTGTTTTTTGCCATGATATTTTTTCCATGGTTTTTTTTATCTTCAATTTGTTGAACAAAGGGAGAAGATGACCAAAGAAAATTTTTCCATGACATATGTTGCTTTTAGGTTGAGTGTTGTGTGCTGATGTTATTGTCTTTGTCTTTCCGGTTTCATTTTCATATCTTAAATCAAAGCATATGTTGCCTTGATGTTTGATTTGGGTTTTTATATGATTTTAACGTGATTTAGGTTTGTTGATTTGAGATTAAAAGAAAGTAACCATAGATATAATAAGAAATGTAAGGAAGAATATAATATAGTTGTCTTTGTGTTGCTAATGTTGTTCTAATAACAAGTTTTGTTTAGAAAATGGTACCCATAAAATGTTTGTGAAAAGTCCTGAGAGAAATTTTTTGTCCACTGCACACTATTTCTTAAGTTCCATCACCTGAGAGAAATTTAATATGATTTCCCTATACTATAAGTTCCACCACCTAAGTGTTGGAATAATTATTGAGGAAGCATGTGAGCTAATTATCAAGTTGTCAATTTTGTTGTGTTTTATACCATTTTCTAATTATTTTTTATTTTGTCTATACATTAGGTATGTATGTCTATGTCACTATATAATTTTCTCTTTTCGATGTGAATGAGAATTGTAGCGAAAAACGCTAATCATGTCTAAGATGAGTCGTCTTCAACCTATGAGACATATATTACTTGCTTCAGGTTAATGCATTATTATAATACTCAGCCAAAAATACCAATGTTGCTATGAAGCGTATACTAATAGGTTCAGTATCAACACAAAGAAGCAGAGGAGGTTTCGTAGAGAATCAAGAAGGTTTTGATTATGATATTATTTATTACTTTTTTTTAATATTGGACTTCTGAATTTTAGTTGAGAATAAAGAAGGTTTGAATTTTTTAATTTCTATATTCTTATAATGATTTAGAATAATATAATACATCATATTTTAGTAATTTTTTTAATAAAATCCCGTAAATTAGTAACATGTAGATAACTAGCCAAAAAACAAACGGATATAATAATGTTGTAATTTCAGAAGTTCTAATACATGCAAGTTATGATATAAGCAAATTGGTATCAATCATTTAAACAGAGTAGCATTATGAAGAATAAATTTTGCTTAAAACGAAAAAAACGGACATATAAATATTAAAGATGAGTTATAATTTGGTATAATGATTTAGCATAACAGAATCAAAATTTTATTTCATCATTAATTCAATTTTTTTCAAAAAAAGGAAATTTATACCATATGTAGTAATTTTGATTGTCGAAAATAATGATATGTTATATGATACTCCCTTCGCCCCTAAATATAGGATGTCTTTGGAAGATTTCACGTCCATTAAGAAAGTTAATTAATTTAGTTAATAGTATTAGAAATGTAAACTTTTTCGTACAAAAAAAAAATAAATGTAAACTTTTGATATATATTTTCAAAATTACCCCTAATAATATTATTGGTAATTTAAAATGTGTTAAATAAATAGGGATATTTGTGGA
Source organism: Crotalaria pallida (assembly GCA_037953625.1). Lineage (NCBI taxonomy): Eukaryota > Viridiplantae > Streptophyta > Magnoliopsida > Fabales > Fabaceae > Crotalaria > Crotalaria pallida. The sequence goes on from CM075655.1 coordinate 112,887,710, forward strand.
AAAAAAAGTAATTAATGATCATTAAAAATTGATATAGGGTCTTATAAATAAGGACAAAATAAAAGTATCAAAAAGATCTTGTATTTAGGGTTGAAGGTAGTACTTTAGACAATATACTTACTTACAAGTTACAACTAGGAAGGTATAGTATAGCAAGTAATTTTAAAGTTGAAATCTTTTTAATTTATATATTCTTATAATGATTTACCATACTATATAAAACATCATATTTTAATAAATTTAAAAAAAAAACCTCCGGCAATTTTGGACAACATGTAAACTGAGACCAAACTCACAAAGAGAGACATGGAAGAATGCGGCGTAGATTAAGGGGAGGAACTAGCGCCCCCGAGTCTAGAGTAGCTATTCGAAGAAGTTACTTTAGAGAATATTTCCATCTTTCTCCCGTCTGATCTTAAGAGAACTGGGGAAGATGCACTGTAATGAAAGTAATTCTATTAATCGATTAATAAGACATTTCATAATTGACTTGCTAAGTAAGATAGCAAGGTCTTTCCTCATTGTTTTCCGTGAGATTGAAAAAGCAGTCGATTTTGGATGCGAAAAGTTTCATGTATAGATAGATGAGTAGTTCGTCTTCAAGTTACTAATATGGACCCAGGGAGCCAAAGACTATAGCAATGTGCAGATTCTCCGAGACTAGTGATTTTCAGAGAATAGAGTATGTGTTTCCTGCTGTTAACTCACGGAATTTTCTTGTTCGAATTGCATGCAGGCGATTTGACCCATTTTATCTTTCCTCTTTCTATACTCAATTACGTAATAAGGGCTAAAGCACATACATATAGAGAGGTGCAAAGGACAGATGTGCCAGTTATCTAATCATTACCAGGATCTGCCAGCGGTATTTGATTGAAATAGATTAATAATAACGCGTTATAGTAACTTCTAACTTCATCCAATCCACTACCCATCCAATGCCTCTCCGACTCCTGACTCCGCTTAGTCATTAATAAGCCGATGAGCCATACCGGTGAAGCAAGCCTACCGATGACCCGACTTTACTTTCCTAGCTATCAAACCCCTCTTCAAACCCTTGCCAGAAGAACGAAAGGAAAGATTCTCTGTGATACCGTTTGAATAACGATAATCGGAGTGAAAAGCCTTAAAGAGAAAGCTTTAGCAACGGTAGGAGTGACCCATTTAGACTAAAACATGAATTATTTACTACTTTAGGCATCAAACTTAAAAAACGAAAAAAATTTGAATTAAATATAGGAATAACAACATATATAATAATGTCTAAATGAGCCGTCATTTAAGTATTAAACAGCAAAAAAAAATGGATATAATGTTGTAATTTGAGAAATTCTAATACAAACAAGTTCTAATATAGGCAAACTGCTATCAATCATTTAAAAAGAGCATCATTATGAAGAATAAATTTTGGCTAAAATGGATATATAAGTATTAAAGATGAGTTATAATTTGGTATAATCAATTATCATAATACAATCAAATATTTACTCCGTCATTAATTCAATTTTAAAAAAATCAAAAAATTTATACCATATGTTGTAATTTTAATCGTGGAAAATAATGATGTGTTATTTGATACTTTAGAGTTTAGACAATATACTTATTTACAATTATGAAGTTCTAACATACACAACTAATTTTAAAGTTGGAATCTTTTTAATTTCTATATTCTTATAATGATTTAGCATAATATAAAACATCATATTTTAGAAAAAAATTTAAAAAATCTCGTAAATTTATACAATGATAAAGTTTTAATATAAGCAAATAATTTAAAAGTTGCAATTTTATAATATTTCTATATTCTTTTCTTAACCTTCTCATTCTCTTCGACTATTTTAAAATTTTTCTATGAATTTAACATTAGATCCACAATCATTTGTACTAAAACTAATTTCTATAACTAATACTAATATTAATAATTATAATCAAAATAATAATAAGCAATACTCCATCCATCCCTATATATAAGATTTCATGAACAGATTTTATATCCATTAAGAAAGATAATTAATTTAATTAATGATATTGGAAATATGAACATTTAATATGTATTTTCCAAACTACCTTTATTAATATTATTGAGAATCTTAAAATTGTTAAATGAATAGGTTATTTGTAGAAAAAAATTAATGATCATTAAAAATTAGTAAATTAAAATGTCTAATAAATGTGTAAAACTGGAAAAAATGGAAATGATTGGAATTAAATATAGGCAAAAAAACGGATATAATGTTGTAATTTGAGAAATTATAATACAGGCAAGTTCTAATATAGGCAAATTAGTATCAATCATTAAAAAAGAACATCATTATGAAGAATAAATTTTGGCTAAAACGGAAAAAACGTAACTGATATATAAGTATTAAAGATAAGTTATAATTTTGTATAACGATTTAGCATAATACAATCAAATATTTAATCCATCATTAATTCAATTTTTTAAAAATCCGAAAATATATACAATATGTTATGATTTTGATCGTGGAAAATAATGATGCGTTATTTGATACTTTGGACAATATACTTATTTATAATTATGAAATTCTAATATAGGCAAGTAATTTTAAAGCTGGATTTTTTAAAATTTCAAAATTCTTATAATGATTTCGCATAATGTAAAACATCATATTTTAGTAAATTTTTCAAAAAAAATACCCTAAATATATAAAAAATGTAAATTTATACAATTATGAAGTTTTAATATAAGCAAATAATTTTAAAGTTGCAATTTTAGAATATTTCTATATTCTTTTCTATAACTAATGCGAATATTAATAATTATAATCAAAATAACAATAAGTAATATTCCATCCATCCTTATATATAAGATTCCATTCACATATTTTATGTTGATTAAAAAATTGATTAATTTAATCAATGATATTGAAAATGTGAACATTTAATATATATTTTTCAAATTACCCCTATGAATATCATACTTATCATTTTGCAAGATAATGATGAATTTATATTCAAAAAATTACTAGAAAATCTGCTCTTGAAAGATTATCTTTTTGTTGTTGATGTTAACCCAGTTTTTAATCTAATGAAAAACAATTAGATAAATACAACGTTAATTTCAATGTTACTAATTAATTTGATAAACTAAAAATTATACTTGATTTAATTTTTGTAGCAGGACAATTATTTAGTTGAATCTCAAATTCAGAGATATATATGATGACATCACTTCTACGTCTTCAACATCCAAGAAGAAAAAGTTCGCTGACAATGTTGATAATAATTTCTTAGGCATTGACGATATGGAAACTCCTCAATTTTCTACCTCAAAACTAAAAGACGTACCAAGAAAACTAAATCATTAGATTTTAAAAGGGTATAATTTAGACTTACATTCATATTATCAAATTCTATTGTAATACTATAATTATAATTATTGATAATAACTATAATTCCTCACGATTATTCATTCCATTTACTATGACAGGTTTTTAAGTGGATTTAGTATCGGAAAAATGTCTACAATGTCGTGAAAGCAAGACTGTCAATTTTATGTTTCAATTTTTTTTTTTTGGGTTAACTTAGGTTTCAAATTTTGATTTACAAGGTTGTTATATTGGACATGTACAATGTTTATTGCTATCTTTTTGGTGACCATTTAACATTGTTCAGTTTGAATATTTAAATAAATTATCATGTGAAACGTACTTTGTTTTAGAGAATTTACTATTCAATACTCAACAAACGAGAAATCTTATAAAATAAAAACTCTTGTTCCAAAAAATTAACTCCTTACCCAACCTGTCAACAAGACATAAATATTAGTTGGAATAACTCTTAAATATAAACTACATATAAAACTTAAAATTGTTGTCTTACTCCCTCCGTCCCATTATTTTGGTAAAAAAATGTAAAAAAATTTGTCCCAAATTAAAGTAAAAAATTAAATGAAAAATCTTAAAGATTGTATATTGTATCGATGATTGATGAGTAAATAAGGAAAACATATTTAAAGATTTTTTTTGAGACAATATTGCAATATGTATTAATTGCAATGATACGAAAATTTTGTAATATCAATTTGTAATTAATAAATGAATGATACATTATATTAAAGAGATATTCTCTTATTTTCATTGACTTATTTGACTTTTACCAAGATAATGAGACAGAAGGAGTATATGATAGTAAAGTTTATTTTTATACAATTCAAAAAATATAGTTTATTTACATGATATAAAACATAAACTACACATTGGCTCGACATAATTTAATAACTAAGTAGTAATTTAACATTATACATTACAAATCCAGGATATTTTATTCATACTTTGTCAAATGCAATTTTTCACACAATACTAATATCTCAAATTAAACGACCGGTGAATCCCATCGGGAATACTTACTAGTTAAGTAATAAAAGGAACTTTTCAACTTCTTTAATTTGATAGACTAAATTAGGTGATGGAATTAAAATAGAAAAGATAAATAAATAAAGTTTAAACATGGATAAATATGGAAAATACACATTTTTTAATGAAATTGGAAGTACTAATTACTTTCAACTACTATATTTTTCTTAATCCATCTAAAGTAGATAAAAATGATTTATAATAAGAGACAGATAAAGTATTATAGATCCTTAATATATGGTATACTTAACAAAATTACATATACTAAGAAAAAAGAAAAGTAGTTAATTTTATGAATTATATGATAATATATTGTAACATTACAATTTTACTCTTTCGACTTTTTTGGAAAATTCACACTAGTTAATGAAATCATAAAAACATAAATAATCAAAGCATTTAATAAGGGCAAAAAAGATTTTAAAAAACAATAAATGATACTCCCTCCGTTTCATATGGAGTGTTCGTAGAGTTTTTGTCTCATGTCTCATATGTATTATTCTTTTATAAAACTCAATACATAATTAATCTTATTTTTCCAACACACCCCTATTTATTATATTATCCTTTTCACTTCCAATATCTTTCTTTCTCTTTAATAATGGTTATATAGGAATATTATAGTCAAAATACACTAAATTTTTACATAATTTAACCATTTCTTAAACGAAAGGAATACATAAAAAATATAAAATAACTTATAAAGTTATACTAATTAGGAAGAAGAAAATCTTCTAAAAAGTGTGTAAAATAAGGAGAGAAAGGAAAACACTAGGAAGAATTAAATAAAAATTTGGAAAATGAATAAATTAATTAAATGTTAAATTAATCAAAATTAAATAAAAATTTGGAAAAATCTATAAATTAATTAGGAAGAAGAAAATCTTCTAAAAAGTGTGTAAAATAAGGAGAGAAAGGAGTATCTTTTAACCAATACCATAATTAATACAAGGTTAAAACTAGGGATGGGCAAAATACCCATGCTCGCGGGTACCCGTATAAATACTCGTGACGGGTACCCGCATTATTCCCTTATGGGTGGGGATGGGTATTATGGTACCCGCGCCCGCGGGTACCCGTATAAATAAAAAAATATTTTATTAAATATTATATATATTAGTATAAATAATATTTTACTAGTAGTGATTAAAATTGGAAGTACATCTATTGATCTATATACTGATTAAAATCTTCATAGTTTTCGGCTATATATATATATTATGTGAAGTGGGGAGTTAATTAATTATCATAAGACCATGACTCTAGAGCGAAGAAAGATATATACTCCCTCCGGTCCTATTTATAAGACCCTTTTGGGGTTTTCATTTTGGTCCTATTTATAAGATCCTTTTTCAATTTTCAATAGCATTTAATTACTTCTTTCCACTAACACCCCTATAAAGTCAACACTTTTTAGAGTTCCAATAATAATTATAGGGGTAGTTTTGAGAAAGTATATCAAATTTTCACATTTCCAATGTCACTAACACATTTATCCACTATCCTTGATGGGAGTGAAAAACCCCAAAAGGGTCTTATAAATAGGACCGGAGGGAGTAATAAAATGCCCTGTAATTTTAGCAATCATCTCAAACATTTATTTGCTACAGAGATGCACTATGATACTTGAGGTCACCTTTCTCCTATTATTATGTGGAAGTTCATGTATGTCTGACGTGTAGTATAATTGAAGATCTCGTGAGCTTTTTTATCATTATGTGGATCATTAAATTAAAGGAAAAAATAATAAAAGTTCAAAACTCGTGGGTACCCGTAAATACCCGTTACCCGTATAAATACCCGCAAATACCCGCGGATAGGGTAGTGGGTATGCACTACCCGTGCCCGCCCGCACCCGTGCCCATCCCTAGTTAAAACACACTTTTGGTCCTTTAAGTTTTCCACTTGTACAAAATTAGTCATTTTACTTTTTTTTTGAGCTAAAATAATCGCTTGTGTAATTTTTTTTCATTAAAAAACTACGGACGTTATTTCATGTGGTGACATCCACCAACCATGTGCGGACATGTGACATTTTAATCATCTAATTATTAATTAAATATTAAATTAATCAAAATTAAATAAAAATTGGACAATGTATAAATTAATAAATTAATAAAGTTAAAATTAAAATTGAAAATAAATAATTTAACTAAAAATAAATAAAAAATTCAGAAACAAATTAAATCAACTAAAAATAAATAAAATTCTGAAAAAATAAATAAATTAAAAAAATTAAAATTCACTATTGAAAGAAAGCTAAAAATAAAAAATAAAAGGACTAATTATGTACAATAAAAAACTTAAAACTTAAAAGACCAAGATGGTGGATAAAGGAGTGAATAAACGAAAATAAAGAGAGAAATAAGGACATGCGTACTCCTTAAAATGGTGCTATAAAAGCGAGGGATACTTGTCAAACATTTTCATTCATCGCACTCACACTCACCTTCTCCTCTCCACAGAGCCAAATACAAAACCTCCTTCTTCTTCTTCAATGGCTTCTACCACCAAAGTTTACATTGTGTAAGCCATTCTTCCACCTTTCTTTTCATTCCTCGCTTTTTACTTTTCTATCATAACAAAGCTTCAATTCTTCGTTTTTTTTGTTAACCCTAGCTAATTGGTTTTACCATAAAGTCCAAGATTTGACATTGATATGTTTCCCTTCCCAGCTTGAGAACCGGATCTTTATTTGTTGCAGCAATTTTTTATGGTTTTGTCTTCATAAAAAAAATCTCAGAAATTTCATGGTTTTCTTTTACTTTCCAATTAAATTGTTAATTTCTGTTTGACTCTTCAATTGGATATAATCCACCAATTAAATCTGTTTGAGATATTTTTCAGTCAATCCTTTATATATGCCCCCCAAGAAGGGGAAATTTCGACACCGATCCGTTGTTGTCAGAAACTTGTTTGATTGATCATTTCTTTAATCTCTGTTACTTTTTTTTTTACTTTGGTATTTGGGGATGGTGTTGGATGTTAGTAGGGAAAGAGATTTTTTGATAGTAGTAGTGGGTAGGGAGGTGGGGATCACAAAGGGAATTTTGCTGCATCTGCAAGAAATACTTAAAGATTATGATGGTGGTGAGCCCCCACCCCCGAACCTACCTTTTTACAAGAAGGTTGTAAAGTGGAATACGCATGAAGAGAAAATGTGTAGCCAGGTCCCACGCACTTTTGTTACAATGTGGTCCATGAATTCATCATTATTGTCTAGATTACTGTTTCAGGTTTACAGCTACTTACTCCATTAGAGGATAATTATAAGGGTCGGTCTTCCTTTTTCTTGCAATCAATTCCTATAAAACGTTAGCATTTGGACCCCCTCCTATGCTAAGATTACTTTATAAATATGCCGAAAAATGGAAATAGAGTTGTGCAGAAAAACAAGGTGGGGTTGGTGGGTGTAATTAGATGGTGAAACTTTACTAACATTTACTCATTTGAAAATGTTTCTTTAACCCTTGTCAGTTATATTCTTATGCTAATAAGGGGCTTATTAAATATACTAGTTTCCTACCGTGCTTAGAGGATATGAAGCCAATGTAATCATGTCTTGCCTGGTAAAAAAAAAATGCTACTTTGACATCAAATACAAACATATCCCTCTCACATCTGCTTATATGGTAGGAGTGTAAAGGTGGGTTTAGATGTGGTCAGATGATAAAACTATTCACGTGAGGCAATAGTGCTAGCTATACGAAGTGTAACTGTGTTTGCATCATTTTTCAAATGCTTATGGCTTTATTTGGTGATAGCATACCATTATCCTCATCATTACTTAAGTTGTAAATTGATAACATATTATTCTGGGTTATATTGACTGCAAGCTTTGATATTTTTTACCCAAATTTCAACTTTCATTGCAGAGCTATTTCGTCTATGCCTTAGTAAAGATTGTCTCATGTTTTTCAGGGCTTCCTTTTTGGATAATTAGTTTAATTTGGCACCTTAAAGCCCATTGTATTCTCATTCTAATGTTATGCTTAATGTCTATCATAATGATCTGGCATATATCTGATTAAAGTTTATGTTGCATTGTTTAGTTACTATTCTATGTACGGACATGTTGGGAAGCTAGCTGAAGAGATTAAGAAAGGGGCTGCCTCTGTGGAAGGAGTGGAAGCAAAACTCTGGCAGGTTAGTTTATAATGACAAGTCTTTCTAGTTATAAAGGATTTTTGTTTTCATTTTGAAGGTGCGTGATAGATTTATGCCTTTATCTATTTATTTATTTACATGATTGAGGGATGATAAGTAAAATCCACACACCTATGCTCTGTTATACCCTCCATAATACGTCAGAACTGATAATATAGAACATGTTGGAAAGTTTTCATTCTGCATTGTTAATATTGTCATACATGGAAATTGGTAGCCTGCTGTTTTGAGCTGAAAATAATGTTGAGGAATGACCAAATGCAAATAAAAACTGTGGTGCAAAAATTCGAATTCACTAGATTGGAAACTGCACAGGTTGCAGTTGTTTTCGCAACTTTAGAGGATCTTAATCATGTTATCCATACAGGTACCTGAGACACTGTCAGAAGATGTCCTTGGGAAGATGGGAGCACCTCCAAAGAGTGATGTACCCATTATTACACCAAATGAGCTACCTGAGGCTGATGGTTTGTTGTTTGGTTTCCCCACAAGATTTGGACTAATGGCTGCTCAGTTCAAAGCATTTATGGATGCAACCGGAGGCCTATGGCGCACACAAGCACTAGCAGGAAAGCCTGCAGGAATCTTTTACAGCACTGGTTCTCAAGGAGGTGGACAAGAGACTACCCCGTGAGTTACCGCATCTCACTCAGTTTTATTTCCACCACTTTTTCTTTTTGGCACGTATCCCTCTCATCATAGGATATCTGAATCTAACACTAGTCTCAGCAAACTTGATCATTAGTTGCTTTTGTGATTTAAAAATTTTACAGGCTGACATCCATAACTCAGCTTGTTCACCATGGATTGATTTTTGTGCCCATTGGATACACATTCGGTGCTGGGATGTTTGAGATGGAGTCGGTGAAGGGTGGCTCCCCATATGGTGCAGGTACCTATGCTGGGGATGGATCAAGACAGCCTACTGAGTTAGAGCTGGCTCAAGCATTCCATCAGGGGAAGTACTTTGCTGGCATTGCAAAGAAGCTCAAGGGATCCCAGTGATTCTTATGCTCCTTATGTCTTCTCATAACATTGAATAGAATAAGATTTGAACAGAAGAAAAAAAAACAGAACGAGGGAGAGAAAATAAATTGATACTTTTATGTTTGGTGCAACTGTTGTTACTTGGAGTGTGTATTCTCAAATATTGAGCTTATTGTCAGTGACAGTAATTTGGCAATTGTTGCTTTTTTTCATTGAGAGTTTGAGGTCAAAGTGTTTAGTGTAATGACTTATGCTATTTACAAATTACAAGTATCTATATTGCATCACATTACCTTTGCATAGTTTTTAATGGTTAATTATAACCGGTTTGATCTTATTCGTTGCACACCACTACACCAGTATACAATTGATTTAATACATGCTCTTGGATGTGATAGAAGTGAAGCATAAAGGATGTTGATCAAGTCTTTTTCAGCATAATATTGGTAGGACGGTGCTGATAATGAGTGCATATTATGCCTTTTGGATATAGATTGATAAGCCAGGAGTCCATGACCCTTATTGTCTACCTAATTTGACAATGACATTCACATCCTACTGCATTTCATCCGTGCCTATCCATGATGAGTGAAGAAAGGACTGGCTATAGCTTTGTAGCAAAATCAGGTCAGTTAGGACTTCCTTTTCCGCATATTGTGGAGAATGGATCGTAGAACCTTTTTTTTTTTTGGCATCAAAGGTGTCTGTCAACTGGCTAGGAAAGATTAATCAATTTTGAAACTAGAAATCCTAATTTGCCTGCATTATTGCCTATCCACCTTATTACGAATTAAAAGTTTAGTTGAACCAACATGCGTTGGGATGAATGGTAAGCGATTCGGTCTCGCTTAAGTAAGGCTTCCGAATTCGATTTATTATGAATGCAAAAAATTCATGTCAGGAGTTTTGTCTGTCATAATAAGGCACACGACTCGAATCGAATCCTGATGTACCTAGAGAAGCAGGTAGGCAAACAAAATAAAGTTGATCAGTTGCCTCAAAGTGAAACATTATTTTCCTAACCATCATTGCATGGTTGGATTTTGTAAAGCAACCTGACAATAGAGACTATAGTTGACCTTTCAAATAGATTTCATTTTCAATTTTTAGTAAATAAAAAATACTTTAGGCGACAGGAAGATGCTTCATTCGCAAGTGGAATTTGGACCATCTCCTTATTAGTGTCCACGTTCAATACTGTTCAAGCTAAATCAGTCAATGGTTATCTTATGGAGTTCACATCATTGGTTAATTGAGTCTATGGGATAAGTACTGATGCGCTCTTTGGTTGCTTTATTAGTGGCCTAAACCCTGATGATGATATTTGAATAGAGATGGCATCAAGGGGTCCTATTTCATTATTATTAAAAGCATTGGCCGTAGCAAAATTTTTTGAGAAATATACTTTCATACCAAAACCGACTCGGTGATCTGGTTAATATAGTAAACATCAATGAAACCTTTACCCTAAACAACTCAGTGGTCCAGTAACAGGAATTCCATATTTCCATTATTGCATAATTAGTTAACAGTGACTATACAAGGCCATAGTTTAAAAGCTTTAATTTATTTATTGCCTACTTTCGGGGTTGATTTAATATTAGGAGCTATTTGGTTACCCACGTATGACTGATTACAGCTATATGGTTACCCAAATGTGACTGATTACAGTGCCTTAACTATAAAACATGGCAAATGTTCCTTATTAGGAAACTAAATGCAGCGATTAGTTATTGGAAAATTTAGTTTATGAGCTTTTCATGAGAAAAAAAATTATATGGACTAATGATATTTTTTTACCATTAGTATTTTTAACGAGCACCCTAACAAAGATCATAAACATAAAGGACACTTCATTACACTGCATGGGACAAGTAAAAGTTGCCCATACACGCTTAGTTCCACCACATTAGAAGACTTCAACAAACCATGAAACTAAGGCCACATCTTGAAATGCATGCAATCCAACGGTATGGATCCTCCCCAGGAATTGTAGGACTCGAGCCTTTGACTCTGAAATCCTTAAGCACCCAACCAGTTTTCACTAGGCCATGAGAAATTGTTGGAGTTTCCGATGAATATATGAAAATATTAACAAGTATCCATTGTTTAAGAAAAATGGCAATAGTGGATATAAACTTAAATTGTTTTGCCGTTGTTACGCACTTATAAATCTATCATCGCTGTAAGAATTTTAAGTGTGAATTAAGGACTTGTTTATGATCGGGATAATGTAAGGACAATTATATGATTGAGCAAGATAAAAATAGAATATGATATGAGCATATAGCTCTTATCTTATTTAATGTTTGGTGCACACTAGATAACAAAGACATTGATGAGACAATGATGATGGTGGTAGTGCGATGACACTAAGAGTGTTAATGTAAAAGGGTATGAGAAGAAAATTATATTATTCTATTATACTCATTTCTAACTCAGCTTCTTGCATAAGATAAAAAATACGAAAATACACTAAACAAACAATATATGATAGGCTAACAGAATGATATTATTCTATTATGGTGACTCACCAAACTCTAGATAATAACAAGATAGAACATAATATCTTATCCTATCATTTTTATTCTGTAAAAAAAACCCTTAATTCGTTGACTAGTTTTATATGGGTCTACCTTCTAACTTCCATAGAGGATGAAAGTAGAGTCACTTATTTGCAATATCACTTTTCTCCACTGAGTTTTAGAATTCTCACCCCCAAAGTATTTGCATACCCCATTTTAATGTGTGAAATGACAACAATATTCTTTATTAAAGAAAATGTTAGATTTTAGATCCCAAAAATTATCTCCACAAACCCCACACCTAGTCTCTTCCCTCTAAAGCAACCTTAATCCTTTCATCTTCCTTCTCATGTTGAACCTATATACTAATCTCATTTCATTTGCTTATTTCACAAAGGCAATAAAAGTATATCCACACTCACAATCTTCCATCTTCCTACAAATTTATTCCAGTGTTTAAAGTTTGCTTCGTCGATACTTTCATTTTTTTTTTTTTGCATTGTTTGTAATGTTTATGATAAACCAATGTTGGAAAAATTATTTTCCGACACGGAATTCTTGATTTTTTATTTATTTATTTATTTATTTTTGAAATGTTTTTCTGTGAGGTACCTGAAACTCCCAAAACAGCAAAAAGAAGAAAAACACAAGTATATGCAATACCCTGAGATGCATAGCGTTGCGTTTGAGTACCATTCGTATTTCGACATAGCGTGGCCCCTGCATGATCCGGTCTTAATCAAATCAACAATGTCAGTTTTTTGCATCTCTTCATTTGAGAATTGCCTTTTTGTTCATGCAAAGCCATATAGTCCTGATTGTAGCAAGCCAAATACAGGTCCAAAAATGTCTCTTTGATTAGTTCTTTATAAGAAGAGCACGCATGCTGCATGAAATGATGGAGTGAGTCCATTTGCAAATAGTACAGTCTAATAGCCTAAACAATTATAGCATTGTTGCCAAATTGAGTATGTATATATGCTAAGAAGAACAAATGATTTGCATCTTCAGCATTCTCATTGCAAAAAATTTCATGTCGTTCCCGATTGATGAAAGTCAATACCATGGGCTTCCAAGTTCAATTTTGTTGGTAGACGATCTAAGAAAATTCTCCACACAAGGCTGCATGTCTTCTTTGGTGCTTTTGATTTCTATAGACATATGAAAATGTTGCTATTTACCTCTGATTGTTGCTGAGAGTCTGAGACATACAAGACTTTGCATGCTGTACGTAGTCACCGAATAAGCACCTGAGTGGTCTAATTTTCAAGCGAATTTTTCAAGGCCACGAATCTATTTGGTAATTAATGTAATTCGTTAATTAATTAATAGAAATTATACATATTTGTATTACTTCCTCCGTCCCTAAATATACCCCCTTTAAAAGATTTCATGTTCATTAAGAAAGTGAAATAATTTAGTTAATTGTATTGGAAATGTGAACTTTTGATATATATTTTCAAAATTACCCCTATTAATATTATGAGAATCTAAAGAGTGTTAAATAAATAGAGGTGTTTGTAGAAAAAGTAATTAATGCATGATCATTGAAAATTGGTAAAAAGTCTTATAAATATGGACAAAATAAAAATGTCAAAAGGGTGATGGTGTATTATTTTATTTTACTAATAAGAAATCACATGTTTTTTCTTAATAACTTAGTGTATCTTTCTTTAATTAATCAATCATAAATATAATATACCATTTTAAAGAGATTTGACTTATTATTTTTACTTTAATTTAAGACAAATTTTTTTTTTAAATTTCTTAACTAATTAGACGGGAGAAAATACGAATTACTATATAAAATGGGGTGAATACTTCGGTACCCTTTAGTTTATGAAGGGTTTGGTACTTTCTATGTGGATTACTTAGATGATGACAAATGTATATGGGTGCTGAGTCAAACTTATTTGGTTGAAAAGGTCAATGTTTACAATTAAATCTTTAAGGATTCAAATGCAAAAATACAAAGTTATTGAAGGAAAAAAAAAAGTGCAGAACGTGAAACTGTATCGTTTTGCAACCTTGTTTTTCTTTTTTGACTAGTATTTAGATTTCATGTTTGTAAATCCTAATTTCAACACTCAACTAATGGATTTTCAATTTTGCAACCCTGTTCATTTTTTTACTACTGTTTCTTTCCTTTTTCCTTTTTCCTTTTTCATTTTTTAAATTCAAGAATAACATGATGAACTATTGAAATAATTCAAATGATGCTAACTAATAACTGCATGAATCAGTATATAGTCATTGGTTCTGATGAATTGATTTCAATTTGATATAAATAAGAACTGCTTTTAAAAGATTCACACAAAGAGAATACTAAACCCTTCATATATAAACTAAAGGATGCCGAAATATTCACCATGAAATATAGTTGAGGGAAAAGATCGCAACCTTCATAAAAGCACTCCGAATGGATTCAATATCCATTAAAAAAGTATCAATGTTGGCAACATCCTCATCTTTCACCAGGAACATTATTATATTGTCATTACTCAAAGCTCCTAACTTGGTTAAATAAATCGAAGCATTGATCTCCTTCCATTGGATTGAGGGAATACAAGATAAACCAATCTTTAGTCATATATGAGAATCTTTATAGATCAAATGATCAAGCCGGCATATTTGAGTAAGTGAGTTGAGGAATACCAAATAAAAGGGACTAAACTATCACTTTATTAGTCTCTCATTTTGTAAGGTTTTTTATTTTAGTCCTTGACTTTTCAATAATTTCTCTTTAGTCCCTCACTTTGAAAAAAGTTACTCACGTTAGTCCTTAACAACTTTATCTGTTCATAGACGTTAACGTCTTACACATGCAGTCGTTAAATAACATATACACATGTGGTCGTTAACATCTTACACATGATGGATGCTGAAATCAAAAGACAAAATTTGAAGGAAAAAGAGGCTAAGTCAGTAAGGCCGCTGAAGAGACAGCTAAGGCAGTTGCAGATAAGACGACGGTTGAAGTTCTGACAGCTGCAAAAAATACAGTAGCATGAATATGTGGCAGCAGCAGAACAACTGGACGATGTATAAGTTATTTAACGACCGCGTGTGCAAGATGTTAAGGTCTATGAACAGATAAAGTTGTCAGGGACTAACGTGAGTAGCTTTTTTCAAAGTAAAAGATTAAAGAGGGATTACTGAAAAATCAGGAACTAAAGTGAAAGCGCTCCTTATAAATTGAGGAACTAAAGTAACAGTTTAGTTTTGATAACTTTTCTTGAATCGTACAACCACATGATCGCCCTAACCCTAATAAAAAACACTTCAAATAGATCCAATATCCATTAAAAATTTATCAACATTATTGTTCACATTTTCATTTTTTTTCAACGATGGGAAGAGAACATCATCATCATATCCTATCATTTCTCAAAATGATCAACTTAGTAAAATAATCAACCCACTGATTTTCTTCTCGAAAAGTAAAAAAAGAGAAACCAATATTTAACTATATATATTAGATAAAAGCTGTTGAATTTCATATTAGAAATCGATTTTGGAAGAGGTTGATGACATTTGTTCAAAGGAAAAATATTGTTGGTGCAGAATACTTTGTTTTTTTTAACGTTATTTGTGTAGAAACTGTGTATTTTATTTTGGTATCGTTGATTTTGCTTGTACTATCTTTTTCTATTGAATGAAATGATGCATATTTTCCCTTAAAAAAATTTAAATTATCTACCTGAACAAAGGTGATACCTTGTCCTATTTTGAATTGTTGTGTTTCATTTACATCCATGTATATTGTGTTTTCAATGCGACATTTAACTTTTCCTATTTGAATTATTGTGTTTCATTTACTCCATTTGTTTTAAATTTTTTTTTTAAAAATCTTTTCGATTTGGGCACACATATTAAAAAAGTGTTGGTTATTGTAAGTATTATATGTGCTTTATCTAAAACATAATTATTTAATCCTTATTAAAAATTATAGTAGTATTTAATTTTTATTCGGAAATGTGTCCATTATTAATGTTACTGTAGTAGTTTAAGGACGAGAAAGAATAAAAGTAGAATTGATGTGGAATAAGATAAGTAAATAACTGAAAGAATGGTTAAAATTTAAAAAAATTATAATTAAAATTGTAAAAAGACAAAAGTTATGGAATACTGTAGTATCTTTCAAAAGACAAAAGTTATGGAATATTAATCTTAATATATAAAATTTGAAGGCATTTTTGTGGAAACTTTTGACAAGTTCCAATGCAAATTATAAATACAGCATATAGTTTAGAATATAAGAAGAAAAAAAACTAAAATCGTGTTTATTAAGAAAGTTAGTTGATTGTATTTAATTTTTTGAAATTTATCAAAAATAAGGTAAATTAGAAATTTTGTTTGTCTCTGTTATCCATGTATGGCCAATAAAGTCATCGCTTATACTTATTACTCCCTCCGTCCCTAATTATAAGGCCCTCTTGGGTAAAAAAATTTGGCTCTAAATATAAGACCCTCTTGTAATTTTTTTCCAAAATTACCCTTAAATCTAATCATTGTGGTCTAAGTTTTTGTGAGAAGAAATAAATAAAATTGTATTGGAATATGAAATAGAGTTTGTTTAATGGAGCTTGTTTAATGTTGTAAATGATTTGAAAATTGATTCACTGCATTAAATATAGATAATGGAGTATCTAGGAATTAAATTAATTATTGAAAAATAAAAAATTTTATGATCTAATAATTGGTAGATGAGTATTTTTGTAAAAACGTATCAATTTTAATATAGAATTCAACGACATTGTTGGACGTAAAAATGCCCAAGAAAGCCTTATAATTATGGACGAAGAGAGTAGTATTTAGCTTTTTAAAGGAGTTTTCAACAAAAAGGAAAAATGAAGGCCATTTATTGGTGAAAGCTATAGCTTCAAACCGCTGTAGCATGGGTACTCCTACCTAGCTGTCGTACACATACCGGGTACGTACTCGTACCTGGTACGCCTTGGGTACTTATGGGTACGTACCGGGTGCGTACCCAAACAAAAAAAAATGGGTATTTGAATGGGTACATCTCGTACTTGAATGAGTACGTACCCACCGGACATACCCACTATGTTGTACGGCTAAACATAATTTTTTTCCCATACGATGTGTTTTGTTCACAATGATAAGGGAAAGCCATCTTTATTCAATATTTTTCAATTATCTTCTCACCGTCTTTCATTTTAACCCAAAAAACACTCTAATTTCAAGTCTCAAATTTCTTTCTCCTCTCACTGACTTGATCCCCTCCGTCCTTCACTATGCTTGGCCCCCTCCACGTCTCGCGGTACCCCTCATTATTCTTTTCTCCTTCATTAGTTTGGTATCTCCCTCTAAACTATCTCCCCTGTCTCTGTTCCCTTTTCTCTGTTTTGTTCTCTTACTAACTGATACTTCTGTTTTTCATGTTCTATAAATATTTCTCTGTTTTCTTTTTCTTTGTTGTGATGAAATAATGAATACTATCTTGATTTAAAACAACAATGAAAAGTGGTTTGATGCTCATATTTTGTTTTGATTTTTTTTGTACACTAAGTGTTTAAACTAGTTTAGGAATTCAACCACTCTTTTTCTCCTATTATATGCACCGGTTTTTTCCATATTGTGTTATTTTTGGATGTTTTTGATTTTTTTATTAATTGTTACATAGTGCAAACATTATAGGTTTTGTGGTAGGAAATTATTAATTCCCATGAATTTCAATTTTTTTATTGATTTTTATTTTTGCAATTTTCTATTTTTTAAATTTATATATAATTATATTTATAAATTAAATATATATAATAACGTACTTGTATCCTAATTTTTTTAAAAATATCATACCTCGTACCCGTACCCGTACCGAATATCGATACTGTACCCATACTCATACAACAGAGCTTCAAACCCTTCACTTCCTTTTACGATTCTCATTGGAAAGTGAATGGAGATGTTTCGGAGTTGTGGTTGTCATTTGGAACTCTTTTTTGTCAACATACATTTGAAACTCTCAACCTTATTAATTTAATTTCTACAACACATTCTTTATAAATTCTATAAGGATGAAAAAGGGTTCAGGTCCTGTGTCTTCAAGTATAAATAAAGGTATTCCTTCTTCAAGTTTTACCCATAACTTAGTGGTTTCATATGTGTAAAGTTATTCATATATAGCCATCATCTAGGATTAAGAGAGGATCAATTTGAAGGAAATGGGTATAAGATACAGGGTAATGGTGAATCTAGACGAAAATGGGTGATGAAATTCGGATGAGAGTGGGTGAGATTGAAGGAGATGAAGATGATTGTGGTTGCTTACTTCGAATTCAAGAGAGGCTAGATAATTGATTAATAGATTTGCCATTGTTCTTTTCAGTTTTGTTTGTGGTTGTATTAATTGGTTAATCCCCATAACAACTTTATTATTGTCTTTGGTTCTTCTTCATTCATCATTTCTTGCGGGTGTTATTTTTATGCTAGAGCCAAGTCACTTAAGTATTTCTCTGATCTCAGGAGGCTATTTTTATACCATATCAATGCACTGATGAATTTTCACATTATATTGTTGTTCATGTAGTGAATGCAATAACGAAGTAATTATGTACCCTGAGCTAGATTATTACCTGTTTATTTATCATGTCATATTTTATTTGTTAACTCACTGTTTATGATAAAGTACTACAACAATTTGTATATTTGTGTTGTGTACTTTATTAAGTTTTTTATGTTTTAATTTTGAGTATTGATAGTAAAGGACCTTAAAGCAATGCAATATTTGGTGTACTTATTTTATGTTACTAATCCTTTCATGTGTATATTTCCATGTGGATGTGAGTATTTGTGAGAGAAAAAAATGATAGTGATCGAGACAAAAATAACCGTGATGGTGGAGTTCACCGAGTTTCAATATAATTCGGGAGAGGGGGATTTGATAAAATTAAATGCAATAAACTACTTTTCTTAATAATTTTGATTTTAATTTTTTTTGTTATATTCCAAACATGAAAGTGTATATGAATCAAATTAATGTGTTGTTTCTTTGGGAAAAATCATAAATGATATACACCGAAAAGTGTTGTACGGTAAATTTTAAATTGAGTATGATATCTGCTAATCTTTACAAATTTTTAGAATAATATATGGGTTTTGTTAATTATTTTAAGAGTATTGATTAACCTATTGGAAATTTAAGTATTATGTATTCTCTCTCCATAAATGTAATTTTTTTTTTAAAAAAAAAAAGAAAAGTTAGCTAATTTAATTAGTAGTATTAAAAAATATTAATATTTAATACATTTTTTAATCTATCTTTATAAGTACTAGTACCTATACCAGTGCGATGCACGGGCCGGTAAAGTTATGGCAGTTTGAGCAGTTTTTCTCTAGTAACTTCCTTCCCCTCATTATTTCAGCAGTTTTTTTTATTTCAATCAGGAAGGGTATAATAGAAATTGACAAAATTATGTACAAAGTTAAAACCATGTTTTCTTTATAATAGTATAGATTATTATGAATGAAAAAATATTAATAATTGTGAAAAAATTAATTAATTATTATTTAAAATTGATATAAGAATCTGTAAAAATGGCAAAAATAAATTTTCAAAATCGGATTTTATTTAGAGACGGGTTAAGTAAGCTACTACCTTCATTCCTTCATTTAAGGATGTAATATTTACACTGAGAAATATATTTAATGTGTTTTCTAAATACACTAATGTTTGTTTTAACTATTTTGACTATTATTTTTCTGTAGCAATTAATTATCTTTCCTCTACTTATTATATTTCTTATTAATTAGATAATGTTAGGGTTGTAAAAATAATATTTCCACCGTCCCACGAAGTTTTTAACAAATTGAAAAAATCAAAAAATTATGAAGACATGTATTTAATTGTTTGTCTAACAAATCAATCAATTATCAAACAGATAATTTAATGTATTTTACATTGATCAACCAATCACAATTCAAAATTTACCATTTTTAAACTTTTCATTAATTACTTTAATTATAGTTTGAGAAAAAAATATTCAAATTTTTACCATTCTTGTAGTACGGAGGGAGTAATTAATGTTTCATGAGTTTTTAAATTAAAAATTAAATAATTTGTTTTCCTTAAAATGATATTCCATCTTGTCCTATGTGTAAGATCTTTATAGAAAATTTTATTTTAGAGAATTAATTTTGTTAATGATATTTGAAATGTAAACATTTAATATATTTTTAAAATTATCTTTATAATTATTGTTGAGATTTTAAAAAAGTCGATTTAGTAAAAGTGTTTTTGAATAGAAATTATTAAATGTTGTTAAAAATTGAAATGTTTTTTTAATTAGGTTTGACAAAAAAGTTGGCAGAAATAGTAAGAAGTTTTTTAAAAAGAAAATTATAAACATGATAAAAAAAAGCAAATTAAAGCTTGGTGGTTTGTTGGATGTCCATGATTTGATCCTAGACATCACCGTTTGGTAATTTGTTAGTAGATTTAATTTTTATTTTCTCATTCCCATAAAGAAAACTTTGCTTATAAAAAATAAGTGGTTTAATAATTTTAGTACTTCGATCATTTAAATAATCTTTACGTCTCGGAGGAAATTAATCTTTGGTTGTTGATTGGAGGATACCCTTAGTGAATATCAAAAAAATTTGAAAAGTCAATATAAAGAATAAGATATATATTTAATGTTTTATATTCTAAATCAACCAATTGAAAAACCAATTATATTTAATTGAATATCTAATAAAAAATTAAAGTATAATTTTCTATCTTTTATTCACTACTATAACTCTAATTTAGTTTTTTTTTAATTTTTCACTAATTTTTTGGGATGAAGGGATTAGCCTATGTTGAAATACTCTAATTATTTTTGTTATAATTTCTTATTTAAATTTCCAAAATGATTTGCAACAAATTTTGATTGTTGATGGTTGTTCAAGATTTTGATTACATATAAATATTGTGGATGTAATTCAATCACGAGGTTGCAAATTTTAGACAAATAATTTTGGTCACTTGGTCATTTTTATAGAAATAATTTTGGCATGTTTTTAAATTTGGGGATTATAATTATTTAAGAATAGGTTGATTGATTTATAGAAGATTTTGATGGCATAAATATTAAAAATGTCTATCATTCATAGGATTGAAAATTTTGAAAAGATAATTACATGTGAAAGTTAATTAACCACTCTAACTTTTAACCTATTGCAATCAATAATCGTGATATTTTTTTTTTTTTTTACAATGACACATTTGTTAAAAGACTTCGTTTGAATATTTATGTTTTGATTAATTGTTATGAACAAAACTTTATAAAATATGTTATATGAACTTAGTTATATACACCCTATCAAACAACTTCATCCCTTGCATCTCAAGGGTAAACATACAACTAGTTTTAACTTTTATTACCTCTGTCCCTAATTATAAGGCCCTTTTGGGAGATTTCACGTCCATTAAGAAAGTGAAATAATTTAGTTAACTGTATTGGAAATGTGAACTTTTGATATGTATTTTCAAAATTACCCCTATTAATATTATTGAGAATCTAAAAATTAAAATATTAAATAAATATAGGTGTTTGTGAAAAAAAATAATTAATACTCATTGAAAATTGATAAAAAACCTTATAAACATGGACAAAATAAAAATGTTAAGAGATCCTTATAATCACGGACGGACGGAGTAATATCAATCTTCATCATCAACTAAAAACTTTAATATTAGTAATAAATTGATTTAAATGAAACGTTAACTTTAATCCCTTACCAATTTTTCCTCTTCAAATCTATGTGCTTCCTGTGCCGTACTGATTTCCAGTTTCCCAAAGTGGTTTTCTTTTGCACAAAGGCGGTTTTGTCGTGTCAATTTACATTCATGCCAACTCAGAATCTCAGATGCTTAAAATTAAAACTCTAGTGTCCGTAAAATGGGCACTACTTTCTTTTTTTGATGATGTGGGTACAACTATCTATTTCATTCAAATTGTAGTACATTATTATAGTACTAATTTGTCTCCTTCCTTTTCAACAAAAATCTGAGGTCATGATTTGCGGAGCAATTATTATGTGATTCGGAACCACATGGTCCAGATAATCACCACAATCAATTATTTAATTTTTGAATTTTTTAACTAAAAAATAAACTATCAACGGTTGAGATCTGCCTGAATCACATGCATGGTCCAAGATCAACTAATAATTTTGCTTATATAAAATGAAAAAATTATTTGATTATTTCTACCCAAAAAAAAAGAAAAAATTATTTGATTATGAAAAATAATACTACTACTATATACTTTTAAAAAATAAAATTTTTATAGTATCTTTCTGATCACGTCAATATTACACGACACATTATTAGTAAGAACAATTTTTTTGATAATCCAAACTACACTCTTACGTATGTACTCTACTTTGCATCTTGTTTAATACATTTGATAAGGTTTTACAAATAAATAAGTAAATAAATAAATGTATATACTTATATATCATCAATTTTCATTTATCTTTTTTCTCTCAAAAACAAACTCCTTCTATCTTTAAATATAAATATAAATACAAATACAAAATAGTGGATTTATCTTTTTTTCTATAAGTACCTGTCTCAATTTTTAATGATATTAATTATTTGTATTTCATAATATAAATACCATTATTTATTCAACTTTTTTTAGAGTTCGAATAATAGTAATATGAGTAATTTTAAAATAATATATCAAATGTTATCCTTTCCATACCATTAACAATATTAACTAACTTTCATAATCCAATAAAAAATCACCATAAATGTTTATATTGAGAGAAAAAAGAAGCAGAAAACTAAATTTAATATTTTATACTCCCTTCATCCATAAATATAAGGCCTTTTCGGTGGAATTTACTTTCATAAAGAAAATTGTTTAATTTAGTTGGTTATATTAGAAATGTGAATATTTGATATTTTTTTTCAAAACTACCCCAATAAGTATTATTAAAACTCTAAAAAGTGTTGAGTAAATAAGAGTGTTTGTAAAAAAAAATAAATTAATTATCATTAAAAAATTGGTAAAAAAAAATTCTTATAAATATAAACAAAATAAAAATTTTAAAAATATCTTCTATATTCTATCCGGTCTTTGTTAAAGGATATATTTAATCGAATTACACATATTAATAAGAAAAGTAGTTAGATTTTTTTAATTCTATGAAAATATATTGTAACATTACAATTTTACCCTCTTAACTTTTCTTGAAAAATTCACATTTATTAATGAACAATAAAAAAATATAGATAGTCATGACATTTAATAAAGAAAAAAAAAATAATAAAAAAAATATAAAATAACTTATAATTAATAAAAAAAATATCCTTAAATGTGACATAGATCAAAAGAAATAAATAAGGAGGGAGTATTATATTTCACTCTTTAACAAGTGATTTTGAAAGCACTTGTTAACCTTTTGGCGTATACTAGTTTATTCCCTGAATACACTCATCATTTTTCGTCTCGGTGGGGACACATATCTGAGTTTGTTACGTGGGCCCCACAAGAAAAAGCTTCTCGTGGCTTCCAAAAAAAAAAACCTTAAAACGTCGAATAAGCACTTAGGTTAATATCCCTATACTGCTCCTCTGATTTATCTTACCTGTTCTCTGAAAACTGTTTGATTGCCACCAACTCAAAAAACAATGTCTCTGACACTCAGATTTCTTGTCCCTACCTTCCTTCTCCCTCTCCTCCTTCTCATGCTCCTTCCCTTAAGCACTGTAACACCCTATGATTCTTCTGATCCTTCCTCTATCCATGAGGTTCTCCGTAGGCATGGCCTGCCAGCAGGGCTCTTCCCTGAGGGCATAAAGTCCTACAAGTTGGATCAAAACGGTGCGTTGGAGGTTAACTTGGGTCGCCCTTGCCTTGCTCAGTATGAAACAGCTGTGTTCTTTGACAGTGTTGTGAGAGCTAACCTTAGTTTTGGGCAGCTCAAGGTTTTCAATGGTATGTCTAGGGAAGAACTTTTCCTATGGTTGCCAGTGAAAGATATCATAGTCACTGATCCAAGCTCGGGTCTCATTGTGATTGATATTGGTTATGCCTTTAAACGCCTCTCTTTCTCTCGTTTTGATGACCCTCCTGCTTGTAGATATGTGACAGGTAAATGATACTAATAAATCTCCTCAATTATGATTTTGATTATATATAAGTTGCAATCATAAATGTATGATACGATTGTGCAATTTAATGTGCTTAAATTGATTTCTCGTAAGTCATTATTTTGTCAATTTAATGTGGAGATTTGATTTTATGATGGATTATTGAATTTATTGTGCAGGTATTGAGCTGGAGGTTGTTGGTGGTGGTGGTGGAAGAAAGGGAATTGGATTTCAGGATATGTGATTAAAGGTTGCTTTGTCTGTCTTAAGGATGGTTTAATTTCTGTAATCAAATTTGGGTTGTCTTGTTTAGAAAGAGTTATCTGGAAATGGACATCTATATGTGTAATGTGACCCAAAAATGTAGTGCCATCCGATAATTGTGTATTATGTCACAATGGCAGACATATTACCTTGAATATATATACATATATATAAAGAAATTTTAAAATTTGGTAAGGATGTTATTTTAATTTGTGTAAGATACATCTGTTAGAGGGTTAATCTCCTTCTTATATTATTATTTCGTTATACGTTAGAGTACAAAAATGATTAGCGCGAAAAAGTATGAAAATGATTGGCGCGAAAAATATGTTGGCGCGAAAATTATGAATGATTGAAAATGTTATTCGGTAGAAAAGATTTTGCGTATGAAAGAGTACAAAGATGATTGACGCAAAAATATGTTGGCGCAAAAATTCTGAATGATTGAAAATGTTATTTAGTTGAAAAAATTTTGCGTACGAAAGAGTATAAACATGATTAGCGCGAAAATTATGTTGGCACGAAAGTTATGCATGGTTAAAAAAAATCAAAGATAGGAAATTGGAAACAATTGTACAATAAAAACAATTTACACCCATTGGAGAAACTATTATTGGTGCAAAACAACATTACCCAACCCCTCTCAACATTGTTGGCTTTTTTTTTTTTTTTTTCATGTATGAATCTAAGAATCTAATCCAAAATCTTGGTTAAGATATTTAAGTCTCTTAAACTAACACAAACAACATACATTTCTCTTCGGTATGTCAAGGAAAGTTCAAATATTAAGAATTTGAACTTGAATACTTCTTTAAACTAATTTGCAAGAGACCAAAATAATAACAAATGTATCTTTCAAACAACTAAATAAGATTTCACTACAAAATTTTTTGCTTGCCAAATCTTGCTAAATTTAACATATCCTTTATTTTCTATAAAGGATTCACAGTCTAATTGTACTCATTATTTTATTAAACACAAATAACACAAATAGTATAGAATAGACAATTCGTTCACTAACTTCTGTAATTTCTTAGCACACTAAATTTGTTTGTAATACTCTACTACATAAATATTGACCGTAGTACCATCTGTCATCTAACTTAAGTGGATATCTTCAATTCAATTCTAGTGCCGGCTCTTGATATTTTACAACTTTTTTTCTTTGATTTTAGATGACCATGTTTTACTCATTCTGGAGATATATCCTAATATTTATAAGTTATGTTTTATTGTACAGCACCTGACTTTTGTACTTGAGCTATAAGCACCAAGCAGAGACCACTGATTCTGCTGTAGCATTTTAACATGTTTAAGTAGTTACTGGTTCTTCTCACTGTGTCTCTGTCCCCCCGCCCCAATACTTTTTAAGTTGTCTTCTAATAACAGTAATGTAATTATTTAATGGTTTAGAAATCACATGTTCAAATTCTGGAAACAGTCTCTTCACTTGTGGAAATAAAGTTGCCTACATTTATCATCCCGAGACATTACTAAGTGGGACTTGAGAGTCTCGTGGGTCGCCCTTTTTTATTAATATTTTAATAACACAAGCACCATCATATCTTACTATCAATGAAGTTAGTCAGGAACTGAGGAGCACCCATCACCATTTAAATTACAGTAGATAACTAATCTTCACAGGACAAATGGAAGGTCAAATAAACATGTAGGCAAGAAGTTAGCACAAAACTAATATAAAATATGTTAAATGTTGCTTTTTTTAACTTCATCATTGTGAATTTTGAATTGGTGTATATTAAATTTGTCAAATCTGCTAGTACTGAAAATGGAAACATATAAGTTGACCCAACAATAAAATAATCTAAAGTCTAAGACCCTATTACAATTTGATGGCCAAATGAAGTATGAAATAAAATTTTCAATTGCTCTATGTAGCACTGATGATATCTGCCAATAAGTCTTTGGTCTGCTTTTCTTCAAGTTTTTCACCATCCATGCCCTGAAAAATAACTAAGAATCAGCTTCTGGAAAATTTCATAGCTGTTCACATTAAAACAAAATATATATACTTCAGCATGTAGCAAAGTTTATCTTGGAGTCTCTTTCCATGAGTTTGATAGCACACAGTATTTGCTACTCTATCTGATATAATACAGCAGTTACTAATAATAAAGAAACTAGATAAAAATTCTTATCTTTGTAGGAATTACCTTTATGCAAGCTGTAATCAGAAATGCTCCTTTTATGATTGTCACATTGGTGTCTATGAACTCAATGCCAAAAACATTCATGGCCTCAATCAAATTATTGAATCTTCCCCTCTTCTTCTCAATGACCATCTTGACCCAGAGCTTATTCCCATCAATTTGTGTCACCCTAACCTCTTCCTGTTATCATATACAAAAGCACTGCACCAGAGTTAATAACTGAATCTATAGAAGAGATTCATTCATTTAGTTGATTAAAGAAAGTAACTTTCTGATAACCTGGACACCCCATTTCTTCATCTCATCTGCAGCATTAACTTCATCTACTTTTGGCTCTGGTGTTTCCTCCGAAGTCGCTTCCATTTCGTGAAGCTCTTGGCTGAGATTCTGTACTTCGTACTGCAGCTTCTTGATGTAGGTGATAGCATCTTCAACAATGGTTAATTTGTTCATCTGAAACCAAAAATTAGGATTCAATACTCATAAGTCATAATCAGTTTTTATTCCATCATTTATTTTACTGTTTATTGTACTGTTTAAAACTAAACCAAGTCCAAGGAAATGAGTTAATCAGTATTTAATAAATCATACTATAAAGGACTATATATAATATGAGATAGTGAAGTTTAGGTAGTTGCATTTGTGATGATGGGTACTAATGAACGCAGCATCAAAAGCCTGGTGCTGAGTTTTTGCCTCCTCCTCCTCTCAGTCTCAAGGTTCTTGGATCTGAAGATTGTTGTTTCACCATTTTCATAGTTCCTCTTCCCCAGCCTTCCTCTGTTGCTTCCATTTTCAACATTAAAACACAACTCATCTAGAGACACGAATAGCCTGTCTTCATATGCATGTCCCATTTTTTTGGGAAAGAGAAACAGGTATTGATGAAGAAAGTACGGTCAATATCAGAGGCAAAGTGAAAACTGAGTGGTTGGAGGCTATATAAGTACTTCTCACAAAGGAATCATGTCAGAGAGAAGGTACATTGTTGTGTGTTTTGAGAGGGTTTTCTATGGTCCAAAGTTAATGCAGGTGTTTCTTGTGTGTGAGAGAGAAAGATATTCTAGTTTAGGCCAATCAAGTGTGTTTGATACATGTTTGAATGCGCATAACAGAACTAACAGATGTGGTTATGGAAATATGGGTGTTGTGTTATAAAAATGCAATGACAAATAGAATTGATCTTTTGAAAAATATATTATACAACTAATTGATTTTTTCCTAACTTCTTTCATAATGGAGGCCTTGGCAAGATAAACTTAACTCCATACCATAAAAGCTATAAGTTCAAAATACAGATGGAGTTGATGCGGAGAGAAACGCTAGCAACATACTCTTTATTATATTCTTTATTATTGGACAAAGGTCATCAAAGAAAAAAATTAACCTATGTAATTTAGTAGGTATGTGAATTCTATCTCATAACAAAAAAAAAAAAGGATCAAAAAAGAGTATAAAAAAAGTGTATTGCTACATTAAGATATTGGACTGTTCGACTCCTTCAAAACACTTAACAGATCGACTAAATAGGGCGGCCTAGACCAACATAGACTACCCCAAGCGACACGTAGGGGCGCATGTGTTAATTGCTGCGTTGACCAAGTGAATACAAATAATTATCGCCTAAAACCCGAAGGAAGGCCGAGTCCAAATCCTATAAATATCCTATCTTTACTATGGGGAGTATCATCTAATTCATTTTTTAACCTTGTATATCTTAATATACACTTTTATTTATCCTTTTATTATAAATACCTTCAGCAAAGGTGCACGGAAATTAGCACAGCACGAATGGATGTTATTATGCATAATACTTGATTTTGGATTTGTGCTGTTTTTACACAACTATAGGAAATAAACTTACTCTGATGTGCGTGGTCCAGATATTTAGGCCCTTTCCTCCTGAAAATTTTCCAAAGTTTTTGCACAGCAACATTGTATAAACCCAATTGTCATGTAGTGTACCCTCTAAGAAGTCAGGACACAAGGACTGAACTCACTGAAGGACAAGAATAACTCTCTTATCTTAAGTCACCCTTGGTTCACGAATACTTTAGTGCTTGGCATCAAAACTTCGGCATGATAAAGACACAACTAAATTGGTTTTGAAAGTACAAAATCTAAATTAACAAGCCAAAAAGTTGGCAAAAAATGCACAAGTATTTCTTTAGCAAATACCAGAACGTAGAAACGGTATGTCAAACATTAATGTAACATGTAAGGAAAATTATGTTCCACATTAATTTGCTTAATGACCCCATTTTTATCCTAATAATAACAATGAACAAAATTTTAATCATTCTCGTGTATCATTTGATTAAACCATCTAATAATTGATTACAATGTAATAGAAGAGTACTACCTCATTAATTAAACACTAATACATAGTGTTGGCGATTTGGCATGGTTGACATGAAGAACTAACGGGTATATGCAAAGTTGCAAATCATGACAAATAATTACCTGTTTAGTTTCAAGTTCAATTTTGGTGGACTATTTGCAACTTCATACACCCAAAAATGCTTGTAAAGCATGAAAGCTTACTCAGACCTTACGATGAGATAAAAATTAATAATACACTGAGGTATAAAAATAATGTACACATTTTCATATAAAAACACTTGAACATTTAAAAATGAAAAATAAGCTCCCCAGATATGATCCAATGTAAAGACCAATAATAGTACATAATAAATTAAATTTAAATATGTAATGAATTCTTCCAAATTGAAATTTTTAAAAACCAAATTTAGTTTTTGTTTTAAAAATGAAATTTGTGTTTTGAGGTTTCTAGTTTTAGAAAATTGCTATCAAATGTTTAATTTTTTTACTCCGCAATTGCTTTCGGCCGTACTTTATTATCAACATTATATTGTCATTGGCTACTCTCCATTGTCGCCAAACACCCTCCATGATAACGATAGTGAGTGGAAAGAGATGGTGGTGATATGATGGTGACCGCAAATCGGTGATAATGTGAATGACAATGACAGAACGAGATGACTATAACAATGTTATTTTAAGCAATAAGATCACAATTTGTAAAGGTGCAAGCTTACAATAACAATACAAAGCTAAAAGCTCATAAATATAAATTACTCTTGTCAAACAAACCTAACTCCCCTTAATATTTAACACATTTTTTGTTTTTAAAAAAATAACATTTGGAATCTAAAAATTGAAAACTTGCTAAGTTGCTACCACCACTCGCTAACAAGTCTAGTGGCTAGTATAATAAAATTTAATTTGGTCTTCTAAAATCTTGGGCCAACATAGGGTGCTCCAAGCCCAACCTTCATAGCTACCATACCCCACATGCCCATTAGACCTCGTTTGGCTTCTCTATTCCGCATCCCCATTTTTATTCACTCAGTGGAGCAACACTCAAACAAATCACCAAAAATGTATCGCGTTCTCCACCGTAGGTTCTGTACCGTTACCCAAGAAGCCGCCGCCACCACCACCACTACTGTAACCAACATCAAATCAATCTCTCAGTCACTCTATAAGGAACAAAACTTCAAACGCCTTGTCGACAAGTTCAAGAAAGCCTCCGACATCGACCGCTTCCGCACCAAACACGGCATCTACAGCACCACCGTCCGCCGCCTCGCCGTCGCCAAGTGCTTCAACTGGGTCGAGGATATCCTCGAGCACCAGAAGCGCTACTCCGACATCTCCAAAGAAGGCTTCAACACGCGCCTCATCACCCTCTATGGGAAATCAGGGATGTACCAAAATGCACGCAAGGTGTTCGATGAAATGCCGCAACGAAACTGCGCCCGCACTGTGCTCTCTTTCAATGCTCTCCTAGCGGCGTACCTGCATTCGAAGAAGTTTGACTCTGTTCAGCGCCTTTTCAACGAGCTTCCCAAGGAGCTAAACGTTGAACCTGATTTGGTTTCATATAACACTGCTCTTAAGGCATTGTGTGAAATGGGCTCGTTCGATTCCGCGTTGAGCTTGATCAGGGAAATGGAGAAGAAGGGTGTGAAGCCGGATTTGATCACGTTTAACACGATGCTTGATCAGTTGTATTCGAAGGGTCGGTTTAAGGATGGTGAGAAAATGTGGAATTTGTGGAACCAAAAGGGTGCAGAGGGTGTTGAACCTGATATCAGGAGTTACAATGCTAGGTTGGTGGGTTTGGCTTTGGAGAAAAGAACGGGCGAAGCAGTTGAGTTTATTGAGGAAATGAAGAAAAAGGGTGTCAAGCCTGATGTTTTTAGCATCAATGCCATGATTAAAGGTTTTGTAAATGAGGGTAATGTGGATGAAGCTAAGAAGTGGTATGGCGAAATAGGAAGCTCGAGTTTTGACCCCGATAAGACGACTTTCGCAACACTTGTTCCATTGCTGTGTGAGAAAGGTGATTTGAAGACGGCCATTGAGGTGTGCAAGGAGATCTTCAACATTCATTGCCTCGTTGACGTGTCATTGCTGCAGCTTGTGGTGGATAAGCTGTTGAGTGAATCCATGACTTCGGAGGCGAAGGAGATTGTGGAACTAGGGAAAACCAATAGGTACTGTCGCTATAAGTTAAATTTGCCAGCAGATGAATAGAGAGCTTAGTAGCATATTTATTTGTTTTGTGTTGTGGTGTCTATTGTTAATCTTGCACTTCTAATGTTTTTTTGTCATAATGGTGTGTTGGATATTGCCACCAGGAATGGGTTTTGTTTTTGTTTGGCATTCTGAACTTGGTAACCGATTACTTGAAAATGGCTTTTACAGTCTCATTGTACTGTATTTTTTGTCCCTTAACTTTTAGGGTGAGAAATGAGTACAGCAAGTCTTGATGGAAGTTATTTCAGTGTTCAAGATTAAAAGATATGTAATATTCTAAATCTTCTCAATACTCCTTTTTTCTTTATGACTTCTTGAATGTTGGATAAGGATTTCTAAAATGGGTTTGCCTCTAAGGAAGCAAGGATATATCCCCATTGATTCGATAAGTGCGTAAAGATCTCAATTCACTAAATAATCCAAAAGGGATTACACTCTTACCGACTCAACTTATGTTAGATATAGATTCCAGATCGGACAACAAATTAGAAAAGATTTGGTTCAAGTTTAACGGGTTAAGATCAACGGTTTAAGAAAGTGGTTTGAGTACCAACAAGCCTCAACAAAGTTGGTGGATGATTGAGTTTTTTAAGCATGATATTATAAAAAAGACTTTGTTGATAAAGGTGAAACTCACTTCGGTAATTTTTACGTCTTTTAAGGGAATTAGTCTTCGACTATCAGTTGGAGAATATCCTTGGTGCACACCAAAAAAGATCAAATGGTTTAACCAAATGATGTCATATATATATATATATATAAAGAGAGAGAGAGAGAGATGCACATATTAAAGACAATTTTGTTTTTGTAACATCAGTTCATACATAATATAGCATTGAAGACACAATAATAAAATATACAAGCACATAGATAAAAATCAACCATAAAATCTAGAATATAATGTCACGATTTCACATCATGATACATTACTTAGTTTAATTCTCATGTGTTGCATTTTTGGAACATTAATTTAAAAGAAAATTGATATCCCTACACCAAAAGCAAAATACTCATGCCCGCAAGTACTCGCAAAAATACTCGCAACGGGTACCCGCACTATTCCCGTGTGGGTGAGGATGGGTATTATGATACCCGTACTGCGGGTACCCGCATATATAAAATAATATTTTTTACTAATAAATATTATATATATATATATTAATATTTTTTTATTACTGTGAGAAGATATGAATTTTCTTTTATTTGTATTTTATATTGAATTTTAAAGATGAAATTATAATGATAAACATTTATCATATGTATGTAATTATTTATCTTATAATTATTTTTATGTATAATGATTATTACAAAATATATAGTTATATAATAAAAATTTAAAATCCGTGGGTACCCGCGGGTACCCGTTACTCGTACAAATATCCGCAAATACCTGTGGGTATGGGCATGGGTATGCACTACTCGCGCCTGTGGGTACTCATGTTCATCCCTACTTTGGTGTAAGGTGTAGAGATGAGAGAGATATAAAGAAAAGTGAGAAAAGTGATTGATGGTGTGATGTAAAACGAAGAAATATATAAAAAAAATGAGATATAAGAGAAAAAGTTTAAAAAAAAAAATATAAGGGCTGAAATTTAAAAAATGGTCAGATTGCTGTATGACCCAATTTCAAGCGCTATACCAATTTTTAGATTAACTTTGTTTGGTTTAACTTGGTTTGATTGAAGAAATCGTTACATGATTTATTCATGATCTGAAAGAAGTCCAAGGTTTAACCGGTTCAATAGGCCGGTTCGATCCAGTTTTAACAAGATTTTTTTATTGAGTTTTGAATTATGATCCCCATTATCGAAATTTTGGCCCCCATTTTGTATTTTCATGAACAAAATTATCCTCAGTGCGTTTTAAATTTTCGTCTTCCAAAAGACGAAATTTTTCCGTTTTCTTACTCACGGAATTTTTCCATTCGTGCGTAGACGGAAGAAGTGCGATGCTGGCTTACTCACGGACCAAGGCTGTGCAGAAGTGTAATGCTTTTGTGAATTTAAGGAAATGCTTAACTGATTCGATTCTCGTGCGTGAGGTTTACAGAAAATCTAAGAAGAAACAGGAGGGAAGTTCAGATGAGTTTTATGCAAATAGGGTTCTTCAAATGCTTGCAGCTGAATTTGGTTCATGCTGGGGAAGAAAACCTGCACCGGTTTGGGAAATCCTGCTGAGTATTCTTTACAAAGAACGTTTCTGGGCACTAGTGTCTCTTACGTGTGCCAATGGTGGTTTGTGTATGGGTATTCTAAGGGCTGAATATGTCAGGACAATGGGCGCCGCTGAGGTTTGCAAAATCATTTGTAAACTTTCGTCTTATCAAAGAAGGAATAATTCCGTTTTCCCTAATACAGATATATTCCGTTTTGATGCAGACGGATATTTTCCGTTTCCATAGGGACAAAAATAATAACATGGTAAAGGATATTTTTGTCCATGAAAAAGAGAAATGGGGGCCAAACTTTCATCTTTGGGGCCGTAATTCAAAACTCTTTTTATTGGATTGCTTCTAAGTTAAACATACCCCTGGGCATATTTTTGTAAATTGGGTTTTCAAAACTCTTAGTGCATGTTTGATTTCTCGGTGAGTGAGTTAACTCAGAATCAATTTTAGAATGTCAAAGCTACTAATAGTCGATTCTGCTCCAACGTGATTTTGGGGTCAGAATTAATTTTTCCACTCATTACCAAACATGCTATTAGTATGCTTTGCAATTTTGCTTATAAAAAGAAAGTTGAAAATAGAATTCTAAGAAGGCTTAATTATGTGTTCATTTCTTGAATAATTTTAAAATCGTTTTATCATAGGTTTTTGTTTTTATTTTTTTTCTCAATGCCTGATTTTTCAAAATTTCTTATGGATTTGTCATATGCTTCTTTTATCAATTTCGACCAAATTTTACTAATATATCACTCCAGAATCCGATGGAAACATTTCATTGATGAATTTGTCCAGGTGCTAGTACAAAGTTTCCTCCTGATGAACATTGAAAGTGCACTTGAATTGAATTGGGAGGAAGAACCACTTGGAGGATTACTCCAATTGAAGGACTATTACCATTGATGTTGTCCATGGGATCAACGGAAGAAGCATTTGAAGGAGGAGGGTGACATACTGACATATTATATGGTTGGCACTTTGCAAGATGCATTATTATATTGAGGAGAAGCAACTTAATATTATAGAAAAGGGTATTATAGGAATGTTAAAAATTGGGTTTGGTAGAAGTTAATATGGGAAAATAAAAATAAGATATTTATCAATAAAAGTAATAAATGAGTATTAATCAATTATTGATTAATTAGGATATTAAGATGATTTAAAATCATATTTAATGCTTAAACTAAGTCTTTGGGGCATCCATAGCCGAATCTTAACATCAAATTCACCCGACTCTAACACATCAGCATTACATCATTTTGTTATAAGACTCAACTTCAGATTTTTTTCATATATTTTACTATAGCAGAGTCTTAACACTAGATTCACCAAACTCATGCATCAACATTACATCATCATGTACTTTTAGACATAATTTCATTTTAATAATACTTTTGTAATATAATTTCAATAATATTAATTACCTACAATTTATAAAACTAACCCCAATTAATATTTAAATATTAAAATTGAATAAAAGTTAACATTACAATAATTGAAGTTAATTTTACCTACTAAAAATTATAAAGTGCATAAAAAAATATAACATAATGTTGAATAATGCAATGGAACATTATTTCAACGACTCTTTTTTTGACATTATTAATTTATTTATTTGAATATTGAAATATTTATTTTTCCATAACAAGACAATATATTTAAGAATAAAAGAAAAAAACATATATTTAAGTATATTATTTATTATTATTTTAATTATTATTATTTATTACTTATTATTAATTCATTTTTATTATTACTTATTATTAATTTATTGTTATTATTATTTAATTTATTTATTAGGGTATTGTAAAGAAAAAAGAGCTAAAAGAA
The DNA here is from genome assembly GCA_037953625.1 of Crotalaria pallida. Taxonomy (NCBI): domain Eukaryota; kingdom Viridiplantae; phylum Streptophyta; class Magnoliopsida; order Fabales; family Fabaceae; genus Crotalaria; species Crotalaria pallida. Next base: position 112,922,866 of record CM075655.1, read on the forward strand.
TAAAAGACAATATATTTAAGAATTAAAGAGGAAAAATATATATTTAAAAGACAATATATTTAAGAATTAAAGAGGAAAATTATATATTTAAAAGACAATATATTTAAGAATTAAAGAGAAAAAATATATATTTAAAAATATTATTTTTATTATAAAGTAAAAAAGGAAAAAAAGGACAAAACAGTTGGGTCTCATAGAGTCTAAAGTTGAGTCTCTTATTTTACAGACTCAACTTAAGACTCTCCACCAGATTTTGAAGATTAGCGGAGTCTTTAAAGAGTCTGATATAAAAAATCTGAACTTAAGATTCTTCACCAGATTCTGATGTGGATGCTCTAAGGGTTTTAAGTATATCAAAATCACAAAAAAAAAAAAAGACCAAAATATTTAATTTTGATCAATTATAAAAAAAAGTGATAATAATACCATCAAACAAAAGGAGATTAATTTATCTATCGAATAAATAATGAATATTTCATAATACCATCGATCTAACAAAAAGAAGCAGAAAATATAATTATGATTTGATTTTAATTAATCATAATTAAATTGATAATTGTATATTAATAAATAAAGCAGTTAATCTTTATATATATAATCAAGTATAGGAATTTCTCCCATAAATTTATTTTCCTTTCTAACATTAGTTTTTGATATCCTTTTTAATATATTAATATTTAATAATGTGTTTGATGTTAAAAGAAATTATTAACAAATTGTTTTTCAATAATTTTATAAACCACAATTTTATACCGTAATCAAACCAAAATAATATAATATCAACTATAACTACAATTAACCGGTGGGATATTAGATATTAACGGTTGTGCACCGATGGATTTTTATGTAAAACGGTGCACCAACCATTTTAATTTCTCATCAAAATATCGATCAATTTTGTCAAAAAATCATTTCATTTAAATATAATACTGTAATATCCTAATAAAATTTACTATAGATGAAAATAATCATAACTTCACGTTAATTCTTTTCCAAAATTTATATTTACACCATAACTTTTCACTACCTGCCTTGCTGGCATGGATCTTATCTCGTGCCACATATCTCTTTAAAAGTGCAGCCTATGCCTTGTGTCGTGGGTATCAACCATAGATTGAAGATTGAAGTCTACTCACTTCTAAAATTCAGAATGACAACCTTAAACTTCGTTAACATAATCCTTGCTCTTGCTCTTGCTCTTGCATCCATTGCCGCTGTGGAAGCCAGGCTGCTGCTTCAAGACAACAACCAAATCATCGTGGGTAACAGCGACGCGGCGATTAAAGTTTTCGTCCATGTTGGATTATTACCTCAAGGTGAAAGTAAGGTAAACATTGTTTGTTACCTAGAAAACGGTCAAGCTGGATTTGACACACAAATTTCACCAGGAGGAGATACAAACTTTAACGTTCCTGATTCTTCTACTAATTACAAATGTGATGGTTTGTGGGACAGTAAGACGGCTTCTTTCCTTGCATACGATAAAATCCGTGATCAAGGATATAATAATGTCTATTGGAAGTTAGATTCTGATGGTTTCTTTCAAAGTCATGACCAACAAAACTGGACGAAATTCAGTGGTTGGCAATAGGGCTTATCCTATTGATACCAGAGATTGGTAGTGCAATAAAACTCACAAGCTATGCATACGATCGATGTTATAATTGTATTAGCAGCATTTGAATATATTATATGGAATAAATGCAATCAGATTTACCAGCTACGTTGTTGTCGTTCTTTTTAGGATTTTCTTAACCTCAAGTCGAAGATAAGAAATTTTAAAAAGCATTTTTGCATTGAAAACTTAAACATTTAAGATTAGGAACTTAGTTAATTTAAGTTTCCAATTTTTTTATTTTTATTTTTTAACCTCATATCCCGTTAAGCAATCCCTTTTTTTTAAGGCTTAAATTGTAATTTTTATCCATATAATGAATATAAGTGATGTTGAAATGTGTCCTAAAAAAAAATACAATATATTGTTTTGGTTTTAATATTTTTTTGGATTAGACTCAAATGCATGTTAATAGAAACCATGCATCAGTGCATGGGTTGACTTTACAGTCAAACACAGATTTTCTTTTATTTTTCATAAAGGGCCTACAAGTTTAAGTTTTTGATGATATACCCACCAGTCTTAAATGACAAAAATGCCCTTGATAAAAGAAAACAAAAAAAAAAACAACAACACAGTTCAGATTATCAGATCTAATCCCATCTCCAATATTTGTTTATGCTTCCTTCATGTTCGTTCATTTATAAAATATGCTTAATCTCCCAGATTTTTTCATTGTTTATAGGAGGAATGTGTTTACGCTTAATCTGTTTATGCTTAATCTCGTTCCAAATATGGTTTTTTTCATGTTCGTTCATTGTTTATGCTTAATCTCCTAGATTTCTTCTTGCTTCGTCCATATTCGTTCATCTCGCAAGTCCATCGAAACACCACCGCATGTCACGAGTGCCGGTACCGCCGCGACCCATCATCATGTCACTAGCGCTAGAATCGTGCCACCGACCTCCAACATCATCGAAGATGACCGGCCGCGAAACTCGCCTCCCCTGTGCCCCGCCGACTCCGCAGCGGTCTTGCCAAAACTGCCCCGTTCGGTGTGACCACCATGCCATCGTCGGATGCACCCAGATCTGGATCTCCACGAGTTTTGACGCCACCGTAGCATATATTTAATGAGTCAAAGTGGTTTCCTTTCACCAGGTTTCGCGGATCTGCAGCAAAATGGATAGAGGATGATGGAGAGCCACGAAAAAGAAGATGAACAGTCCTTTTTACCTTTTTTTTTTAAAATCGATAACAAGCAGTAATATATATAATATACGAACCACATTTAAACAAATATTGATGACTAGTCCATTGGTCACGGCATCCGTTGAAAACCGGGAGGGTTGCGGGTTCAAACCCCACCTACTACTATTACATTACTTTTTTCTTTTTGTCTTTTGAATTATTATTACTGTAACATAGTTTTTTGATGTTTTAATTTTTTTTTTCGCAACTTTCATACTTGTGTAATTAATTTTTTTTTATAACTTGATAAATTGCTTATAAGAATTTAATTCATTATCTATTTCTTAATTGCGATGTTTATGCAAAAAATATTATACAATGTCTTGTACTTTTTGGAAAAAAAATATATTGTATATAATTAAGATATTTTAATTATTATTACAATAATAATTAAAATATTATTACTGTAACATAGTTTTTCTTTTTGTCTTTTGAATTATTATTACTGTAACATAGTTTTTTGATGTTTTAATTTTTTTTTTCACAACTTTCATACTTGTGTAATTAATTTTTTTTTTATAACTTGATAAATTGCTTATAAGAAATTTAATTCATTATCTATTTCTTAATTGCGATGTTTATGCAAAAAATATTATACAATGTCTTGTACTTTTTGGAAAAAAAAATATATTGTATATAATTAAGATATTTTAAGTTTTTAACCGTATACCAAAAAAGGTTGGTTAATTAATTAATGATATTAAAAAATGAGTATTTTATATGTATTTTCAAAATTAACCCTATTAATAGTATTGAAAAATCGATGAAAAGTATTACTGTATATAAATAGGGTGTTGGAAAGAAGTAATTAATTGTTATTAAAAATTGATATAAGGTCTTATAAATAAGGATAAAATAAAAGTGTCAAAAAAGTTTATATTTAGAAATGAAGGTAATACCAATTTACTCCCTCTGTTCCTATGCCTGAGTACACAGATTAAGAAAATGTTGATTATTGTAAGTTTCATATGTATTTTGTCTAAAATGCCCATATTTAATCCATATTGAAAATTGTAGTAGTATTTAATTTTTATTAATAAGTATGTTCATTAGTTAATGTATAATGATTTATAGATGAGATATATGATAGAAGTATAATTAATGAGGAGTGATAGAAATGTTTGAATAAAGGATTAAAGTTGGAAAGAAAAATATGTTTATGCATTAAAATTGTAAAAAGATAAAATATATAGAACGAAAAAAATCTAAAAAATCACACAAAATGGAACGGAGAAAATAATTTATGATACCATCTATTTAATTTATGACCTTTGTTGCTGAGGAAATCAACGGCAATAGTTTCTAACTATACAAAAAACCGGACCAACAAGTGTTCCTTATCAATCCCAATTGTTCATGCCACATGAGAGGAAATCAACGGCAATCAAGGCTCCATGCACTGATGCATGTTTTCTGTTAACATGCATTTGAGCCTAACCCTATTTTTTTGCCGTTTTGTTTCCGTCGGACATTTCATCAAGAACACGCGATTACATGAACTTAAAATAAACAATAACTTAATCCTGGAGAGAATAAAATTAAGGAAAATGTTGGGTACCGGTTAAGAAACTAAAACTAGTATATTGTTATATTTCCTTCGTTTTTTATTATTTGTCGTTTTTTGGAGAGATTTTTTGTTTTTTTTTTATCTTCGTATTGAGGATTTCAAGAGTGTAATAAATGTTATTTTACATGTTTGCCCCTATTTAATATGTCTTGGTTTATGTAAGTAGTGGAGAAAAATTAATGATTATAGAGAGAGAAAAGGTATAGTGGGAAAAAACATAGTTAAAATATTGGAAATCTGAGTAATGATTTAAATTTCTTAAATGATGTGTTTTGTTTGAAATATGACAGATAAATAGGAACGGAGGGAGTAGAATTTTTGAGGTTTTCGAGAGAATGATTAATGCTAACTTATGATTATTTTACTACTCTTGGTAACCTTAACAAGTTAGGGCACTTGTTAGCAAAACCCTAAAACTAAACAAAATTTTTTAAATAAATTTGATCAACGTTTGTAACATAATACTCCCTTCGTCCCTAAATATAAAGCTTCTTTGGGGATTTCACGTCCATTAAGAAAGTAGAATAATTTATTTAATCGTATTGGAAATGTGAACTTTTGATATGTAATTTCAAAATTACCCCTATTAATATTATTGAGAATCTAAAAAGTGTTAAATAAATAGGGGTGTTTGTGGAAAAAAGTAATTAATGATCATTAAAAATTGGTATGAGACTTTATAAATAGGGACAAAATAAAAGTATCAAGAGGGCTTTATATTTAGGGACGGAGGGAGTAATTTAATTTGATGGTTCCCTTAATTTTATCATATTTATTACTCATTTCGTTCCTATCTATCTGTTTTATTTCAAATAAAATACTCCCTCCGTTTCACTTTAAGTGTCTTTTTGGACTTTTGCACATAGATTAAGAAAAAGTTGATTATGATGATTATTGTAAGTTTTATGTGTATTTTGTCAAAAATACCCCTATTTAATATTTTTATTTTGCCAATGCATAATTACTAGTATTACAAATTTCAAAACTAAAACAACATTAAATGTAAGGGTAAATAAGGAAAAACAGTATTAAATGTTGCCTAGATTTGGTAGAAAGACACTTATTTTAAAACAAAATTCTGATGTTAAAAAGATACTTAAAGTGAAATGGAGGGAGTACAACATTTAAGAAATGCAATTATTACTTAGATTTTCAATACATTAATTATGTTTTTCTCCATTATATCCTTTCTCTTTCTGTAATCATTAATTTTTCTTTACTACTTATGTAAACCAATACCCTATTAAATAGAAATAAATATGAAAAATAACATTTATTACACTCTTGAAATCATCAAAAGGACAAATCAAAAGAAACAAAAAACTTCTAAAAAAACAGTTAAAAAGGAACGGAGGGATATTATTATTATTATTATTATTATTATTATTATTATTCCTTCCATTGCATTATGTTTGACCTTTTAGGCCTGTGCACACAGATTAAGAAAGTACTAATTATTGTAAGTATTATGTATAGTTAGTCCAAAATGTCCCTATTTAATCCTTATTGAAAATTGTAGTAGTATTTAATTTTTATTAGAAAGTCTGTCCATGAATTAATGTATAGTGGTTTAGAGATGAGAGATGATAAAAGTAGAATTAATGAAAAGTAAGAGAAATGATTGAATGAAAGGTTAAAATTGGAAAAAGAAAATGTTTGTGCATTGAATGTAAAAGGCCAAACAATATGAAACAAGAAAAAAAAAAGGCTAAAAAGCCAAATATAGTGAAACGGAGGGAATATTATTATTAATGTTATCACATTTAATTTTAATATCTATTCTTTAAATATTGAAATTAATTTTTTAAAAAGTGTATTGAATTTAAATGAGAATAATTTTTTTTTATAAACTTTAAATGCAATAAATTGATATCATAACATTTAAAGCGTTAGATTTTGGTGTGTACCTGTTGGGTATAGAAAATGTTTTGTTTTTTTTTTTTTTGGTACAGGGGAGAATAAAAAGAAAACTAACGCCGAGGGAATGGGATTCCCATAGAGTCAGCAATAATCAAATGGAAAAAGCCAACTCGTGGGGCAGTGGCGGAGCTTCTAAGAAGCTCCCACCTGCTCCCCCTCAACATTTTAAAATATTGAATATATATATATATATATATATATATATATATATATATATATTAATAGCAAGAAATATCATCACTTGCTTGATTCCTTAGGTTAGTTAAAAGGCAGCACACCACTAGGCTGATCATCTTAATCTTTTTCAATGGTAATATTTTAAGTATAATAAGTATCAAAGACTTTGTTGCACCCCCTAATTTTTTTGTCAAGCTTCGCCACTGTGGTGGGGCATCAAAAACCTCCAGGCTAGTATCCATAGAGGCTCCTTTTTTAAGCTAAAAAGTCTGCACATTGATTTCCTTCTCTAAGAGTGTGCCCAAAAGTAACATTCCAGTCCCTCAGAATCACGTCCTTAATACAAGCAATGGGCGAGGCATAAGCATTATCTTGAACCAAAGTCAAAGCTTCTAAGCAATCCGAGTAACAGTCAATCACTCTGTACCCACGGGTCCAACCTAATTCCAAGCCATGGAAAATAGCTAAAAGCTCCACGTGAATATTATTGGAGATACCAAAATGCAAAGCCACAAATCCAACCACCATCCTTCTCTCTCAACAGACCTCCAAAACCAGCACGGCCCCGATTACCAAGCGAGCTACCATCCACATTCACCACTGTCATATTTAAGAGAGGAGGGTTCCAGCAAACCCATCTAGCTTGTTTAACATTACCCTTGGCTGCACCAAAGCATCTTTTAATATCATCAAACATCATTTTTGCAAGATGTAAAACAGTGTGAGTAGAAAGAATATGCTGCACTATGCTTTCTTCGCAACGGGCCCTCCAAATCCACCAAATCACAGTAACAAAAAGGATCTCAAAATTGCTGACCCCCTTCTTGCTTCAAGCCGTGACACTATCCTCTTGCCAAAACCAGTTGAAGCCACCTACACCTAACCGATCCCACACACTCATATTAATTATTACTACTTCTTTTTCATAAACACTCACGTACATTTTTTAGGGTCTCAATAATAATTATAAAGGTAGTTTTGAAAAAGTATATATATTAAATAATATCACTAATCATGTTAACTAACTTTTTTAGGGTCAAATTTATTTTAGCGATCTTTATACTTTAAAAAAGATTAATTTTATGTTATCGATCAGAAAAATCTCGGATCTCACATAAAAAAAATAAAATAGTGCTATAATCCCTTCACAAAATTAACTTATAAATTTTTGTATATACATATAAAGTGACTTATGTCATTAAATAGAAAAGTTTGGAGGTAAGAGTGAAGGAAAGAGAACAAAAAATGACTCTTTAATTAATTTTTTTTCATAAACATATCTCTTTCTTATATTATTGACCCTGCTAAAGGCCTAATGAAGATAAGAGTTAAGTTAAGTTTTGGTAAATGCAAATCAATTGACAAGCAAGTTAAGTTCACTAATTTTTAAAGTGATTTATTCTTTTTTTTTTAATGCAAAGTTGATCATTTAATTTTCTTAACCTCGACCCTTTTTTTTTTAATCTGAACATTTTTTTATTATTATTATTATGAGAAAATTGTTGGCGCATCGAAAGTGCAAAACTTTTTTTATACACCCTCAGTGTATCATCTATCATTCACATGTTTATAATCATTGATTTTTAGTTAAAAGTAATACAAATAAATGGTGGATGATGGACTGACAATGAAAAAAAAAATTATACCGTCAGTGCACGACCATTAATATCATCATCATCATCATCATCATCATCATCATCATCATCATCATCATCATCATCATCATCATCATCATCATCATCATCATCATCATCATCATCATCATCATCATCATCATTCCATCCATCCAAAAAAAATTAAAAAATGTATAGAAAAGTGTTTAAGAATGACTCGCTAATATATGAAAATATTTGCAAATTGAACTATATTATTTATGGTGTGTGATTGGGTAACCAATAAATGATATATCAAATTACTGAGTTGATGATTTGTTGGTTTGTTAGACGAAGTATTAAAATCATATTCCCTTATTTTTTTTGATTTTTCAAAATATTACCATCTATTATTATTAGACAAATATTAACAAATGTCCTAAATAAGCTAAATGTGATAAAAATTAATAAAAAATGTTTTCTTAACCTTAGTTTTTAGGGCTGAGGACTGAGGATAAATACATCAAAGTGGTTATTATTTATTGAAAATGATGCATTAAATAAATCAAAGGACTTATACTTTTATTTTTTACAAGAAATAATATCCACTTTGTGGTGATTATGAAGTTAAGAAAACCCTATTAATTTTAATTAAAAAAAACCTATTAAAAATGATACAATAAGTTTTTATACTTTTGAGAAATGAAGTAGCAATAAGTTGTAATTTTTTTCCATATATAAAAATCTTACTCCCTCTGTTTCATTATGTTTGGCCTTTTAGCCTTTTTTGTTTCTGTTTCATATTGTTTGGCCTTTTACATTTTCAATACATAAATATATTTTTTTTTCCAATATTAACCTTTCATTCAATCATTTCTCTTACTCCTTATTAATTATACTCTTATCATCTCTCTCATCTCTAAACCATTATACATTAATTAATTGACACACTTACTAATAAAAATCAAATACTACTACAATTTTCAATAAGATATACTCCCTCCGTTCCTATTTATAAGACCCCTTTGGAAAATTTCACGTCCATTAAGAAAGTGAAATAATTTAGTTAATTGTATTGGAAATGTGAACTTTTGATATGTATTTTCAAAACTACCCCTATTAATATTATTGGGAATCTAAAAAGTGTTAAATAAATAGGGGTGTTTGTGGAAAAAAGTAATTAATGCTCATTGAAAATTGGTAAAGGGTCTTATAAATAGGAACAAAACAAAAGTGTCAAAAAGGTCTTATATTTAGGAATGGAGGGAGTATAAAAATTAACAATTTCTTAGTCTGTGTGTCCAAACCTAAATGACCAAACATAATTAAACCGAAGGAGTAATAAATAGCAAGACCATCGTCGTCGTCGTCGTCATCATCATCATCATCATCATCATCATCATCTCATCTAGCAAAACTGTCATCCATGTTGTTATCGTCGTCATCATCATTGAAAAATCATTGTCGTCATCGTCATCATTAATTAATGTCATTTTATGTAATTTAAAAAAAATTAATGTCATTTAATGTGTGGTCCTTAATTTCAATGTAAAACACTGGAGCATAAATGATTTCTTTAATTGTTGTGGACTTCGAAGTAATTTATTTATGTACTTGTAGGGTTAACCAATAATAAATCATACCGCTACAGGATAAGGGTGAATAACTCATCCTTCTTATCCTCTAAGAGCCACGTCAGCCCTACTGGGCCGAACAGACCCATAAGGCACCACAACACAACTTCCCCTATAAGTATCGCCATGCTATAGGGGCTAAGGTAAGTTCTCTCATCCTTACTCTCAAGAACTACGTGTGGCTTGATCCCCTTATCACTGGGGGTACGTAGGACCGGGGTCACCTTCGTCAGCTGCAACAACCCCAAAAACACATCGTGGTGTTCCATCAATACCGGGACACTACATTGGCGCCGTCTATGGGGACGATAAACTTGATCCCCATCCACATTCAAACACAACAATAACAATCAATAAAAATAACATTGAAGCTGATTCACGAGGCCGCCACGGTGTTGATCACGGTGTCGTTTACGGTGGGTTCATGAGGCCGGTGCAGCCCCTTCGGTGCTGATCTCTGCTCCTGGTGCCACCATCATCGTGAGCCCCACTATCACCGAAGAGCCCACCGCCGTCGTCCCAAGCAACCCAGCCTTATTAACGCTGTTCATTAAGGACCCATGGTGTTCATGACTACTACTGTTCCCAGGGAGGAGCGTGCGGCAGTGTTATCCTCACCCCCACGATTCCGACATCAACCCCTAAGGAAGCACGGATTCAAACTCAGATCGGTTGATTCGTGGGTCGCAGCGGTAAAGCCAGATCTCGCGGATCGGGGATAGAGATGGAGGTGGACATTACCAGCCTTCGTTTGCTAGCACCATTGCTGTCTATTCCGTTTGCGAACACTGCTTCTCCCTTTCCCTCCGAGATCGATAGCGAGCTCTCTCCCGCCGTTGCGTTTTACTTCCACCATCACTGCCACCCTCGTGGACAGAGCAGAGCAGCGCCATGACTTCCTTGGTTGGCGCCGCCGCTGCTTGCCTCCCCCGTGGCGTTCCCCTCGCTGCCCTGCGCTTGCCGTCACTGCCGCTGCACGTAGCAGCACCCACTCTCATGTGTGGCAGCAGCAACTGCTGCAGGAAACCCTAACGGGCCAACAGGCCCAATTCCTAAAAAAAAACAAATCAAAACAAAAAGGGGGAAAAGGGCCTCAACAGGCCCTAACAAAAATACAAAAAAAAAAGAGAGATTGAGGCCCTAACAAAAATTAAAAAAAAAAGAGAGAAGGACCTCAACAGGCCCTAACAAAAATACAAAAAAAAAATTTAAAAAATGTGGACGACAACAACAAAACAGGGAAGTAACTTTTTTATTCAATTGTCAATATCACTTATTAGCGCATGATTAATTTGATTACATGTCATTTATTAACTGCCAATAAATATTATAAATTGTCAATCTCGAACGACAATAACTAATTAATTATTGTTTTCATACACACATGCAAGGTACACGTATGATGGCCCGAGCAGCTGAGCAACCCATTTCAAGATTCTCATTAATGGGCAAATCGTTTTCCGAGCATAGTAAACACAATTGATGATGGCAAGGACCCCCGTGCCGAGTTTCCCTCTTTGCGCTTGTGTTCTGAGCGTAGAGAAGACTGTGTACGGTTCCTTGCTTCGAATACATGTGCCAACTGCGCGCGGACCCTCGGCAGCGTCCCCCTATTGGTATCTCATACATTCAGAACATCGGGAACCACAAACTACTCTTCTCTCCTCGGATTCATAAGACGATTGTGGAAACCTCGCATTGTGTTCCCCAATAGAGTCTCTCGTTCCGGCTCAACCACTCAACAAAACCCGCTTGGAAAGGATTGACAGGAGACTTCAATCTAATTGTCTTCAACCCGACATTCCTCGCCCCACTGAATCAGGGAAGGAATTCTCATTCATACATTACTTTCTTATTTACTTAGCATTTTAAGTGATTGCCTCGAACACATGCTAATATTAATTTACTTGATGCAATGCTTTTGATATATGCTCCTAATGCTTTTATGTATTCTTTTAATCTCATTTACATGTCACTTATACTATACTCATGATTTTTCATACATGCTGGTACGTGGCATATTGCCTTTCGAATGGCATTAGGTAGTTTCCGACAATTGTGCATTGTCGTTTTTCATGGATAAGCTTTCATCATTTGATTTGTTATCATTAAATGCTTTGACATATTTATAAATGTCATTCACTACAATTATTGCGCGTGATACATCATGCATCTTTTCGTAGACAATCTTGCAGGATTTACGAGCATTTAATCTCCAATAATTTTCATTATCCTATTTATTACGTGCGATATTTTTAAATCACACTACTTCTATTGTGATATTTTATATCCACCTGCCAATAATTTTCATTATTGCAATTCCCTTATTATAAATTGTCAAACGACAACCGCTAAAATTAATTTTTTTGTACACATATACGAGGTACATGGTCCGAGCTACTAGACCACCCATTTCAAGATTTTCATCAATGGGCAAATTATTTTCCGAGCTCTGTGAATACAATTATGTCACTATTCGGAACATGGTGATAACGGCAAGGACCCCTCGCGCCAAATTTTCCTCTTTTACCCTGTCCCCGAGTATAGAGAGCCTCGTGCTTGGTTCCCCACTCCAAATACATGTGCCAACTGCGCGCGGACCCTCGGCAGCGTCCCCCTATTGGTATCTCATACATTCAGGATAACGGGAACCATGCATTACCTCGGCTTCATAAGACGACTGTGGAAACCTCGCACCATGTTCCCTAGCTAAGTCAACTGCTCGACGGAACTCATTTGGAAAGGAATAACAGAAGACTTCAATCCAACATTCCTCACCTCAGCGATTCAGGTACAAACATAATGATCGGATCTGCCGAGCATGATGACCTATGTTAATTCGAGTCCGAGTATGACGACCCAACTTAATTCAAGTCCTTCACACCGGTTGTCGATCACTTTTTCCTTGGTTTGCGCACCATCGCGACCTTACCTATATGGTAGAACGGCCCGCAGTGCCAACACCCAGTGATCTAAGTCAGATCCCAGCATCTCCGAGGAACCACACACTGTTGATTCCACACCCACAACTCGCAAATATTCAATCTTCGCTCAGCATTCGCCTACACAGATCTGAATCCGACAGTCTCTCAAAGAGGCTTGGATGAACACGATCTAATTGGCGGAAAACATCTATCACACCTCAAAGGACTTCTTAACTCGGCACAAGCCTCTTCAGGCTTTAGCGAGTAAGGGGGTTGGTTATGCAATGGAGTAAAAGTTTGCTTCAGCTTTATTATTATGATGATCTATCAGCTTGCCTGTTGGAAACCAACAAGCGGGCTAAGCAAATACTAGAGGGGGGGTGAATAGTATTTTGAAGCACTAATACCAAATATTTCGATTGATAATTGAAGAATGGAGCTAAGACTGAATTTTCTGGAATCAGACACAAAAGACTCGAGTCTTTTGTGAAATACTCGAGTTTTTCAGTGATGAACAACTCGAGTCTTTTCTGAAATACTCGAGTTTTTCCTATCAGATAGCAGAAAAACCAGAAACGAAAATTCAGCAATTTAACTCAAATCAATTCAATAATAAACAGGAACTTATCCAACAGAATAGCAAGCAATCTAAATAACTTTTAAACACAAAGATTCCTTGAACTTGCTACCTAATTGTATAAATCCTAATTGATTGAAATGACTTAAGTCTATTGAGCTAGAAAGTAGATTAAAAGCAATAAACCAACACTCAAGCAATTTTATCCTGGTTCACTCCAACAATGAGCTACATCCAGTCCTCCTAATCACTTAGGAGTTTCTACTAATAATCAAATCGTTAGAAATTACAAAGGATTGCTTGAGAATGGCCTCACTCAACCTAACCCTTTCAAGAGTGTACCAAACTCTTGATTTCTACCCCAATTTGATTCCGGTGATTGAAGAACTCTTCACAAAGCTTCCTTGAACTCCCTTCAAGAAACTCCACCGGGCTAGGAACCTCCTAGTCTTGTGCTTGAGAACCTCTCAAGACTTCCAACACCCTAAGCCACTTAGGGTTTGCTTGGGAACAATCCAAGACTTTGAATAATCAAGCTTTTTGTATGTGTATTACTAATCTCACAATGGATTAGCACAAATAAGCACAGCTCAATGTAAGAATTGAGGCCTAAAACTCAACTTGGAATAAAATGACAATATGAGTGAGAAGTTGAGCTTTTTGGGAATTAACACTTGAGAAAAGGAAATTATGAAAGCTTGTGATCAATAATGTGTTGTTGTCTTGTTTGTTCTTGCACAAATTCAAAGAGCAATTTTACAATAATGTTCAGAATACTCTCTTGGGGTTGGATGAGACTCAAATGCCCTCAATTGAGTTTTTGAGTCTCTCCAACGTTCATTTTTGCTGACTGGACAAAAATACTCGAGTCTTTTGGTAAATACTCGAGTCTTTTTGGTCGGTCACGAGTGAATTGGTGCACGAACAAGACTAACAGTCATAATTGCTGACCTGGCACAAATACTCGAGTTTTTCTATAAATACTCGAGTATATACTCGAGTCTTTATCAAAATACTCGAGTATTTTGATCGGATATGGGAAAAATTATTTTTCAATTTTATTTTTCTTCTCAAGTATTAATTTTGGTCAATCTCAACTTAATAATCATATAAAAATTTATTCCTAGAAGAGACTAACTATTTCTACCTACTCTCAACCACTCTCAACATAAATTAGAAATTTACAATTAATATTTGATTGAGAATGATTGGGCACTTGTCTTCTTTTCTTGACTTCTTGTTGATGTTGATGTTGCAATATCTTCAAGGCATGATTTGTTAATTATTTTGTCATCATCAAAACATAATCCACCTAATTAGGAGCATTGAATTCACAATCTCCCCCTTTTTGGTGATGACAAAATAATTAACACTTGTATCATTTGTTGAGCTTGAATCCACTTGAAAATGCAACTCCCCCTCACTATATGATACTTTTCACCTATCTAAAAATTCAGCTTGAGCAAGATGTTATGACAATTTAATTTTAGCACCAAGCCTATGGTATTAGAGAATTTAACAATTGTCAGAGTATATACCATAATTAGAGAATTTTAGGTGCAACAATATCAAGACAAGACAAGTGTAATATCTCTCCCCCTTTTTGTCATACGCCAAAAAGATGTAACAATTTAGGAAAAAGATCAAGGGAGGAGAGGTGCATAATCGGAAAACCCCATAACCAACTATGCAAAAAAAAATAGACTTAATAATAAATATAAAGAGCTCCCCCTGAAGCTTTGAACAAACATCATAATGAAAACCAAATTCATTAACATAAAAACATCATAAAAGGTCCAAATCAAAGGTGCAATAATAAACCCAAAGTCTCAAAACACCAAGTTCTCAAAATACAGAAAATGTAACAAAGACCAACATGATAAAAACAGAATGAAAACTAAGATAAAATCCAAAGGTCAACATCATCAAAACATCGAAGGAGCTGGAGCATCTGGAGGAGAATAAAACCGAGAGAAGAGTTTAGAGGATGAAAAACTAGTAAGATTTGACAAAACTTTGAGGAAAATATGAGTTTTGAGGAGAGAGATATGAGAAAACCGAGAGAGAAGAGGGTCGCAAAAACTCGAGTCTGAGAGTATATATAAACAGTTCAAAATACTCGAGTATATTCATAAATATTAGAGTTGTTCTTTAGGATATACTCGAGTTTTTGAAAATATATTCGAGTCGGTCGTGACTCAGCCCAGATTTCCCCAGAAAACTCGAGTAAAAATTGAAAAACTCGAGTTTGGTCCGAAAGTTCAATTTTCAGGAAAACGCAAAATACTCGAGTTTTTGGAAAATACTCGAGTTTGGTCTGAAAGTTCAAAAATTGGGGGTTTTGAAAGACTCGAGTGTTTCGAAAAACACTCGAGTATTTTAATAAAGACTCGAGTGTTTTGAGAAACACTCGAGTATTTTTCTCAGACCCTGATTAAAAACTTTTTCAATTTAAAACTGATTTACTTTTGAATTAAAATACTCGAGTGTTTTTGGAAAAACTCGAGTATTTTGACAGAACAGAGAGTAAAAACTCAGTTTTAAAAGACCAAACACAAATCAAACACAAATGCTTCACTACCAACTTGGAATACAGTACAGAATCACACACAATTAACATATACAATTTCAAATATCATCAAGGACAATTTAACTAAGAATCAATAACACATTAGAGTAAGACTAATATGGTGATTTTCCAAAAATGACACACAATGCAATTAGCCTATATTAGCTTCATCTAAAATACCAAGTTCTCTCCTAATATGATAAAAGGTGTCCCTTGGTAGAGGTTTTGTAAAAATGTCGGCTAATTGATTTGTGGTACTAACAAATTCAATTGTGCAATCACCCTTTTGTACATGATCTCTTAAAAAATGATGTCTTATTTCAATGTGTTTAGTTCTTGAGTGATACACCGGATTCTTAGTCAAATTGATTGCACTCGTGTTATCGCATCTAATCGGAATATTTTCAAGTTTCAAACCAAAATCCGATAATTGTTGTTTCATCCATAACAGTTGAGCACAACAACTACCGGCTGCGATATATTCCGCTTCGGCGGTAGAAAGAGCGACACAAGCTTGCTTTTTAGAAAACCATGACACCAATGAACTTCCCAAGAAATGGCAAGTACCACTGGTGCTTTTGCGATCAAGCTTGCATCCGGCGAAGTCGGAATCCGAGTAACCAACTAGACTAAGATTGGCATCAGCAGGATACCATAAACCAGTGTTAATTGTTCCTTTTAGATACTTAAATATATGTTTAACTGCGGATATGTGAGATTCTTTAGGATTAGCTTGAAATCTAGCACACATGCATACACTAAACATAATATCCGGTCTAGATGCAGTGAGATATAGGAGACTACCTATCATACCCCTATACTTACTAACATCAACCGGTGTACCTTGTTCATCCTTGTCTAGGTAGCATGATGTGCTCATTGGAGTGTAGGCTTCCTTGCACTTGTCCAATCCGAATTTTTCAAGGAGCTCTTTGCAATATTTCCCTTGATGCACAAATATCCCCTCCTTGACTTGCTTTATTTGTAAGCCTAGGAAGAACTTGAGTTCTCCCATCATTGACATTTCAAATTCCTTTTTCATCAAATTTGAAAACTTTCTACAAAGAGACACGTTAGTAGCACCGAAAATGATATCATCAACATAGATTTGTACTAACAAAATGTCATCCTTGGTTTTATAAATAAATAATGTATTATCAATCTTCCCTCTTTGAAACTTGTTTTCTAATAGAAAGGAACTCAATCGATCATACCAAGCTCTAGGAGCTTGTTTCAATCCATAGAGTGCCTTTTTCAATTTATAAACATGGTTTGGAAATTCACTATTTTCAAAACCGGGGGGTTGTTTGACATACACTTCTTCATTTATAAACCCATTCAAGAAAGCACTTTTAACATCCATTTGATATAAAGTGAATTTCATGATTGAAGCATAAGCAAGTAAAATTCGGATTGCTTCAAGACGTGCAACCGGAGCAAAGGTCTCATCATAATCGATACCTTCCTCTTGGTTGTACCCTTGAGCTACTAGTCTAGCTTTGTTTCTTATAATCAACCCGGATTCATCAAGTTTGTTTCTATAAATCCATTTAGTACCAATTATGGTATGATCATCGGGTTTAGGGACTAGATCCCAAACTTCATTTCTTTCAAATTGGTTTAATTCTTCTTGCATAGCAAGAACCCAATGATCATCCTCAATGGCCTTTTTAATTGAATCGGGTTCAATTTGAGAAACAAATGAGACATAGTGGCAAATGTTTTGAATAGACCTACGAGTAAGTACTCCCTTTGACATATCTCCTATGACTTTGTCTATAGGATGAGCCTTGACCGATTTCCAAGTTGGAGGAAGTTCTTCCCTTACTTCTCCTTCATCAACTTTTGAATTCTCTCTCTCTTTTTCTTCTTTTGAAAAGGCAATGCCATCTTCACTAGCATCACATAAAACACTATCTTCTTTTGAAGACTCATTAAAAACCACATGAATTGATTCCTCAATAGTTAAAGTTCTTTTATTGAAAATTCTATAAGCTTTACTATGAGAAGAATAGCCTAAAAATATGTCTTCATCGGATTTGGAATCAAACTTGCCAAGGTGTTCTTTTCCATTATTTAAAACAAAAACTTGGCATCCGAAGACATGAAAATGAGATATATTTGGCTTTCTTCCCTTGTAAAGTTCATAGGGGGTTTTATCCAAAGAGGGCCTTATCAAAATACGATTTAAAACATAACAAGCCGTATTGACGGCATCGGCCCAAAAATATTGAGGTACTTGAGAATCATTTAACATGGTTCTAGCAAGTTCCTCTAGCACCCTATTTTTCCGCTCTACCACTCCGTTTTGTTCCGGAGTCCTTGGTGCGGAGAATTGATGCTCAATACCATTTTTAGCACAAAATCTATCAAATTTGTGGTTTTCGAATTCACCACCATGATCGGTTCGAATAATAATTACTTTTTGATTTACTTGGTTTTGCAAAAGTTTGACATGATGTTTAAAAGATTTGTAGGTCTCACTCTTAGTAGTTAAAAATAAAGTCCAAGTAAACCTAGAGAAGTCATCAACAATCACCAATGCATAATAGTTGCCACCAAAGCTTTTTATTTGTGATGGTCCAAACAAGTCCATATGAAGCATTTTTAATGGCCTTGATGTGGACATAACCATTTTTGATCCAAAGGTGTTTTTAGTTTGTTTACATTTCTTGCAAGGGGAACAAACACCTTCAATAGAAAAATTTAGCTTTGGTAAACCAACTACTAGATCTTTAGATTGAATTTTCTTCAATTGGTTTACATTTATATGAGCGGTCCTACGATGCCATAACCAAGTGTCATTTTCTTTGCTCACTAAACAAGTAGAGACCAAAGAAGTGACTTTGTTCAAATCAACTAAGTAAGTATTATTTGACCTTCTACCAACAAATTTGATTGATTCATCTTTGTCACTTTTAATGAGGCAATGGGTAGAGGTAAAAACTACATGATTGCCAATATCACATAATTGGCTTATGCTCAAGAGATTATGTTCTAATCCTTGAACATAGAGCATATTATCAATAATCAAGTTTGAAGAGTTTCCGATTTTACCAATACCAAGGATTTTGCCTTTGTTGTTGTCCCCATAAGTGACATAACCCTTTTCCTTTGGAGTAAGCTCAATGAAGTGCCGCTTATCTCCCGTCATGTGCTTCGAACATCCACTATCAAGATACCACAATTGTTTTCCCGTTCGAAGACACACCTACAAAATGAAATCACTTGTTCACTTTGGGTACCCAAACAATGTTGGGTCCCTTAGGGTTAGTGTTGGGACTTTCTCCCTTCTTAATCCACATATAAGTGCCCTTTTTCATTTCAAACTTCTTAATGTGGCACTCAATGTTGATATGTCCAACTTTTCCACAATAAGTACAAGTTGGTCTCTTTGATGAATTTTTCTTAGAAAATGTTCCAACCACCTTGTACTTTTTGTCCTTTTTATGAACATATCCTAAACCGGTTTTGTTGTGATTATGTCTTTGAGAGTTCAACAACCGGTTGAGGTTTCTATCACTATGTGAGATTGTGAGTTTGTTTTTCAACTCTTTCACTTCTTTTTCAAGTTCATCACATCTCTCACATGAAGTGATAATTTCCTCATGATTTGCACAATCACTTTGATGACTAGAATTAATAAGTTCCAAGGATTCATTTTGAAGTTTCAACTCATTTATAGATTTTTGCAATTCATCAATTTCATGTTGAAACTCCAAAATTTTCTTTCCTTTTTCCTTATTAATTTTAGCAAGCATTTTAAATTGAATTAACATTTCATTGTAGGCTTCTTGCAAATCATCATATGAAATGGAGTTTGAAGATGAACAAGAAGAGCTAGAGGTTACCTCATCATCACTTTCACTCATGCCATGATTAGCTCTTGATGAGGACTCATGATTGTTCTTGGCCATGAGACAAAGGTTTGCATTTTCATCACCGGAGCTACTTGAAGATGATTCATTGCTCTTTTCCGGTGCATCCCAAACAATGTATGCACGCTTCCCTTTGGTCTCTTGGGTCTTCTTGTCATTCTTCTTCAAGAATGTGGCACATTCCATTCTTATGTGACCAACCCCTCCACATTCATGACACTTAACTCCATCATTGGTACTCTTTTCTCTTTGTTTGGAGTCTTTGGTTCTCTTAAAATTGGATGAAGATCCACCTTTCTTCCCTTTGAAAAATTTGTTGAATCTTTTCACAAACATCCCAAATTCTTCTTGATTTGGTTCACCATCGGAATCTCCACTTGTAGAGCATTCTTCAACTTCTTTTGTAGCTTTAGTTGAAGCTTTGAGTGCTATGCCCTTTTTCTTTTTGTCCGATTCCTCATGCATCCCAAGTCTTGTAAGCTCCATCTCATGCTCTTGGAGTTTGCCAAACAAAGTGGCTAAGTCCATGCTATTTATGTCTCTAGATTCCTTGATGGCGGTTACCTTGGGTTGCCAACTCCTATCAAGACATCTTAGAATTTTGTTAGTAGTTTCACCATTGCGAAATACTTTTGCCAATGAAATCAAATGATTAACAATGTGAGAGAATCGCCTTTGCAAGTCACTAATGGTTTCATTTGGCAACATGTGGAACAATTCATATTCGTGAGTTAGAGAATTCAATCTTGCATCTCTAACCTCACTTGTTCCCTCATGTGTGACTTGCAAAGTATCCCACATTTCTTTTGCCGATTTACATTGGGAAACTCTATAAAATTCATCATGGGATAAAGCCGAAAAGATGATGTTTTTAGCTTTTAAATCAAATGAAACTTTTCTCTTTTCATCATCATTCCAACTACTCCTTGGAATTTCAACAATTTCATCATTTATTTTCTTTTTGGGAATGAAAGGACAATTTTCAATTGCATCCCAAATATCCATATCAATTGCTTCAATAAAAACTTTCATGCGAGTTTTCTAATAAACATATCCTTCACCATTAAATAGTGGAGGACGGTTTATTGAAGCTCCTTCTCCACCAAAGTTATTGCTAGAGCCCATTTAGTTTCCAAAAGGATCTTTTTCGAAAAAGTTGTTACACTCGATCTTTCGACCGAGCTCTGATACCACTTGTTGGAAACCAACAAGCGGGCTAAGCAAATACTAGAGGGGGGTGAATAGTATTTTGAAGCACTAATACCAAATATTTCGATTGATAATTGAAGAATGGAGCTAAGACTGAATTTTCTGGAATCAGACACAAAAGACTCGAGTCTTTTGTGAAATACTCGAGTTTTTCAGTGATGAACAACTCGAGTCTTTTCTGAAATACTCGAGTTTTTCCTATCAGATAGCAGAAAAACCAGAAACGAAAATTCAGCAATTTAACTCAAATCAATTCAATAATAAACAGGAACTTATCCAACAGAATAGCAAGCAATCTAAATAACTTTTAAACACAAAGATTCCTTGAACTTGCTACCTAATTGTATAAATCCTAATTGATTGAAATGACTTAAGTCTATTGAGCTAGAAAGTAGATTAAAAGCAATAAACCAACACTCAAGCAATTTTATCCTGGTTCACTCCAACAATGAGCTACATCCAGTCATCCTAATCACTTAGGAGTTTCTACTAATAATCAAATTGTTAGAAATTACAAAGGATTGCTTGAGAATGGCCTCACTCAACCTAACCCTTTCAAGAGTGTACCAAACTCTTGATTTCTACCCCAATTTGATTCCGGTGATTGAAGAACTCTTCACAAAGCTTCCTTGAACTCCCTTCAAGAAACTCCACCGGGCTAGGAACCTCCTAGTCTTGTGCTTGAGAACCTCTCAAGACTTCCAACACCCTAAGCCACTTAGGGTTTGCTTGGGAACAATCCAAGACTTTGAATAATCAAGCTTTTTGTATGTGTATTACTAATCTCACAATGGATTAGCACAAATAAGCACAGCTCAATGTAAGAATTGAGGCCTAAAACTCAACTTGGAATAAAATGACAATATGAGTGAGAAGTTGAGCTTTTTGGGAATTAACACTTGAGAAAAGGAAATTATGAAAGCTTGTGATCAATAATGTGTTGTTGTCTTGTTTGTTCTTGCACAAATTCAAAGAGCAATTTTACAATAATGTTCAGAATACTCTCTTGGGGTTGGATGAGACTCAAATGCCCTCAATTGAGTTTTTGAGTCTCTCCAACGTTCATTTTTGCTGACTGGACAAAAATACTCGAGTCTTTTGGTAAATACTCGAGTCTTTTTGGTCGGTCACGAGTGAATTGGTGCACGAACAAGACTAACGGTCATAATTGCTGACCTGGCACAAATACTCGAGTTTTTCTATAAATACTCGAGTATATACTCGAGTCTTTATCAAAATACTCGAGTATTTTGATCGGATATGGGAAAAATTATTTTTCAATTTTATTTTTCTTCTCAAGTATTAATTTTGGTCAATCTCAACTTAATAATCATATAAAAATTTATTCCTAGAAGAGACTAACTATTTCTACCCACTCTCAACCACTCTCAACATAAATTAGAAATTTACAATTAATATTTGATTGAGAATGATTGGGCACTTGTCTTCTTTTCTTGACTTCTTGTTGATGTTGATGTTGCAATATCTTCAAGGCATGATTTGTTAATTATTTTGTCATCATCAAAACATAATCCACCTAATTAGGAGCATTGAATTCACATTGCCTTCGCCCTAATTACTCGGATTCAAGAGGGGTTCAACAATTGAAGTTGACTAAACAGTTCCGACAAGGGAAACGGTCGTCCTTGGCTTCTCTAGTCCTTGCCTCCTCGGTTCCATTCTTTCCCTTCTCGGCATCCTCGGCCGCTTCATCAGCTCGATAAACTTTCGATGACTTCCACTCGAGTGACCTTATTCGGCCATGAAGCTTACTGCTCGGCGGATAGAATGGACTCTGAGTCTTGAAAGTAATTTGAGCCTTCAACTCTTCGGGTCGAGTGGCTATTCTCGAACACGATGTTCGCTGCTTCGGGGAAGGAACAGACTCCGACTCTACAAAAAAAAAAAAAAAAAAACCGGATCCGAGGGTGCCTCGAACAACAACAATAAATGTCTCACAATTCTTATATACTCGGCAGAATCTTCTAGGAGCTTTCTCGATCTTCTTTTTTAGGTAAAGGAGGGGGTACAGAGTTGATCTTGATACTCTAACCTTTCTTCGCCCACTTTGGTCCCGAGCGTTTCACAGACCTTATGAACTCGACACAAGCCTTTTCAGGCTTTACCGAGTAGGGGACTAGTATGTGACACAAATGTCGTGCCAAAGAGGACCACCGCGTCCCATGAGGCAACAAATTGATAATTTACCTTCCTTATTAAGGACATATGTTAAACTCACTCACTTCGGATCATGTTCTTACGCACTTGCCCACGATCTCGGTTAGCCGGCCAGATCGGCGAGGCTACAAGTGAAAACGAGGATTGCGACCCGATAACTTGGCTTAGCCTCTCGGCTCAAAGCCTCTCGGCTCATATCTAGCCCAATACATCGCGGATCGAGGAATACACCTCAACTAAGGTTGTCATTCCGACAAGCAATCCCTCGTAAACGTTACGATCCAATGGGTGATAATCTTGGCACACCTCGAACTCAAATAACAGTTTGAGTCGTGCCAGCATACCTTGGCACAAGCCTTTCGGCTTTCACCATGGCAAGCGCATAAAAGGATGTCTCCTTAAAAGCATCGTGACTCTAAAAACAATAGTTCAATTCGACTTTGAACTCAGTACATGACGATACACGATTAAGGGCCTTGACTACGAACAGTCTTACACGTCCTAATCAACCATCCACGACACTCCTCCGGATAAAAAGTTCTCAGCCGCAAACAATGTTTTATGTCACCACCAACTCTTAGAACCTCGCCACAGACTTTCAAAGTCTTACGAGCTGGGGGGCTTGTAGGGTCTACCAACCATATACGGATCCGAGTCTCACCAAAAGGGTTTTCTCTAAGGGCATTTTACTCGGTTTACCTATCATAAAAGTCCTTCGCTCGGACTCATGGACTCCGAGCATACCAGAGGGCCAGGCTCGGACTTGATGGAACCGAGCCTTATGATCGGTCCCCAATCTATCAGGCTCGGGACTCTAGGACCGAGACATACCCTCGGCTTGTGGATAAACTCAGGCTCACCGAGGCTTCTTATCCCTTCCGCAAATCTCTCCTTGATTCTCGCAACAGCCTAGACGTGAGATCTTCAGCTGATCCTAACCAGATTCTCAGAGCATAATCCTTCGATATTATCTCACAGAATCCTGGTTCAGCACAGCTCTGATACAGGGCCCAAACAGCCCATATCAGCCTCCTCCAAACCCTATAAATAGCTCATCACAGCTAGGGTTTCAGGTATGTTCCCTCAGAAGCTCAGCACAGGCTCTTCGAGCCTATACAAGCTTGGGGGGCTTGTAGGGTTAACCAATAATAAATCCTACTGCTACAGGATAAGGGTGAATAACTCATCCTTCTTATCCTCTAAGAGTCACGTCAGCCCTACTGGGCCGAACAGGCCCATAAGGCACCACAACACAACTTCCCCTATAAGTATCGCCATGCTATAGGGGCTAAGGTAAGCTCTCTCATCCCTACTCTCAAGAACTATGTGTGGCTTGATCCCCTTATCACTGGGGGTACGTAGGACCGGGGTCACCCTCGTCAGCTGCAACAACCCCAAAAACACATCGTGGTGTTCCATCAATACCGGGACACTACAGTACTGTCTTCATCCTTTAACATAAGTCACTTTTACCTAATTCACACATATTAGGAAAAGTAATTATTATTCTCAAATTTATAAAAAAAAATATGTTGTAATTCCAAAGTTACCCATATTTAAAACTTTACAACTCTATTAATTTCTCTCTCTATTTTAATTATTACCATTATCCCTATGTAATTATGATGAGTGTATTTGGAATAAACTTTTTTAATATTACCTAGATATTCCAAAACAACTTATAAAAAGAGCCAAGAAATATACCAAAATGATGTTCTATAATAAGGGACGGAGGGAGTATTTATTTCGGTCTTAAATGATTATAAGAAAAAAATTAACTACACGTTTACTAAAAAAAGCTATTCCCTCCATTCCTATTTAACTGTCCTTTCTTGGAGAAGTTTTTTGTTTCTATATGTTCTTTTAATGATTTTAAGAGTGTAATAAATGATAGTTTTTGTGTTTACCCTTATTTAATACTCCCTCTGTCCCTAATTATAAGACCATTTGGGAGGTTTCACGTTAATTAAGAAAGTTACTACTCCCTCGTTCCTCATATTTCAAACAAAACACATCTTTTAAGAAATGTAATCATTACTCAGATTCCCAATACATTAATTATGTTTTTCCCCACTATATCATTTCTCTCTCTATAATCATTAATTTTCAATATGCTATTAATATGGGTAATTTTGAAAATACATATCAAATATTCACAATAATAGGATTGTATAAACGTGGAATTTATTAAAAAAAAAGTCTTATATATAACGACAGAAATAATAATAGGATTGTATATTTTTGAATTTTGAGAGATGAATTAATAAGGATTTGTGATTTTTCTTCCATAATTGAGAATCTTTCAATGAGGTTGTAATCGTCACCATCATCAATGAGGTTGTACTTCAATAAGCTCTTATATTAATACTCCGTAAGTAGCAAGACCATCACCATTTAGCGAAATCATCAATGAGGTTGTAATCGTCATCATCATCATCTAACAAAATCTTCGTTATCTTCATCATCATGAATTATAAAGAAAATGCTAATAAGTGTTTTTAAAATAGCTTTATATTTTTTTTTATGACTTTTGAGAAAAATTAAATGCACTTAACTAGTTTCCTTAATAAATATTCCATTCATCCCTAAACATAAGCACTTTGGTAGTTGGGATGATCTTTCGAGTGAATTAAGGAAATTAATTAATATGATTAGTTCCATTATAATCGAACACATTTGTTCAAAAAAAAAAAAAAGAATCGAACGCATTAGCTATACTTTTCAAGATTATATTATTATCGAAACTTTAAGAAATGTTGAATAAATATGAATGTTTTTAAAAAAATAAGTACTACATCCGTCCCTAATTATAAGGCACTCTTGGGAGATTTTACGTCTATTAAGAAAGTGGAATAATTTAGTTAATTGTATTGGAAATGTGAACTTTTGATATGTATTTTCAAAATTACTCCTATTAATGTTATTGAGAATCTAAAAAGTGTTAAATAAATAGGGGTGTTTGTGAAAAAAAAAATTAATGCTCATTAAAAATTGGTAAATGGCCTTATAAATAGAGACAAAATAAAAGTGTTAAGAGGGCTTATAATTAGGGACGGAGGAAGTAATTAATATCATTGTAAATTACCAAATGCTTATAAAAAGGGATAAGGCACTCCCGTTATCTAGTATTTATATTTAAGGACAAATAGAGTATGATTTTTTTTTTCTCATCACATTCCCTCGTGTCCTTATTATAGGGCATACTTAACCGAATTACACATGTCAAGGAAAGAGATAACCAAAACATTTAATAAAGACAAAAAAAAATAATAAATAATGTATAAAAAATATAAAATGACTTATAATTTTTTTTTAAAAAAAAAACCACCATTTTTTTTCTTCCGATTATCAGACTTTCACAACCATCGTCACCATATGCAATAATAGATGCTCTGATGTGTATACTTGCATACGGCAAAGAAAGCAAGTGATCTGAATTCTAAAAGGTGGTGGCACTAGCAATATGAAATTATTAGTTAATCCCGGATTACGTGATCTAGAACTCATCTCAATCATTCCCAGTTTAATTTTTAGTTTTAAAATCTCAAAACATAAGTAACAGATGATAGTGATTTATCCGGGCCAATACCACCTGATAATTTCTCCTCCAGCAATATGTAAAAGCGGTGATTAGTAGGAACGGCCTTGTTAAAAACAAAATTTGAAACACGAAACAGAAACATGTTACTCTATATAACATCAATTTTTTCACTAGAACCAAATCTCTGAAAATTGTCACTTATGAATAATCATGTATATTTTCTCCAATATTTATCAACAGAATAAAGCATACATAGTTGTAATTGAAGGAGCAACCTTTAGTACACCTCCTAGTCCCCCTTCAAAGCAAACTCACAAATTAAACTAGCATAAAATATAAAAATGAAAAAGAAAAGTTGGAACACCAACCTAGAACAAAGTTGGATTGTTAAACACACATTAACCAGATGTTAATGAATTCAGCTTCTTTTCATACAATTTGGCCCGTCGAAGAGCATCTAGGGCTTCAGCTTGTTTTCCTGATCGTTTCAAAGTAACAGCCTTTAATTTTTCTTCTTTGATCCTTTCTTCTAGTTGAATTCTCTCTTGGTTAGTGTTTTCAATTTTAGTAACACTGGATCTCATAGGCTCTGCTCTATCTGGAGCTCTCGATGCAACAGAAACATCTTCAATTCCGGCAGATTTGAGAGCAGATAAGAGTTGAGGATCAAGAAAATCCTCAACAGTCACGCCGTCCACTGCATCTGACTTACTGGGATCATGAGCTGCTGACTCCTCCAACTGTGTTTCAATTGCCTTTGCACGTTCAAACTCAGCTTCTGCTTCCTCTATGCGGCCCTCCCTCCGAAGCTTTAGCGCTTGACGTTTGTGCCCCAAAGACTCTTGTTGCAACTTGAAACGATCACGACCAGACAATGGTTTTGCAGTAACATTTGATGAATCTTGTTTCTTTTGTAAAGCTTGAGATGCATCAGAAACATTGTTGGTCGAAGCAGTGTTTGGCTGCATAGTTCCATCCTCCAAGCTCTTCTCCATTAGCTTGGCCTGTCGGAGCTCCTCCCTAGCTTCTGTTAGTTTCCCTTCTCTTTTCAAAGCAACTGCCTTCCTTTTACGAGCCAAAATTTCTTGACGTAAGGAAAGGTTGACTTGTGAAGCATGATCATCAAAAGCATTTGACTCGGTTAGGTTTGGCTTTTGATTTTCATTAGCCAATTCACTTCTTTTTTTAGTTGAAATATTGCTTTTGCATCCCTGGTCTTGGCTGAGATTCACAGAGGAGTCCAGATGAACAGAAGAACCTTCTTGGGATGAATTTGATGAACCAAGTTTGTGTTCTTTTTGTTCTTGAGTTGATATTTCATAACTGCCATAACCATCACCAGTAAGTAAATCTTGCATATGCATGGAGTGGCCAGCTGAAGTGCTAGGACCAGTAGTTTTAGCTGCTTTCATCTTTTTTGCAAGATTTTCACTTGAAGCACTCACCTCAGCAGATAATGGATGCTTATTATCCAAGAGATGAGATGTTGCAGAAATTGCCGATTCAGGAACATACTTACTTGACCCAGCCACAGATGAGGCTGAACCTTTATCCACTTCAACAGAAACACCCTGACTCCCTTGTCTTTCCCGCAAGTCAGATGATTCAGGAAGAACAGATTTTTCATCCTTGGAAACATTACGTAACAGGTCCTTGTTCTGGTTTCCAAAATCTTCCATTTGGGCTTCCAAACTCTTGGCCCTTCTTAAAACTTCTTCCGCCTCTTCTATTTCTCCCGTACGTCTTAAAGCAAGAGCCTTCCTTTTCAATGCCAAGAGTTCTCTTTGAATATCTCCCTTACTCCTAGAAGCTGTAGCAGGAATGCCCGAAGAGGAAACAAGTGAAGGTGTATCTTCTGCACGCGTAAACACACTAGTAGTTTCCTTGGCTGGTTCTTTTCTTGTGGTTACACATTCAAGTTCATCATTCTTCCAACCTAGATTGACAAGCATTGAATTCAATGCTGGGTCATGCATATCCTCTTCTGATACAACAACATCTCTTTCTTCATCAATTGCAGTTTCAACTATAGTAGCCTCAACCCGTGCTACATTCTTTGGAGCTTCCATCTCTGCCATCTTAGCTTCTAAATCTTTGGCCGTTTTAAGCACTTCCTCTGCATCCTCATCTTTCCCTTCGCGCCTGAGAGCAAGGGCCTTTCTCTTTAAGCCCAAGAGCTCCCTCTGAATTTCAACTTTACTTCTTCTTGGTGCTCCAACCAAGATTTTTGTAGAGTTCTTACTTAGAGAAGCATCATTAATTGGGACAAAATCATTATAATCTTTCTTCAAAGGCTTGCTTGGAGATTTAGAAAGTTCATTATTGTCATCATTCCAACCCAAGTCGCTAAGGAGTGAAAGATATGTTGGATCAGACATATCTTGATCTGTTACGTCATCTTCACTTCCTTCCTCAAGTGGAATATTTCTATGAATATCAGAAAGCTTGTGTGCTGAATGTGAGACATTATCAGTGATGTTCACCGTTGATGCTTTAAGATTAGAAGCCTTGTCCATCTCCGTCAGCTGATGCTCAAGAGCTGCACCCTTTTTCATTTCTTCTTCTGCTTCATTCAGTTTTCCTTCCCTTCTCAATGTAAGTGCCTTCTTTTTCAAACTCAAAAGCTCTCTCTGAATCATCAATCGGCTCTTTGGTGCCACCGTGGAAGCAGCATTGCTAGTGGCATTAGTATTTCTCTCGTCCAACTGAAACAAATCTGATCCACTACCAGAAATTTCAGACCTTACACTTTCTCTTACAGCAGTGGATTTTTGCAACATGGTATTGTTCTTTTCAGACCCAGAGCTGTTAAGGTCTCTTTCTAATAGCTTTGCCTTTTTCAATAATGTCATTGCTTCTTCAGTATTACCTGCCCGCTTTTGATTAAGAGCTTCTCTTTTCAAAGACTGAATTTCACTAAACAATGCTTCTTTGTCAAAGGTTTGAGACTTTGAAACTGTATTTTCAGGTTCTGTCCAACCTAAGGATTCCAAAGTAGCAGCTAATTCAGGGTCCATCATATCCTCATCGGTCACTTCAAAATTACCATCAAGATCATCAATGCCCACAAGGTGATCAAAATCATGCACTCTCTCATGATCATGCAGATTTGGAAATTCTTCAACATCATCCATGCCACGAATTAGTGCTGATAGTTCATCCTCAGAATCTTCAGCTTCAGCAAGGAGTTCTTGTTCTTCCAGTTGCTTTTCTAAAATTTTAGCTCTTTTTAATTCCTCTTTGGCTTCTGCAAGCTTTCCCTCACGCTTGAACATTAAAGCCTTTTTTTTCATAGCAACAACCCCGCTCTTGTCAATTCTGCTGCCCTTTTTTTCTTCGCCTGTCTTTGGAGAAATTTCTCCAATTATTGACGAGAGTTCACCCTCCAAACTCAAGTTCGCTGGCTTTTTATCTTCAGTATGAAGATCCACATCAGACCATCCTAGCTCTCTAAGTTCGGAAGTAAGATCATCCTTTTCTTTACCCATATGAGGAAGTGACTTGGTTTTAGTGACAGACTCTACAGAAACAGTTTTCTTACGAGTCTTCCTTAACTGAATTTCCAAAGCATCAGCCTGCCTCTCAAGCTCCTTCCCTCTCTTAAAAGCTTTCAAGGCCTCCTCAGATTTCCCATCTCCTTTCAGTATTCTATACTTCTTTTTTTCCTCCAAAGCTTGTTGACGTAACTCATCAGGAGTGATGGATCCCAAGTCAATACCCAAAATATTAGAGTTGTCATTCGAGACATCACCAGAATTGGAAAATCCCTTACTGCTTGAAGAAGATGCAATGCCAATTTGTCCTTCACTGCCGGAAACTTTTTCACTGGTAGAACGCTCTTTATTTTGACCAAGAATCTGGTTCAAAACCTCATCTTCATCTGTAGCTGTTGATTTCAAGCTCCCTGGAGAAATTGAAAGAACACTCAAAACTACGGTTCTGTGTAGTAATACAGACAGTAAAAATGAAAGGATGCTATTCCAACGGAAAATAGAACAGGTTTGAAATCATTGAAGAAAAATAAAGAAATACCACCTCTTCCTAGTCTGCGTCCCTGTCGCAACTCAAACCGCGCTGCCTCTTCTAGCTTCTTACAAGGCTCACAAATACGCACAGGCGAATCACCTTGTCCACGTAAAACCATTCTCTGCTGGGTACAACTGCCGCAAAACAATCCCCCACACCTTCTACAATGATGCTGAAACATAACGATTTCAGTTTGAATCCAATCATATTCCAATAAGCAAACATGGAAGATCATCCTCAAGTACCCCACGGCATCTCATTTTTCAAGCGAGATCACGAAATTGACAAGCATATCATTCATTTATCGTAACCGATGATTCCATGAAGTATACAAGTTCGATAAAAGAGTAAAGCTGGTTAACATAGAAAATTAAAAACACAGTGATTATTGTAACCGGCGAAACTAGATCATCCAAACAGATCAGTAACAACTACCTTTCACGAATAAATTAGTATAATTATCATTTATCAGTGACTACACAAAGTTTCAATTAAATAAAAAAGCCGAAAAGAGAGAGAGAGGGGTAACCTTGCGATTGATGAAGGTAAACTGAGAGGAACAACCCTGGCAGTGGGAGCTATCTACCACCCAATTGTTCCCTCGCAGCGATGGCTTTGGTGGCAACCCGATTTTCTCCAACATCTTCTTCTTCTTGCTTTTTTTTTTTTCCTCTATTATTACAGGACTCAACAAAAATATTGGATTGGAATAGAGAAATATAATGATTGTTATGTTCGCAGTTTCGCACAATCGCACTGGTGTTTCGTTCCTACACGCTTGGCTGCGGGCCGTATCAAGTACACCATTACGTCGTCGTTTTTTTCGCTTCTTATTCTCTCTTTTTTTTTTTTTTTCCTTAAAGTAACACAAAACTACTCAATATCCCACTTCGTATAACGGGAATAAGAGGCTTAAAATAGCAATTTTTATATAGAAAAATTAAAAATTTAATACTTAGATGATAGTGAATTTCATTTTCTAATGTCATTTTATCAATTTTTAGTTTCTTATTCTCGAGGTTAAGTAACCCCTGTTTTTATTTAGAAATGGTTTTTTTTTTCTTATTTTAATTTCTTAACTTGATTATTTGTCACAACTTAATTTTTAATTTATTCTATTGGAATATTTCGTTATATAGATTAAGGAAGATGTTTTTAACGAAATATTATGTCTTTTGATTAATTTAACGAAATATACCAAAAATGTTTTTAACGAAATATTATGTCTTTTGATTAATTTAACGAAATATACCAAAAATTAATACTATCATGGACAGAATCAAAATAAACTACTTATTAGGTTGATGGGACAAAACGAGACAAATAAAAGATGATAGAATTTTTGAAACAAATAAATAATAGATCAAATGAGCAACATATTTGCATTTAAGTTATTATTAGATGCTGATAGTAATAAATATTTTAAGTTACATATTAGGAGAATATTATAATTTATAATTAGAGTACTCCCTCCGGCTCGAATTATAAGCAATTCTAACCACTTTTACGCTTATTAAGAATGTTAGTTGATTGTATTTAATTTTCTCAAATTTATAAAAAATAGATGTATTTTTGGAAAGTAGTATTGGGAATGAAGCAAAAATTAATTAAGATTACAATTTTATAGAGATGTTTTAGGAAAATGGCATTGAGAATGAAACAAAATTTAATAAAGTTAGTTAGTTTTGCTTATATTTTAAATCAAGAATAGTATGTTTTTTGTTGCTTATAATTCGAGCCGAAGGAAGTATAATCTATACTATTAGTATATAATAATAGAGCATGACTATCACACAGCCAGTAACACCCATTGCTCTAAATAGTCGTGGGCTTCATGGGAGTAGTACTCAACCTTTCTTTCTTTGAGGAAGTACTACTTCTCAAATCTTCCTGATAATGATCCAAATAACTAAAATATAAACAATGGTGTTTCTACTATGCACCGATTTTCTGTGTTTTTTGGGTTTTCTGTGTTCTTTTTATGTATATGTTTTTGTTATTTGGATTTAAATATTTTTTTATTATATGTTTCCTAACACAGGTAATGGTCCAAACAAGTAAAATATAAAACAAAGGTGCTTCTACCATGCACCGATTTTTTTTGCTTCGGCTCTTTTTTTATTTTTTTTTATAAATATAATATATTAAAAAAATATGCTTTGGTTTTCTGTATTCTTTTTTATGTACATGTTTTTGTCATTTGTATTTGAATTTTTTTTATTATATGTTTCCTGACACAAGTAATGGTCCAAACAAATAAAATATAAAACAAGGATGTTTCTACCATGCACCGGTTTTTGGTGCTCCGACTCATTTTTTTTTTATTTTGATAAATCTAATGTATTAAAAAAATATTCTTTAACTAATATTAATTGCAACTTTATGAAATGTTTTATCGATTTCGTATTTCACCCGTGCATCATACGAGGTTGCGGTTTAGTTACTTTAATCAAAAGGGATGTATATGATCTAAAAAAAAAAGCAATAACCAAAAAACATAAGATCGAATTCAAACTTCCTAAATTATTAACGTGTAAAATGACTGGAATACTTAATTTTAAACCTCATCTTTCAAACTTCAATTTCCATCTTTTTTCTCTAATCCTAAATCTTGGAACCATCCCCACCCACCAAGTCTCTAATTCTCTAAATCTCGTTCCTAGGTATATCCCTAAATTATCAAGATTAATTGGTGACTACTTCGATACCCTTTAGTTTATGAAGGGTTTGGTATCCTCTTTATGTGGATCACTTAGATGATAACAATATATGGGTGTTCAGTCAAACTTATTTGGTTGAAAAGGTCAATTGTTTAATTAAGTCTTTAAGGATCCAAATGTAAAAATACAAAATTATTGAAGAAAAAAAAGTGCAGAACGTGAAACTTTATCGTTATGCAACCCTGGTCTTCTTTTTTGACTACCGTATAGTATTTAAATTTATGTTTGTAAATCCTAATTTCAACATTCAACTAATGGATTTTTAATTTTGCAACCCTATTTATTTTTTTTACTACTCTTCCTTTCCTTTTCCTTTTTTATTTTTTAAATTCAAGTATCAACATGATGAATTATTAAAGTAATTCAAATGATGTTAACTAGTAACGGCATGAATCAGCATATAATCATTGGTTCCAATGAATTGGTTTCAATTTTGTATCAATAAGAACTGTTTTTAAATGATTCACACCGAAAGAATACCAAACCATTCGTAAACTAAAGGGTACCGAAGTACTCACCTAATTATAATAGTTGCTTTTTTTTTTTACCAACTCGCCACTACCCCTCACGCTTCTGCCACTCGTCTTGAAACCTCTTCTTTTAGAAACTTCAAGAGTCTCTCTCTCAAATTTCTCTCACGGTGCTTTTCAAG
The DNA here is from genome assembly GCA_037953625.1 of Crotalaria pallida. Classification (NCBI taxonomy): domain Eukaryota; kingdom Viridiplantae; phylum Streptophyta; class Magnoliopsida; order Fabales; family Fabaceae; genus Crotalaria; species Crotalaria pallida. The sequence goes on from CM075655.1 coordinate 112,956,836, forward strand.
CAACACATGCCTCCACAAATTGTTTCCACTTTGCGGTTCCATTTCTCCCTCCAGCGTTCTCCATTCTCGGTCACTCTTCAATTCTCGCGATTCATCAAGTAAGCAATTATCGAGATTATTAATCAATTATAATAGCTGCTACTTTTCTTTACTAAAAATAGTTTTGAAGCAAACCATAAATATAAATGGCAAGAAAAATGAATGAAAACATGGTGATTGTATAGTGGAATCATCATCATAACTAATACTAATAATGCTCCTCAACTTGCAACCAATCTAATCATCTCAATCATACTTGTGAATGAGGAGAAAATAATGAAAAAGCTAGGGCCACTCCATGAAGTGCTCAGCAATTTCACAGTTTGCATGAATCCTAGGCTAATTCCAAGAAATAGGTCTCCAACTGAGTACCAATTTTCCACCGAACCATCTCAAAGACTCAATAACCATTGATCTGAGGCCTTGAGGTCGGTCCAACAAGTCGCGAAAAAGGCACTTGTGTCCGGCTAGTGTTCAGGCCTCTTTGACCTGAAAACCTATCATTTACTTTTGGATCTGATACGGATCTGGAGAATGCTTGGGCAAGTTCAACCGCTGAAGCTGCTCTACCGAAGCGCACACCACCAGCACCAGGAGATGATTTTGGTTGATCGACAGGCTTACGCCATGTCTCAGGTGATTTTGGCCTCTCAGGGGCCTGTTGCCTATCAGCCTCCTTCACATTTCTCCTATTATCAGCACGCCAATTCCTCTGCGCATGAACTCTCTCAGCATCTACCCCCCTTTGCTCCTTCCTTTCTGGTTTTCTGCCAGTCCATTGTTCATGATGCATGTCATCAGTTTTTTCACCATAACGAGTCTGGACTGAACGATCAGCAAGTTTCTCGGTCCTGGAAATATTAGGTTCAACCCTTCGCACAACACATAATTTATTAGCAAACATTGAATCAGATTTGGATCACCATTGGAGGCAACAGGAATCACGTACAAACAGAACACAGACATACCTATTTGAATGGTCAACTACATCATAACTGTTTATTGCAACATCATCAATTCCCCGCTCCTTCAATACCTGAGGAAAAGATCAGCATGATTGTCAGGCTGTAAACATTAAGTTGATGACAGAATTTAAGGAACGTAAATTGCGGAAATTAAAAAAAAAAAAAAGATAAATCCAAAAGGGGAAAAAGGTTAACAGGGTGAACAATGATTTATCCATGCCCACAACATTGAAAAAATAATAAAGCATATATTTTAACTGAATTTATGATATAAATGGAAGAAGGTACTTACGAGTTCTCGTGGGCGGGCACCACCAAATAATGCATTCCTGAATAATTTGCAACAGTTGTTCCATTATTAGTAGTAATCAGGAAGCCATGAATAACTTAGAATTACCAAATAATTTTTCTGAAAGTAGTCCATACTATTTCATATTAAGCATTAAACTCAATATGAAAATAAGATATTTCAAAGTTAAACATAATCATTAAATCATATGGGCATCAATTAAACAAAAGCAGGACCCTTCAAATTGGCAGGTCAGGATTCAGGAACAAAGCGTACCAAGATTCAAGAATCCTGAGAGATGTTAATTTGCTAGAGAGGGCCATCATTGAGAAATGGCTAGATTCAACGTATGTATTATGCTTTCTGGACATTTAAGGCACTTTGCTAGGGTTAAGCGACATATCTAACAAAGTATGGAGACAATAGGGGGTGTTTGGTAGAGCTTAAAAATTTGTGTTTTGAGCCTTCTTTTTTAAAAAATAATCTTGTTTATGAATTGTGATGTGTTTGGTTATCTATGTAGATTATAATCTTGAAAAAAGCAAAATCTCACATCTTCCTCATAAGACTATAAATTATTTTTCGGTACGATTATTTTTGACACCCATGTAATTTTTCTATTCTAACCTTTTCACTCCAACAGCATTACAGCAATAACTCCATACCCTTTTTTGTAATTTACTCAATAAAAAATAATCTTCTTTACATCATTCAAACAAAACAGGTAAATTTAAATTCACTTTTCAGCTAAGAGACCCAAACATAAACATATTATAATATGATCACAGGTAAAAATAATCTCAATCAAATTTTTCCTGCTACACCAAACACACAACCACTTATCCTTCCTTTTATCTCACCTCCCTACTTCCTTCTATCATCTTTGGAATTTAGTGAGCAAAGTCGCAAACAGTTTTTACTACAATATATATAGCCTTTAAAACTATCAAAACCAAAGACAAATTTGTAAGATTTTCCATAATTCCAATTCAGCGGATAACAAGAGTGAGGAACCCCGGAAAAACATGGAGATTCATCCACACACATATATATGTGGTCAGCATATAATATCTTTTGCAAGGTGCATTTGGAGTATTGAAATTACGGTGTGGGTGATGAGTGATAACCAGCCACTTTTTTTCGTTTTCAATCATAATAAATTTTCTATTTTATGCCCATGGGCCTATGGCTATGGTTGACTTACTATATGTTGAACCAGCTGGCAATGCTTCAGAAACAACACATGCACACACCCAGCACGAAACAGATATATAGCACAGTTAAAAATTGTCCAACTCAGTGACTCACGCAACTAACCTTTCTCTTTCAGCATTTCCTTCCAATTGTTCTATTGGCTGAGACCGAGGCTTCAAATTCAGCTTCGGGCGCTGTCCTACCTCCTTCCCACTCTCATTTCCAGCTGAGACAGGCTTCACAAAATTGGCATGGCCATGCACCTGATAAACAGTTTCAACACGGCTGGAATCGTTAACCTGGCGATATCCCTACCATGGAGCAAATAAGAGAATTCATCAAGCACACATAAGAATCAATGAAAACAATCTCTTCAGGAAGTGAATCTCATAAAATTGAACATGTGAATACCTGTGCATTTTCTGTAAGATAATGTTCTGTTCTTTCCAGTGGCTTAGCCTTAGGTAGCAAGTTCAGTTTAGGTCGCTCAGTTGGTTCAGAAGGCATTGGGTGCTGCAGCTCAGACCCTCTAAGTTTGACATCATTTCGAGCCAGCTGAACCCCATTGGCATGATGAGCTACACTTCTCGACCGTACTTCGGAATACTTGGGAACACCGGACTTCTCATAATCCAATAACTCATTCCTGCCACCTCGCACCGAGTTATCCATAACTAAACCCCTTTCAGCATGTCTTGCTAGCATTGCATCATAATACTCCTTCTCACCCACTGCATCCACCCTATTGAATGCATTATAGCCATTAACACTGGCACGTGGTCTGCTCTCCACTTCAGAAGATCTAACCACCTCAACATCGGTCTGATAATGAACTGCCTTTGACTGCCATCTACCAGAAGACACCTTCTCGAGCGCACTCGCATTCGCCAACTTGGAAACAGCATTAGGACCGGACCAAGAAGATTGTTCCGGCTCAACAACACTTGCCACCTCCTTCCTCATCGCCCATACATTTGTATAACCCCCACCAGCAGCACTTCCATGCTCCTTAATGCTGCCTCCAAAACTCTGAGAATTCGCCCCCACATGAACAGTCTCAGTAAGCCTCGCCGAGTACGAATCCACCGTCCCAACATGAGTCTGAGACACCGGAGCCACTTGCCTCCCCAACGAACTCCCTCCCACTCCATACTCATGCCTCACCTCGACACGAGAAGGCATCGAGCGAATGCTATCATCACTGATCGTTCTCCGTGGGGCTGACGAGCCGTCCAGCGGCTTTCGCTCATCCTCATCAAAGTTCCTGCCAATCGGAGCAGTGTGCGGGAAAAACAGGGTCTTGTCATCATAATGCCTAGTAGCTGGCGACGTGTGCGGTCGGGACCAATGATCTGACCGATTCATCGGGGCTCCCCACGATGAAGGCCGGTCATAACCAGAACGATCTGCAGTCCTCGCAGTTCTGTGGAAAACCAAAAAACAAATTAAAAATAAAATAAATCACTATGGATTGAATATTTGCATAATCAGATACAGATCCATCAGCTAAAAAAATAGAAGCTATCATAGATCTAATCTCTAGTTTTCTTTTTTAATTCAATCGAATAGGGGTAAAATGGAGAATACCCAATTGCGAATAATCGAAGATAAATCAAAGTAAAACAAAAAGATTAGAAATTTGAATGATGGAGAAAAAAGGGGAGGGAGGGTTTGATTGATTGAGCTTACACGCCAGGAGCAGAAGGGAGATGGAGATCAGAGGGAATAGAACCGCCATGGAAGTCTTTCAGAGTCATGGTGCTGCCACTCACTTTCTTCTTCGACATTCTCTCTCGCCTTTCTTCTCCCTCTCACCAAAAAGTATTTAAAAAAAAAAAAAAAAAAAAAAGATAATCGTAATCTAAGATAGTGAATTTCAGACTCTTGTTATTGGTGTTGTTTGAAGGTTTAAGATTTGTGTGTGAATTAGAGAGAGAGAGGGAGAGAGGGAGAGGGGATAGGGAAAGAGTGAGGAAGGGAAACCCCACGAGTGGGAATCGATAGAGAGAAAGAACGAAGGAAGAAGAACAGAGAAGAAACAACTAAGGAACGGAACGGAACGGAGCGGGGTTTGAGAGCTAAAAAAAGGAGAGAAAGGGAAAATAAAAGTGTGAGAGGAGAGGGTGTGGGGATAGTAGTAGTGTGTTTGTTTTGGTTGGGTTTGGGGGTAATTGTGAATGACACTACATTTTATTCTGTGCAATTTTTTATTTTTATTTTTTTTAAGGAGACTCTAGACCCTTTTGGAGTTTTTATTTTGGTCCTATTTATAAGACTCTTTTCCAATTTTCAATAACATTTAATTACTTCTTTCCACTAACATCCCTATAAAGTCAACACTTTTTAGAGTTTCAATGATAATTAAGGGGTAGTTTTGAAAAAGTATATCAAATTTTCACATTTCCAATGCCACTAACAAATTTATACACTCTCCTTGATGGGAGTGAAAAACCTCAAAAAGGTTTTATAAATAGGACCGGAGGGAGTAAAAAACTTGACAAATGTGTTCAGCAACTGCACTCGTTAATTCTTACAACTTCTTTCAAGTTTATGATTTTAGATTATTTTAACTAATAAAGTTAAAAGTTTAGCTAACAATTCAACATTTTAGATTATTAGTATTCCCTCCTGCCTCATTTTTAAGTAAAAATAACTACTTCGCACTTATTAAGGAAATTAGTTGAGTGTATTTAATTTTCTCAAATTCATTGGGAACGAAACAAAAATTAAATGACTCAACCACATTATGAGGATATTTCAGGAATGATTGTATTGATAATAGAAAGTTAGTTAATTTTTTCTTATACTAGTGAAATATCTTTTTTTTCTTATAAATGAGACCGGAGGGAGTATAACCTAATAAAGTTAAACGTTTAGCTAACAAATATTCCTTGGTTTTTATTATAATCCATATTCTAAAAGAATTTTTTATCTTTATTACTCCCTTTATCCTTTAATATAGGACACCATTTTGGTAGAATTGGTGTCCTTTTTTATAAGTCGTTTTAGAATATCTATGTGATATTAAAGAGTTTATTCCAAATACACCCCTCATAATTGCATAGGGGTGATATGGTAATAATTATAATAGAGAGAGAAATGAATAGAGTTGTAAAGTTTTAAATAGGGGTAACCTTAGAGTGACAACATATTTTTGATAAATTTGAGAGTAATAATTATTTTTCTTAATCTGCGTGAATTAGGTAAAAGTGACTTATATTAAAAGACAGATGGAATATAAGTTAGTACATTTTTCCTAAAAGAAATTGTGCTAACTACTCCCTCCGTCCCTAAATATAAAGTCTCTTTGGAGGATTTCACGTCTAGTAAGAAAGTGGAATAATTTAGTTAATTGTATTGAAAATGTGAAGTTTTGATATGTAATTTCAAAATTGCCCTTATTAATATTATTGAGAATCTAAAAAGTGTTAAATAAATAGGGGTGTTTGTGGAAAAAAGTAATTAATGATCATTGAAAATTAGTATGAGACTTTATAAATAGGGACAAAATAAAAGTGTCAATAATGCTTTATATTTAGGGACGGAGGGAGTATAAAACACTTTATATTTCTTATGTGTTATTTATTGTTTTTTTCTATTTTTTGCATTTATCAAATACTTTGATTATTTATTATTATGTCTTTTCATTGTTCATTAGTAAATGTGAATTTTTTAAAGAAGAATTGAAAATGTAAAATTATAATGTTATAGAAGTATTTTTTCATAAAATTAAGAAATTTGACTACTTTTATTGATATTTGTAATTATGTTAAATATGGCTCGTATAATAAAGATCAGAGTATTTTAAAGTTACTTTAATAATAAAAAAAACAATCATATATACATGTTATAATGTAGTTCAATCTCAAGAATAAAACAATACATATTTCAATAATAATTTTTCACTAACATTTGATTTCTTAAAAAACCTAAAATCTTTAAACTCTTGAATATACTAACGAATTTACAATGATTAAATTATTACTTTAGTCCTTCAATTTACACTGGACATTTACATTAGTCTTTGGAATTAACGAAATTGCTTTTAGGTCCCTGACGTTAGTCTCTAACTCTATCGTCCATCAAAGAAAGTTAATATTACGTGATAGTTAGAACCCTTAAAACGACGTCATCAAGGAGTGTCATTCTTTTTTCTTTTTTTTTCCTCAGTCTCTCACTTCTTTTTTTCAGCCTATGGCTTCCTCTTTTGAGCCTTTGCTTTCTTCCTTTCAGCCTCTGCCTTCTTCTTTGCAATCTTCTTCTTCAATTCAGTATCAACCTCTTCTTTATCACTGATTGACATATGCTTATCTTTTCGTATGTGGTGGGCGGTTGTTGGCAAATTAGCTTAATATTTCAACAGATAAAATTTTTAAGTATTTGCAAGCAGCAATCAATTTTTCATGTCGCATTGCAAGATTATCTTAACCGTTATTAAGTGATGTTAAACTACTAATCTAAATAAATTATGTGTGCTAGCTCACATGATGTTACATATCTCTCTCTTACTCTCTTGTTGGACTTTTAGTTACTTTGTTGTGGGTGTAATGCATATTCCATGTTATGGCATCTTTGCTTTAATAGCGAGGTTAAAGCAGTTTGGTTGTCAAGAGCATTTCCTGGTTACAGTCAGTTTGTAAGGTGATAATTCATTCTACAACATTGATCATTATTGGAGTAGTAAGGCTGCCCTCGTTCTGGCAAAAGTGTTTGGACGAGTGTTATTCTTTTTTCTTATCAAGGTAATTGTGGCCTTGTGGGGATAAATATTTGTACTTACTATTAATATTGGACCCATTACTGGTTTAGTGTGTAAGTTCATGTTTATGATGTTTTGCATTCAAATGAAACCTTAGTGTCCTACTTGATTAAATCAACTAATTAAAGTAAAATTGAAGGTATATTATAGTGTCTAAAATCAATGTGGTTTCAAAGGCTCTAACTATCGCTTAGTATTTTCATTAATGTCCTTTGACGGATGTTAGAATTAAAGACTAATGTGAAAGACTTTTTTATAAAGTTAGAGACCTAAACGCAATTTTGTTAATTCCAGGAAGTAAAGTGAATGTCTAGTATAAATTGAAGGACTAAAATGATAGTTTAATCTATTTTCAATATCCGTATATTGATTTGGGCTCAAATTAAAATTCAAACTTTTTTTCTATCTTTTGTTGTTGAATGTATTCCTCTTGGTTTTAGACTTTTAGTACAAGATTATTTTTTTTAAAAAAAAAATATATCACTTCCGATAAGTAAAGTGATTACTTTTATTAATGACATTTGAATAATGAACATATAATACAACGTTTCTCAATTACGTATATAATATTGGAGTAATAGATTTTTTTAACTTGAGTCCGAGGATAAAAGATTAAAGGCAAAACTATTAGATTGGTCATGTAAGTTATTTTTTGGTTGCGATTTCGTACCTTAACTTTTTTTCGTTTCAAATAAATCCGGAAGTTTGTAACTTGTTTCAAATAAATCCTTTCATCCAATTTTGTTTTAACACCGTTAATGGGAGCCTCCTACGTGGCAACTAATGGTCTTACAAGGCTAAAAATCAACGTTACACCCGAAAACGATGTCGTATGAGACAAAAATAGAAGCTTATTGGGCTATCCCTAACTGTTTTGGTTTTCTCTTTTGGCCTCATATGACATCATTTTGGGGGTGTAACGTTGAGTTTTAGCCACGTAAGATCAATGGTTGAAACATAGAAGGCTCTCATTAACGGTGTTAAGACAAAATTGGATGGAAGAATTTATTTGAAACAAGTTACAAACTTTCGGATTTATTTGAAACAGAAAAATGTTAAGGGACGAAATCGCAACCAAAAAATAACTTACAGGATCAATCTAGTAGTTTTGCCAAGGCTAAAAATAGCATTTTACCTTGAAAAATTAAAGATTTAATACTTAAGTGATAGTAGATTTCATTTTTTTAAATATTAATATTTGTGTTCATAGAAATTGGAAGTGGCAATAAAAGATAATTTCAAAATTCATATATCTATACTAAAATCAGTCGAGTAATTAGTCATTTTGGTCCCTGAAAGTGTGACCATCGGTCATTTTAGTCCCCCAGAGATCATAAATACACGTTTAGTCCCTGAGAGTGTCCCACATCCGTCATTTTAGTCCCTCCGTCAACTGAGGTTAAGTAACGGAGTTAATTTTTCCGTCATTCATTTTGGTCTCTGAAACATGCATACATAATTCATTTTGGCCTTTTTTAAATTGACAATTAATTCAATTTAATCCCTGAAAAATGTATACATAATTCAATTTGGTCCTTTTTAAATTGTCGATTAATTCAATTTAATCTTTCATTTTTTTATTCCATCCGTTTCATTTTGTTTTGCTTTTTAGGCTTTTTCTCTTAGTGTATTTCATATTGTTTGGCCTTTTACAATTCCAATACATAAACAAATTTTTCTTTCCAATTCTAACCCTTATTTCAATCATTTCTCTTACTCATCATTTACACTTTTATCATCTCTGTCATCTCTAAACCACTATACATTAATTAAATTAAATACTACTACAATTTTCAATAAGGATTAAATAGGAACATTTAGACAAAATACACATAAAACTTACCATTATTAACACTTTCTTAATATATGTGCTCTGGCCTAAAAGACCAAACAAAATGAAACGGAGGGGGTAGAAAACAAACAACTAAACATTATGGGATATAACATTAAAACATGTATGTATGTAATATTCGAGTCAGCACATATTCACAAAACTAATCTAAAAAATATCTATGAACAAAATATCTCTAAATTTAGTCTTCATTTCTTCATTTTGATGCCTTAAATATCCTTTGAAAATGAGTAAAAGATTACTTTTGTGAATAGGTACTGCTCAAATACTATATACATACAGGTTTTAATGTTTTACTACATAATGTTGAGTTGTTTGTTTTATAAAAAAATTGAGGGATTAAATAATTGAATTAATTGACAATTTAAAAAGGACCAAATTGAATTATGTATGGATGTTTGAGGGATTAAATTGAATTAATTGTCAATTTAAAAAGGACCAAAATGAATTATGTATGCATGTTTCAGGGATCAAAATGAACGACGGAAAAATTAACTCCGTTACTTAACCTCAGTTGACGGAGGGACTAAAATGACGGATGTGAGACACTCTCAGGGACTAAACGTGTATTTATGATCTCTGGGAGACTAAAATGATCGATAATCACACTCTCAAGAACCAAAATAACTAATTATTCAAAATCAGTCCTCATAACGTCATTTAGTCATGTTTGTTGTTCAAACCTATACTGATTGTTAAGCCTCTGTTTTGATATTTCGATTAACCAGATAATTGGTTATCGGTTGTTGAACAGTTGATCCTGATTGTAGTGATTAAGGGAATTCTTGTCGAGCCGTTAAATCAGCTAACCGATTAACCGGTTGGGGGCTATCTAATCGAATCTCTGAGATTTGGACCGCTTGACCGGTTTTCTTATGTCAAACCGTATGATTGGTTTTAGAAGGTTAAACCACGATCCATAACAATACTCCTCAAATAATTTTCCAAGGACATTTTTCAAACACAATTACTCCCCCCCCCCCCCCCCCCTCAAAGATTTTATAATTTAAGGTTATGCACAAGAATAAAAATGATTAAATAATGTTAGAATTTGAGGTATGTTGACTATAATATCCCTTATGTAATCATTATCGAAGAAAAACATTGAATGTGAAAAAAAGTTGTGATAAATAAGAGTATAGTTAAAAAAAAAATTCCTCTAATCCAAAAAAGTTCTGTATGAAATATGTACGACTTTTAAAAAAATGGTTAAATAATGCAAGAATTTGGAGTAATTTAACTAAAATACTATCTTGTAATAATCATTAATTATTGATGAAAGAGGATAATAAAAAGAAAAATATTAGCAGTGAAAAAAGAGATAGTTATGACTTAGAGTATAGTTGGACAAAATAGGATAATTATGTATTGAATTTGTAAACGATCAAAATATGAAGAAAAAGCTATATAATGAGTATTAATTATATATGGAAATTGTATAAAGAACAAAATACAAATGAAGTACCAACAAAGTCCAACACAGTTGGTAGATAGCTGGGTTCCTTAAGCATGATGTCAGGGGTTCGATCCCTGCCGTGAGCATGGAAAAAAGCTTTGTTGGTAGAGGCAAAACCCACTTCGGTGATCTCTACGTCTCGGAGGGGATTAGTCTTCGGCTATCGGCTGGGGGATACCTTTGTGTATACAAAAAAAAAATATATATGAAGTATAACGAAAAAAGTCAAATAACAATACATATAAAATAGAATAGAATTTGTTATTAAAGTAAAATAGAATTTGTAACAATCAATGATAATTGGTGTTAAAATGTAATTAATCTTTTAAAAACTAGAAATCACACTTTAATAAAAATAATAAATATCTTTTTTAGGGAATAAGTTATTAATATCATTTAATATGTTTTTTATTAATTGATGAACAAAAATGAATATGATTTTAAAAAAAATAATAAAAGAATTGATGAACATCATTTGATATACATGCATGCATCACATTGAATAGTAGGAGTCAACATATTTATTTAGTCAAATTTTCATTTCACATAATATATCAATATATATAAAATCAATCTAGGAATTAACACTTAACATACATACTAGTACATCACTAAAAAAATATCATGTGTTTGAAAAAGATATATAATATTAATAATTAATAATTTATTAACAAATAAAACATGTCATGTCGTTTGATCATTGATGTATTATTTTGGTATACCTGATCTCATTCTTTGTATGAGAAATTTCTGGTTGGGACTTGGAGATGATATGGGAGCGGGCGGATAGCGGGTTAGTTAAGGAATGTAAGTTGGTGACGAAAATTACCAAAAGAGGATGACAGGGTGGCAGGGAACAAAATGACACGTCATCGCCAATTTCATAAATCCAAATCCAAAATCCAAAATCCCTCTTCCCTTCTTTCCTTCCTTCATTCTTTCAAACAATACAAAGTACAAACAATCATTTTCACTTGTCCGTACACCCTTCTCTCTTTCTCTTTCTCTCCCCGCGATCGTGTTGCTGCTCTCTCTTCTCTCTACTACTATCTGCATTTCTTCCACCACTGTTATTATTGTTTTCTCGGTACACTCTCTCTCAATTTTCACGCATTGCTGTTGATTCGTCTATATATATGTTCCATTTTACTTCCATCTAAGCTCCCTTTAAATGTTTTTTTTTATCTATCTATTTTGATTTTTAATAACATGAGTTATTTCTTTTCTAAAAACATTTTTCAAAAGTAATTTTGAGAAAATTCACCGAGTGTTAACGATAAAACTGTCACTTTAGTCTTCTACGTTGCAATGTGGTTTTGTCCAGTTTAATCCTTAATTCAATTTATACATGATATTGCAAAATCTATTTAAGATATATCCTTGACATAACTACTAGCGAGCTACATAGACTAAACTGAGTAACGTTTTACAATCTCAGCGACTATGGAGAGATTTTCGAAATTTTAGGGATGGAAATAAAAATGTGGAGGACAAAAGTGACAGTTTTGTCTAATATTAATATTTTTAATACAAATAATAATTTTAACTAACTTTTTTTAATTTTTTGTTTATTTTTTTAAAAGAGGGGAGTACATTGCATTGTGATAAAGGAAACACTCTCTGGCTAGTGGCATTGTATTCTTTCTCTTTCTTTTGTTCTTGCTGTAATTATGTTTTTGATTATGTTTCTTGCTCATGTTTACGTATTTAACTACTCACTTAATTATTTGCTTTTGTTTGATGAGTGAGATGCTAGAGTTATGTTTTATGGTTTTTTGAGTTCAATGATCTCAATTTACCTTTTTATCTTCACTGTCATTATTTTTTCCAATTTTTTTGTTCCCCCTTTTATACAAGGAAATCATATATTTGATAAATTAACCATTAATTTGAGGGTCTTTTATTTATTTTTCCAGAGAAATAATCTATTGCAAATCTGAAATAATTCACCCTTGGAATTATTCTTTGTTAAAAAAAAAGTGATTTCTGTAATATTTCTTTGGTATTAGTAATGCCTCTTGGTATTATTCTATGTAGCAGATAGTTATTCCATTTGAAATCATTCTTATGATTAACTTTGTATCCTTGGCAATAGTAGTTGATTGGCTTTTTTATAAAAAAAATAAAAAATAAAATAAAATTATTTACAGATATATAGCAATTCAATGAAAAATGTAGCTTACTTTGATGGCTTATTAGTTTTCTGAAGATTTATTATATACATTTTCAGGTAGATGGGAAGACACTGAATTAGATAGAACATATTCCCACATTGCATGAGATGAGCAGATTTCATTTCACTTTGAGCAGCATTCATTTGACTTTGATAGAAGGGATTTGCATAGGCTTTGTGGTTGGATTGGTTTTGGCATTTTCAATTTTTTTGTGCTTCAAGTGTCGGAGGAAGCGTAAACAGGTGGAGAAGAAGAGCAGTTCTCTGAGAGCAGTGGCTGATCCTGTCCGTGTCAAAGTGGTTGATCCCAACTTAACGTTATCAGACTCCAATGTGGGTCTGGAGTCACCCAGAATATCTGAGTGGAGTAACATGCCTTTATGGTTGGAAGGACTTAGGAGGAAGAATGTAGTTTCAGCATGCGGAATTCCCAAGTATTCTTACAAGTATGTTAGTTTTTATTGCACATAAATGTCATAGTTTATTGGCTGCTTTTGTGGAGTTAGCAGTGTGCTTGTTAATTACTGTAGTAGCACTTTTTAGGCAAAATAATATTTCTATATGCAGTTGCTTACTTGAGGTTGAGAGTTGGCGCAATGCTTAATGGCCAAGAGGTCATGGGTTCGAATCTTGGAAACAGTCTTTCCGCTTACGGGGATAAAGCTGCGTACATCTACCTCCCTAGACCCCACTAGGTGAGAGCCTCGTGCACTGGGTCGCCATTTGCAGTTGCTTACTTGCTTTGGTCCTGTGGGGAGCAAATAAGTCTAACTACTGTGTGTGATAATATTAAGGTGTGTGTCAGGCTGGCAGCTTAAATACTGGGTTAGTGCTACAACTGAGAGAAAGAATTTTGCTTAGTTAGTACAGATGATGAGAATGTAAAGTTGCTAGTTTTGTAATACAGAAGCTACAAAATTTAACAAGAAGAAATAAAAAGGACTAGGATAAATCATATGACTAATGAGAAAATATATTTCAGTGATAGATTTAATTTTAACCCCTTAAAAGGCTGAATTGCAAAATAAAGTCAATGTGGGGGGATTGTGGACCTAAAATACTTTTTTAGTTTTGAGTTCTCGGATTGAATCAATTTGATCTTTTGTACTTATTGGTGGCTGAAGTTGGGAGCCATTTACTATCTAACATTCTCTTTGTTTTCCTTCAATATGCTGTTGCTGCTGTGGACTTCTTCTGCATGTTTTATATCTCTTGTTTTGCTGATCTTGTGACTCCTTTTCCAGATATATACAAAAGGCAACTTCTAATTTCACAACGATCATAGGCCATGGAGCATTTGGTCCTGTTTACAAAGCACAGATGTCCACAGGGGAGACAGTCGCCGTTAAAGTTCTTGGTACTCATTCAAGACAAGGAGAAGGGGAATTTTTAACTGAGGTAATTACTGTTGATATGCTTCGGATTCTATTAATGTGCCTGTATGTGCATGCAAAAGTTATATGTATTGAGTGAGGAAATCCTTTTTTGTTTGGAAGTGTTGATTAAGTATTTAGCCTTCAAATATGGACCCTCTACGGTGTGTATGTGATGGATTCTTTACCTTAGAAAATGCATTTGGGCAAAACTAAACAATTATATTAAGAGTCAATTTAGCTTGAAAGGTCATGATGCTGTTGCAAACTTGTAACTGTTTTACCCATTCAAACTAGGATATTGTTTTTATACTAATTTTAACTGATTATCCTTATATGTAGTGTAGAATGCCATGCTAATTGATTCTTGGTATTTTATAGAAACTTTTCTTTGAGGTTCCAGCATGCCACTCTGGATGGGAGGATATTGAGTTTGTGTATATTTGCTAGGTTTGGTACAGTAAAGAGATTAAATTTAACCTTATAAAATAATAAAATATTACTCCATAGATTTCAGCGGAACTTCTTAGCATGTAATTAATTCTGTCATCTTCAGTTTTCCACTTTCAAATATTCCGAGTTTTTAGCTGGTAAAATGTTTCCAGTCCAAGCAGACAACTGAGTTGTGTAAATATAAGGGTTACCGGGGTAATATGTACAAGACTACCATTTTTCATTTTCACTAATGCAATGAATGCTATGTCCTGTACTAGTTCTTATACTTTATTATGCTGTAGTAATAATGGTGGGAGGAAACTGTTACTCTATTGTTTACTCCGTTTTATTTGCACTTTTGCAGTCATATACTCAAACTTTTCCTATTCCTATCTTCTATGCAGTGATTGAATAATAGTCTGATGAACTTAGAAGATTATACAATTAAATTTGTCAAATCTTTATTTTCCTGTTAACAGGTCCTATTACTTGGAAGATTACATCACAAAAACCTAGTCGGTTTGGTGGGATATGGTGCAGAAAGAGGACAGCACATGCTACTTTACACTTATATGAGCAACGGCAGTCTTGCTTCTCATTTGTATGGTTAGAAAGACAGCAATTCTTCAATTGTCATTATGGCAAAATTTGTTCGAATATCGCCTGAATAGACATTTTAAGTGTCTATTGGTTTCAATCTTTTCCATATTTACCTGAATATTTGTTTAAATTAGGAGAAGCATGTGCATTTGCCTTGTCTTGGGTGGTTATATCTGTGAACTTATGCAAGTCAATAGTTTAAAAATATGAGTTTGTTTGACCTCTACTTTTTAAGAAAACAAAACATTTGGTTATCCTCTAACCGACGTTTATATTTATTCTCTTGGAAGTTGAATGCCATGCCATACCATGTAATGGCCTGTTGTTAATGAAGGAGATTTCTTTTTATAATTTTTTTAATTATAATTATAAGCTTAAATTCACTGTAGTTTTTTCACGATCAAAATTAAAACCATTATGTGATTTGATACGACTGAGTCGATGATATATTGGCCTGTTTTTCATCAACTTCAACAAACAATCAAGGTGACCATTTACGCCTATTGAACAAAGGCTAATCCTAGGAAACAAATTTTTTCATATTTTGTTTAAGAGCTTAGAAGAATTTTTACTTGAACTCTCCCTGTTCTCTATTTTACTTACTCCTTGCATGTGCCAATGATTTAGGCCAAAAAGATGAGCCATTGAGCTGGGATATGAGACTTCGTATAGCACTAGATGTTTCAAGAGGACTGGAATATCTACATTTTGGGGTATATGTGCACTCAAATTTTAGTAAACTTAGTCATGGAGAAAATGGAAAAGGTTTACTTTTGCTTTTTTCTTATTATTGAAAACAACTTGCTGCAGGCTACTCCACCTGTCGTGCACCGGGATATCAAATCTTCCAATATTCTGCTGGACCAGTTTATGAGAGCAAAGGTAACCTTTACATTTAGTTCAAAGTTGAAGGGGATGTTGGCGATACCAGAAAACTTTCATTGGTGCATTTTAAATTCTGGGAAATATTCGGATTTTCTTAGCTGCTGTAATTTTTTCTTTTATTTATGTATTGCATTCACCACATTCTCCTTTTCTATTTATTTCGCCAAAATGATATTACATTACCTATACTTATTGAATCAGCTTGAAAACATGGTTATAAAGAATTAAACAATGTTATGGTTTCATTATTTAAAGGATGCTTTTCTGACATTGATACTGTGATTTTGTAAAGAAGATGCTGCAAGTTTCCTTCTTCATTATATCCCTTCACTTTTTTTTTTCCATTTCGATCGAATCTTAAAGCCTCTCTTTTCAATGTACATTTAACATATATATTATACTGAATAGGTCACTGACTTTGGGCTCTCCAGACCAGAGATGACCAAACCTCATGCAACAAATGTCAGAGGAACTTTTGGATATCTTGATCCTGAGTATATGTCTACGGGAAGATTCAGTAAGAAAAGTGATGTTTATAGCTTTGGAGTGCTACTGTTTGAGCTTATTACTGGCAGGAATCCACAGCAGGGTCTCATGGAATATGTTAAACTAGTAAGAACTATGTCTGAACTCTGAATGCAGTTTCAATGAGTGTGCTTGTGTTGTTGACCATGGATAAATTTATATGCATTTGAATTACATGTGTATAATATTTTATGATTCACATTTATTTCTTTCTGATTTTGATTTAGGCAGCCATGGAAGGCGAGAGTACGGTTGGATGGGAGGAAATTGTGGATTCACAACTGAATGGAAAATATGATGTGCATAAGCTCAATGGCATGGCTTCACTTGCATTGAAATGTGTCGATCAAGTATCTAAAAACCGACCTCCAATGAGGGACGTTGTTCAAGAATTATCTCAGTTTTGTAAGGAACATAGTAAAAATCATAGCACAACATCTCCTACAGAATTAAAGGAAGTTTCCGTTGAAGTGGATCAGCTAGAAGTGCCGGATCAGTGCCGTTGTTCAAATGAGTTGCACAGACTGCATAGCAGATAAGATTTGGAGTCTGCTAGTGATTTTGGATGCGTAAATATCTGTCATTCTATTTTCTGTTCACGTTTGCACAGTTAACAATTAATCATTTGTTTGGTTTAAACTTCATGCTAAATTTTTAAAGACTACATTTTGAAAAGAAAAGGGGGAAAAAAAAAAAACAAGACTTGATGGATTCAACCACCCTATTCTGAATTGGACCAAATTCACTGTAGTCACTAACAATTGCAGAAGGTGCAGTTCTGTTGGCTAAAACTTATTGTACTACGGTACTATATTTTTCATCCACATTTTGCGTCCCAACAAAACATTTTCTATGGCTGAGATTTTTTGCTGTGGATTTTGAGACTGATGCTGGAATCAGGGAGTAGATGCAGAGCCCAATTGTAATTGGTCAATGGTACTGGACTACTTGCAATATTAATCCTGCGATCACTATTTTGATAAGTATTCAAGAAAACCACTGTCTAATAAAAACCTTCTTTTTTGAAGGTCGGTGATGATTATTTGATAGAAACTGTTAAGGAGTGTACTTTATTTTTTTTGTCCGTATTCCTTCCAGAATCACCGGTATCCCCAAGAGCGCAGCGAAATGTTTTTAGTGGGAATCGAACCCGAGGCTACTAGCACCCGTGTCTCATTCCCAAGATTTCAGTTGGGGCCTTACACCAACTGAATCAAGTCTCGTTGGTAACGAATGTACTTTATTTGATACTACTCTTTTTGGTCTTAAATATAAAAAGGAAAAAAAAAAATTATGAGTAATCTTAAATATAAGGAGAATTTAATTAATTTTTTATTTTCAATTCTAAAATATCCTTATAAAATTATTGTATCATTTGATTTTTATTTCATTTTTAATACAAATTTCTTAAAGCAATCTATTTTTTTAATTAAAAAAAAACCACTGAGCTAATTTTCTTAATAAATATTATTTTTTTAATATTTCAGACCAGAGAAAATATTTAATTACCACTCAACTCGAATAAAAGTGTTAATGTAATAATTTGGGTGTCAATTCCAATTTTCAAGTTATATATACTTTCAGCCTTTCAGGTTGCCTACGGCTACCATTGATGCGGTCCAAATTTATGGTGGAGTGACTGATTTTCTTCTCAAGTACCAGCATGGCAAACACCTTTTTTGGATGACTTTCCATTGTACCTTGTATTTTGTCGTGAGTTATTGGTGCTGGGCATATGTAACAATGATATATACCCACAATAATTCCTTGAATCTTGCGTATTTGTTAAGTTTTCTATTGCTCCTGAGAACATAAAAATAAAATAAAAGGAACATAAGTTGCTCGCAATTAATGAATATACTAATAAAACCAATATTGTATTTTTGTCACACTTTTGATTTAAAACGGAAACAATCACGTAAGTATATCTCTGTGCAAACACTCTAATAGTCGAGTATATATATATAAGCCTCATCATGAATCTATATGACTATATCAATATGTCTATTATAGAACGTTATATGTTTCTTACCGATGTGCTTAGGAACTTATTGTGCTTAACGGAACAAGGAAGTGAATTGACTTGAATATACTACATGCAACGGAACAAATTGAATAATAACAATAAAAAATATTAATAATAAATTTTAGTTTTAAAATAAAATCAATTTGTATGAACAAAGGAAAAAAAAAGTAATAAATACCTTACAAAATAATTTGTAAATAAAATCAAATATTTCCTCTAAATAAAATCATAGAAAGTATATTTCAAGTTCAACACACCTCTAGTCTTAGGTATGCTTTGAGTGAGGAGCTTTGATTTTCGGCCCCCAAAATCCGAGATTTTGACCCCCATTTCATTTTTTTATAGACAAAAATGTTTATTCCCATGTTAATTTTTCCGTCTCCCAACCGATGGAAATTTTTCCGTCTCAAAACAGACGAAATTTTTCCGTCTTCGCACTCACGACATTTTTTCGTGCATAGACGGAAGTTATTAATTCGGCCCAAATTAAAAATGGCCTCACTTGCATACTCTAGTTTTCTCTCAATCTTGTTTCTCACAATTTCTCTTCTCCATGCTAGCTCAGCTGCTAGGAAACTCACGTCAGATCAACAATTGCAAGTTTTCAAGTACCACAAAGGCCCTCTCTTCACGGGCAAAATCTCGGTGAACCTCATATGGTATGGCAAATTCAAGCCATCACGGCGAGCCATAATCTGACTTCATAACCTCGCTTTCTTCCTCTCCCAAATCCACATCATCGCAACCTTCAGTTGCCACTTGGTGGAAAGCCACAGAAAAATACTACCACCTCATCAACTCCAAAAACAAGTCACCAAATCTAGGTCTTTCCCTTGGTACTCAAATCCTTGATGAGAATTACTTTCTAGGAAAATCACTCACTGATAACCAAATCATAAAGCTTGCATCAAATTGTGCTCAGAAAAATGCTATAAACATAGGCCTCATGTATGTGCGTAGACGGAAAAATTTCGTGACTTCCAAGACAGTTGTGAGACGGAAAAATTATGTTGGTTGGGAGGAAAAATTAACATGGGAAGGGCATTTTTGTCCATAAAAAAGTGAAATGGGGGCCAAAATCTCGGATTTGGGGACCGAAAATCAAAACTCTTGAGTGAGTGACTGTGTGAGAGAGGGTCCAGAGCAGGGATGGGCATGGATACCCATGGACGCGGGTAATGCATATACATGCCCATACCCGTGGGTGTTTATGCGGGCAACAGATATCTGTGGGTAACTGTGGGTTTTAAACTTTTATTATATAATTATATATTTTGTAATAATAATTATACATAAAAATAATTATAAGATGAATAATCATATACATATGATAAATGTTTATCTTTATAATTTCATCTTTAAAATTCAATATGAAATATAAATAAAAGAAAATTTATCTGTTCTCAAAGTAATAAAAAAATATATTAATATACATATCATATTCATTATAAATAATTATTTTATATACGCGGGTACCCGCGGAACGGGTATCATAATACCCATTCCCAACCACAAGGGAACAGTGCTTGTTGCGAGTATTTTTTTCGGCTATATATGCGGGTATGGACATTTTGCCCATCCCTAGTCCAGAGGGACATGTCTTGGGGTAAGGTCGATGTCTGACTGTGCCATCATTTATTTTCTGTATGATAACATTGACTTGTGGATGTTGGAAACCAGACAACTATTATTCCCTACGGATGTTGGAATATCATTTCTCTAATGGGATTATTCTATGTTTTGCTTCTATTTTATGTGTATCACACATTAGCGTGATTCACACTGTACTGTATTTCACTATTGCTTTCGTCAGCCATGCATGAAAGCCGTGGGGGTGTAAACTCAACATTATTAGTCAACAATGGTGCTAACTCGGGTGATTTTAACGTGGTGCCGTATGCATGAGTCCAGTATTTGACTGGTTATAGTGAGTTAAAAGTGGATTGTGGCAGAGAGTGCAGAGATGGACAGAAGGATGGAGGGACACAGCCCGTGAGATGCACGCACCTGAGCATTTGAGAGACTACATGCGTGGGATGCAGGCCAGAAAAGGAAGACTGGACATGCACAGGCAGACTGATCATTGATAATTAAGCATGAACCACACACTGAAATACATTTTTTCTTTTTTTTTTTTTGGAAGTTTACATTGTTTTTTTTAATGAAGTTTACATTGTTTCTTCTTGTTTTCGTTATACTCTCTCCGATCCTATTTGTAAAACTTTTTTGGAATTTTTATTTTGGTTCTATTTATAAAACCTTTTTTTCAATTTTCAATAGCATTTAATTATTTCTTTCCATAAACATCCTATAAAGTCAACACCTTTTAGAGTTTCAATAATAATTATAGGGGTATTTTTGAAAAAGTATATCAAATTTTCACATTTCTAATGCCACTAACAATTTTATCCACTTTCCTTAGTGGGAGTGAAAAACCCCAAAATGATCTTATAAATAGAACCGAAAGAAGTACCTTACATTTTAGAATTTTTTTTAATTATAAGTCATTTCATATTTTCTATGCATCAACTTTCTTTCTATTTTGCCCTTATTAAATATTTTTACTATTTATATATTTTTTTATGTTAGTGAGTATGAATTTTTTAAAAAAAAAAATTAGAGGATAAAATTGTAATGTTACAATATATTCTTATAAAAATTTTCAAAACTAACGTTTTGTTGGTATTTGTAATTCAATTAAATATACCCTATAATAAAAAATGAGAAATATATCCTAAGACTGGACAAAAAATATACCCTCTTAATCTCAGTTTTAACATAATTCAATAAGTTGCAAAGGATTAAACTAATAAATGATAAATTTATATGAAGGAAAATTTGCATGATACACTGGCACACTGCAACCTTTTTTTATGCTCGCCAAATATTGTTCTTTTGGAAATAAAAAAAATTAATTTGTTGGAAATTCTCAAGTTGGCAGGATGGCACCACTTGAGTCAACCCCTTTGGTGAAATTTTATTTTATTTTCAATCTTCTCAACATTTACAACTTTTACTCTGTATATATATATTTTAAAAAGACTTTCTTAATTTCAACATTGAGGATAAACATCTTCAATTAGATAATTTTTTTTAAATAAAAAAATTAATTTACAATGAAAAATTGATTTGTTTAATACCTACGATATAATATTTTAAGTTTTTTATAAATACTTCTTATATAATTCATCCAGTCATATTTGCAAGACTCTTTTTGGGATTTTTCTTTTTATTCAAGAATGTAGTTAAGTTGTTAGGGGTCTTGCTAACAAGTGCTCTTGGGATACTTATTAAGGTTTCTATGAATAGAAAAAATATCACAAGTCTCAATTTCTCTTCTCTTGAAAAAATAAAAAAACCACAATTTTCAACAAACTTTTACTCTATTAACTTCTTAACAAGTGTTCTTAAGACACTTATTAAATAAGTAATTATAGTGTATTATAAATAAAAGTAAAGAAATTAATAATAAAAATTTAAAATTGTTATTTGTTATTAAATTTATTGACAAAAAAAATGTCCCATATGTAGTAAAAAAAATCAGTTACAAAAATTCATGATTACTTTCTATTTTTAATTATTATTTATAATTTTTTTTCATTTATCACACTTGATTTTTTGTAAAAATATTTAATACTCTCTTCGTTCCTATTTATAAGATTTTTTTGAGGTTTTTCACTCCCATCATAGAAAACGATTAAATTTGTTAGTGACATTGGAAATGAGAAAATTGATATACTTTTTAAAAATTATCCCTATAATTATTATTGGAAATCTAAAAAGCTATTGAAAATTGAAATGAGATTTTTATAAATAGGACCAAAATAAAAACTCAAAAGAGTCTTATAAATTAGACCAAACAAATTTTACTACTAATCACTGACACATAACGATGGATTGTTTTTTTGGAAATATTCAACAAATTAATTTCTTGATATTTGGTGTATAAATAATGCAAGAATAAGTCTTTAAATAAAATTAAGGAAAATGTTAAGTGAGTAAATCTGTTTCTAATACAAAAAAATTAATTATTATATTGCATTATAATCCATTACTACAAAAATAACTCATTCTTCGTTTCATCACTTCTTTCCATGAGGTTATGTTCCTGGACTAGAAAGCAACAGCTACATTGATTCATTATATTTTATTTATTCCGTATAATATACATATACTTATACTATAACCTGTACACATGGTAGTGGATTGCTTCATATAAACCATTGATTACCCAAAGCCCTAAAATCAACGCTGAGAAACAATGGAACAACATGTGGTGCCAAAAACGGAGCCGCTAACTCCGGCCTCATGCAATAGTTGAGGGGCCATTCTCAATTTTTGATATAGTGTACAATAAACAACGCATTGAAATAATCTGATCCATTCATTTTTATTTTTTTTTGCTAACCCTTGAATCATTAGATGAGGAGTTAGCAAAAGGTGGTAGGCCAGGTGTGGGTGGGGTTGGATGAAAGGAAATTGCCAATTCATGGACGAACATGTATTCATGAGCTGGCCTGAATTATTTGCCATGTATTCAGTATTCAGAGTAGTCTGTCGTAGTATATATGGTACTACCTCCGTCCCTAATTATAAGGTTTTTTTTGGGAGATTTCACGTCCATTAAGAAAATAGAATAATTTATTTATGGTTTTAGTCCTTGAAAGTTGAGAGTGTTTTGATTTTGGTCCCTATAAGTTTTTTTAACCTTGACTCATTCTTAATTGTTTTGAAAATTTGGTTTTAATCTCTGTCGTTAGGAAAAATTCGTTAATTGCTGATGTAGTTAACGAAAAGTCACACCAGCATACACGTGTGCAAGTATTGCATGTTATCGATAAGATGACGTGAATGATCCGGATCCGCAAGAGCAAAAGGGCCTAGGCCCAACCAAAATGTGTTTGTGGATTGGACTATGACCCTTTTGCTCCTGCGGGTCCGGATCATCTACGTCATCCTACCATGACATTCCATACTTATACACGTGTATGTTGATGTGACATTTCGTTAGCCACGTCAGTAGTTAACGGATCTTTTTAACAACAAGGACTGAAACTAAATTTTCAAAACAATTAAGGATGAGTCAAGGTCAAAAAAACTTCCAGGGACTAAAATCAAAACACTCCCAACTTTCAAGGACTAAATACATAAATAAGCCTTAATTAATTGTATTGGAAATGTGAACTTTTGATATGTATTTTAAAAATTACCCCTATTAATATTATTGAGAATCTAAAAAGTGTTAAATAAATAGGGATGTTTGTGGAAAAAAATAATTAATGCTTATTGAAAATTGATAAAAAGCCTTATAAATATGGACAAAATAAAAATGCCAAGAAAGCCATACAATTAGGGACGGAGGGAGTAATATCTAGCATCATTGATAATTCCACATAAGT
This sequence comes from Crotalaria pallida, assembly GCA_037953625.1. Taxonomy (NCBI): domain Eukaryota; kingdom Viridiplantae; phylum Streptophyta; class Magnoliopsida; order Fabales; family Fabaceae; genus Crotalaria; species Crotalaria pallida. The sequence continues at coordinate 112,980,806 of CM075655.1, forward strand.
CAAGAAGATAAATCAAGCTTAAGGGCATTTAGATTTTTAAATTTATGTAAAACAAAATAGAATTTAAAGATTTGTATCAGTCTTACAAAATCATGGTTTTACCTAAATATGTTAGTTTGACTTTATCATTTACTTATAATTAAAATGAAAATTATTTAAATTTTATGTTATTATGACGGGTTTGGAAGCGGGGGCGGGGCGGGGTACTGAAAATACCATACCCGTCTCACCTCATCTTTTCAAAGCGGATTTCAGTTTCGCGTTTCCCCAAACCCAATCAGAGCGGGTTCTCCCCACAAAAAATCAAGTCGATTTCAAGCGGGGTACCCGTAAGTGTGCGTTTTATTGTCATTCCTAAATCCTACATTAAAAAATGCTTTTAATTAATCCTAAAATACTTTGGAAAATAATTTCAAATTGTTTTTAAGTGTTTTATACCCAAAACCCAAGCATTTATTTATGAAGGAATCTCGAATTAAATTCTCAAAATTAAACATATATAAACCACAAGCTAAGTGGGCCGGAGATAATACTATTACTTACAATCCTTTCATTTGTCCTCTTTATTGCTTTTGTTTTTAAATCATAATACGTTCATCTTTCTCAACACAAACTCTTTCAAATCCACACAATCATAATCAAGAATTGGTTAACTTTCAAAAGAAAAATAATAATAATCGATCAAGAATTGGTTGGCTGGGTGGAAATGCAATTGTATTTTTTTTAAAAGTGATCTTTGTTAGATGATAGGCAATATTATTGCTTGTCCTGTACACAAAGGAAAATTGGCAATAATCAAAACTAAAAGCAAGATTACAAATTGCAAACTTGATGCTACCTAATTTAGAATTATCTATTTTTCTAGACTTTAAAGCCTGATAATAGGTTTGCGATCACTTTCAATAATAACATGCTTCCAATTTTTCTCTTTAGCAAATTCAAAACCTTTCAGCAAAGTCACAACAACCTCTTAGTGTATTGGAGAAATTAATTTGTGAGTTTTTTTAGCACCACCACCAATCATACAACCATCTCCATCTCCAGCCACAAAACCAATAGTACAGTCCCCACTACAATTTCATTGTTCCATGCTTCATCAGTGTTTATTTTAATTCTCCTTAATAGTATATATGTACTAATTAGTGGATTAAAGAATTTAGATTTTATGAGAAAATAATATTTTATACTAATTAGTGGATCAAAGAATGATATTTTAGCTTTTGGATTCAGATTTATTTTTTATGATTTGATTATCTTATATATTTATACACAGGTTAAAAAATCTATATTTAATTTATGCTAATTACCATGTATATATTATTTCTTTCGTTTCATTATCTTGGTAAAATAAAATCAAAATATTTGTCTCAAATTAAATTAAAAATAATAAGTAAAATTAATATATTATGTTTATAATTGAATAATTAAGAAAATACAAACTCAATTACTAGAAAGTAATTATCAGATCCATTAAGTTACATAGAACAATAATATCAATATGAATAATAATATTCATTTGTAATTAATGCAAAATATTAATTTTTATTTTCGTTGACTTTTCAAATTTTTATCAAACTAATGAGACATAAGAATATATACTATCCTTTACAAGGAATCCTAATTTGAGGAGAGAGAGGCTTGGCCTTCTCTCTTCCTCAGTCTTCTTCTCTTCTTTTCTCCGTTTTTCTTTCTTCTGTGATAGCGGTAGAAGGGGAGGGAGAACTTTTCCTTCCCTTCCTGTGGTTGGTGTGTGGGTTTTTTTCTCTCTCAGTTATATCTGAGTTAAATAAATAAATCTTGCCTTTGTGCAAGTGTGTGATTTTTCTTGTCCCAGTTTCATCTGGGTTTTGTTTTTGTGTGTTTGAGTGTGGGAAGGTTTTTTGTTTGTCCAGATCTGATGACCTTCTTATCTTCTCCAATAACTAGAAGATTGATATTCGGGACAGCTTTTCCCTTCCAGATCTCTGTCTTCTTCTCTGTCCAGTGGCTCTACCTCCTGAGATATGAGATTCTTTGTCGTCAAACTGTGCTTACTTCCGACATTGATGAGATAGTTATCTTGGAAACAGAGGTTGTTGAATCTCTTGTTAGAGTTCGAAGCTGGATGTCGATGATGATCTGATCCACAAAGAGTTTGCTGTTATGGTTGAGTATCTAATCTTTTTTAGCAATTTTTATTGTATGGAAAATATGTGCTTTGTTATTATTCTATTGGATCTACTTGTACTATTTTCTGTTATGGAATGAATTACATATTTTCCTTCAAAAAAAAATATATACTATCCTTTTTAAAAACTCAATTCACCTTCACTCTCTCAGATTTGTCATTCCTCAACAAATTTATTAATACTAATGTTTTCCTTATTGAAATATTCATTTGTAATTAATGCAAAATATTAATTTTTATTTTCGTTGACTTTTCAAATTTTATCAAACTAATGAGACATAAAAAATATATATCTTTTTTAAAAACTCAATTCACCTTCACTCTCTCAAATCTGAAGTCATTCCTCAACAAATTTATTAATACTAATGTTTTCCTTATTATTTTTTTTTAGATTTATTTTTTATTTATATGTCTCATTTAGAAATTCAAAAATGTAATAAATATTACTTTTCGTATTTATCTTTGTTTAATAGAATATTGATTAACATAAGTAATGTAAAAAATAATGATTACATAGAGAAATAATATGTTAGAAAATAACATGATTACAAATTAATTAAAAATCAAAGTAATCATTATATTTCTTAATGATGCTTTTTTTTTCTTTTTTGGTAATAGGACAAATAAGTAAAAATAGAGAGAGTGATGTTTTTCTTGTATGCCCGCTATAGTACATATTAAGAAATTCATATAGGATATGTTTGCATAATGAATAATCAATGTAATTAATGCCGATGAATTTAACTAATATGTCACAAACTTACCTTATACTACTTCCTCTGGTTTATAATATAAAGAATAATTAAATTTACGCTTATTAAAAATGTAATTGATTGTAATTAATTTTTTTAATTTTATAAAAAATGGTATTTTTAGAAAAATAGTATCGGGAATGAAAAAAAATTAAATGAGATATAATCACTTTATATATGTGTTTTAAGAAAGTAGTATTGAGAATAAAACAGAAATTTAAAAAATTACTTAATTTTTTTTCTAATATTTAAAAAAAACTAATATGTTAGATTGGTCCATGACTTTATAGATACTGATCAATTTAGTCAATGGAATTTTTGAAATTGCAAAATTGGTCACTGATGTTTATGACTGTTAGTGGTCCTTAATATGAACTGACGTAATGGCCAAAATGACAAAAAATAAACAAAGACAGTTTAGTATCAGTCAAATTAGTCTCTGAGATTGTCGAAATCGATCAAATTAGTCCATGACTTTATGGACCATTAACGTCAGAGACTAATATGACTGACGTGTTTTTTATCTCGAGGACTAATTTGGAGTTTTGATAATCTCATGGACTAATTTGATCGATGCCCACAAAGTTAAGGACTAATATGACATATTACTCTAAAAAAATATTTTTTTCCTTCTTATATTACAAATGGAAAAGAATATAATTTCTTAACATTTATATTCTCTGAGGTAGGCCTGATCCTGACACGTTAGAGGCCCGGAGTGAAAATGTTTTTTGGAACCCCTTAAAATATTAAAAACTTGTAAATAAATAAAATCTTAACAATAAAGTATGAATAAAATTTCTCTTAAGACATGGACTTTTCCAAAATATCATTAATGCCTATAAGTTCGCAAAAATGCAATCAACTATAAAAAGATCACACAAGTTTCAACAGCTTCAACAATTATGTTAGGAGAGAAGTTTGAGAATAAAGAAAGTTTTTAAAACCATAATTAGTGAAAAAGTTTGAATAAAAAGTTAGAGGGAGGTGAAATAAAATATTAGACAATAATATAATTATATATCTTTAAAATATCACTACTTAATGTTCGAAAATTTGCTTTATGACCCTAGGTTCCAACTTTTGCGAACACTGTTTCACATTGCGACTTTATAGAAGTATTACCATTTGAACCGATTCCAAAATTATATATTTCAATGTTGATTAGTTTGATTAATTAGCAAAATATGAAACAACATTTCTCAAATAGTTGTATACTTTCACTCTATTTACGGATAAAAATAACAATCAACTCGACAAAGTTTGAAACTTGAAATAAAATAAATACTTCCTTTAGTCTTATTTATAAATTGAAAGATAATTTCTTTTTTTATTTATAAGTCAGTTTGTATTTTTTAACAAACATTTATTACTTTTGATAAAATTGTAATACTAAAATATATACTTTTAACAATTTCCAGAAATATAATTATTCTCATTAATCTTTATAATATAATTAACTAATTAAGTATGATTTATAATAAAAAAAATGAAATAAAAAAATAAAAAAATGCATTCAGCTAAGTAACTGTTAAAAAAACATGGACAAAATAACAAACTTTTACATGTTTGCTGAAATGAATAACATAAATAAATGAAAAATTATTAAAAAGAAAAGAAAAAGTGCGGCTAGGAAGAATCGAGATAATAAATTATTTAAAAAAAAAGGAAAAAGTGCCGCTAGGAAGAATCGAGCTAATAAATTATTTAAAAAAAAGAAAAGAAAAGAAAATTAAAAGTGGCGCTAGCTAGGAAGAATCGAAATAATAAATTATTTAAAAACAAGGTGCCGCTAGGAAAAATCACGATAATAAATTATTTTTTAAAAAGAGGATAATAAATTATTTTTTTTTTTAAAAAAAGGTGAAGCTAAGAAGAATCGAGCTATGGGCATCAACTATAATACAAGGTTCACCAACCAACTTTGCTGGCTAAAATTTCTGTTACTTAGTCTAGCATTTATATATATAAAAGTCATGGACCTAGAGGAAGGTCAGTCGCCCCTGCCCTTGGGTTGGGCCTGGTGAAACCTTTAACAAAAAGCTTAGTTCACACTAAGAAAATGGGTAATCAAACTCTATTACATATGTTTGAGTCTATTCCTTGCAATCAGAAAATTTCTCACACAATGTGGGACTCCCACATTAAAAGTTGAGAAAATAAAAATTAAAAAGTAATGAGGCATGCCACGTTTCCTAAAAATTTACAAATTAAAAAAAAAATTAGTTGGAGTGATATGTCGTCTCATAAATGGAGTGTTATGTCGTTTCAACAGTGAAGTGATATGTCGTTTCAACGATGAAGTGATAGGTCGTTTCAATAGTGAAAGGATACGTCGTTTCAACAGTGAAGTGATACGTCATTTCAACAATGAAGTGATACACTGCACTAACTTGATACATTTTGAAATAGAGATGACATGTTGTTTCAGCAGTGAAGCGGTACATCGCTAATAAAGTTTGATTATTTATTAAAAGTATTGATTAAAGTTTATCTAAGTTTCCACATGTTCTAATCAATTAAAAAGAAAAATCATTATCAATTATTACTCATATTTTTTATTCTTCTAAAATATAAATTATAAATATTATATTATACAATTTTAATTATAAATTATTATTATCATTATCATAAATAAAAAATCAGAATATTTAATGCTTATTTGATTCCAATTAATCATAATAAATGTGATAAAGCAATCCAAAAACATTTTAATTTGTTCATCAAATAAATAAAGAATACTTTGCTTTAATATTGATTTATGCATAAATAAATATAATATTTAAAAAATGAACAATTGTTATTATCTTCTAATAAATTCATATTCAATGAAGTAGGTGATATTCTGGGATATTATTAAGCTCATAATACCATGAAATAAAATATCAAAATGTTTAATTCTTATTTAATTTTGATTCATCATAATAAAGTTGATAATCATATAAAAAATGTTAATTTATTCATCAAATAAATAAGGAATATCTCTGATAAAGTATGCAATTTTTTATACATATGAAAAAGTTCAAAATTTATCAACAAAATAATTTAGATTAATTTTTTTAAGGATAAGGCATGATTTGAACTCTTGCCTTTTTGTATAATTATTTTATGATATTATTTAAAAATAACTTTTCCTTTATAATAAAATAATACTAATAATCTTAACTTTAACATATTTAATATCAAAAATTTAAAATTTAAATAATCCGTACATTGCACGGGATAAGAGCTAGTGGTGAAATAATTGCTTTGAGGAGTATGCAAACCACACAATTATATTCCTAAAGGGTGAACGTATTGTGGATCCACAAAGATGAAAATATGACGTGCATCCGCCGAGTCCTTGCTATTCATCAGCCCAGTATCCTATATGACATAAGAAAATAGGTTTGGTATATGATCACATGAATTATACCTAATTATTTGTAAGAAAATAGGTTGTTTAAATATCAAAACGATTCTTATAAATTAATATATTTTGAATTTAGTTCCTATAATTTTTTGGGTTTTGTTCTTATTTTACATTTCATTTTAATTTTGGTTTTAGTTTTTTGTGGTTAATATGAATGAAAAACTCTGACATATTCTAACATTGAAGGTTAAAATAATGATAAAAACCAAAACATAATATAAAAATAAGAAATAAAATAAAAAACGGAATGTAAAAACAAAAACGAAAAGAAATATGAAAATAACGTTGTTTATTCTTATTTGGCCTTAACAATCAAAACCAACACATAATTTAAAAATAGGACCAAAATCCTAAAAAAAGTGCATTATATAATTTTAAAAAATCAATATTAATAGGACCATTTTTGTATTGAAGTTATTTTTTTAATGACATTTTCTTTAAGCAGAGAATTCGGTACTCGGTTTACAGTGAAGGACTCGTAGTTATCGGGTTTTCTTTAAAAAGAAAAAAAACTTAATTATGTCACAAGTTCTTTCTTAAGTTTGGGTATTTTTGTCAAATATATACCTCTATTATCAATTTTGACTAATTTTGCTTACATGTAACATCGGAATCCTGGTCAGACATAGGAGGTTGGTCATGTGGTGTCGTGTGATGTCACATGGGCGAAAACGACCTATTTCCTTGACCCTTTTTTTTAATTTAACTAAAAATATAAAAATATTAAGTTTGTTAGGTTTTTAATTTAAATAAAAAAAAGGATATTCGTCGGCGGGGCACCACGTGCCTAATCTCCTGCGTCTGACCAGGATTTCGATATTAATGTAAGCAAAATTGGTCAGAATTGGTAATATGGGTATATGACAAATCCAAAAGTAACTTCGGGGAGTCAACATTGAAAAAATAAGAATAAAGATATCTGACAAAAATATCCCAAATTTTAGGAACTTATGACATAATTAAGCATGTAAAAACTCAAAGAAATTACTCCGTATTACAAATAGAGTAGCCCCTGAAAAATATTCTGCAAGTACATTAAGTTATGTCAGGTGAATGCTTCCATGCCTTCTAATGAGAGAAGACATCAATATCAATCAAATTGGACTAATTATATATTGACATTTGTGTTATTTTTACACGGTCATCATTTTCTATGTGTCATTTACAAGGATCTATTTACAAACTTTTAAATTCTTAAATTACCATTGCTACAATTAAAAAATAAATTAAAACAAAACAAAACCAAAAATTAAAACAAAAAAAAAACAATTTTTCTAACCTAATCCTAAAATACACTAGACTTAACGCTAGCTTCGGCTACAATAGCAAACTTGCACCGATGCCACCGAGCAAGAATGGAAGAAAGAAAGGAAATTCATTTCTAATGATAATAGGCACATGGTAGTTTTACTTTATACGGTAACATTGGAAATTCATTTGAAGTAATAATATGCAGTGCAGGCATCTGTTTGTGACGGCGCAATAATCAAGTAGGCACATCGTATATGCCGACTCCATCATAATCGGATTATATCATGAAGAAGAGTTAATTTTTTTTTTAATCATAAACCAGAAAAGAGTAGAACACATATGCGAACATAGAAATTTGAAGTAATAATATGCAGTGCAGGCATCTGTTTGTGACGGGGCAATAATCAAGTAGGCACATCGTATATGCCGACTCCATCATAATCGGATTATATCATGAAGAAGAGTTAAATTTTTTTTTTAATCATAAACCAGAAAAGAGTAGAACACATATGCGAACATAGAAATTTGAAAAAAGATGAAGATACATAGAAACCAGAAACCAGCAAAATGAGGATGAATTTGCTTTTTTTATAATAAAAAATAAATAGTTAATTTAATTATCATGATTGAGTTAAACTTTTAAAATTTTGCAAAAAAAACTTATTATATGATACATAAGTAGACACATAAGTAAACAATTAAGCGCTGATTATGCAAAAATATCCTACATGTCATTATGTGATTAATAGAATTAAAGATGACATCGATGCCTTTTAAAACAAAAATGGCACCAAAATAATTCCCTTTCAACAAACCATACTTTTTTTTTTTTTTGGTTTTGGTTTTTCAACAAACCATACTTTGTCCGTATGTAATACGTGTAATACGAGGAACTACGTCAACAGTCAACACGGTTTAACATTTTCTACGTGTACTTCTTCCATCTATCGATATTTTCCGTTAAATAAAAACATATTTTTAAAATAAAGATATAATAATTACTTTAATTTTTAATAGATCAATTATATTTTTGCATATTATGTTCTTTTTATTTTTTGTTTATGCATATTATGTCTTTATCTATTTGTAATTACTAATTTTTCTCATTAATTACGTAAATCAAGATCTTGTTAAATAAGCGTAAATATAAAAAGGTAATTATTACATTTTAAAATTTTTTAAATGACAAATAAATAAAGACAAATTTTTCTTTAAATGAAATGGATAAATAAAAATTAATGAAGTAATAAACAAAAATCTCTATTTCTTAGTTGCTATTTTTTTTTTTTTTTATACATTGAGGACTTCGGGGGAAAAACACACAAAATATGAAGGGTCAATATTTTGATGTTCATCAAATATTGCAATACACATTATTTGTACAAGTGTATAATCGGTTCATGGACACATGAGTATTGATATTCTCATTTTTTTTACACTATTTTTACTCATGTTATTTTATAATAATTATTGTTGTTGACGTGATGATTTTTATTGGTACAAAACCTACAAATACATATTTTTATATATGTTTTATCTTGTTGAACGATACCTGACTTATATCAAAACTTTAACAAAATAAAAAGTGTGAGAAAAAAAGAGTAGGCAGATATTATTTTCTTACATATTATTAATTTCCCCACTTTAAATTTGGACCACATTCATTTGATGTACAAACAAATTAAGTTCTTGGTCTTCAATGTGATCTCCATGCAAAAGTCTATAAATATCTTCAAATGGTACTCACATTTCTTGCCTTCTCTCAATTCTCTTTACACGTTATTCTTCAGACGATTATGCTAAATATATCATAGCTCTACCAATTAAATCTTCTTTAATTTTAAGGATGAATGCCTTAATATCTGTGCCTTTCTTTAATCCATTCTTTGCTTTATCTGTTCAGCCAACATTTTCACCAAACAAAAAATCGCCTTTTCTGTGCGTCAAGCTCATATCCGAACATCACTATTGTAGCCGCTGCTTTAGTAAAACCCGTTGTAATATTGTCATGAATCAAAGTATTCATCTTCCTAAAACTAAAAAAAATGAGGTAAGGGTAGCTTTCTCTATTATAATAATTAAGCTCTGTAAGGAAACTTTTGGAGAAATTATATGCATGTTTTTGGAGCATTATTATTAATAAAATGTTTTTGAACTCAAGTTTGTTAACCTGGATAATTTCCTATCTAAGAAAGAGATATTTGAAATGTGCTATCTAGCCATAACTCAATTTCAAAAACAAGTTTAATGGATGGGTTTCTCTCCCACTTTATGCGTTAGATTTTGGCGTTGAGTTAAATTTACAATTCACAATTTTAATATAGTATCAAAGCTTGATTTATTTATAGTTTATTAGCAAATGTGTAATCATGCAAATTTCACATTTTAGATGTTCAATGAGGAGCTTGAGAGGATTGTGTTAAAGTCCTAAATTGGAAGGGAATAAGGCCTCAATCTTGTTTATAGTTCTAATAAAGAGAGAAGAAAAATAAAAAATAAAATTTGTGAGATTCTCTTTTTTTCAAAGGTCTTATTAACGAATCTTTTGGACACTTATTAAAATTACTATAATAAGAAAAATAATAATAAATACACATCATTCTGTCTCTTGAAATTTAAAAAAAAAAAAAATATAAGTTTCAACTAAATTTTACTATAATTGGATCGTTAACGAGTGCACTAAGAACACAATAGTTAAATCGTAGTAAACAATCATCATCAAGCACCTCTTTATTGCTACTTCATAAACATGCACTAATTTATCAATCGTGCATATATATAGGAAGCTCTTTATATCAGACATTCCGAAGCATTGGAGGAAGTTAAGCGTGAACTACTGTCTGGGAGTGGGGAGACAAGACACTTTGCCGACCGAAGTTTATCTTTGGTAGACTCCATCCAAAGGTTAGGCATTAGATACCACTTTGAAGAGGAGATTGAAGCAACTCTTCAAAGGAACCATTTGATGCTTACAACTCATCACTGCTATCAAGGAAATGATTATCATCAACTGTCTCAAGTTGCACTTCAATTTCGTCTCTTTAGACAAGAAGGGTATTACGTTAACGAAGGTGATTATTATCTGCACATTTTTGGGCTCAATTTAATTTTAAGGAGACCACAATAATTATGCTCTTATATTGACAATTTGTGTCTATATATCTTGGTCACTCTTATAAATTTTAATTTTAAGGTTGCCTAACTTTCATATTCAACTTTTAGATATTTTTTTTTAAATTTATATTCTCAACTTTTACACTTTGGTATTAAAGTTAGGTTTTTATGAAAATAAAGATATTGAAATTATATTATTTTCTCCTATTCCTAATTTTCATCCTTAAAAATATATCAATTAATTTATGTTCAAAATTCAGCATTATATTTTGAAAGCAAACATATAACTTCAAATAACATGAAGTATATGAAAGCGAATTTAAATTTTTTTTCTCATTGTAGTAATCTAATTGGAGTTCCTTGCTTTATTTTCCAGCAGCAGCCATAAGCAAATATTTTTTATCATCCCTACTAGAGCAATTCTAGGACTTATCTTTATGTTTTTTTTCATGATTTTATATTAGAATTAAATTTTGCTGATTACTGTATCTTTTACATTTATTATAAATTTCTCTTTTAATCTTTTATCCTTTTTTAATTATATTTAAAACTAATAATAATTAAAAAAAATGAATTGCGTTAATCTGTTTAATTATTTTTTATTTATTTTCAAACTTGTGTACTGAATGAACAACATAAAAAAAATTCCATTTGAATTAAAAAAATTAATCTTAAAAATATGAAATACCTTAATCTTAATCTTAAGGTTTTTTTATGGCTTTAGTCCCTGAAAGTTGGGAATGTTTTGATTTTGGTCCCTAGAAGTTTTTTTTGAACTTGACTCATTCTTAATTGTTTTAAAAATTTGCAAAGCTAAATTCCCTTACTAATTAGCATTGACCATGGACTTGAATGTTTGCCGCATCTTATGTGCAGATGTATTTGATAAGTTCAGGGACAAGAATGGCAAGGTCAAACATACATTATGCAAGGATATAAAGGGGTTAATTGCCTTGTTTGAAGCCTCCCAATTAAGAATAGAAGGAGAGGATTGTCTTGAGGAAGCAGGGGAGTTCAGCCGCCAGTATCTTAGTGCGTGGGTATCAAGATTTCATGACCATCCTCAAGCTAAACTTGTTGCAAATACATTACAGTGTCCTATTCATAAAAGTTTGTCAAGGTTCATGGCCACAAGCTTGGACTTAGAAAATCCAGGCCAATGGACAAATTCTTTACAAGAACTGTACAAATTAGATACCCAAATAGTTAGATCCATGCATCTTGAGGAAATTTTTGCGGTTTCCAAGTGAGTTCCATTTAAACTCTCTAGATCATACATATTTCAAAATTCAAATTTTAACAATTTTTTATTCATTTATTTAATTTTTTTTCGAAACCAGGTGTTGTTTGGGCTTCACATTTTTTGTGGTCCAACTAATACACCTCGAATCCGCGAACTGTGCGAGTCTTTGACTCAATGGTATGGATCCTTCCCAGGAATTGTTGTCTCACTGGGACTCGAGCCTTTGATCCTGAAGTCCCTAGCGCCCAACCAGTTTCCACTAGGGCCAATCCACTTGGGTTATTCATTTATTTTTTGAACAGCCAAATTTTAACAATGTTATTTATACCACCAAATTTTTATATCAAATATAGAGAACTTCTGATTTTGGAAAAAGAATGAGGGTTCGCAATTTTTATTTGTTATTTCCTTCGTTCTTTTAAAAAAAAAATTATTTTGGCCAAATTTTATGTGCAAATTGAAGTTAAAAAAAGAATTTCTTTAAACTCACTTTTTAAAGTTGAGAATAAAAAATTTAAAATATAATATTTTTAAATATGGAATTAAAGATTTAACATTTAAAAAATAATTGACTTCAATTTTTCAATATCATTTTACTTTTTTTTTTTTTAAATTCTTATAGCTGATGATGTTATGCCAACTCTTAATTTATGTCAAAATTTGATGTTTCACCGTATTACATTGGTGACCACTAATATATTCATGTGCGATAGATGGTGGAAAGAGCTAGGCTTGGCAAGGGACTTGAAGTTTGCAAGAGCTGAGCCAATTAAATGGTACATGTGGCCCATGGCATGCCTCCCAGGTCCATGCTTCTCAGAAGAAAGGATTGAGCTCACAAAACCCTTGTCCCTAATCTACATCATTGATGATATATTTGATTGTTATGGAAGCATTGATGAACTCACTCTCTTTACAGATGCTGTCAACAGGTATATTGATATATACTCTATTCTATGTATATTATATATATATGTGTGTGTATATATATATATATATATATATATATATATATTGAAACCATCTCTGAGGTAACTAAGTAAAATGTTAGTGCAAAATTGTGTAACACAACATGTAGCTTTCGTTTGGTATTCCTTTCCATCTATCTCTAATAATTAAGATACTAATTCTTTGAATGCAGTTGGGACTTGGCAGCCATGGAGCAATTACCAGACTACATGAAACTAAGCTTTAAGGCTCTTTATGACATAACTAATGAATTTGCGTTCAAGACCCTTATCAAACATGGGTGGAATCCTATAAAGACCTTAATAAAATCGGTAAAATCTCTCAGAATTTCAGAACATATTAAAAATGAGATTTAATATTTTTCATTACATAGTATTATTAGGATTTGTAACTATATAGTAGTAGTATATACTTAAGTATATACTACTATGTATGCTAGTGCTATATATCATATATTCCAAAAACCTAGTATTAGTGTTTGTTTGTGACAGTGGGTACGACTCTTGAATGCTTTCCTTGAAGAAGCAAAATGGTTTGCTTCAGGGCATTTACCAACTACAGAGGAGTACCTGAAGAATGGGATAATTAGCACAGGGGTGCATGTGATCCTTGTGCACGCATTCTTCTTCATGGGAAATGACATAACCAATGAAACTGTGACTCTAATGGATGGGGATGACTTTCCAAGCCTCATATCTACAACAGCCACAATTCTTAGGCTCTGTGATGACTTAGAAGGCAACGAGGTAATTGGACTTTGGAGTTTGGACCACACGTAATTGCTAGACAATGTTCAATTTACATCCAAATTAGAACATGGACATTTTGTGACAAAGTTTTAATTTATGCAGGATGTTACTGATGGTAAGGATGGGTCATATTTGAAGTGCTACATGAAGGATCACCCAGGAGTTTCTATTGAACAGACACGGGATCATATTAGTCATCAGATTTCAGATGCTTGGAAACAACTCAACCGAGAATGCCTGAAACCAAAAGATCCATTACCATCATCTTTTGCTAAGCTTTGCCTGAATAGTGCTCGGATGGTACCTCTGATGTACAGTTATGACAACAATAGTCCATCAAAGTTAGAGGAGTATGTGAAATCGCTGTTTTATGGTGATGGTAACGTACAAATTAATCAAGAAGATCAGAGTTTGGTTTCATAATATAATGTATATAGAATGTAACAAGTCTAAATGTTTAAAACTTCAAATAATAGAGTGGTAATTCAAAACTTGTAGTACAGTAATAGTCAATGGATTTGATGATGCAATCATACAGGAGGAGATTAACAAGAGCTATTCTTGTTGAGAACGTGCCTTTGCATACTGCTCCCAGAATTGTTTTAGTTTGAATAAGTCAACATTAGGATCTTATCATTTAAGCAGTAATGGATAAGTTAGTTTTATATTCCTTTGCGGTAAGGTCTAAAATGGGGAGTGCTTTAAAGCATGTTAAGAGATAACCTCCACTGATGCGTACATGGTTGTCAGATTCCAGAGTCTAGCGGATATTCGTTTTGTCTAAGTAAACTTGAATCGTAAACTCGTTTCGCAAACTCGTACGAGTTTATGTAAAAAAAAATTACATTTATATTGTGATAACATATAACCTATTAATAATCAATATTCATAATTTCAAACTTAACGTAATAACAAAATATGATAAGATATTATTCGTTGATCTAATACAACAACAACAACTAAGGCTTTGTCCCACTAGGTGGGGTCGGCTACATGGATCAAACGACGCCATAAAGGCCTATCATAAATCATGTCTTTTGATAAGGCATTGATTGCCATATCCTTCTCAATTGTTTCGCCTATAGTTTTTCTAGGTCTTCTTCTTCCTCTAGCCCTTGTAGTACCCTCCATTTGGTCTACCCTCCTAACCGGGGCTTCCACCGGTCTCCTCCACACATGCCCAAACCACCTAAGACGAGATTCAACCATTTTTTCAACAATAGGAGCAACCCCAACTTTTTCTCGAATATACTCATTTCTAATCCGATCTTGTCTGGTATGCCCACTCATCCACCGCAACATCCTCATCTCTGCAACATGAAGTTTATTCTCTTGTGTGCCCTTTGCCGCCCAACACTATGTCCCATATAACATCGCCGGTCTTACAACAGTGCGGTAGAACCTTCCTTTAAGTTTAAGTGGTACCTTCTTATCACATAACACGCCCGAGGCACTCCTCCATTTCATCCACCCTGCTTGAATCCTATGATTTACATCCCCTTCTATTTCTGCATCCTGCTGTAAGATAGAACCAAGATACTTAAACTTCGGGACTTGTGCTAAGACATGCTCTCCAACCTTCACCTCCCGAGTAAGGCCCATGTGCCTCTTGCTAAAATTACACTCCATATACTCTGTCTTGCTTCGACTTATCCGGAATCCAGACCCTTCTAAAGCTTGTCTCCACATTTCAATCTTCCCATTTATTTCCTCTCTAGTATCCCCAATAAGCACAATATCATCCGCAAAGAGCATGCATTTGGGCACTGGTTCTTGGACATGTTCCGTAAGCACATCCAAGACCAATGTAAAGAGGTAGGGGCTCAAACTTGACCCTTGGTGTAGACCTATCGAGATGGGAAAATCCTCTGAAATCCCACTTTGTGACCTCACGCTCGTCTTGACCCCGTCATACATATCCTTAATGGCTCTAATATAGGCAACACGCACCCCTTTCTTATCGAGAGCCCTCCATAGTACCTCTCTAGGCACTCTATCATAAGCTTTCTCCAGATCAATAAAAACCATATGCAGATCCTTTTGTTGCCTCCGGTATTCCTCCATCAGCCGGCGCAGTAAGTATATTGCCTCCATAGTTGATCTCCCCGGCATGAAGCCAAATTGATTCTCAGTAACATGAGTCTCCTGTCTCAATCTTCGCTCTATCACCCTTTCCCAAAGTTTCATGGTATGACTCATAAGCTTAATCCCTCTATAATTCGCACAATCCTGTATGTCACCTTTGTTCTTGTAGATAGGGATTAAAGTGCTCCTCCTCCACTCGTCCGACATCTTCTGGGATCTTAAGATCTCATTAAACAACTTGGTGAGCCAATTGATGCCCCTCTCTCCCAAGGTTTTCCATACCTCAATGGGGATACTATCCGGACCAACCGCTTTACCATTATCCATCCTTCTCAATGCCTCTTTTATCTCAGTCTCCCTAATTCTACGGTAAAAGGTATGATTTTGGTCCCCTTCTCTAGTGACTATCTGATCATGATGTGAACTTTCATGACCTTCATTGAAAAGGTTGTGAAAGTAACTCTTCCATCTTTCTTTTACATCCAAATCTGCGACCAAGACTTTGCCATCTCCATCCTTAATGCACCTCACTTGATCTAGGTCTCTCGTCCTCCTTTCCCTAAGTTTAGCAATCCTATAAATACTTCTTTCCCCTTCCTTAGTGCCTAGAGATTGGTATAGCCCATCAAACGCTCTACCTCTTGCTTCGCTCACCGCTTTCTTGGTCTCTTGCCTAGCTGCTTTATATTTATCCCAACTCTCTGCATTTCTATTCAAGGACCAAGTTTTGAAGCATTCCTTTTTCTCCTTTACCTTATCTTGCACCCTTGCATCCCACCACCATGATTCCTTGCCCTTTGGTCCATAACCTCTTGATTCACCGAGTGTCTCCTTTGCAATCTTCCTAATCCCTTTGGCCATAACCTCCCACATTTCATTTGCGCTTCCTTCTCTATTCCAACGTCCTTCCTCTAAGACCCTTTGTTGGAATCGTTTTTCCCCCTTCAATTTCCACCACCTGATTCTTGGAACCTTTTCTTGTATTTTTCTTTCCATCCTTCTCTTAACTCTTACATCCATAACCAAGACTCGGTGTTGGGTAGTCAAGCTCTCTCTAGGTATAACTTTGCAATCCATGCAAAGCTTTCTGTCTGGTTTCCTCATAAGGAAGAAATCAATTTGAGAGCGCGTTGACCCACTCCTATATGTGATAAGGTGTTCCTCTCGCTTTTTAAAACAAGTATTGGCTATTGTTAGATCGAAAGCTGAGGAGAAATCGAGAATGGTTTTACCTTCCCCATTTGCTATCCCTATGCCATGGCCTCCATGGAGTCCTTCAAATCCACAAGGGTCACTTCCCACATGGCCATTGAGATCTCCCCCTAAGAAGATCTTTTCTCCCATAGGTATTCCTTGGATTACCTCTTCCAGCTCCTCCCAAAATTGCACCTTAAGATGATCTTCCAACCCTGTCTGAGGTGCATAAGCACTAATCACGTTGAAAGTATCTCTTCCAGCTACCAACTTAAGAGCTATGATCCTATCCCCAACTCGCTTCACCTCCATCACATCCTTCTTCCACACCTTATCCACTATGATGCCCACCCCATTTCTCGCTCTAATCTTACCGGTGTACCAAAGCTTGAAACCCGAAGAGTCTAAATCCTTTGCTTTTTCCCCAACCCACTTGGTTTCTTGTAGGCACATAAAATTGATCCTTCTCCTAATCATGGTGTCCACTACTTCCATTGATTTACCGGTAAGTGTGCCTATATTCCATGTTCCAAACCGAATCCTAGTGTCGTGAACTAACTTCTTTACCCGCACCCGTTCACCAAAATGCGGGAACCCTTGCTTATTTTTCACTGCATCCAGGCGGCGATGCAGCGGCCCTTGCTCATTTGACAATGTACTCGAGCCATACATCACGTTGCTTCCGGGCAACGACCTAGCATTAACCTTATAACATTCGTTGATCTAATAAGTAATATAAAATAATTTATCCATCAATATTCAAACTTCAAATTCAAAACATAATAAAATAACATATCCAATGTAATTTTAATTTCAAACTCGACATAATAATGTTTAAAAAAAATAATGAAAATTAATTATCAATTTATAAGCAAGTGCTCTTTAGTTAAAGAAACACTTAAAAATATTGACAAAGTAAATGAGTTCTAATTTATGGACAACACTAACAAAGTAATACTGAAAATTGAAAAACGGAGAATGAATTTATGTTTAAAAGTTAAAACTTAATATGATTTCTATCAAGCATTCATCAGATTATAATACCAGCTTAACGAAGAAAACAGGGAAAACAAAAATAAGGGAATAAAGGGAGAAAGTCAGTAAACAATTACCAAATTAAGGGAGAAAGTTACAAAGGCGCGGGTGTGGAGTGAGCGGACGTGCGACAAAAGGAGAAGAACTGAAGATTAAAGAAGCTTTTGAATGAGAAGGAGAAAAGAAGACTAATTTAAGAGGTTTTTTATCCCAAAAGCGTAACAAATATGATAAAAATAACCTGGAAGTTTTTTTAAAAAAAAAAAATTGGAAAACAATGCTAACTCGCTAACTCGACCATAAACTCGCGAGTTTACAAGAGTCTACCAGTATCCACCCGAGTCTACTTGAGTCATATCATTCCGAATTTCCATTAGTTTCAACTCGTTTTTCATAAGTAGATTCGTAAGTTTCTACGTATTAACACTAGTTTTTGACAACCATGGATGCATGTGAAGTATTGGCCATAGATTATTGATGATACGACATGAAGGGTTCAGATTTGGACTTGGTAATTGTTATATGTTTTGCTAGATGCCCTTAAGTGAAACGTTGGGCCATTTAATGGGCTGAATATTTGTTCAAGATCCAACCATAGAAGAGGCACCACCACCAAATTAAAGAATCTTCCCACACAAATAAAAAATATGAAGCTAAGAGGAATCAAAACTGAATTTGAAGAGAAAGCTGGGAAATATGACGAAGCTAAGAACTTATATCATCTCATCCTCTCATCCTTTATACTATCTTAATCCAAAGGAGGGATTTTTTAAGCTCTCAATTTTTCACTGCTTATTGTAAAGAGCTTTCTACTTAGCTTCAAGTGAATCATCTCGAGATAGAAATTGATTCTACTTTTTTTATAAGAAAAAAATTTATTAAAAAAGAAAAGAAAAGGATTACTTCTTCCTAATCCAATCCAACCAGTTAAAAGCAAGAAGAAAACTATCACCCAAACAAAAAACCCCAAATACCTTGTATACATATCAGAGACAATACTTTAATTACAAAAGGTCTAGGAAAGCATGAACGGCCATGGTGAATGATTGAGATTGATTCTCATTCCTCATAGTTGGGTTCACCTTCGTCAACTTGTTAAAGAAGATAGAGGAGTTTCATAGCTTTGAAATTGAATGACTTTTATCAATATCCAGATCTAATCTAAGAGAGCAGCAACAAATCAGATACAAAGGAAAATAATAATAAGTTTTGAGGGTAAAACAGTCTTTTCGTGCACTAATATTATTACTGTAATTCAAAAAGGACTTCTCTATAAATACATATAAACTTGCCATAGCCTGTGTTGGTCGCATGCTACCCCTTAACATGCTTGGCAGCCGCACCCGTCTAAAATGCACCTTTTGGGTTTTTGTTTCCATGCACTTTTGTGTTTGGTGCAGGTTGCAGTAATAGTGTGTGATGCACCTAAACCACTTTTTCAAATCCTAGCCTTTAAAGAAAAAGATTCCATAAATCAATGGGTAAGATTGAGGAGGCAACCTGTTTAGGTGGTCATTTTGTATTTATTACATGTAGAGCATATGGATGCGTACACCGAACACCTATCATAAATTTTCTTAATCTTATTTTATTTTTGAACGTTCTTAATGGTCCTTTTTTTATATATGCCCATTTGAAGAATTTTATTTGTTCTTAATAAAAAATCATATTTTAAATTTTCACTATTACTATCTCTATCCATAAATATAAGATTTTTATGAAACTTTTATTTTGTCCCATGTTTATAAGATTCTTTATCAATTTTCAAGGACACTTTTTGGATTCCCAATACTATTAGTAGGGCTAGTTTTGAAAATACATATCAAATGCTCACATTTTCAATACCATTAACTAAATTAATCAACTTCCTTAACAAACATAAGATCTATCAAAATGGTCTTATATATAGGGACGGAGAGAGTATTAATTACTTACTCGACACTTTTTAGATTTTCAATAATAATATTTGTATGAGTATTTTTTGAAAAAGTATATAAAAAATTTATATTTATTTAATATTTTTTTTGTCCGTATTCCTTGCGGAACCGCCGGTATCCCCAAGAGCACCCTTAATACCAGGGAGCCCTTTAGACATCCTGTTAAGTGAACACATTGTACAATTCGAATAATAATTATCTTTGTAATACGTTAATATGTATTTAATTTCAATAATTTATTATGATAGTTAATTGTAACAATTATCCTAAATGTTGTATTAAAAGTTTGATAAATATAGTTGTTTTCATGAAGGAAAAAATGGCAAGAAATAATAAATAATTAAAAAAATAATTCACATTTGGTTATAAATAGAAACAAAAAATTCACTTTTGATTTTTGTGATTTTTATATAAATTAGACCATGGTTAAAAAGGAATATATTTTGTTCATGTAAGAATAATTTGGTATTGATACGTACATGTAATCAACATGACAAAACACCAATTAATAGATATTACAGTATTAACTAAGTACTAAGTACAAACTATGGCAAAGAGACATGAACAAGAAGTGTCATATATAGTGGAGCATAATTAGCAAAAAGCATACACCATGTAACATACAATAATACGAAGTGGGGTGAACAATTTTCTTCCAAATTCCTCTGTGCATGCATGGTTCTATTGTTAACCAAATTCACCTGTGCCAAGATATATAGCTTTCTGCCACCCTATCCCAAGATTTCATAGCTTCTCAATCACGGATTTGTAATAATTTCACAATTTTAAATTATCTAAAGATTTAAAACAAGCAACTAAAAAAAATTCTGACTAACAACTCTGGAGAAGAGGTAATTGAAATTGAAGGGAATAGAAGAAGAAGCACGAGCCGCGAAGTTCGAACAACTCTGCAACAGCACGAAGAGGAAAGAATGGAGGAAAAGGAGAAGAGAGAAGACACGCGAACAAGATGGAAGGGGAGAACATATCTAGGGAGACCAAATAAGAAGAAGAAGAACCACGAAGAACAACGATGAAGGGGAGAACAAATCTGGTTTGTGGAATTAAGAAGGGAGGAAGAAAACGTGAAAATTGAAGAAGAAAGGGAGAAATAGAGGGACCTAAATGTAATATTTGGACTTCACCGGCTCTGTCGGTACCAGCAAGTCAGCATTTTTTTTACCATGATTTTTTTACCGTTTTACCATCAGTTTTTACTGCACAACTGTAAACCCAAAACTCAAAAAGGTGCATGCTAGCCACTACCTTGTTTTGCTGCTAGTTGTTAGTTTGTTTGTAGTGCTTGATTGGTTACTAAAATCATGGGACATGATTTGTCATTCAATTATATATTTCTTTTTTTATTTATATTTAAGTATCATTTGGATTCAATAAAAAAATACTTTTTGCTGACAAAAAGTTAGAGTTAATGTGCATTTTATTAGAGTTAGTTTTAACTAACTCAACCAACATCTCCCTTTAACATCTTTCTTAATTCTCAAGATGGTATCAGAGTCATAACCTAACTTTTTTTCATTTGTCATAGGCAAAGAGTTACCGTTTCGTTATGGGTCAATAGATGTCCTTTCTTCTTCATGGGCCAAAAGTTACCCTTAGAGGGGGCATGTTGGAAGTCCTGCATCGCCTGCTTCATACTATGTGGTATGGTTTAAATATCGGGCTACTTCTATCATTGTCAATTGGCTTTGAGATGGAACCTTGACACATTGCTTTTATTTAGTCAAAAGTAATACTTTTCACTACTTTTCCTTTCTTCTCTGTTGTTGTTTTTAATTGTTAAAAACTACAATTGGTATCAAAGCTCTCTTTTTGAGGGACCTATATATGTGTGTTTGAGTCATCATGGATGTTGAAGCAAGTTTTTCCCAAGTTGCTCCTCCTTTCTTTAATGGGGAGAGCTATGACCTTTGGCTTGTGAAAACGGAGTCTTACCTGAGCTTTGGATATGTGGGAAGCTATGAAAGAAGATTATGTTGTGCCTTGTGTGCAAGATAATCCCACCATGGCCCAAATCAAAAACCACAAAGAGAAAAAAAAACTAGGAAGTCAAAAGCAAAAGCATGCATGTTTGTTGTTGTTTCGCAAACCATCTTCACTAAAATAATGACACTTAAAACACCAAAAGCAATCTTGAACAATCTGAAGGAAGAATATGCAAGGGATGAGAGGATTCAAAGCATGCAAGTGCTAAACATGATGAGGGAATTTGAGCTGCAAAAAATGAAGGAGTGTGAGATAATCAAAGAGTACTCAGACATGTTTGGCATTGCTAATAAGGTAAGGCTATTGGGCACTGATTTTTCTGATTCAAGAATTGTAGAAAATTTCTTGTAACCGTGCCTAAGAGATATGAGGCATCAATAACCACTTTGGTGAACACAAAGGATCTTTCTAAGATTACTTTGGCAAGAGTCTTACATTCCTTGCAAGCCCAAGAGCAACAGAGGCTTATGAGGCAAGACCATATGGTTAAAGGTCCTCTACTAGCCAAGTACCAGGAAGTTGGAAAAAAAAACAAAAATAAACAAAACCAAGCATTAAGCAGCGAAATCAGTGCAAACGATCAGACCTCAGGCAAGGGGAAGAAAAAAATCTATCCACCTTGTCACTATTGTGGAAAAAAGGTCATCTACTATTTAAATGTCGGAGAAGAATGGACGCACAATGCAACAAGTGCAATCAGATGGGTCACCAATTGAAGCTGTAATTTGCAAAGGAAGACCTGCTCTTCGTTGCAACTTGTTTTTCCAGCAATAGTTCAAATGAGTCTTGACTAATTGACGGTGGCTGCACTGACCACATGACCTATGACAAGGAAATATTCAAACATGGTTTGGCATATGCCACATGTACTTCTTTCATCACCATCTATATATTCCGTTATATAAAAACACATTTTTAAAATAAAAATAGGAGTAATAAAGATTTCAGAATAATGTTCCTCCTTATGTGAGGAGGTAAAATTACCTCCTGAATCCAATCAAAATATGACATCTATATTTTTATTTTTTTTTTTTGGTTTTTTCTTCTAAAAATCAAAAGTGGGATATAGGATACTGTAAACGGACTTCCCCCCTGACCGCCAGTTTAGCTTCGATCACTGTCACCCTTTCAAGATTTTCTACCTTCCTTTTATGATTTGTTTTCTTGGTCACACAACATCTGAAACCACTCGAACCAAACCAAAGTTCTATCCTGCAACCTGGAAATCCCCATGTTACCCCTCGACCATGGTGGAGCCACAAACGTGTACAACTTAGTCATAGACATCCCTCCAACACTACCAGGTGATGTCCGAAATGATAACGGGTTCGGACCCGGGTTCGAGTCCACACTCTCTCCAATTATCTTAACAACACGTATCATAGCATCATGGTAGTTGTCATTTCTGGATCTGGAGTAGTACCTATGGAGATTACAAGAGAAGACTTGCGAGGCCGAGGGAGGGACACGATGGGGCTTGGCAATGAGCAACAGTGGCGTTGCTACATTTGGAGCAAATCCAGTTTTGTTATTTCATTATTGTTATGGTGAAGAGGATAGTAAAAGATTGTTTAATTTTTGTTTTAAAAATAAAAACAAAAATAAAAGTGGCCACATGTCATGATAGTATTGGATTAAGGAGATAATGTTCTCTCCTTGCTTCAGGAGAAACATTATTCTGTAAAGATTTTAATTTATTATAAATTAAATATGTTTTTCTATATTATGTATTTTACTTATTTTTAATAATTAATTATTCTTCATTAATTATGTAAATGAAGATTCTGTTGAATAAGTGTAAACGTGAAAAGTAACAATTTTTAATTTTTTATATTCTTAAAACTTTTTAAAATGAAAAATGAATAAAAACAATTTTTTTATTCAAATAGAACATATAAATAAAAATGGAGAAAGTAATAAACAAAAAATTTCTATTTCTCAGTTGCTTTTAACTTTTTATTCATATAGGAATTGGAAAAAAAAACTCACAAAATATGAAGGTTTGTTCACCAGTACACAAAACATTATTTGTAAAGTGTATAACACCGACACATGGATATATGAGTATTGATATTCTCATTCTTTTTTTCATACGATATTTTTACACTGAAAAATGATTAAAACACCTATGAGGGATGCTATATATCACGAAACGAACAAAAACGAAAATTTGACGGCCAATAAGATTTTGGCCTTTAACATCATAGTGGAAACAAGGCATAGGAGAGAGAAAAGTTATCATACAACTCCATTTTATACTACTTTGTAGATTATATTTCACGTAAATTGTTTTCCTATTAGCATCATTTCCCTATTATTAATTATTATTGATCGATTATTTACTCATTATTACATTAAAAGCACAAAGTTTTTTTAAAATTAAAGACATTAAAACATGTTATATGTGTTACAACAAATAGTTGATAATGAATTGACTTATATAATTTTTTTTTGTCTGTACTCTTTGGTCGGTACCACAGGTGTTCTCAAGAGCACCTTTAGTACCAAGAAACCCTTGAGACTAATCATGCACGATGTCGCGTACCTATACATCTCCCAGCGAGGTATGTTAATTAACCGGAAATCGAGCATGAGACTTCTTAGTCTCAGGCCTCATTCTCAAATTCTTAAGTTGACATGATTATACCACTTGAGTCAACTCTCGTTGGTTTGACTTATATAATCTAAATAGGTTATGGATATAAATCCTGTTGTTGACGCGATGATTTTTGTTGGCACAAAACCTATAAATACATATTTTTATGTATGCTCTATCTTGACGAATCATCCAGACCCAACTTTAACAAAATAAAAAGTGTGACAAAAAAAGAGCAGACATATATTATTTTTTTACATATTAATTCCCCAACTATAAATTTGGACCACATTCATTTGCAGGGCCTACCTTGGACCATATTAATTTCCCCACTTTAATTTGGGCCTGAAGGGCACACACCTAGGGCCACCGATATTTAGGGGACCAATTTTTTTTAAAAAAAGTATACTCATTAAAATTAATATATTTATAAGATTACAACATACACCATGCATAAGTAAATTTACTTTAAATGATTTTTTAATTTGATATTTTTTTTTTAAAAAAAAAAGTTAATTTGAGAGGTTTATAAATTAAGAGTGATATATTTATCTTAACACAACATAATTTATGAACATAAAAAAATAACTTTAATACAATTATGTATATTTTTTTTGAATTTAAAACTTTGATAAAATTATTTATATTTCTTTAATAATAAGTTTAATTCGTTATTGAATGTACCTGTTTTGTTACTTTGTTTTTTTTTTTTTTTTTGAAATAATATCATATCATTTAGTTATTGCGTTTTGTAGCTTATGAAAGGCATTATTGTTGATTACTTTAAATATTATATACTTATAAATATTAAGAGTATTTTGAAAAATTTTATTTTAGAGAAAATATTGCTATTTTTTTTAATATAATATGTTTTTTTTTAATAAAATAGGGTGTCTCATTTTATTTTTCGTCTAGGCCCTCGACAACGTCAAGATCCTGTTCATTTGCTGTAAAAAAAAAATAAAAAAAAATAAGTTATTGGGCTTCAATGTGATCTTCATGCAAATGTCTATTAAATATGTCCAGATGGTACTCTTATTTCATGCCTTCTTTGAATACTCTTTACACGTTATTCTTCAGGCGAAAACTCTTAATTTTTTTAGAAGGGGAGGAGAGCAACTTGTCTGGATTTGAATTCACGCGTTTAAAATTGAGCCTTCTTCTATTTTAGAGTGAAATATTACTTTGATTCCTCGTGTTTTTTAGATAAAGCACTTTAGTTTCTCAAAATATAAAATTTACTTTTAATTCTTGAAGATTTTTTTATGGAACACTTAAGTCTTCAGTTAAGACATTTGGTGGAGTGGACAGTGGAACTTAAGTGTCACATAAAAAATTTTCGGAATTAAAATTGAATTTTCACATTTTAAGAGGTTAAAATGTCTCATCAAAAGAATTTAAGGGATACTTTACTCTTAATTTTAAGGATGAATGCCTTAATATATAGGACATAACTTCCATGCAATCAAATTTTGGATTGTTGCACAACAACCTTTTGATAAATCAATGGTTGCTTGACAAATCATCCAGTGAAAACATGTCATTGTGACATCAACTCTATGTGAGACATAACTACTAAATTAAAATAACTCAACTTTGATATTGAATCAAATTGCAATAATTCAATTTTGATTTATATATAGTTGTTGTGACAATTATATATATTAACTATATGATTTGTGAAGCAACCATTGGTTCATCAAAGGATTGTTTTGCAACAATTCAAAATTTGGTTGCATAATAGAAATGTTCTACTCCCTCCGATCCAAAATATAAGTACCTTTTGACCAAAAATTTTTGGTCCAAAATATATATAAGCACCTTTTCTAAAATTTTACTAAACTAACCCTATTTAATACTCCATTAACTATGTTTGTGGGAAAAAAGTGTCATTTAAAAATGGGTGGGAAATAATTTTGGATTAAAAATTTAAAAATCAAAAGGATAGATTGGTAAATATATCCTTAAAATTTACAATTCCAATACAAATAACTAACTTAATCTACTTTTCTTAAAGGGAGAGCTTTTGGCCAAAAGGTGCTTATATTTTGGACCGGAGGGAGTAATATATATGCCTTTCTTTAACCCATTCTTTGCTTTATTCGGTCAAGCAACATCAGGCCGACCCTGGGGGTGGGCATTGAGGGCCACCGCCCAGGGCCCAAAAATTTTAGGGGTCCCATAAATTTTTTTTAATAGTACTTATACTTAAAAAAATTAATAGTTGCATATTTTTTATCTTTCAATTATTAATAGTTTAGTATAATATTTTAATTTATTTGCTCACTTGACTTATAAATAGGTTAACTTATGAATTTTATTTTTATAACTTACTCCCTTTGTCCCCAAATATAACATCATTTTGAGAATTTTATTTTGTCCTTATTTATAAACCTAATACAAATTTTCAATGACAATTAGGTACTTTTTTTCACAAACACCCATATTTACTCAACAATTTTTAGATTCTCAATAATACTTATAAGGATAGTTTTAAAAAAAAAACATATCAAATGTTCACATTTTCCATACAATTAACTAAATTAACCAATTTTAGTAATGAACGTGAATTCAACCAAAAGGATATTATATACAAAGACGGAAGAAGTAACATGAAAACAATTTTAATTACCTATTTAATTAATAAATTTTTTATTTTATTTCAACTCTATTTTATATAATACCTATTTTTATTATTGATTGTTATCATTGTTTTAATTAATTAAATATATAAATATATAGTGTTTTAATTGATTTATTTTTAATAAATTTTTTTAGTAGGGCCTAAAATAGGTCAGGACCGGGCCTGGCCAACATTTTCACCAAACAAAAAATCACCTTTTATGTGTGTCAAGCTCATGTCCGAGCATGATTATTGTAGTCGTTGCTTTAGTAAAACCCATTGCAATATTGTCATGAATCCATCTTCATTTTATGATCAGCAGTTTCTATAAAACTCTTTTCACTGAGGATGATAATCCTATGCCATGGGTTCCTACTCATTATACATTCCCGCAGATGGAAGCAGTGGATGTGGCTTCTTTGGACAAACCTTTTAATTATATTGAAATAAAAAATGCCTTGTTTGCAATGAACCCTTGGAAGGCTCCGGGTCCTGATGGTTTTCCTGCAGGATTTTTCCAAGAAGCGTGGAATCTGGTGGATCGAGATATATGTTCATATGCAAATCACATCTGGGTTAATCCTACTGATATTGCTGCGGTCAATCTCACTGATATTTGTCTTATTCCTATGACCCAGAAACCTGAATTTGTTAATCAGTTCAGGCCCATCTCTCTTTGTAATGTCCTCTACAAAATCATGACAAAATCTGTAGTCAACCGGTTGAAGCCTCTTCTTCCTACCATTGTTTCTCCTTATCAATCAAGTTTTGTTCCTTCTCGAAGTATTCATGAAAATATTGTTATTGCTCACACCATGCAGGTTATTAAAGGTAAAACTAGATACTTTGCTATTAAGGTTGATCTAGCAAAAGCATATGACAGATTACGCTGGACCTTTATTCTTGAGGTTCTTAATGAGGTGGGATTGCCTAACTCTTTAATCCAGCTTATTATGGTTTGTGTTTCTTCTGTCAAAACCAATGTTATGTGGAATGGTGCAAGAAGTGAATTTTTTCATCCTCAACGCGGTGTGCGTCAAGGAGACCCTCTCTCGCCATATATCTTTGTTATGTGCTTGGATAAGCTCTCCCATATTATATCTCATTTGGTTGACTTAGGAGCTTGGAAGTCGTTTCGTTTTGATCAGAATGGTCCGGTGATCTCTCATATGATGTTTGCTGACGACCTTTTGCTGTTTGGTGAAGCTTCCGAAGAGCAACTAGATTGTGTTAATAATGCGATGCAGTTTTTTTGTAATCTGTCCGGACAAAAGGTTAACGTGGATAAAACCTCAATAATTTTTTCAAAAAACACTCCTGATGATCTGAAGTAGAGGTTGGTAACTAAATCTTGTTTTAAACTGAGTAGCAACTTCGGTAAATATCTTAGGGTGCCAATCACTGGCAAAGCACCTCGGATTAATGATTTTCAGTATCTGGTTGATGGGGTCAAAGCCAAGCTGGCTGGATGGAAAGCTAAACAACTCTCATTTGCTGGAAGGGTTACTTTAGCCAAGTCTGTCCTGGAAGCAATCCCTACCTATGCAATGATGACCATGGTTGTCCCCAAGACCTGTCTCAATGAAATTCACAGTGCTCAGCGTGCTTTTATTTGGGGTGATGATGATGTTAGTCGAAAACCTCATTTAATTAAGTGGGAGACTTTAACTAAACCTAAGCATTTGGGAGGCTTGGGTTTCAGAGACCTACCAACAATGAACCAAGCTTGCATTATGAAACTTTCTTGGGCGCTCCAGCAAGGAAATAATTCTCTTTGGGCTCGAGTTCTCAAGACCAAGTATAAGCATCAAGATTTTGCTGCATCTTACATTCGCACTAGTTCCTCTTCCTCTAGAACGTGGCGAGAGATTAGCAAGACTTGGGATACAATTGTCAATACTGAAAGATGGTCTATTGGTAATGGAAGGGCAGTGAATTTCTGGACGGATAAGTGGCTGGCTATTGACACTCCTTTGTCTAATGTTGTGCATTTGAATGATGATAGCTTGGTTAATTGGAAGGTGTGTGATGCAGTTAATGATAATGGTGATTGGAATTGGGGTCTTTTGAGTAATCTTTTACCTCCAAGTGTTCTAGATGTTATTAGAGGCACTCTTCCTCCTTACTCTACTGCTGAAGGTGATTCGCGGGTATGGCCTGGTAATAGATTGGGTTTTTTTCTATAAAATCAGCCTATGATCTTCTTAGGCACTATGAGGCTGAGAACTCTCTCATTGACTGGAATAGAATTTGGAAGATTGAGAGCTCGGAGAGAGTTAAATGCTTTGCTTGGAGAATCGCGCATGGAAGATTGCTCACTAATGATAGACGTGCTAAGTGGGGTATTGGCAGTTCTTCTTGTCATCATTGTATTAATCAATCGGAGTCGGTGTTGCATGTTCTAAGAGACTGTCCTCTTGCTAGTGTTGTTTGGAAGCATCTTGTTCGGCAATCTCAACTTGCTAATTTCTTTATGTGTGATATTACCTCATGGGTAAATATGAATCTGAATCATGATCTTGGTATGAGAAGTGGGGACTGTAAATGGAGTGCGGTTTGGGCTCAAGGTTGTGTTCTTATTTGGAAGTGGCGAAATGAGCATATTTTCAATGACCATTTTATCCCTCCCCTAGCTCCCTGGAATATAATTATAGACTGTGTTGTTAATTATAAAGCTGCTAAAGATACTCCTGGGGCTAGCTCGGTTAATAGACAGGTTGAGTGTTTGATCCATTGGTCTCCTCCTAGCTATGGGTGGGTGGCACTCAATACTGATGGCGCAATCAAGAGTAATGGTGTTGCAGGTTGTGGAGGCTTAATCAGAGGGTCAGAAGGCCAATGGCTGGGAGGTTTTGCAAAATTCCTTGGTAGTTGTTCAGCTTATGTGGCTGAACTGTGGGGTGTTCTGGAAGGTTTAACTTTAGCTAGAACTAAAGGTTTCACTCACATCATTCTGCAATAGCTTATGTGGTGTTGCTGAAGGAAGTTTAGCAGGGATCAACCTCATCAACAAAATTAAAGAGATGCTTCGCCTTCCTTGGACAGTGACAATCATTCATGTTTATAGGGAAGCTAACAAATGTGCCGATGCTTTGGCAAATATAGGTTGTAATGGTGGCTTGGATCATTTGTTATTCTCGATGCCCCCATCTCAAATTAGCCACTTGTTGATTTTTGATGTAATGGGAGGTGTTTCCTCTCGCATGATCAGTTTGTAGTTTGTGTTCGTTGGGGCCTAGCCCCCGTTTCTCACCAAAAAAAAAAGTAGGGGTATTCATCTTCCCAAAACTAGAAAAACTGAGGGAAGGGTATGTACTATGTAGCTTCTCTATTATAATAAGCTTGGTGTTTTTAGTTAAATGAGACAGTTTTACAAACAATTTATGAAAAAAAGTAATTTTAAAATTATTTGCAAAATATGAGAAGGTTAAGAAAATTATTTACAAAAATGGAACAATCAAAGTCAAAAATTAAAAAATCATATGCGTTATGAGTTGACGCAATCACGCAATCCGCTTGCCACGTGACATGCTTAAGTTGGTCGATCAAATTCTCTTAAATAATACTCCCTCCGGTCCTATATATAGGACATATTCTAGAAGCAATCTTTGGTCCTATATATAAGACATATTGTATTTTCTATGCATCATTTATTGCTTTTTCTCTTTTTTGCCCTTATTAAATGCAAATGTTTTTTGTTGTTCATTAATGGGTGTGAATTTTTCAAGAAAAGTTGAGAGGGTAAAATTGTAATGTTACAATATATTCTCATAGAATTCATAAAACTAACTACTTTTTTTGGTCCGAGGAATATGATTAAGTATGTCCTATATATAGGATCGGAGAGAGTATTTTTTTAAAAAAAAAACACTTGCCACACGCCATGTGATACAGCCAGATGAGCTCCACGTGGCGAGCTTGTCCCCATGTCTCCCATGCTCCATCACCCCCTTCAACTCCTAATTATTTCAACTAAAAATACTATCTTAAAAATATTTATTTTTAACAATATTTTTTCTCCATCCAATTTTTAATTTACACAAATTTTTGGTATATTTTTTGAGGTAATTTTTATATTTTATATTTTATTTCCTTAATTTTTTTTATTTTTTTATATTTATATGTACTTATTTATTTTATTTTTAATTTTTTGCTTTTATATATTATTTTTTATTATTTTGTGCCCTATTTTTGTAAATTGCTTCAAAATTATTATTTTTTTAAATTGTTTGTAAAACTGGCTATTGAAATTAAAAAGCCTAAAAAGAAATTTTCTTAATGAGCTTTGTCACGATTTATGAAACTCATTTGAAAACATCTATGCTCAGAGCATCTCCAGCGGTCACCATCCACAATAGTTCGTTCCTATCTCCTACGAACGTTCGTCGTTCATCACCGCTGGAGAGAAGTCATGTTCGTTGCTTTTTTGAAACTGTGCTTTATTTGACAACGCCTTCGTGTGTGGAGGGAGTGACTATTTTAATAAAAAAAATATAGAAGGAAGGAGGGAGAAGATTAACGGACACGAAGATAAGAGGGAAACACTACACAACACTGAACAACAACACTAAAAAAAGCTAAATCCAGAACAGAGATTGATAGAGAGACATCAACAAATTCAAAATCCCAAATCAACAACAACAACAACAAATAGAAGAAGAAAGACGGGTACAACAAATCCAGAAAACTGAACAACAACAACCATTCCAGAAAAATCAACAATTATTCTAGAAAATTAAGATATGCAAACCATAAAAAAAAAAAAAAAATTACCCCAATTCCATAAATTAAAATATAATTTTGAGGGTTTAATTTATACCCAATTCCAAAATCGCTTGAAACTCAAACTAAAATAGATGCGATGAGATGAGTGGCGGTGTTGATGAGATGAAACCCGAACTGAAATTGCTTCGAGTGAGGAGGCAAAGAGAAGAGTGTTGCATGTGATGGGTGTTGATGCTGGTGGCTCGAAAGACGAAAAGGAGAGGTAGAGGAGTTGAAGAAGAGAGACAAAGAGGGGGAATCAGAGAGTGACAGAGAGAAGGGGTGGGTGGGTGGGGGAATCAAAGAATTATAGAGAGAGATAAGGGGGCTGAAGAACTCAAACAAGAAGATGGAGGGGCTGAGAAGGGAGAAGCTGAAGGTGGAGGGGCAAAAAAGACAAAGTCAAAATGAAATTAAAGAAGAGAAGACAAAAAATGAAGAAGAGAAAAGAAGAATAGCAGAAATTGAAGGAGACAGGAAATGAAAAGAAGAGGACATGAATTGGGCTAATAAATGGGCTAAAGTTAAAAATGAATAGATAAAAATGAAAATAGATTAGTATGTTTCAAAATAATACTGGTTCCGGTCTTGTTTATAAGATTTTTTGGGGTTTTTCACTTCCACCAAGAAAAGTGGTTAATGACACTGGAAATATGAAAATTTGATATACTTTTCAAAACTACCCCTACAATTGTTATTTGAACTTTAAAAAATGTTGACTTTATAGGGGTATTTGTGAAAAAAAGTAATTAAATGCTATTGAAAATTGAAAATGGGTCTTATAAATAGGACCAAAATAAAAACCCAAAAGAGTCTTATAAATAGGATCGGAGAAAATAATAATGATAATAATTTATTTTCAAATTTATTTTTTTAAAAAAGGAAGAAAATTAACCCAAAAAAGTTTATATTCAAATTTAAAAACTAGCGGTTATAAAAATAGTGAAGTTTTTCAAAATATAGTTAATTTTTTAGAGGTAAAAAAAATTTGGTTAGTTGATGGTGCTTATATTTATTACTACATCCGTCCCTAATTATATGGTCCTCTTCGGAGATTTACGTCCATTAAGAAAATGAAATAATTTAGTTAATTGTATCGGAAATGTGAACTTTTGATATGTATTTTTAAAATTATCCCTATTAATATTATTGAGAATCTAAAAAGTGTTAAATAAATAGGGTGTTTGTGAAAAAAAGTAATTAATGCTCATTGAAAATTGGTAAAGAGCCTCATAAATAGGGACAATAAAAATGTTAAGAGGGCCTTATAATTAAGAACGGAGGAAATATAAAATATTATGAGTGTGAGGTACGTAGTGAGACTAATTCATGAACAAAAAGTAAATTCATGACTGGAGTGAAAATGTGATTGAAATTTTTAAAAATTTTAAAAAAATAAAAAATATAAAAAATAATAAAATAACGTGTAAAATCCATCTAAGAACGATAAAATCCATTTAAGAACGTAAAATCCATTCAATGATTGTGGAGATGCTCTTGTATCTTTCTCCACGTGATTTACCTGAGGAAAAGGGCATCGAGGGAAACTCCAATACCTTTATGGCAACCTCTTCAATGCACCGGTTTAAGTTTTGAAACCAATGCACCCTCTTTATTTTTTGTGGGAAAATCCATTTTTACCTTTATAACTCATTTTCACATTCAACCATACTCATCTCATTCCAGCTGCACTCCCTATCCTACTCTGATTTTAACGACACCGTCTCATCTCAGAACGGAAACGTCGTGGTTTAGTTCGAGACAGAGCAACAAAATGCAACAGTAAAAGCTCTTCCGCTAGTTCTTGAAATAGTCAAGGTCAACAATGGTGTTGGTGAAAATAAACTTAGGAAGAAGAAATTAGTAGCAATAGTAAAAGAAGGATAGGAGAAGATAAGCATCGACAAATCGCTCCAAGCTTTGTAACGGAAGAGAGCTCCTTCTTCATTTCTCAGTATCATAAAAGATTTGTGGCCCATAATAGTCTGCAACTATTGTGTGGCATAGATAAAGAACTGAAGTCAGTGTCTGGGGTGTATTTTTAACCTTTCCGGCTCAGCGGTACCATAAATTATTTTATATTTCCGGTATTACAAAGTTGGAAACCAATTTCCGGCTCAGCAGTACCGGAATAGTGATTTCGGTTCAGTAAAACCGGAATAACTTTTTCGGCTTTATAGAACCGGAAATGTTAACACCCTTAAGAATATTTTGGTCCACGAAAATTTGAAATGGAGGCCAAAAAGTCGGACAAGGGGGACAAAAAGCAATTTCCATTGTTCAAAACCATTATGAAACAGGGAAGAAAATTCTTTTTCGTGCTTTTAGATTTTAAGCTATATATTTAAACTCATGCTCATTTGTCCTTTACATATCACCATCATGGTAATATTATTAACGTCAAAGTGATAGTATATACCATAAGGATATATCTATTATCATACTATTAATGTCACTGTGTGATAATTATTATTTAATATTTTAATTGTTATTTTTTATTGAAAGGTACAAACATGATGCCTCAATTTTTCCAGGATTAATCTAAAAAAGATTCCGGGATTCTCGTCAACGGACAATAAGCTTTTGAAGAGGAGAATAAAAAATATTCTCCATCACGATTATTCTAGCCCATGAGGTTTCCTTACTCTGATATTTTCTTCAATATTCAATATGCTTCCAAAGATGAGGAACACGTTGCTATATTCCCTTATCCGGACTCATTTGTTGATGGTGAGGAACCTTGTGTCGAGTTTCCCTACTCGCTTTAGGGGTCAGAATGAAAAGAACTTCATGTTGAATTCCCCTTCCCGGACTCTTGCCAAGAATGAGGAACCCTCAATTGGGCTTCCCCCTTAGGTCTTGTATCCGGCAAGCAAGGAATCTTCATGCTAGATTTCTTCCTTCGAACTCACTAGACGACTCGAGAAACCTTGCACCGAGTTCCCCCCTTCAAACTCTGGTTCCGGACATTGAGAATATTGTATTGTTTTCTCTCCTTTGAAATCAATTGAAAGATTTGAAGAATTTATTCGGAGATAAGGATCCGTTTCATAGTCACAAAAAATTCAACGCTTATACCGGTCTTTCCTATTCATGCATCGACGCTCCTCCTTACGTCACAACATCGAGCTGGGGGGCTACTGTTATGGACCGGTATCACGGACAAATAATAACCGGTATCACGGACCAACAAGCATCAATTCGGCATACCGGCAATTCAGCATCAATAGTCATCAATACGTAACCGTTATAACGGTTAGTTATTATTGTTGCCCATCATGACATTCATGGAGCCGTTACAAACCGCCACCTTAATGGCTCATCATGAGACATCATACCCTTCACCCTATAAATAGAGGTAATGGTCAAGGTATGAATGAACACTCTCATTCCGTTATTTACACACGACACACACACCACGCCAAAATATCCCGACTCGGTGACAGTGTTCTTTAACCGAGAACCCGTTATCATCGTCGTACATCAACAAACCGGCTTGCCGGTACATGTGGGATAACACCCCACAACAGGAAGGATGAGTGATTTAGGAAGAAACAAGAGAGAAGGATAAGATAAGAGAGTCATTTTCCTTTTAATTCTTTTTTCGTTTATGATTTATTTTCTTAATCTCGACCTTTGCTTTAGTTTATTAATAGACTTAATTATGTCACAAGTTTCTTAAGTTTAGGGGTGCTTTTGTTGGATACCTTTATTTTTTTTCGATGTCTGATTCCTAGAAGTTACTTCTGGGTTTCTCATATACTCCTACTACTAATTCTGACCAATTTTGTTGACATGTAACATTAGAATTCTGGTCAGAGAGGTAGAAGGTTAGACACCTAGTGCCCCGTGAGCGAAGATTTTTTTTTTAATAAAAAAATTAAAAAACTTAATATTTTTATATTTTTAGTTAAGTAAAAAAAAAAAAAGAAAAGAAAGGATTGAAGAGAGAGGTTGTTTTCGCCCATGTGACATCACGCAGCACCACATGACCAACCTCCAGCGTCTGACTAGGATTATGATGTTTCATGTCACCAAATAAAATTGATCAAAATTGATAATAGGGGTATATGAAAAACCCAAGAGTAACTTCAGAGAGTCAGACATTGAAAAAAAAAAAGTATATGATAAAAGTACCCTAAACTTCAGAAATTTGTAAAATAATTAAGCCTTATTAATATATCTAATGATGATAATTTGATCAATTTTACAAGATGCAACAATTTTATAACTTACATCCTGCATCAAAGAATCTCCCCTATTTTATATGCATCACATGTAGGGGTGGCAAAGGGGAACGCCATTCGGGGATCTTCGCGGGGAACGCCCCGTTCGGGTCCCCGATTTCGGGGATTTTTCCCCGTCGGGGTCGGGGATGGGGGAGATTTTTCCCCGTACAGATTTCGGGACGGGGAATGGGATAGCTCCCCCCGTCCCCGCGGGGCCCCGTTCCCCGCCTATTTTACATATACACCCTTAGTTTTTAACTTTTATGTAATTAAAAGAATTGATTTTTTTGGTAATTTCACCTTTCAACCCTAATTTCAACTACATACCAGCACTGCAGCAGTCATTCGCCCATTCCACTTTCAACTAAATCCCTAATTTCTTCTTCTCCTTCACCGTGCTGATTCACTCTTCCGCCGCACCTTTCTCTTCTCAGTCCTCCTTCACCGTGCGACTCCTCCGGCCTCCGCCCAGACCGCGCCGCCCCTTTCTCTTCTCAGTTCTTCCTATCGCGACTCCTCACTGTTCCGCCATTGTTCTTCTCAGTTCTTCTCAGCTCGTCACTGTTCCGCCAGTCCGTCACCCACCGTTGCCATCTCACCCTCTCAGGTGTGTGGTTAATGTTGTTACCTTTCTTCTTCTTTTTCTCTCTGTTAATGTAGCTCTATTTTGGAGTTTAGTTCTTTAATTTTTGGAGTTTGGTTCGGGTGCCTGGTTTGACACCCCATGGTTCTTTAAGCATTTCTTTGTAGAACTTTCAGCCCCTGTGGCTTTGCCTATTTTATAAAGTCTGCCTTTACTATCAAAAAAAAGTTTGTAATTGTCTAATTTTAAAACAAATATTAACCTTTTGATTATTTTTATTCAATTTCTTAGATTGAATTATTTGACTTTTAATGATTATTTTTAAGTACTATGCATCTTTTGAAAATACTATTAAGCAGGGTTAATTTTATGACGAGTCAAATGGAAGTTACGATTTTTTTAAAAAAATTTCGTGTATGTTTGGGGACCCCGTGTGGACCGTGGGGAATGGAGATGGGGAACAATTTCTACCCGAGATGGGATTTGGGGATGGGGATGGGGGAAGAATGAGACCCGAAGATGGGGAATGGGAAAGTACCCCCGCCCCGTTGCCATCCCTAATCACATGATTCACATGCATTGTATTTCACAATTGCATGAAAGCCGTGGGGGTGCAAACTCAACATTATTAGTCAACAATGGTGCTAACTCCGGCCTCATGCAATAGTAGTTGAGGGGTCATTCTCAATATATATTTGATATAGTGTACAATGAATAGCGCATTGAAATGATCTGATCCATTCATAATTTATTTTTTTTTGCTAACCCTTGAATCATTAGATGAGGGTCTGGCAAAGGTGTTTGTAGGTTGGATGAAAGGAAATTGCCAATTCATGGACGAACATGTATTCATGAGCTGGCCTCAATTCTTTGCCATGTATTCATAGTAGTGTGTACTATATATATCTGGCAGTATCTAGCATCATTCGATAATTCTAGATAATTCAAGAAGATAAATCAAGCTTAAGAGGGCATTTATAGATTTTTATGTAAAACAAAATATAATTTAATAAGAAAAGAATTGCCTTGAGGAGTATTGCAAACCACACACTTATATTCCTAAATTTGCATAGGAAGAAGGATATTGTGGATCTACGAAGATGAAAATATGACGTGCATCAGCCGAGTCATTGCTAGTTGTTACTCTGATCTTGCCCAATATCCTCTATGACGTGCATAAGGCGTAAGAAAATAGGATTGGTATATCATCCTATGAATTATACTCACTTATTTGTAAGAAAATAGGTTGTTTAAATATCAAACCGATTCTTATAAATTATCTCTTTTTGAATTTAGTTCGTATAATTCTTTTGGGTTTTGTATTTATTTTTATATTTCATTTTTGTTTTTTTAATAAAAATTTCATTTCATTTTGGTTTTAGTTTTGGTTTTTGTGGTTAATATGGATGAAAAACTTTGACATATTCTAAAGTGAAGGTTAAAATAAGGATCAAAACTAAAACATATAATATAAAAATTAGGATGAGAACCAAAACAGAATATAAAAGTAGGGACAAAACGAAATATGAAAATAACATTTTCTATCCTTATTTGCTCTTAATGATCAAAACCAACACATAATTTAAAAATAGGGACCAAAATCCTAAAAGAAGCGCACTAACTAATTTCAAAAAGATTAATATTAATAGGATCATTTTTATATTTAAGTTATTTCTTAATGACATTTTCTTTAAGTAGAGAATTCGGTACTTGGTTTAAATTTGTAATGCAAAAAGATTAATATTAATAGGACCATTTTTATATCTAAGTTATTTCTTAATGACATTTTCTTTAAGTAGAGAATTCGGTACTTGGTTTAAATTTGTAATGCAATCTGCAAGATATAAACGAAATAATTTGACTGTCGTGAGGTATGGAAAAGACTTTTTTGGTAGAGCCAAAATTCACTCCGGTGATCTCTGCGCCTCGAAGGGGATTAGTCTTCGACCGTTGACTAGAAGATATCCTTGGTACACAAAAAAAAAAACGAAATAATTCGATAATTATTAAGGACTTATAGTTAAGGACTCGTAGTTAGGGATGTAACGAGTCGGGTCAGGTTAGGTTTTGAGGAGATTTAGCACCCAACCCAACCAAAGTAAATTGAGTTGGGTTGGGTTGGGTTGTGCTCTATTTAACTGTGAAAACCAACCCAACCCAACCCATAGAAATGCGGGTTGGGTTGGGTAATCGGGTTTGTGTCTTAATTTCCATTAAATAAATTAAATAAAAAAATCTGAATAAATATAAAAATTGAATTAAAAAAATCATATAAACAATAATAATTAAATTTATTTTTTGATTATGAATCAAATTATCCATAAACAAAGAGCATCAAAAACAGTTCCTTCAACATTAATAGATTATCTATAACATATATTAATAAAAAATAAATACATAAAATAATATATATTTAAATATGTGGGTTGGGTCGGGTTAGGTTGGGTTTTAAATAATAAACCCATGACCCAACCCGCACTTGATTGGGTTGCCTTTTAAAAAACCGACCCAACCCATTGAACCGACCCAACCAGTTAAATATGGATTGACTTGGGTCGGATTAATCGGGTTCGCGGGTGAAAATTGACTTGCGTACACCCCTACTTGTAGTTATTGGGTTTTCTTTAAAAACTCAAAGAAATTATTATAAGAGTAGGCCATAGCTTTTGCCACTCCATTTGTGATTAAGACACTCTATTTATTATCTTCGTATTTCCAATTTTACCTTTTTTTTTCTAAAACATTTAACATTAGGGTTTCACTACCAAAAAATAGTTTCGGTCAGGAGGTAGGTATACTTTACTAGTTCGGGTCTTAAGATATACCTCACAACCAAAAGAAAAGCTTACTTTGTTGCAGCTTTCTAAGGCACGGATTAAAAGCAAATATGTTCTGTTATATAAAAACGTATTTTTTAAAAATAAAAATATAATAATTACTTTAATTATATTTTTGATAAATCAATTATGTTTTTTCATATTATGTTTTTTTTTTCTTTTTTTAATTATTCATTTTTTTCATTAATCACGTAAATCAAAATCTTGTTAAATAAGTGTTAATATAAAAAATAATAATTATTACATTCTCAACCTTTTTAAAATGACAAATAAATAAAGACAAGTTTTTTCTTTAAATAGATCGAACAGAAAATAAAAATTAATGGAGTAGTAAACAAAAATCTCTATTTCTTAGTTGCTATTCATATTTTTTTATATATATACATAGAGGAATTCCAAAAAAAAAACTCACAAATATGAAGGGTCAATATTTTGATGTTCATCAAATATTGCAATACACAAAACATTATTTGTACTAGTGTATAATCGGCACATGGACACATGAGTACTGATATTCTCAACCTTTTTACACTTATTATTATTTTATAATAATTACTCCGTCTGTCCCTTTTAACACTTTTATTTTGTTCTTATTTATAAGATTTTTTATCAATTTTCAATGATTATTAATTACTTTTTTTCTATAAACACCCCTATTTATTGAACACTTTTTAGATTCCCAATAATATTAATAGAGGTAATTTTGAAAATACATATCAAAAGTTCACATTTTCAATACAATTAACTAAATTATTCCACTTTCTTAATGGACATGAAAACTCCCTTAAAGTTCGATTGTTTTACCCATTGTCACATTAAAAACACAAAGGTCTTTTTTATATTAATGACATTAAAACATGCGTTACAACAGTGCGCACCCAAAAAAAAAAATGTTACAACAATTATTGCGAGATATTCCTCATTTGATAATAAATTGACTTATATAATCGAAATAGGTCATGAATACCAACAAAGCCCAACACAGTTGGTAGATAGTTGAATTTTTTAAGTATGATGTCAGAGGTTCGATCACTGCCGTGGGTATGAAAAAGACTTTGTTGATAAATGCAAATAAAAAACTCACTTCAATAATCTTTACGTCTCAGTAAGGATTAGTCTTCGACTATCGATCGGAAAATTCTATTGATGTAAAAAAAAAATAGATCATGAATATAAATTTTGTTGTTGACGTGATGATTTTTGTTGGTAAAAACCTATAAATATATATTTTTATATATGTTCTATCATCGAATTATCGAAATTTGACTCATCAAAACTTTACCAAAATAAAAAGTGCGAGAAAAAAAAGAGTAGGCAGATATTATTTTCTTACATATTAATTTCCGTCCCCACTTTAAATTTGGACCACATTCATTTGAAAACAATTTGGACCACTTCAACTTGATCTCTATGCCAGGTCAAAAAAAAAAAAAAAAACGTGATCTCCATGCAAAAGTACTCTATAAATGTCTTCTGATGATACTCTCATCTCCTGCCTTAGCTTCTTTCAATTCTCTTTACACTATTCTTCAGAGACTTATGCTAAATATATCATAGCTCGATCTACCAATTAAATCTTCTTTAATTTTAAGGATGAATACCTTAACATCTATGCCTTTCTTTAACCCATTCTTTGCTTTATCCGGTCAGCCAACATTTTCACCAAACAAAAAATCGCCTTTTCTGTGCGTCAAGCTCATGTCCGAGCATTACTATTGTAGCCGCAGTTTTATTAGTAAAACCCATTGTAATATTTTCATGAAGCAAAGTATTCATCTTCCTAGAACTAGAAAAACTGAGGTAAGGGTATATAGCTTTCTCTATTATAATAATTAAGCTCTATAAGGAAACTTTTGGAGAAATAATATGCATGTTTTTGGAGCATTATTATTAAGAAAAAAATGTTTTTGAAGTCAAGTTTGTTAACCTGGATAAGTTCCTATCTAGGAAAAAGAGAGATATATATATATATTAGAAATGTGCTATCTAGCTATAACTCAATTACCAAAATGAGTTCATAGGGTAGATTTCTTTCACTAGTTTTTGGGGTTGAGTTAAATTTACCATTCACAATTTTAATATAGTATCAAATCTTGATTTTTCTATAGTTTATCAGCAAATGTCTAGCTAATCATGTAAATTTCACATTTTAGATGTTCATCAATAAGGAGTTTGAAAGGATTGTGTTGAAGTAAACATGCACTAATTTATCAATCATATATATATATATAGGAAGCTCCTTATATCAGACATGCTAAAGCATTGGAGGAAGTTAAGCGTGAACTGTCTGGGAGTGGGGAGACAAGACACTTTGCAGACCGAAGTTTATCTTTGGTAGACTCCATCCAAAGGTTAGGCATTAGATACCACTTTGAAGAGGAGATTGAAGCAACTCTTCAAAGGAACCATTTGATGCTTACAACTCATCACTGCTATCAAGGAAATGATTATCATCAACTGTCTCAAGTTGCACTTCAATTTCGTCTCTTTAGACAAGAAGGGTATTACGTTAACGAAGGTGATTATTATCTGCACATTTTTGGGCTCAATTTAATTTTAAGGAGACCACAATAATTATGCTCTTATATTGATAATTATGCTCTTATAACAATCTTGGTCGGGGTTGTTATACTATACTGTACTCTTTTGCGGATGATTATAGAAACTCATTGGCTGTATATATGTTCAATGTGTTTTTAAGACATTGGATGATTGAGATTGATGATGAGAGCATGGTGTATATATACACCTCGTTAAGTTGAGTGCACCATAGAAAATGGTTATCTGTAGGTTTTTTTTCAGCAAACTGTTTTATTTAAATGATAAATTTTCCTAAAAATAATGACCTTAAAAAATACGCTAATCACAATTTTTTAATACTTTTTTGAATACTTTTGTTGTCCTTAATATATATCTCATTTCTAATTTTCAATGCCAAATTCTCAGCCCATGTAGAATTTTTTTTAAATTTTTTTTTAAAATACTCTATGTATTTTCCTTTTCACAAATATATATTTTTTTGTTATTCAGATTTTTTTTATTATGTACTCTCTGACAGAGGTTAAATTTTTTTTCCTTGTTTTCAAATTTAGTCATTTTAAAAATATTCTATGTATATTCTTCTTCGGTGATATGCACTCGTTTTTATGATTTGAATTAATTTTTTTTACTCTCTAAAAAAACTATACTGAGTAAAAACTATATTCAAAATTGACATATTCTAATAAATATGAATACGAATCTGTGTAAAAAAAATATTCTGAGTAAATCTGTGTTAAATTTTTTTTTAAAAAAAAGTCATTATTTTTAGGAGAATTTATCATTTCTTAAAAAAAAGTTAAAAAAAAAACCTATGGATGATCATTTTCTATGGTGCACTTAACTTAAATAGGTGTATACATACACCATGCTTCCATCCATCAATCCCAACCGTCCACCAGATGACACAATCTCAACCATCGATGAAGCAATGAGTATACATACTCATCCACAAACAATAAGTATTGTATACAAACCCTATCTTGGTCACTCTTATAAATTTTAATTTTAAGGTTGCCTAACTTTCATATTCAACTTTTAGACTTTTTTTTTTTAATTTATATTCTCAACTTTTACACTTTGGTATTAAAGTTAGGTTTTTCTGAAAATAAAGATATTGAAATTGTATTATTTTCTCCTATTCCTAATTGTCATCCTTAAAAATATATCAATTAATTTTTGTTCAAATAAAATTCAGCATTATATAATTATATTTTGAAAGCAAACATATAACTTCAAATAACATGAAATATATGAAAGCCAATTTTATTTTATTTTCATTGTGAATCTCATAGTAGTAATCTAATTGGAGTTCCTTGCTTTATACATTTCAGAAGCAGCCATAAGCAAATAATTTTTGTATGTCATCCCTACTAGAGCAATTCTAGGACTTATCTTTATGTCTTTTTTCATGATTTTAAATTAGAATTAAATTTTCCTGATTACTATATCTTTTAAATTTACTATAAATTTATTTTTTTTAATCTTTTATCCTTTTTTAATTATATTTAATAATAATAATTCTAAAAAATGAATTTTGTTAACCTGTTTAATAATTTTTTAT
The DNA here is from genome assembly GCA_037953625.1 of Crotalaria pallida. Classification (NCBI taxonomy): domain Eukaryota; kingdom Viridiplantae; phylum Streptophyta; class Magnoliopsida; order Fabales; family Fabaceae; genus Crotalaria; species Crotalaria pallida. The sequence goes on from CM075655.1 coordinate 113,024,452, forward strand.
TTATTTCCAATCTTGTGTAATGAATGAACAACATTAAAAAAAAAACAGAAAATTCAATTTGAATTCAAAAATTTAATATTAAAAATATGAAATACGTTGATCCTAATCTTATTTTATGTATTGCAAATATAGCTCTACAAAAATGATAGTCAAACTAAATTTTAAAAAATTAAAAACAACCATCCAATAATCCACTAGTTACTTACTAGTTGTATACGTATAATACATTATCAAAGGAATAAAGTGGATTTAACATGTAGATAGATCAATAAAATAAGGCAAAAATATACATTATCGAATTAGTCATTCAAAAGTGGAAAGACCATCGAGTTAATCTTAGAAAAAAAAGTTATCAAACTTGGTGTATAGTTTTTTTTTACGCTATAAATATTAGAATATTTTTACTATACAATCAAATTTTAGATAGTTTCATAACAATTCTTAACCAACGGTTACTTAATAAATTAACTATTGAGTTCATGTCAGTACCATATCAACTATAAATCACTGTCATATGTCATATATGTCAGTTCTAAATGAGTCTAATTAGCTTGCTTGTCAGCTAATTATTGGTTCATTAGAGGATTATGGACAACCATAAAAAATTTGATTACATTGAAAGCAGTGATCTAAATATTAGTAGTAAATTATATATTAATCTTACTATATACTGTTATTTGCAAAGCTAAATTCCCTTGCTAATTAGCATTGACCATGGACTTGCATGTTTGCCGCATCTTATGTACAGATGTATTTGATAAGTTCTGGGACAAGAATGGCAAGGTCAAACGTACATTATGCAAGGATATAAAGGGGTTAATTGCCTTGTTTGAAGCCTCCCAATTAAGAATAGAAGGAGAGGATTGTCTTGAGGAAGCAGGGGAGTTCAGCCGCCAGTATCTTAGTGCGTGGGTATCAAGATTTCATGACCATCCTCAAGCTAAACTTGTTGCAAATACATTACAGTGTCCTATTCATAAAAGTTTGTCAAGGTTCATGGCCACAAGCTTGGACTTAGAAAATCCAGGCCAATGGACAAATTCTTTACAAGAACTTTACAAATTAGATACCCAAATAGTTAGATCCACGCATCTTGAGGAAATTTTTGCGGTTTCCAAGTGAGTTCCATTTAAACTCTCTAGATCATATATATTTCAAAATTCAAATATTAACAATGTTATTTGTACCACCAAATTTTTATATCAAATATAGAGAACTTCTGATTTTGGATAAAGAAGGAAGGTTGGCAATTTTTTTCCTTGTTATTTCCTTCATTCTTTTTCTAAAATATTAAGTTATACAAATTGAAATTAAAAAAATTAATTTTCTTAAATTCGGTTTTCAAGATTGAGAATAAAAGGTTTAAAATAATATGTTTGTATTGGAACTAAAGATTTAATACTTAAAAGATAAAAGATTTCATTTTCCAATATTATTTTATTTGGTTTATAACTTTTTATCCTCTGATATTAAAGTTGATGTTAAGCAAACTCTTAATTAATTTTATTTTATTATTTGGTCAAAATTTGTTGTTTCATCGTATTACATTGATGACCACTAATATGTTCATGTGTGATAGATGGTGGAAAGAGCTAGGCTTGGCAAGGGACTCCAAGTTTGCAAGAGCTGAGCCAATTAAATGGTACATGTGGCCCATGGCATGCATCCCTGATCCATGCTTATCAGAAGAGAGGATTGAGATCACAAAACCCTTGTCCCTAATCTACATCATAGATGATATATTTGATTGTCATGGAAGCATTGATGAACTCACTCTCTTTACAGATGCTGTCAACAGGTATATTGATAGGAGTATATCTATATTCAATAGTATGTAATAGTGAAACCATCACTGAGGTCACCAAGTAAAATGTTAAAATTTTGTAACACAAATATGTAGCTTTCGTTTGGTATTCCTTTCCATCTATCTCTAATAATTAAGATACTAATTCTTTGAATGCAGTTGGGACTTGGCAGCCATGGAGCAATTACCAGATTACATGAAATTATGCTTTAAGGCTCTTTATGACATAACTAATGAAGTTGCGTTCAAGACCCTCATCAAACATGGGTGGAATCCTATAGGCACCTTAATAAAATCGGTAAAATCTCTCATAAATTCAGAACATATTAAAAATGAGATATAATATTTTTCTTTACGTAGTATTATTAGAATTTGTAACTATATATTAGTATATACTATACTAGTGCTATCATAATCATATATTCCAAAACCAAGTATTAGTCTTTGTTTGTGACAGTGGGTACGACTCTTGAACGCTTTCCTTGAAGAAGCAAAATGGTTTGCTTCAGGGCATTTACCAACTACAGAGGAGTACCTGAAGAATGGGATAATTAGCACAGGGGCGCATGTGATCTTTGTGCACGCATTCTTCATCATGGGAAAGGGTATAACCAACGAAACTGTGACTCTAATGGATGAGGATGGCATTCCAAGCCTCATCTCTACAACAGCCACGATTGTTAGGCTCTGTGATGACTTAGAAGGCAACAAGGTAATTGGACTTTGTACTTTGGACCACACGTAATTGCTAGACAATGTTCAATTTACATCCAAAATAGAACATAAGCATTTTGTGACAGGATTTAAACTTTTAATTAATGCAGAAAGTTACTGATAATGATAAGGATGGGTCATATTTGAAGTGCTACATGAAGGATCACCCAGGAGTTTCTATTGAACAGACACGGGATCATATTAGTCATCAGATTTCAGTTGCTTGGAAACAACTCAACCGAGAATGCCTGAAACCAACAAATCCATTACCATCATCTTTTGCTAAGCTTTGCCTGAATAGTGCTCGGATGATACCTCTGATGTACAGTTATGACAACAATAGTCCATCAAAGTTAGAGGAGTATGTGACATCGCTGTTTTATGGCCACGGTAACGTAGAAATTAATCAAGAAGATCAGAGTTTGGTTTCATAATATAATGTATATCTGTGTCAAAAAGAACGTAAGTCTAAATGTTTAAAACTTTAAATAATGGAATAGTAATTCAAAACTTGGAGTACAGTAATATTCAATGGATTTGATGATGTAGTCATACAGGAGGAGATTAACAAGAGCTATTCTTGTTGAGAATGTAGTTTGTTTGTAGTGCTTAACTGGTTACTCATTCAGTTATTTATTTTTTGTATTTAAGCATCATTTGGGTTCAATAAAAAATCTTTTGCAGACAAAAAGTTAAAGTTATTGTGCATTGCTTTTCTTTTGTCAAAAGTTATACTTTTCACTACTTTTTCCTTTCTTCTCTGTTGCTATTTTTTATTGACTCTAAAAACTACAATTCTCTTATCTTATAAACTACACCACCCTTGATTTATAATTAACCATGAAAATTGCTAATTTGCTATTACGAAACAAGTTGAGAGTCTGCTAGAGCATTAAATCTATCAAAGACTTAGTTCCTCAGGCACCCCTTAGACTTTAAGTACTCCACAGTCTGGTCAAAAATTTCATCAATCCCATACTTGTAACTAAACCCTTCTTTGATAAGCTTCTCCGTAGAGATGATTAGCTTTGCCTCGGAGGGGCAATCATCGAATCTGCAATTACAATAATCGCTTAAATAGACATGAAAACATTTCAAATGTGAGAAAACAGTGTCATGAAGGATTTAAAACTGAAGTAATGTATATCATTAAGTTGTTTCCAAGCCAGATCAATACAATGCAGGATCGAAATTCATGCCTATAAAACTGTACTGCATACATGATTCCCTATTCCCATGTACAAGTTTAATTAAAGGTGATATTAAATCAGATTGGTTAATACCAATAAAATGAAGAGAAATTCTTTCTAAAGAAACAGGCATATCTCCTCTTTGGAATGTTATATTAGAAGCTTACTCAATTGGAGTGTTATATTGAGGGTATCGTTTGCTAAGAAACTTTGCTAGCTCGTGTATGCTAGTATTGTGTGCACAGCATATGTATCGACCATAAGCCGATTCTTTCTCCGCCAAAAATATATGTGCTCGGCAAACATCCTCCACATGAGTGATGGATACTGAACCTGACAGCAATTGCATTCCTTTCAAAGCGTTTACGAGAAAATCATTGCCTGCAAGTTGTCAAAATTGTTGAGAGATATATTAAGAGGGCCTGTGCATTACAGTGCTTAAAGTTAAAGGCGCGGAAATGACTTTTGAATGATGGGAAATGTTACAGATTCAGGTTCATGGCAAAAATCACTGCCATTATAACATCAATGACTGACTCAATTAGTATAATGCTTAAAAAGAGAAGCTTTTGGTACAGGTACAAAGTCCTTAAACCAGTGAATTGGCAGTTTTTTAACCTGTTATAAGGGACATGGCCAAGCTAACACTGGATGGAATATCCGGAGTGAGTGAAGGACCGGCTATTAGAGAAGGTATCACGGTGATGAGATTAACATGATTTTCTTCAGCAAATTTCCATGCAGTCTTCTCAGCTAGTGCTTTAGAGGCAGGATATCCCTGCAAGTTCGAATAAGCTTCAGAAACCATAGAATAAATTAAATTTTTACAATTTTGAATGGCAATGAGACAGTGAAGCCAGAAGCGGAGTCTCCCATTCCAATCCAAAGTGTTAGAATAAGGTTTGTTAAATGATTATTATTACCCATGTAGGTGGCTTTGCAGTATTTAAGTACTCAATATCTGTCCAATTGCTTTCATCCATAACCAAACCAGTTCCACTGAGTTGGTTTATGGTTACAGCAGCTGCTGAAGATGTTAAGATGACTCTTTTAACTTCTTTTGCTCGTGCACATGCTTTTAACACATTCAATACACCATTGATTGCTGGCTTGATCATGTCATTCTGAATGGTAATTGTAGAACAGCATAAGCATTTTCACGTTAATTTTTTCTTCTAACACACGCAATGTAAATGAATCTAATTTGGTTATAAATGTTATAATGTAATTTCTTGCTCAATGTTCAATTTACCTCAGGATCTTTAGAAGCAAAGTTCACAGGTGTAGCAAGTTGGAAAACAAGTTCACAGCCTGCTATAGGGGCATCAAAATCTTCTTCAGCTGTTAAATCTGCTCCAAATATATTCAATTCGCCTAGACTTTGGAGTGCCACTACGTGAGATATTTTCCTGAGATTATCTGCACATAACACAAAAATAAGAACTTTTGTTCACAGCAAAATCTTATTTAGATTCTCTCTTCTTCAATGCAACTTCAGAAGGGAGATAGGCTTAATACATACAGTCACCATTATAATATTCCCTTTGGTGCCAACGAGTTCGTAACTTGGTTGGCATGGTGAACACACGTTTTTTAATATTTTTTTGTCATGATGCAGAAAGTTATGTAAGTGCTTGCATTTTTATTTATCAGCACGGTTATTACATTTAAGTTTAAGATAGTAACTTATATCTTTATATTGTCCTCTATTCCTAATCTGTCTCAAAAGTCAAAACACATGATTACCTCATGCAAGTCAAATGTTGTATCATTGTTTTACTAAAAATGTTAAAAGAAACAATTATCTTTAAGGCTTATTTATGGTTTTGGTCCCTAAAAGTTTAGCGTGTTTTGGTTTTAGTTCCTAAAAGTTATTTTGACCGTGACTGGTCTTAATTTTTCAAACATTTTGATTTTGGTCCATCTGTTAGAAAAAATCAATTATTTGTTGACGTGGTTAACGGAAACCCACACCAACAGCTACGTGGTGTGAGATAGCACCAAATAAGTGAAATGGATGATTCAGGTTTCAGGTCCATAAACGCAAAATTCTGCGTATTAGACCATTTTGCGTATGAGACCATTTTGTGTCCATGGATGTGTATCATCCATGTCATATAACTTATTTGGCGTTGTCACACTACGTGACTGCTGTTATGGTGTTCCGCTAGTCACGTCAGCAAATAACAGTAATTTCATAATGGAGTGGATCAAAACCAAAATATTTGAAAAATTAAAGACCAGTCCCGGTCAAAATAATTTATAGAGACTAAAATCAAAACATGCCGAACTTTTAGGGACCAAAAACATAAATAAGCCTATCTTTAATTATAAATAAATTCAATTTTGGTATAACATACAATGATACAAAGAAAGAAAGGGACCTGGATCTCTAACAGTGGTAGTGACAGCATAACCCTTTTCAAGCAACTGCTTGATCATCAAAGAGGCCACAAACCCAGTGCCACCGATCACACAGGCCTTCTTACCCAGTTGCTTGATACTTGCCATGTTCTCTCTCTATTTTTTTTTTTTTTTGTTCTAAATCATAGGTATCCTTCACCATTCGAAGGCAATCCTGCTCGAATTAGTTAAGATCACTATGTCTCTCTCTTTTCTACCTGAACAGTTTAATGTCACCAAGTTGTTTGTTTTTAAATAGCATTAGTGCTTCAGTTACATTTAGACAAACAGTTTCATCTTATTATTAATTGAAGGAGAACAAGTGAAACGTGTTGCACCATGGGCAGGTTAAGTTCATCTCAAGTGACCTAATCCATGGACAAGATCTTGGCCTTTCAATAAATTTGACATTTTTCAATGTAGAGTTACTCCTTTAAATCTCCCTTATCACCGTTAACCTTTTTCTGAAAAAAACACGCATAATTTACAAGAGAATGCAACATTTTACATTGTCTTCACTGATGTTTTGGTGTTGATACGCAGCTGAGAGAAAGGGATGCAACTAAGTAATTTCAAACCGCACAAAAAAACATTCACCAAAAATAAGAAACCGCAATGAAAATGCTGCAAGCGCATATTGAAATACTATTCCACTTTGAACAAACCATAATTTTTTTGTGAAAACACATTTAATTCCATGACAGTAATAACGTGTTAACTTTCTAGTTTCTACACTTGAATTGCAAGTTTCAGCCATCCAGCTATAAAAGGAATGTCAGACCGTCTGCAATCCAATGAAATGTGTTAGGGGGTAAAACAAAATGATATGATGATAGAGGGGCCATAAATCAAGAGGCTAAAATCTCATCAGGACCATAATAACTGAAGTCATTGCAATTGCAGAAGGCAAGAAACTTAATTTGCCAAGTCTTCTGGATGCAAAGTCATCATTAAGACAGCATAAATAAAATTCTAGCTGATTAGCATTATCAATTTGATACTATAAACTTTCTCTGTTCTCTAAAATTCTCTTTGTTTCAATTGCTGGCAAAATCAGAAGGCAAAGGGTATTTATTTGCATAAATTTGATTTTCATCATCATTCATCAGGGTTATCTAAATGACCATAAAGTTCTTTCCAGTAATACGAAGCTTCTTCTGGTGTCCGAAAAGTCCAGATGTGTTTCTTTTCTTTCTCACGAGCTTCAAGAATTTCCTGCAAGCAGTGATCATACCATGTTACAAGAAGTATAAGCCAGATATACTGCCATGCCAGATGAATTAAACCATGCCAACCACTGCAACTGAACTTAGAAAATTAAGAATAAAAACATCAAACTAATAGCTAAGCGTTCTTGCTCATTTCATGATGCTGTATTGTTCATCATTACAAAAGAGCAAAAAGGAAATCAACTAGAAAGGCAAAGGGAGAATTTCCAGGAAGGACTGCTAATAATACAAACCTAACGGGAAACAATCAATTAACGATTCCAAATGGTCATTGCTATTACAGGAATGATTACTAATGATTCAATTTTAATTCTATGCTGTTCCCACTCATCAATCCTTGCCATTAATTTGTTCATAGGCACATGTACAAATATAAGAAAAAAATATTTTCTTTGATGGCATTGGCACTGGCACTGGCAATTAAATTTGAAAGACAGAGTTGGAAAGCATGTTTTCGTGCCTGGACAGAATGGAATGGAATAGAATGTTTGCTTTGGTTCCCCTCCTTTTAATGGAATCAGAATGTCTTACTTATTAACCTCCTGTCCCTTTCCATTCCATTTATAAAATACACCCAACATGGAATAGAGCACATAAGTTAACTTATGTCTTGTTCTAACATGTATAGACTACCAAAGGCTGCGCAGCTTTAAAATCACAGCATTCGAAAAAGCGTAAAACTAAATTTTGAATAAACAATAGAAGCAAATGCACTCCACATTGACAATCCAATGCATTACTATCAATCACCACACGATCATCTCCGTTTTCTTATTTGCGCCATAATAACATGACACATATATGTATATTCCAAAGTGTCCAAATATCGCACATCACATTAAACCAAAGAGGGAGAAAAATCCAAAGAGGGATTTTCAAAAAACAGCCATAAGGGAACTCGGTAGAGCTACAGAACATAAAATGCGAATACCTAGGTTCGAATCTTGGCAATTGGCCAATTTTCCCCCTCCCCAACAAAAACATTGAGTCATTGACTTTTTTTTAAAAAAAAAGGCCATAAAAATTCAGGCTCCTCTTAAGTTCTAAAGTCTCTACAACATGTCAGTAGTTAACTCACAAGTGCAGTAAAATACCATAAAGGAGCATCTTCCTAATGATAAAAGAACATCACTAAACCAATTTAATTATAAATAAAAATAAAAAGTAATCAGCATAAAATAGTAATAAACTAGATCCCATTCCAACGAAGGAACCTGGAGTTCAGGAGTGGATTTGGTCTTGAGCATCATGCAGTCAAAAAAGGCTTTGAATTTATCGGTACAGTTATCAAACACACCAAGCCTGTAATACTGCTGCATTTGATGAACAGGGGCTGCACAAACACAAGAATTTAAATAGATGAACAAGACCCAGTTGTGGAATATGGGAAAAGATGCAAACTTTATAAGAATGAATAATAATAATAATAATAATAATAATAATAATAATAATAATAATAATAATAATAATAAAATTATTACAGTAGCAGAACCAGAGAGCATCGAAGTATTTGGAACAGCGTAATTTGGGCCTGCTTGAAGGTTCCTTCTCCGGTGATGACATCACTCTATCGTCGGAGATTGAGGGTTGTGCAATGGAGGCGAGGTGTTTCCGTGATGAGATAATGAGCACCCTTGATGGAAAATAATACGGGTCGGGTTTAGTCTGTTCTGAAATCACTGACCCAACACGCGACCCGGGTAGTGATCAATTCAATTGATTCTACATTCTTCACACGGGTTAACCCGGTAGTCCTTAACAACCAAATCCAAAACGATTTTTTTTTTTTTGTTTTTAAATATTAAATTCTCAATTAATTATTTTTTCAACTTAATTCTTCATTTTATCCTTCAAAATATATTTCTCATTTCAGATAAGTTAAAGAGAAAATAGATGGTACACAGACGTGTGAAAGTTTTTTACACCATCAAGGTATGCTCCATTATTCGTGTGTGTATGATCGTTGACTTTTAAAAATAAGTAATACAAATTAATGGTGACGGTCTAAAAAACTTTACATTTTAATTAACATTAAAATATATTTCTCTAATAAGTCATGTTCAAAATCGAAGTATTAAAATACACATTCAAATCATGGTATTGAAAATAAGAACCCAAAAATGAACATTTTTTATTAAAAAAGTAAATACAATTTTTTTTTTATTATTTCAGTACAATATTTCTCAATAAAACTTATCCATTTCTATGCGAATGATGATGTTAAAAAAAAAAAAGCCTTCTTTAAAATCTAAAAATAATAATTATTTTTTGAACAATGGTTATAATTCTTCATTGTGTCCTTCAAAATATATTTCTCATTTTAGATAAGTTAAATCCTATTTTATTTACTACTATCAAGTTTTCTCTTTGAAACTGTGTATGTCATCAAATCCAATTAATCAAATAAGTTCAAAGGTTATGTAGTTTTGATATTTTATCCTTTTTCCCAAATCAACATTTGAGGATTTTGTTTTTAGTTTCTTCATCATCTTCTAAAGAGGTATTTGGATTGGAATATTGGATCATTTCAAATGACAATATGTTATAATAGATGCACAAAAATGATTCTGTCAGAACGACTCTTCTATTTCTTTACATAATTTTTTCACAAGATTAGGACAGTTAAAATATCCATCCTCCATTGCACAATGTACTTAACATAAAAATATACATTCTCCCTCATTTGCAACACCGAATATATGTCTAAACGTAAACATTAAAAATGAGGAAGTCATCCATTTCAAAAAATAAAAAATAAAAAATAAAAAAAATGAGGAAGTCATTAATCAGCCATCAACATCAGGAAAAATTCAAACTTGTTTTGGGAGGTACTAAGAGGATATCCTCAAAGATTCTAATATTAATAGAACAATCACAAAAATTAGCAATCAAGACATTGCTTTCTACACGCATTGTACAGTTTGCCTCATAAATCCAAGATAAACAGTATGTTGTATACATATAATACCAAGTTACAAACATTGTAGCCAAAGACTACATTTCAATATCATGTACCTAAATAGGGAAAAGCATTCCCACCATGACTTAAAATGAAATCAGAAATGTCTATGATTTTTCAGTTTACCCTTGGCTTCTGCCTTAAGCTGTGCCACATGACATGAAGCTTTCTGAGGTCCACTCAATCCAAAGCAAGGGTCACTGGCCTCTCCTAAAGTGATAGCAAAGTAAAGATAAACAGTGCAGAGGATAAGTAGTAAAGCAAGAGCATATAAGAGATAGCGGTGTCTCTTGTAAAGTGTTGACCAACTTCCCAATTCATTCCTTGGATACTGCCTCCTCAAAGATGTTGACCTCAGAGTACGAGGAGATGGCAAAATGGTCTCAAGAACCATGGCTTCTAAAAGCAACCGGCACTTCAGCCTGCCTGAAGCTGCATATCATGTCATATATTAGCAGAAGTATGAGGAGATTCAATGAAAACATAGTAAGTTAGCATGTATACATTTGGCTTCAGATAAAATAGATTCTCTTGTAGTTATATCAATGCCAATTAGCAGTTATATCTTTGATGGCCGAGAAATAGCAGTGAAGGAAAAACATCAGAGAGCATATTCTATGAAGAACCTGTGAGGAAATAAAGAATGTATTGAAACATCCCTCTTACACATTAAATGGAAAAAAGCTTCTCTCACTGTATCCTTCGATAAAGAGTGACTTAATACTAATGAATTATCAAGATGAAAAGATATCTTAGTAGTAAGTAAATAAAGCCAGAGGTTCACACTCATTTCATCAGTAATTCAGTATACAGGAAGCAATAAGATGGAAAAATTGCAAAAGCTAAGAGTTACTACATAGTTTCTCAGGTGAATTTAAATTCAACCCTCAACTAAAGGTAACAAAGCTAATTATACCAACTGTGTGTCACCTCAACGCAAGATACTATGATGAAACTGATTTATGCTAGCTACACACCCACATCTTTTGAAAATCCCTTACATTGAAGATTAAGAAAAACCACATACATTAAAAAAAACGGAAAAAACACCAAGTTCCAGTTCAAACTTCCATCGTGTTACAAACCAAGATGATGAAAGCACTCAATTCAATCACACGTTAGACCCAGACAAACTCTAATGGGAAGGCATCAAATGTCTTGCAAAAAATTAAAAAAAGAAAAAACAGCATCCCCAAAATATTACTCCCTCCATTCCAATTTAACTGTCACTTTAGCAATTTCACACAGATTAAGAAAGTCATTTAATATTTCAATTTTCAAGAGAATTATTAAATAACTTTACTATAATACCCTCAAAGTACATTAATTATCACTCATTTCACATATTTCAACATATTAAATGCAAGGTTAAAGGTGGAAAAAATCAATTAATACATCCTCGAATTCCTAAAGCGACAAATAATTTGGAACAAGTTAAAAATGCTAAAGTGACAGATAATATGGAACGGAGGGAGTAGTAGTATTAAGCAGTCTCTTCAAAAAAAGGAACATTCAGGATTCCACTCAACTATAGACGCTGGTAGTGAACAAAGACACAATGAAAGAGAATAACTCTACATTAAAATTGCAACCCTAACAGACAATTAGAACAAGCTTTTTATTCAGATGTCAGTGATGTATAACCAACAAGAAAAGATAAAGGGGATCGTTTTCTTCTTGGATAAAAGATGAGATACGAGAATTTCAGCTCTGGTTTCTTTTATATGAATCAAATGTAAGCCAATTTTCTCTTTTAAAAAGATGTTAATATAAGAAATCTTATGCGCAAAACATGCAATGGAAGTGGTACAAGATGTATCATAAGTTTTCTTATTTCAATTCTATTGTTCTAAACAAAATCTTTCAATCATATCAACCACTCCAACGAGTATATATGAGTTTATGACAACTATGAAAACAAGGAGTCAAAACTCCACCAAAAATAAATAAATAAAAAAATGAAGATGCTAGATTTCTAGTAGCTTAGAACTCCCATGATTGTCAATTGCAACAATATCATACCATAAAGTCATCGACTTTTGGCACTCCTGATTCCTTTACTCATAAAATATGGCTAGTAGACATGCAATGTAAAAACAGAACAATGTCAAACTGCACCAAGGTCTTAAATCTCATTATCTATAACAATAGCAGCATAATTTCATCAATTTTCTTTTATTCTACACTAAGTGCAAGGCAATATCCGATTAGTAGTAGCCATGACTGCAATAACATGTTGGAAAATCATGCATATACCATTGAATGAAATCAAGACACATATAGTACAAGGACAAAGCTTGAAACAAAATGCCTCGGCCCGAAGGCACTCCATAATACTCCCTCCGGTCCTATATATAGGACATACTTAACCATATTCCTCGGACCAAGAAAAGTAGTTAATTTTATGAATTCTATGAGAATATATTGTAACATTACAATTTTACCCTCTCAACTTTTCTTGAAAAATTCACACTCATTAATGATCAACAAAAAACACATGCATTTAATAAGGGCAAAAAAGAGAAAAAGCAATAAATGATGCATAGAAAATACAAAATGTCTTATATATAGGACCAAAGATTGCTTCTAGAATATGTCCTATATATAGGACCAGAGGGAGTATAAGCAGATTCAACACAACATCACCTATACTCCGGATCAAATTGTTAATGATAACAAATTCTTTTCCTCGAAATCCAGAATCAGAATATTAATTTAACTCCATTTTTCTAATTCAAATCTACTGAAACCCAATTAAACAAGAAAAAACAAGCAACGCTTTCCCAACAAATGAGGTCGGGTGCATAGATCAAAACTGAATCTGGTGCAAGGAGGCAATTAGATCATACATGGCATCATGGATAATTGGATACATAACAGTAAAAAACATAACCAGCCCATGATAGCAGAGTTATTAATAAATTAAAATGGCATACATTTTATAGCTGAGATTGATGGAAGGAGAAGAAGAAAGGAATGCAAAGGAGTTACCTACCCTTTGAAAATGTTGTTGGAGGTGGTGGCGGTGGAGGAGAGGTCTGAGAAGAATGAGAAAAGTGATAAAGAGTGAATGAATGAATAAGAGAAGAAGGGTATGTGTGAATTTGCGTGTGTTTCGTGATGGATCAACACAAATAGCAAAATAATAATAATAATGTGATGTGATAACAATATGTATACTTATTTGTATTCGAATCGAATCATGTCATGTGAATGACAGAGCAAACCATCCAACAACCAATGACTCCCCTTGTTTGTACTTTGTACTTTGTACTTTCCTATTACACACTTTCTGTTTTTGTTTCTAGATTGTAAGTTGTTCTTTCCTTCTTCCCGATTTCGGTTCCTCACATTTTATGTCCAACAACCTTATTAATTAAGTTAAAGCTTTTCCTATTAAATATTCAATACAATTGTGCTGTTATGAAAATAACTCAGCTCATATCTACACGATCGATAATTAATAAAATTAAGTTTTTAAAATTGTACACATTGATTACTCAACTCTCTAGCTTAACCTTTAAAATTTGACAAGCTTATAATTTCAAATAAAAGAAAAACAAGAAAAATTGTATGCAGATTTTTTTTATTTATAATTTTTACAAGTTAACTAAACCCTTAAGTTGGCTAACAAATTTATGAATCTACTTACGTTAATGTAGCCTCAAAATAAATAAAAAAAAAATATTCTCGTTGTGGATATACTTATAAAGCTAATCAATATTTGTTATTTTTGTATTTTTTTATCAAGTTATTACAACATACTTCTTCCATTCCTAAATAATTGTTACTTAATATATTAAATTTTGATTTTAAATAATTGTTATTATGCTATATCGAGACAATATTAATTATTACTTTTACAACTCTACTATCATCTAATTAATAGAAAAAATAATAAGTGAAGAAAAATGATCACTATAAATTTATAAAGAAATGAAAGACAAATATGTTAAAACAAACATTGATTTACTAAAAAAAATATTAAATATACTTCTTAGTCCATGCGCTATAACCTTAAACGAGATTATTCAGGGATGAAAAGACTAACGATCAACTAAAATTTTATAACAATAAGACCAATTTTTGAGTGAAATTAGAATGTTAGATAATAATTTCGAACGTGTTTATTATGTCTTAGACACAAGAATATGTTACAGAAATAATGTTTTTGAGATCCTCTAGTCGACTTTACTGAATTTTCAAAAGTTTGTCTAATCTCTCGTGTTTAACCTTGTGTGAAACTAGATGTGTATGCACTTCATGAAATTAAAGCTGGTCAACAACTAACAAAAATATTCCTATGTACTCTAGAAAACTTTTTTTTCTTTTTTCCTTTAGCTAAACCTTCTCCTTTTTTCTTTCAACATAGTTGCAACTTGCAGCAACTAATACGAGTTAGCATGTCTCACGTTCAAGAACACCGTGAATCACTACCTTTTTCACTTTCCAGATACCATATACCCAAGCAATCCTGTTAGTTTTTTTTCGCCAATAATCACATATTAGAGTCACGTATAATTGTATGAACATAATGTTTTCTGTCTAAATTGTTTTTTATTATTTCTTCGGCTAGGGGCTACTATTTCAATAATTGAAGACAAATTTAAGAAAGGGAAACAAAGTCCATCAAAAATATAATCCCACCTTTATTTCAATCACACCATTTACATTTTCACTGACTTCATTCTTTAGTCACACTCAAACATCAGTTGAAACAGACAACACAAGAGGTTCTTTACAAATACCCATCACTTCAGAGCAGAAAATATGAGGAACCAAGGACAGAAGCATGGTCGATACCCAAGTTGCGACCCCGGAGGCATTCCACATCCACCAAGTCCGAGTGATCTATGAAGAGATTCACCTGAACAGAGAGGTATATAATATCAACAAACCTGTAAGATAGGTTTCATATTATTATTGAGAAATTAGTATATAGTAGAGGCAGTAGAGCTAGAGAGGATTTACCTTTGGGCCATATTGTTTGATAAACCACTCGGATGTTCTCGGATTTGATGCTTCAAACATAGTCTTCTCAATACCAAGACGCCCGATAATCTTTGCAATAATATCAGCACGCATATTATCAGCATGTTTGCTAACATCATCAGCATCAATCATTATCATGTCTGCCCCTGCTTCTAAACATCTCTCAGCCCTTCTGATGAGGAGATCCACGTCTTCTACCAATTCTGTGGCAAAAATTTAACCACCGGCTCAAACCAATGTATCATGTTGATTTTGCATCTTTCATGGCCAACAACTTCAGTCCAAAAGGTTTAACATATATGTACCAGTAACTATATTGCACAACATCAATGTCTTAAGGTGAAGGTTTCGATAACAGGCATTAATTAATCCATCTGTTTAAACAATCTATCCTAATTGAAACATATTCCTCATGACCTTCTGAATTTAGATATTTTCATTTCTTCTGAACTTCAAAACTTTGTACTTTTCAGGTCCAAACTAGCAAAGGAAAGATCATACAGTGAAAAGATACAATGAGAGTTAGTATTTTTATAATTGTCTCGTGAAAAGTGTTTAAAAAATCAACTATTTAAATTAAGGGTATAGGAACCGGGAGGCTGAGACAGACTAAAGTATGATTAAAAAAGAGGGCTGAACTAAACAAGATCAGAGAAAAGGAAATGTTTCAAGGTTTATAAGGCTGTTCTCGTCTCTAGAAATTTTGGAGGTAAAAATGCTATCCAATTAAAGAATTGCATGATTTAAAAACACCCAGTTCACAGTTGTAATTTTTATTAATAATAAGCTAAGCTCATCCAAAAATTGTCCTATCAAGTTGAAAAGATTCATCCTCTTTTTTTATTGAAGATGTAAACTTTTATGTTGTTTGAAGGTGCTAGCTAGCTCAGCTGATAAAGACTTCCACGTTAGATTGTGAGATCCTGAGGTCAAATCCTGATTTCACCCATTTGCGTCACATGAGCAAAGCTCAACATGACCTCTTCCTCCCTGGGTGTAGTGTTTGCACGTTGGTGTGCTTGTATGTGAGCTTGAATGTTAAGTTAATTACTGGTTGAAATATTTAGAGTTTCCTATGATCCGTTGTCTACTCACATTGTAATAACTTATGCTCGAGGTTTCCATTCAATTTATCATTTAATTATTTGACAGAAATACTCGCACTGCCATTTCCTTTAAAAGGAAGAAACCTATTCATAGTACATCAGTAAACAATTACACATCATTTCGGTCTCATCGGCTTGTTTGCCAAAAGATGAGGGACAATTCAAACATATTTCACAGAGATGATTAATTTTTACAAGTCTGCCTATTCTTCAATCATGGCACCTCACTAGTTTGGTATTTTAAAGTGCAATCGAGTTAAAGCCTAGATACGTTAATTGCACATAAGTAACGTTTGATAAACGTGTCACAATAGAGTGATTCTTACCAAATGATCTAGGTGCTGGAGGGATATAAGCCCCATAAGCCCTGTCACCACCTCTGGGAATATCAGACACATTAAACTTCACTTCAAAGTGAGGCTTCACTTTCATTCCACCGCTCTTAACCAGGCGAACAAATCTGAGAAGGGTTTCTTCGGGCATTCCAAGTGACCCCGCATTGAGCTCAACTGTATCAAACCCCATTTGCTTGCATTCCTGTGAGTCATAAAAATAATAAAAATAATAAGAGTAATTGGTCAGATTAGTCCCTGACTTTGTAGGCGTCAGTCAAGTTAGTTCCTGACTTTATCGAAATAGCATTTTAGTCCCTGAGATAACATTTTAATTCACATACGTCTCTGTCTTTATCCCATTTTAAAGCAAATACATCCCTACGATAATGACGGCAGGGACTAACTTGATCGACGTTCTCCTATCTCAGGCACTAAATTGCAATTTCGATAAAATCAGGGACTAACTTGACCAACGCGCTTACTGTAATTATCACAAAAAATAAAAATAAAAATAAAAACATTGAGTGATTATGCATGCTTATAATAGAATACTACCTCCACATAATGTTTGAAAGCAGAAGGGCCTTTGCGAATGATATGCTCAGCCCAGTCACCAGTGCTAACATAAACATCATGCCGATGAGCCATGTCAATGATTTCTTTGAGAGAAGTCTTGGGCATCAAGCTGTGGGACCCTCCGCAAAACTTCAACCCATCAACATATTCTCCCATGGATTCAAATATATCCTAATAATAATAATAATAAAAAATTTCCCATGAAAACAGTGCGTGCTTCCAAAAGCAAAAGATAAATGAAAAAGTAAAAGAAGGGATATGGTTACCTGAAGAACGTTGTGGGAGAAAAGATTGTAAAGAGGGCTTCTCATCTCGGTGACGCCGTAGCGGCGAGGCTTCGTGGGGCGATCCTCGTTCTCATCGAAACTCTTCCATCTATATGCTGCCATTTTCTTTTTTTTTCTAAAGTAGGTGAGAGAGAGAGAGAGAGAGAAAGGGTTAATGATTAGTGTTGTATGTAATATGTAATTATTCAGTGATGAGCAGTTGTTGTTAATGGTAGTTTTTGGAGAAGAGAACGAAGGAAGCATGGAGTTGGTTCTAGAATTCGGGTGAAGGTTGCAAAGCATAAAAAGACTTAACTTAACTGCTGCATGTTATGTTAATAACCATAGATCATTGCTGATGTGTAATGAATGATAGAGATCTTTACCTATAACCTGTTGGACTTGTAATAAATTTACTGTTAAGTTTGCCGATATGCCCTTAAAGGTACTAGTTTCTTTCCCTCTTCTTTCACCAACTTGTACATTGCCAACTTTTTCTTTTCTTTAATTTCTTCAACTCATTTTCAGGTTAAAAAGGCAAGACTGTTTCATCATAGTTACATGGTACGTAACACGGGTTCCAGTACATGTTACGTGACTCGTATCGATTCGTCATTTTTTATATTATTTAAAAAAAAAATTTATAGCAAACCTAGTATATGCTTCGTGATACATCAAACCCGGTACGTAATACGTAGGTTAAATGAATGAACCATGTATCCATGTATTTCATTATTTATCTAGATTTTATTTTATTTCAAATTGAAATCGTAAGTTTTCTTTATCGTTTTTTGCAAAATAATTTTTTTAATTTTTTAAATTTTCACATTATTGAGTTTATAATAAAAAAAATTGTACCAAAATTCATCTATTACTATTTAAAATTGTATCATTAAAAGATTAGCTTTAAGTTTAAAAAATAACAGAAAAAAATAATTTATAATGTCAATTTGAAAACATAAATAATTTAAAGGATCGATTAGAAAATAAAAAATAACTTGCAGTATTTATTTATTAAAAAAAAAAACTTACCAAACCAATTTGAAAACCAAAAATAATTAAAAAGAATAGTTTTGTTTTTTTTTTCTTTCTTTCTTTTACAGTAAAAAACTGAACATTTTTTTTATAATTATTATTAAATTTTGTTAGCCCATTCTAGGGATGACAATGGATCCGGGTGGGACCGGGTAATAGAGTACCCGGACTCGGATTATCTAGACCCACTCGGACCCGCACAGGTACCCGCTGCATAATGGGTAGGCGGGTGTTCGGGGTACCCAGATGGTTTGCCGGTACCCATTAGCAATTTTTTTAAATAAAAAATTATTTTTTAAATTAATTTCCATGTTTTTTTATAGACCGAGGGATCCTTAATTCATCATTACATACTCTACTTAATATTAATCCCCGTAGGGTTAACCAATAATAAATCTTACCGCTACAGGATAAGCATGAGCTCTCTAGTACAAGATAAGGGTGAATAACTCATCCTTCTTATCTTCTAAGAGCCACGTCAGCCCTACTGGGCCGAACAGGCCCATAAGGCACCTCAACACAACTTCCCCTATAAGTATCGTCATGCTATAGTGGCTAAGGTATGTTCTCTCATCCCTACTCTCAAGAACTACGTGTGGCTTGATCCCCTTATCACTGGGGGTACGTAGGACCGGGGTCACCCTCGTCAGCTGCAACAACCCCAAACACACATCGTGGTGGATCTACTTCTCAGATCCAC
The DNA here is from genome assembly GCA_037953625.1 of Crotalaria pallida. Taxonomy (NCBI): domain Eukaryota; kingdom Viridiplantae; phylum Streptophyta; class Magnoliopsida; order Fabales; family Fabaceae; genus Crotalaria; species Crotalaria pallida. Next base: position 113,043,761 of record CM075655.1, read on the forward strand.
TACATTGGCGCCGTCTGTGGGGAATGATAAATTTCGATTCCCATCCACATTAAAAAAAATAAAAAAAATAAAAAAATACACATCAGCAACAACGTGTTCTAGGTTTGAAAGAGAAAATGACGTTCTTGATGGTGGTGTTCTTGAAGATATGCGCCGTCACCGCCAAGCACGTCGTTGCCGCCAGTGCAGTTCGTGGCTAGGAGTCCGCTGACGAGGCGGTTCGGCCCCTTCACCTATCGTCGGTGCTGCTACATTCCATATTTGACCAGCGATCGAGTCATGGCTGTCGTGTTACACGCGAATCTCATGGCTGCATCAGTCTCGTTTTCCGTCACCAACAGCGGTGCCAACAAATCCGCCGCCACACCTTCGTTCTCCATGGATGAAGGCACAGAGGTTCAGGGAGGAAGGAGACAGACAAAGGAGCAAGCCGCAAGTCACCATATCCCTCACCTCCTTCGCGCGACGAGTCTCTGAGGCCACCATAGCCCACCACCGCACGCCATCGTGCACAAGGCAGCGAACACCGTTGGGACTCGAAGTCACGGTGCTGTTGCTCGCGCCCTCACGGTGCTGTCGCTCGCCCCACTGCTGGCAACGATCGCCGCCACGGGTCCTGTAGGAACAAGACCACCGCTGCCACCGATGCAAGCCGCAACAGCCAGGGACTTTGGTTCCCCATTTCCGTCGTCGCATCCCTGTTGGTTTGGGATCAGCAACACGCAGCTGCTGCTGCATTAGGATTTCAGCCCCTAATGGGCTGCAGGCCCTAAAAAGAAAAAAAAGAAAAAGGCCTCAACAGGCCCTAAAAAAAAAGAAAAGAAAGAAAAGGGCCTCAACAGGCCCTAAAAAGAAAAAAATAAAAGGGCCTCAACAGGCCCTTAAAAAAAAGAGAAAAAAAAAAGTGGAATGGACTATCAACACCTCTATTGGCCCAACAACTCAATACTCACGCCTAAATCAGGGAAGCTATTTCTTTTAATTCTTAAATAATTGCGCAAATATTTTATTAATTGCCAATAATTATTATTATTGTGGTTATAAATTATCAACTTGGACGACAATAACTAATTAATTATTGTTTTCGTACACACATGCAAGGTACACGTATGATAGCCCGAGCCAGGGAGTAAACGGTCTAAATGGCCCAACCTATACGGGCTTATTTGATACGGGCTAAACAGGCCCAAATTAATTTAAAGAAAATGAAGGTCAGGCCTCGATGCTCAACAAAAGCTCATTTGGAAAGGATTGATAGAAGACTTCAAACCGACGCTCCTCACCTCACTAAATCAGGGAAGGAATTCTCGTTCCCACATTATTTTCCTATTTACTTGGCATTCTATGTGGTTACTTTGCACACATGTTGATATTAACTCAACTGACGCAATATTTCTGACATGTGCTTTTAATACTTAGTTCCTTATAATTCCTTTACATATCGCTTATTATTTGAGATATATATCGCGCATTCTCATTTTTCATGAATTAATGCTTTCATCATTTGATTTGTTGTCATTAAATACTCTGGCATATTTATAAATGTCATTCATTACAATTATTGAGCGTGATATACCTGAAGTCATGCATCTTTTCATGGACAATCTTGTCTGGTTGTACGATATTTAATTATTGTCTTTTCATGGGCAATCCTGTCTGGTTGCACGATATTTAATTATTGTCATTACTATGTTTATTACGTGTGATATTATTAAATCATACTACCTCTATACCGATATTATACATCGTGTCTTGGCCAATAATTGTTATTATCGTTATATAATTGTTATAAATTGTTAAATAACGACGATTACCAATTATTAATTTTGTTTACACATGCGAGGTACGATTATGATGGCCCATTTCTCTAAAAGGCTTATTTCGAGCTTCCGACCGCCAAAGATATCCTCAAATTAATCGGTGCTAGACTACTCAGTCACGATGGGCATCTAATATTACAGCGCCTTCAACAGGGTTCGGCAAAATCTCATGATGACATGGTTGTCTCCTCTATTACACATACTTACTGTGACCATTTCGATTTGTCATGACCTCAACGTCACTACTCGGACTCCCGCTTCAAATGACACAACCAAAGCCTACAACGTCCTCGTACCCTCTGCCACGACACCCTTGCCTCTCACGGTCACTTAGAGCCAAAAGACGATCGTTGTCAAGATCCCTCCTCGGGATCTCGGCCTTGCTCACACGAGTGCTACACAATGACTTGTCCATAACGGCATACAGGGTTTTTGGTAGGAAGAGGATGAAGAATACTAGGCAACCGCCCATTCCAACAATAAAAGAGGAAACGCCTCACTGCCAAGAGGGTACCGGGCATATCAACATTCGGAAATGGTCTAAACACGAGGACTGACAGGGAAGGATCTTTCTCATTACCCCATTAATATTATTTCAATTTTATGGTTTAACTGTCATATTCATTACTATTGAATCACTTACCACATGGCATGTGTTATCTTAGATAATAATCGTAATTAACAGTGAATTAATTCATACTTCGCTAATTAATGTCATTACATATCATCTATTACTTGATATTCTAATCGTTGTTTTTATACATCATAAAAAGGTACAAACATAACGGTCGGATCTGCCGAGCATGATGACCTAACTTAATTCAAGTCCTTCACACCGGTTGCCGATCATTTTTTCCTTGGTTTGTGCACCATCACGACCTTACCTATATGGTAGAACGGTCCGCAGTGCCAACACCCAGTGATCTAAGTCGGATCCCAGCATCTCCGAGGAACCACACAATGCTAATTCCACATCCACAACTCGCAAATATTCAACCTTCGCTCAGCGTTCGCCTACACAGACCTGAATCCGACAGTCTCTCAAAGAGGCTTGGATGAACACGATCTAATTGGCGGAAAACAACTATCACACCTTAAAGGACTTCTTAACTCGGCACAAGCCTCTTCAGGCTTTAGCGAGCAAGGGGGTTGGTTATGCAATGGAGTAAAAGTTTGCTTCAGCTTTATTATTATGATGATCTATCAGCTTGCCTTCGCCCTAATTACTCGGATTCAAGAGAGGTTCAACAATTGAAGTTGACTAAACAGTTCCGACAAGGGAAACGGTCGTCCTTGGCTTCTCTACTTGTTCTTTCCTCCTCGGTTTCATTCTTTCCCTCCTCGGCATCCTCGGCCGCTTCATCATCTCGATAAACTTTCGATGACTTCCACTCGAGTGACCTTATTCGGCCATGAAGCTTACTGCTCGGCGGATAGAATGGACTCTGAGTCTTGAAAGTAATTCGAGCCTTCAACTCTTCGGGTAGAGTGGCTATTCTCGAACACGATGTTCGCTGCTTCGGGGAAGGAACGAACTCCGACTCTACGAGGAAAAAAAAAAAAGGCCGGATCCGAGGGTGCCTCGAACAACAACAATAAATGTCTCACAATTCTTATATACTCGGCACAATCTTCTACGAGCTTTCTCGATCTTCTTTTTTAGGTAAAGGAGGGTGTACAGAGTTGATCTTGATACTCTAACCTTTCTTCGCCCACTTTGGTCCCGAGCGTTTCACAGACCTTATGAACTCGACACAAGCCTTTTCAGGCTTTACCGAGTAGGGGACTAGTATGTGACACAAATGTCGTGCCAAAGAGGACCACCACGTCCCATGAGGCAACAAATTGATAATTTACCTTCTTTACTAAGTACATATGTTAAACTCACTCACTACAGGATCATGTTCTTACGCACTTGCCCACGATCTCGGTTAGCCGGTCAGATCGGCGAGGCTACAAGTGAAAACGAGGATTGCGACCCGATAACTTGGCTTAGCCTCTCGGCTCAAAGCCTCTCGGCTCATATCTGGCCCAATACATCGCGAATCGAGGAATACACCTCGGCTAAGGTTGTCATTCCGACAAGCAATCCCTCGTAAACGTTACGGTCCCATTGGTGATAATCTTGGCACACCTCGAACTCAAATAACAGTTTGAGTCGTGTCAGCATACATTGGCACAAGCCTTTCCGCTTTCACCATGTCAAGCGCATAAAAGGATGTCTCCTTAAAAGCATTGTGACTTTAAAAACAATAGTCCAATCGTCCAATCGTCAATACATGACGATACACGACTAAGGGCCTTGACTGCGAACAGTCTTATACGTCCTAATCAACCATCCACGACACTCCTCCGAATAAAAAGTTCTCAGCCGCAAACAATGTTTTATGTCACCACCAACTCTCAGAAGCTCAGCACAGGCTCTTCGAGCCTATACGAGCTTGGGGGGCTTGTAGGGTTAACCAATAATAAATCCTACCGCTACAGGATAAGCATGAGCTCTCTAGTACAAGATAAGGGTGAATAACTCATCCTTCTTATCCTCTAAGAGCCATGTCAGCCCTACTGGGCCGAACAGGCCCATAAGGCATCACAACACAACTTCCCCTATAAGTATCGCCATGCTATAGGGGCTAAGGTATGTTCTCTCATCCCTACTCTCAAGAACTACGTGTGGCTTGATCCCCTTATCACTGGGGGTACGTAGGACCGGGGTCACCCTCGTCAGCTGCAACAACCCCAAACACACATCGTGGTGGATCTACTTCTCAGATCCACTACAATCCCTACCACCATTAAACACCCGTAGACATCAAAGAAATTTTCTCGTTAAACACGACATACTAAAATTATATATATATATATATATATATATATATATATATAATGCATACATGTAAATATGGACGGATCCGGATACCTACGGGTCTGGATATCTCAGATCCGGACACAGACTCGTTCAAAGCAAGTATCCATACGACTCCATTCTTTGGACCCATGGATCTCTTTTTTGGATCCGGACTCGTTGCGAGTATTAGCCGCGGGTACCCACAGGTTCGGGTCCAATTGTTGTCCCTAGCCCATCTCTAGAACAACAATAGTTTTGTTTTTGTAGGGTGATTCTACTATGCTCCGGGTAAATTTTTTTTATTTTTTTTAATCCAGTAAATTAAAAATATGTTTTGAGTTTTTTGTTTTACTGATGTCTTTTTTTTATTATTTGGATTTAAATTTTTTTATCATTTGCTTTCTGATACGGAAAAAAAATTATATTAAGTAAATCTGCATTAAAATTTGACATATTTTAGTAAATATGCGTTAAAAATCTATATTAAAAAAATATTCTGGGTAAATTTGGATTAGAAAAAAAAATTTTAAAAAAATTATTAAAAAAAAAAAGAAAGCTGCCCGGTGTATGAAAAACCGGAGCAGCATAAAAAATTTCTTATTTGTAATTCGTTTTCTGAATATCCAGATTGCATATAACCAAATTGCAAATAGTATCTTAATTTGATAGGATTTATTCAAACATTTAAAGGCAATTTGTATTCGGCTATACGCTCACACAAAAAAAAAAAAAAGCAATATTCAAAAACACAAGAAAAATAACAATGTTTATGGATCTGTTTAGATTAAATATTGTACCTTACATCAAGAATTGAAATATGATATATCCATCCTCATAATAAAATGGTAAAAAAAAAAGAGATTAATGAGTATGCACTAACGGTGTAAAGTTTTTTACACCATCAATCCATCATCCACCATTCATTTGTATTACTTTAATTTAAAAGTCAACGACCATAAATGGATGAATGATGCACTGGTGGTGTAAAAAATTTTACACTGTCGGTACATTACCCATTTTCTAAAAAAAAATCCTAATCATGTGAGAATGTGTCATATATCATATGGTAGTGATTACATGGTCCGTGATTGATCCATAAATGACACATATCACTTTTATTTGATTAGGATAATTTTTCAGATGATATATTAAGAGGAGATTGCATTATTATTACACAAAATATGCCTTTACCTGATCACAATGCAAACATACCGGAGTTCAGAAAAAGCGGTTACTCTTCATCACAATGAGAACATAAAGGTCATCAAGAGTCTTAAAAAAGGCATGTCTCCATCTCCTGATGAAGAAAATGGTACCACAAACCACCCAAAAACCAGAAGCAAATCCAACTCCCATGCCAAGTTGGAAACTTGTTTTAAATTCATCGCCATCTTTTACTTCCATTGATTTTGTGGAGCCATTAGGTTCGTCTTCTTGTGGACAGTAGTTTGGAAGAGGAGGTCCACAAAGACGTGGATTGCCGGTGTAACTAGATGCCTCAAAACTTTGAAGTTGTGTGCCCAATGGAATTCTACCATTGAAATTATTGTATGATAGATTCAAGTGATTCAAGAAAGATAAACTTGACATGCCTTGAGGGATTTCACCTGAGAGTAGATTACTTGAAAGATCTAAAGATTCCAAAAACCTCATATGTCCAATGTCACTTGATACATTTCCGGTCAAATGATTATGGGACAAGTTTAATGACTGCAAAGCAATGAGGCTAAATAGCTCTGACGGGATTGATCCCGAAAGATCATTACTTGAGAAGTCAACGATGCGAACTATCCTTATAGCGTGCTTATAGTCATTTTCATTGCCCTTGACGAACAAAGGCAGATCCGTGGTGTAATCTCCATAATATGGGTTGGCTAGCCAATAAAGATTGATTTGAGTGTTGATAGCCATCAGGGTTATATTATATAAGCATTGTGGTATTGGTCCAGAAAGTCTATTATTTGCAAGGTCCAACACAATAAGATTAGAAGATTGACATATATGTGATGGAATATTGCCACTAAATTTATTTGATCTTAGTAGGAATAATTGCAGACTCCAATGACTAATCCAACTTGGTATAATTCCTGTAAACTCGTTGAATTGCAAATCAAGGTACCACAAAAATTTGCAATATTTAAGAGAATACGGTACATTTCCGGATAAACTATTATTTCCAAGTCGAAGTACCCGAAGGTTGACCAATAAACCCATGGAATCAGGGACTTTACCACTTAGATTATTGCTCCCCATGTGTAGAAGGGTCAAAGATGGAAAATGCACCCAGCAATCAGGAATTTCTCCAGATAAAAGATTATGAGACATATCCAAGATTTGTAAGTCATGCTTCTGTGTAATGTTTAGGCACAATAAAGTATGAATAGGCCCTGAGAAACTGTTGTTAGCAATATTGAAGGAAAGGGTATTAGGAGACAAACGAGGCAATCCGCCCGAGAAGTTATTGGATTGTAACTCAATTATTGAACTGGTAATCAATGTGGTCGATATATCTCCACGAATTGAATTGTTTGACAAATAGAGAACATCAATCTTTGTTACAAAGCTCCAAAATTCACCCTCAGCATTGAATGAAAGTCCTGTACTTGAAATATCTAGATAAGACAGAGATCTTTGTGAATATAGCCATGATGGAAACTCAGGGCCCATCTTGCAATGGCGCATGGCAATTTGCTCAAGTTGGAAAGGAGGCTTCCAGTGTGTGCCAAAATTAATACTAAAACCAAATGATGAAATCATCAAAAGCTTTAAGTTTGAAAGATTGGCTAAACATTTCTCAGTCAGGTTCCCTGACATGTAATCATTAAAAATGCCTAAAACCTCCAATTTGGATAGCTGCCCAAGATCATTTGGAAGACTACCATTTAAGGGATTTTCATTAACAACTAAGTATATCAATGATGATAGATTTCCAATAGTTGCAGGAATGGGACCTGACAATAAGTTTTCAGAGAGATCTAGGTACCTTAAATGTTGGAATTGTCCTATCCATTTTGGAATGGATCCATTTAGTTTATTTTCCCTCAAACTTAAGTAGTTCAAATGCTGAAAATTCAACATTGATGCAGGTAATTGGCCCCACAGATCATTGTAGCTAAGGTCCAGATGAGAAATTCTACTGCTAATGTTAAACAACCATTTTGGCATCTCATGGTTAAAATAGTTTTGGGAAATATCAAGCAATACTAGTGAAGTAAAGTTGACATACCCGTGAGAGGGATTGATGCCATTGAGGGAACAATTACTCAGCCGTAACTCCACGAATGAAGCCGAAGAGATTTGTTGAAGCCAAAGAGTTTCATTGTTGAGATGTACTCCACTCAAGTTGAGATATTTCAAAGAAGAAAGATGTGAAACCCATCTAAGATTGTCCATCTGGAGGTAATAATTGTATGATAAATCTAGGTAAAGAAGATTGGAAAATTTTCCTTCTCGAGAGCTTTGATTTTTGAAAGATGCCAAGGTTGATTCAAAATCAATAACCTCAAAGCCATTCCTACTCAAGTCCAAGAAACTTAGGAACTCAAGCTCCAACAGCAGAGAAAAGTTGATTGCACCAAATAAACATCTGGCATTTAAATAATCATAACCTCGACACCGGAGTTGTAGCATAGTGACTCTACCAGTGATGTTGTTACACTGAACACCCCTCCAGTTACAACAATCTTGTTCCAAGGACCAAGAGGAGAGCGAATTGTAAGGATCTTGAATGCTTTGCTTGAAGATTGAAAGCACTAGTGCATCTTTTTCATTGCAAACAGCATTCATGTTCCCATGGATCAGTGTTGCTGCACACAAAAACCATAGGAAAATAATCATCATTTGTGAAGTTGAGGAAAACATGATCGCCAATGAGGATTGGAATAATCAAAGTGTGCTATAACGTGTATCTTTTGGACCTTATTAGTTACTACCTCTCTCCTATGTATATATACCCATGCGGGAGATTTCATATACATCAGAAAAGTTGATTAATTTAATTAATTGTATTTGAAAATATAAACTTTTGACATGTATTTTTAAAATTATTCTTATTACTTTTATTGGAAATTTAAAAAATGTTAAATAAATAGTTGTGTTTCTGGAAAAAAGTAATTAATGTTCATTGAAAATTGTTATAAGATCTTTTAAATAGGAACAAAATTAAAATGTTAAAAGATTCTTATATTTAGGGATGGAAATAGTATTAATTATAGTAATACGTACTTATTGTTAGCATGTTTAAAGTTGACTCTAAGTCTTCTACTAAGATAAGTTTTAATTTGTATGGATGGAAAATGTTTGGAATTTTTGTGTATAAAAACAAAGATGAATAAAAAGGATTTTCTTAACCTCAGTCCTTAGAGCTGAGGATAAGAGGTTTAAAATATCATTTTTACATTGAAAAATTAAAGATTTAATACTGGAGTGTTAGTTCCCAAACCCCATTGTTTAGCCTCCGGCCCCCAAAATTTTTTTAATCTCAAAATTACCCTTATACATTTCCCAAACCCCATACTTTCTTCAACCTAACATGTCCATGTGACCACCATGGAACAGTACCATTCCTACCACCACCGCCAAAACCAATCCAACAACCACCTCCTTCACCGGCGAGCACCACTGCCCACCCACCTCTTCGGTCCCCACCCACCTCTTTCTTCTCCTTCTCCATCCACCACTGCCACTGCCCCCCTCACGTGATCTACAACAGGTCTCACTCCTTCGTTGGCCCCTCCCCTCGCCTCCCTCCCAATTCCCACCGGTGCCACCACCACCACCACCCTAATTTTTTTTTATTTTCTGTCTTCTGCGCTAATCCGACGAACCAGTGTCGGAATTTTTCAGAATTCCGACACGGGGTTCTCGGAGTTTTATTACGGTTTTTTTTACCACAATTCCGACGAACCAGTGTCGGAATTCTGAAAAATTCCGACACGGGGTTCTCGGAAATTTGTCAGACCCAGAAAAAAAAACACAGTTGCAATGGCGAACACATTTCGGATTTTCGTCTTCTCTGCTTCGGTTCGTTCTCTTCTCCGCCGTTCTCCATTCGTCTTCCTCGGTTCGATTTCGTGTTCTCCGCCGTTCGCCTCTCCGGTTCGATTTCGTCTTCTCCGTCGTTCTCCTCTTCGGTTCGTTTCGTTCTTCTCCGGTGGCAGCGAAGATGCGGCAGTGGTTGGCTATGGCGGCTCTGGTTGGCTATTGGTGAAGAAGAAGAAGAAGAAGAAGAAGAAGAAGGGATTTGGGGTTTGGTGGAAAAAAATAGAAGAAGGAGGTATTTCTGTCATTTCCCAATTAAATTGGGGGTTGGGGCTAAACAATGGGGTTTGGGAACTAAAACTCTTAATACTGAGGTAATAATGGACTTCATTTCTCAACGTCACTTTACCATTTTTAACTCCTTATTTAGGATTGAGGTTAAACAAACCCATAAAAAAATATCAACCTTGAGTGTTATTGTCTCTCGATCATTCAAGCATGGAAATTTATCAATATCTTATCTTCAATAATTCTTTGGCCGAAAATGTCACGAAATATAGCTTTGTATCTATATAATGTAGTTTTCCCAAGTCAATATGCGGATAATTACGAGAAAATCATGCTTGGTGGAAATTTTGCATGCATTTGTATTAAGCCCGACCTTTCGGATAGGTTTGAGGACGACAACTTAAGGCCCATGATCAAAAGAGTCCAAAAAAATTTTAAAAATGCTGCTCCTTTCTGTTTTATTTTTAAGCAAAAACAATTAATTCACACTTATTAAAGGATTTAGTTGAGTGTGTTCAATTTTCTCAAATTCATAAGAAAATAGACTATTTTAGTAAATTTATATTGAGAATGAAACAAAAATTAAATGACTCAACCACATTACGAGAATATTTTAGGAATGATTGTAATGAGAATATAAAATTTTTTAAATCTAAATTTATTTAATGAGTTAGGATCCGTTGATACTAGTTGTAAAACTTTGTCACTTACACCTTCACATAACTTTTTGTATGTTATGAAATTTGTCAATCCAACCGTTGAATTATATGTTATTATCATGACAATCATACATACCAAATTTCACATCATTCTGATATTCATAGATATGTAATCTAATAATGCATATTTACTTATATTTTAAATAACTTATTATCTGTTAAAATAGAATAGTCGGATGAAGTATCAAATAATTTTTATATTCTATAAAATTTTGTAGACTTGATCTACTTGATAATAATATGCAAAATATTAAAAAAATTTAAAACCGTTGATGAGGAGATAACATTCTAACCCACAATGTCACTATTTATTTGTTACTACTCCGGTCTTGAATATAAGCTAGTTGAATTTATAAATAAAAGGTATGAGGTGGCATTCTAACCTACATGTCACTAGTTTATTGATTATACTAGGTGTTATTCCATGCAATGCACAAGCTGTTAAAATTTTAAATTTTTTGATATTAAATATGTTAAAGTAAAGATTATTATTATTTTATTATAAATTACATGTTATTATTAAATAACAACATAAAATAATTATACAAAAAGGTAAGAGTTCAAATTATACCCTACCCTTAAAAAAATAATCTAAGTTATTTTGTTGATAAATTTTGTACTTCTTTATATGTATAAAAATTACATATTTTATCTGAGACATTTCTTATTTATTTGATGAAAAAGTTAACACATTTTATATAATTATCAACTTTATTATGATGAATCAAAATTAAATAAGAATTAAACATTTTGATTTTTTGTTTCATAGTATTATGAGCTTAATAATACCCAAAATATCACTTACTTCATTGAATATGAATTCATTAGAAGATAATAATAATTGTTCGTTTTTAAAATATTATATTTGTTTTGTATAAATCAATATTAAAGCAAAGTATTCTTTATTTATTTGATGAACAAATTAAAATGTTTTTGGATTGATTTATCACATTTATTATGATTAATTGGAATTAAATAAGCATTAAACATTCTGATTTTTATTTATGATAATGATAATAGTAATTTATAATTATAATTGTATAATGTAATAATTATAATTTAGATTTTAGAAGAATAAAAAATATGAGTAGTAATTGATATTGATGTTTCTTTTTAATTGATTAGAACATGTGGAAATTAAACTTAGATAAACTTTAATCAATACTTTTAATAAAATAATCAAATACAATGTGGGTTCTAATAGATTTATAATGAAATATGTAATTTGTCCATTTTAATTTGTGCAATATTCATACTCAGATACCAATTGAATAATAAAATGATATATATATATATATATATATATATATGTATGTATGTATGTATGTATGTATGTATCATTTTAAAAGGTACTGAGTTAGTGATGTTATGCTTCATTGCTGAAACAATGTGTCATCTCTATTTTAAAGTTGAAACTACATATCACTTCACTGTTGAAACGATATATCATTTGTGATTTTTTTTTAATTTTAAAAATATTAATTTTAAATTACTCGGGACATGTGGCATATCTCATTGCTCTCTATTCTCTCAACTTTTATTAAGATAGTTCTATTTCGTGAGAAACTCTCTTGTTTCAAGGTTTGGATTCTAAAATATATAATAGAGTTTGATCAAAGAGGATATCATCACCCTTTATTACCTAAGGGTGTCAAAGCAAAATCCAATTTGCATTTATTAATTAAAAAATACTTTTTTTTTCATGAATCAAAGTTTATGTGATCACCAAGGTCAAGATAGACCTCCAAACTCAAAGAACGCTTAGCTTACAGATAGACTATCCACCAACACCATTCTCATATCGGTAGGATTCGAATTTGGTATCTCTCACAATCCCGAATTCAATCTTTGCCGGCTAAATCAACAATTATTGGCTTGTAAAGTACTTATCGTTAGCATGTTTGAAGTTGACTAAAGTCTTATCCCAAGATATGTTTTGCATGGATAGAAAATGTTTGGAATTTTTGTGTATAAAAACCAAAGATGAATAAAAATATGAGCCTTAAGTATTATTGTCTCTCGATCATTCAAGCATGGAAATTTATCAATATCTTATCTTCAATAATTCTTTGGCGGGAAATGTCAAGAAATATTGCTCTGTATCTATATTATGTAGTTTTCCCAAGTCAACAAGTGGATAATTACGAGTAAATAATGCTTGGTGGATATTTTACATGCATTTGAATCACGCTCGCCCTTCAGGGTTGGGAGCCTCAATCCAGTCTTACTATAAAAATTAGAATTTTCACAAGACGAGCTTTTCGGCATTCACATCATTCTAGTAGAGCCTACTTTCTCCAGTCCCAGTTACTCATTCTAATTTTAATAATAAGATGTTTGAGGACCGTAGCAATGGATCAATAGTCAGATATATTTCTGATACACAGGATCTTCCAAAAGGAAGCAAGTGTAGAGCATACTCTATATCTCTGAATAATTATTTCCATATCCTATATAGAAGACTATATCATATTTTCAGATCTAGAGTTTTCAGGAAGAAGAAAGAAATTTAGAAAGACATATTTTGGAATAAAACACAAAATAACTTTTGCAATGGTATCAGAGCCTAACTGGTACTAATTTTTATTATTCCCATATCCTTTAGTAGAAGAGTGTATTATATTGATGGTCAAGAGGAAGTAGGGAAGACACCTCAATACCATGGAAAACCCAGGTCCTCTAGCTTTAACCTCCAAACTTTCCATACCCGACTCTTGTAAAAGAACCCTCTCATCCAAAATAGAAAACCTTGTAGAATACACCTTCGTACCTGAAGATGCAAAAATAGAAAGTACCCTTCCTCCCCTTCTAAGTCCATACAATGTATTTAGAAGGCATAAATCTAGCTTTACTTGGTCAGTTAAAAAACTAATATCCACCCCAAGGCCTGAAGTAAAAGAGTACATCCAAACCACTAAACTTGATCAATGTCCAATAAAAGCTACATCTGCAGAACAATATGTGGATCTAGAAATAAATCCAACACTAATAAAAATGTGGAGGAGAGAAGGCTATGTAGCTCTCCATTTTGGAGCTGTTAGATTAGTCTTAACCCTTCATGGAAGAAAAGGACTCCCAGTTACAGCCAGAGTCTCACTCATAGATTCTACTTTCCACACTTATGAGCATGCTGTCATAGGAACTGTCCTGACAACATTAAATGCTGGAAGTGTAGTCTTAACTATGTTTCCAAATTTTAATGTCCAATTATCAGATCCTACTCTTTCCAAAAGATTCAAAATTCAAGTCCAGCTTGTTGGAGCCCCACAAGACCCAACAGCTTTAGCTGCTACTCTCAATCATCAACTCATTTATAGGCTCCAAGATCATTTCTTTGATCTTCCTACAGATTCACAAATATCAGAAAATGCGCTGATGGTGATAGCAAACTCTGATGAACAGGTCCCCTCAATTATCCAAGTCCCAAGGCAGATTCCTCGGTCTGAACTTCATAAGCTGATTCCCCTAGAATGGGTCAGTAATTATGAAAAATTTAAAACCAATCAGCAACCGGTGGTGGCTACTGAGTCCATTTTCAGAAGACTTCCAGATGGTTCGGTGAAAACAATTTTCAAGAAGAAAGAAGAAACCTCTTCATCTTCATCTCCTGACAAACCGATCTTCTCAACAATGATGATTACCCTTGGAGAAGCAGAGACAAATATGCCAGTTTACTCCTTCAGGAGTGATGGAACTCCTATCTATTCAGATAAAATCAACGGTCATTTCTTATGGGACATAGATCCTAGCATGTGTGATCCAGACTGTGACTGTCGATTTGATTCTGACGATGATAGTGACTGCCAATTTGACTCTGATGATGACAATGATGATGATGACTACTCTCGGAAAAAGAAAAAGAAAAAGAAAAACAAAATTCCTTGTCAGTCTCCTCATTCCTCAAAGAAAAATATTAAAAAACCAAAAACTCCTCTGCCCATATATAAAGATGCCTTAAAAATTCTCAGAAAAGAAGGCTACCCACCTCTTCCTACACCTTTCCCATCTGAACCATGTAAACCATCTATTCCACACAAATATTATCCACAACCACAACCATGCATGATGTTCTCTGCCTCCGCATCCTCTTATGAAAGAGAATTTCCTTCTCTAGACAGAAAAGTAGATCAAGCCAAAAAGTTACAAATCAAACCTTTCATTCACAATAATGAAGTACAAACTGATGGTACCCTCAAGTCAGTTACACAAGCTGAAGAAGTACTAAACTGGCAAACTGAGAACTCTCTGGCTCAAAACAGTCTTCTCCAAAAAATTGATGAAAAGGTAGAAACTCTTTCTAACTCTTTAGAAAGAGGATTAAAAACAATGTCCACAAAGCTTCAGAGCTACTACCAAGAAATCAAACAAAAGATGGAAAGCCTTGAAAGGGATGTTCAGGAAATGAAGGATGCTAGAACTTTCAATCCTAGATTTTTAGACAAAGACAGAGAACTCAGAAAGGTGAAAGCAGAAATGGAAGAGCTCATTGCACATGTAGAGAAAAATCAAGCTCCACCCATATCACCTTTAACCTTAGCTGAAGTTGACCCATATTTTGTCTTACCTACAAAAGGTTTTCTCCCAGCCAAGCCACAAAATACTATCCAAAAAACCCCAATATTTCCTCCTTCTATCCAGAAAAAATATGATAACCTTAACCATGACAAAAGAAGAAAAGACAAGTCAGCTCTGTCCCCAGAAAGGTCACCTTCTCCTGAACCAAAAAAGACTCAAACCATCCCTTCTGAAAACTCACCCCATGCCACCTTTCAGATTTATACAACAATGACCAGAGCAGACAGTCAGGAATCGTCTGATGGCTCTACAGTATCAGAAAATTCCTATCTTGAAGACTCCTCAGAAAAGGTTTCGGAAGATGAATATGCAGACTTGACAAAAATATGCATGGCAACAGAGTCATTCGAGGATACTGAAGGCATGCAATATCTAAACCCCAGAGAAATAAACACTCCACCACCTACTTCTTCCCCTCTATTTTCAATTGACAACATCCCACCATCACAATGGAGAAAAAAGTTTTTAGATTTCAAAGCATGGATGGATGCAAAGATGATTCAACCTGGAGCTGACAGTTACAAAATAATAGAAGAATTCGCTGCTCACACAACAGGGATCCTAAAAGAATGGTACCAAAGTCTTGGTGCAGTACAACAAGACAGTCTTCATAAATGTACCATTGATGAAGTCATCCAAGCATTACAATTCCATTTCCTTGGAGATCAAACTCTTTTGGACAAAGAAGCAAGGAGAGAATATTTTGAAATGAAGTGTTGTTCATTAAAAAGACCAGACCTTGAACGTCATTATCAGCGTATGTCTCAAAGATTCTATCAACTCAATGGCTTCAATGATCCAAGCCTTAAAAATACATATGTCAGTTCTCTTCATGATGATCTTCAAGAAGAAATGTGGAGAATCCTGAATGCGATGAACAAGGAGGTTACAAACATGACCATGGGAGAAATTTACCAAACTAGCCTCACAGCTCTTGAAAAAATATGCAGCCAACAACAACTTCTGCAAAAAATGTTTAAAGAAGATAAAAAGTACAAAAGTGTTTGCAAGAAGAAGTATTTGAAGATCAACTGTGATGAAAAATACTGCAGCTGCAAGAAGAGCTTCCCAAAGAAAAGCGGGAAGAAGTTCCATAAATTCAAAAAAGGGAAGAAGAAAAAATTCAGATTTTTTAAAAGGAAATCTTTTCGGGGAAAAGGCGGCAACAAAAAATGTTTCATATGCGGAAAAAAGGGGCACTTCGCAAAAGCATGTCCAGATAAAAGAGCTAAAGCAGCAAAACTAGTCCAGGCTCTCATGTTAAATGAAGATGATGATGTTGAGTCACTTTATGAAGAGCAGGAAATCTCAGACAAGTTTACTGTCTTCGGGCTTGAAGAATCAGAATCAGAAGCAGAAAGTACTGATGAATCTGATGAATCTGATCAAGAACATTTTCCTATATTAGAGATTCAAAATGTCCCTATATCTGAGGAAAATGCATTGTGTCCAGAAAATCCTCCTTTGCCAAATGTAGAAGTCTACCTCCTACAGTCCAAGTATCATATTCCAATCAAGGCTATTGCTTTTCTTGATACCGGAGCACAACGAACAATCATGAATCCTGCCATTCTTCCTTCAGAGGCATGGGAGACTCAGATCACAAAGTTCAGAGCTGCAAATGGAGAATCTTTCTCTACCGATCTTATCACAAAAAATAAGATTGGAATCAAATTCTTCCATAATTGCACAATATGGATGAAAGTTATAGGCAGTGATCTCCCAGGAAAAGATATACTCATTGGAAGAGACCTTCTAATAAAAAATGAAAAGCTTCAGATACTGGCACATGGACTCAAATACAAGAGAGATTTCAAGCCATTCAGTTGCATTCCCAGACTTTTCTCACTAGCAGATGCACCACCATCCTATGAAGCAGTCAGAGAAAAGCTCTTAAAATTATGTGCTGATAGTCATGATTTGTTTTCTCATTCTGCTCCACTGTGGAAAAATCCAGACTTTTATGTTCAACTTCCATTCAAGCTAAATGAAGATGCAAATCCTACAAAAGCAAGCCATCCAGGAATGACTCCTTCAGAACTCAAAAATGCTCAAGAAGAATGTCAACTTCTACTGAAGCAAGGATTAATTGAGCCAACAAAATCAGAGTGGGCATGCACTGCATTTTATGTGAACAAAAGATCAGAGCAAATCAGACAAAAGAAAAGACTTGTTGTTGATTACAAGCCCCTTAACAATTTTCTCAAAGATGATAAGTTTCCTCTTCCAAAAATATATTCACTCCCTACCTACATAAAAGATGCCAATATTTTCTCAAAGTTTGACCTCAAATCAGGTTTCTGGCAATTAGGTTTAGATCCAAAAGACAGACCCAAAACTGCCTTTTGCATTCCTAATGCCCATTACCAGTGGACTGTCCTTCCCTTTGGCCTCAAAGTTGCACCCTCATTATTCCAAAAAGCCATGACCAGAATCTTTGAACCTATTCTGCCCAGTGCCCTAGTGTACATTGATGATATACTACTGTTCTCACCTGACGAAAACAGTCACCATCAACTACTAGAACAGTTCCATGCAATCTGCAACAGTTATGGGGTTATGTTATCGTCAAGGAAGTCACAAGTAGGTACAACTGAGATTGATTTTCTGGGATTGCATTTTGCAAATGGTCATTATGTCCCTCAACCACATTTGGTAGAAAATCTTCCCAACTTTCCAGATGAAAACATGACTACAAAGCAGGTTCAACAATTTCTTGGAATTTTAAATTATGTTAGGGATTTTATCCCCAGCATAGCAAAGTACACATCAAAGCTGTCTGTCATGCTGAAAAAGAAACCATCAAGATGGGGCAAAGAACAAACTGAAGCAGTGAAGTCCTTGAAAAGGATTGCTCAAAATCCCCCTCCATTAAAAATTCCAGGAAAAGGAAGAAGGATACTTCAGACTGATGCAAGTGACTATTATTGGGGAGCAGTTCTCATTGAAGAAATAGAAGGACAAAAATTTTATTGTGGTCATGCCAGTGGAAAATTCAAAGACTCTGAACTCCATTATCATACCATCTTCAAAGAAACTCTGGCTGTCAAATATGGAATTCGGAAATTTGATTTTCATCTAAGAAGTCACCAATTTGAAGTCCAACTTGATAATTCATCATTTCCAAAGTTACTTGAATTCAAATCCAAGGTACCTCCGAACCCACAAATTCTAAGACTGAAAGAATGGTTTTCTAGATATGATTTCACTGTGAAACATATTAAAGGAAACCAAAACCTTATACCAGACTACCTTTCCAGACCAGAAAAAGCCATCCAAATTATTTCATCCATAAACACATATCCTATCATTATGATAAATATTGACCCATCATCCTCCTCTTCATCCACTAAATCCATAATCAAGAAATATTTCCCTCCAGAAATCAATTCACAATCTCCGATGGACCCCACCTACCTCAAAAGCTTTGCAAAAAACCACATGTATCATTACTTAAGCCTTTCACTCCAAAAACACAATCTCCATCCAGCCCGTTCATGGTTTAATCCTGAATCTCAATTTCTCAATGTGTTTCCAATTTTAATGGGGTCTACCTTTCTTGAAGCAGATCTTTGGTACTTATGGTGTGTTACTATGTTACATAGTTACCCCATTATAGTACCCACAAATTACCTGTTACTTTTTCTCAAAAATCATACTAATAAAGATTCATTAATTTGGACTTTATTAGAATGGTATCAGCCTTTAAATAAATGGAAAAAAGACCTTCAGATGGAAATTGAAAGAATGAAGATCCAGCAAATTAATCAAGACAGTTTTGAAGCTCACAAGCTTGTATCAGTATTTATTATTCACAGGCCTTATTTTCAACATCCTGTTACAAAGCTACTATGGACTCAAAACCAATGCAGATGCTGGACCACATATTTTTCCATGCAGGAATTTCTGAGAAAAGATCATTTTCCTTATCATCAAGATGAACTGGTGCATCACCTCCATGAAATAAATTGCTTCGTACCAAATCCCAGATTAAACTCTACTTGTGCAAGCTTGAAGCCTCTGGATATTATCTGTCCACCTTTCAGAGGAGATTACTGGGATGACTCATTTTACAGTAAAAATGAAATAACACCTGTCATAACAATGCAAGATTCTCAAGACCCTTATGAAGATATGGACGAAGACCTGGACAGGTTGGAGAGAAATCTGATGCTAATAGACTCAGACCCAGAAGATCCAAATTTATCACCAAGTCATGAACCGATCATCAAATAAAAATATCTGGAGACAAAAAATAAAAGACATGTCATAGCCATGTCAGTGTCATAAAATAATAAGATTCCAGACAAAAATAAGAGTCATGTCGCTATCATGTAAGATCATGTCGCTATCATGAACAGTAAGATTCTAGACAAAAAATAAGAGTCATGTCGCTATCATGAATAGTAATATTCCAGCCATGGAAATGTCGCTATCGTGTCATAGGATTGTCTAGTGAATAATTTTGCATGTAATGAGTTGTAATTTTGCTAAGTTTGCTACGTAGAATGGAGTTCTTAAAACAACTCCACGTAGATTTCTAAGTCTTGCACTATGTACTAGTAGCATGATCAGCTTCTCCCTATATAAAGAGGAGCACTTGCATTGTAAGAGGCAGAAGCTACAACATAAATAAAAATCCTTTGTGTTTTATTCCAAAATATGTCTTTCTAAATTTCTTTCTTCTTCCTGAAAACTCTAGATCTGAAAATATGATATAGTCTTCTATATAGGATATGGAAATAATTATTCAGAGATATAGAGTATGCTCTACACTTGCTTCCTTTTGGAAGATCCTGTGTATCAGAAATATATCTGACTATTGATCCATTGCTACGGTCCTCAAACATCTTATTATTAAAATTAGAATGAGTAACTGGGACTGGAGAAAGTAGGCTCTACTAGAATGATGTGAATGCCGAAAAGCTCGTCTTGTGAAAATTCTAATTTTTATAGTAAGACTGGATTGAGGCTCCCGACCCTGCAATGAAGGTCTTTTTTCCATTTATTTAAAGGCTGATACCATTCTAATAAAGTCCAAATTAATGAATCTTTATTAGTATGATTTTTGAGAAAAAGTAACAGGTAATTTGTGGGTACTATAATGGGGTAACTATGTAACATAGTAACACACCATAAGTACCAAAGATCTGCTTCAAGAAAGGTAGACCCCATTAAAATTGGAAACACATTGAGAAATTGAGATTCAGGATTAAACCATGAACGGGCTGGATGGAGATTGTGTTTTTGGAGTGAAAGGCTTAAGTAATGATACATGTGGTTTTTTGCAAAGCTTTTGAGGTAGGTGGGGTCCATCGGAGATTGTGAATTGATTTCTGGAGGGAAATATTTCTTGATTATGGATTTAGTGGATGAAGAGGAGGATGATGGGTCAATATTTATCATAATGATAGGATATGTGTTTATGGATGAAATAATTTGGATGGCTTTTTCTGGTCTGGAAAGGTAGTCTGGTATAAGGTTTTGGTTTCCTTTAATATGTTTCACAGTGAAATCATATCTAGAAAACCATTCTTTCAGTCTTAGAATTTGTGGGTTCGGAGGTACCTTGGATTTGAATTCAAGTAACTTTGGAAATGATGAATTATCAAGTTGGACTTCAAATTGGTGACTTCTTAGATGAAAATCAAATTTCCGAATTCCATATTTGACAGCCAGAGTTTCTTTGAAGATGGTATGATAATGGAGTTCAGAGTCTTTGAATTTTCCACTGGCATGACCACAATAAAATTTTTGTCCTTCTATTTCTTCAATGAGAACTGCTCCCCAATAATAGTCACTTGCATCAGTCTGAAGTATCCTTCTTCCTTTTCCTGGAATTTTTAATGGAGGGGGATTTTGAGCAATCCTTTTCAAGGACTTCACTGCTTCAGTTTGTTCTTTGCCCCATCTTGATGGTTTCTTTTTCAGCATGACAGACAGCTTTGATGTGTACTTTGCTATGCTGGGGATAAAATCCCTAACATAATTTAAAATTCCAAGAAATTGTTGAACCTGCTTTGTAGTCATGTTTTCATCTGGAAAGTTGGGAAGATTTTCTACCAAATGTGGTTGAGGGACATAATGACCATTTGCAAAATGCAATCCCAGAAAATCAATCTCAGTTGTACCTACTTGTGACTTCCTTGACGATAACATAACCCCATAACTGTTGCAGATTGCATGGAACTGTTCTAGTAGTTGATGGTGACTGTTTTCGTCAGGTGAGAACAGTAGTATATCATCAATGTACACTAGGGCACTGGGCAGAATAGGTTCAAAGATTCTGGTCATGGCTTTTTGGAATAATGAGGGTGCAACTTTGAGGCCAAAGGGAAGGACAGTCCACTGGTAATGGGCATTAGGAATGCAAAAGGCAGTTTTGGGTCTGTCTTTTGGATCTAAACCTAATTGCCAGAAACCTGATTTGAGGTCAAACTTTGAGAAAATATTGGCATCTTTTATGTAGGTAGGGAGTGAATATATTTTTGGAAGAGGAAACTTATCATCTTTGAGAAAATTGTTAAGGGGCTTGTAATCAACAACAAGTCTTTTCTTTTGTCTGATTTGCTCTGATCTTTTGTTCACATAAAATGCAGTGCATGCCCACTCTGATTTTGTTGGCTCAATTAATCCTTGCTTCAGTAGAAGTTGACATTCTTCTTAAGCATTTTTGAGTTCTGAAGGAGTCATTCCTGGATGGCTTGCTTTTGTAGGATTTGCATCTTCATTTAGCTTGAATGGAAGTTGAACATAAAAGTCTGGATTTTTCCACAGTGGAGCAGAATGAGAAAACAAATCATGACTATCAGCACATAATTTTAAGAGCTTTTCTCTGACTGCTTCATAGGATGGTGGTGCATCTGCTAGTGAGAAAAGTCTGGGAATGCAACTGAATGGCTTGAAATCTCTCTTGTATTTGAGTCCATGTGCCAGTATCTGAAGCTTTTCATTTTTTATTAGAAGGTCTCTTCCAATGAGTATATCTTTTCCTGGGAGATCACTGCCTATAACTTTCATCCATATTGTGCAATTATGGAAGAATTTGATTCCAATCTTATTTTTTGTGATAAGATCGGTAGAGAAAGATTCTCCATTTGCAGCTCTGAACTTTGTGATCTGAGTCTCCCATGCCTCTGAAGGAAGAATGGCAGGATTCATGATTGTTCGTTGTGCTCCGGTATCAAGAAAAGCAATAGCCTTGATTGGAATATGATACTTGGACTGTAGGAGGTAGACTTCTACATTTGGCAAAGGAGGATTTTCTGGACACAATGCATTTTCCTCAGATATAGGGACATTTTGAATCTCTAATATAGGAAAATGTTCTTGATCAGATTCATCAGATTCATCAGTACTTTCTGCTTCTGATTCTGATTCTTCAAGCCCGAAGACAGTGAACTTGTCTGAGATTTCCTGCTCTTCATAAAGTGACTCAACATCATCATCTTCATTTAACATGAGAGCCTGGACTAGTTTTGCTGCTTTAGCTCTTTTATCTGGACATGCTTTTGCGAAGTGCCCCTTTTTTCCGCATATGAAACATTTTTTGTTGCCGCCTTTTCCCCGAAAAGATTTCCTTTTAAAAAATCTGAATTTTTTCTTCTTCCCTTTTTTGAATTTATGGAACTTCTTCCCGCTTTTCTTTGGGAAGCTCTTCTTGCAGCTGCAGTATTTTTCATCACAGTTGATCTTCAAATACTTCTTCTTGCAAACACTTTTGTACTTTTTATCTTCTTTAAACATTTTTTGCAGAAGTTGTTGTTGGCTGCATATTTTTTCAAGAGCTGTGAGGCTAGTTTGGTAAATTTCTCCCATGGTCATGTTTGTAACCCCCTTGTTCATTGCATTCAGGATTCTCCACATTTCTTCTTGAAGATCATCAGGAAGAGAACTGACATATGTATTTTTAAGGCTTGGATCATTGAAGCCATTGAGTTGATAGAATCTTTGAGACATACGCTGATAATGACGTTCAAGGTCTGGTCTTTTTAATGAACAACACTTCATTTCAAAATATTCTCTCCTTGCTTCTTTGTCCAAAAGAGTTTGATCTCCAAGGAAATGGAATTGTAATGCTTGGATGACTTCATCAATGGTACATTTATGAAGACTGTCTTGTTGTACTGCACCAAGACTTTGGTACCATTCTTTTAGGATCCCTGTTGTGTGAGCAGCGAATTCTTCTATTATTTTGTAACTGTCAGCTCCAGGTTGAATCATCTTTGCATCCATCCATGCTTTGAAATCTAAAAACTTTTTTCTCCATTGTGATGGTGGGATGTTGTCAATTGAAAATAGAGGGGAAGAAGTAGGTGGTGGAGTGTTTATTTCTCTGGGGTTTAGATATTGCATGCCTTCAGTATCCTCGAATGACTCTGTTGCCATGCATATTTTTGTCAAGTCTGCATATTCATCTTCCGAAACCTTTTCTGAGGAGTCTTCAAGATAGGAATTTTCTGATACTGTAGAGCCATCAGACGATTCCTGACTGTCTGCTCTGGTCATTGTTGTATAAATCTGAAAGGTGGCATGGGGTGAGTTTTCAGAAGGGATGGTTTGAGTCTTTTTTGGTTCAGGAGAAGGTGACCTTTCTGGGGACAGAGCTGACTTGTCTTTTCTTCTTTTGTCATGGTTAAGGTTATCATATTTTTTCTGGATAGAAGGAGGAAATATTGGGGTTTTTTGGATAGTATTTTGTGGCTTGGCTGGGAGAAAACCTTTTGTAGGTAAGACAAAATATGGGTCAACTTCAGCTAAGGTTAAAGGTGATATGGGTGGAGCTTGATTTTTCTCTACATGTGCAATGAGCTCTTCCATTTCTGCTTTCACCTTTCTGAGTTCTCTGTCTTTGTCTAAAAATCTAGGATTGAAAGTTCTAGCATCCTTCATTTCCTGAACATCCCTTTCAAGGCTTTCCATCTTTTGTTTGATTTCTTGGTAGTAGCTCTGAAGCTTTGTGGACATTGTTTTTAATCCTCTTTCTAAAGAGTTAGAAAGAGTTTCTACCTTTTCATCAATTTTTTGGAGAAGACTGTTTTGAGCCAGAGAGTTCTCAGTTTGCCAGTTTAGTACTTCTTCAGCTTGTGTAACTGACTTGAGGGTACCATCAATTTGTACTTCATTATTGTGAATGAAAGGTTTGATTTGTAACTTTTTGGCTTGATCTACTTTTCTGTCTAGAGAAGGAAATTCTCTTTCATAAGAGGATGCGGAGGCAGAGAACATCATGCATGGTTGTGGTTGTGGATAATATTTGTGTGGAATAGATGGTTTACATGGTTCAGATGGGAAAGGTGTAGGAAGAGGTGGGTAGCCTTCTTTTCTGAGAATTTTTAAGGCATCTTTATATATGGGCAGAGGAGTTTTTGGTTTTTTAATATTTTTCTTTGAGGAATGAGGAGACTGACAAGGAATTTTCTTTTTCTTTTTCTTTTTCTTTTTCCGAGAGTAGTCATCATCATCATTGTCATCATCAGAGTCAAATTGGCAGTCACTATCATCGTCAGAATCAAATCGATAGTCACAGTCTGGATCACACATGCTAGGATCTATGTCCCATAAGAAATGACCGTTGATTTTATCTGAATAGATAGGAGTTCCATCACTCCTGAAGGAGTAAACTGGCATATTTGTCTCTGCTTCTCCAAGGGTAATCATCATTGTTGAGAAGACCGGTTTGTCAGGAGATGAAGATGAAGAGGTTTCTTCTTTCTTCTTGAAAATTGTTTTCACCGAACCATCTGGAAGTCTTCTGAAAATGGACTCAGTAGCCACCACCGGTTGCTGATTGGTTTTAAATTTTTCATAATTACTGACCCATTCTAGGGGAATCAGCTTATGAAGTTCAGACCGAGGAATCTGCCTTGGGACTTGGATAATTGAGGGGACCTGTTCATCAGAGTTTGCTATCACCATCAGCGCATTTTCTGATATTTGTGAATCTGTAGGAAGATCAAAGAAATGATCTTGGAGCCTATAAATGAGTTGATGATTGAGAGTAGCAGCTAAAGCTGTTGGGTCTTGTGGGGCTCCAACAAGCTGGACTTGAATTTTGAATCTTTTGGAAAGAGTAGGATCTGATAATTGGACATTAAAATTTGGAAACATAGTTAAGACTACACTTCCAGCATTTAATGTTGTCAGGACAGTTCCTATGACAGCATGCTCATAAGTGTGGAAAGTAGAATCTATGAGTGAGACTCTGGCTGTAACTGGGAGTCCTTTTCTTCCATGAAGGGTTAAGACTAATCTAACAGCTCCAAAATGGAGAGCTACATAGCCTTCTCTCCTCCACATTTTTATTAGTGTTGGATTTATTTCTAGATCCACATATTGTTCTGCAGATGTAGCTTTTATTGGACATTGATCAAGTTTAGTGGTTTGGATGTACTCTTTTACTTCAGGCCTTGGGGTGGATATTAGTTTTTTAACTGACCAAGTAAAGCTAGATTTATGCCTTCTAAATACATTGTATGGACTTAGAAGGGGAGGAAGGGTACTTTCTATTTTTGCATCTTCAGGTACGAAGGTGTATTCTACAAGGTTTTCTATTTTGGATGAGAGGGTTCTTTTACAAGAGTCGGGTATGGAAAGTTTGGAGGTTAAAGCTAGAGGACCTGGGTTTTCCATGGTATTGAGGTGTCTTCCCTACTTCCTCTTGACCATCAATATAATACACTCTTCTACTAAAGGATATGGGAATAATAAAAATTAGTACCAGTTAGGCTCTGATACCATTGCAGGGTCGGGAGCCTCAATCCAGTCTTACTATAAAAATTAGAATTTTCACAAGACGAGCTTTTCGGCATTCACATCATTCTAGTAGAGCCTACTTTCTCCAGTCCCAGTTACTCATTCTAATTTTAATAATAAGATGTTTGAGGACCGTAGCAATGGATCAATAGTCAGATATATTTCTGATACACAGGATCTTCCAAAAGGAAGCAAGTGTAGAGCATACTCTATATCTCTGAATAATTATTTCCATATCCTATATAGAAGACTATATCATATTTTCAGATCTAGAGTTTTCAGGAAGAAGAAAGAAATTTAGAAAGACATATTTTGGAATAAAACACAAAGGATTTTTATTTATGTTGTAGCTTCTGCCTCTTACAATGCAAGTGCTCCTCTTTATATAGGGAGAAGCTGATCATGCTACTAGTACATAGTGCAAGACTTAGAAATCTACGTGGAGTTGTTTTAAGAACTCCATTCTACGTAGCAAACTTAGCAAAATTACAACTCATTACATGCAAAATTATTCACTAGACAATCCTATGACACGATAGCGACATTTCCATGGCTGGAATATTACTATTCATGATAGCGACATGACTCTTATTTTTTGTCTAGAATCTTACTGTTCATGATAGCGACATGATCTTACATGATAGCGACATGACTCTTATTTTTGTCTGGAATCTTATTATTTTATGACACTGACATGGCTATGACATGTCTTTTATTTTTTGTCTCCAGATATTTTTATTTGATGATCGGTTCATGACTTGGTGATAAATTTGGATCTTCTGGGTCTGAGTCTATTAGCATCAGATTTCTCTCCAACCTGTCCAGGTCTTCGTCCATATCTTCATAAGGGTCTTGAGAATCTTGCATTGTTATGACAGGTGTTATTTCATTTTTACTGTAAAATGAGTCATCCCAGTAATCTCCTCTGAAAGGTGGACAGATAATATCCAGAGGCTTCAAGCTTGCACAAGTAGAGTTTAATCTGGGATTTGGTACGAAGCAATTTATTTCATGGAGGTGATGCACCAGTTCATCTTGATGATAAGGAAAATGATCTTTTCTCAGAAATTCCTGCATGGAAAAATATGTGGTCCAGCATCTGCATTGGTTTTGAGTCCATAGTAGCTTTGTAACAGGATGTTGAAAATAAGGCCTGTGAATAATAAATACTGATACAAGCTTGTGAGCTTCAAAACTGTCTTGATTAATTTGCTGGATCTTCATTCTTTCAATTTCCATCTGAAGGTCTTTTTTCCATTTATTTAAAGGCTGATACCATTCTAATAAAGTCCAAATTAATGAATCTTTATTAGTATGATTTTTGAGAAAAAGTAACAGGTAATTTGTGGGTACTATAATGGGGTAACTATGTAACATAGTAACACACCATAAGTACCAAAGATCTGCTTCAAGAAAGGTAGACCCCATTAAAATTGGAAACACATTGAGAAATTGAGATTCAGGATTAAACCATGAACGGGCTGGATGGAGATTGTGTTTTTGGAGTGAAAGGCTTAAGTAATGATACATGTGGTTTTTTGCAAAGCTTTTGAGGTAGGTGGGGTCCATCGGAGATTGTGAATTGATTTCTGGAGGGAAATATTTCTTGATTATGGATTTAGTGGATGAAGAGGAGGATGATGGGTCAATATTTATCATAATGATAGGATATGTGTTTATGGATGAAATAATTTGGATGGCTTTTTCTGGTCTGGAAAGGTAGTCTGGTATAAGGTTTTGGTTTCCTTTAATATGTTTCACAGTGAAATCATATCTAGAAAACCATTCTTTCAGTCTTAGAATTTGTGGGTTCGGAGGTACCTTGGATTTGAATTCAAGTAACTTTGGAAATGATGAATTATCAAGTTGGACTTCAAATTGGTGACTTCTTAGATGAAAATCAAATTTCTGAATTCCATATTTGACAGCCAGAGTTTCTTTGAAGATGGTATGATAATGGAGTTCAGAGTCTTTGAATTTTCCACTGGCATGACCACAATAAAATTTTTGTCCTTCTATTTCTTCAATGAGAACTGCTCCCCAATAATAGTCACTTGCATCAGTCTGAAGTATCCTTCTTCCTTTTCCTGGAATTTTTAATGGAGGGGGATTTTGAGCAATCCTTTTCAAGGACTTCACTGCTTCAGTTTGTTCTTTGCCCCATCTTGATGGTTTCTTTTTCAGCATGACAGACAGCTTTGATGTGTACTTTGCTATGCTGGGGATAAAATCCCTAACATAATTTAAAATTCCAAGAAATTGTTGAACCTGCTTTGTAGTCATGTTTTCATCTGGAAAGTTGGGAAGATTTTCTACCAAATGTGGTTGAGGGACATAATGACCATTTGCAAAATGCAATCCCAGAAAATCAATCTCAGTTGTACCTACTTGTGACTTCCTTGACGATAACATAACCCCATAACTGTTGCAGATTGCATGGAACTGTTCTAGTAGTTGATGGTGACTGTTTTCGTCAGGTGAGAACAGTAGTATATCATCAATGTACACTAGGGCACTGGGCAGAATAGGTTCAAAGATTCTGGTCATGGCTTTTTGGAATAATGAGGGTGCAACTTTGAGGCCAAAGGGAAGGACAGTCCACTGGTAATGGGCATTAGGAATGCAAAAGGCAGTTTTGGGTCTGTCTTTTGGATCTAAACCTAATTGCCAGAAACCTGATTTGAGGTCAAACTTTGAGAAAATATTGGCATCTTTTATGTAGGTAGGGAGTGAATATATTTTTGGAAGAGGAAACTTATCATCTTTGAGAAAATTGTTAAGGGGCTTGTAATCAACAACAAGTCTTTTCTTTTGTCTGATTTGCTCTGATCTTTTGTTCACATAAAATGCAGTGCATGTCCACTCTGATTTTGTTGGCTCAATTAATCCTTGCTTCAGTAGAAGTTGACATTCTTCTTGAGCATTTTTGAGTTCTGAAGGAGTCATTCCTGGATGGCTTGCTTTTGTAGGATTTGCATCTTCATTTAGCTTGAATGGAAGTTGAACATAAAAGTCTGGATTTTTCCACAGTGGAGCAGAATGAGAAAACAAATCATGACTATCAGCACATAATTTTAAGAGCTTTTCTCTGACTGCTTCATAGGATGGTGGTGCATCTGCTAGTGAGAAAAGTCTGGGAATGCAACTGAATGGCTTGAAATCTCTCTTGTATTTGAGTCCATGTGCCAGTATCTGAAGCTTTTCATTTTTTATTAGAAGGTCTCTTCCAATGAGTATATCTTTTCCTGGGAGATCACTGCCTATAACTTTCATCCATATTGTGCAATTATGGAAGAATTTGATTCCAATCTTATTTTTTGTGATAAGATCGGTAGAGAAAGATTCTCCCTTTGCAGCTCTGAACTTTGTGATCTGAGTCTCCCATGCCTCTGAAGGAAGAATGGCAGGATTCATGATTGTTCGTTGTGCTCCGGTATCAAGAAAAGCAATAGCCTTGATTGGAATATGATACTTGGACTGTAGGAGGTAGACTTCTACATTTGGCAAAGGAGGATTTTCTGGACACAATGCATTTTCCTCAGATATAGGGACATTTTGAATCTCTAATATAGGAAAATGTTCTTGATCAGATTCATCAGTACTTTCTGCTTCTGATTCTGATTCTTCAAGCCCGAAGACAGTGAACTTGTCTGAGATTTCCTGCTCTTCATAAAGTGACTCAACATCATCATCTTCATTTAACATGAGAGCCTGGACTAGTTTTGCTGCTTTAGCTCTTTTATCTGGACATGCTTTTGCGAAGTGCCCCTTTTTTCCGCATATGAAACATTTTTTGTTGCCGCCTTTTCCCCGAAAAGATTTCCTTTTAA
The DNA here is from genome assembly GCA_037953625.1 of Crotalaria pallida. Classification (NCBI taxonomy): domain Eukaryota; kingdom Viridiplantae; phylum Streptophyta; class Magnoliopsida; order Fabales; family Fabaceae; genus Crotalaria; species Crotalaria pallida. The sequence goes on from CM075655.1 coordinate 113,073,576, forward strand.
AAAATCTGAATCTTTTCTTCTTCCCTTTTTTGAATTTATGGAACTTCTTCCCGCTTTTCTTTGGGAAGCTCTTCTTGCAGCTGCAGTATTTTTCATCACAGTTGATCTTCAAATACTTCTTCTTGCAAACACTTTTGTACTTTTTATCTTCTTTAAACATTTTTTGCAGAAGTTGTTGTTGGCTGCATATTTTTTCAAGGGCTGTGAGGCTAGTTTGGTAAATTTCTCCCATGGTCATGTTTGTAACCTCCTTGTTCATTGCATTCAGGATTCTCCACATTTCTTCTTGAAGATCATCAGGAAGAGAACTGACATATGTATTTTTAAGGCTTGGATCATTGAAGCCATTGAGTTGATAGAATCTTTGAGACATACGCTGATAATGACGTTCAAGGTCTGGTCTTTTTAATGAACAACACTTCATTTCAAAATATTCTCTCCTTGCTTCTTTGTCCAAAAGAGTTTGATCTCCAAGGAAATGGAATTGTAATGCTTGGATGACTTCATCGATGGTACATTTATGAAGACTGTCTTGTTGTACTGCACCAAGACTTTGGTACCATTCTTTTAGGATCCCTGTTGTGTGAGCAGCGAATTCTTCTATTATTTTGTAACTGTCAGCTCCAGGTTGAATCATCTTTGCATCCATCCATGCTTTGAAATCTAAAAACTTTTTTCTCCATTGTGATGGTGGGATGTTGTCAATTGAAAATAGAGGGGAAGAAGTAGGTGGTGGAGTGTTTATTTCTCTGGGGTTTAGATATTGCATGCCTTCAGTATCCTCGAATGACTCTGTTGCCATGCATATTTTTGTCAAGTCTGCATATTCATCTTCCGAAACCTTTTCTGAGGAGTCTTCAAGATAGGAATTTTCTGATACTGTAGAGCCATCAGACGATTCCTGACTGTCTGCTCTGGTCATTGTTGTATAAATCTGAAAGGTGGCATGGGGTGAGTTTTCAGAAGGGATGGTTTGAGTCTTTTTTGGTTCAGGAGAAGGTGACCTTTCTGGGGACAGAGCTGACTTGTCTTTTCTTCTTTTGTCATGGTTAAGGTTATCATATTTTTTCTGGATAGAAAGAGGAAATATTGGGGTTTTTTGGATAGTATTTTGTGGCTTGGCTGGGAGAAAACCTTTTGTAGGTAAGACAAAATATGGGTCAACTTCAGCTAAGGTTAAAGGTGATATGGGTGGAGCTTGATTTTTCTCTACATGTGCAATGAGCTCTTCCATTTCTGCTTTCACCTTTCTGAGTTCTCTGTCTTTGTCTAAAAATCTAGGATTGAAAGTTCTAGCATCCTTCATTTCCTGAACATCCCTTTCAAGGCTTTCCATCTTTTGTTTGATTTCTTGGTAGTAGCTCTGAAGCTTTGTGGACATTGTTTTTAATCCTCTTTCTAAAGAGTTAGAAAGAGTTTCTACCT